>CAWUFW010001947.1:1237500-2503787 GCA_963921515.1 Calotriton arnoldi | reverse complement strand
TCGGTCGGGAAAAAAGCCATGCGAAAGCCAGTTTCCCGACCGATCCGTACAGTACACCGAACGAGCAAGTACGATGCGCACAACAGCAAAAATCCCGGCCGAGCCGTACTCACCCAAACCAGGTCCTGTTCTCCGACCGAGGCGAATCCGGAAACGCCGAATCGAGTCGCACGGAAGGGAAAATGCAGCCCCGTCCGGCCGGACAAGTACGATGCGCTTTCCGTACGCGCCGAACCCGTCGCTACGCACGGCACGTCAAAGCATCCGGGAGAGGCGCACATAAGCTCCGAATCGCGCCACAACACGATCCACGGCTACGAGACGAACACGGCACCGACGAGGACGACGCGAGCGGCGAGGACGAAGCGAAGCGACGAGGACGACGCGAAGCAACGAGAAGGACGAACGACACGAACCAACCATGAATCCCTTCGTCCCGATCATACCAATATTCTACATCTACTACCGGAACAGGCACGGACGCGTACGGCGCAGAAGGTAAGTCAGACACCAACCACAAAACACATACAACACGTACACGACACATCACACACATACACTGGGAATCTGAATATACTTACACCAGCAACAGCAGCACCATAGGGGCGGGATGCCCATCACCAATGCCACATATGCACACAGGGGCCTGAATGCGCGCCACCAACCCAACCCAGGGGGCTGGATGCCAACCACTACCACCCTCACCCAGGGGGCAGGATGCCCACCACTACTACCCTTAGCCAGGGGCTGGATGCCTACCACTGCCACCCTCAACCAGGGGGCAGGATGCCTACCACTACTACCACCCTCACCCAGGGGGGCAGGATGCCCACCACTACTACCACCCTTAGCCAGGGGGCTGGATGCCTACCACTACTACCACCCTCAACCAGGGGGGCAGGATGCCTACCACTACTACCACCCTCACCCAGGGGGGCAGGATGCCCACCACTACTACCACCCTTAGCCAGGGGGCTGGATGCCTACCACTACTACCACCCTCACCCAGGGGGGGCAGGATGCCCACCACTACTACCACCCTTAGCCAGGGGGGCTGGATGCCTACCACTACTACCACCCTCAACCAGGGGGGGCAGGATGCCTACCACTACTACCACCCTTAGCCAGGGGGGCAGGATGCCCACCACTACTACCACCCTTAGCCAGGGGGGCTGGATGCCTACCACCACCCTTAGCCAGGGGGGCTGGATGCCTACCACTACTACCACCCCACCCAGGGGGCAGGATGCCTACCACTACTACCACCCTCACCCAGGGGGGCAGGATGCCCACCACTACTACCACCCTTAGCCAGGGGGGCTGGATGCCTACCACCACCCTTAGCCAGGGGGGCTGGATGCCTACCACTACTACCACCCCCACTCATAGGATGGACAATGCATGACACAACAAGCACACCACAACCTAGGGAATGCAAGATTAAGACATCCCCCCACCACCATGACAAGCGTGTGAGCAGGCTGTGTCAAATGCCTACAACACCGAACATGACATTGAACATACAATGTGACCCCCTAGCACATGTGCCACACATATATGTGTGTGGCACCCACAATGCTAAGCAGCCCATGACCATTGTGGCAATGGGGCCTAAACCCCCATCATCACAGTGACCAAAAGGCAAGTGTGGGGTCCATAGCTGAAGCACATTTTGACCATTGTGGCAATGGGGCCTAAACCCCCATCATCACAGTGACCAAAAGGTAAGTGTGGGGTCCATAGCTGAAGCACAGTTTGACCATTGTGGCAATGGGGTCTAAACCCCCATCATCACAGTGACCAAAAGGCAAGTGTGGGGTCCATAGCTGAAGCACATTTTGACCATTGTGGCAATGGGGTCTACACCCTCATCATCACAGTGACCAAAAGGTAATTGTTGACAAAGAAAGAGCTGCAACTGCCAAACTGCATGGATCATTCCTGGTCACAGAACCAAAAACTCATCTGTGGCAAAGTAGTGTATGTGTCCCATTGCAACATAAATTGGGGGAGCCAAATACTGCAGTGCAAATGAAACATTCCTTTGGCCATGTGCAGACAAACAACACCCATGGTGGCTGAGACCGTCAACAGTCATCAATGACACAATGACAGAAGTGACCATCAGAATGCAGAACCACATATTTGCACCAATGGGCACACAAATGCAGATACCCTGTGGAGACAGCAGATGTGAGGTGAACAGATACCATACCATGGCAGCAATGGGACACACAAACCATGATCACTGTGCTGACCGATGACCTAGGAGTCCCAGGGACAGCAGGGGAAACACACCAAACAACATACAGCCAATGGCACACCCAAGATATGCCAATGCAGTGGTGCAGATGCACAAACACAAACAGGCAGACCAACACTGTCATCATACACAGCAGGTGAGGGGTGGGGGTGCCATTGTCCCCAGGCAACAACACAACACATGAGGAGAGCTGAATACCAATCATACAGATGTGCATACACTGCCACACTAAGGTAACTCATGGATCCAAATCCCCTATGTGGGCAAGCAGGCATTGACAGGTGAGAGGGAGCACAAAACACACATGTCACACAGGCACGTAGGAACAACAACTGACACAGCAAGTCACAGACACACCACAGCACCACCCCCAGGGCCCCCACAATGTGGTGACCCTGGGCTGAAGAAAAATACCACTGTGATGACAAAGCTAAATGTCGTTCACACTGTGAACCACAGTCAGGTGTCCTGAGCAACTAACTACCATCACACCTACACAAGCACAAATCAATCAGCATGGCCAGTAAGCCAAGGCCAACATGGAGGCAGGGGACTAGCCGGGCAACAACTCTCATCTGCACACACTCAACACCACACCCTCGACCTCCAACAATGTGCAGCAGTGAAGTACACATGCACTGGTGACATTGCACATGCACCCATTACTATTCCAGGGTGGTGGGTGGGAACCAAGGTGTAGAAACACATCACACATGGACACTCAACAAGACTCCTGAATGTCTGACACACTGCACACTACGCTGTACATGGACATGACGGCAATACCACACCGACCAATGGGATCCCAGCCACAGTCACACACCAATGAAGAAACCAAGGTCACCCACAAAGAACACACATAGACAACAACCAACATTGCAGCCCGGACCCTAAGGAGTGCCAGCAGTCACACACACAACGTGTCACAATCACTGAAAGATAACACAAACTGGAAATCACATGACAGGGGCAAACAACAAGTGCCAAAGGGAAACCTGACTGTGACCCATCTGCGTCAGCACACAAACTCTGCCCTGACAGCAAACACACCTATGGGTGACACCCTGATGACCAGTAATGTGCCATGCACCCACATCACAGAGAACACAGGGAGAAGACTTTGGGGGAACATAGCTCAAGTCAGCAAGCATCACAAACAGGTACAACACTAGGGATCACAGCATGCGCAGATGAATGGAAGTGAACACACAGACATGCACATACAACACACACCTTGGGCGCAGGCAATGTCACACGTGTACACACTGCCATGAGGGGACTCCACTCCTGTGTGAGGAAAGCTGTGCCATATGTTGCCTCAGTAGGGCCCCATCATGTCAGCTGAGCACTTGGTCACACAATCAACAATTAGCACCAAATGAGGGCTCCCATCACATCAGCCTGGTCATGGATGTGCCAACGGAATCATCAGCACAGATCCAACACACTTGTATAGCAATGTTGCACTGACTACACGGATGAGTCCCTCCCCATTGATGCCCAAACCTGCATGTCCACTGGAGATGGCAACACGGTCAGGGAAGTAGACAAATGCAACGATGGCAGGCACAACAGATGTGCAGGGGTGGAAGCCACAGATGTGAAATTGCCAATGTAAGTAGGAAACCCATTGCCAAATACTGAACACATGACACCCTCAGATGCTGCTATTGATGACATGGATACACCACATGATAGGACACATTCCCCCTGGACCACATGGGTTCCTGCACAGTAACACTTCATAATCATGAGACCAGATATCACCATCACTGCAGCAAGGGCATGGTTAGCTGCACCAACAACATGTACATCTGAAGCATGAGCACTAGAGAAAAGAAAGTTGCTTTATTCAGCATATGTGTTGAGGCCAAACGAAGTCCTGAAAAAAGAGCAAAGGCCAATGGCCAGTCCATTGTCAAAGTTCAAACAGGGTGACACTGGCAGATGTCACCCTACGCATGCCTGCACAATACCAGGGACAATCCACTAGGAGGGGCAACCGGGGGGCAGGCCAGGCACCGCAGGGACAGGATCAGGGCTCACCAGGGGGAGTCAGGGAAGGGGTGGTGGGTGCTGGAGAGCCACTGACAACTGCAGTGGAGGTGTCTGACATGGTGTGTGCCGGCACAACTGGGGGCATGACACAGATGTCGTGGGTGCCGGCACAACTGCAGTGGACCCTGCAGATGGGGTGGACAGGTCCGCCACTGCAGTGCCCAAGTCAGACAGGGCGGTAGTGGACTCCACTGCAGTGCCTACCTCCAGGGGAGGAGAATGGGGAACAGGCAAGGTGGGTTGGACAGAGGGGAGGACACCCTCACCACATCAGTGGCACAGACAAGCGCAGCGGGGGTGTGGTGCTGGGAGAGCAAGTGGCAGGGGAGAAGGCCGGAGCATCTTGGGGATGGTATATCTGTGGGTGGGGGAACCTGGGGCAGGGTGTGGTGGGGGCACCTGTGCAGTGGGGGCCTGAGGGATGGAGGACGGAGACCTTGTGCCTGAGCTGCAGGGCGGTGGCGGGGTCTTGCTCTTAGCACTCCGGGGGGACTTGCGGGTGGGGGCCTCAGTCCGTCTGCGCCTGGGGGAGGGTGTCCGGGGGCGAGGGGCACTCTGCTCCGTGTGGGTGGGCTTCCTCTTCCCCCGGGATGCTGGAGCAGCTTCATCGGTGGGGAAGAGGCCGAGGTCACAGAGGAAGAGCTGCTGTGACTTTGGGGTTGCAGGTGAGGCAAGGGAGGGTGCTTTGGAGGGAGAGGGAACTGAGGACTGCGCAGTGCATGTGGATGCGTGTGTGTGTTCCAGGGCCCCATCCCCTGTGAGTCTGGCTTCAGTCCCCTGAATGTGCTTGCGTGTGCGTTTTGTCATTGGCGTGTGTGTCAGTGTGCTGGATGTGTGTGTGCTGGTGTGTGCCAGTGTGTGTGTGCCTGGGATGGGTAAGGTGCTGGGGAGTGTGGATGGAGCAAAGGCAGGAGGGGTGAGGGACCGTTTGAGGAGGGACACTGCTGCCGTCAGGGAGGAGTCCATGGACCTATTGCCCCTCTGTAGGTCAGACATGCCCGATGAGATGCCCTCCATGAACGACACCAGCTGAGTCAACAGCGCGGTGTGCGCATGGAGGACACTCAGCATGGCTGTCTGCCCTACATGGAGCTGGCGAAGGAGGTACACAGACTCCTCACTCAGGGCAGCAGGGGACACAGGGGCAGGGGTGCGGTGCCTGGCCCAAAGGAGACACGCTCCCGGACATGGGAGCCTCCACGGACCTGGGGAATGGGAGCCGATGGGAGGGCGGTGGTGGTGCTGGTGGTGGCGGGGACAGCAACACTAGCTGGGGTGTGGTGGCTGCTGACACCCGCCTCCACAAGGGAGTCATCCTCCGAGTTGCTCTGGTCCTCAGCTGAGGTGGATGCTGCTGAGGACTCCTCGGTGTGGCTCCCCTCGCCCTCCGTGCCACTGGGTCCCTCCGACCACTCCTCGGCTGCTGACCCAGTCTGGCTCTCCGGCTCCTCCTGGTCCGTGGAGCTGTCCCCTTCCGTGGCCGTGGATGTATCTGCAAACAATGGGGAAACAGACAGACATCAGTCACCTGCACATAACGCACACACCACTGTGAGCACAGCACATCACAGAGCAAGCCCTGGCATCATTAGTTGTACATTGCTAAAAGTGCACTAATTGAACAGGAGAAGTCAATTGTCAGTCTGATGCCAAGCATGGCACTCACATCCCACATGGCCTTGCACCCATCTGTCTGGTGTCTGTTGGATTGCAACACCCCAGTGTTGACACATGCACCAAGTACACAGTAGTTGGACAGTGCAGAGGACACGGTGTGGACACATCACAGCTCTTGCCACTGAGTCAGTACAGGTTTACGGATGTAAGGGATGCCCAGAGTCAAATAGGAAATGCATGTGATGCATACCAGCGACAGACACCATGATGCACCCATGTCCTGATAGCCAGCGCCACTATGGTGTGCATGTAGCACATGTCACTCCCCTGCAGGATCACCAATCAGTAGACACATGCCATGGCGGAGGCATGACTGCAAAGTCATACATCACTGTCTCAGTGATGTATGACTTTGCAGCCAGATCAACAACACTCTGCACTGTGTCACAATAGTAGGTCATGGGGAATGCAAGTCCTGGAGCTGCACAAGTGCACATGTACATCCCCCCACAACACATCCTCTTAACCCTCATCTGTCCAGGTCATACCTATTGGACATATGGGAGACCTGTGACACTACCCTACATGTCAGAATACAGGCATTGTGTAAGCAATGGACCCACCCATGATGCCCACCACAGAGTCAGGGAAACAGATGCTGTCTCCCACCTTGAGTCAAGCAAACTGCAAGGACACAGTCCTAAGTGACAGAATTCCCTGCATGTAAGGGCCACACCTGGGTATCAGATGAGGAGTGGGCAGTGCACAATAGAGGGACATGGCTCCTGGACAACATGACTGCTGTACTGTGGCAGTTCAACCTGGCCCGAGGAGGGCACATAACATGTTAGACAGAGTACACAGTGCAGTCTTTGACTCACCCCCTCCTTGCTGCTCTCTGGCCTTCAGCTGCCCATCCAGGTCTGGAAAGACCACCGCCAGGATCCTGAGCATGTGGGGGGTCAGGGTCCGTGTTCCGCCCCTCCTGCGAGGAGGCGACAGCTTCAGCTGGACCCGTGCAATCCTCCGGGTCCAGCCCCGAAGGTCCTGCCACCTCTTTTGGCAGTTGCGGATCCGGCGCTTGTAGACCCCCACGGACCGGACAGCCCGGACGATGTCCTTCCAGATCTCATGCTTCCGATGGGCAGAAGCCTGTCAGGATGACAAAGTGATAAGGACATTACTACACATGCAACATATCCGTGCATGACACAGTTGCATATACATGTCGCAATCACAGGGGCACATGGTGTACCCAGGCAGTGCACGGCTGCCCATGGACAGTTTTCCAGAAGTCACTACATGGTATCATAGCATGGGGAGTAAAACCCTGTTCAGAAGCACTGTCACTGCACCATACCTGTCCAGTGCAAGTCACTACACACTATGGGGGGTGACAACTACTCAGTGAGCCTGCTAGCCAGTGGTGTGCTGACTCTCAGCCTTGCTAGTCAGACAAAATGCACATTCAGAAAGGCAGTGCACAGAACACTCACCTGCTCCCCTGGTGTCCCATACAGCTTGCTGTACTGTGGAAGTAGGCTGTCCAGCAGGGCCTGGTTCTCTTCAAGGCTGAAGGCTGGGGCTCTCTCCACAGTACGTGCCATTGCAGGGTCCAGAGGGGCAGAGACAGCAGCAGTGCAGTGGCAGATGTCGTCCTGGAGCATGTAGTGCAGGCAAGTGGGCTCTCAGGGGAACATGCAGCAATATATATGTGCTGGAGAGGCAGATACTGTCCCTTGTGTCCAAAGTGATAGGTCCAAGTCGTTTGCATCTTCTGAATCTGGCCAATCCATGGAATAGCAGCACCAAAACACGCCCACAGCATCCTTCAAATCTTCAACTTCATGACATACATTATTTTGCAACATTGTTGTGGGTGACCAACTGATTTTCCAGCAACCGACTCGTTCGAATATTCAAAAACGCGTCCGTTGCCAGGCAAGCCCATTGTCAATGGGTGCGCACCGATCGGTCCATTGCTGTTCAACGCGCACAGGGGTACAACGCGTACCCGCACACATTGAAAGCAATGGGCCGGCCGGAGGCACCGATCGGTCCATTGCTGTTCAACGCGCACAGGGGTACAACGCGTACCCGCACACATTGAATGCAATGGGCCGGCCGGAGGCACCGATCGGTCCATTGCTGTTCAACGCGCACAGGGGTACAACGCGTACCGCGCACATTGAAAGCAATGGGCCGGCCGGAGGCACCGATCGGTCCATTGCTGTTCAACGCGCACAGGGGTACAACGCGTACCCGCACACATTGAATGCAATGGGCCGGCCGGAGGCACCGATCGGTCCATTGCAGTTCAACGCGCACAGGGGTACAACGCGTACCCGCACACATTGAATGCAATGGGCCGGCCGGAGGCACCGATCGGTCCATTGCTGTTCAACGCGCACAGGGGTACAACGCGTACCCGCACACATTGAAAGCAATGGGCCGGCCGGAGGCACCGATCGGTCCATTGCAGTACAACGCGCACAGGGGTACAACGCGTACCCGCACACATTGAATGCAATGGGCCGGCCGGAGGCACCGATCGGTCCATTGCTGTTCAACGCGCACAGGGGTACAACGCGTACCCGCACACATTGAATGCAATGGGCCGGCCGGAGGCACCGATCGGTCCATTGCAGTACAACGCATCACTGTACATGTGACTGGCATATGTCAGCATGCCTGTCTCAGATGGACATATGCCAGCCACAGATAGCTCCCAGGGAGTGAGGGGCACACCTACATCACGACAGCCTGTCCAAACCTTATCATAAGGCATGTAAGGCTGCATTTCCTATTGTGTGTATGTTGGTGTACATGTTGTCCTGTGGGTGTCACCTGTGGGCAGCCACCCCCAGGCTGTGCACGTGTTCATGGGGACAGGATCATGGGTGTTACGTGTACGTGACCACTGTGATGTGCAACTGTTCATATCTGTGCATGTGCCATGGTCACATTTCACAGTGGTGTTTGTGTATGTCATGTCACATACCCCGTGAGTCCCATGTGGGACGGTATGTTTGAGCCAGGGTGTCCCAGTGGCACAATAGTGATGGCCCTCCACAGTCTTTGTGCATGTAGTGTTTACAATGTCTCTGATTTCATGTGCACAATGGGAGACAGTCTCCACATCCACGTTGTGTGTGCATGGACTCTGATGTTGTGCGTGTGTGTCACAGACGTCCATGGCTCTCCTGCCGTGGCAAGTGTGGCCACTACCTGTGGGGGTCATGTTTGTTTTGTTGTGGTGTACACATGATACTCCAGGTGATGCCAGTGTCCATGTGGCATTACAGGGTCCCTGGGAATGTGCCTGTCGTTGAGCTGTGGTGCCTGGGGCACATCTGTCCTCACATGTCACTGGGGGGTGACTGTGACACAGCATCATGATATCCAATGGGCCAACCTGGGACAAATTGATGCCACCTGTAGGACCGTGTTGACAGATGTTGGCCATGTATGTACCATAAATGTCGTTCCGGTACTGCACACTTCATGTAGTTGTGCCTCATGATGATGTATGTTGGGATCTTGAGTGTGTTCAATGCCGCATATGTGGGGTGACTGACGATCTTGCTTACTTCTCCTCTGCACTGCAGGGCTCCTGCTGTCCATCGGCCATTCCCAGACCTGGCAACGATGGTGGAACGGGACAGCATCCGACGGTACCGCTTCACCAGGCAGCTGATTGAGGATTTGGCAGTGCAGTTGTCCCCACATTTGCAGCCTGGCCGGCCGTATCCTACAGCGCTGACCCCCAAGGTGAAGGTGATGGCAGCCCTACACTTCTTTGCCACCGGTACCTTCCAACATACTGTGGCGTCTGCTGGTGGGATGTCACAGACCATGTTCAGCCGTGTGCTCCGCGATGTTTTGGCGGCAATGTTGCTCTTCCTGAACCGGTACATCTATTTCCCTAGACTGCGACGACTCACTGACGTGAAGAGTGACTTTTATGCCCTGGGGAGGATGCCGCATGTCATTGGCTCCATTGATGGGACACATGTGGCTTTGGTACCACCACAGGCCCAGGAGCAGGCCTACAGGAACCGCAAGCACTACCACTCGGTCAATGCACTGGTGGTGTGTCTTGCAGACATGACCATCACACACGTGTGTGCCCGTTTCCCTGGTTCAGCACACGATGCCTTTGTGATGAGGAGTAGTCGCATCCCCAGGTTGATGGCACAGATGCAGAACCAGCGTGCCTGGCTTGTCGGTGTGTACTGACTTTGTGCCATTGTGTGTGATCTGATCTGTAGTATTCCGCCCACTTTTCCAAGTCAGCTGATGTGCACTTGTCTGTCCGTAGGTGACTCGGGATACCCCAACATGCCGTGGTTGCTGACACCCCTCAGGAACCCTGTGACACCTGCCCAGATGCGCTACAATGAGGCACATGGTCGGACCAGGAGAGTGATTGAGCGGACCTTTGGTCTCCTGAAGAGCCGCTTCCGCTGCCTGGACAAGACCGGAGGGTCCCTCCCATATGCCCCTGCGAAAGTGTGCAAGATTATCATCGTCTGCTGCATGCTCCACAACCTGGCAGTGCGGAAGGAGTTGCCTCTCATCCAGGATGACGATGACCAACATCCGCCACCTGTGGAGGATCCTGGCCTGGACCACGATGCCAGTGACGATGATGATGATGATGGTGATGGTGATGTCCGCACACAGCTCATCACCAACTTCTTTAGCTGAATGTGAGTATCCTGAGGTGTCATGTGAATGATGTGAGTTGGCATGATGTGTGGGTGGTGCTCTGGTGCTGTTGGAGTGTGTCCATGGGCTACTTGACAGGATGTGTGTTGCGATGTGTGGTGACAGGTGGGCTGTACTCCCCAACAGTGTTGACATGCTAACTTGGTTCTGGGTGGGTATCTTGTAACATGTATTGTGCATGAGTTTTGCTGTTCTGTCCTGTACTGCATTGCTTTTGACTGTGTGTCATTTCTGTCCTTCACAGGGTACTTTCAGATTCGTTTGGTGAACTGTGTCCACCGACGACGTGATTGCACATCCAGGCTGGTAGCTGTTGTGTCCCTACAGGTGATGTGCGCCACACCCATGGACTTCCTTCTGTCTACAGTTGTTGACTGTGTGCCCGCTACCAGGTGGGGTTACCTTGCATCTGTAGTGGTTACGGCATGTTGCTACTGTGTAATAAACCTGTGCTTCACTTAGTGATGTGCGTTGTCTGTGGTCACACATTTGACTGCCATTTGCTTACTGCACCTGTGGGCTACTTGACTACAACTGGGAATGGGTGTGGTGTCTGTGCATTGCACCGTCTTCCCTGGCAACATCAGTGTAGGCAATGAGTCAGATGGCCTAGGTGTGTATGTGTTGTGTAGCCCTGGTGGTGTGTCTCCCTCATATGTGTCACGTTGCCTGTACTCACATGCCTGTGTTGTCCTTGCTGTTGCAGTTCGCATACACTGTGTAATTTTGCAGTTCATCATCCCCATAACAGCACCCACGTTGGAATCACGACAGAGGCAAGTATGGTGTATTAGTGTGTTTATTGTGATAATAGTGCATAGGATGGATTGTGCTGTACATGAATCTTGCAATCCCAAGTTCCTAGATGAATAGAAAGTCCAGGTAGACAGGATCCCCAGTATCGGGGCCACTGTTGTCTGACACATTGTTCCAACTTATACTCCCCATGCAATGTGTGGGAGTAGTGTTGCCATCAACAGGGTGAACAGTCTGTGCACAAAGGCGAAAATCCAGAACAGGTTCAGGGTTCCTGGGAGTTGCGCTTGGCCATCAGCCTCTCACTTTCCCCTCCTCGGACGACCCCTCTTCTTGGGGGGGGCCCTCAAGTGCAGGCTGCTGCGGTGCAGGGGACTCTCCGCCAGAGTCCTCCTCCCTCCCTGTGGCAGTTGCAGTTTGTTCGGTACCAGATGTTGTTGGCACACAGGGAGGTGTGGACTGGTTGCTGTTCATCTGGCGGAGGCATTGTAAAATGTCCCTGTGCACCGCCGTCATCTCATGTAGTACATCCCACTTGGACTCCACGCGGGTCATGTGGGAGTCCACACGTGACATGTGGGAGTCCACACGTGACATGTGTGACTCCACTTGGGACATGTGGGAGTCCAAGCGGGCATGATGGGCAGCCTGCTGCTGTTTAATGTCTCTGAGGAGCCCCACTACCTGGCTGAGCTCTCCGGTGCTGGACTGGTACGCATCAGCTATGCGTACCAGTTGTGGGTCTTCATGCACACCAGCAACGTCTGCAAGCAGCGACCTCTGTCTCCCACCCCTCCCACCACCCCTGCTGACATGTGCAGTGTGTGCAGTTGCACGCACAGATAACCCTGGTCCACCTTGGGGGTTGGTGGTGGTGGTGGTGTCCATGGCCCCAGGTTGGTCCAGGGTCACTGCGCTGGTGTTGTTCCTTATTCTGTCCATGTCGGCAGGGATGGTATTCGTGGTGACAGTCGTTGGAGGGGTGGGTGCAGGGGGTGCAGCTGGTGGACCTGCTGGTGCTGCAGCTGGTGGTCCTGCTGGTGCAGCATGTTGACTTGCACCGGATGTGCCAGGTTGTTCTTCATCGTCCGAGGAGGACAGAGGCTGTACGACGCCAGTGAGCTCGGCATCCTCTTGAGCCTGGGACTGGGACTCCTCAGCGTCTGCTGCTGTGTCCCTATCATCACCTGTTTTTGGGAGACACAAACAATGTATGTCATGTTTCTGCAGGCATCAGTGGTTGACACACCTGACAGTTGTGACTGTGCCTCGGGGTGCGGGCCTGTACATTGTATTGTCCTAAGTCGTCACAGTCAGGGGTTGATATTGGTGTGGCACATTGTCCTGCATTATTTGGGCATTTCTATGTATTCTCTGGGGTGTGAACATGGTCTGCATTGATTGTGTTTGGTTGACAGCCAGACCTCCTTCCCACCCACCCACCCACCCAGTCAGTTATCCCACCATGGAACGTGCTTGCATTGCAGGGAGTGTAAGTTGTCTCTCAGGATGTCAGTCAGTGGTGTCCTGCTGTTTGTTGGTGCACAGTTGGCAGCAGGGCCTTGTGCTCCCCACAGCAGTAGCCAGTGTCAGCCATCTTGTGAGTCCTTCTCCACTCCCTGTGATGTGAGCATGGTTCAGGGTGGTGTTGATGGGACAGTTGTGGGGGTGAGCTATGTCTGTGACTACGACTCCCATCATGCTATTGCCTCCACCCCCTTCCCAGCATGCCCATGCTTCCTTCCTTTTGACTCTGCTTCCCTGTGGGGTGGGCTGGCTGTGCTGACAGGATGGCTGGGAGTGTTGTCCTGGCAGTTGTTTGGCTAAGAGTCCCAAGAGTGTCCCTGTGCTTCACACAACATAACCCAGGGTGGTGGTGCTTTGTGGGATCTTGTGTTAGGATGGAGGGCATTGCATTCTACCAGGTGGGTACTGTGGAGTTTGTGTTGGGGGGGTGTGAGGGGAGGTGCTGGTGACTATAGTCAGTGCTGCAAGTCCCCCTTCCCACCCAGCCAGCCAGATAGCCCACCATGGAACGTGCTTGCATTGCAGGGAGTGGAAGTTGTCTCTCAGGATGTCAGTCAGTGGTGTCCTGCTGTTTGTTGGTGCACAGTTGGCAGCAGGGCCTTGTGCTCCCCACAGCAGTAGCCAGTGTCAGCCATCTTGTGAGTCCTTCTCCACTCCCTGTGATGTGAGCATGGTTCAGGGTGGTGTTGATGGGACAGTTGTGGGGGTGAGCTATGTCTGTGACTACGTCTCCCATCATGCTATTGCCTCCACCCCCTTCCCAGCATGCCCATGCTTCCTTCCTTTTGACTCTGCTTCCCTGTGGGGTGGGCTGGCTGTGCTGACAGGATGGCTGGGAGTGTTGTCCTGGCAGTTGTTTGGCTAAGAGTCCCAAGAGTGTCCCTGTGCTTCACACAACATAACCCAGGGTGGTGGTGCTTTGTGGGATCTTGTGTTAGGATGGAGGGCATTGCATTCTACCAGGTGGGTACTGTGGAGTTTGTGTTGGGGGGGTGTGAGGGGAGGTGCTGGTGACTATAGTCAGTGCTGCAAGTCCCCCTTCCCACCCAGCCAGCCAGATAGCCCACCATGGAACGTGCTTGCATTGCAGGGAGTGTAAGTTGTCTCTCAGGATGTCAGTCAGTGGTGTCCTGCTGTTTGTTGGTGCACAGTTGGCAGCAGGGCCTTGTGCTCCCCACAGCAGTAGCCAGTGTCAGCCATCTTGTGAGTCCTTCTCCACTCCCTGTGATGTGAGCATGGTTCAGGGTGGTGTTGATGGGACAGTTGTGGGGGGGCAATATGTGTGACTGCGACTCCCATGATGCTATTGGCTACACTGACTTGGCCAGCATACACAGAATTCCTTCCTTTGAGTGGTCTTCACTGTGTGTTGGTGTTGTTGTGGTGGCTACATGTGTGGATGTGTGTGTTAGTTCTATTTGTGCCACTGCCTAGCTGTAGTTGTGGTTGTGTTTGTACATGTGTTGGCACAGTTGGATGTGACTTTTTTGATGGCATGTGTTGTGTTTATCTGACTGACATACACATTTTGGGATGATTCTGTTCTAGTTGCTGTGTAATTGCTATGTGTGCATGGTTTGACTCTCCCCTTGACAGTGATGTGTGTGTTTTGTGGCAGTTTATTGTGTACATTTGTTGTGTACTCACCAGGCTCTGGGATGTTCTCTAGTCCATATACGCTCACTGGCGGAAGGATGGCCCGCACCTTCTCCTCCCAGGGCCTGAGGTATATTGGCTTGGCAGGAGGGCCACTGCCGGTCTGTTGGCTGTTGCTGTAGTCTATCTTCAGCAGGTCCCGTACCCTCCTGCGCACGTCATACCACCTGTTCTGGATGTCCGTCTTTGTGCGCCGACATGATGATTGGGCGTTCACCCTGTTGATGATCCTCTCCCACATCTTGGTTTTCTGCGACATGGGGGTCTGTTGGACCAGAGTGCCAAACAGCTGTGGCTCCACCCTGAGGATCTCGTCTACCAGGACTTCCAATTCACAATCTAGGAACTTGGGATTCTTCTTGGGGGGCATGGTGATGGGTGGTGATGGTGAGTGATGTGTGTGTTGGTGTGCAGGTGAGGGTGTGTGAGTGTGTGTTTTGCTGGGTGTATGTGAGGTAGGTATTTGTTGGTGTGCTGATGGTGTGTGGCTTGTGTGAGGGATGAGCTGTGGGTGTGTGGTTGCTTTCTCTTGGGTGCTGGCAGTGAAATGGCATTTGCAAAGGCTCATGGTAGTGATTTGTGTCCTTTATATAGGTGGAGTTGTGGGTGTGTCTTTGTTCTCTGTCCCCACCCCCCCAGTGTTTATTGGCTTGGTAATTGCTTGTTTGGCCTTTTTTTGGTAGATTTTTCCTTTGTGCTGTTTGTGTATGTTGGAAACGTTCTTGTGACCGAGTCGGACCCTGCATTGGTCTCGTACGGTGTTTTCCGTTTCGTTCACGCTGTGTTTGTGCAGTTTTGTATGCTGCGTACGCGTCGGTCGCGGTGTATTGTGTTGCTTCGGCTCGGTTTTGTATGCGTGTCGGTCGTACGGCTTGTCCTCCGTCCGACTCGGTCGTGTTTTCGCGCCTTGCATCGTACTTTGCGGGTTGGAGTTGGCGGGTACGATTCGGTCGGATTTGTTCCGGGTGCGTGTCGGTCGGTTGGATTCGCGTGTTTTTCCGGCCGGATTGCTATTTTCCGAGCGGCTCGGTCGGTCGGCTTGGTTTCCTGACGTGTCGGTCGGATTTATCGCGGCTTGCATCGTACTTGGCGTGTCGGGCGCCACTGGTACGTGTCGGTCGGTATTTTTCCGGATCCGAGTCGGTCGGTGCTTTTCCGGCCCGAATCGGAATCGACCCCATAGTCGGCTGACTAGGTATGAAAAAGTGATTTTGGGTGCCGACAATGTAACCATTGTAAGATGCACGAGTGTGAATACCTCAACTTCATTGCCAGATGAAGTTAATGTAGAAGTCAAAGATGATGTTGATCATAAGTGTTTGGATGTGCTTGAATTTTGCACAAAGCCCTGCCCAGATATTAGAGATGAGCCCTTAAAAGAATCAGATTATGTGATGTTTGTGGACGGATCATGCCTGAGAACAAGTGAAGGAGTTTTAAGTGCTGCGTATGCTGTGTGAACGGTGGTAACCATAATGGAAGCATCCTGTTTGAGAGGAATACGTTCAGCCCAAGTGGCTGAGCTGGTTGCTCTGATTCGAGCATGCAAACTGGGAAAGAACTTCCGAATTACGGTGATCACGGATAGCCAGTATGGTTTCGGAGTGGTCCACGATTTTGGACAGATCTGGTCCCAGAGGGGTTTCTTGACTTCTGCGGGAACTCCTATTAGGAATGGTGAGTTTGTGAAGAAATCGCTTGAGGCGATACAGCTACCTAAACAGATTGCAGTGGTAAAATGCGCTGCACACAAAAATGGAACCGATTATATTACAGTGGGAAACAAATTCGCAGATGAAATAGCTCAATATTGTGCCAGAAACATGGTCTCACTGAATAGGAGAAGGGAAAAAGAGAATGTTTCATGTCCTTTGCTGTTTACTAACACAGTTGAAACCTGGGATGAGGTAAGGCAATTGCAGGAAGAAGCAGATGAAGAGGAAAAAGATGGTTGGATAAAAGCAGGCTGCAGACAAAGAGAGGAAGATGAAGTCTGGGTCTATAGAGATGAAAGACCAGTTATGCCTGATAGCATGATCTCTAATATGGCACGGATGTACCATGGGCAGGCACACATTGGTAGGGATGCCATGATTAGACTTTTCAGACAGACCTGGTACAACCCAAAATTTAGGGCTATAGCTGAAAGCCTTTGTCAAAGATGTCTTACATGCCAACAAATAAATCCTGGAAGGAAGACAGTAGTGAGTTTGGGAACAATAGGACGTGAAAGAGGTCCTTTTACCAGAATGCAACTAGATTTTATTGAAATGCCCCCAAGCAATAGATTGAGATATGTCCTTGTGGTCGTTTGTTTGTTTTCTCGTTGGGTGGAAGCCTATCCGACAAGAAGGAATGATGGAGTTACTGTGGCTAAGCTCCTACTGAGAGAATTCATTTCTAGATATGGCTTTCCAGTAATAATCGAAACAGATAGAGGAACACGTTTCCAGAATGAAATAATCCAACTGATATGTGAAGCACTTGACATTCAACAAAAACTGCACTGTGCCTACAGACCAGAGACTTCTGGAGTGGTAGAGCAAGTAAATGGAACAATAAAGAATAGGTTAGGGAAAATGTGTCAAGCCACAGGACTCAAATGGCCCAATGCCCTGCCATTGGTGCTGATGAGCATCAGAAGCATACCTGACAGAAAAACAGGTCTGAGTCCTCATGAAATAATCATGGGACGAGCAATGAGACAAGCACATGTACCTGTCAACAAACTGCTGACTATAACTGATGATCTCGTATTGGACTATTGCAAAGGATTGGCTGATGTGGTGCATTCTGTGTTTCATCAGGTTGGACCGGATGCGACCACTCTTGAAAGAAAACCAGCTCATGATTTGAGTCCAGGAGACTGGGTCCGCATTAAAATCCACAGAAGAAGAAACTGCTTGGTTCCTCGCTGGGATAAGCCACGTCAAGTGATCCTGGTGACAACAACTGCTGTGAAGTGTGCAGGTGTGAAAAATCGGGTTCATGCTAGTCATACCATCAGAGTACCAGATCCTGAAGCTCGACCTGTAAGTCGACATCTGGAAATATCAGATACCAGTTCGGCATCTGAAACAGACCAACCTGAATATGGTGAAAGGCAAAAGGAAAAATCAGGAAACAGAAGAACTGATATTATAACTGGAGAAACCGAACCAAGAGACAGCGAAAGTGAACAGCCAAGTACAAGTTATGGGAAAATTCCTCCAGAGATAGTTGAGGTAACTGAAGAAAACTTAGATTCAGATAGAGAGATAGGGGAAAGTGCGGAAGAAAAACGAGGAGTAGTAGGGTCAGAACTACAAACAGAAGAGACACAGGGAAATTTAGATTCAGACAGAAAATTTGGGAAAAGTGCAGAAGTCAAACGAGGAGGGTTAGAATCAAATTTGGTAGACACTGAGAATAGAAGATCTAGATGTGAGTTTTTACGTAGATGGTGTAGAATGTGTTTCTATTGTACAGGATTGCTAATGCTTATCTGGTTTATATTAGCAATAATAATTCCACTTAGATTAGTTGTAGAAAATACATCTGTAATAGTGAATGACACGAATAATGACAAGAAAGCTAACATAAAGAACACTGCAGCATTAGTAGATAGTACTGATTTACATAGGGATAAGTCCATAACTGATTTCTCCAAGAATGTCTTCACGAAACTGTTATATGAATATGTGGAGACAATGGATGTGAGAGATTGCTATGTCTGTATGCAGTTACCTGCGTCTGTCACAGAAGGTGTGACATATCATCACCTTCCTTTGACGTATGGGATAACTTGTAGCGTTTTTGCTAGCTTATTGTATAAAACAGGTAGATTAGAATATTATTACACTGACATAGATACTGTTTTTGCTAAAGTTCCCGTAATCCCTGAATTAAATAAGGTAAAAGTTGCAAAGGTTTTTGGAGAATTCTTCTTAGAAAATAAAGAAGAAACATTAGAGTATATATTTAGACACAATCTTACTTGTGAGTTAAAGAAAGAAGAAAAGATTTTCTTGGACATGGTAGAGGACAGAAGAATTAAGTTTCAAAGAAAGGTAGCAGGAGAGAAGACAAAAACCCCACTTTGGGCGTTTGAAGAGAGAAATTACGACAAAGGTGAAACAAATGCAGCTATGGTTCTGGATTGGCCCCAACAGGGAAAATTGTGTATTAGTAGAAGTAACACTATGTATGATAACTATTTCATGGGTTCTAGTGAGTGCCGAGTTACATACAAAATTCTAGGGAGATGGGGATTTAAAGGAGGAAAAGATCCAGTATTTCCAGGGTTCTATTATATTTGCGGAAATAGAGCTTATTATAGGTTGCCGGACCATTGGTACGGAACATGTTATCTAGGCCTGGTCTTTCCAAAGATTTTTCATGTGGAGAGAGGAACAGAAGGAATTCACGAGATAGGTAAAACATTAACACGTAGGAGGAGGGAAAGCTTCTCAGAAATAGTAGGTGATATTTTTGGAGCATTGATACCAGCAGTGGGTATATCTTTGAATGCATACAAGATTCGGAAATTGTCTACAGTAGTAGATCGTTTTTCAACAAATACTGCTGGAGGGTTCTTGATGGTAAATACCGAAATGGTTGCCATGAGAGCTTTGGTAATGCAAAATCGACTTGCCCTTGACATTCTTTTGGCAAAAGAGGGTGGAGTCTGTGGAATGCTGAAAGTACAACATTGTTGCACTTACATTCCAGACAAAAGTGAGAATATACAGAAGTATATAAAGAACATTACTGATTTACACAAAGAAATTGCCCCACTGGAGGTTGAAGGTGTTTGGGAGAGACTTGGTAAGAGTTTTTCCTCAATGAAAAAATGGTTCACAGAAATAGGTAGTTCTCTTATTGGGAAAATACTAATACCAGTCACAGTGATAATAATGGTAATGTTATTAGTATATGTGTGAATTAAAAGAAGAAAGACAAAATAGAGTAAAAAGAGAAACTGAGAAGAATAAAGAAAGAGAACGGGAGATGGGAGAGATAGAATTAGAAGAGTTAAAGGAGAACATGTACAAACGGTCTAAAAGACAAAATGAGAAAAACACAGTTGTATGAACTAACAAAAAAAAAAAAACAAGTGGACAAGAAACACTTGTAGGATAGGTTTTTGTGGTGATGTTAAAAATCACCAAAGGGGGGAATTGATGGAGCAGGGTAAACAAAATAATTTTGTACCCCCATGGAAATGAATGAACTCTTAATAATTTAATAATACTGACTGTTTGAAAATGCATGTACTAACCAACAAATGCACCCTTTTTAGTAAACACTATATATAGGTAACATGCAGATTTGTGCAAAATCTAATCTATTTACAATTGTGAAGTTAATTAACATTAGTATTGTGATTTGCGTACTAATTATAGTAAAATTGCATGATTTATGTTACGTAGTAGATTTGTATTGTGGCAAAGAATGCAGATGGTAAGTAAAATGGCTTTAAAAGTCGCTTCTGCTAGGTAACACCTAACACGCGGGTCTTTAGAATGGCGGGTGGTAAACAGAAAGGCTTATTTTCTCTGTTCTAATTGTGGTTGTGTTTGTTCTTATGATAGTTCGTTCGGGCCTGTCAGGCCATGCTTCGAAAATGGCTGCTGGAATGGATGATGTCACGTGTAACAGCTAAGATGGCCTCTGCGCAGAAGCAATAAAGAAATCAAGTCACGTGGATGCGGCCTGTGCCCGGAGTGAGAGAGGTCAAGGTCGAACTGACCTACAATAAAGAGGGTGCCAAAAAGATTCAGCATGTATTCGTGGGAATGGATGAGAAAGAACTGAGCAACAATGGACGAACTAAATTGTGACCATCAAGATCGCTACAAAATGAATGGACAAGTTGGACTGCTTTTGACCCTGGAGTCATGAGACTCATTGTATGTTTTACCGTCCGTAAACCAGTTTGAACAAGGAGGGCGATGAGGTGACCATCACCACCCCTCAAATGGACCAATTAGCTTGATTCTTGCCCCTAAGGATTGCAACTTTTTGTGCAGTAAGCTATAAAATAGGGTATAAGAGGGTCTACTCTTATGTGGGGTGGGCTGCTGCTGTGGTCGCTGCTATTGATGCTGCTGCTGCAGTTGGTGTTTTTCCTGCCATACCGTCTCTTTATTTTTCATTTTTCCACCTCAATACTGCGAAAAGACTCTGTCATTTTTGGACTTTGAACTTGACTGGGGAAGGAACGAGATCGTTGCGGGAATTCTGCCCGGGAGGTACGTCCGAGGAGGTTAGCGGGACAGTCAGTCAGTTTGGGAGTTCTATTCTGTGATCTGCGGTTTATCTTCTTTTGGTGAACCATTCCTGTCCGCATCCTAAGACTATGGGTAATGCATAATTTTCCATTCTTCACTAAACTTTTCTTAAATGTTATTGATATATTAAATGTGATTAATAAAACAAAGAATTTCACCTATTCAATTGAGAATTTAGATAAAATTATATTCTAACTTAAAATGAGTCTGTGGTTCTTTAGTTCATTTATGAGTTATAAATGTTAAAAGGTTTTGATTGTGATTGAGCTGGTCTTAATCACCATCAACTTATTCTACTAGTTGGTCCATCGACCAAAGAGCGGAGTACCTTGTTGTTTGGAACCGACAGGATCAAAGGTTAATGCATATAATGTTTGAGTTATTATTCTGTCAAATTTAACAAGGTATCCCGTTTGCCCAGCAGCACATTCTCCTTGGCGTGAAATCCAGTGATTGAATGAATGTATGGTATGCGGTGTCATGGGCCCCACCGACATAAGGTTTAATGGACAATAGGTTGCATAAATGTTTTACCTGGATTCGTGTCCTAAGGAGAAATTTATATTAGCCGCGCTGGATCACTGACAACACATTAACATATTCGGACTGCGTCAGAACTATGAGCCCATTATTCTTTTAAAAGCAAAATGTAAACTTCTTTTTCTAGGGTGTCAGATCACGATATGCTGGGTGTTCTCTAGATGAAGATTACATGTGTGACAAAACTGACTATGTGCTGCAAGCTTCTTCCAAAGACTAGTAATCTCAAAGTTCTACAGATTTGTACATGGGCGAGATTTGCAGAAATTAATTAGCCCGCAACCAAGACAGGGCATGCAGTAAATATCTCTGAAGGTATTGGGGGCATTTTTTTGTTAGGAAGTGCTAACTGGGAGCTGGGAAGACAGGCTGGCAGAGCAAGATGGCGGTAGCTTAGCTGCAGTGCTCCTAGCCTAACGCCTGAATATCATGCACCATCCTGCCGTATTCACTCAACATTGACAGTGAATGGATCCAGACCCGCACGAGGCTTGCATCAACAGGGGAATCGCCCGCACTGCAGTGTGAATGGCCTGGTGGGGGGTGATCAACTACGGCTGGGAACCACTCCAGGCTTAGCCAAGATGGCGACAGCAGTGAGGCCCGCCAGGTTCCAGTGAGGAGACAGTGTGGAGCAGGCAGGGATGGGCCAAGCTCACCCTGATTTTCTGGACACTGGGGTGGCTAGCAATTGCCAACCTGTATGCCAGGTCTGTTTGCTGTCCATTTTGACTCTTTCGCTGCTGTGGGAAAGTGTGAAGAATTACGAGGGAATACGAATGAGTAGTATATCTTCTTCTTTATTGAAGTTCACTCCAAAAGTAAGGAAACTTCCTATCCACAGGGCACCAAACAACAAGTGACCCTTAGGATTCTAGATCAACACTCCAGAACAAAGAACACTTAAAATAGAATGTGATTAGCTAACATGTCTCTGCAGAGACAGGTTATGCAATAACTACTACACACCTTTCCCCTATATACAAGAGCAACTTAAGAAACAAGAAAAGAAAAAAGAAAAAAAAAAAAATCAGTGCAAAACAAAGTCATGTAATTTTCCAGGAATTCTGCAAGTGCAAGAGCTCCTGCGAACAGGTGACGTATCATTGAGCAGTGATTGAGGGGTATCCGGCTTAGTTGAATTGCCAGAACGCACAGGGTAATCCTGCTTAGATTCCATATACGTCCATCATTAAGCATAACAGCATTTTGAAACAATCTAGTCACTTTAAAAAGGTGAAGAAAATTTAGAACCCGCAGACTTCTGTGGATAACGTACTCTCACTCACCCACAGATACATGCGTGTGAGAAACAGCATGCCTCGCATCAAAGTTCTCTTTCCTCTTGATGCACTTCATTTTTTGGGTTAGCTGCTAGTGTACACAATCAGAATCCACCACACCTGAACACTTACCTCTCATCCGAGATTGGAACATATATGTGTTGGGACTCCGTCCCCTAAGCAATTCAAAAGGAATTTTGCTTGTTGTGGAGTGAAGCGTGAGACGGTAAACCATCACTCTCTCCACAATTTCAGACCTCCAATCCCTGCCCTGAACCTTAGCTAGTTGAATAGACTCCTTTAGCACCTGGTTGAATCTCTCTACCATACCATTTGTTTCGGGATGATAGAGGGCACAACGTTTGTGTCCGATACCTCTCTTTATCAAGAACTTTTCCATATCTTTTGAAACTAATTGAACACGATTGTCAGTTAACAGACAGTCAGGGAGACCTTTCCTGCAGAAAATTTCACTTAAAAATTTGACAACATCTTTTGTTTCTATACTTTGTGTGGCTTTGATTTCTGGCCATCTTGAATACATGTCCATTAGAACAAGAACATAGGATTGACCAGCTTTGCTTGTAACAGGCCCCAAGAGATCCAAAGCCACTTCTTGCCAACAGCGAGTGGGAGCGTCACGTACAATCATGGTTTGAAACCTAGTCTTGTATATCTTGTCACAGGCAATACACTGCATACAATCTCTGACTACACGTTCCACAAGGAGATCAATGCCTGGCCACCAGAAATGTAAGCGAATCCTTTCTTTGGTTTTTTAAATGCCTTGGTGACCCTGATGAGCTAAATTAATGACTTTCATTCTAATAAGTGATGGGGGAACAAGTCTAGTACCCCTCCAAAGCAGACCATCACCAACAGTTAATTCATTCCGCACGTTCCAGAACTTGCAAACTTCCTCATCCAAGTTCTTTATATCACCCCATCCGTCAGTCACCAACCTACAGACTTGACAGAGCACAGTATCACTCTTCATGGAGTTCTTCCACTCTTCCTCATTTATTATCTCTTCTATAATCTCACACACCTTATATTCATCATCTTCCCATAGATTTTCCGTGTCATCAGAATTATCACCACAGTGTGTGGGAACTAAACGAGAGAGACAATCCGCAACCTTATTTTCTGCACCAGGTATATAATTTATCATCAAGTCGTAGTCCTGTAAGGCGACTATCCACCTACAAATCCTGGATGATACAGCATCTAAGCTCTTCTTGTAAAACAAGTCTTTTAAAGGCTTGTGATCAGAACGAACTACAAATGAGTTTCCCCCGAGGAACTTTTTTAACTTCTTGATGGCCCAAAAAATACACAAAGTTTCTTTCTCAATTACAGAGTATTTTATTTCTGGGTCCACAAGAGCCCTAGAGAGAAACATGACAGTTACTTCCTTTTCACCTTTTACTTGTTTAAGTACTGCACCCAAACCTTTGGAACAGGCATCTGTAAGCAAGATAGAACAGGCAGCAGTGTCAAAACTTTGGAGAGAGGGAGCACAATTCAAAGCTTTTTTGACATCAACGAATTCAGCTTGACAGCTAGAGGACCAGATAAATTTTGCACCTTTCTTTAGCAGAGTCCTTAAAGCAAAGGTGCGGCTGGCAAACTGGGGAATAAACTTATTAGAATATTCTGCCATACCTAAAAAGGTGACCAAGTCATCCCTTGACTGTGGCACAGGAAGATTCTCAATGGTTTTTACAAGATGATCTTTGGGTCTAACTCCTCCCTTCGTTAACTTGTGCCCCAGGTAATCAATTTCAGAGAGATTCAATTTACATTTGCTCTCACGTAATGTCAAACCCCGTGACTTAAATCTCTCTAAAACTGCCCTAAGCCTATCATCATGAACTTTTTGAGAAGATCCATGGACTAAAACGTCGACTTGGTAAATTTTTACTCCAGACAACCCTTGCAAGACATCTTCCATTGCCCGCTGAAAAACAGAGGCTGCAGAAATCAGGCCAAAAGGAAGGCGGGTGAATTTATATGTTCCGAAAGGTGTTATGAAAGCCGTTAAGTCCATGGAATCATCATCAATCATGATCTGATGATAATCAGCTTTTAGATCTAATGTGGAGAAAACTTCGGCCCCCTCCAATTGCGTTAGCATCTCAGTGATGTTGGGAAGGGGATATCTGTCAGCAATGACAGCACGATTGAGAGCACGAAGATCTACACATAATCTCACCTCACCAGAGGCCTTGCGTGCAAGAACTACTGGAGCCAACCAATCACTCACTTCTGTTTCTACAATTATGCCTTCCTTCTTCAACTTCTCTACGCATAGACTCCCTTAATGCTAAAGGTACACTGCGTACCTTGCACGTTACTGGAGTGGCATCAGCTCGAAGAATAATTTTATGCGTGTAACCCGAGAGACAGCCTAACTTTTCATTAAAGACTTGTTCAAATTCACTACGTAAGTCACCCACCTGATCAATCTTCAAAGGTTCAGTAACAACGACAGCCCTAGAAGCAGCAGGAGAGGGAATGTCCTTGAGAACAATGCGGGGATCGCTACCTGGAACTAATATCACTCCTAGATCGGCCTGATGGACCCAGCTGACAATACTGTCCCCCCACAGGAGATATAAATCTTTCCCGCAGTAAGTCTTCCCTTGTACTCGATATCACCCATGAAGTAACCAAATAGCTTTATAGGTTGTCCACCATAAGCAAGGGGCTTAATGTCAGGTTTAAAGACCTTTTCTTTCCCTTTTAAAGTTGTATCAAAGAAATTCTTTGGAACTAATGAAATTTTAGCCCCAGAATCAAAGAGCATGTTTATAGCATGACCATTCACTTTGACATGGTCAACGGGGCTCTGACCCTTATTCAGACCGACTTGAAGTAGTATTTCACCACAGTGTAACTCATCGTAATCAGAATCACTTTCATTTTGTATACAAATTTCTTTCACCCGTTTGTTTTTCTTATTTTTCTGAGCTCTATAAGCTTTCGCCAAATGGCCTAATTTCCCACAACTGTGGCATTTGGAAGATAAGGCAGGACATGACTTATCATTAGCCAAATGGCCAACCATATCACACCGGAAATACTTTCCCATGAAGCCCTTCTTAGGTTTGAGAGTTGAGAGTGTATGATTCACAGGTTCAGTTTGTTTTGAGTAAGATTTAGTCATAGATTTTGTTACACTCTGTACTGTATCACTTGAAGTACCATTCTCTTTCTTTATGACCTCTACACATGCGAGAGAGTGCTCAATTCTTTTTGCGATCAATATAACCTCATCTAATTTTGGATCATCTTTTTGCCATAACTCATCCTTAATTTTCTCAATGTTGCAACCTAACATAAATTGGTCACAAATGCGTTCATCAAGAGATCCTTCAAACTTGCACGTTGAGCCTAATTTTTGTAGGTCAGTCACATACACTTCAACTGATTCTTGAGGTTTTTGTACACGCTTTCCAAAGTGGTATCTCTCTAAAATAGTACTCACTTTTGGAAGGTAATGTTTATCAAGTTTTTTCAAACATATTTCAAATTCTTTTAAATTGTTTGACTCTGCATCGCTCAGGTCAGGAAGGTGTTCACACACCTCTTGCCCTTCAGAGCCTAGACTGTGCAAGAGCAGGGCAGACTTCCTTTCGGCACTTAGAGAGACCCCACAAACTCTAGCATAATTAAGAAAAACCTTTTTCCATTTGGAGCAGCGAATAGTAGGCTCTCCTAGATTTATATGGAAAAAAGGTGGTGGAGTAACATTTTGTATACTAGAAGTTGTAAATGAAGGTTACATAAGAGGTGTGCGTATCACGATGGAAAGATGTAAAATGTACATAAATTGAAGAAGTTGAAAGGTGTGCCTATCACCGTAGAGTAGTGCATATATGATAGGCGAAAGCTTTAATATGAATATGCCTATCACTGTAGAGGAGCAAGTTCAATGTAGTTAGAAGTAATAATCCGGGTGTGCCTGTCACCGTAGAATAGAGAACTTATGACCGGCAGAATTATTAAGTCTGGTGTGCCTATCACCGTAAAGAAGTAAATTCAAAACAGGCAGGAATAATAAACAGCGTGTGTTTGTCACAGGGTGAATAGCATCAGATAAAGTTTATCCTTCAAATAATTTCCGTTTGTCCAAGAAGCCACAGAACTGATGAAAATAGCTCATTCCCGGTAGGCAGTAAAAGTGTGCCTATCACTGAGAAATGAGCTCCAGATGCACTTGCACTTTAAGATGGGGATTAGCAATGCGAGATGAAATTCTCTCTCTACGTCGCGTAGATAGTGAACAGAAACGCGCGTCTCCATTGATTCTCGTTACCAGGGAAACCTGATAGGAGACGTGAGGACTTGCGCCTGTCACTGTAACAACGCTTTGACGTGGAGAGAGTGTGCGTTGGTTGGAGTATGCGCGAGGAATGCAGGTAGCACTAGAGGAGCGCGTGTCACAGTTGTCTTCGGCGAAAGGAGCACTCTGACGTGGAGAGAATGGTGAGCGCGCACTGGTTGTGTAGGTGCGAGGGATGCAGGCAGCGCGAGGAGGTAACGGAACCGCTTTTCCCTTAATGGTAAAAGTCAATAAATAAAGCAGTATTCATGAGGATTAGGGGCTTTGAGTGTCAATCAGACACGAACACGGAGGTGTCGGGTCTTGAACAAAACAGTACCTTAGATTTGATTAAATCCTTTGCCGTGTTAGGACGCTTCCGAAAAGGGTGGCTTCAAGAAGTAGTAAGGGTCCTTTTTCGCTCGTCGCCAGTGTGAAGAAGTACGAGGGAATACGAATGAGTAGTATATCTTCTTCTTTATTGAAGTTCACTCCAAAAGTAAGGAAACGTCCTATCCACAGGGCCCCCAACAACAAGTGACCCGTAGGATTCTAGATCAACACTCCAGAACAAAGAACACTTAAAATAGAATGTGATTAGGTAACATGTTTCTGCAGGGACAGGTTATGCAATAACTACTACAGAAAGCCCTTGAGGAGCAGGTGACAACACCTGGAACCTGAGAACTGCCTTCTCCTCCCGGTGGTGTCATTGCGGCACCTGCTGACCTCTATGATTGTGCATCCCAAGGCAATGGAATTTGGCAATACATACCTGGGCCAGATGGTGTAGCGGTGGTGAACACATCGGGGGTGGCGGCTGACTTCTGGAGGTGATGACAAACCAGAAGGAGATCCACCAACACAGAGGAGTTGTGGGGCCTTTTGTGGTATCTCTTAGACCAAGGAGGTCAGACTTTTGACAAGCTGCAGCAGGAGGGGGATTGAGACATTTCACTACAGGGCACAGTGGATGAAGCTTTGGCGTCTAAGACCTTGGACCCACAATAAAGGAGACCTCCCCCTGTGAGGCCGAAGAATGTTGGGGTACCGTCACAGCCCACCGGGGTACTTGGTTTTGACTGCAGTTTCCAATGATACAAGGTGGGAATACCTCCAGTTACACCTTTTTGGGGTGTAGCTCTTATCAACAGGAGGGACAGACTTGGGGGCAGGGCCAGAGCCACACCCCACCTGCCTTGCCCCCCCATCCTCTGAAGAGGATTATTAAGCTGGTGGTACACTGAGGGCGTGGCAACAATCGCCACAATCGCCAGACTCAATCTGTGGGACATACATAACATGTTCCCTTAATAGACCGGTTTTGCCACCCATACAAGAAGGGGGCAGGCAGGTCTCAACAGCCACTCTACTGGGACACGCATTCAAGACCACATGAGAGGGCCAGACCGGGACACCCAAATCATTCATTATTCTTTGGGGCCGCGGGCAAAGCCCCAGGGCCCCGCTACCCCAGCCGGCACTCATCGAGGGTGCTGGCATGTTTTTTTTATTTTTTATAGTGGTTGCCCCAGTGCCCATCCAGTGCACTCACAGCTCCATTTTTGTTGGGGGCTGCAGTGGCCCTAGCAAGCTCCGCTGGTGGGAGCCTGCGACTTCAGTTTTTGGTCAGAGCACTGCTGCCCACCTGGGGTACCCACAAAGTCTTACGCGTTGGGGGCCATGAGGGGAAGGGGGAGCCCCAAGGTCCCTGTGGCCCCAGCCAGCCACCTGGCCAGCACCATACTGGGTGCTGGCGGGAGCCAGCACCATTCCATTGCTCTGGAAGCAAAGTTTTGTTCCCTGTGCTCCGGAGAGTGCTGGAAGGGTATGCCAGTACTCTACTGGGCAGGGAACCACGGTGTCCCGGGGAATGGGATCTCTGGGACGCTGCAATCGCGCTCCAGTGGATGGGGTTCCTGGAGCCGGTCTTTGAGGAGGGGGGCCCCCAATCACGCTGCAAAAAGTACACTGGCCCAGAGGGGATGGTGTCCCTGGGGCCTATAAAGCTTGGGTAAAGGGACAGCGCTCCCTCCTTCCTGCATTATAATAATCGGCCCTGGGTGGTGGGGTCCTGGGGGCCTGTTCTCGACTTGGGCAGTTGAGGCGTGTGCCCCTCCCCTTTTATAAAAAAACAAACAAAAAACAAAACTTGGAGGCTTGGCAGGGGGAGGGGGGATGGGGGCACGTGCCCCTCTCCCAAAATAATACAAATGCACCATCCCCTCGGGTCCTGACCCACCTGGTTGAGGGCCCTATCTTCCACAGCACACGCCTTCTGGCATGTGCATTGTACGGTTGGTCTCACAGGTCGTGGTCGCATTCAAGCCGACTGACTGACTTTTTCCAAAGAGTCAAAACACCAAAATATAAAAAGTTGGCCTATTAGCTTTATCAAGGGGAGGGGGGAGCATATCAATATATATGAAGCAGATCTATCTTCTTTGTCCAAAAATCTCCAATATCTTCAATCGAATCTAATTTTCAATAATTCATCCAATGCAATGTTTAGTAATGGTGATTATTGTAAAAATGTATAGTAAAAAAATTAAATCAACATGTCTGAGTCTTTCTTTTTTATCATAGATTTTATGATTGCATTTTGTGGGCTGAAAAATAAGACCATGTCACAGTTTTTCTTTTAACATTTTTCATCCAGCAAAACGCAAAAAAACCACAAGAGGGCCTTGCAGTCAAGCTGAAGAGCATAGAGCTCCAACTAGAAGTGTTGTTGAAAAATGTTAAGTTCTCCTGGAGTGATGGATTTAATGTTCCAGGAGATCTAATGTGTTTTTTTTTTTATGTTGCTGGAGGAGCAGCTGCATTCTCTCATTTGAGAAAAAAAAGGTAAAAAATGCTTGGTGGTGCCCCTGCCACATCTAGGGACATTGCGAAGCGGATACGAAAAGCGTAAACAGTCCTCGCAGGGCATTCTGATGTGCTCCGTCAAGGAGCAGTGAATAATAAATAAAGTGCTCCTGACGCTCATTTATTATACATTGTTTTTTGTTCTACTATTTGGGGGTCCTAGTGTCCCCCCTAGACACTTTTTTTAAATAATTATTCAGGACGTATGCCTTCCCCCCCCCTCCGCAAGCCTTTACAGGTCCCGGGGGATCTCATCCCGCAGTGACTTTTTTGTTTTCAGGGGGCGGTCTCTCTCCCCGATCCTTTATGGCCCGAACAGCGTTTTGTGGGATCCACAGGGCCCTAAATGCTCGGCGAGAGGAGCAGTGACCCTCTCCCCTTAAAAAGACTCAGGCCCCAGGGGATGGGGTCCCCGGGGCTACTCTTGGCTAGGGGAAGTGGGCAGTAGTGTGCTCCTGTGTAGAGGTGATGAAATGGAAGTAATGACATCAGTAGAACATGGAATGTTGAAGTTAAAATGTGAGTTATGATAGTAGGAGAAATCTGTTGCTTGAAAGACATGGTGTGCTTGGTCACATAATCAAGGAGCTTATTTAACTTCCATTTATGTAGCATGTTACTACACAAAATTGGAGACAAGTTGCAGCCAAACCTTATTCACAAACCATTGTATGCCCAGCCGCTGTTTCCCAGCAAACCTCTTTTGATTTTGACAAAGAACTTTGAAGGCACATCTTCCTAATGCACTGCTGAAGAGATTGTGATGGCCGGTGTCGTGTTGAGAAGACCCTTTGCAGTGGTGCCTCCTTCCCATCGGCAGGGCAGCTGTGAGGCTAGTGCACTTGATGGAGCACTTTGTGCGTGCATTCTGCATGCCCCCACTCCAGAAACCGAGGCCTGGAGCTATTGGAAGGTGCTTGCACCTCAGGCAGGCTATAAATTGAGGTGTTTTGAAGTGGGGGACTACGGCGGAGATTTTGAGGACTGGCCGTTTTTCTTCGGGCATGATTTTCCTCGCGTGCGGCTGTACTGTCTCGTGCTGAGGCAGGAAACAGTAGTGCATGCACACGCTGTGCTTTGAAAGGCATCAACCACCATATTTGGAAGTAGCGGAAGCAACAGGGGCATAGTGAGTAACAGTGTGCCGAGCGGTGGATCCGCTCACCTTGAGTATTTGGTGCAGAAAACACTTGGTGATTCACACACCTTAAAGCAAAACTAAATATCTTAAGCATTCAATACGGAGAATACACAGTGATTGCGGTGATTCGCACATCTTATAGGTAACAATTTTTAATGTTAATACTTTTAATGTTAATAAAGTGTAACAATATTCACGTATAAGTCACTAGTGACAAGCAGTTTTGTCACATATCATAAGTCGTGCTAAACTGCATAATCGAAAGGAGTTGAGTAAGCTAGTATTAAGTATTAATTCTGTACTAGTGGAGTGTATGTTCCAGACTGAGTGCTATTTTATCCTTACATTGGTACCATAAGAGAAATGATGAAGTAAGTCAAAGTCACACTCCACTTCTAACATGGCTAATATTATGGTAAACTCTCCTAAAGAATTGTGTGCAGTCCAGGTGAACCTCCTATACCCTAGCTACAATGGAAGGAGTATTTTTTAAACTACATAGCGACTATTGATTTCGATGACAAATTGCCATGTGAAAGAAAAAAAAGCCTATTACTACATTCATTGGTTTATGAAGGATTAAGAATTTATAGACAACTTCATAAAAGAGATAAAACATCAAATTAGAAAGCTGCAACGTGCCTGGCTCAAAACAAACACCAATCAAGAGAAAGTTGACCTACAAAACAATTAACAGATTATACAAGTAGGTTTTCAAAAAAGCTAAGAAAAGATACTATTTAGACAGAATTCAAAATGCTAAATGTGCAAATAAAGATTTCTATAAAATTCTCAATGAATTTCGTAAACTAAATTGCCTAGAAGGAGTTCATCCCATTACTCAAGATTTCACAGACAAACTGGCAAATCATTGCACGGCCAAAGCAGACATGTTGGACTCATACTTAAAACAAAGAAACAACCAGCACTGACCCTTTTCCAAAACAACAATCCAAGAATACTGTAACCCAGCCTCTCCGCTCCTTCCAACATATTTCACACAATTAATTTATGGACCTGGTCAAAGCAGGCAGGCCTGCCGGCAGTCCTTCCGACCCGTGTCCACAGCAAACCTTCAAGACAATTCTTCTAACAACCTTTGCTGACACTCCAGTAAGAAGAATCATCAACAATTCCTTAACTACAGGAATATTTCCAGAAGAACTCAAAAAGTCATACATATGCCCATTACTGAAGAACACAAACTTGGACCCGCTGAACCCTGACAACTACAGACCAATTACAAATGGACCTTTCCTGGGCAAACTGACAAAGAGCAGCATTTGCCCAGATGTCACAATTCATTGAAGATAATGCCATACTTTCAGACACTTTCAAACGGGATTCGTCGAGGAAGTGGCACAGAATCTGCCCTCCTTGCCATCTGGGATGGCTTGAACACAGTTGACCACAACTGGGTTGCTGAGCTACTTCTCTTAGACCTCTCAGCTGCCTTTGACATGGGGACAATGACACTCTGCTACAAAGACTCTACAAAGCCAGCATAGAGGGGACTGCTCTAGACTGGATCACATCCTACCTTCGCAACAGAACTAATATCATCCATACCCCGCCTTTCTCGTCCAAACTGTACTTCACAAAAGCATGGGTGCCTCAAGGCTCTATCATCTCGCCCATGCTTTACAACACCTACATGAAGTCATTACCGGCACTGATCAATCAATTTCACCTCACGTGCTATAACTATGCAGATGACACACAAATACTCCTTCAACTGGAATGCCCTAAAGACATTGGAAACTTGGCAATTTTCAGTTGTCTCAGAGCCATGGATCAATGGATGACGTGGAGCCATCTCAAATTGAATGCTTCCAAAACGGAAATACTCAAATGTGGTGACTGAAAACATTATGACCCGCTCACTACGTGGCCTAGTGATCTGGGAACACCGCCTAAAGTATCGAAGGACGTAAGAAACCTCGGAATGACCATGGACTCCAAGCTATCAATGAATGCCTCAGTGGACAAACTAGCAAGTCAAGCTTTGTTACTATAAAAACTCTGCGACGAGTCTTCCCCCATTTGGGATTTCCACACAAGGTCCAGGCTACCATCTCCCTTGTTCTGTCTAAACTCGATTACACCAACAGCCTCTACCACGGATCACCTTTAACGACCATAAAAAGACTACAACGGATTCAGAACTCAGCTGCCAGACTACTCTTACATATAAAGCAGCAAGCCAAATAGGACCACTCTTCATCAGGAATAAAATCACCAAACACATTCAGCAAAGGAACCTCCGCTCTAGAGTGGCACCTTGCCTCAAAATCCTAACGTACAAGAAAAAACCCATGGGTGGCACATCCTTCTCTGTTCAAGCATCCAAACTATGGAACTCTTTATCCCCCAACATAAGATCCATGGATAGCCACCTTATCTTCAGAAAAATACTCAAGAATTGGCTCTTCCCCACATAACCACCATACACAAACAGAAATATACAACACATCCCTCTGTATATAAGCATTTATTTGTACTATAAATATGTACCTATATATGTGTATTGCTTTGTATAAACATGCAGAATAAATTTTTTTTTTTAAATATAGATATTCACTAGTTCTGCTTAACAAATGTACATATTACTGATAGTTACATTATTCTGTTTTTAACATGTATATAAGCGACTGCATAAATGAGTAAATCTTTTATCATAACTATTTATCTACAATTGCTTCACTATTGAATTTCAAAAAATAATAATAATAATTTAAAGTACAACACTTGAAAGCTGGAGTTTATTTAATAAATCTTTAATCTACATATACTACCTTCCTTTATGCATCTATATACCTCCCATGTACTTATGTTTCTATATATTTATTACTTTTCTTCAAATTCAGCATAACCAATGCACTACCCTATTTCTCACCCTATACCGCTCTCAATATATCCTCTTCCTCAACTCTCCGACTCATCTCAAACCTCTTTCTACTACTTTTTCAAATGCACTACCCTATTTCTCACCCTATACCTCGAGCAATATATCCTCTACCTCCACTCTCTCATTCATCCCAAACCCCATACCACTATGATCCCCAAAATAACCCTTACTAGACTATTCCTTACTCTACCCCTCCTTGGATCATCTCATACCTCTTTTACTATTCCGATTTCCCAAAACAAGCCTTTCTAATCCCTTCCCTCTGACTCTTCCCCTCCACCTCCCTTTTACTCATCCCAAGTCTCCTCCTACTGCTATGAGCTCCAAAACAAAGAAAACAATAAGTTCTAAATCCTTCCCTCTTCTATCCCTCCACAATCCTTTTCAATCCAAATAACAGACTAACATCTCCACCACTCAACTTAATTTGAGATTTCACTATACTAATTCACCACAAATTCTTTATGGGTTCCAGAGTAGTGTGCTACTTGCCGAAAAAGCACTTCAACACCTCATCAGGGATAGCAAGTGCTATATAAATGCAAACCTTTTTCCCTCTACTATCCCTCCACTATCCTTCTCAATCCAAATAACTGACTAACATATCAACCACTCAAATTACTTTCATATTTCACTATAGTAATTCACCACTAATCCTTTATGGGTTCGGGAGTAGCGTGCTACTCGCTGAAAAAGTGCTTTGACACCTCGTCAGGGGTAGTAAGCTCTATATAAATGCAATTACATTACAATGATAACATGATCCCTTGTTTCAAATACCATCAGAAGGATCAGACCTGCCAGGTGTCCTCTGTCCATGTTCAATCTTAGCACTTTATAATCTGCTTCGTCACATTGATCCTCTCGAGATTCGAAGGCTTCCCACCTCTCCAAATAGCTGAATATCATCGTACGTTTCCTACTTCTGTTATGTGGGGAAGTGAGGATGATAACATGCAATGGAATAGTTTGTCAGATGGCCCGCTCACTGTTCACCAAATGGCAGTCTTGTTGTACTCGCTACTGTGTTTCCCATAACCTCCTGATCTGACGCAACCATGTCTGAGGGCCTAGGTTTATTCTGTCTCCCCTTCCCCCACTCCCACAGTCCATTGGGGCAGTGGTAAATCATGTGCCACTGTCCACGAGTCTTCCAACTACACTGTTCTTTGCCAAAGGAGTGCTGGGCCTTTCTGCCTCTTTCTGGTATTGCGTAATACACAGAGAGTCTTTTCAGCTGCTCGTGGCAGGTGGCAGAAGCAACCAGTGGGTCTCTATCACAGGCACCACCTCAGGTTCACCACTGGCCCTTGTCGCCACTGGGCCCCCGAGGTGTTGGTCAGCTAGGCCGCCCCATCTACCTCATCTTTCCTGCATGGTTTCTTCCTCTCATCAGGTCGCATTGCAAAGTTTGAATTTTAAAGTGTAAAGATCCAACTGAATTCCGGTCTGTCCGAGTTACTGCATGCATAGTCAAGATATTTTACTGGAATCACACGTTGGAGTTCAGAGCCTCAGCTTCAAGCGGTCATCTTGGATGGCAGTTTGCCATGCCCCCCCAAATTATCTTGATAAAAGTTCATAAAGATAGTAAAAAATTATCTTTCAGTCTATAACTTTACAATGTTATGATTTTAAGGCACTAGCAGTCTAAAATGACAGTGGCCAGTCAAAGAAACTTTAAATTTCTAGACAATGTTTGTAGGATTTACTTACCTCAGACTGTGCAAGAGCTTGCTGACCCCACCAGATGGGATTGACATCAACGACGATGAGTAATAGATTTATTTCTTCATCTGAAAAAAGTGACACATTCATTATTAGAACTAAAAAATAAACTGTCCTTCACTCTCATCTCCTAACATAACCCTTCAGTAATCAAATTTAAGTGTGCAATTGTGACAGTCATTTGTAGTCTTGTTTTTGCACATTTTAATTCTTGGTCCTAATACCATGTAGCAACTGTCTTCTCAAATGAAGCTCCTGGGTCTGGCCTGGAATTTATGTGAATTCCTATGCTTGTACTGCCTAATTCCTTATGTTGACAACCTGTATTCAAGTGTTGAAATCTAAAAAAAGATGTAGGGTTTAGTTAAACTGTAAATATGAAGACAGAAACACAGAAAATTAAATAACGGAAGAAAAAATATATCAGAAACATATTTGAGACGAAAGAGAGCAGGGATAGAAGTGGAAGATCTGACCTGAAGGATTGTGTGCTTGATACTGTTTTCTGTGTATCAGGGGTCCAAGTAGACATTCATATATGCTTTAGTGTGAAGGAGTCGCTGAAACATGTGTAAGTAAGATATTATAGGAAAGCTGAGATGGTGATATGGGAGAGAAGAATAAAAATAAAGTAAAGTGAATTCAGAGCTGGTGAGTGGACGTCCACCATGAGGGAATTTGGTAAAGGATTTGTTTGTGTTTTAGGAACATATACTCATGGTGGTATCACCCTTCATAAATATAGATCTAGGGTGTCGGAGTGGTTTGCCATCATATGCTGTGTTGAAATTTTGAAGTAGGAGGTTGTCACTTTAACAGACAGAGCGGGCTCAAATAAAATATTGTTAGAAAGCAGCAAACAGTTAGTACAAGTCTACATGTAAGAATGCATAATGGATGATATTTAAAAACAAATGATCAGAATCAAGTTCAACAAGTTACAGAAACAAAAATATGTGGAATCTGTACCCCTAACTTTCTTTCATTGCTGAAAGGCTGTCACTGATGGAGACATTTTCTGGCAGCAGTTCTCCAGGTAAGGCATTTATCAGCCAATTGTATTCCACTTGCTGCAGTCAGGGCCACATTCAAGTAAAGGGAAATGAGGAAGAAACAATAAAATGGGCTTACCCACTTCTGTTTCGGTCTGTGTTCATGAATTAATCAGGTAGTCGAGTTTGTCAAAGGACATACAGATGATGCACCAACATTAGAAGGCATCAAGACCTGTTGTCTGCAGAGGATGTATTAGTTTCCCGTATGCCAAGAAGTTTACACGTTTTACTTTATAAATTGGTACATAGTCCTCACCATACAGGAGGCGATTCCCAACAAGTAATGGAAAAGCAGGCACACTACACATAGTGATCACAACTCCTCATCAGTTTGTTAAGTTGTGATTATCCTGCATATAACCAAGATATAAGAACAGTGAATACAAATGATGTAGGACTTGGTGCAGTGGTAAATCAAAGGATGGATGGTGGGGGCAATAGAACAATGCTTACTTCATGTATATTGAAAAGTGCAGAAAACATTGAAGTACAATTAAAAGAGAAACCTTAGCTTGTGCATGGGCAGCTGATAGATGAAAACCCCTTAGGAGGGATATCACTGTTTTTTGCACACTAACCACAAACCCTTGATTTATTTCTGACATCGGAGAGGTTATTCGCAAAGCAACTTTGTGATTGGCATATTTAATTTGTACCTTTCAGATGTGTACATTTTATGGTTAGGTTTCTATCAGGTGGACGTAGAGTTCAAGCTAATTTTCCTTCCTGTTAATGTGATGATATGACTGATTCTGCATTAGACTTTTTTTGCAGCTTTGATGGATGGAATGAAAAAAAAATTATGAATTCAATGAGGCTGTTGCTATCGAGGAATGAAAAGAAAACTTTACTTGTTTTTCAGGCATTTAATAAATTCCGTTTGAAAGTCTGACCCAAGAGCATCATTTGAGATGACAGTTGAAAAGTTTAACACAGGTTACTTCTAAATTTAATTTGAAACAGCTGTATTGTTAAGATTGTCTGGGTTTGTTCCTCCTGCAAAGATCAGAGATAGATTACTTGATGTTGCACATTAAGGGCATTAATATATCACAGCCTCAAGTAAGGGCTTTCACTCTGACTAGCGGTGCTTGGTAACAGAGAAGAATACTGGAAGTCTTCCTTGATCAATAATGTTTGTCAGACAACCATTAGAAGGTGTGCAACGCACCTTTTCAGGGTGTGGAACGTCCACAGAAACTCTGGAAGAAAATTGCTATTCATGCTTCTTTACTTATGTACACCACTGGCATCACTGCATAAAGACAACTCCTCCTTTAATTTCCAAAATGTCAAACTGTCCCATCTCATCACTGGTTCACTTTGCCATCCATTGGTAATATATGTCATAATCAATTGCAATTCAGCATCCTTTTCCATTTCTTGTCCCCAGACTTCCTCTGATAACAATAACTCATGATCCATAATTCCACCCAAAGCACACAACACATCTTCGTATGTGAATGCTACATCACAATCCACTTGATTACTCTCCTCTTCCCTGGCCTCACATCCCACAGAAAGACGTGACAATCCATCCGCTATCACACTATCCCTGCCTGGAACAAATTCAATTTCAAAGAGGTACAGCTGCAGCTTAGAAGCCAAACTTGCTAACCGTGGAGATACATTTCTTCCACTACCCCTGGCCTAAGTATGTTCACTAAAGGTTTATGGTCCGTACATATTTTAAACTTCCTGACCCAAACGTACAACCTAAACACCTAAGCCGCTACACAGCGCAAGATGCTGCTAAGAAATCCTTTTCAATTACGGAATAATTCCTTTCTGCCTGGTTTCATGTACGCGAAGCATATGCCACAATCCACTTGTCCTTTCCCTTCTTCTGTGCCAAAATCGCACGAAAGCTGTAATCACTTGCATCCACAGAAATAATACAGTCAACATTCATTTCAAATGGTTTCATGCAGGGAGCTTGCAAAATCTCTTTCTTAATACATGCAAATCAATCCGCTTGCTACTGTCCACACTCAAATTTAACATTTATTTGAAGCAATTTCCATAGCTGCTACACTTTCATTGAATAATGTTCTATAAATCTTGAATTGAATTCTGTAAATGCCCAAATAAACCATCAATTGCTCCATACAAGTTGGTTCAGGAGCATTCAACACTGCCTCCACCTGCCCGACTTTAGGATGTATACCATCTTTAGAAATGTCATGGCTCATGAATTCTACCCGATCTTAACAAAACTTACACTTCCCACTCTTTACGTTCAAACCCTGTCTACCCTTTTGGCAGAGCATCTTGCAGTGAAAATGTGATCTTTTTTCCTAGAAATATATTTGTACAACATGTAGGTATGCATCCTATCTTAGCATCTGATAAATGACGAACAGTTTGCTTCCAAGTTCTACATATTTTATGGTAAGTTCGGGTGCTGGCATTATGCAGAAATGTGGCTTTCTGCTTCCAACAGTATAAGTAAGTACTAAATTCAGAAAAATAATTGGAATATTCAAAGCGAGATAATTACACATGCACAATAAAAGACTATTTTGATCTATAGTCTTGTGCCAATTCCAGACACACGAGGTAAGCAAAAAAAAAATATGATCTTACCTGCAGCCATCTCCACTCCGTTTGACACTTCCCACGGAGCTCACTTGCATTTTGTCCCCTACCGATGACGTCGCAAAACGCTTTAGGTGTATGAAAAGACTTCTTTTCTTTCATGGATAAAGGAGCCAGACTAAATATTTGCTCTTTAATGAGCAGGATTAAAATATTTATTTTACTGACAATGATTCGGAATTTAGAATCAAGAATACCTTTTGATCTCACATAAGTATTTGGCTGCATCTTGCTGGTAATAGTTCCGTTGTCGTACAAGTTCTCGATGGTTTAATAGATAAAAGAAAGTACATGACTCACTACGCAGGTTTACGCCCATCTTGGACTAGTACGTTTGATATGGTAGTTTGTAAGTCAGTTAGGACCCAACGGGAGAAAGCAAGATACTGTGATATTGTATGACATTTCCAAGATATTTGAGTTAGTGAATATGACCTATTGGGTGCCTACACTTCAAAAATATGCAAATGAATGGATGGTCGGAGCGTACGTATTAAGTTGCAAAACAGAACGCACCTGTATATTGAAACACTACAGCCTTAATGAACAGAATTTACATAAGGCATGTTTCTCCCTGTTCTATTTTTTTCAAGGTGATTGCATCATTCAAGATGGCGCACCCGTTTAATTACACGAAGTCTATGATTTGCGTGGGTAGTCCCCTTTCTATGTCACTTTCTGTTTCCATGCTGCTGTTTTCACCGTGCCAGTGCCACTCGTGTATATTGCCTTTAGAGAGTTTTTAGACAGTTGTAAGTCCCTAAGAGCTGTCTGATAGTAAAAAAGAGAGTGCAAACCAGTAGTTGAGCTAGCCACTGAGTGTCAGCTGCTCATATTTGCACCGACCCGATGGCCAGGCATCTCTGTTACAAACCGTTCCATGTCTTGACCTGTTTCTTCAGTTTCTGACCTAGAACAGTTTTATCCTTACACACCTGCCAAGCATCAGCAGGAAAAAACGTGTGTATATTTTCCAAATGAATCACCTTACTTTAGAAGAGAGAGTGGGCACCCGGCACGAACATCAATAGAATTAGTCTCATCAGCAGCTGACGTACTCTAAACCGAGCCATTGCTCATCTGACCTGGGCAACAGCAGGAGAAACGTCTGCATAAGTGCAGCTGGACTTTCCATACTGGCAACACTTGAACGCACGGCCCTACTAACATGAACAACGAAGGTAAATCTAATTCTAATAATCGTAAACTAATTTCACCCCTTGTCTATTCCTATTTTGTAGTTTGTTTAAGAATGGCTGGCCATTGAAAGCCATGAGCTAGTTATTGCCATTCTGTAGTCCAAATGCTCATTTAAGAGAGCGAGGAGGACTTTACACACCTTTTTTTTTAAACGTACTTTATTCAATTTCTATTTAGCGCTTATAGTCCCTTTTAAATGAATGGGCTATCTCAGGAATTCGCAGCGAACCTCTTCATCCACAGAACAACAGATGCATTTAGGATTGCGACAAGCGAAAAACACCAATCATTTGTTCATGTTTGAAGTGTCCGCAAAGGCCCAAACGTGATACTTAAATAGAACTTAATATAAAGTTATCTGTATTCATTTCTTACACGACCTTTCTGTTTACTTATCAATCAAGGATTATAAAAGCGTTTTAAAGTGCTTTCCTATTTTTGCTGTTTGAAGTATGTACTGATAAGGGGGAACAATACAGTCTTTGGGTGATTTTTCTAATTTTTGTACTAGCTGGGACATTAAAATACCGGTAGAAATTCGGCCAGGTGGGAACCCTAGATGCAATATGTGCTTATTCACTAAAATTGGAAAAGAAACAGTGTAATAATCACTGTCGTGAAATATTGTATTTGACCGTATGAAATGTTAACCTATGGAATAGGCTGCCTTCTAAGTATGTACTTGCAGCCTGCGTCAGCATGTTTAGGCTAGAGTCAATCAATCAGGTAATTTTAAAGCGCGCTACTCACCCGTGAGGGTCGCAAGGCACTTGGGGGGGGGGGTGTGCAGCTCCGGATTATCTGAAAAGCCAGGTCTTGAGGCTCTTCCTGAAGGTGTGCAGAGTAGGGGAGCGTTTGATGTTGACTGGGAGCTCGTTCCAGGCCTTGGCAGCGATGTAGGAGAAGGCTCTTCCACCTGCTCTGGTTCTGCGGATGCACGGGTTTCTGCTAGTGCAAGGTCGGCTGAACGGAGGTTTCTTTTGAGTGGATAAGTTATTGACGACGTCTGACGTCAGTAGTTTCCAAAACACCCTGTTGTTTTTTGCGTTATACCCTTGGTGGTATGGATTTATATAGCACAAACCCTGTTTAAAGTAACACAATATTGTACCGAGTAGGGGATGGTATACAATTAAGCAAATGCAACTTTCTACAGTAGTTGGGTGTTATGCCCCAGGTCTGGGTGCAACCAATCTGTTTATTTACGGACAGTATAGTCTTTAAGGTGATGAGTATTGACTTTGTTTTAGAATTGGAGGAGAAAAAAAGGTTGTCAGATTTATGTTAGATTGACTTGGAGTGAAGAAAGCTTTACTATCTAGATTTCGGTTTCTTGTACTTCCTTATCTCAAGCCTGGACATGTTGTGGCTGCTAGTGCTGTATTGTTCAGTATGCATTTTAATCTTGCATGGCATAAGTTTCCAAACTTGAAGTGAAGCATAGTACCTTAAAGGTGGAATGGGAGGGCAGAGGGAGCTAGTCAATTTCTTTGTGCTTAGGGAAGGTCCTGTCATATTTTCTTGATTCCTTGATAAGTTATGCCACTATGTGAAGGATGCTCTTGAGGGAAGTCGGGTGGGAGCTAGAGATATTGGCAAGCAACACTTTGCCTCTGCCCAAATGTGAAAGGACTACTATTTGGGTGTCTCTTTTGAAGCTGGTATCCAGAAGGAATGCCTTGAATCGCCCTAAATAGGGAAAGTTATTGCCATGTAATACTGTATGTGTTACCTTTGCAATGTATCTTCAAGTTAAGGCCGGTGCTGATGCAGAGTTAAGTGATTGAGCACTGACATTTCAGGGTGGAATCCATTAAAGTCACTTGACCAGAACAATTCTTGAATTTGTGCTTGCTTTTTTATCATTGGTACTTAATATAGACTTATTCTTCAGGGGCTTGATCTTAAACTCTGAGTTTGACATCCAGAGTTGGATGTTGGAAAGGAAGCCCTTCAGGAAGTTTGTTTTGTTGCCGTAGAAGATCAGGTAGAGCTGAGTGTAGTCTTTCTATTTAAGGTTCTTATTGTGTGCCATGAGTATTCCTGTGGGGCTTTGTGCAATAGCGGTCTTCAAACTTTTTATGCCAAATCCCCCTCGAGTAAAAGATATTTGTTGCCCTCCTACTCCTACGAAGTGTTTTAACCTGCTAGACTGTTTAACGGAGAGCACCGAATACTGCTGTCAGTGCGTGTGTTAGCCTTATTCCTGGGAATGTCAAACTGCAGTGCTATTTGATGGACCTGGAGCGGCGTTAATCTCCTAAAGATTTTGTTGCTCCTCAACTGGATCTGTACAACAAAATTAAATGCAAATTACGATGTAAATAGTAAACTGCATTCGGCTTTACAATGAAAATGAAACGGTGAAGGTTTATTAAAGGATTCAGATCATAACAGAAAGCAAATAAAATGGATAGAATCAGTCAGTCATTTAAATCAAAACCTAGTATGATGCTCACAATAAAATGCAGGTAACTATCAGAACCAGATATAATTTACCTCTAAGGAATAAACCAAAGTTATGAATCAGAAGTCAAACCTATCGGAGTGTCACCTCCTAAACCTCAAGGGAGAGTGAATCCACAAGCCTCAAGAAAAGACGTCTTTTATAATCAAAATACAACAAAACCCATAAACAAATACAATTAAAAAGGGTCCTGTGATTTGGACCGATCAGGTTAAAGAACGAACAATACAGTTTCTGAAATCCCGCGGATTCAACTAATGCAGTTCCCATCGCTGGTGGTTTTCAGGCACCTCAATAGTTAGTACAAAGATCATTACTTTATATACAAGGACAAGTTCTCATGAGAATCACACCGTGGTCCTTCGAGGTGAGGCCTTGAAACAATTCACTTTCAGTGGAACATTGTGCTGCAGAGTTCAAAAGAAAGAAACATCATTTTATACCTTAGAAAATGACATTACATCTAGAAGAAATGTTTACAAAATTACTTATGCATGAATCGTCTGTGTGCAGAATATGGCAGGAACAAGCATTTGCAATGCAATAGGTCTCGCATTTGCGAAATTTTAAGCTATTGGCATTGTAAATGACAATGCCTTTTATTTATCTGTTTTCAAAACCAACACAGAGATGTTTGTCATTTACAATGCCAGTAGCTCAAAGCCTCGCATTTCATTGCAAATGCTTGTTAATGATGTGCTGCCAAGATTACGTGTTTTAAAGAGACATTCCTTTAGTGTTTTTTGCTTAGATAAGAGTGCAATAGGCTATCGATCCTGCTTCAACACGCCCACGTGCAGCCTTTAACCTCGCTAATGGCCCAGTTAAGTAACTTATTTTTTGCAGTTTTATACAGCGCAAAGTCGATACGAACGAATTGCAGCGCTTCACATTAGCAACAGTTACATTACAAGAGAACACAAGTTTATATTACACAGCTTTTACAAGTCCTTTTAGAAGTAGACGCCCGCCCACACTTTAACCTGCGCGAGAAGGAGGCTTCTTGATAATTTATGCAAATGTTGTTCACCCAGAACCTGGCAACCAAGCTCCTGGTGGCCAGTGGTCTGGGGACGTCACACTAAGTCACTATCCCTACAACCGGGTGATGTAGTAGCTATGTATGTACGACTAACGACATTCTGATGTGTATTGCTCCAGTTTTGAGGTTCCGCAGGCGCCTGCACACTTAATAAGATTGACATATGATTAGGCGCAAGTCCAACACACCTATGCAGACACTAAAGAAACATTTGAGCAACTGTTCCCCTTACTTAACTTCCATGAGAGGAAAGTGGCCGTGCGGTCTAGCATTGTGGAAGTGGAGGCGGAAGGGCAGAGCGAGCACGCCAGGGGAGCCTGTTGCAGCGTTCACAAGCTCGAGATCTGGCAGCGGATTTCAGCACTAGGGACCTGGCTTGGCAGCCCCCTGCTCCTTGGTGGTCCCCACCTTTGAGCAGCCAGGAGACCACCTGCCGGGACAACAGGTGTGTACCGGGACCCTTGGGCCCATTGGTGGTGTGGAGCATCGCGGGTCCTGCAGCGCCGGAGAGGTGGGTGCATTGACCCTTCCTCACTCTCTCTAAATCCAGCATCGCCAGTCCCAGCAACGTCATGAATCGCTGCCAACGCGTTGCTCTTTTAGAGGGAACCGTTCTCCATATTCTTCCCAAAAATCTCTTTTACTTTCACAGCCTCTATTTTTTTTTTCTCCATAGGCAGCCTAGAAAGCATTCATTTTCACTAAACGCACTCTCAAAATACTTTCAAGGCAGTACGAAATAGTTGTGTCTGCGCCCACTATTTATACAGTGACTGTAGGTAAGGTACACATCCCAATAGGACCATGTCAACCTTTCAGCTTAAAGAGGTCGACACACGAGTAGCATGGGTTTGAGTGAATAATAATACTAAAATGGCACAGTGGGTAATTGTGATCTTTCTTTGCGTGCTGAACATCCAAAATGCAATTTCTTTTAAGGGGCGAGTAATTTAATAGTTTTAACCCACTCAACTGTACTGAGTTTTCACCGCATTGCCTTCCCTCGCTCAATCCCTAATGAAGGACCAGGAGGATGCAAACGAAAACGTCCCATTTTCAACTGTGCATAACAAAGGATGTGCAAACTGTTCCGTCAATGAAGAAAAATATGCAACTCATGTTCTACTTGTGAACAGGCAACATTGGTAAAGTAGTTCAGTGGTGAATCTATGTGTAATTTGCAAGATACAAATTAGAATATTGACAGCATGCTCTCCATCCCTTTAAGGTCGATGCGAGTAACATTCAGTGAGTAGTCGTCTGTATTTTAACTTGGTGAGGCAAGTTTGCAGTGCTGGCTATATAGAAGATCAAAGTTAGTTTATTAAATATGTTAAATCCAGGAGAGACCCGACTGCTACATCTGGGTATGGGCACTTAGTAGTTATGGTTAGCTTTGCTGTCACGGTTAAAGTTAATAAGGAACCTTCAAATCTGAATAAGTAGTCTTTATCTGTCGGTGTTTATTTTCCCCTCTGGTGATCAGTCCTAAAACATCCTCTTCCCAAGAGGAAAATTCACGTTTTATTTCTCAAGCACAAGCTTCCATTTTGGCTATGTACCTCCTGACACATTGTCCTGGAAATCCCATTGTTTTTCCACGGTCATTCATGATGCCGTAGGTATGGTTTTTTTTCTTACGGTCCGGTGACCTTAACAGATTAGCACATTTGTCCCAGATTTGTTTCCAATTAAAGAAGAGGGAGTGCAGGTGACGTGTCTATAAAGTGGAACATCAGGTGCTGTCCCTGCATCCTAACCTCCTGAAATCTACTGCGCCTCTGGCCCAACTCTACCCCTCTCCAAACTAAACTATTATGTACCCCCAACTGCTCCAAGGTTTCAGCTATCTACCTCAACAAATACATTTAATTATTTTTCAAAGTGACATTGATCTCACCCGTGTGCTTAAATCAAACCCGTATATAAGAGTTAGGATATCACATGACCCAGAACGCAAGAATTTAGAAAACTCCACAAAAACAAGTATAGGCAAATGAGGCAAAATAAAGAGGCAAAAAAACTCAGGTTCTTTCTTGAGCTGTCATTGAAGTCTTTATTTGAGGTATTTTCAGAGTACAACATACAGAAAACACCACAAGTTAGCTAAAACCTATGCTCCATCATCCCTCTACTTGCATAGGTAATCGACATATTCACAGTGGGCCTGGTTATCGGAGTTGCTTAGTAGCTGAGACCAAGGGCGTATTTTTTAGTAATGGCTGAATATGGAATTACATCCTTCCTAACCAATTTACAGGAATTATGTGCCATGTTTTGGCAAAGGCGTTTTTGTTTTGAATGGGGGAACGGGTGAAATTGGTATTCAAAATGTAAACATCTTTCTTTATATATCGTGCCACGTGGCTTTAAGACCCCCTTCTAAAGATAGACAATCTTAGCTCTGAAGGAAGTAATTTGCCTGGGATCAAACTCCCTGTGGCTAATTGTCTACACTGGTATTAGAAGCCAAAGATGCTACATGCACCGTCCACGACTCGAGCACTATAACTGATGCCGAGTCATTTACTGTGGTTCAAATCGCTTGTAAGGACCGAAAACGTTGCGTTGAACCTTTTCTTAACACCCTATGTTATGTGCCCTTGCTATTTATGAAAATAACCACCTCACTAAAGAAACAGAGGCGATATGAAAATGCGCACACAGAGTCTAGTTGGATTGACGCGCTGGCTGTGTTGCTGCGCAGTAAAAAACTCAGTCGTTTTAGTCAGCGCACAACGCCGATTATTATGCCCCCCTTATAAAAACGTCATCAGTATATCATATATATGCTTCTTGAGTCAAACCCTCCCCTTCCTGCTTCAGGGGGATGGGGCTAGGATTTGAGGCTCCTGTCAGGCTGGAGGAGGAAGAGCCGAGGATGTAAACAGTAGATCCTGAGCTCCCCCTCCCAGTGTTTACCTCAACTTTGAATTTCATCTGCGCAACATGAATTGGAATGCAGACATTGGGGAAGAGAAAAAAAAACTCAATCCCGTCAGCGGAGACATGTGGCACGGAACCTAAATATTTCCTCCTAGCGATCTTGAATATTTTAATTTGCATTATCCATCCCCCTTATACCGACTTTTCGTTTATGTAAATAACATTACTTTTAGAAACCTCAAGTAGAGGCCAAAACAGAAAAAATAGCAAACATATCTACTGTAAAATGCAATCACAACACAGATCGCGTTTTAACAGCCCATTAGTACAAGCGCTCGCAGCCGCTTGTTTATCTTTGCATCGCGCTTTCACTTTCAGTGAAAGCGCCATGCAAAAATAAACACGCAGCTGAAGTAACCTGATGCTGCTGATTCTAAACAGATGGCCCCACTTAAGATAAGAAACTGCTTCACGACAGCCGTGAAGCAGATGATCCAGTCCGGATGGGCCGGACGAAAAGGCGGCAACCAAAAAGCCTCAGTTTCAATCGGCGGCCACCGTTTTATATAAACTGTGACGCCAGCCAATTAAAAAGAGGGGCGGGGCTTCAAGTCCCCTTCTCAAATCTCCTCATCCACAATATCTCTCGCCGAGCGAGCTGCGCATGCGCGCTGCAACGCTAGGCGAGACCTAAAAATCACACGCTGAAAAAATGGTTGCAAACAGCACCAACCATTTTGAAATAGAGTCCTACATTAGCCAATGTTAAAAATAAATGAAATTGGGGCGCGTATTGGCACTGCACTAAGATGGTGGGGTTTTAACTGGGCTCCGCCGGCCTGAGCAGATATTCTGCAATTAATCCCGGTACACTGCCTGTTAACTGTCGGCTCCGTGATATGAGTTAAGCACTAGCAACCTAGCTCAACTCGGGTATGGCCAGGACTCATCACGGTGCTGGACGGGCAAAGGCTGGAGGAAGACCACCCACACCGGGCCTGCATTGCTGGACTGCTGTCTGGGGCTCCCGATGTCTGAGGTGTGAAGCGAGCAGCGCAACGCACGGTGCTAGGAGGGGGCTGTCGGACTGCCAGAGGGAGCCGCTGGGGGTGTCAAACTGGCCGAGGCCGGCCATCTGAAAGCGCCAGTGCTCACGTGGGTTTGCGGCCTGGTCGCAGCCTACAGCTGCATGCCTTCACTGCCTGCTGTGACGAGCCTTCATGCCGTGGGAGTGACGGCTGCCAGTAATGCATGGACTGCTGACTGATGGTATATGCTGGCTATCCTCCCCACACAACTCCTGTCAGTAAGTGCAACACTCTTTGGCTTAATATTTTGACTCTGCATACATTGATATTGGCACAGCTGTCTGGGCAAGCACAGTGTGTGCTGAAGGGACCCCATCCTGCATGGGCAAAACAGACACCAAGCAACAGCGGCTCACATTTGAAACTAAACGGCAATCGCGCCTGACAGCGGCATCCGCTGACCAGCAGCCAGTGGGGTTAAGGAGACGGAGGGAAAGGCACCCCCCGCCTGCTGAAGATATCAAAGCAATTCTACTGGAAATGCGAACCCTTCTTACAGCAATTGACTACAAGGTAGACTCCTTGTCTAGACACATGGATGACATGAAAAAACGCATGAATAAACAACTCGCGTGCCAAACAGCCGCTGAACAGCGTTAAATTACAGGGACAGAAACCAGGTGCTTCAATTAGCCCGGGAGGCAAAGGAAGTACGACATGAAGGGATGCACCTAACAGTCTTTCCCAACTTTACGCAGTCTGTGAAAGATGCATGCAGAAAGTTCCTACTAGTCAAGAAGAAGCTCCAAGAGCGCAGCATCACGTATGCAATGCCATATCTGACTAGATTGCGCTTTTCTTGGAAAGGTAAGCCGATGATCTTCATGGAATCAGCCTCAGCTATGTCCTTCCTGCAGCAGCACCCTCTCTCTCTGGGTGCTTCCCCGCCTCATAGAAAGACCTGAATACCTGCTTGTAAGAGCCCTGCGATATAGGAAGGGCTCCGAAAATCCCTCCTTTTTGCCCTCATGGTGGAGGCAATGGCGTGCGCCCTACGCAAATTCCACCATAGGCGGGGGGTGCATATTTTTTATTTATTTATTTAAAAATGTTTTATATAGCGCTGGCTGGACCAGAGGGTGTCAGAGCGCTTTACATGGGTATCATTGCAATATAACAAAATTTACAATGAGGTAGAAATTCCGAACCATACCAACGATATAAAGCAGCTAAAATATTATACAATCTGAATACACAAGTTGCGATGGGCTACAGCAAATCATGAGCGATTAGGTTAGTGAGAGAGGGAAAGGATGGTGAAGAGGGAGGTAGGGTATAGGAATGGTGAGAGGTTAGGGAGTGGGGTAGGTTTAAGGCAAGATCAAACCGCTATACATGGATAATTAATTGTCATGTAACAGACTGATAATGAGGTAGTACTCAAACGATCAGACAGTAAGAACAGCTCCAGTTTAACATAATCAAATTACATGTATAGCAATGTGCCATATCGAGTCCTGTGAAATTGGCCTAGCGTGGGAGGGAAAGGGTAGAGAAGATGGGGGAAGGGTATGAGAATGGGGAAGAGGATTAAGGAGGGGGTGTGGTTAAAGGACTACCAAGTGTGATGAGCAGGTTCTATGGGAAAGGCTGGAGGGAGGAGTTAGTGGGCGAAGGAAGATGGGGGAGGGGAGGAGAACAGTAGGGGGTCGAGGTGGGATGAGTGCCTAGGGGAGGGATTAAGGACCCCAATATTTGTTGAGCAGGAGAAGTTTGAGGTCTTTTTGAAGCTGATGTAAGAGGGGTTGCAACGAAGATCTTTAGGGAGGGAGTTCCAGATGTTAGGCGCGTTCCCAGAAAAGGAGCGAGATTGTGTGGTTTTCTTGTTTAACAGAGGAGGGACAAGAGCGAGGGTGTTAGAGCTCCTCAATGATCTAGAGCAGCCAGCTTTGTGAAGTTTGTCTGAGAGGTACTGTGGGGAGCGTTGATGCAGGGCTTTGTGCGTAATGCAAGCTGTCTTGTAGGAGGTTCTTCCTTCAATGGGAAGCCACTTGAGGTCTTTAAGGACTGGGGAGATGTGATCGAACCGTTTGAGGTCGGTAATGAGCCTAGCGGCCAAGTTCAGAACAGATTTGATTGGGGCTAGGTGGGCTTTAGGGGTTCCAGGAGGATGGCGTTACCATAGTCGATTTTCGACAGGACCAGCGATTGGACAACTAATTTAAAGTCGTCTGCAGGAATGAAGGGTTTTATTTTCTTGAGGTGATGGAGGCTGAAGAGAGCGCTTTTGGCCGATTGTTTTATGTGGGGGATAAGAGTAAGGTTTTGGTCAATGTTAAAACCGAGGGATTTAACTGAGTTAGATACAGTGAGAGAGCAGTTGAGTGCGGTAAGGTCAGAGATCCAGGCTAGAATGGGGAGCGAGTTGTTCTTAGGGGAGAAAAGAATGATTTCGGTCTTTTTGGGTTGAGTTTGAGGTGGTTGTAGTGGAACCAGGATTGGATCTTACTCAAGGCATCATTGAGGTGAAGAACATCTGAGCGGGATTGAATCTTATAGTAAAGTTGGGTGTCATCGGCGTATAGGTGGTAATTGATTCCCGCTTGTTTGAGGATAAGGGTGAGGGGTTCCATGAAGAGATTAAATAGAGGGGGAGAGGATAGAGCCCTGTGGGACCCCTAGGGAGACGGGCAGAGGTTTGGAAAGGCAGTTACGGATTTTGATTTGGTGCATTCTGTGTTGGAAAAAGGAGGTGAACCATTTGAGGACTGTACCGTTGAGGCCAAAACGATCTTTAAGTGTGTTAAGTAGAGCAGAGTGGTTAACAGTGTCGAAAGCAGCGGAGAGATCAAGGAGAATGAGAAGGAAGGATTCGCCTTTATCGAGAGCGTGGTGGATGTCATCAATTATGTTAAGCATTGCCGTTTCGGTACTGCATCCCTTTCTGAAGCCTGATTGGAAAGAGTCTAGAAGATTGAATGAGTCAATGTGTCTATCTAGTTGGAGCAGGGCACATTTTTCAAGGGCTTTTGAGAGAAGGGAAGGTTAGAGATAGGACGAAGGTTATTTAGGTCATTAGGGTCACCAGCAGGATTTTTGAGGATGGGAGTGATTTGTCCCAATTGGAGGGAAGCTGGTACACAACCCGAGGTAAAGGAGGAGTTGATGATAGAGGTCCAATAGGGGGCAATGATATGTTTTAGATCTTGGACAAGGTTGGAAGGGAGAGGGTCTTTAGTGTGCGATGACGGTTTAAGTCTTGAGATGACGTTAAGGACATCAAGTTCAGTGACTGGTTGGAAGTCAAGCCAAGAAGCATTATTTTTTGCTCAAGTAAGATGGGGCCGGGATCAGGAATCTGGACGGTAGGGGGAAAGAAGAGGAGTCATGAGGAAGTGTAGAGAGTGAAGGAGAATTGGAGGAAATGTCCGGAGAGGGAAGTAGGTTAAGAGAGAGGGAGTAAGGGCGAAGGATTGATCAATTTTGGAGATTTTTCGGAGATGTAGCTGGCAATTTCTTCGCATTTCTCGGTGGTGGCAATCACCTTGGGGGTGCAGGGGATGTTTGGTTTTTGACAATGTTGAAAAGTTCCCTAGGTCTGTTTTTGGCCCGGTCAAGTTGGGAGCGGAAGAAGGAAGCCTTAGCATTGAGGATGTGTTTTTATAGTTGGATCTAGCGGATCTGAGGAGAGAGAGATTAGAAGGGAAGGGTTTTGCCTCCATATGCGTTCAGTCGATCTAAGCGTACGTCTCTCATTGTTGAGATCAGAATTGAACCAGGATTTGGAGGAGGAGTTTTTTTGTCGTTTTAGTCTGGCAGGGGCAATTTGATCAAGGACCTTAACAATGGAATTATTAAAGTGTTCGGTGAGGTCATTGGCATTTTGGGAGGGGAGAGAGTCGAAGTTGAGCTTTAACTTTGGACTCAAGTTCGCCTGGGGGATAAGATGAAGATTCCTGGTCAGTTTCATCTGATTGATGGTTTTAGGTGGAGGGGGTAGTACGGTGTTAGTGATCGTGAAAAGGATGAGGTGGTGGTCGGACCAGTCGATGGGAACGATGGAGGAAGGGAGGCCAGTTCATTGCTAGTAATGATAGCGTCAAGAGTGGCTCCTTTGGAGTGAGTCGGAGAGTGGCACAGTTGTTTTAGGTCATAGATGTCAAGTAGATCGGTGAGGAGGTTAACCATAGGATCGTCTTTTTTGTTCCAATGAAGGTTAAAATCTCTGAGGACGAGGTTTTTAGAGTTGGAAAGTGCGGATTGGGAAAGAAGGTCAGACAAATCTTCTACAAAAGGGAGAGGGTCACCGGGAGGATGATAGATATTGTGTAGTCGAATTGGAGGAGCCCTTCACTTTAAGTTCCGCTCCGAGGTATTCAAAGTAGAGCGATCGGAGTTTGGCACAGGGGAGAGTTGGAGTTCGTTTTTAAAGATTATTGCTAGACCGCCTCCAATTTTGATAGGTCTGTCTTTTCTGAGGATGGAGTAGCCAGGGGGAGAGAGCATATCGAGAATGGAAGAGGAGTGATCTTTAAGCCAAGTTTCAGTAAGAAAGGCAATGTCAATGGATTCACTAAGGATGGTTTCCGAAATTTCAGTCGCATGTTGGACAGCCGAGCGACAGTTAACCAGCATGCAAGTCAGGGGAATAGGGTTGGTTGTAGGGGGCAGGAGTGGATGATGGTGAATTGCGGAGGAAGTCTTGGAGAAGCTGGGGAATTTGGAATTCTGCTAGTCCCTAGGATCACAGGAATAGGTGCCTGTGGGGTCAGAGGGTCAGTAGTCAAAGAGCAGGGGGTAAGGATTACAGAGGTCAGGGAGTTCAGAGGCGGGGAGGAGGTTTGAGGCGCGGAGTGTTCTAGGTGAATCGTTACCGAGGGGGTAGTATCCCATTGCTGGGGGAATGTGGTGTTGATTTGTTCAGTACACCGGGCAATAGAGTGATTGGGGCAGTTAAGAGAGGAGATGGAGTTGACATCATTTCTGAGAGAGGTGAGTTCAAGCGCTAGGTTAGCGAGATGTAGTTCTATATTAAAAAGCGTCTGGGGAATAAGGGAGAAGGGGATGGAGGTTGGGAGTACATGGGGACATGGAGGATGTTCTGCATTGGTCAAGACGAGAGGTCTGTGGAGAGGGAGGGGCGGGAGTCCAGGTGGGGGTGGAGAGGGAGATCCGATTGATGGCCGAAGGGAGGGAGGTGAGGTGGGATTGGGCAGTCACTGGAGACTGTAGAGAGTCAGGAGAAGGAAAGGGTGCTCGGGGAGAGTGAGGAGGGTTGGTATTCTGGTTAGGGAGGGGAAGGACAATTGGGGGAAGGAGTTAGAGTAAGGGATTGGGTCGAAGTTAGGTCGAATAGGGAGGGCTGGGAGGAGGGAGAAGATAGAAGGGGGGAGCTGGTGTGAGTTGTTGGAGCCTCAAGAGGAGGAGAGAGAGTTTGGGTGGTTGAGTAGGCCGTCGGTGAATCAGTAGGAGAGAGAGTTGTTAAGGCGGGGGAGAGATTGAAAATCTGTGCTTGTGAGACTTCTAGGGTGTTTTCAATGTCTGTATGAGGAGGGGTTAGAGTAGGTGAAAGAGGAGGTGTGTGGTCAGACTGTGATTGGGAGGCTGATGGGTTAGAGTAGAGTATCGAGATTAGATTGGATAAGGTGCTGAAATGGTGTTCAAAGATGGTGAGGTGTTTTTCAGAGGCTTGAATGAGGATGTTTCCGGATTTAAAAATGGAGATGTCTATTTCACCAAGAAAAGTAGGGGAAGGGTGGTAGATAGTTTCAAACCATATGGGATTTTGTGTGATTTTGTGATAGGAAGGTGGTGGAGGAAGGTGCTTTTCCATTTGGAGGGGCGCTTGGAGTAGAAGATGTAGTTGGTTTTTACAATCGAGGTGAGACTTCGGTAGTTATCTACAAATAGCGTTTCTTGGTGAAGAATTAGTAGTTTGTGTTTAAAGTTTTTCTTAGCATTTTTGGAGAGGTTGGGGGATAAAGGATGGTCCAAGAGTTTGGGCCATGTCTAGTGATAGGTGCATCCAGTGTAGGGGGTGAGTGAAGGGGGGCATAGTTATTCCGTATAAGGCCGGGAGAAGAAAGTGACTAGAGTAGACCCGGGGAGGTCTGAGCTAGGAAGAAATCATAGATGGTGAGAGGGAGCGTAAAACCTGTTCAAAAGGACAAAACGAAGGGAGGAGGTAACATAAAGATGCAGTGAGAATGGTAGATAAATTAACTATACGCCAGAACAATTCTCTACTCCCTATTGCACAAGGAGATGGACGTGCAATGTGTTATAACGCATAATATATGGCGGTGGGTAAAGTCGAATAGTACAATTTAGATGATCATAAAGAGGCAGGACAGTTAATAGTGTATGTAGCGCAGTAAGGATAAAAGGTTGTCCCCTTTTTCAAATTCCATGGAGCGAGATAAGGGGTTCCACTATACACTGTTATCCATGTATGCTGACAACGCAATGCTAGTAGTCCCAGACCCTTCTGTGAACCTCACTCCCTCTATACAGGAAATAAGAGTTTAGTCGCTGGTCCGGACACAAGATCAATTGGTCTAAATCAATTTTGGTTCCTCTGACTGAAGCTACCATTAGACCAGACAAGCACTATCAGTTACAATGACAGACTGAATCCACTAGATATCTTCTATCATACTGACATCCCCACAATAATCAGGGCGATTTATGGGTGATATATGGAGGCTGTACAATCTTACGTTGACAAATGGGTAACCCTCCCGCTGTCACTGGGGGGGTAGGGTAGCTCTGATTAAAATGATTGTCCTGCCTAAGTTACTATAGCTATTTCAAAACATTCTGGTGCCTCTAAACAAAAATTTCAAATATATATTTCCCATTGGAACAACTTCACAAAATCAATTCAACTACCACTCGCATACACATATATATCACCCAAGGGAGCACAGTTACACCAGATGTGGGAACACATATGTTCAATTTAATAAATCCAAAGATTTTAATAAAAACATTCTATAAAATACATCATAATACACATTAGAGATTCATAAACTCTATACACAGAATCATAAAAACTAGAAAAGACTCTAAAAGACAATCACATTTGTCATCAGGATGTTAATTTGAAAAAATACATAGACAACACACAGCAAGAGTATAAATTCTCTGTCAAAGTGTGGTTCTATATTACACAAATTTAATCAAAAACACAGTGTCGACACGTTTCGGTGGATGAGCTTGATGAAACCACCTTCTTCAGGACAATAAATATGTGTCTTCTCCTTTTATATATGTTATACAACGTTCCGGTGAGGGACACTCTGTGAGATGCCGAATTAGAATTGGGACACTTATTGGTGATACATAGTTCAGGAGTAAGTTTAGTTTCCCCTAAAGTCAGTTGGTGGGCTAATTATGCTCCACCGTTGATCATCCACTCCTCAATTATTCATAGGTTAAGTCCTCGTGATTAAAAACCTCAATACTCTGTTTTGGGAGTTGAACAAACTTTCCGTTCCTCATGCGTTTGTTTTTTTGCCCCCGTCACGATGGCACGACGAGACTCTCCTATTCAAATTCCTAATCGTTCTACGCGGTCCTTCGATCCGTCTGTATTTAAGGCCTCTAAACAAAGCCTTCTTCATTCAACTACACTCCCTCATGATCAAGTTGGCGTGGGAGGGTAGGCAGCCCAGTATTGGATGGCACACTCTGTAGCTTCCATATCTGAGTGGTGGGTTTGCGGCTCCCCACTTTGAAGCTTATTATTTAGTGGCACAAGCACAATTTATCCACGTTGGTTTCATAACTGCAGACAGGCCGCCATGTTGTTATTGAGAGAGGCCTGTTGGCCCCCACCGCCCTCCCGGCGGTCCCTTACACCCAACTCCCCAGACCAACCCAGGAGATTCACACAGTGAGGTGCACTGTTTGGGCCTGGAATCGATTAGCAGATCTATGTAACATATCTATACCTTACTCCACACAAATACCCATTAGGCACTATCACAGGCTACACATGGAGTGCCTCCCTAGGTTTATACAGTCCAAGGGGAAGAGACGCATCACAACATTGGGAGATTTATTTCTTGCACATATGTTTAAAACATCCCGGAAATATATGGGTGATGCACCTGCTACTATGCTAAATGTGCTTACTTACAGCAAAATCGCACATGAACCTCGGCGCCTTTTTGATACATTTCCAGAGGAGACTCCGGATTGGTCGGTATTAAATATCCTACTCACCAACCCACAGCCATATAAACTCATATGTAAATTGTATGCTGCAGTAATGGGCTGTTTGATTCCTGAGTTTCCCAGGGCTTGCCGGGCGTGGGTAGGTGATCTGGGACAGGCTATAACTGATGAACAATGGCAATTCTGCTGCAAGCAAACTAAAGCGGTATCCACCAATGGCAGGTATAGCTTGATTCAGTCAGTCAAAATTTAGGGGAGAGTCAGTCAGCTTGATTCATTATAAGTATCTACAGAGAATGTACCTTTTCCCAGTGGACCTTGCACGTTATTATCACGAAGTTGACACTAAATGCAAGCGGTGTGGTATTGTGATAGCAGATTTATTTCATCTAGCATGGACATGCCCAGCGGTGGCCACCTTTTGGTCTTGACTCACAACGGCACTACTCGAGATGACAGGGCAAGCCTGCAGACTTACTCCCATTATAATGTTGCTGGGTTATGTCAAAGAGATTCCAAAACCATTTCGAAAGTTCACTGCCACTGGGTTGCTTTTGGGGAAACGTAGAGTGGCCATGAGATGGGGGAGTAGACTTGCCCCAAAATTTGAGGAGTGGCTGAAGGACATGTCCCTATGTGAGGAATGGTTGCCACCAGCGACCCATTCACGAGATTTCTGGGCTCCCTTGAGAACTTATCTGTTACAATTGAGTTCGGCCTCATAGGTGTGTCCCAATTACAGCAGTGTCATGTGCTGTACCTGCCTGGATTTATTGTACTGTTTGATTGTCATACACGAAATGCTGTGTCATATAATTGTTCTGCAAGGTGTTGTGATCTCAATGTATGTTTGCAACCAATGTTGAATCTTTGTATCTTGGAAATGCGTCTAAACAATTTTGTATACTGTGGATTGGGATTTTCAGATTATTTTGCCCAGACATCGTGTCATGTTTTGTCATACTGCCACGCTAACTGTACTGATTATGTTTTCTGAAATGTATAAATAAAAAATCCTTCCTTCTTGGAAAAGATCAATCCAGCCACCTATCTATACAAAATAAAATTATCAAATTCCATCAAATAAATAAATGCAATCCGCTTCACAGTCCTGTTTTCTATTGTGTTAATTCTGTTATGCATAAAGACTTTTGTCATGTATGAAATAAGGGGCGTTAGGACTTGTTGCTCTACTGGTGGCAGCCTGTGCTGTCTCTTGTGGTAGCCGCCTGTGGTTGGTTCGATTGTATTGTGGACATCACGCCTCGAGAAGCCATGGCACAAATAATCAGGAGCCCCGACCTAGGACTCGTGCAAATGGAGCATGTTAGCTTTGGTCATGCAGTGGCCATGTTATAAGTACTTAACTTTTTGACTAGACTACTAACTTGTCCTGTAGCCCCCCCCCTCGACAGCGCCCATATTTGTATTCCATGACATCCTGAAACATCAAAAGGCAACCTCTATTCACCATTCTACACGCTACCACTCTTGTACACTGGCAAGACCTTCATTGAGGAAAGATGCCTTGATATATAATTAAAATGCTAGTGATAGTATTGTTAATCCACTGGTACTGTTATCAAGCTATTTCTACTTCGTGTGTTCTCTTGTTAATCGCTTTATGTACTCTGTAACGGTCCATATCTTAAATCTGCATGCAAAACCTTTCCTTTGTAAACTGCACTGGCAGTATGTAACTATTTTTATGTAAAGTGCTCCTATACCTGTTTCAGTCTGCATAGCACTATATGAAACTACACAAATAAATAAAATGTGGCACATTAGCTTCAATGATGACTTTCTTGCGTAAGGAGTTTTCATATCTCTGAGGTCCACCTGAAGCTGTCACATAAGCATACTGTATATGTAAGGTGCACATTCATTCCTTTGGTCCATTGGTACTCACAACAGATATTTATGGTTGCCCAGTTTACTAGTGCTCATTTTATTAATCCTAGGAGGGTGAAAAGTGGAGTGATCCAGTGGGGTTTAAACTCTTGACCATGAGTTCAGTAGTCCACTTAGCCACCAGACCTTGGCTGTACATGAGATCTTTTCTGGTCTTTTTGTCCAAGAGGCTAAGGGATTGGGTTTTAAGTGCAGGTCTGTATTGGCCAGTGGGACGGTCACTTGTGCAGGAGGCCGAAGGAGATGGTGACCAAGTTTGTCCCATCCAAGGGCAGAGACGTTTTGCAGGAGAAGTTCGCATGGATGATCAGTTTGGGGGGGGGGGTTTGTGATTCTTTCATGGACTTCGTTACAGCATCTACAGGGAGACTGAAGATGCTAAGGAAGATGTTATAGCAGCTGGCAGATGATGATGAGATTAGATAATTCAGGGGAATATGGTTGATAGTTTCTGGAGGCCTGTAGATAGGTGGTAGGTACAGTCATTCAGGAAATGGTGTGTGGAACATTTGTAGGTTTTGTTTGTTGGGTGTTGTTGAAGCCTGCCGACCAATGACGATTTGTGGATGATCACAATGCCACCCCATCCTTACAGTTCATGTGCTAGATTCAGTAATCTGAAGAAACCAGTATGAGAAAGAAGGATGTCCATGGGGGTTGGGGGGGTAGGAGACATTCCAGTCTTAGTGAGGTACAAAGCATAGAGAAGGTAGCTCGTGAGCTGCCAGTAGCTTACTGGCTGTAGCCTGCACATAGTAATTGCCTGTCATCCGGGTTCAGAATATGCAGTAGCCTTCCTATTAAAGCGACTCCAGGTTCTGTGAAGCTGGTGAAGTTCAGGATCATTGATTGTGCATCTGTTCTCAGTCATATGGGCTGAGTTTCTCTCTGTTCTGCTCTCCTTTCCTCTTCTCTCTCCTTTTTCTTTCCTTCTCTCTCTCCTATCTTTTCCTTTTTTCTTTTCTCCTATCCTTTCTCTCACTTTCTTCTCCCATCTTCCTTTTCTCCTTTCCATTTCTTCTCTTCTCACCTTTCTTTCCTGCTCTCTTGCTTTTTTCTCCATCTCCACTTTCCGGTCTATACTTTCCTTGTTTCATTCTGTCCTTTCCCTTTCTCCTTTTTCCTCTGGTCCCTTTCTTCCTATCATTTTCTCCCTTCCTTAGCTCCTAATTTCTGTCCCCACTTTCTCATGTAATTCTCTCCTGGTTTTCTCATTTTCTATTTCTTCATTTCTACACCTCTTACCTCCATTCCCATTTCTCCTTTCCTTCTTTACTTCTCATCACCATTTTCTTTCATTCTTGCCTTTGCTTCTCTCCTCCCCATCTTTCTTCTTTTCCTCTCATTCTTTCCTCTACTCTGCCTTTTTGTTTTCTCCTTGTTTCTCACCTTTTTCTCATTCCTTTCCTATTTTCATTCCTTTCTTTTCCTTCTCTAATTTCTTTCTTTCCTTTCTTCTTTTTCTCTATTCGTTCTCTCCCTTTTCACTTCTTCATTGTTTTTTCCTTTTTGTCATTACTTCTCCCATTTTCTATTTGCCTTCTTATACTCCTTCCTTTTCCCTCCTTTCCTTCCTTTAAGATAGCTTAGCATCTTAAAGCAATCATTTCATGCATTAATGTGTTTTTAATAATTGTCTGACATGTATACCCATGAACATCTGGGTGGCTGCAGAGATATGTTTGCTGATTTAGAGCTGGTATATCTGTCTGTACCTCCCAAATGTATCATGCTATGCTACAGTTAGGGTATATGTATATGCTGGAAAAAATCACTTTCTGATTTGTTTGTGTAGGTCAACCAATTAAATTCATGGCAGTTAACCATTTATAGTGGATGCACTAGCTCTCAAAGTGAGATAAGTGTCATCCCACGTACTGCATGACTAAGAGACCAACACTCCCAGTGAGGCACTCGCAACTCAGCTTTGATTCATAAACGAGAGCGTAGGAACGAAACTGGTTCTTGGGGACCGAACACATAAACCTGTCTTGATACTGTCTTTGCGCTGCTAATGCTGTGTGCCAACTGCAGCCGAACAGGGTTGTCCAGGGGCAGCAATTCGGTTGCTTGGTTTTATGTACCCTTCTTTCATCCACATTTTAGGCTGTACCTTGGGGTGGTCTCATCGGAAGTAGCTCTCACTTTAAGGAAAGTTAGAGACCGCCCCCCTTCTAACTGGAGAATATGTGGGCACTCCGACCCGGGCACTAGAGTAATAAAGAGATGAAAAAACTGCTTTGTATTTGAGTACCAATAGTGCAAGACCCATCCAAGCTGACATTGTACATGCAAAAGAGTGTGCTCATAATAGTACCATCTGTACTTTAGGATGGAGTTCAAGAAGACCTTGGTAGAATCTCCACACAAACCAGAGCACCAACTGTCCCTGTTGTGCCAGAATGGTGGATTCCCATACCCCTGGGGATTGGGCCTGAAAACATGGCCACATTCAGTTCAATCTTTGTTGCATTTTTGTTTGCAGAATGATATTGGGACAGATTTTCAGAAAGAAAGAAAAAACAGTGAGGAATGTTATGGGGTAGAAGTATTTTTATTGGGATACTTTAAAAATAGGAAACCTGTTTGCCCTACCCAACCAATGACCAGATGGTATATGTGGCCTTACAGTGCACATGCGAAGCGTCATCTGCCCGATTTGTAGACCACCTTTGTGTTTTATAGCAAAAGGACTGGATTCAAGTTATTTTTTCCCCGCTGACACACTATTTATCTTTAGCAAGTCCTGTCCTCTCAGTGTGAATTATAAACTGGTACAAATCACGTTTGTCTCTGCTGGAATGAATTCCCATACAGATAAGGTTGTTGTCCTCTTTAAATAATAAAACAAACCTGCTTTAACTATTTTCACATTCTGCGTCAGTCATACCTTTCCACATCCCTATTTTATTTAGTATTTTGTGCTTGTGTGTTATAAACAGCCTTTTAATTTTGTCTAACCATATTTGGATAACTGCACCGGCAAACTGAATACAATGAAGAGACTTAACATTATCTCTTTGTTTTTTATAGAAATAATCGAGTATTTTAAAACTCAGATGGCCGATGGCACAGGTGTGGCCTGTGCTGTGGCCGCCATCCGTTCATTGCTGGAGTTTTTGAAGAGAGACGAAGGTAAATACAACTTGTGTGAAAGGAAATCCACTGATGCCAAGTCCACCAAGCAACGCTAGACTGTTTGTCACGCCTTCTGCAGTCCTAGGTTTTTAGATTTTGTTCTGGGGCTTGGTGGGACTTATTTTAGTTCTCTCGAGTTCCTCCATTCCAGGTTTTCGCTTTGTATTTTGTATTTGTAATGTCGCCCTTTAGTTGCAGCGGGACCAAGCAGGATTATGAGTACCAGAATAAAAAATAAAAAAAAATTCTGGACTGGGTTTGCTACTGATGCATGCACTTGGAAAACTTTCATTTTAATACAATGGGCAAAGCTTCATATCTTAGAATGCAAAATGCTGCTGACCTAAAAGCCAGGATGGTCAACATTTGGTATATGTGACCAAGAGCCACTTTGCAGTAGTGTCTTTTAAATAATAAAAAAAAATATATATATATATATGTCTAATTTTGGTTGCTTACAAAAGTGATGCAATAACTACCGAAATAAGCAGTTTTATGGCACTCTTACCAACGGCCCTAAAAGTCCTTTATTTATTTTTTATGCTGTGTTCTAACAAGGGACAGAAGAATCAAACTGATTAGGCCTAGATCTCTGTGTATGTATTGAAAATGTATGCTTTTAATATTACTTCATGGAGTTTAAGGGTGTTATACGGGCTTAGTTCTTCGCAAGCTCATTACCTATTGAAGAGGAAACCATTGTACACGATGTGTCCTCAGTGGCAATTTGCAGGAGGTCCCCAAGACCTGTTTTTTTGCAGAAGATTGTGACAGAACTTGGAGTCTTTTCAATGGTTAGCCAGTTTTGGCACAGTAGGTGGCACAGGCGGTAAGAACACAAGATTGTGATGCCATCGCACCTGAAACACGCTAACAGCACAAGCAGCTTAATAAACTCAGTTTATTGGGAACTTGATGTTTTATTTAAACTTCATACTTTCTCAATAGTGAGCACACTTCACACGGCCACAGTCAATGGTTTTTGGATAGCCAGTGTACGTTTTTAATTTTTTTTATTTGTAATGGACATTAGCATGGTTTTACTTTGACCCCACTTCACTGACAAAACTGCTGCTTCACTTTGCATCGTCTATAGAGGCATGTTGTGTTTAGGCTTTTTGGTTCATCCTTAATTAGCCAGTGTATGCTGTTTTGATATGTGTAAGAATCTGTCATGGTTTTATTTTGAGTCTGTTTCACTGGCAGGCTTGCTGCTGCACTTTGGAGTGCCCTATTATATATGGGTTTTCTGATTCATCACTAACCATGGTATTTTTTTTTTGATGGTCAGAGGAATTGCAACCTGATTTAGCCATTGGTCAGCTTGCTTATGTGTTATACTGATTTACGTAAAGTGTCTTTTTTTCTCGGTTTTACAGGCGAGACGATTAAAGGCTTGCGAGAGAACCTTACTGAGGCCATTCAGACTCTGACGGGAGTGGACTCCTCCGTAGCTGTGTCCTCAGGAGGAGAACTTTTCCTGAGGTTCATCAGTCTAACCTCTTTAGAAGACTCTGTAAGTTTCATATTACTGTATTAATTTTTACTAATTCATTCCTGGCTTTCAGTGGCAGAAAACACATTTTTAAACTTGTTTCTGCAGGATTACTCGAAGTGTAAAAAGATTATGATTGACCGAGGGGAGGTTTTCCTCTCAAGGATATCGCTGTCTAGAACAAAGATTGCCCAGCTGTGCCACACATTTATAAAAGATGGAGCAGTAAGTGGATTTTGACAGTATTATCACATTTGTTTCTGTACCTTCTCCAAAGTCTTTATTTCTATGTTAATATATTTATAGTTGCCTGTTGATCCTTTAGTCTGCTTGGCATGCTGCTCATAGTAGTGTAAAGAACAGGTTGACAAGTATACATTGTAAGGGTGAGCACATAACATTAATTTGTACATCGTGGAACTTGCAGTATCTCACCTCAAAGGTCATAATTTATGTGGCATTTAGACCCCCTCCGGGAAAATAAGAGAATTGACTGAAGTTAATTGTTTTTCGAAAATTGTGGGATAATGATTTCTAAACTTGTGAGAGAGGGGAACCCCAATGTCATCAAAGCTGTTAGACAACCACCTACGAGACATGATAATAAGACTCCCCAGGATATAAATAGTTCCACCCTAAGGAGTGCAAAAGACACCACTATGCAATGGGTCTCCGAAGGTTTAAATATAAATATTGTGTTGAAAAGGTCGGAGCTGCTCATATATTGGCCATCAAAACAGAAATTCAGACTGCAGCTGGCTATCATAAATGCTGGCAGCTGGTGCAAAACTGCACAGTGCTTCACCCCCGAAAAGTAACTACAGCAGACTATTAACCTCATGACGACAACTCCTTTTAAGTTTCTTTAATTTGTGTGACATAGAGTGCCTGCAGGAAACATGGGCCACATTAGATTTTCCTGTAGGAGGATTCTGAGTGTTTTCCTCCTTTGCAAATAAGAATCAGAAAAAGGACACGCAATTGGGGTGATAGGGACTTGCCATATTGCTAGTTAGACATATTGGGTTTAGCTCTAAAATGTGTGATTTTGGCTTCCCAAGGATCATAGCACTTAATTCAGATTTACTCGCCGCTAACAACTTGCTTTGCAATATTTATACTAAGCCATCCATTAGAGTAAGAAAAAAAGCTGTAGCGGATGAGCTTCCATATATACTTAAAAAACTAAAAGCTGAATATTGTGACACCCAAACTATTATAACTAGGTACTTCAATAAAAATTTGGTCTGGGGAGAGGAAAATGTGGAGTGGCTCCAGTTGGATAAATCCGTTTGAAGTATTTCACCTTGTAGAAACCACCCCAAACGTAGGGAGAAACAGGGAAAATAATTACTTAATCACCTACTGAGCTTGAGGCGTAGCACAGTTATTTGTTAATTTGTAAATGCTACACTGCCTTAAGTTGCTCACTTCCTGGTAAGTAGGTCAGTAACTCTAAATGTTTCTTTTTTTTTCTGAGAAAATGTTGAAATCGATCACAGATTTTGAAAATTCTCTCTAGGACCCAGAGTGATCGCTTTCTTCTACTGCTTAAGCTATGTAAAGGATTTGTAATCCGTACCCTTTTAAAAGAGTTGCTGGAGCGGAAAATTAAAAAGCGTAAACTGGAATGGGTCTAAGCAATACCAGATGAGCAAGTGGCAGGATAAGCAGGGCACCCCTCGCAGTTATACCTGGGAAGAAGCTGATGTAGATGGAACTTCTACAAGTGTGACTAAATGGTCATCACCTGTCGAGGATCTGCATAACTGGCTTTTGGGTAGCGATGCAAAACTGGGTGGATAAAATTCTTGTTGCACACAATTTGTTTTGTGGATTCTGCGGGATCACAGAACTATGCTTGGGATTATGGGTCCTTAGTAGGCAGGGGCTGAGTTATCCCAGCACCTTAGTACCCATGAGCCCGAGACCAACTAGCTATAGTGTCTCACTTGCCCCCTACTCACTCACAGAGGAACAAGTGATTAGACACCCAAGAACACAACACTTCCGACTTTCTCAGGAATCACGGTTGCAAGACACACCCTTTCGCTCAGGCTCTTGTACTCGTCCACAATAAGATCTGACAGAGACACAAAACAATTTAAAATGTTTATTTTAACTTTTTAACTAACGTGCTCTAGTATGCAGTATACGTGCCACAATTAGTAGAAAAATGCCTAACACAAATACGGTCAGCATAGCAAGTAGTCTGAAAATCATAAAAGGAGCTGTCATGATAAATGACAGAGTAGCCTAACCTCCCTCCCCTTGTATAGAAGCAAATTGATTATATATTAGAAGATCTCTGTGTGTTATCAGCAGACCCCGTACCTCAGTCTATAGATGGTAGTTCTACATTACAGGTGCTGTCATGCTCTTCTCCCTGGAAAGATCCCTCTCCAAGTGCCCTTACCTAGCTGTGTAGCCCCATATGACCAAAGTATGTGTTCCCAAGCAATATCAGCATGTTTTGTCTAGGTGCTAGGGCCTGACCAGAACAAAACAACAAGGGGATTGTTGTTCGACCTTGTTCACTATGTGCAGACTAAATCCCAGGAACGAGCAAGGCGCGAAAACAACAGCATGTTCTATGTGAAACTTTCAGAGTAGTACAAGCAAACAAATACGTGTAGTAACGTGCGCAAAGCAGGAGACAGACAGCAACATGCTCATGCTAACATAGGGAAGATGACAATACCCCTATGGGCCTCGTGACAAATTTACATTGACAAATAGAGTTAATTTGTAGATCAATGTATTGTTGCCCAGGATCCTAGGGATATTGAGCCAACATTTTATAGATACTGAAAAATTGAGTGGGGCTAATTTACCAACTAACCATAAGGCCCATGATTGGTACACAATGGACTTAAGAGGAGCCATATATAACCTAAATAAGGAAATAAAGAGCTAAGGCAATTTGAACCTCCTGAGGTCAGATAACCGCTTTGCAACAATGAAATATATATTCTAAAGAGCCGTATGGCAGGTGATTAATCAAGCCACAGAAATACAATGGACTCCCCTCTTGAGGTCTGTAAAGACCAGTATCCCAGGAAATTCTGGAGATATATATATTGTTTTACCAGTGATTTCCTGGCTGCTGAGTGGCTGCATTTATAGTAAAACTGATCACTGTACCCTACTGCTAAGTTTGGGAGCCAAGCTGCCTTGATTTCCAGTTCATCTTTGGACCAAGAATGAGTCTAATTTACTCTTTAAATGGAGCCCTGTGTCTGGTGCCTAAAAATCCTCCAGTGAGTGGTTCTTTTGAGTCCTTTAGCTGTTTTCTAGTATTTGTAAACCAGAGACGGCTGCACTTGCAACCCCTGCTGATACCCCGAGGCTCAGGGTCACTGTTGGGGCAAGTAAAGCCTGAACTGAGGCTGGGGCCCCAGACTAGTTGTGTATTGGTTGTCAGGGGTGGAAGGCTCAGTTTTCTTGTAGTAAACTGCTCTCTGTTAACGGGTGTTTTACAAATATTCCACAACAACTCCTGTAAAGCAACTGAGTAACCCAATCTTCAACTTGCATCGAATTAAAGCATAGTAAAATGGTATATGCTATATATACACAACGGCGTTTACTGACTCCACGGCTCAAACACTGAACAAATTCCTTATGTTGCTTATACAGCATTTGATACAGACCTTATTTCTGCAGCCCACACTGTTTTGACTACACTGGCTTCTGAATATTTCACTTTTCTACCAACAAGGCCTATCCATTCTTCCGCTTGGCGCTCTCAGCCTACATTTCAGTTACTACCATAAGGACCAATTACAGTACAAACTATCCACTTTGTAAACTACATTATCCTTAAAAAGTCAGTGTTAAGCTGTATTTACTGTTGTTCAAATATCTACAGTGATTCCCTGCGACTAACATTATCATACAATATCTGGAGCAACATCTTTCTGCCACATTTGTGGTACCTATGTATACTGTGTAAAATTAATACCTAATGCACTGTACATTGTTACTAGTAGACCAGCTGACTCCGGAACATCTATTGATATCACTTAGAATAAATTAACTTTTTTTTTTTTTTTGCTTAAACAAATAAGCCGGGTTGTATTACTTTCTGCGCTACACAGACACGACCTGTGCTCCAGACATTCGTTGTTATATTGATGCTATCATAATCCATACCTTATCCTATATATTTAACCCAGTATTTGGACCTAATGCGCATTTCATGGTGCATTGTCTTTGGTTTCTTTGTTTCGTAATAGAGGATTTTAACTCATGCCTACTCAAGAGTGGTACTGCGTGTGTTGGAAGAAGCTGCTGGTGCCAAGAAACGCTTCAGTGTCTATGTTACGGAATCCCAGCCAGACTGTGCCGGGCAAGTGCTTTCTTCCGTTTTGTTCTCTTAATACACAGCAAAGGTGTAACAGTTTTACACTGTGCATAATACGGCATAAGTGCACACAAAGAAAACAAGGAGTTGTTCATATACAATAGCACATCCAAACAACAGTACAAAATAAATGTGTTAATAAGGTAGCAAGTAGTAACTTACATAACTGTATGTATTTATGTATGTTTATGGATTGTATAGCATGATTCTAGCTACAAAGCAATAGAGAGCTGTTGCTTAGATGTTTACAATACAGGACTCGTCCATGGCAAGTGAGTGCGCCTTAAGTTACAGGTGGTAGAGGGGCGGGAGAGAGTGGTCGAGGAGGAACCTTAGCCTTTCTTATTTTTATCTGATAAATAACAGTGGGGGTTGGTGACCTAACAGCCATGTGTGCAATGCCTGACTTTTGGTCACAGTTGATACCCTCACATGCATTCTCTTTCGATGATATTATCTAACATCGTCGGGATGCTGGGTGCTGGTAGGTTATGACTCTTTTAATTTCCCAGAAGTTACCCATCACATTGAATAATTTCATTATTCAACTTGGGCATTTTCTAAATGTAACGGCTTGAAAGTTTTACCTTTGCTTTGCACATTGTATATAAATCAACTCCGCTCCATCTCAGTATAGAATTACATATGATGTAGGATTTCTTACTCGTACTATAACTAAAGTTCTCATACAGTTGTCAGACTCCATTATCTTCAGTAATTACTTTCACAGAGCAAATAGAATTGGCACACATTTGGTAACTGATATTTAAGCTCCTTTTTGGGAATTTTAACCAGTTTAAGTTTTAATACATTTTATTACATTCCAACAACAGAAAGGGCAAAGGGAGAGAAATGAAAGTTAATCACTGCTTCTTGAGCAGAAAAATAGCACGGACGTAATTCCATTGACTTAAAGCCGCCAAGAAAAAGTGATGAACTCCCCCACTTACCTGTAACTACTCTCGATGCATTATCTTACTATTTTAATGTAAGCCCCCAATTAAAAGATTCTTCAAACCACGGTGGTTTGAAATGAATTGAAGGCGAGGGGACAGTGCAGAGACAAAATGTAGCTAAATAAAATTGTATTCTGAAATCTTCCTGGTTTCTCACTCTTTCAATCGCGTGATACACGCACCTCAAAACAGTTTCAGTCCTTATCTCCCCTTTAACTTTGCACTCCGTGTGAAAAGACATCTTTTGCCATTGTGTTTATCTCTAAGTTCTGCATGGAACAGCACAGGTCTCATAATACCCCTTTCTTAGAGTTCCTTCACAACGCCTACAAGTTTCTTATTCTATCCCTGAACAGATTATGTGGGGGCTCAGTTGGAGAACAGGAGAAGGTAATGATTCTTGATCAGAAATCTTCCTATTTTTTTTTTTTTACTGCAATCTTCAATGTTGTCTGTTTTCATTCCTGCTCCAACGCCCATGCAGGGGCTTACTCCCGCTGGCATCCAGTACGCTTTTGGTACTACCCAGTGGATGTCTCCCAAAGTCGGCTCATGTCTCCGTGAGCCTAACAACTGTTCCAAATTCCTCTTCAGGGAATCCATAGTGGCATTGGGTTGAGCTCCAAGGTCTCTTTAGACAGGAGCCTTTTCGAACATGGCACAAATTTTCAGATCGCATTCCCGGCAATACAATAGTTTTAATAGCACAATATTTAAAGCAGGGATCTCCAACCTTTTCTGTAATAACAGCTACTTATGTTCAATGAAAATTATCCAGTGCTATTAATATTATAGTAGACAAGATTACATTAGTAGTCGCCTTCTGCAAGATTATCAGCAGCGATCGCGTCACCTCACTGCATCAGGCAGGTTTGCCACCAATAATGTAAAAAAGGCGTTGTCAATTTGGAATGTCTTTACATAGGTAATACATAACAGCCATAGCTGCAATGCTTGTGGCACCAAGGTAATAACATTAGTAATAAGTCTTCCCAATGCCACATGACTAATCACTCAAATATCAGCTTTACAATTATTATGGAAATTCAACCATTTTTCACCAAACAATGAGTTCTGAAAATACCCACATTTCCATCTGGAAGACACTATTTTGTTATAAATATATTAATGTAGTCAAGCAAAAGCTTCTAGTCTAGTAGGCTAGGCTGCACACAGAGAGCTACCAGTAGTGCACAAGCTTTTCGTTGGAGAAGGCCAATTTAAGGCTGCCAGTCTATGCAGCTCATCCTTGGTGGTTTGTTCTTGTCCCTCCAGCCTCTGAATTGCAGCAGCAGTAGATGATGTAGTCACTTGCACCACCGAGTTTACAAAGTACTGCAGCTTATCTCAAATTGTTTTCATGGCTGGCTCCACCTGGTTGATGTTCGCTTGATGGTTAGTTCTCACAGCATTAATGGACATGACCAGGAGATCCCCCAAGCCCCATTATCCCACCCTGAAGTGATTTTTTGCAAGATGGCTGTAGAGCTCCTTTTGTCTGGAGCTATCATAGAATGAAGACACATGTTTCTTTTCCCACCATTACAGGCCTCAGTGCAGAGCCCTGTTCAGTATGTGCTGGAAAGGCAGGACTTCCCTCACAATTTCCAAGTTGTCAAAGGGTATCCAGGGACACTAATTAAAGTACTCCTCAAATGGGGTCTAATACCTTGACGTCTGCTGTTCTGGCAGACTTTTTGTATTCACTGTCCAGGCTCCAAGGTGACTTACAGTAGGACAGGCATGCTGAAAGACTGATGTATCAGTGAAGCCTGCAGTAAATGCACCATCGTGCTTTCCAACTGCTCCAGCAACCAATTCCAATTTCTTTTATTCGATTCTTACGTGTTGTGCTATAATTGCTATCACTACAGGTTATGGACGATTTTAGGCAGCCATGGGGGGTACAACTACCAGAGCAGTGCCAGAAAGCATCTAGAGGCAACAAAAAAAGAGTAGTCTTCTTACTAAAAAAGTAGGAAGCAGAAGTTCATTTTGCCTATAAAAGCAAAAATTATTGCACCAGACTCGCTATAACAGATGCCCTTATTCAAAGGCTTGGATATCACTTCAAGTCTGTTTTTACCAGGGAAATGAAATAGAGATGTGCAATCCTGTCTGTTGGTTTTACACTGGATTCGTTTAAAGAGGCTCAAAATGTTCTCTGTTTGTAAACCCTGCGATTGTTCTTAGTGCAACAATAGTAGCTCTTTGGACTGTTGTATTGTCACTTGTCTGTGTCGGACAAAGATAACAATACAACATGCTGTGGCTCATGGACAACGTTTTCTTTGTATTCTTTAGAGGAAGATTAAGTGGGATTCTTGGCAAGTTCTCTTTCTTTCCTCTGCTTTTTAAGGAAAATAATTATAGTCTGTCAATTTGAAGTCTTTAGAACCCTCACGTTTGACAAGCAAGGCATGCCTTAGCTGTTTGAAAAACCCTTATGATTAACCCCTGTTGCAATACTCCAGATCCAAATTCTGGCTCTGGGAATGCTTGTGGGGGGAAACATACTGTGATAAGTTATCCGGCGGAGAGTATTGACCATAAGAGGTGGGCACAGCTGCATGAAATGGGGCGCCTAGACACCTCCGGGTAGTAGTGCGCAGTATAAATTAAATTTTAATTTCAAGTCTTCCTCCATTGGATAATCAAATGGGACTTAGCAAATATATGACCTAAAATGAAGCCAGATTGAACGAAATCTAATTAATAGACATTGTTTGGTTAAAAAGACATGTGGACTGTAAAGCCGAACTTTTTCAAATGGTCAGAATGTGGGCAGTTTCCGCTGGTTATTTGTTGGGAAGGATGTCACCTTGGACTCCTAACCAAATACAAGGAAGCACAATTGTTTCTTCCCGAAAATACAACTAACCTACTCACCAGTCCAAGCGCAGACCTTACAATTCATATTTATAGAGCGATTCTGCCAAATTCACTGCTTTCTTTATAGGGCTATGTGTGTTTCTTGAAGTCGCAGGAATGATTAACTTTATCTTGGAGAAAGTTTCAAATTACTTCCATGTTTAATGGAATGGTGGCTGGTGTAACTTGTAACAGATCCCATAGTGAGCAATATTTTCCTTCCCTACACATCATATATACTGATAGAGGCGGTATTAATGCTGGGATAAGGAGCCACGTCAGTACTGTGAAGCGTAGGAGCAAACATTCCACCCTTCAAGATGCCCACCTCCACAGACGATTACAGCGGATTACTAATGAAATTTGACCCTCCTGGGGGACCTCAAAACAGAAAGGGTTCTGTGACGTGTGCTGCTTTTCAAACTGACTTGGATACATACTGACTAGAAAAGAATCAAACCCACCTGTCTGGAATAGCTCCCCCCCAAGTTATAAAGTGCACATTCGTTTTACCCAGTAGCCATTGTATATGCGACTAGTTTTGTGTTCCTAAGCCTTTTAAATGTATGCTTATAGGAAAAACATGGCAGAGGCCCTTCGAAAGCTGAACGTGCCAGTGACTGTCATTCTCGACGCTGCTGTTGGGTAAGACCTTACTTCAATTTATAGTAGCTACTATGCAACATGCATTCAAGAGAACCTTCTGTAAAAATAAAGTGTTTAATTTAGTGGCCAGCCTGGTGGCTTAGCTGTAATTTTATGCACACCAGGAGTGAACCACATTCAAAAGTCTTTTCAGTGTGTTATTGGGAGGAGAGATCAGTTACTTTCATTTTTAATAATAATTTTTTAATATGAATTCAGTAGTACACATAAAACGTATATTGGAGTTCTGTTGTGGTAGTGCGGAGGGATATCATCCAGGATTGTGCCTTCTATGGTCTCTACTAGGCAGCTTTGTGAATTGAAAAACATAAGTACAGGGGTTTGTTTTGCTGACTTTATTGCTTAGTCATTTTAATTCTGATTAACAGTTACATCATGGAGAAGGTGGACCTGGTAATTGTTGGTGCTGAAGGCGTGGTTGAAAATGGAGGAATTATCAACAAGGTAACCCTCAACAAAGTAACGTATTCGAGTGGTTTTAATCCTCTGGTTATGATACCTAATGAAAATGCATCTTATGCACGGTATAAAAGACTGGACTTGCGGCTCATCTAACGAAAATCTTATTGCTTTAGCTCACTTATCAGTTTTTAATTCTTATATATGTTTGCTTTCAAGTGAGTCACTCCTGGCAAGATTTTGCCATTATTTGTTGCTTCACCTTTATACTCCCCGTTCTATAGTAAGACTAATGTATGAAAATAACTCAGAAACCTACTATGTGCGGGAGGGATCTTTCACCCAGTCTGTTATTTCTTTCAAGTTAATGTTTTATTTGCACATGCATGGTGTCCCAGTTAGCACTGCTAAAAGGAGACACATGATCCTTCAGGCTTAATTAAGAAGTGTCTCCCACTTCTGTTCTTTTAAGCAATCTCTTCGCTTGTATGCTCCATGCCACCTCCTCAGTACTTTATTTTAAAATATTTGGAAGTCTCAGAGAGGAGCAAACTACCTCAAATAAATTCTAAATTGCAAGATTGTCACAGCTTTTGGCTTTCTGTATTGCCAGTGACTTCTTCCATCCCTCAGTGTGTGGCAGGTGACCTCTTGAGTTCTTTCCAATGCTTAGTGACTATTTCGTTTTCGCTAAGCTGTCAGCACCGTGTATTTCATTTGTTTTTGATAGCGCCAAATATGTCACCATGCGAACGCTTTGCATTTAATTGGGACAGTGAAATATAGAGGGATGAGGTTGCTGATGCTTATTTAATGTTGTGCATAAATGCAATCGGATGTGGCCTTAAGACAACGTTTTGATGCCACATATATTTTTTGAAACTGCAGGGTTTCTTAAAAGCTTGTTCATCACCCAACATGTCAAAATAATGAAAATACAGGCATGCTAGTGCCTCCTGTGGCAAACAATAAAAATAAAGTTTGTGCATAGAATTTTTTTACATTTTATGATTGAAATTATTTGACAACTTAGACCATTGCTTAGTGTCACTTAATGAACATGGACGGAAAGAACAGAGTTGGAAAATGTTTGTGTTTCTTAAAACAATGTAATTGCTAAAACGTCTTCCTTTTATCTCCACAGATTGGAACAAATCAAATGGCAGTTTGTGCAAAAGCTCAAAATAAGCCATTTTATGTGGTGGCTGAAAGTTTTAAGTTTGTAAGACTTTTCCCATTGAATCAGCAAGATGTCCCCGATAAATTCAAGGTTAGTTTAAAAAAAAAAAAAAAAAAAAAACACAACAACAATAAATAAAAAAAACAAATATTCCAGTCATGTAGTGTATTACCTGCTTTCGGCAAATGTTCTAGAATGTTGTCGGAGCTTGTACCAGAAAGCAATGAAAGCCCAATTTTGGAGTGACCCTACAGAGTGATATCATGAACAATTTCTGTAGTGTGCTTTTCTGATAGGGGGGCAATTAAAGGTTGTACAGTGTAAAATGACTGATTTGGCTTTACCAGGCAAATGTGTTTCTATCCACAGTACAAGGCAGACACACTGAAGACCATCCAGAACCTGGCAGAAGAGCACCCGTGGATAGACTACACCTCGCCCTCGCTCATCACTCTTCTGTTCACAGATCTGGGGGTACTGACCCCCTCTGCAGTCAGCGACGAGCTGATCAAACTCTATCTGTAACAAAGAACTTCAGCCTGTAAGAACTGTGCAAACAAAGAAGTTTATCAGGGAGCTTGTGTGTGGACTATTCTCCTGGTCACTGCAAAACCGGTAATAGGAGACCAATAGACGCAGTTTTTTTAATTGAATTAAAACTGAATAATGTAAATCCTTAAGCAGTGGATTCAAAACAGCTGTTCAGCAGTAACTTTTTTATTTCAAACAACCTACCTAAAAATGTGAAACTTTGAAATGCTTTTTTAATCTGCAGGCATTTGTCAAGAATGCTGCCTGGCACAGTCTTCATATATCAGGTAATGTTGGTTGTTTATATAACATGTATGCTGGCCTGCACCCTGACAATCCTGTGGAAGATCTTCAAATTGCTTCTAAGCAACACTAGAAAAACTGTCACTCTCACCCTAGTCACCAGCAAGTAGGACAACGGGAACAACATCTACACCTGGGTCACCAAGCAGGTCATTAGAAGACTACAAACCATCCAGAACTTGCCAGTCAGACTCATCCTCAACCTCCCACACAGAACTCGCATCACACCACACCACACCACACCTCAGGGAACTCCACTGCCTCCCGATACTCAAACGCGCTCAATTCAAACTCCTCACATGCACATTCAAGGCACTTCGCAGCTCGGGCCCCACATACCTGAACAGGTACATCTCCTTCCACCAACCAACCAGACCCCCGCTCCTCCAGATTCCTGTTTGCACAGATCCCACGTATACACAGAACCAGATCAGGAGGACCAGCATTCTCTTACATCACTCCTAAAGAGTGTAACAGCCTTATCTCCACATCAGAATAACCTGCTTCTTTCTTGAATTCTGCGAGAAGCTGAAGACTTGGCTTTTCAATTAACCAACTTACCATAGCTAGGGCTAGAGACACACACTCAAGAGACACACAAACACTGCCCCCTCCCCAGCACCAGGATACCTTCGCAGGTGATAGTGCGCTTTACAAATCCACATAACATAGGTTGTTTTCAGCAGTGGGGAGGAATGAAGCGATCATGGGCGACCATATGAGTGAGCATAGTGATGTGCGGGTAATAGAAAATGGGATCAAGCCTGAGGGATAGATTAGGAAGAGTAAATTTGGGCAGTGACTGGTGTATTTTTTGAGTGAAAATTCCCCAACGCATGCCACAGGACTCCAAGGGCCAGGCACATTCTTTTGCAATAGTCGCCAGCAGTCTTTAGTCTCCATCTTGCCCGGTTTAGGTTCTTTGTCCAATTAGTGCTGCAGGCCTTAAGCCCTGAGGGGGTTCAGTTGTCACTCACACCACAGCCAGGCCCTCAATCATTTTGCCAACAATACATGAACAATGTACTTTAGGGCCTACTAATATTGGAATTTCTTTAACTATGTTAACTTTATGCTGATAAATATCCATTGGGAAGTTCTTGTGACAAATCGAGATTGTTGTGATAAAAATTGAGCTCGTCAGTTGTGTTTTTTTACTGTAGTCCTTTATATACAAGTTCCATAGAGGTGGCATAGACCGGATAGGGCATAGTACATTTTTCTGCATAGGCGGGCACAAAGTAGATCAACCTGTATTGATTAACTGGTATGGCTCATATGTGCCTGAAAAGTGCATGGGAGATATGTGGTCCATGCAATGTCTCCAAAACTCCAAACCATAGATACCTGTGGTTTGACTCTAGCTTATTACAGTCTAATAACTGCTCCTCCATCCATAAGTCAGCACAGACTCCATTCTGCGTTCGATCTATTTTATGGGTTACAGATAGTGGACAGGTGGTGAGATCTCATTGTGAGAAACCCATGGCTAATGTTCGGGTGGTGGGGAAGAGAGGAACTCTGGGACATTCACGTACACATTAGCTTGGAGAGACAGACAAACCACTCGTGCAACCCCTTTGTGTAGGATTCAAGCCTGTTGTCTTGTCACGCCAAGCTGACCATGTAACCTTGTGCGTAGTCGTGAGGCTTCTAAAGGAGGGTAAAGAGAATGGTATTATTGGCTAGCCAATGCAGAAACTGTGTCTACTGCGAGGGCGAATGCTCTCACTCATCTAGTGAAGCAAGCAATGAGGTTGTCATGACACCTGTACTAGGATGCTGTCTACGCCTTCTGTCATTAACAGTATTCACTCCTGATTAGGTAGACAGCCGCACAGTGCCCAGATTCCTCCGAAGCATTGGTGGGCCTGTTGAGATTATCCTGCATGCCTTCCACGTAATGTTCTATATCTGGCCTTCACCATACCATGTCCTTACCGGAGCAGTCTTTTCCTGTCCTTGATGATAGGGACAGACCACCCCAGGAATACGTCCACCTCTGATTCAGGATGGATCTAGTGTCCAGCTCGTGGGGGGGCGGGGCACAATGGGAAACTCCTGCAGGGTGCTAAGCATCAGTTTCCATGGGGGCTTCCTCTTTGTCAAGTCTTCTGCTTCTAGCTATTTCACATCCACAAAACATTGCAGTCCTGGCAGATTTCAGGTATACTTATCCATCTACCTGACCACTCTTAAGTGTGCTACTGGTGGTGCACAACAGTGCATTGAGTTCACTACACTGATGAACAATTACATAGCAGGCAGTCCATCAATGCTTACCACTATCTAAAATGGAGTGCATCGAATAAAGAAAGTACAAGAGTAAGGAGGTAGAGTTTGGTTAGTGTTAGGCTTAGCCTTGGATTTAGGGTTGGAGTAGGGTTATGGTTAAGATTGGGGGTAAGGGGTGTGTTGCTATAGAGATGGAGGTTAGGTTAGGCAAAGGGCTAGGTTTGACATTCGGTTTTAGGATAAGTATAAAAGAGGTTTGTGGGTAAGTATTCGAATTAGGAATACGGTTAATGCTAGGGGTCCGTGTTCATGGTAGGTGTGGTGCTTGCCTTAAGGTTGGGACTGGTTTACATAGACAACGTAGTGGAGGCTGTGTAAAGACTCATTTCGTAACATACATCAAAATTGGCAGCCAGACCCTGCGCATGAAATCAATCAAGCCTCCATATGTTTTAGGGGTAACCTGGAGTTGGGCAAACCCCAATTAGGCCACGTATAACCGTGCCACCTAAGGGTGCCAGCAGGAACATGCACACGGATCCCTTATTCTCCACTCGGTATCATTTGCTCCAGTAATCTAGTTGCAGCATTCACCAGAGGGCTCACTTTGTAGGGAGGGAGCACAGCAGTATTTCAGTTTATTTTGTAATTGTCTCCTCATGATGTGAAATTGCTTGCTCCGAATCATAACTTTTAATACCGCGTGCTATTAAGTGTAAGTTGTGGTCATATGAACACATAGGAGACACTGAATACATATGATTTCAACTTAAGCATGGGAAATCCACTTTCGTGTGATGCACTAAAAGATATGATGATTCTGAATTCATTACACAGAGGTCTTTAAAATCTGCTTTATTATTTGAAATGTGATTTCACAAACTAAAATAAGTGGCAGCACACTAATGGAAGTAAGAAGTCTCTGTGACTCTTTTAATTAACTTCCTTATATAAGCAGTATAACGTGAAATAACTTACTCTGTTCGTCACATCCAAACACAAAAATCAAGTGTTCAGTGATGACAGTAATTCTTTTGAGGATCTCTTTGGTGTTTATTGCAAAGTACAAAATCTTCCCAAAACCTCTCACACTAATTCTATGAAAGTGGTTTTTAAGGTGTCATAGAAATGAGGCTGGAATTGTTGTTGTTTACTAGTAGAAGGCTCATATCTAGGGTGGTTTAGCTACAGTTAACCGTACAGATTTGCTGGTCCTGATTCTTGTATAACAGAATCCAGAACATTATTCAGTGGTGCAGATTTGTAAGGCACAATTAAACGGCGCCATCAATGATATGTAGGTAGATTTATGAAATATAATTTCAGGAAGCTGTCTGCACCGGTTTTTAAAAAAAATAACACCATTTTCACACCTTTCTTGTTTTTACGTTTTCTGGGTTAATTCCAGAATGATTAACCAGTGTGTTTCTCAGCCTGTCGAAGAAAATACAGATGCATGGGGCTACTTGAAGTACTCTGGACAGGTGTGAAGGTGGGTGGGGGCTGCTTGGAGTCCCTGATCTGGATTAACAACACGCTTATTTGAGCATCAAATAAACATGATGTTTTGGGGCATTTTGAAAGGTAGAGCGCATAACTCACTTAGGCAACTAATGTTATTAGACTATCAATTAGCTATTAACTGTGGACTTGGTAGTATCCTTTCATCAGAAGTCCTGGAAAACCCAGGTTGTGAAATGAACAGGATGCAAAATTCTAGAATGATGACATGAGGAAATGGTGATGGGGTGCAGAGATGAGAAATGGAGGGCATTCGTGGACAGAGTAAGGATAGAAAAGATGACGGTGAAGAAAAGGAGAAGACAAAAGAATAGCAAAGAAAGAGGTGGATGAAATAAGAGTAACAGTGACTAGGAAGAGAAGAAATGTATTGACATGGTTGATTAGCAAGGACGATTGTGATGCATGTCAAAGCAGAAAAGGTCATTTAGATGTTTGAGATGAATGAAGGATGAGTCTGAGGATGAAGAAGCAGGAGAAGGATGGGAGGAGGGTAATTGGTAGGCAGGTACCGAGAGGGGAGTAGAGGAACACGAGTGGGTGACGGTGGAGCATTAGGCTGATGAAGGAGGGAAGGTGATCAGAGAGGAGGGTCAGGAGCAAATGATAAGCTGTGACGGGAGAGAAGGACTGCTACGAGGAGAGCGGTAGAACCGACAGGAGAATGATGGGTGATGGGAATCAGAGACAGTGGTGTCAGAAAGGAAGATAACTGGCAAAACATGCCAGTCACAATTTAGAAGAGACCGTTCAGTTTTGAGCCATTCACATGAGCTGTATGTTCCCCATAAGATACATTCTGCTGACAGTCAAATCTTCCCCCAACAAACATTCTGCTCAAAAAACTGGCAGTCACAAACTGATTGAGAAACTAGCCGCCAAATCAAAAGTCCATTTGTCCACTTTGGAAACTGTACTGTTGGCGCAGCGGGCAGCTAAGGGTGGAAAGAGGCTCACATGTGATATTTGGTCGGTTCTGCTAAGGTAGCCAAATCTGATTGCTCTTCCGATTGTTATTGTGCTTTTTTTTTTTTTAGAGTAAATGTAGGCACTATCCACAACCTTCAGAAGTAGTGCAGGTCGTTACTATCTCTTTAAAATACGCATGTCCCCCAAGCCTTTGTAGGTCCCCTGCATGCTCGGGGGCGCACTCTATATAATCCAGGCTTTGGTGCTGCTGCAGTCCAGGATGCTGAGACCCACCAGTGAAGAACAGGTACAAAATAGAAGGTTCGACTATGCACACCAATGCCCGTCTCCCAACACACACACTCAACCACATGTACGGAAGCAGCTTGAGCTTCCTTTACATACACAATATCGTTACCCAATGAGTAAGGCTGACAGGAGGTGGAACGAGGGGATGGTGAATAAGAGACGGGAGGGTTATAGATAGGAGGGAGGGGGCAAAGAGAGGGAGGATAGTGAGGAAGAAGGTGGAGAGAGGGCGACTGATGAGGCAGAGAGAAGGATGAGGTGGTCGTGGAGGCACAGTATGAGGGTGGCATGGTGGAGAGAGAGGGAGGCCGACAGAGGAGGGTGAGGTGAGTGAAGGCTAGGACAGGAAGAGAAGAGGATGATGTAGAGAAAGAGGGTGAGGTGAAGAGAAAAGTAGGGAGGATGTGGTGGGCAGGAGAGCAGGGTGAAGTGGAAAGAGGAGATGGAGAACAAGGATGGTGTGGCGGCAAGAAAGAGGCAGAGAGCAAAAGAGATGAAGCACATCGGTACGAAATACAGAATCAACACTAATAATTAAAACTAATAGGCATGACTCCGCGAGATGAGTATGCAGCTCATCCAGCATGCTAAGACCCAGCTTGCAGACACCTGGAAGATGCGAGGTAATTCCATTAATCTCCATGGTCCATCCAGGTTTCTTCATGGCTCTCCCATAACCCGAATCCTGGAGTCGGGCCTGCATAGGACCATGCCCAAACCAACACAACTGGCTTGTATTCATCAATTTAAAAAACATAAATATCTCTACTCGATCACGAGAACTAGGAGAGAAATAGATTCACAATGTTGAAGAACGGTGCATTCTCTGTGACAATCAGAAAGTCGGGAAACCCATGAGTCTCAATGAATTGGAAGATGTCTGTGGAGTTTTTCTAACAAAGGTAGGAATTTTTTCGGAGATTCAGTACCGTTTAAGAGTTGGGCAAGTGTGCCTGATGCGACTGCTGGGTGGTGACAATGCAAGAAGGAGGTCTTTTCTATAGCTACCTTTATCTCCAAACTCAATTGCAGGCATACTCTTTCAGACAGTTCATTACAACCTGCTTGTGCACCACTTGTATGTGGGGGAGGGGGGTTGAACTGTGCACTTTAACACAACAGACTGTAGACTACATCTTTCCTTTTGGGTTGTGACTTGTGTGTTAAACCCAATTGGAAGTTGTCCGTATACCCACATAGTTACTACTTTGTGGGTGTTTGATGAATTACTGTTAGCCAATCCCTTGAAAAACCATTATTGCCATACACAGCCCTAAATTCAATACTCCAGACATGTCACTCTACTATGGGGAAGTTGGTGGTGTAAAATATTTCGAGTTCTGAATGTGCTAGTGAATGCAACTTTTTTTTGCATCTAAATTGCACTGGGACATGCAAAATCATTCTGAATTGGACCTCAAGAGAGCAAAAGAATCAAGCACAATTTTTATATCATTACTATATTAATAAAGCAAATACTGGCCTAGAAAGGCATAGGCTCTGCTAAATGCACCAAGGAGCCGATACAATCAGGTTTCCTGCCTTCAAAATATATCACTCATTTACATTTTTGAGAATATCACCAAAATCAAAAAACGCCTGAATTATATTTACCAACAATTCCTCTACATTAAAAGAAATATCAGGCATATGTAGAGTTACAAGGAACTATTACCATACCAAAAAAGGCTGAACTTACCGATATGTACAAAGACTTTCAAAGAGAAGGAAAAGGAATTTCAAAATTGGCAGTACAGAATGACGAGGAAATGAAAGTATCAGAGGTATAGGCAATGTCAACTAGATAGAGTATGCAAAAATATGAGGGACAATGTCAGGCAATTAAAAGAAGCGGGTAAATGGTAGCAACACCCATATCTGTTTTTAACATACATCTAAGAGCACATGGAAAGCGCAAAGTTGGATTAAATAAGAATGCTGAAGCAAAATAAAGACATTGGGAAAATATGTGACAGATAGGGAGGCGTCTCCTCTGGTTTGGAAACAATGCAGGTTCCTTCGAATGAATTCGGATCCAAGTAGCCAACAAGTGCTGAGTTTGTGGCAGAAAGCAAAGCTGAATTCCAAATATCCACATGAAGCATCAATCGTCAAAATTGGGACATTAAAGAGGTTTGTTCACACTAATTTCTCAAAATGTGTTTTTATTGATTTTTAACAAAATAATGTGTACAACTCCAATTATTGTCCTTTGTATGCATATGTTACCGTCAAAGTGTGAAATCCCGGTATTGTATAGAATGCCTAGGTAATGTATGGAATGCCTGATGGTTTTCGGCAAACTATGAAATATAAGTTTTTGGGGAAAATGTTACATACTTTTCCTAGGCATTCTATACAATTCCTAGGCATTATACAGAATGACCAGTACCATTTACGCAAAGTGTTAAAAGGCCACAAGATGAGATTCCTAGGCATTCGGCAAAGTGTGAAATCCCGGCATTGTATAGAATGCCTAGGGAATGTATAGAATGCCTGATGGTTTAGAGGCAAACTATGAAATATAAGTTTTTGGGGAAAATGTTACATACTTTTCCTAGGCATTGTATACAATTCCTAGGCATTATACAGAATGACCAGTATCATTTACGCAAAGTGTTAAAAGGGCACAAGATGAGAAGCCGGATTTCACACATTGTCGGGCGGGAATAAAATGGCGGGATTAGGCGTATTATATACTTGGCCGGCAGACAATCCGGCAAAGTCTACAATGCCGAGGCAATGTATAAAATATCAATCATTTCATACTTTGTCGTTCCATTCTCAGGCACTCTATACATTACCTAGCCATTCTATAGAATGCCGGAATTCACACTTTGCCGGGCGGGAATAAAATGGCGGGATTAGGGGTATTATATACTTTGCCGGCAGACAATCCGGCAAAGTATACAATGCCTAGGCAATGTATAAAATATCAATCATTTCATACTTTGACGTTCGATTTTCAGGCCTTTTCAGGCATTCTATACATTACCTAGGCATTCTATACAATGCGGGATTTCACACTTTGACTGTAACATATGTAAAGGGAACATAAACAGAACTCCACATGTATTATTCCTTTTAGAACTTGAAATGTTTCCCCATACTGTCCCCATGAACTTTGTATCTTATGGTTCTTATAATTCACAAAAGATTATTAAATATATTCTGTGATTCACACACCCCCCCTTTACGTTTAGACTCTCCACCAAAGTGAAAGTACCAACACTAGCATGCCCTATGACGGGTATTCTAGCAGAGGTTTAAACTGTTTTTTGAAAAATGAGTGTACGTTTTCTAAGGTGCTGACCAGTCTCTACATGGACAACATCCTCCAGTGTCCCATCATCAAATAGATGGTTGGTATTTCCGTTTCCAGTGGAATGCAATAACCATTTTCACATCTACCAAACATTAGAAATATTTTTCATCGGCCTTAGAGAGATTTTTGTGTAGGGTGTGAGACACCTCCCTTTAAAAAGAAGCCAATTCTGGATATTGCTACCATGTGCTTCACTTCTCCTACATCTTCGCATCATCTCCAACATAGCTGTGTGGCTTTTCGGGAAGATCTTATGTATTTTGTGGAGAGTATAATGTCATTTATACATTGTTTTGTAATGTATCTTCGGCTAATTGAACTTAGAGAAATGTCTCTTCTTAGTATTTTCCAGTGTTTTAGGGTGCTAGGTGTGTCAATATACATCTCCATCATTTCATATGGGACCATTCATTAGGAAAGAGTATAGTTCAAAAAATCACTACCCTCCTATTTTACCAATCACTGTTTCAAATGTAGTTTTCAATCTAGTGTCCCCCTTCTATTGTATGGGTGGAGTACCCAGTGGTGAATCTGAGCTTAATGGTGTATCTTGGTTTCATGTAGCTTAATTTCTTAGCTAAATTATATGAACGAATGGTGTCCCCTGGAACCTGTCTGCATTCATATTACCGCCACCATGTCTCCATCTATCAAAAGGGCCTGCTGTAATGCTAGGGTAAAGTTCTTATTACAATGGATTAGTGTCAATTGAAATGGGAAAGCGGTGAGGCCAGTCTTTTCACTCAATTATTTTTTTAAGTGGGGGCCCTACCTTATTTTCCCTTAAGAGTATTGTTTGAAATAGAGTAGGGATAGCTCAGCCTTGCTTGTATGAATAATTCTCAGCTGCCCCCTGATGTTTCCCAATTTGTGTAGGTTTGCTAGAGACGGGGAGTTCCAGTGAATCTTCTCCTTATTTTCTAAGGCTCGGATCCTATGTATTTATGCTAAGAGTGTGATAACGTTTTCCCCTGACTGCTGCTTTAAATGTGTCCCATATTCCCTGGGGATTGGACCTCTTTGCTATCAATTATAAAGTATTATTCAATTTGTTTAGCTATTTCCTTCCTAAAAACCTGTGTCTCTTAGTCATCTAGGGTTTAAACACCACTTGTTGGGGGGGTGATTCTACGATGTTGTATTTCAAATTTGTGTGAACAATAGCAATACAGCTGCATAAAAGGAGGGTGTTTGGTTGTAGAATTGATTCCCTAATAAGGAGGTTCCGCCAAACAGACTGAGAAATTCCACTACTGGTACTGCTGCCAAGTCTAGGGCCTGGGAGCCAGAAGTGCACCAAGCAGACTCACCTACACTCCCTTCTCTTCCCTCCACCCTAACTGCGAGGACCCACTGCCTCACCAGTATCCATGTTTCTGTTAGTGTGGACGCCTTCAATGGGCCCCAAAGTTCAGAGTAGCCGGCAACTTACATGTTCATGTTCGGGAAAGTCCTAATTGAGCTCCTTCATTTCTTTTATCTAAGCTCCCAGTTTATTTAGGGATCTGGGTATGCTTGCCTTTTGAATCCTTGATTGTGAGCTTGTAGTCCTCATAGTTAAATGCTCTTCGCTGACACGTTCTGCATTGTTTGCCTCCTCCTTCACCGGAATTAGTTCTATGTTCTGGATCCTTTGCCACCTGTCCTTGTCTGTCACAATGATGGGTGGTCGTGTTCAAACTGAAGAGTATGTTGGAAGAACGTGTCCACCAGTGCCAGATGCCTTCTTCCCTCAGTTTATCAGTGATGCGCCAAAACGTTGCTCTCTTTTTAATTTGGTTTGCGATTAGTCTTGGAAAATCGAGCAGGTGTGATCTTGGTGCTTAATTTTGAGTGGTTTTCTGGCTGCCTTGAACACCTCCTCCGTTTTACTATAGAAGTGAAATTTGGCCAGAATGCCAGACAGGCACAAATCTGAGTGTGTGTTTCTTTTTTAATTCCTTTCATTAAACAAGCTCAATCGACATTACACAGCTGAATGTGTCTGCATGCATACAACCAGGCTGAGTTGGTAACACATATACATCTTGAAAGGGTTACATAATCACTGTTATCCTGAAAGTAAACATGTCTAAGAACAATTTATATCCAAGACAGTGGGCAAACATCAGTAGGCTCAGTGCCTTTCGCCCCAGAGGAGGGCGTCGGTGCAGCGAGATCATTAGGCTTTGTTATGTACCTCTGCAATTCCGCCATGGGGACCATATTTTTTTCCCATTTTTAAAAACATCCTCTGCTTTTTTTATACTACTTCCTCCGCTCTCTGGCACCAGTCGAGGTCAGCTTCCCATTCCGCCACCGACGGGGGCGAGCTTGCTCCCCATCGCCTGGCGACATTTCGTTTTGCGACACCCACTGCAAGTGTCAGCCAAATTTTGTTGTGTTTGGGCCAGCGTTCCTCTCCCTTAACCATCAGGAGAAGCCATCGGGCATCTGGCGGCACTCGCATTCCCACTACCGTCGACATTATTGCCACCACCCCTTGCCAGAATGAGTAAATCACAGGACATTCCCATAGGATGAGGAAGAAGGAATCCTCCTGATTGCAGCCCCTTACACACTGCGTCGTCTGCCTTCCCCCCATTTATGGAGCAATGTGCATGGATAATAGGAGCGGTGGATTATCTTAAGCTGTACCAGCCGAAATGGTGTGCGAATTGCAATTTCTCTGGGCTTTGTATAGCTTCTGCCCAATCATCTTCCATATTGCCGAAATCATCTACCTAGGCCCTACGAAGGAAGTCCAACGGGTCTTGTGCATTGTTTAGAAGCTTCCGGTATATTGTTGCCGTCCCCTTCTCAGGGATAGGGTTCAGCAGCAACCTATCTTCTAGAGGGGAGTAATCTGGAAGGATCGTGCCCTGGTGTATATGTTTGTGTAGGGCATGCATAAGCCTCAAGTAGGCGAATCTTTGGATGGGGGCCATATTGTATTCTTGTTGGAGATCGACAAATAGGATATGTGCTCCGTACCTCCGTATGTCCCCCAGGCGGTCAATGCCAATTACCTGCCAACCCCTCCAGGGAGGTGACTTCTTTCAGCTGATCCCCAGACCATAGCGGCGCCGTGGCTGTCAATCTCTTTCGCCACCCCAGGAACCTATTAGCCTCAGTCCAGCAATTCACCACTGTATGTTCTGGCCAGTCCCGATATGGCGTACGGGCATACAGGAGTGACTCATGGTTTCCACCTGGCATTGCATCCCTGTCTACTCTCTATGCTGGCTCCTCCTTGGCCGTATAGACCCAGTCATTTATTACCAGAAGTTGCGAGGCCCAATAGTAAAGTTTTATGTTGGGGATAGCTAAGCCTCCTTCGTACACCCCCCTCTGTAGCTTGTGTAGGGCAATCCTAGGTGCATCTCCCTGCCATAATAGTGTTCGGAGGTCTTGTGCTACTTGCTTAAAGAAGGCTGGGGGGACTGCATACGGGGTATTTTGCAGTATGTACAAAAGGCGCAGTAGAGTCATCATTTTGTAAAGTGCAGCTCTGCCCATTAAAGCCAGCGGCATGGTTCGCCAGTGCACTACGTCCGTGCGGAGTCTGGTCAGTTGGGGACTAAGGTTTTTCTGCAAGAACGATTGACGGTCTCGGGTCACCTGAATACCCAGGTATTTAAAACTTTCTGTAGTGATCGGGGCAGTGCATCTCGCCGGGAGTTGCGGGGGGGGGAGCTGACGAGTGTGTGTTTCTTGGACTCTCCCAGTGGGACCACAAGATGTTTCTCCCCCTAGAAAGGATCCTAAGAGACGTGACAATGTCTGGCCACTCTGTTCTATCTGCGAGCCCCCCTCATTCATAGGTTTTTTTCCTATGGAACCTGTTCTTCAGTCAACAGAGCCACATACAGTCTCTTTAATGTCACTTCCATATGTCTTTCCTGGGTACTTTTAAATGTCTGCTATCTCTTACACCTCTAAGATTCTAGTGCAAGTTGGAGTATTTTTGAAGATCATCATTTTTTGCGTCCAGTGTTGCTTTTAGCACAATTTGTTTTTGGATGTCCCCCTATAAGGTCTTATCTGAGGCCCTAGAGTGACGCAAGCAGGTCAGCCTTGAAAATCTCAATTTTTAAGCACTACTGTTGGCGTTTTGGGCCTTGCTTCGTGTGTGCATCTTTATTTGGTATTATTGTCTGTTGTGCTGCTCGTAGGAATTGTGCTAAGCCCTTCTAGGAGCTCTTTTTAGGTGGCATACGTAAGTGTGTCCTCCTTTCACTGGGTGTTTAGCGAACACAGTTGATAGTATAACATCTACAAGATAGCTGTATTGAACCCAGCTAAGAGATTCTTCAAGGCCACCTGGATCAACAGCCTCTTAAGAAGTTGGTTTGCCCCAGTCATAAAGGGAGATGATGCTGGAAAATCAGCAATTTAAGCTTTCTCATGATAGAGATTTGAAAACTGTTTTTCTCCCTTTGCAACAAGTCTCACCGGGCTGAGCTTGACGTAGGTTCATGAGCACAGACCTCTGCCCTTTTCATTTAGAACGGACCCTCTAGTATATTAACATATTGATAAGGAACATGGGTGTGCATAATTTTCTTTTGGAAGATACCTATCCATGTGGCATCAAATCTTCCAGCAAGCAAAACATTTGATTATAAATAACTGTCAATAAAATAAACATGTTAGAGTTTAGGAAGTGATCCTTTTTCACTCTACTACAATAGAACTACTACTATAATGTCACTGTGAATACAGGACAGCTTCAAGTTGAGAAATTTGCAACTATGCACATTTATCACTGCCTAACACTTGCATTTCATAGTGCTTGTGCAGTACTAAGTCTTTTGTTAAAAACAACTTCAGAAGTTGGATTGTTTCAATAAATTATAGTCATGAATTGACTAATGAGTAGCAAAAAGATACATTTTTGTATCAACATTCTCTTTCCATTCCCATTATCTAAACAACTAAAGTAAAAAGTGTATGCACCCTGTGCATTATTGCTGTTCTGAATTTCTAAAATAGGTTATAAATAGTTACCTACAGTGTGCCCAATATCCCATTTGGACTCCTCAAACTGTACAAAATGGACCTGGAAGGTGGGCCTGCTTTCTTTTTATGCGAGTACACAATTCCATATTCAAACTTTTCAGCAGATGTCTATTTTGAAAAGTACTAGCTTAATTGTATGTGTTTGCACTTTGGTTCTTATAACTTCAAGGCATTTTTATTTCGGCTGATCAATTAAAACAATTCCAAGAGGTGCTGCATCTGGTGTTCCACATACCTAAAAATTACAGCAATTCCTTTAATAAAAACAATAGCTTTATAAACCAGAGTTACTATTACAAAAAGTGGCAAATCTTTCATTGTCTTCAGAAGTATTGAAGACTTATTTGGTCGGTCACTTGAGGTTCAACTCAGTAACCAGCAGGTTGCACACAGTTCTTGTAGATGATTCCACTGACCCAGTGTCTTTTTAGTCACTCCCACTCTCTTTCGTCTGCTTTCTCTCAAGCTCCCTCTCTCTACTACACAGCTGACATCTTTCAAAGACATACACAGTGGCAGCTGTCTTAAGAAACACCACAGTACGAAGACTTACACTGGAGTAGCTATTGAGGGCAGTTCATTATATACTTCATTTCCAGAAGCTAATTCTTTAAGTCGATACTGTCAGATGATTTGAGCTGTGTTAATCATTTTCATCTGAATATTCTCAACCTAATCTTAGTAAATTTAGGTTGGCTTTAAAAAGAGAAGACAACTTAACCCTGGGGTGTTCCTTGTCATTAGGACATACTTTTTTTTTGTCCTCTGGAAATGAATCATTGACTAGTTAATGTGCATTCACCAGACCCAGTATGCATGGCTTGCTGAGGCAAGCGTTGGTGGAAGCCATGCATTGTTCGGTTGATGGGCCCTTACCGTCTTTTAATAGAGCCAATGCATAAATTGTCTATCCTTGGCTTAATTTCCAACAGTTCATTTATCCAACTGAACTGCGAAACATGAGAGCAGTTATTTCTGTTCAATTATTCAGAAGTCTCGGAATCAACTCCTTCGGCTGTGCCTCTTTTCCCACCAGTCAGCTGTTTTTCAAACTCGTCTTCACTGATTTTACCTTTCTTCAACTTTTTTAGAAGCCTTGTGTCACTAAGCAACTCGTCCATATCTGCGTCCTCGATATCCGAGCCCTGGAGAAAGGAAACAAAGTACATTTGAAGAAGAAGTTATCACAACACACATTTAAAAAAAAAAAAGGGAGCATATTTGTTCATATCAACCATTTATTGCCTACCACTGAAGAACACAATAATGGCTTATTAGACATGTCAGAAACTAAATTAATTCATTTGCGAAACGGAAGATAAGGCAGAAGTCCACAGAAGATTTGTGATCAAGACATGTACCATCAGGTTCAAAAGCAGCACTGTTCTAAACCAGTTTGAGTCTCTGGATGGAGTAGGCTTGGAGACCAATATAGAGAGTACTAGAATAATCAAGAAGTGCTCTAACCACAGCTTGTATGACAAGATAATATCCCGGTTTGGAAAGAAAAGGGAGGATATACTTTAGAAACTTCATGTCAAACTGGCAACTGTCCTATCAGTCTTTGCTCAGTTTTAGTGTTGTGTTTGGAGAGTGTTCTCAAGACATAACAGAGCAACACAGCGGTAGTTGTAAGCAAAAGAGTGCAATGATAGGATCACAAGCAGCATATACGAACCAATCAATATTGGAGCAAGGGAATTCATTCAAGTTAAGTATTTGGAAAGTGACAGATCTTCATTCCTCCTCAGAATTCTTCATGATTGTCCATGGTCCTTAGTCTTTTTTTGGGGGGGTATATTCCAGGGCTTGCAAGTTTGTAGTGAGAAAGAGTTACCACCTAGACCAGCTATGGTTTTGCTTGTGGTTTTTAGCTTGTAAAAAGGTTGGTTCCCCACCCATGAATCACCCAGTGTGCAAAGCAAAAAGCTCTGAAGAGTATTCTTTGTGCCTCTATGACCAGTGAAGAGCTTTTACAGCTAGACTAATGTAGTTGAGTCGAATTAAATAAAATACTTGTCTGGTTGCTGTATTGTTTGTAGCTTGCAGATTTGTTTTCTTGGGAGTCCAATGTACAGTCCATTTGCATAGTCTAGTCAGAATGTCACACAAATGCCAACCCCAAACGAACTCAAGAACTACTGCCCCATCTCTCTGCTCCCGTTTCCCACCAAAGTCCTCGAAAAATCCATCAGCCGCCAACTCACCAAAAACCTGGAGAACAACAACCTGCTGGACACCTCCCAATCCAGATTCCGCACCAACCACAGCACTGAAACTGCCCTGATTGAGGAGGATCAGGGCTGCTGTTCCTCCCTGGTTCAGGAGGGTTCTGATGTAGCATCCCTCAAGAATCATCATCCCTCAGTCCCACGCTATTCAACACCTACATGACCCCTCCTAGCCAACATCATCAGAACCCATGGACTGATCATATCCTACTCTGACGACATCCAGCTTTATCCTCTCATTCACACACACATTCACACACACATTCACACACACACACACACACACACACACACACACACACACACACACACACACACACACACACACACACACACACACACACACACACACACACACACACACACACACACACACACACACACACACACACACACACACACACACACACACACACACACACACACACACACACACACACACACACACACACACACACACACACACACACACACACCACCCACCCCCCCACCCACCCCCCACCCCCCACCCCCCCACCCCCACCCCCCCAACCCCCCACCCCCCCACCCCCCAACCCCCACCCCCCACCCCCAACCCCCCACCCCCAACACCCCCAACCGGATGGATGAAAGACAACTGCCTGAAACTCAACAATGACATAACTGAGGTGCTGATCTTCAGGGAGAACACCTACCAGTGGACCGACTCCTGGTGGTCCTCTGTACTATGACCTTCACCCACGCCCCCAACCTTGGCATCATCCTGAACAGCAAACTCACCATGAAAAGCCAGATCAATGCAGTCTCGTCCGCCTGCTTCCTCACGCTTTTCATGCTCTGGAAAATCTTGAAATGGCTCCCCGCCAACATCAGACGAACCATCACTCAAGCCCTAGTCACCAGTCAGATAGACTACAGCAACACACTCTACGTAGGAATCACCTCCTAAAGAGACTGCAGACCATACAGAACGCAGCGGCCAAACTTATCCTGTACCTCCCCCAACGGACCCACATCACCCCCCACCTCAAGAAGCTCCACTAGCTCCCCATCTAGAAGAGATGCCAATTCAAGATGCCGATCCACGCCTACAAAGCCCTCCACAATCAAGGACCAGCATACAACAACCACCGCAAGAACTTCCATAAACCCTCTAGACACCTCCGCCTCCCTCTCCTACACCCGCCAAAGCAACAGTGGAGGACGCTCCTTCTCCTACCTCGCTGCCAAGTCCTGGAACTGCCTTCCCCTTCACCTTCGTACCTCCCTTCACATCTAGAGTTCAGGAAGGGACTCAAGACCTGGTTGTTCAACTGATCAACCTAAGTGGTAGCCCGCAATGCCTTGATGCCCTCACGAGTGATTAGCCGTGCTTCACAAATCCTGTTTTGATTTTTTGATTTGATTCCTGTATCCTGTGTGAAAGGCCTAGATAAGCAAGGATACATTAAAAAAAAATCTTGTCATAAAGGTAACATCTCTTGTCACTTTGTTGATTTAGGATTCAATAGAGAGCTTTAAGTCCATGATCAGGCCAAGGTTTTTGACTGCACTTGACATGAAAGGTGGGTGTACCATGTTGAGGGGCCAAGAGGTAATATAGTTACGACTTGTGCAGGCTCCACAAGTCAGTATGTTGAGTCTAGACGTATTGACATTCGAAGATTGCTAGGACTTCAGATGACCTTGGTATCGTCTGCACAGCTGCACCATGTAAGATTTAATGATTTTACACTATCAAGAGGGGCTAGAAAGGCATTAAAATGTAGAGGGTGCAACTGTCGATCCCTGTGGGACATCTACTTATGTGGTGAAAGGTAAGGACTTGAATAGGGGTAGTATGACATTTTGGGACCTAGCCTTGAGGTCAGATTTTATCCATTTCGGCACAGTGTCCAGAATTCATCTGTTGTAATCTTTGGGCTAGCATTTGGTGGCAGTCTCAATTGCTGACAGCAGGTCGAGTAAGAATAAAGCACAGACTCCGTTGGCCTCAACTAATTTCTTGAGGACATCCCAGATATATACATGTGCTGGTTCAGTGCTCAGCGGAGATGTTTTTGCTGAGATTTTGCCAGTAGTGACCCATCTGCCAGGCATCAAGTTCTTGTTGAAGTTCCTCGAGGATGGGAGGCTCGAATGTCGACAGAGGCCTTAAAGTTAGCTTCACTTCATCACAGAGTCTTGTGGCAAGGTGCACATGGAGTCTTTGGCGCTTGCTTCAGGTGTGAGCCATGATGCTTGGTGACCTTGTGGTAGCTGTGGCTCGACACCCCTTGATGGAGGCTTGACCGGTTCCAAAGCTTTATGTCACTGCCAACCAAAGGCAACATTGGTCCTTGGCTTGCTGTGTTTTTGGGTCCATGCTCGATGCCCACCACCCACAGGAGCGGTGCTCTACCTCGGCGTAAGTCTTCTTTTGGGATCCTGGCATGGTCCTCGGTGCTGACGTCATTCTCATGACTTTAGATGTGGTCTTGGTGTCCTGGCGCCAGTCTTCGATGTTAGCTCGATGTCCTGCATTTTCTTGATGCAGGCACGACTGGAAGACACTGTCTCAGGGCTGGGTGTCTGTTGCACAGCTGGGAGACCTGACAGGCCGGCCTCTTTTTCTTCGGCACAGAGAGAGACTTCTTCCCTGCAGTTGTCAAGGGGGCTCTGCTGACACATCCTCTGATGTGTCCAGCACAACTCTCTTTGGTACCAGATTGTCATGTTATATTTGAAGGTAAGGCAAGACAACCAGGGGGGGGGGCATCAAAGGACAGACACAAATTACACATTTAATGGTGATCCATCTTAGGTATTTCAAACTGCAACAAGGGCAATTTTGAAAGGGTTCTGAAGGACTGGAGATAACACTCAGCGCTTGAGGCCCAGGGTGTCAATGACCATCTCCAGTGTCTTTACACATGAGGGAGATAGAAGGAATAGCGCTTACTTGAAGTGCACACAAAAGGATCGATAAGGAACTGAACGGGCCGACAAAACATGTTCAGAACACGAGCTCGGGCCCCCTCAGCATATGTTTGAACCCAATCACAGAAAAAACACCACATTTTTGAACTCGCGAGACAGGCTCAAAGAAACATAACTTGTAAATGTCCAAGCCCAACACTAGATGGCAGGAGTATTTTAAGCATGCATATCTACATCCACACATGCTACGAACATTATGTTTTTGGTAACTAGCATTCGCGATGCAGATGCTCCAGTGAGTACTGCTATACTGACAAGTGTTTGTGTCTTATTGCTGGAAACTCTAATGAAAATGGTTTAAAAAAAATTAAAATGCACAGTTTTTGAGGCATACTTTGAACTACTCCATGTGCAAATGGCATGGTAACAGATAGATACATAAATCAGTGATTTCTTCAACCAAAGGAATGAGAACAACTAATATGCTCAAATGGGAACATGGCTTGAACAGAGTAATACCTGATGAAACATGGCAGCAGGCTTTGCTTTGGGAATCCAAAGCAACTACTTGTGCACAAAACAGACAATAGTTGGAGAATACAAAATAGATTGAACCTGATCAACCCCTCCCCCCAAGGCTTTGCCCTATATATAGGAAGGCAATCAAGAATTAGATTACAAGCTACACACATGGTGGAAATGTAAATAGACACAGATGTTTTAGAAGCAGGTACTCCTTCACATTAAAAGGGCTGCTGATGTACAGCTGCTTCTGGTCCGGCCTGATGTGGTGTTGATTTTTCAACAGCAGCTATTAATCTTTTATTAAATGTGTTCTTGGGGCCAGGCTTAAATTAACAGAGAAGTGGATATTCCAAGTTAGACCTTCACTAGACTTGTGGGGTAAAAGGATTTGGCAGTGATTTAAAAGTAACAATGAGCTTCCAAAACACCCCCACAAATTCACCTCACAAACTCTTCTTGGAAATGAAGTGGGTGGGAATAGCCATGTATAACAATAATCTGATGAAAATTCTTAATGGCCAAGAAGGGACAGCCTGACAACCTTAAGACTACTCTGACAACACACTGAAAGGCTCCACATCTTAGTACCTCTGATGTTCTTTTGCCCCCAGGTACTCTACATGTGGCTCTTAACCCGTTTCTGTTTGTGACACGTTTTTTATTTAAAAAAGAAAATATATTAGGCTGATCAAGCATATGCACCTCTTTGGTGTCTTTCTGCACTCAGACTACATGTATTTTTTCCAGTAGACTCAGTACTAGGTATTGGTGCAAACACTGCATCAATATCTCATATAAGCCAGAAGATCTACTGAAACTGTGTTGCATTTCTCAAACGGACAAACATAAATCCTGGGACGCTAATCAGGGAAATGTTGCCCTGAATATGTGGAGTCTGACAGTACCACATACTTGAGGATTTTCCTCAGGAATGTAGACTGCACAATCAATTATACAATCTAAGTGCAGATTGTCACATGATGTTACAAATCTCTAATAGTATGACATCTTAATACTTTATAAGGGTGTCCTGGCGGCACCTTATTATGACTTAGTTGTGAGTTAGACGAGAAGACAAAGAATAGTAAATCCAAAGTGATGTGGTGTTTGCCTTCCCCCTTCTAAATTTCTACTGCTATATTAATCTTGTTTCACATTAAAACAATGTTGAAAGAAAAAACAGGTATACTTTACACATTCAAAAACCAGGCCCACTTGGCTAGAACATACATGGATAGCACTGTTTTTTCTCTAGAAGACTCACTCAAGATTATGTATTCAAGAAGATGATATAAGTGTCTTTTGGCTTTAGACCAAGGTTAGTGTTTGTCTATGATCTTCTGGAGCTATTCTTTTAAGCATTGGTGTAATGTGGCAAACCTTTTACAACCAATTATCAAGGACTGCCTACTTTTAGCAGCATATAGAGCAAAGTCATTAAACTATTAACACAAGATGTAAGACATGCAAACTTGAGCTAGCACAGTGTGTAGACAACGACCAATACAAGATACAAACTAAACTGACCAAAATATAAGTACATTCATTGTTTAGTTCCACTCATGTTTTACTTTACCTCCTCTATTTTCCTTTTTGCAGCCACTTTTTTCTTCTTTTCCTTTTTGGCCTTTTGTTTCGACCAGGCTTTCTTCTTTATGAACTTTTTCCGCTCTGTCTGCTGCTGCCTTTGCTGTCTTTGCTCTTCCAGCATTTTTCGCCTTTGCTTTTCTCTATTTTTATCCTTGTATGGAATGGCATCTGTATCTAGAGTAACTGGAGTGAAGTCTGGAAACTGCTTCCCTTTGAGCTCTGGCATCTTTGGCATTCTCAGCAAACCAAAACCACGGGCTAGGCTTGCAAAGTCCAGGTCTTTAAGACAAAATAAATTATAATTTACATTCATAATTATCAATTTGGGAATTATATCTGGCCAAATACTGATGTACAATATTATGTGACTCAAAACAAGGAAGCCATGAGCTTCAACCTATATATGACCACATGTGGCTACATTCATTTGAGCTAAAGATTTTGAACAGAGAGAGTGTATATATATATATTCACTGAAAAAACCATAGGTTTCAGGCACGTTATAGTTAGAAATTAGCATTTAAAAAAACCTTTGAAATTCACTGAAAAACCATAGGTTTTAGGGACAGTTGTAGTTACTTGGACATTGCACTCGTACAAAACCCGTGAAATTCCCCGTTATAGTTAGTTCAGCTAACTATAACTCGCGCCCGTAATGCACTGCTGATGACGTCACATATTACATCACTCATGACATGGTCAGTGACATCACTGATGACATCACTGATGACATCTCAAATGACATCACTGATGACATCATCCAGTGACTGTGTTTCTGTAAAGTTTAAATATGTTTAATATATATAGGGAAAGGCGTATTGAAGAGTGAGTGGGTGTATAAGTGTCTGAATGGATGATTTAGTAGGTGCGTGACTAACTGTATAAGTGAGTGATTAAACTTATCTTACTGAATGCATGGGTTAGTGACTAAACTGGGTGAATGTCTGTATCCGTCTGTCTGTTGCTGTGTAAGTGGCTGCATGGGTTTGTGAATAGCTACATGAGTGTCTATATGAGTTATTGATTGGTTGTCTGAGTATCTGTATGGGTGCCTGAGTGTTTGTGTGGGTGGGGTGTGTGCGACTCTGTACATAGATGTGTGAGTGGGTGATTCACTGGGTGCATGATTTGAAGAGTGCGTCTGTGATGGACTGCTTGGGTGGGTGAGTGTGTGTATGGGTGTGTTAGTGAGTGAATGTATATCTCAGTGGTACATGTGCGAGTAACTACATATGTAAAAGGAAGTATATATATGTGTTAGAGTATTTAAAAGGCTATACGTGAGAGTGTGTGATTGTGAGAGTGGCTGTATGGATGCGTGTGTGCTTGTATCAGTTATTGTATAAGAGCGTAAGAATGTGCTAGTATTTGTATGAGTAAGTGAGCTGGTGTGTGTATAACTGTATAGGTGAGTAAATGGGTGTGTGATTAAATTTTTGCATGACTGACTAGGTGTGTGAGTACCTCTATGGATGAGTGGCGGTGTGTCAGTGTTTATATAGGTGTATGAGTGCATATGATAGTCCTGTACTGAGTGACCGTAAGTATGAGTGACTGTACGGGTGAGTGAGTGGATGTGTGTGTAGACCTAAGAATCAGTGAGTGGGTATGTAGTTATTGGTGTTGGAGTGTCTTTGTTTTTGAGAATGGCAGTCTGTAATTTAGAGTGGGTGTATCAAAAGTTATATTAGGGTGTGAGAAGATGCATGAAATTATCACATGGTTGATGTCATCAGTGATGTCATTTGAGATGTCATCAGTGATGTCACTGACCATGTCATGAGTGATGTAATATGTGACGTCATCAGCAGTGCATTGAGGGCGCGAGTTATAGTTAGCTGAACTAACTATAACGTGGGAATTTCACGGGTTTTGTACGAGTGCAATGTCCAAGTAACTACAACTGTCCCTAAAACCTATGGTTTTTCAGTGAATTTCAAAGGTTTTTAAATGCTAATTTCTAACTATAACGTGCCTGAAACCTATGGTTTTTCAGTGAATTTCAAAGGTTTTTTAAATGCTAATTTCTAACTATAACATGTCTGAAACCTATGGTTTTTTCAGTGAATTTCAAAGGTTTTTTAAATGCTAATTCCTAACTATAACATGTCTGAAACCTATGGTTTTTTTCAGTGAATTTCAAAGGTTTTGTAAATGCCAATTTTTAAATGTATTAATTGTTATTTTTATTTTTTTCATACTGATTTACTACATTTTTTAAACTATTTATTTTTAGATATTTTATTTTTTAAATTACATTGTAATTACATTATACATTACATTACAAAATATACTTTCTCAGAATGAATTAATTTACTTTAAATACTTTGCAAATAGGCAATAGACTTTTAAGTACAGTAGTTACAGTTGTTGCAATGGGCAACACAATTTCAAACACAATGCAACATTGAGCTCAATGTGAATTTCTAGCTAAATGCAATTAGTTACTTTATGGATTACTTTTCTAACCACAGGACTGGATCCTAGATTCAGTCCTGGGACATCTCCTGTAAACAGTTGAGTAAAAGCGTTTTGGTTACAGTAGTGATTTTTAAGGAATATTATTGTATTTTAAAAGTTGACACTTAGAAACTTTTTCACATAGAATCACCAATGTTATCCTATGGGAGGAAATTCACTTAGCAGGTAAGTAGTGTTATCGTGACTTTTTCTCAGTGGTGGATCCTGGATCCAGCACTGGTGCATCTCCTGTAAACAGTTGAAAGAATGCGTTTAAGTCATACAGGCGATTTTTAAGGAATATTTGTAGTTTGTGAAAATCGACACTTTGAAACTTTTCTGCTGAAAACCAGACAATGGATTCCTATGGAAGGAAATACAAGTTACTGGTAAGTACGGTTAAAATTACTTTTCAGGGTCAGTGCTGGGCTAAAAGATGCAGCACTGGGTTCTCTCCTGATAACAGGTGAGTAAATCGGAATTCGTATTTCGGCTGATTTTAGAGGAATATTTGTATGTTTCAAAAATCGACACTTAGAAACTTTTTCAGCAAAAAGCAGGCAATGATATCCTATGGAAGGAAATTCAAGTTACTGGTAAGTACGGTTAAAATTACTTTTCAGGATCAGTACTGGGCTGAAAGATGAAGCACTGAGGTCTCTCCTGATAACAGGTGAGTAAATCGGAATTCGTATTTCGGCTGATTTTAGCGGAATATTTGCACAATGGTGAAGGGAGGGGCGGGGCCTGAGGTGACATCTGTGCAAACGCGCCCGTGGCGCGTTTAAGTTGGGGATTAAGTCCCCTTTAATCATGAGGGTCCCTGGGGCCAACTAGCCCACCAGGAACCTCCAGTATGCGCCAGGGGGCTGCGTTGCAGAGACGTGTACAGAGGCCACACCCCTTTTACACCTCTCTGCAAGGCAGCTCTGTGGCGCTTGGAAGTACATGGTGGGCTAGTTGGACTCCAGGGACCCTCAGGATTCAAGGGGACTTAATCCCCCATCTTAAAACACGCCACGGGGCCTGTTTGCACACATGTCACCTGAAGCCCCGCCCCTCCCTTCACCACTGTGCAAACGCGCCCGTGGCGCGTTTTAAGTCGGGGATTAACTCCCTTGAATCCTGAGGGTCCCTGGGGGCCAACTAGCCCAACAGGTATATCCAAAAGCGCCACAGAGCTGACTTGCAGAGAGGTGTAAAGGGGCGTGGCCTCTTTACACCTCTCTGCAACGCAGCCCCTGGCGCATACTGGAGGTTCCTGGTGGGCTAGTTGGCCTCAGGACCCCAGTATTGAAGGGGAATTACTTCCCCATCTGCAAACGCGCCAGGGGCGCGTTTGCAGAGTGGTGAAGGAAGGGGGCGGCCTGCGGCCCGATCGTTTTTTTTTTTTCCCTGAAGGGGGGCTGTGTGGCCCCCTTCCTTTTCCTATTTTTGGGCCCTGGGGACCCCATCCCCCAGGGCCTTATCCCCTTTTTTTTTTTTTTTTAATTATACGGGAAGGGGCCGCGTGGCCCCCTCCCCTGGCCGAAACCTACCCGGGGACCCCATCCCCCGGGGCATGGCCACACTTTTTCATTAATTTTTAAGGAGGGGGCTGCGTGGCCCCCTCCTCAGGCCTCCTTTGCCCCGGGGACCCCACCCCCCGGGGCAGGCCTTTTTTTTAAATTTTTTTTTAAAATTATTTTTGGGGAGGGGGCCGCGTGGCCCCCTCCCGGGCCACTACTTGCCCCGGGGACCCCATCCCCCGGGGCCTGGCCTCTGGTTGGGGACTGTGGGGGTCCCCAAACCCCCACAGTCCCGCCGGCTCCCCGCCTCCTGCGCGAGCCGTGCATTGCTTTCCACATGGGGAGCAGCTAACATGCTGCTCCCCATGTGGAAAGCAATTGTCTTTGGATATTAGGCGAGAGCAGGTTTCCTGCTCTCTCTTCCAATATCCAAAGCAGTTTGCAATGACAGGACGGGAGCCGCGAGGCTCCCATCCTGTCATTGCAAACAGCAGTGTCCCGGGGTAGGCACCCCGGGACACTGCAGGAGCCGGCCCTGGGGGTGGCGGTCCCCAGGGCCACCACAGGCTCCAGGAGGGGGCCGCGCGGCCCCCTCCCATCCAAATGCACAGCCCCGGGAGGTGGTGGTTCCCGGGGCTCGGGGTCCTTAACGGACCCCCATTTTCAACTTTGTTAGTGCCCCGGGAGGTGGTGGTCCCGGGCGTGTGGGGGCTGGAGCCCCCACACGTTAATTTAATAAAGAAGGCCCGGGAGGTGGTGGTCCCGGGGCTGCGGGAGGGCTCAGAGCCCTCCCGCTACTTTTTCAAATAAAGCCCCGGGGGTGGCGGTCCCCGGGCTTGGGGGCCCTTAGAGGCCCCCATACATAAAATAAACCCCCTCAGCATGCCCCCGGGACTTGGCCCACCCGGGGGCAAATTTATCATCGAGCGCGGCAGACCGCGCTCGATTTTTTTTTTTTTTTTTTTTGCAGGATGCGCGCACCCTGCCGATTTTTTTTTTAAAATGCTTTTTTCTGCCCAGGGGGTCCTTGTGGGACCCCCTGAGCAGACCTAGGGGGTCAGGGTGTTTCTACCCTGCCCCCTTTTTGCGCTTTGCGCACTTGTGGCTGCCAACACTTCTTGATTTGGAGTGTTGACAGCCAATTAGCATGCAGCTCGTGATCGGGAGGGTACGCGGATCCGACGCGCCCATAGATATATATGTGATTTTAATTGTGAATTTCTCAGGAACTACTGAACGGATTTACACCATTTTAGCAAAAGGCACCAGTCTGAACCAAGGGCTACCTCTTTGCCAAATTTGGGGTAATTCCGTTCAGCAGTTCGAGCTGTAGCTGCGACTAAAGGTTCCTATGGAAAATGAATGGGGAAAACGCGTTTTGGGACCCCCTTTTCTCGGCCCCCGCTTGACGTATCACCCCGAGACTTTCAGGGTAGGAGCGGCCCGGAGCGCCCCAACAAGTTGGAAGCTTTCGCGAAGATTCGTCAACCGGCGCCAACGTTATTGCAAATAGAATGTCGCGGATTTCCTATGGATAATAGGTCCTAACTATAACTATCTACTGGCGACCGCCAGTAGATTATATATATATATACATATATACACACTAAAAAATGACAGTAAATGTTCTTTGAAATGTTTGTAAGGTGGAGGAATAAAATAATCTGGAACTGGTTCACACTGGAAAACTCCAATTCTATGTTTCCCCATTCTTTAGAACTTCTATGTTCCCCCTTTTCTAGAACTTTTGAGTGACTCCCTTCAAATGTGAAAATAACGACATAAGAATAGCAGTTAGCCAAATCAATGCAAAAAGAAAGAATAATATGATATCACTGTCAAAAATATAGGTTTGGTTAAATAGACTGAGCTACATTTATGGAATTGTACAGTTGAGTTTTAGAACCTTAATACTATGAGTACTGTTGATATGTTTTTTTTCCTGTCATTTTGACCATTCTGTGCAATTTAAAAAAATAATTTTCTACAATTGTGTTACTTCAATTACGAGAAATAGGGGTAGTTATTGCAATATTGTTGTTTTGCTCATTTTAATTTTTTTAGCTTACAGATCCTGTATGTGCACAATAGGCTGAGAGCGGAATTTTTTTTGTAGTTCTTAAATATTTTTGGGAAATTCATTTGCATATAGTTTGCAAATATGTCGTTTTTAAAAGATGATGGGAAAGGCCATATGTGCCCAGACTGTTACACTGAAGCAGCACAAAGGTTAGAAAGGTGCCTTCAGCCACTGAGATCATAAAAGGGCATAGTGACAAGACATGACCGGGGGAGGTTGACAAACCACCAGTTTAATTTTCCACCCCAATGGTTATTAAAACTAACTGCTATAGCCCATAGCCTGATCATATCAAAAGCCACACTAAACCAATATAAAGGGTGCCACCAATTGTGAATTGTTGGTATTGTTGTCATTTTAAGCCAAGTTTCAGAAGGTTTTATTTATCAAGAACTACATCAGACAGGGACAAATTATAATTCACTTTCTTAGTCGTTGAATTGGTTTGTTTCACTCACTGGGTACAGGGGCTCAGAAGCAGGGTTAGCAGCCAGGATGAGCACACAGTTGAACAATAATTGGAGTCGGATCCAGCAGGACTGTGGGGAAATGTAGCTGCTGGGGTATTTGACTTGGACAAGCAAAGTACAACATCACCTCTCACAGAGTGTGACTTTGGGCCCAAGTAGGGTTCGGGCCACAGCTTTCTGATACTGCGCCAGGCTCTAACCCAGTTCAGAACCACTCTGCCTTGCCCACTCCAATGCTAAACCTCACATTGCATATTTCTTCTGCGCATACAGATGTCTAGTGGGCCTCTCTCCAAGGAAGCCACTTGCAGGCAGGATCCGACATACCTTGAAGATGCTGTGTCTGCTGCTACAGCAAAGGCCAGGAAGTTGCTTCCAAAAGTCACAAGTGTGGCACTGGTTTAGCCGCAGCTCTGTGCCAGAAGTACAGCTCATTGATAAATGCCCCTTCTCTACCTGCTGAGATGTGAGCATCCTACTGCCTGCTTTGGGTCATTCTTACTCTCAGAGCCTGCATCCCAGATCACCATCCTTCCTCACGGAAGAGCAAACACAGAGACAACAGGCACATATAAAAATCTGACTGGGAACTATTATGAATTGCAACTGAACAGTCACTTGAGGTCCCATCGACCGCTGTGTCCTGAATCCACTGAACCACCTGCAGCACTAATAGCTAAGCCTAATTATTACTTGCGTCACCATTCTGTGAACCATGCACACTTTGTGTTGAAGGCACGCTGGATTATGGTTTAGTCTCAATGGGCCTGATTCACAGAACTAACTTACGTCAAAAACGTAAACGTAAAGTTAGTACTTTTAGGTATTCACAGAATACACTTACTCATTTTGGTATTCACAGAATAGTACTAACTTTACGTTTTTGACGTAAGTTAGTTCTGTGAATCAGGCCAGTGGGCCTGATTCACAGAACTAACTTACGTCGTAAACATAAACGTAAAGTTAGTACTTTTTAGGTATTCACAGAATACACTTACTAATTTTGGTATTCACAGAATAGTACTAAGTGTATTCTGTGAATACCTAAAAAGTACTAACTTTACGTTTACGTTTTTGACGTAAGTTAGTTCTGTGAATCAGGCCCAATGTTTTTTAGGTCTCGCCTAGGCAGCGCGCATGCGCTATAGGAGGGCCTTTAACCGTCGGTCTGCTCATTTTCAAGCACTGTACTCGTGCTTGTGGCGGCATCCACCTTGCGGGAACGAGCAGCGGCGCGCCACAAGCACAAGTGCAGTGCTTGAAAATGAGCAGACTGCGCTCCCAAGCGCGCGCGCCTCTCTCCTCGCCCACACGTCCCGGCCACTCACTCGCTCCGCCCTCTCCGTCTCCTTTTTGCTCGCGCTTCTTGTTTCAACGACAAATGCCAGCGGTTGATCAGCTACAATGTCCACTCTTTATTCCCAGTGGAGTAAGCACTTATTGCAGCACATTAGAGTTGTGTACTCCACAAAGAAACCGTTCACCAAAAGTTCGGCTCTTTCTCTTATTTTACTGTTTAACAAGCTTTCAATAATCCAGCGTCTGTATTTGTCAGGATGATAGCACGACTAGTCTTAGAAGTCTAGGCTTGTTCTTTCAGACTCCTCCAGCGTTTGAGTTGGGTTTCCTTGACTGGTCGTGGGGGTACACCTATTGCGGAACCTCCCCGCCCTCGAGGATGCGTGCAGCTGATGTGTCTGTTGACATCAGGGACACGCACTTTTGACGACTGCGGCCGGCAGCCGGCGTGTTCTTACCATTCAAGGTCTGCCGCCTGTCTTTCTGTGCCTCCCGGGAGTGCCTGTCCTTCTACCGGACGCCTTCGACCGACTCAGTCGGGATCTGTCATCGATGGAGTACTGATGCGTCTATTGTAGAGAGGGACTTGTTCTGCACACTCCTGCCATCTAGTGGCTCAATCGGGAATAGTATGAATCAAACTCTGAGGATGTTTAAAGCTTCAAACGCCAACATCAGATGACTGAGGATTTTGCAATAGCATCCCAGTTCTTATCTGAGCCACGAGCATGTTATGTTTTTTAAAAGTTCTTATAATTATTATTTCCCTTCTGACCTTCTGTGTTCATGACGGCGCCGAGTGGTAGAGACTCCACTCCGGAATCTTCTTTGGGAATTGTATTTCATTTTTTATTTTCTGCAAGATCTGGCCATTTTTTTCTTTTTAGTACTTTAGTATTGTTTTTTATTATTGATTTTATTGGCTTGCCATGGGGCGGTACCCTGCTCATGTACGCTAATTTAGTACTATACTAATGAAACAAAATAGTTTAAAGTTTTACCGCTGACATTAAAACTGCTTTTATATTTGCACTGGTCTTTGGGTTCACGCTGTGTTTTCCCGTATTAAAAAAAAATTGAGCCAGTAACTGCACTAATAGCTATTTGTTTTGTGGCATTCCTTATCAGTGCCTATTAGCTCATGCATGCTCCACACACAGCATCACTCGATAAATGTTACACAAAATTCACTTTCAAAGATGTGTGGAACGCACGCGTCTTCAAGTTAAATTGCGTTTCGTCCCAGTAATTTCCATGCAGTCTGTAGTTTCTTACAATTCTCAGCAGCAGTAGAGTGGTTGTGACACAAGAGCCACTGTCTGTCCTCCGTCACACCTACACACCAGCTGCTCGCTTCACCCTCCCTCCCCTTGTTACTACTAGCAACCCGGCAGACATTCCACCGAGCAGCGCGCGCTGCTTTCTAAAGCACGAGCCGCCGAGCTCAGTGAATTCATTCCTCGGTAAAGGATGCCAGCACGCCACCGACGAACCGTCCTTCCTGTGTGCACGGTCCTGCGTGCACTGCCCTGAATGCACCACCTCTGTGCACTGTCGTATGTGTACTGTCCTGTGTGCACATCCCGTGTGCACTGCCCTGAATGCACCACCTCTGTGCACTGTCCTACATGTCCTGTCCTGTGTGCACTTTCCCCACTGACAACAAAGCCTCTCTATTGTGTTCAATCTCGGGGGTGCTACTGTGGCAGGGCAATGCCAGAGTGCTTCCGTATGTGGTACTCCCTGCCCCCACAGTTGGCAACCCTCCCCGGGCACTTACAATATGTCCATCTAGCGCTTGGTGCCCGGGAGGGAGCAGCGCCTCGGCCCTGCAGTCTACCAGCATGTGCAAGTGATGTGTATACATGTGCACACGGGTGAGGCGGCCGCGGGTTCGCGTTCAGTCTCGGCTGCAGTTGGGGTGGGCGGTGCCAACCTTAGAAGTACAGAGTGATCCGGCCTAATGTCGGCATGTCTGGGCCTCGCGGCTGAAAGGAATCTGGGTGAAAGTTTCGCCTCGGTGCATTCTTCGAGCCCGCTCCGTGGGGTGAGGGGAGGACGGCCTGCCCTGGTACATTTGTAGGACACAGCGGACTGGCATTTATATAAATAACTTTACATAACGGCAAGGTGGCTGCTGCAGGCCCTTGCACCCTGTTGTACCAGTAAGTATATGTTCTTGGAAGCGAGCTGCTTCTCATGCGCTTTGTGAATGGCAAAAATAGTAATTGTATAGCTATTCAATCCCTGGCGGCACACCACCGAGGATTATATGCTGCATAGCTAAGCACTTATAAGGTCCCAAAGGCGTCTGGCTATGCCAATGCTTGTTTCTATTGTTTTGTTCCTGAATGTTTTAAGTGTAAGAAGCAAGATGCTGTACAGAAGCATAAAAGGGTTAAATAACATAAAAAACCGAAGAGTTATCTATTAAAAATAAAACTCCAGCTATGTATTTATTGAGAAAAGAGGATTCTGTTTTGCTTCTTCTTTAATTCAAAATCATCTACTCAAAGAATAGGTTTTCGTCACGCTGCTAAAAGGAAGAAGTAAAATATAAAGTGTTACACTTTGATTTTGTTTGGACTACATCCCTGCTTAATTATATTTGCATTTGTGTTTTGTCCATAAACTATACTCTACAGACCAACAGTGCTCTTTAGAGTGGCAAAATTCGAAAGCGGAAAATAGGAGTTAAATTTACAATAGGAATATAAAGGATTAACAAACGTTTTAGATTGGATAGGACGACGAGGCAGAGACTTAGGAATAAAGTGCACGGTGTACCCGAGAAGCAGATGAAAGTGTGACTAACATTTTTGCAGGAGTAGATATCGGTCAAACAGTAGTTGGCTTCGAAAAACAGGCTTAAAGAGAGGTTTTTAGATTCTGTCTAGATAGGAGTACAGATACAAGGCAGTCTAGGTGGTGGTTGCAGTTAAGGAAGACTGGGTTTGGATCAAGCTGGTTTTGAATTTAAGAAATTTGATCACTAAAATCAATCAATCAATCATTCAATCATGTCACTTATAAAGCGCACTACATACCCGCGAGGGTCTCAAGGCGCTGGGCATAGCCCCTTGAGCTAAAATGGCATAGTTACCCAGGCCCCTGGTACTGCCAGAGATCCTCAGGTGTTCTGCACGGACAGCAGTGTGTGACACAACTCTGACAGAAGAATGCATGGGAATTGGAAGGCCTACCTATGGGCAGGGGGTTGTGGGTGTCTATTCAGAACATCAGTTGTGCTCAGCTGATGGTTTACAACATCTGTTTGCCTCCACATAAATTTCCAGGTAGTGAACAAGAAACAAAGATATAGTATTACTTCAACGTAATCCACTTAGGAAAGGCCGATGGGACATTACACCTTGTGTATCACTTCATTTTTCTTAGGGTGATTTAGTACCCAACTGCATCATTCAGAGGTGCACAATGCTAATGGACAAGAAGATCAGAAGAACCTTCAATCATGCAGGTTGAGGGAAAATTTGAAAGGAAAAGCAATAACTTTGGAACAAAAATAAAAAAAATCAACATGTGTGAAATGCAATTTTTAGAAAACAAATCGTTTAAGAAATGTAGCTTTTCAAAGTTAAAATGATTGTGTAACAAATTACAAACACCTAAGTTAATTATGAATTAGAACAACAAAATATTTTGGGGGTACACTCGGGAGTGGTTTGCTCGATAGGGGTGACCTATAGGTTAGTTTCCATTAAATGAGCATTATAAAGAGGTGGAGGTAGAATAGAGAGGTATTTGGGGGAAAGGTGTGGGTTAGGGGCAGAGAGGGGTGTGGTAGTACAGATGCTGTCTGAAACAGTTCTACCCCCTCTTTTGTTACATGAAATACATTAAATACAAACTATGCAATACTAAGGGGTACTGGTGGACAAACAATATGGTTAGCTTCCTCAGTAATAATCACTATTTATTTTAGGACCTAAAAGAAGGAGTAATACCCTTTGTAGATGATATGTGTCCGAGGTTACGGATCAGTTCAGTGAAAATAAGCATTTCATTGTGTATTTATTCAAGCAATTTGTACAAGCCTATTACTTTACTCACATTTGCATGAAGGAGAGTTACCTTTTATCCTGAAGATGAGACTGCACTCATGCTTGGCGTAGGCCTGCACATATGACACAAAGGCTTTCATTCCTTTCTCGAACACTGCCCTGTCAGCCCGTGCCATCACTCTCACCTTTGGCAGAACATCTGCAGAATTTTTGAAGGGCTGCATTTCCTGCAGGGGACACTGAAGACAAGAAAAAGAGGGCTAAAACATGTTTGAAAAAAAACAGTGTTCAGCTCACAGGTTTTATATGCACAAAGAACAGAATTTGGAGTAAAACAATTAGGAGTGACCTTGCAAAAAGTGGAGATGCAGGTCTTTATTATTCCAGCACAATTCTTTGGTAAGCATTCCATACATACAATAAACATCACATTTGAACTTTAGTGCAAACTTTTATCCAACAAAATGCTAAGAAGCAACCTAATCACTTCAAGATTAAGCTGAGGACAGTTGATATATTTTTATTTTAAATGGCAAAGCCTTTTCCCCCCAGTTAAGGTGGATCCACGGAGGCCTAGTTGTTTGTGAGTGAGCTGGCGGGTAATGGAAGAGGGGTTACAATGACCTTCGAGCCTAACATTAAATACCTGCTTGAATGCTGCCTATTCCCAGAGAGTAGTGAAGTTGTACAGCATAGTAGCACTTGAAACTATTGTTTTCTTTGAGGTAGATGCAAGGAAATTGTCATGCGCACACATTCAATGCTTTGTGTGTGCAGTAATTAGTTCTATGACTGTGTGAACTTACCAATGATGAGAGATGCTAGGCAGACAGCATAGGAGGCAGAAGTCCTCCACTGCAGTCTATTACCCTGAATGTCAGTACATATCCACACACTACAAGTGCTGCAACGGGACTCTGGCAAAGAGACCGAGGAGGTCATTAGACTCTCCCGCTGTAACATACCAGCCAACAAATGGCTTAGCACCATAGGTATAGTAGAGGAATACAAATAGTTGGTATTATCTGCAGTTACAGGTATGTATCACACTCTGAGCTAGAACCCTGCTGTTCTGCAAAGTGTTTCGGTTCAAACTCTGCAGCAAGCAAACTAGGCAAAATATAACTGCAGGTTAATGCATATGCTGCAATTTCACATGCATGTAAACCTGAAAGTGACGATTGAATTGCATTGATGCCTAGTCAATCCTTCAACACTTTAAGGATTACAAAATCAGTGCCATTGTACAAGGTAATATTAATATCTGCTATTAGCACAAATACATATTTCTGTTAGTCATATGCAACATAAAAGAAAGACACAATAAATTACATGTCCACAGGGAATACAATGCTAGCTCTTAGGAGAAAGCTTAATAACTTAAGGGAATTAACATGAAGGGAAAGAAGAGGAACAACCCTTACAATATTGCATGCACTTCATTTTAAAGCAGTTACTCACTTTTTGGTTTATTGAAAGGAAACTGACATACGACTCTTCCATGGGAAGGAGAAAGACTAGGGCGCTGCCTTGATGGCCAATTCTTGCGGTTCTGCCACATCGATGGACAAAAGCACTAGAAGGAAAGGACATGCAACACCACAGTAAGCCAGAGCTGCTTGCTGTTAGCAGTAAAAGTAATTGTCACTGCGGAGTGTAAAAGAAAAAAAACTACATTTTAAAAGATGGCTTATATGGATGGGCTATATATGTTACATAATACAGCTGTAGCCAAAAACAGCTTTGTGAAGCACTTTCACAGAAAGCACTTAAAATGGTTGCACTGGAGCACAAAAATAGGAACATACCTGGCACTGCTTGGCGGGTCGAACTGCAAAACCCAATTCACTTCTGCAATGTCTATCCCACGGGCCATCACATCGGTGCAAACCAAAATACCACTGAAATATTTCAATAAATAAACAACTCTATCAGTAAAGTACCAATTTGACTTTTTGTAATATATTGCAACGAGTTACATCTTTAAAAAGATGGATCAGACTCCATCAGAGCAGCACTTATATCGTGGACCCACATAAAAAGTCCCAGCGTAAAATAGAGGAGGAAAGCACAACATCCAATATGACGCTCACTACCCTAGTGCAGCTTTACTTGCATTCCTGGTCACTTTGTCTACTCCACTCCCAATCTCCCTTTTGCTCTGTGTACTTGTCCTCTCCATCAGCTACAAAACAAACCCAGTCTCTCTTCCCTCCCCCTACACTTCTCTGCTACTCTGTCCATCTGCTCTACAGATTCTCCCAACTTTCACGAGCAGAGTTGGATAAATTGCAGCCTTATTTGGTACGATTTGAACTGAAAGGCACTGTGATAGACTGTATGTCCACACTGGTTTCCGTCTTTCTAGAAATCGACGGAAGAGGACAATCATGAAAGAACTTTGCACTGCCTCTTTGGAGATACAGACGAGCTTACACCCCCCTCCCCCCCCTACCAAATTGTCACACTGGTGGAAAGGAAACCAATTTTTCATGATGTGTCACAGCAAAAGAAAATAAATAATTGCATTCTCTGCTTGTCAAGAGCCAAAGAGCCACAGAGTAGAGTGGCTTAGAAGGGGGTGGAGTAGAGCGCAGTGGAGCCGAGTGGTGTGGAGTGGCGTAGAGCTGCGTGATAACTTCCAATAAAGACATTCCAGAGGTGCGCAACATTGTCAAACCACACCATTTGGACAGTCCACAGCACCAAGAGCTAACAGTAGAGCACTATACAAAGAGACGCAAAAGAGTACTAACATTGCATTGTTAATTAGAACAAGTGTTGAGGTTCCCAGATGACACCATACCGATAGGGACAACATTTTCCAGCCTAAGTCATTCATCTAACAATGTAATGGATTCTGGGGGTTGAGGTCTTGATTTACAATGATATGTATAAGGTAAATTGCACCAGAACACATTGTCGCTTATAACTTTGTGTCATTTGTAACCTTCACCAGTGTGCCTTGGCTGTTACCAGGTTTTTACTCTCTCTTAAAACATCAGTTGCGAAAACGATGCAACCCCTCCTCTGCAGTCTCTCAACACAATGTGTTTCTGTACAAAAAGTAGAGTTGCATTAAAGATAATCCTTCTCAAAGCCCGAATTGTGCGTCCTGCTTGATGCACTAAACATTTTTAATCACCGAATCAGCTTAAAAGTTCATGCTTAAAATGTTCTCACAAAGTGAGATTGACATACAGTTCATAACATCTGTATTTTCCCCCTAATGAACGTTTTGATATTATTTAAGCATATGGCTTAAGCACCACTAGACTTTTTAAGATATGTGATAACGGAAATGATCGCTTCTGGGTTTCAAGCTTGCAGGCTTGAGAAAACCACACAAAGGATCGATTTTATAAATTTTCACATCAACCTTGGGCGCTAATAAGCGCAATGTAGTTACCAAACCACGCATAGCTATAGACACAAACATTTTACACACATCTGAAAGCTTCCTCAATAATTAATGGTACACAAGTTATAAGTTTGCAAAATTTGAAAACGAGAAAAAAAGCAGTATGACACAGCCAGCATTGTCCGCGTCATAGCATTTTTTTTTAAAGCCATGTTACGAGGGAGGTGCGGGAAAGGCGCAGGAGGGAGCGTCAGACAGGGGCAGGGAAAGTGGTGGGGAGTGGGGGGTGGGCGGGGGGAGTAGAAATAGTACCTGAATAGCAGAGCAGCTGACTGGTACTAATTAAGTAGAATCAATCTGTGCTTGGCCCGTGCTCCACAGAAAGGGAGGGGAGGGACGCTTGGTGTGCGGTGGTTAATTAGGGGGCAGCACATAGAAAGTGAGACAGAAGCCAACAAAGAGTATGCAATGGGTGGGCTGCAAGTCACTTTTGTATACAATAGTCTCGCGAGCGAAAGCAAGTGCGCAAGCAGCGCATGCGCTCTCACAAGCTTGACCTAAAAATGAAGGAAAGCCAAACTGGTAAAAAAATTAATCGAAGGAGTACTTGGAAAAGAAACAAATCACTACTTTATAATGGTTCACACCCCTGATTTCTGGCAAGATTCCATTCATAGACAATGATTCAGACATTGTTACAGAAGCTATAATAATTAGTATTTTGTCCATAGTGCAATTGATAAAGCACACATACCTGTCCAATTTCCGAAATTCAGTGAAGATTTTGTTACGTTTATCTTTCATTTTCCCATGAATGCTCATCAATGTCACATTCTTAACCAAGGCATCAAGGATTTTTCCATAGTATTCCACACATGCACACGTACTATTGACCATGAGGGAAACAATAAAAATAAAATACTATTATAGTTAAATACTTTTTAGCCCATAATGAGTCTGTAGATTTAGAAGTCCTTTTCTGATCATAAAACAAACATTGTGAGGTCTATTGCACATAATAAGGCTCTTGTACGCACAGTTAAGAAAAATATTCCATCCAAACCTAAACAGTTCTGAAAAGAACTTTTATATTAGAGAATATAAATCAGGGAAAAGCAGCTGGCGTGCCCATGTTGAGTGCAGTTATCCAGTCAAATCTTTCAGTTTTTACCCTGAGGATTTACTTCATGTCAATTCACAGCTCACTATTGCACACATATCCAACCTTTTCTTGCACTCTCACATATGAGAATCCTTTAGCATGCTCAATACAGACTCGTGGCCATTAACAGATTAATCTGCCGGCATAGCAGTGCCAAGTAGATGGTATCTTTCAAGCATGACCCGAAAGGACCATGCTCAACATTTTCTTCTGATTGGTAGTCTGTGGGAACAGCCTTATGCCATATCCAGGCAAAACCCCTCAAGAACTAGAAGTATTTGTGAATCAAAACTCACAATAAGGATATCCAAATAAATGTGACAGGCAGGTTGATTCGTGTTTGATCACAAACTCTCAAGTGTATCTCTTACAATCATCTCAATCATCCGATTGACACCAACTTATCTTGCTACAGATGGACAACCTGCATCTTGAAATTCTGCACGTGGCTCAAGCTCTGAAGCAAAGTTTGAGGTTGAATCAATGTCAAAGCTACTTTGAGGAGCCTTCAAGATAAACCAATGTAAATAGAGCAGAGAGCAGCATTGACTTTGCTTTCACACACAAATATGACATGAGCGTGAAGGCTACAAAGCCATGCTTAACATCTGTTTGCAGGACATTTAAAATTAAGGGATTTTTCTCCTTTATATTTCAAATGAAATTGCACTTTTTATGTTCTCTGCCAGCCTTGCATTAACAAACTGGAACAGCTGCAGCACAACAGAATAAAATCGACTGTGTTCCAAGCACAGAAAGAACTTTGTTCCAGAGCTAATCGACAATTGTCACTGAAGGATATTTAAGAAACCTACCTGAAGAAGACAAGATGTTTTTCCTGCTTATGTTGTCGAAGGAAGCCAACAAGGTGGTTAAACTTTTCGTCCGCTTTGCAGATCTGCAGAAGGAACAATCAACATGCAAAAGGAAAAAACAAAAATAGGTAAGCGTAACATAAATCGCGATCAGATGGATTCCTAGGTTCAGGGCAATGTTTTATTTATATTCGTTTTTTGTCATTAGACAGTGTTTGAGCAAACCCCCCCTCCCTTTCAGCAGTTAAGGAAATTACCAAACTGACCACGAGATCACCTCTCTCATCAAATAGGCAAAAGGTAACTTATGTCATTTCTTAAAAAGGTTTAATTGGTACCTTCTTCCCAACCCCCTTGGAAAACAGTCAATTGTCATGGAAATTTCTCAGGCCTCCTTGCTCCATTGAGAAATCCAATCGAAATAGCACAAGAGGGACTTAAGAGACACTACAACAAAGTATAAAATGTAATACAATACTGTAAACAAAGACAATATATAATAAAAAACTAAATTGATAGGGAAAGAACAACACGGAAAAAACAGAACATAAAAAAAAAACCTGATGCTTCAAAAAACTGGGAACGCAACCAATAAAGATCTTAGGACTTTTGAAGTGCAGTTGCTCCACAGACTGAATTTCCAAATACATTAAAAAGACAGAATGGGGCAGAAGGATGCATTCAATCTAGGAACTCAGCACACTTGAATGTTACATGAATGGTGTTAGCCAATGATAGCGACTTAGGCAGCATGTTTACGTTATGACAAGTACTCAGTTACATATTTCTGTACTTATTTTAATCAACAAAGTGATTGATTCCTCAGATGAAACACAAGCTAACTAGCAGGAACATGAACACAGCATGTAACCCCTATTGGAAGGAGATTCCATTCACTTTCTCATTAGTATAATATAGTGCCTGCTTTGGGGCCCTGACTACCTGAAAGCCTGAACCTTAATCTTTATATACTCAATAAGACCAATAACATGGGTTGGGTGCAATAGAAGTCGATCAATTACCAAAGGTATGCTAATGTTTTATTTGCAGTTGTTTAGGCAGTTTTTGAGCATATATGCTGAGAGACAGTGAAGGAGAAATGAGTGGGAGGTTGATAGAGAGGGAGTTGCTTTAAATATGTGCCTCTCTCATCTGCACTTTTCCGATCTCCCAATGGCAAGTGGACTATCTCTCAGGCTGCAAAGATACATACATACATACGGACTCCTCCTGCAGGTAACCCTGCCAACTTTTCCTCTAGCTAAAATACATCCCATAAACATAGTGCACTCACTCATTCAATCCCTCGCTCATTGCTTATGCTTTAAATGTTACTGTATGCACGCCTCAATTCACCTTTTGACAAACTTGCCACCCGCCACAGCCAGACACACAGTATTGAGCCACTTACTCTCTCCCATAGCAGTACAAGCTCTTAAAATCGCAGTGACGTAGGAGTCTGTGAGATACCCCGCTATGAGTGACGTATGCATCCAAACCAGATGTTGTCTTCGGGCCAACAGCAGAGGGTGCTTTGCTGAGGCAGCAATCTAGGCAACATAACGTGAGGTCCTACGCTTTGGTTTCTACATCAGATTACATTAAGCTACTCAAGTGCCAGAGCAAGGTCTTCTGCATCCCGGGGAACACTCCTCCTTGAACTCTGATTGCTATGAATTCAAGGAAGCCTGAGCACTTGGGGAGATGAAGGCGAGTACCCCTATCAACCCGAGCTTTAACTCCTGCTATCTCCCTCTTCAGCCTGTATGACCTGCAGGATAGTATTTTCATCAAGGAGATGCAGCTGGCTATGGTCTGAATGCAGGCACAGCTTGATGGAGAAGAGGCATCATCCTCTAATTCTCCTGGGATTGCTCTGGGCTGACTATTCATCTAAAAGACCCATTAATTTATAATCCCATGAAAGGCTCATGATGCACTGGAGATTTGGAGAGGAGGTTGCCTTTTCTACATCTACAAATCTGCAAGCCAACCAGCCACTCAACATTTGCCATATAGCCTGCAGCATATTGAGTAGCAAAGTAATAACAAATATCAGCCAAATCAAAGACACAGCCGACAATCAGAGTACAACAGGTCTCAACACACATCCCTCAACACATTACCCATATGCCATAATTAGCTACCTTAGGACACTCGGAAGCACTGCCACAGTACAGTACTCATAATACACCACCTTTCCAATTACTTATAATTCATCTTCCCAAATCATAAAGTGCTAGTTTAACCCCCGGATATCCTCAAGTGCATAACAGCACCAAAGTCATAAAGTTTGCAAAGGACTGCCAACACAAAAACACAGCTCTATGTCCTACCCTTTATCTCCTCTTCATTCAGATTAAGTTACCTGAACCATGCCACATCTGCATATCACTTTATTGCTATTAACCTGGCTAACGATGAAGTCTTCAAAACAACATGCACATCATTGGTAGCGCAACCCAACCATAACACTACAAAGACCTTTAGCAGTACTGCACTCCTCTTTCACAGTACCCAACAAGATCCATACAATATTTGGATATTAATCCCACATCAGGCCTCAACAATTCTACTGGCCCACTCGCTATGGCGAGTCAGAGTTTATCAGGGCGAGCTGTATTTAGGGCCTACTTGCCCCTTCTGGCGAGCTGATAAATAACAGGTGTTCTGTTCACTCACAAAGTGAAGTAGCATTAATGATGCCTTTAAATCTTGTTTTTATCTTGTCATATTTATCCTGTGTTCAGAGAAAAAGATAAAAAGTCAGTTTACATCTACAATTACTTTTCTTTCTCTGACGCCAAAGTTCAAGAATTTTGTAAAGTAAATTGTCTGACAAACGTGCTGTACAAAAAGTGTGAAATAAAAAGGCTGTAGGGTGTCATGTTTTATTCTACAACATTTAAATAGCTAAAAAGAGAAATGTATAAACATTTCAAAATAAATGTTAGTAGTTATGAAAGCCTGTGTTTTTTAATTCAGTGTGATGAAAAAAATATTGTAATAGGATGAAAACTAAGCAGAACACTTTACTTGGTGATGTGTAAATGATAAATATGTTTGCTGAAACCCTATTTCCATAAATCATTGTTTATACATAAAAATTATAATTTTATAAGTAAAACTGCATGTTAGTGGGAACGTTTTTGCCATTTCAATGGAAAATGTGCTGTCTATAAATGACAGTACACTACTAACTCATGCTTTACTTTAGTACTATTATTAAAAGTGAGTTTTCAAAGATGTACTGAGAAACATTCCTGCCCCTGCGGCAATGCTATTAGTTAACTAAGACTTCCCTGCCCGCAATAGCCTGTGCACTGAAACATTTCTGCTCTCACCTGGCAGGTGGAAGCAGACATGCGTTCCATGCTCACAACAACACAGGCAGTGAAGGCATATCTGCTTTCACTCGGTGGGAGCTTTAAAAATGCGGGTGGCAGCAGAAATTTTGCTTCCGTCAGCGCTCTTGCTCTTATTCATGTTCTGGAACTCCCAACCAACCCAGTAATAAGACAGATAGATAGTAAAAAGAGTCACTTTTTGCCCATAATGGTTTAAACAGGAGATCAATTGCCTTGAATATTCCACATGGGGTCATTGAAACAGGTATGATGATTTGGCTGATCAGGGCGTGGCCAAGATGGCAGCCACAGCAGACGCGTTCTAGGAGAGCTCCGTGGCGGGCCCGCCAAAAATCCTAACGCATCCCTGCCATCGGGACACTGAGTGCCCCATCCTGAGCAGTGGATGTCCCCGAGACCCCCCAGGATTGATAATTGCCCGGGCTGGCTCGGCTGGAGTCGCGTTGGAAGAGCGGCTGCTAAAAGGGTGATCGCAGTGAGCGTGGCAGCAGAGACCCTGCACTGGCTGGAGGCAGGAAAGAGATAAGGCGAAAGACGATCGCCGGCCAGTAGCAGAGGAGCGTGCCGGGAGCTAGGCTGGGTGAATGTGTGCGGAGCCCAGAGGCAGTTTCCGGAGGTTTGCCGAAGGACCGGGGGGCACCGCGGGCTGTGGTCGCCCCCCGTGTGGAACGTTGTGGACAGCCCCCTGGCAGCAGTGAAGTGCCGGAGGAGGGCGCCGCGTGGGCGCTGTGGACTGCAGACGGTCTGTGGAGCCCAGGAGTAGAGCCCGCGCCGACCGAGAGGCGGGTAGGGCACCCAGCGCCGGACTTAAGCGCCGGAGACCAGAGGTGAGCCCGGAGGCTGAAGCTGGGCCCGGTGAGCGCTGCGGCTCGCCCCCCCGCCCCTATACACGACGACCGCCAGCCAGTAGCCGAGGAGCGTGCCGGTGTGCCAGGAGCTGGGCTGGAAAATGTGTGCGGAGCCCTGAGGCGGGATCTGGAGCTTTGCTGAGGGACCAGGAGTGTCGCGACCTAGCTGGTGCCGTGGGCTGTGGTTGGCCCGCCCGTGTGGAGCGTTGTGGACAGGCCCCTGGCAGCGGCAAAGAGCCTGAGGAGGGCGCTGCGTGGGTGCTGTGAACTACGGACAGACTGTGAAGCCCAGGAGTGGAGCTGCGCCGACCGCGAGGCGGGCGGAGCACCCAGCGCCGGACCTGAGCGGCGAAGACCAGAGGTGAGCCCGGGGGCCTGGGCCCGGTGAGCTCTGCAGGCTGCGGCTCGTCCCCCCCACCCCTGTTCGGGGCACTGCGGGAGAGTCCCCTCGGCGCAGCAAGGAGGGCCTGGTCACCGCTGGGGATAGGCTGCAAGAGGCAGCGACCGTTGCAGGACAGTGGGCCCAAAAGTTTAAGACCGGAGCTAGAGGGGGTCTGGTAGCGGAGGCTCGCCACCCCCCCCAGAGAAAAAAACACACAACTGTGCGCAGCAGACATCGGGGCCCCCACACAGGGCCTACAATCGGCGGAATTGCAAAGCGGAGTATGGGGATCCCCTGGGAGCGCTGCAGTCTCTCGCCTGACCCCCCCCCCCCCATTGGCACGAGCGGCTAGGCAGGCGGGCCACTGAAAGACGATAGAGGCCTAAACAAGACGGCCCGGAAGAGAGACGTAGCTGGGCTCGACGAGCTAGGGCTCCCCCCGCTGTATTAGGGTGCAGCTCACTGCGAGACCCGTGCATCGTGGTGCCGGAGTGACCACTCCGCCGCAGACACCTCGTGACGGGGTGCGTACGATTCAGGGGCTTGGAGGCACCTGGGCAACGGGATCCACCTGACGCAGTTGACCACCACGGACCCCACCTCCATGAGCTGGGCCCCCGTTAAGGGCCCCTGTGGTTCCCCGACGGACCGGAACTGAGCGCGTGGAACCAAACCAGGCCCGCTAGACGGAAGTAGATGCGCCTTGGACAGGGGACTGCAGACATGGGCAAGGACAGACCTCAGAGGGGGGGTCCAACAAACAAAGATGGACCAGTTCACGCCCCAGGGCGCAGCAATGCGATCCGAACCGCCGGGGGCCGTGGCACAGGCCCCGGCTGGCCCTGAGCCCACGGGTGCGCAGATCCTCGCAGCCATAGAGGCCTCCAGCCAGATGGTTCAAGCCAAGATTGATGCAGTCTCACTGGATGTGGGTCTGCTAAGGGTTGACCTGCGAACAGTGGCGGAGAGGTCCCTGGCGACGGACCAAAAAGTGTCAACGTTGGAGACGGAGGTCTCCTACCTGAGGGCTGCCTTAACGGAGCTGGCGGAAAAGACAGCCACTCTGGATCTTCAAGCGGAGGACGCAGAGGGGCGCTCCCGCGGATGCAACCTCCGTTTCGTGGGCTTCTTGGAGGGGGCGGAGGGCAGAGACCCTGAACTATTTTTGCAGAAATGGATCAAGATGGCTTTCCCGGCGACCCCTTTTTCCTCCTGTTTTGTGGTCGAACGGGCGCACAGGGCACTGGCGCCCCCTCCCTCAATAGGGGCTGCCCCCCGCACCATCATAGCCAAGATCCTCAACTACAGGGACCGGGACCACATACTTCGGGAGGCCCGCCGCAGCGGCGATCCAGCATACGAAAACCACATTATCCGCATTTTCCCTGACTACACACAAACAGTCCAGCAGTTGAGAATGTCTTTTGGTGGGGTGAAACAGAAGCTCCGAGCGATGAACCTAAAATATATGTTATTATACCCGGCTAAGCTCAGAATAATACACCAAGACAAAGCTCACTACTTCTCCACTCCCGAAGCGGCCTAGGATTGGTTGGAGGTCAGAGGGGATGAACGTATACCGGCTCTGGTGGGCTCTGGCAGACTCCCTGCGGAACCCTGGTCGCTGCGCCGGACACGAAAACGAAGCAAGCGGAACAAACAGCTTACCCGGTCCACCTAAAGGGTAATTGTGCAGAAGGATGGCTCTTTAGAAATGGAGCGCAACAGTTCGGACGGCGAGGGAAACCAGGTGATCCGCGTCAGTCAGGAGCTACTACTGGCAGAACGCAAAGAGGCTAAAGCACTGGTGGAGGTAGTCACGGCAGCGGACACAGAGACTCACACCGGGGACATAGTGGAGGAGACCCCTCAACCCTCCAATACCTGAAGTAAGACAACAGGAGTTGTGGTCGCCGGAGGCCGGAATGTGAAGGCCGGACCCGCTGGGAATGTCGGCAGTCGAGGTCAACTGCAAGGGACTATGAACGGACCGACGATCCCTGGGGACCCACTAGGCGTCTGCTAAGAACATTCCTACGGAACTGTATTGGCCCTGGACACATGGCTCCTTGCCCGATTGGCCATATTGCCGGGAATGGCGGGCTGACCCCACTCCTCCTCTCTCTCACTGTCTCTCCTCTCTTTAGTCTCATTCTCCTCCTCTTCTCTCTTCTACTCTACCTTCCCTCCTGTCTTATTACCCTATTCTCTCTTCTATTGGCTCCTGTATTGGAGAACTGTGTGATGCTGTGTGGGTGTTGGTGAGCTTGATTGAGTGTGTGAGTGTAGCAGCGGTGGCGACACGGGAGTTTCCTACTACTCGCCTGGTGGGTGGACGGGACCCACCCTGCTTCCACGCGTAAGGTGGGGGTGGGTGTGGGTGTGTGTGTGTGTGTGTGTCTCTCTCTCCCCGGATTGGCAACGAGTGCGCGGTACTGGAGGGGAGACTCTCTCTCCTTTCTTTTCTGATATATTGAATAGATAGAGAAGCTGATGCTAGAGAGACTTAATCTCACTTTATAAGAGGGTGTTGCAATGCTGGGACAAGATTGGGGAGGCACGGTTGGTTCTTTATGTGTTTACCCAGTGGGGGGGAGGGGGTGGAACAGTTTCGTTATTGGTTTTTTATGATGCGCAGACAGGTCTGGCGGATGGGTCGTGGCAGTTCCCATGTTATCATCTAGCCCAGTGATGGCAGGTTTTAATATCACCTCCTGGAATGTGCGGGGTTAGGCACATTCATGAAACGGTATAGGACACAAACATATCTCCGAAAGCTGCGGACCCACATAGCCATGCTACAAGAGACACACTTAACTGAGAATGAGGCCCAGAGGGGTCAGATGTTCTACGCAACATACTCTAGCTACGCGCGAGGGGTGGCGATCTGGATAGCTCCGCAGACTCCATTCCGGATGTTGAGTTACACTGCAGACATACAGGGGAGGTACATAATGGTACATGGGGTGCTGGATGGGTCCGAGGTATGCCTCTTAAATGTCTATGCCCCCAACACCGACGATGGTGCCTTTTATTTAAGCCTAGAAGAGTTAATAGTGGCCCACGCGGGCATACAGCAATGATTTGGATGATCATTTTAGCAATGGCTTTAGGTCTCGCAATAGAAACAGGACATGTAGCCCAGAATTCCATCAACTTTCCAATACCTTTCAAAGTGCTTAATCAGTTGTCGCGTGTCAAAACACGGCAAATTTCTAGTAGACATTAAGACCCAAGGACTAGAACCAAGCGAAAGACCTCTCTAGGCCTAATTCCATGGGAACCCCTTATCTAGCCCCACCCACTGGAAGCAGGTAGCACAATTCCCAGATGTTGCCAAGGCCTAGCTTTATGCCAAAGTCCTCCATCTCCACAGTCACAATCCTGGTAATACAGAAAAGTAATAGTTAAAAAACTTACAATGGCTTTACAGCTACCATCTTAGGTTTTATTTTTAATTTCTGTACTTTTTGAATTACAAAGTAACCAACTTAAAGACAATGTAGTGAGTGAAATTAGATCTCACCATGTAGAAGTTCTGAAGGCGTGCTGGAGTTTTCTGGGTGTTGCTGGCAGCGACACCTTTTTCTTTCACAGTAATCCGCACAGGATTGCGGAGACCTGCTCTGACCAGGTTCTCCACTTCTTGAGTCTGAGTTGCAGAAAACAGACCAGTTCTCCTCTGCTTTGGCAAAAAGTCCAGAATTGTATTTATACTGCAAACAAAAAATATTTTTTTACTTCACCATTCAAATCGTATTTATGCTGTAAAAGCTATTTGACAGGATAACTTTTGCAGTGCCATGACAAGAAACACGTATCAAAATTGTAAAATGTGTAGAAGTCCTACAGTTTGAGTAAGCCAAACACACAAATCACTCTTTATACCTGATCTAGTTTTGAAAATACAGAATGGTATGAATAATAAAAGGGAGTTGTGGCATGGCATTAAACAGAAATTGCAAGCACAATGCAATCAAATTTGCCTCAGTGTGTCCTACTTGTGATTCACCGACCAATAACAAAAAAAGACCCACCACTTCCGTGCACTTCACCACTGGCAACTCTACCATCCTGGTAAAAAAGTGTTTGGTTGGTGCACCCGGGCATGCCCTTGTCTCACGTCCTTGTGTTAAATAGAAAAGGCTCACTGCCTCTATATGAGACTCCACATCTAACCAAAGAATAGAATGGGTCCCTCAAATCCAGTTCTGGAAAAATGATTTTTTGCCTCCAATTTACCTCAACTCACTTCATACCTATCATCACATCCTTATACAAAATATACCCTGGTGCCAGAAACTAACTGAAAGTAATGTGCATAAAACTATTAACTCCGGTCTATTTACTCTGTGCTAAAAAACAGAATCCGATCAGTTGATTCAACCACACGTCCACTGATAACCAATGGCAGATGAACTTCCATTTGCATTACAATAATATGCAAATCCACTTCTGACTAGGCAAATTACCAAACAACACCGTCACCACCACGGTGTGCATAAATGGTCCAGCATTTGAATGAAAGTTTCTCTGCATGAATGAAGCCCGATACTTGAAATGGGAGAAGCTGCGCTGGTCTTGATTGCTCTTTAGGTATTTAAACCCCTCCTTCTACCACTCAAAAAGCTAGAACGAGGGGATACTTTTACACTTCGAAGTCTTGCTCACTACACAGTTCAACACAATAGTCAAGAAAATCAATCTTCCATTCTCCATTTATCGTAAAATCCTCTTTTTGCTTCAAGAGGATCACCAGGTGGAGCTGACAAGAGCCCTCATCATATCATGTGTAGATTAGTGCAATACTGTCTACTATGGTGTCCACCAGAAACTAATTTCCAAGTTACAAAGGATCCAGAACCAGGAAGTCAGTTTGCCCAAACATCTGCAAATATGCCAGCATTAAGCCTTCACTAAAAGTGCATTACTGGGTTCCAGTAAACTCCAACAATAAATTCAGGGTTCTCTGCATGGTACATAAAAACCACTGGCCCAAAGGCCCAGAATATTTACAGAGAGGATGAAACAAATAGTTCCATCCAAAGGAATGCAAGGTCCAAGACTTAGGAGCGTGCTTCACCCTTTCCTTGAAATTCGAGCCGAACTGCAATCAATTCAGAAAGCTCCTTAAGACAGAACTATTTCAATGTGCTTTCCAATCAAACACTGCTCAGTTCAGGAGTCACAAGTGAAAACTTTCAGACACTGGTTTTCACTCATGTGATTGAACAATACTTCTGAGCACTCTGAAGCAATTGAGCGTAATATGCAGCGTTTTCTAAAATTAAAATTCAAAAGAAACAGAATGAGCTGTGGTGTTCTAAAACAAACGTTTTCAAACGTATTCCTCTCTAGCAAGGCAGTCACCATTTTCTTTGCAAGCAAGGCAGGCAGGACGGTTCACCAACGAACTCAAGGAATCCAAGAAGAACTGCCGCACTCTCGAGAAAGCCTGGCGACTCGACCAGACCACAGACAACAGGACCGCCCTCAAGCACGCCACCCGCAAACACCACCAGCTGATCCGTGCCACCAAGAAGTCGGCACTCAAAGAACGACTGGACAACAACGCCCACGACAGCAAGGAACTTTTCAGCATCGTCAAAGAGTTCTCCAACCCCAGCGCCGGAAACAACGACATCACCCCTCGCAAGACCTCTGCAACTCACTCGCCGCGTTCTTCCACCGCAAGATCACCGACATACATAACAGCTTCGACGCACAGACCACGCACCCTACCGCCGAACCAACGCCCGCCACCACCACCCTCTGCAACTGGACCCCGATCAGCACCGAAGACACCACCCGCACGATGAACTCCATCCACTCCGGATCACCAACCGACCCCTGCCCACACCACGTCTTCAACAAAGCCGACGCCACCATCGCACCCCATCTCCGGGACATCATCAACTCCTCCTTCCACACCGCCACCTTCCCGGAGAGCTGGAAGCACGCCGAGCTTACCGCCCTCCTGAAGAAACCAACGGCGGACCCCACCGACCTCAAGAACTACCGTCCCATCTCGCTCCTTCCGTTTCCGGCCAAAGTCATCGAGAAGACCGTCAACAGACAGCTTGCCGCCTTCCTCGAGACGAATGGATCCCTCGACCCCTCGCAGTCCGGGTTTCGGGCCAACCACAGCACCGAGACCGCCCTAATCGCAGCCACCGACGACATCAGAACCCTAACCGACAACGGGGAAACAGCAGCCCTCATCCTCTTGGACCTCTCCGCGGCGTTCGACACCGTCTGCCACCGCACCCTAGTGAAGCGCCTCAGCAACATCGGAATCCGAGAGAAAGCACTGGAATGGATCATCTCGTTCCTCGCCGGAAGAACCCAGAGAGTCCGCCTCCCCCCGTTCAGATCCGAGGCCACCGAAGTCATCTGCGGCGTTCCACAAGGATCTTCACTCAGTCCTACCCTCTTCAACGTCTACATGAGCCCCCTCGCAGCCATCGCACGCCAACACAACCTCAACATCATCTCCTACGCCGACGACACCCAGCTGATCCTCTCCCTCACCAACGACCCCACCACCGCCAGAGCCAACCTACACGACGGGATGAGAGACGTCGCCGACTGGATGAGGAACAGCTGCCTTAAACTGAACTCAGACAAGACGGAAGTCCTCATCCTGGGTTCATCACCCTCCGCCTGGGACGACTCTTGGTGGCCCCCGGCCCTGGGCACCGCGCCCAAGCCAACGGACCACGCACGCAACCTGGGCTTCATCCTGGACTCCTCCTTGTCGATGACCAGACAAGTCAACGCCGTCTCATCTTCGTGCTTCAACACCCTGCGCATGCTCCGCAAGATCTTCAGATGGATCCCCACTGAAACCAGGAAGACCGTCACCCAGGCACTCGTCACCAGCCGACTGGACTATGGGAACACCCTCTACGCCGGAACCACAGCCAAACTTCAAAAAGACTCCAGCGCATCCAGAACGCCTCCGCACGACTCATCCTGGACATCCCCCGACACAGCCACATCACCGGACACCTGAAAGACCTGCACTGGCTCCCCGTCAGCAAGAGAATCACGTTCAGACTCCTCACCCACGCACACAAGGCCCTCCACGACCTGGGCCCCAAGTACCTCAACGACCGCATGACCTTCTACACGCCCACCCGACAGCTACGATCAACCAGCCACGCCCTCGCCACCGTACCACGCATCCGCAGAGCCACCGCCGGAGGAAGATCCTTCTCCTACCTGGCAGCCAAGACCTGGAACTCCCTCCCCACTCACCTTCGGCGAACCCAGGACCATTTCTCCTTCAGGAAGCAGCTCAAGACCTGGCTGTTCGAGCAGTAACTCCCCCCTCCCCCAGCGCCTTGAGACCCTCCCGGGTGAGTAGCGCGCTCTATAAATGCATTGATTGATTGATTGATTGATTCACATAAAAGAAAGCAGTGGCAAGTCAGTGGAAGGCATCAGCGTTTCTCCCTTGGCACCTTCTTCCCGAGCACAGACGTCATTACTCTAAACTCCAAAGAATACTTGGGCACACGCATTAAAGCACCACTCCCATCACTGCCTGGTTACTGAACACACAGCATCCCCCATGTGCCTTTTTTACTGGCTAAGTTGTGAGTCTTTTGTACTATTCATCAAAGTGCTCTCAAACAGGACAATTTCTGGACTACTTAATTTTGCAAAAAAAGTACCTTGCTTCAAATCCCATATCAAGGAGTCTGTCCGCCTCATCCAACACAAGGACATCGAGGGTTTTTACTCGGCTTGCTAGATCTAGTCCTTCGGACCTCCTTCTGAACATATCCACCAAACGACCAGGCGTGGCCACCATGATGTGTCCGCTAAGTAAATATAAGGGGATCTTTGTGAATTTCTTTACATTTACATAGCAAAAGGGAATCTTTATTCATTTTTAGTAAGTTTATACAGCCAACACGACCAATCTAGCATTTAAAAATATTACTGAACATAAAGTCAAACATGATTTTCATTAAAAACATTATTCATCTATACCATTATTTTCATTTGTTATCAATCGACATATAGAGCAATGTTCTGCTAATGTGGCTTGTATTCTGCTATGCAGTTTTGCTGGGACTCCAAGTCAGGACCTATGCAATGCACAGTGTCATAAAAACCCATAAATAAATGATAGGCTGAAACTCTGATTGCATTGTCTGCACTTTGGAACACTTCCTCCAGACTCCCCATAAACATTCATTGCCTATACACACAAAGAAAGAGTGTTTTTTCTTTGTATTTCACTGTGTTTGCAGCTTAAGTCAAACAATTTCCTGGAGTTACTAACAAATGACAGCTCTTCAAATACCTTTTGTAGGGTATGATCACAGTATACAGAAGCAAGTAAACCTGAACAAACAGAAAAAATGTGGTTGCAAGGGCATGTCTTTGTCTACATACCTTTCAATGAAAGGCAGCTTATTATTAAAGGGGGGCACGATTCAGAAAGGTATTTTTCTGGTTTAAATGTTATTATTGGGAAATAATGCATTAAGCATTTCATCAAGCCCTCAAAGAAAACTATCCAAGAGGCCATGTGGGGTTGAATTACAAACAAATGCTCTAGAAAAGAAACCAACCATGGTTTAAGTCTAAAACATGTACAATGTGATGCAACTTACTGAAAGGCTGAGCCTTGCAACTACTAATGAATATATATATATATATATATATATATATATATATTCACTGAAAAAACCACAGGTTTCAGGGACGTTATAGTTAGTTGGACATTTCACTTGTACAAAACCAGAGAAATTCGGTTGTTATAGTTAGTTCAGCTAACTATAACTCACGCCCCCGCAATGCACTGCTGATGACGTCACATATTACATCATTCATGACATGGTCAGTGACATCACTGATGACATCTCAAATGACATCACTGATGACATCATCCAGTGACTGTGTGTTTCTGTAAAGTTTAAATACGTTTTATATATGTATATAGGCCAAGGTGTATTGAAGAATGAGTGGGTGTATAAGTGTCTGAATGGATGATTTAGTAGGTGCGTGACTGACTGTGTGAGTGATTAAACGGGTCTTACTGAATGCATGGGTTAGTGACTAAACTGTGTAAATGTCTGTATTAGTCTGTCAGTTGGTGTGTAAGCGGTTGCATGGGTTGGTGAGTAGCTAAATGAGGGTCTATATGGGTTATTGATTGGTTGTCTGAGTATCTGTAAGGGTGCCTGACTGTCTGTGTGGGTGGGTGGGAGGGTGTGACTGTGCATAGATGTGTGAGTGGGTGATTCACTGGGTATATGGGTTCAAGAGTGCATCTGTGAAGGGCTGTATGGGTGGGTGAGTGTGTGTATGGTGTGTTGGTGAGTGAATGGATGCCTCCGTGGTACAGTGTGAGTAACTGTATATGTGAAAGGCAGTATATGTGAGTGTTGGAGTATATAAATGACTATATGTGAGAGTGAGTGATTGTGAGAGTGGCTGTATGGATGAGTGTGTGCCTGTATTAGTTATTGTATAAGAGTGTAAGTATGTGTTAGTATATGTTTGAATAAGTGAGGTGGTGTGTGTATAACTGTATAGGTGAGTAAATGGGAGCGTGATTGATTCTTTGCATGACTGACTAGGTGTGTGAGTAACTCTATGGATGAGTGGCGGTGTGTGAGTGTCTGTATAGATATGTGAGTGCATATGATAGTGCCGTATTGATGGTTGACTGCATGTATGAGTGACTGTATGGGTGAATGAGTGGATGTGTGTGTACACCTAGGAATTAGTGAGTGGGTATGTACTAACTGGTATTGGTGTGTCTATGGTTTCGAAAATGGTAGTCTGTATTTTAGAGTGGGTGTATCAAAGGTTATATTAGGGTATGAGGAGGTGCATCAGATTATCACGTGGATGATGTCATCAGTGATGTCATTTGAGATGTCATCAGTGATGTCACTGACCATGTCATGAATGATGTAATATGTGACGTCATCAAAAGTACATTGCGGGGGCGCGAGTTATAGTTAGCTGAACTAACTATAATGGCCGAATTGCTCTGGTTTTGTACGAGTGAAATGTCCAACTAACTATAACGTCCCTGAAACCTGTGGTTTTTTCAGTGAATTTCTAAGGTTTTTTAAATGCTAATTTCTAACTAGAACGTCCCTGAAACCTATGGTTTTTTCAGTGAATTTCAAAGGTTTTTTAAATGCTAATTTCTAACTATGCCTACAAAGGTAGGACATGTGCAGAAAAAGGAAGAAAGGCGCAGAAAAAAGCAAGAGAAATGCAGAAAGAGGCAACCGAAGTCCAGAAAGTCAAAGAAAGGTGCAAAAAGAAGCAAGAGATGTGCACAAAGAACCAACAGAGGAGCAGAAAGAGTCTGTTGCAAAGTCATCCTGTGCCCCCAACTTTTTGCTGACGGGTACTGGTGGTAACTGACTCTGACTAACCAGGCCCGGAGCCAGTGCTATGGTGAAAGACACTTAGAATACAGTGAAAACACCTACATACACTAGGGTACACTATGGGTTGGGGTACCCTGTGATTGGCATGACCTCCCTGTATGGCCCTAGTACATAATAGGGCAGGGGGATTAAAACTACCTCTAACTAAGAGGTGCAGAAGGAAGCAAGAGAAGTACAGAAAGAAGCAACACAGGTTCCGAAAGAGGCGAGAGGTGCAGAAAAAAGCAAGTGAAGTGCAGAAAGAGGCAAGTGAGGTGCAGAAAGAACCAACAGGTGTAAAAAGAGGCAAAAGGGGTGCAGAAAGGGGTGGGAGAGGTGCACAAAGACAAGAGAGGTACAGAAAGAGGCAGGAGGGGTGCAGAAAGAGGCAAGAGAATTGCTGAAAGAAGCAACAGAGGTGTAGAAAGAAGCAAGAGAAGTACAGAAAGAGGCAGGTAAGGTGCAGATAGAAGCAAGAGCAGTGCAGAAAGAACCAACAGAGGTGCAGAAAGAGGGAAGAGGGGTGGAGAGAGAGGCAAGAGGGGTGCAGAAAAAGGTAGGATGGGTGCACAAAGAGGCAAGAGAGGTACAGAAAAAGGCAGGAGGGGTGCAGAAAGAAGGAAGAGAAGTGCAAAAAAGCCAAGAAAAGTGCAGAAAGAGGCAAAAGAGGTACATAAAGAGACAACAGGGGTGCAGAAAGAAGCAAGACAGGTGCAGAAAGGAGCAAGTGAGGTGCAGAAAGAGCCAACAGAGGTGCACAAAGAGGCAAGAGAGGTGCAGAAAGAGGCAAGAGAATTGCTGAAAGAAGCAACAGAGGTGTAGAAAGAAGCAAGAGAAGTACAGAAAGAGGCAAGTGAGATGCAAAAACAGGCAGGAAAGGTACAGAAAGAGGGAAGACGAGTGCATAAAGAGACAACAGGGGTGCAGAAAGAAGCAAATGAGGTGCAGAAAGAGGGGGGGGCGTGGCTTGACGCAGATGTGAGCAGCGGCGGACCTCGGAGCTCCTCCGTGGCCTCCCTCTGTAAAAACATATCCTGACGTGAAGCGGGGTTCCCTGGGGGCTCACAGCCTGTCGGAATGCCTGCTGCCCCTGGAGACGATTCGGCGGCGCCCGGGAGCTGATAGTGCGGTGTTAAAACGCACTTTAGTGCCCTGCTCGATCCCGGCGGTGACGACCTAAGATGGCGGCCGCGGCTTAACAGCGAGGATTTTGCTGGCGGCCGCGACCGGAGAGCTGTGCATTGCGGCTGGAGGGCGGAAAGAGGGCTCCGGAGCTGCCCAGGTGACGGAGGTACACGGAGGCGCTGAGATCCAGGCAGCGGCTGATGCGGGAAAGCGCCAAACTCGATGTGGTGCCCCGGCCCTAAAATGGCGGCTCTGTATGCCAGGGGCGAGAACCGGTGAGTGAGCGAGTGGAAAGGGACGAGGAGCGGCACTGGTGGCCATTGTCCCTGAAGCGGGGAGCTGCTGATTGAAGGGCCCTCCTTGTGCTGGAAGCGGATGAGCGACGGGAGGGACGAGACCGGCGCCGGTGGGGGCGCGCTGAATCCGGGCCCAAATGGCCTCCCAGAGGCCTAGGAGTGATTGGGAGCAGGAAGCTGCGGGGCGCCTGTGGACTGGTGGCGGGACGTGGAGAAGCGTCTGAAGTGGCACCGGACCTCCGGTGGGGACGTTCACCCCGCTTGTGCCTGACCCTCAGATAGTGGCGCTGAGCGCGAAAGGGAAGCGCGCAGCCCTGCGAACCTTGGAAGTGGCTGAGAGAGGCCTCGTTGTTACTGAGAGGGTGCTCCTCAGTTTGTCGCCGGCGGAGGTCCATCGCGGCACCGGAGTACGCCGGGTGCAGGTGACGAGGACGCGACTAGCATTGCTGCCCATAGCCCCAGAAAGTGACGAGGGCTGAGTGGCGTCCTGTGCCCGGCGTGGGGTGAGCTGTGCGAGAGAGGAAGGTGCGGAGCCCCATGAACGTTGTGAGAGGCTGGAGGGGGGGTTTGCCCTGATTGAAGCGGCGCCCTGCGCTTTGAGGCTGGCTGGATCCCCTAGCTGCGACAGGCACAATACGAGGGCACACGAATGAGTCACTGAAATCGCTGCGACACTGCGATCCTTGCCCCCGGCTGGTGGAGGCCCAGAGAACAGTCTAGGTGGTGACTTGTGGACCTCGGCTTGACTGGGAAGTGTGGAGAAGCGGAGGGGTGCCCTGACGACGCAGGCGGCCTTGCTGGCCTTTGTACCCTTGACTGACACCGGGTGCTGAGGGCTCGGTTTGTTGTACGTTCCTGCACCGGTTGGCCCACCCGCCCACACACAGCCTGAATCCCACAACCCCTTACCGCAGTGGAGGTCAACGAGAACGCCGGTGGACCGGAGCTGAACACGACCGCCGGGAGAGACAGAACAGGGTACTGAACGGGGGGGGCAGATTGCACGCACGGTGGCTGAGGTTGTTTGCTGCCTCCGGCTGCTGTGTTGCGATGGGCCGCACATCCAAACGAAAAGAGTTTGAGGTCCTGCGATTAGATGAACCGGATCACCACACGGATGAGGAGGATGGTGCGGTGGGGAGTCGTGAGGAGAGAACGCTGGGAGACCCCACTCTGGCTGACATCATGAAGGCCATCACCTCCTCCAGCACAGCTTTAGAGGCAAAAATTGATGCCATTGGAAATGATCTCACTCTATTAAAAGACGATCACCGCAAGCTCAAAGAGCGGATGGTTATTAATGAGAACTCTGTAAAGGACATCCCGGACAAAGTTAACACCCTGCAGCATGCCTTGAGCACAATGGAGGCTAGAGTTAAAGTGCTGGAGGTGAGGGCTGAAGACAGCGAAGGCCGCTCACGAAGGAACAACCTTCATATAGTGGGGGTTCCGGAGCGGGAAGAGGGGGTTGACGCCGTCCAGTTCCTGGAATCCTGGCTCCGAACGGAGGTGGCCCCGGAGGGCCTCTCCTCCTTTTATGCCCTGGAGCGCGCTCACAGGGTCCCGGCCAGACTGCCTAAACCTGGCGCTCCCCCGCGCCCGTTTGTGGTGCGGTTACTACACTACCGAGATCGAGATCATCTACTGCAACAGGCCCGAGAGAAGCAATCTCTCCTGATTGGGAACAGCAAGGTAATGATTTTTCCCGATTATACTAGGGAGGTACAGCGGCAGAGATCTTCCTTTCTGGCAGTTAAACGGAAACTTAGACAATTGCACTTCCCCTACGCCATGCTGTTCCCGGCTCGGCTCCGGGTGTCTGCAGATGGGGAGACACGGTTCTTCCTTGCTCCACAAGATGCCTGGGACTGGCTAGACACGCGTGGCGATGGTGGACCGCGCTCTCCAACCCTGGAATCGCCCCGGCGGCGGCTGTCCCCTGCTTTGCCTCCGCGAAGATCCCAGTCGCCTGCGGATCGAAATCAGGAGCGCTCCAGGGCAGTTCGAGCAGTAGCAGAGATTAGTCGGGGCTCGGTGAGCCCAGCCAGTAATAGTACAGATCCGGAGGTGGAGAGATCTGGAAGTTCAGGGACGAGTAGTGTCCCAGGGACCTTGGACGTAGACCTCCCAGATGTCACCCCGCAGACGGCCGATGGCATGTTTGGCTGAGCGCACCACAAGTATTACGTTAAAGGGGTTGATTGTGATTGCGATTGTCTGCAGAGGGGAGGATTTTACTGGATGTATGGGCTTGAAGCTGGCAGATGCAGTAGCCATATATAGGGGGCCCCCATGCGTTGTATGGACATGCGAGGGAGGGCCGGGAGGGCTCTGAACCTAGCAAGGTTGGATTGCGTTCTGCCACTCCCATGATTTGCTGTTTGAGTGCTTTTGTTTGGATGGGGACTTGTTTGTGTGCGCCTGTCCTGGGGTGTGGGAGTTGGGGTTTGTTTTTTACCGGGGGATTTTGGGTTGAGTTCTGGGGCAGGCATGTCGCTGAGGGAACACTACACCGGAGAGGCCTAGAGATTACTTTATGGGTTCCACCGTAGGTTTTAAATGTATGACATGGAATGTTAGGGGGATGCACACTATGACCCGCCGACACAAAATCCATGCCTATCTCACTCGAAGGGGGGTACAAATTGCATTATTACAGGAGACCCATCTCACGCATCAGGAGGGGGCAGCGTTACAGCGCCGTTGGAGAGGACAGGTGTTTCATACCACGTACTCTGCCTTTGCCCGGGGAACGTTGGTTTGGGTGCGGGCGGGGGTCCCCTTTCAGTGTGTTAGGCAAATCATAGACCCGGAGGGCAGATATGTGGTGGTGATGGGGCACTTAGATGGCCGTGACATCACTATAGGGATTATCTATACCCCCAACATTGATCAACCTGCATTCCTGGCCCAGCTTTCGCGGACATTGGCGCAGGCCCTGACTGGACCGGTCCTCCTGGGGACTTCAAAAGTATAACGGACGTCCTCCTTGACAGATCACACCCATAGAGTTGCGGAAGCCCGCAGAGATTGGCAGCGACAGTGGGGATTGACGGACACCTGGAGGACACACCACCCGATGCAAAGAGATTATTCTTACTTCTCGGCCCTTCACGAGCTGCATGTTAGTCTGGACGCTATCCTCTGCTCCCCGGATGTACATGGGGGGATTACCTCTAGTGAATACCTATCCAGGACGATATCTGATCATAACCCGTTGCTAATAGCCCTGAACTGGATGAGGATTAGACCCACGATACCCAGCTGGCGTCTTCGGCCGGAGTCCTTGGAGGACCCGGTCTTTAAGGCGTCCATAGGCAACTCCATAGAGGAATATTTCGCGACTAATACCGGCACAGCCACCAGCCTCCATGTTGAATGGGATGCTTTCAAAGTTGTCATAAGGGGCCGTTGCATTAGTGAAGTGGTGGGCGTTCGTAAAGTGCTTCTAACTGATGTGCGGAAAGCAGAGGAGCGGCTCCGGGAGGTGGAAAAGGATAGACCAGGGAGGGCTGACAAACAGGAAGAGCTCTTGGAGGCTAAGGAAGAGCTTGCGACGCAGGTGGAGAGGTTGAGATGTTTTGATCGCAGGGCCTATGAGACTAGGGCACACGCGGAGCGGGATAAATCTGGGGCCTTACTGGCCTGGCTAGCTAACCCAGCGCGCAGGGGGACACCGATCCTGGAATTACGAGGGAGGGATGGCACGACCTATTATGGGCAGCAGGACATCAACACACAGTTCCTGAACTATTATACTACATTATACCGGAGCCAGCTAGATCCTCTAGTTCTGCCGGATGAGGGATTCTTGGAGGACATTGAACTCCCACAGATTGATGCGGCGGTGGCGACAACATTAGGCCGAGACGTAGACCTTGGGGAGATCAGGGAAGCCATCAAGCATATGGCCAGAAATAAAACCCCGGGCACTGATGGGCTCCCGGTTGAGTTCTATGTCACGTATGTGGAGGTACTGGCCCCTCGATTACTGACCCTGTATAATAGCTCACGGCGAGCTGGGTGCTTGCCTGTCTCTACACGGGAAGCAGTGATAGTGCCGCTCCTAAAGCCGGATAAGCCTCCATGGGACCATACTGCATATCGCCCTCTTGCTATGCTTAACCTCGACTACAAAATATTGAGTCGCATCTTAGCCAGTCGCTTGATGGTTCACATGACGGCGCTTGTGCACATTGATCAAGCAGGTTTTATTCCGACGCGGAACACGGCTATGAATATACGGCGCCTGATTCGAATATTGGACGACTCCACTCCTGCGGGTGACGAGGCGTGCATTCTGTCGATAGACATAGAAAAGGCCTTTGACAGTTTGGAATGGCCCTACCTTTTTAGAGTCCTACGGGCCTTTGGCCTGGGAGAGGGGTTTGTGGCTTGGACGGCGATCCTATATCAAAACTCTACTGCCAGGGTGCGTACGGGGGGCGTGATATCGGCGGCCTGCAGCGTGGCCCGGGGGACGAGGCAGGGATGCCCGCTGTCTCCTCTTCTGTTTGCGCTGGCGGTGGAGCCACTGGCTGTGCATGCGCGCTCGGGAGGGTACTATCGGGGGTTGATTCAGAGGGGTCAACCCCAATTTATAGCATTATATGCTGACGACCTCCTGATGTTTCTTGCCAACTCGGAGGCGGACTTGCGCCCCGCCAGGAACCTGCTCTCCCGGTTGGAGAGGGAAGCGGGGCTGCGGGTTAACTGGAACAAGACATGTCTATTTCCTGTCTTGAGTGGTAGGGCCTGCCCGCCAGATGTTCTGGATGTTAAGTGGGAGAGTAGATGCCTCACCTACCTGGGGGTCCGCATCTATCATGAAGCTGCCGACCTCTTGGAGGGCAATGTCGCACGGGCAATTCGAACCACCAAGAGTAACTTTGAGTTCTGGGGGTCCCTGCCGCTCTCGGTGGCAGGACGGGTGGCTCTGTTAAAAATGGTCACGCTGCCGCGCTTGCTTTATTATTTCGGCTCCTTACCGCTCTGGATCCTGCGGAGATTTTTCACGCAACTCAATACCATGATTACGGGATTTTTGTGGGGTTCAGGGAGACGCAGGGTGGCGCTGGCTACCATGATGCGGCCTAGGCGAGAGGGGGGCTTTGCAGTGCCTGATTTTGAGGCCTACTACCATGCAGCGCAATTGCAGTGGTTCACGAAATGGATGGCTGGTAGGCTTCGAGCTGAAGGGGTCCGAGGCGGCACAGACCCGGAGCTGCGGCAACTCTCTCGGGTGTTATTGCGACTTCCTTTGGGTGAAAGAGAAGCTCCAGGGGACTTATGGGTGATGCGCCAGTGTTGGAACCGGGTTCACAGGAGAGCTGGGCGGGGACCCCCGTACGCGCCTGAGATTCCTCTGTCGGTTTGCGAGGCTCTTCCCCACGGAGGGGACTGGCAGGGGTTGAGGGCCTGGGGGGAGGCGGGGATTACCACGATTGGGGACCTATATGAGGCTGACACCCTGCTACCCTTTAATGATTTGATAGAGAGGTATGATATCCCTAGAGGGGACTTCCTGTTACACGCGGCCCTGACGGCAGCTGTCCGTAAGCACTGGAGGGCGGGACTGGCGGAACCCCCGGTGTCCTTGCCGTGTCAATATGTGGTCTCAGCGGCTGGGACGTTTAAGGCGGTTACCTGCCTATACGGACGACTTACCCAGGAGGTGAGGCGCCCGTTGGAGAGCTTGCGGCTTAAGTGGGAGACAGATCTTGGGGTGCCCCTTGGGGAGAAGCCTTGGGATGCAATAGTGGAGAGGGCATGGAAAGGCTCCAGGAATGCACGCTTCCAACTCATCCACTTTTTTGTTCTCCACAGGGCATACCTCACGCCACATAAGATAAACTGAATATTTTGGAGCTCGGTCGGCATGCCCGCGGTGTAACCTCGACAATGCCGAATTTTTACACATGGTCTGGGATTGCCCGCTGCTGGGGGGGTATTGGGGGGAGGTGACGACTGCCCTGAGGGACGTGACAGACAGAGACACTCTGCAGACCCCGGGATATTGCTTGTTGCACTGGTTCCCCCATACTGCCCGAAATAAAGTTACTAGTAAATTTATTGACCTGGGTCTTGTGTTGGCCAAGCGGGAAATTACCAGCCATTGGAGAGAGGGTGCCCCTAGTGCCCCAAGGTGGCGGAGGGAGTTCATTAAATGGGCAGACTATGACGGGATCTTGAGGTTACAAATGGCCCAGAGACGAGACAACGATAAGATGCTGGAAGCAGCGAGAGCGTGGATAGCGCTGGTAGAACTGCTTAAGTGCCCCCTGGAGGATGATGCGCCTCCCCCTGAGTGAGTGACGCTGCTGGGATGACTGGTCGTGTGTCCCCACACTAACATGGGACCTGAGAGCCCACAGAAGGTCGGAATGTGGTGGCTCCCCTTTCTTGGATTGCTTCCTTAGACTTACTGTACTAACGATTTTACTGTCTAGTCACACTTTTGCTGGAACGCAGAGGATAGAGCAACATGTCTGAGAGGGTGGGGGTAGTTTTGTCAGGGAGGGAGGGGGTGGGGTTTGTTTTCTGATCTTTTGCTTTTGTCCATAGTGATGATGCACAATACCACCGGGCTGAATTAAGGGGCCAGAGTGCCTCGAATGGAGGGATGCGCTGACTGTCCTTGTGAGCTCACTCCACTGTGTAACATATACCAAGAACACTTGAGTTATGGGTCACACCCGCTGTTAACTTGCGATTGACAATGGACACTCTTTACTCATGATCCCATGGACTAAGTGATGCTTATCTACCGTGCATGCCTGAATCCTCATGCACTATGTATGTTTTCGTTTGCTATGCACTAATTGATAACTGAATAAAATGTGTTTACAAAAAAAAACAATGAGGTGCAGAAAGAGGCAACAGACATTCAGAAAGAGGGAAGAGAGATGCAGAAAAAGCCAAGAAAAGTGCAGAAAGAGGCAAAAGAGGTACATAAAGAGACAACAGGGGTGCAGAAAGAAGCAAGACAGGTGCAGAAAGAAGCATGGAAAGTGCAGAATGAAGCAACAGGGGTGCAGAAAGAGGCAAGAGAAGTGTAGAAAGGAGCAAGTAAGGTGCAGAAAGAGCCAACAGAGGTGCAAAAAAGAGGCAAGAGAGGTGCAGAAACAGGCAAGAGAAGTACACAGAGGCAAGAGAATTGCTGAAAGAAGCAACAGAGGTGTAGAAAGAAGCAACAAAAGTGCAGAAAGAGGCAAGTCAAATGCTAAAACAGGCAGGAAAGGTACAGAAAGAGGGAAGACGAGTACATAAAGAGACAACAGGGGTGCAGAAAGAAGCAAATGAGGTGCAGAAAGAGGCAACAGACGTGCAGAAAGAGGGAAGAGAACTGCAGAAAAAGGCAAGAAAAGTGCAGAAAGAGGCAAAAGAGGTACATAAAGAGACAACAGGGGTGCAGAAAGAAGCAAGACAGGTGCAGAAAGAAGCATGGAAAGTGCAGAATGAAGCAATAGGGGTGCAGAAAGAGGCAATAGAAGTGTAGAAAGGAGCAAGTGAGGTGCAGAAAGAGCCAACAGAGGTGCAAAAAGAGGCAAGAGAGGTGCACAAAGAGGCAAGAGAAGTACACAGAGGCAAGAGAATTGCTGAAAGAAGCAACAGAGGTGTAGAAAGAAGCAAGAAAAGTGCAGAAAAAGGAAAGTGAGATGCAAAAACAGGCAGGAAAGGTACTGAAAGAGGAAGACGAGTGCAGAAAGAGACAACAGGGGTGCAGAAAGAAGCAGATGAGGTGCAGAAAGAGGCAACAGACGTGCAGAAAGAGGGAAGAGAGGTGCAGAAAAAGGCAAGAAAAGTGCAGAAAGAGGCAAAAGAGGTACATAAAGAGACAACAGGGGTGCAGAAAGAAGCAAGACAGGTGCAAAAAGAAGCATGGAAAGTGCAGAATGAAGCAACAGGGGTGCAGAAAGAAGCATGGAGAGTGCAGAATGAAGCAACAGGGGTGCAGAAAGAGGCAAGAGAAGTGTAGAAAGGAGCAAGTGAGGTGCAGAAAGAGCCAACAGAGGTGCAACAAGAGGCAGGAGAGGTGCAGAAACAGGCAAGAGAAGTGCAGAAAGAGGCAAAAGAGGTACATAGGGGTGCAGAAAGAAGCAAGACAGGTGCAGAAAGAAGCATGGAAAGTGCAGAATGAAGCAACAGGGGTGCAGAAAGAGGCAAGAGAAGTGCAGAAACAGGCAGGGGGAGTGCACAAAGAGGCAAGAGAATTGCTGAAAGAAGCAACAGAGGTGTAGAAAGAAGCAAGAAAAGTGCAGAAAGAGGCAAGTGAGCAGCAAAAACAGGCAGGAAAGGTACAGAAAGAGGGAAGACGAGTGCAGAAAGAGACAACAGGGGTGCAGAAAGAAGCAAATGAGGTGCAGAAAGGCAACAGACGTGCAGAAAGAGGGAAGAGAGGTGCAGAAAAAGGCAAGAAAAGTGAAGAAAGAGGTACATAAAGAGACAACAGGGGTGCAGAAAGAAGCAAGACAGGTGCAGAAAGGAGCAAGTGAGATACAAAAACAGGCAGGAAATGTACAGAAAGAGGGAAGACGAGTGCAGAAAGAGACAACAGGGGTGCAGAAAGAAGCAAATGAGGTGCAGAAAGAGGCAACAGACATGCAGAAAGAGGGAAGAGAGGTGCAGAAAAAGGCAAGAAAAGTACATAAAGAGACAACAGGGTTGCAGAAAGAAGCCAGACAGGTGCAAAAAGAAGCATGGAAAGTGCAGAATGAAGCAACAGGGGTGCAGAAAGAGGCAAGAGAAGTGTAGAAAGGAGCAAGTGAGGTGCAGAAAGAGCCAACAGAGGTGCAAAAAGAGGCAAGAGAGATGCAGAAACAGGCAAGAGAAGTGCACAAAGAGGCAAGAGAATTGCTGAAAGAAGCAACAGAGGTGTAGAAAGAAGCAAGGAAAGTGCAGAAAGAGGCAAGTGAGATGCAAAAACAGGCAGGAAAGGTACAGAAACAGGGAAGACGAGTGCAGAAAGAGACAACAGGGGTGCAGAAAGAAGCAAATGAGGTGCAGAAAGAGGCAACAGACATGCAGAAAGAGGGAAGAGGTGCAGAAAAAGGCAAGAAAAGTGCAGAAAGAGTCAAAAGAGGTACATAAAGAGACAACAGGGGTGCAGAAAAAAGCAAGACAGGTGCAGAAAGACGCATGGAAAGTGCAGAAAGAAGCAACAGGGGTGCAGAAAGAGGCAAGAGAAGTGTAGAAAGGAGCAAGTGAGGTGCAGAAAGAGCCAACAGAGGTGCAAAAAGAGGCAAGAGAAGTGCACAAAGAGGCAAGAGAATTGCTGAAAGAAGCAACAGAGGTGTAGAAAGAAGCAAGAAAAGTGCAGAAAGAAGCAAGTGAGATGCAAAAACAGGCAGGAAAGGTACAGAAAGAGGGAAGACGAGTGCAGAAAGATACAACAGGGGTGCAGAAAGAAGCAAATGAGGTGCAGAAAGAGGCAACAGACGTGCAGAAAGAGGGAAGAGAGGTGCAGAAAGTACATGAGATTTGCAGAATGAGGTCATGAGAAGTGCAGAAAAAGAAAGAAACGTGCAGAAAGAAGCAACAGAAATGCAGAAAGAGGCAAGAGAGGCACAGAGGGAAGCAAGAGTGGCTTGCACACCCGAATACGCCGACTCTGAGCACCATTTAGAGAGACATTGGCTCCATTAATTAGCAGATCCCCCCGAAAGAGATTGCAAGTGGGGTAATGGACACGGTGTGATTGCGCTGAGCTATACAGCGTATTGTAGTGGCTCTCACGTTGAAACAGCACCCTTGCTGAAGTTACCAGAGGTGATCTGCATCAAGTAACTAAAGGCCTGCGGCTCGGCACACGGGTGGTGCGGGGGCTGAGGTAGGAAGCGCGAAGGTGGTCGTCGGCGCCCTCCCCCCCTCGCCTATTGCCTGTTCTCACCTTGCGGGGGTCCACACTAAATCCCTCTTTGTGGGTTATTGCGGTTGTGCTTACTGCCTGTAAGCTACTGAAGAACACGAGGCGCGGAAGTGCCAACGCCCTACTTCACTGAGGCCCTGTTAATAGTAGTGCAAGTTACTTGCGGTGCGGCGGCTGGGCTCTATTTGCCTGGGGTAATTGTGGCTTGCTTGGCGCACAGTTATGGACGGCCGCCCACTGGACGCCAGCATTGAAAAACGCAAACTAGACTGCGTTGACACGAGTCCTGCCACAAGGCGCCACCGCCTAAGCCAACACAAAAAGTTGAAGGGTCTTGACTTACGAGACGTGACGCCTCAGTACAGCTCTTAGCTGACCGCAGTGCCGCAACAATGGGGAAGACAGATAGGAACCAACCCAAACTCCATTTTGAGCAGGCAAAGAAGGTGACTGACAACAGCGCAGAAGAGCAGTCTTCAACTCAGACACCCACGGCGGATGCAAGCTCCGCTACTACTGTTGATTTTCAATCTATGTTCATGACGATTCGGGCAACGCAGACTAACATAGATGGGAAAATTGACACTCTGACCTATAGAGTGGACCGTATGTCTGAACGCCTGGACAGACACACGGAGCGGATAGATATGGCGGAGAGACGGATCTCGGACACAGAAGACGCGCAGCGTCAAATAGAAACAAAACAGGAGAAAACCGAAAAAACTCTCGCAGCTATAATGGCGAAGTCAGAGGACTTGGAGGCAAGATCCCGCCTTAATAACCTACGCTTTATGGGCATAGCAGAGTCAACGAACACGGGCAATATGGAGCGCTACATTGAGAACTTGCTGGTGACACTATTCGGCAAAGACACTTTTTCAGATGTCTATTATTGGGAGGGAGCACAGATCGCTTGCTCCGCCGCATTCCGCCAGGGGCAACACCACGCCCGAGCATAGCAAAACGATTGAACTATAGGGATCGCGACGCGGCACTCCGAAAGGCCAGACAATTAGGAAGCCTAACGCACAAAGGGATGACCATTTCCATTTATCCAGACTTCACACCACAGGTCCAGGAGGCACGGAAGAAGTTTGTGGCAGTTAAAAAGAAGCTACGGGACCAGAACATTCCATACGCAATTATATATCCGGCCCGTCTCAGAGTAACAGATGGTGGGAAAAGCATGGTATATAATGATCCCAAAGAAGTGCTCAAATTCCTACAACTAAAGGGCTCCCAAGCTACGCGCAGGAGATCGCCTAGAGGTGAACAAGAAGAACAAGGGAACACCTCAGATGTTGAATAATAAAAGCTTCCCCTGAACTGTGAGCAGTACTGGGTCACTGCCCATTGGCTATCTCCGGCAACGCTCTACATGGACACAGATAAGTGCTTACCACGAACTCATGGTTTGTTTTATAGTTTAAAATAGACACTGTGGGCACGGTGCATACACACATGGTGCAGTAGTGCAAATAGCGATGAAGCTTGTAATGTGGACAGCACGTTGTTTCTTCTTTGAGTTTAGCAGGTTGTGTCGATTGTATTATTTCTTTCTTTCCTACGGTTGGATGGGCGACCCCCCACGTGGCGTCGCCACTGGGGTTCCGGCTGGCAGCTCCCGCCACCATGTGTGCACCACAATGTAATTTTGTTTCCTGTATGGGATTGTTTGGGGGGTGGGGGTATAGGCACATGTTTATTGGGCTTGTCTTCGCTGTAATTGGGATGGCGGAGTGGGGGGGTGGGGGGAGGGTGTAAATTTTCAAAATATGGTCAGCGAGGAGAGGGCAGATGCCAAAATCATAACGAGACACGCACTCATACAGCACAGCTTGGATAATGCAACCACCACAGCAGAGTATGGATAATAGAACGCATTCCACTAGAAAATTAACACTTATGACATAGAATGTACGTGGTCTAAAAAACCCACAGAAAATTCGGAAAGTTCTTGCATATTTTGACCGTCATAACGTAGATATAGCTTGTCTTCAAAAAACGCATCTCACAGACATCTCCGAGAGTAGGGTTGGGGCTAGATGGGCCACTTTTAGACTGGCGTCCTCTTACTCTACATACGCTAAAGGGGTATTGCTTCTTGTAAGAAAGGGTACACCATTTACGCTGCTTCACTCAATTAAGGATGAGCAGGGTAGATATGTCATTGCTTAGGGCAACTTTGGCGGAACAGTCTTAACCATAGTTACCGCATATGGACCGAACACGGACGACCCCTCTTTTTTTGTACAAATTTGGGCTAAATGCGCACATTACCACCATCAGCAATACTTTGGGGCGGAGATTTTAACACATGCCTTGACCCACTTCTAGACAAGTCTACGCACAACGATAAATATGGTAAACAGTCTTCCATAGCACTCAAAGAGGGTATGGAGGAACATAAGATGACAGATATATCGCGCCTAAGACATCCAAATCAAAGTGAGGGCACCTGTATCTCTACCACTCACAACACGTGGTCCAGAATTGATTTCTGGATAGCTACTGCAGATGCGTGCACATGGACTACGGCAATAGCACATATGCCCAAAACCCTTTCAGACCACGCGCTGGTGCGCTTAGAACTTGCCATCCCCACACATACCCCGCGACAGTACTCATGGCACTTACAGCCCAGCGCGATGCTAGATCAGGTGTTTAGAGTTGAACTACAGCAAGCCATTACTGAATTCTTTGAGAAGAATGTCGGCTCAGTGGACAGCGCAAAGGTGCTGTGGGAGGCTTTTAAGGTGACAATACGTGGGTTCTGTATAGGTATTAAAAAAAAAAAAAGAAAAAAAAAAAGAGTAGCTTGCACACCATTAGTACCAATTTAACACCCACATTTAGCAATAAGTAACATGTGACAATTCTAGGTTTGCAAAGGGCCTTCCACCACGCTGTAACACTTGTCGCTGCATTTTTGGTAACGTCTGACCCGTTTCAGCTAGAAACAAGGCTTTTTTTGTTCAAATCTGCAGATTAGGGTGCAGATGATGAATTATGTGGCTAATGCAGAAAATGTATAATTGTGCGAAAGTCGGTGCAGCCAAACAGTCACATAATTCCAGTGGCCCTGCTCATACCTCTGACTAGGTCCACAAGTGCTCCTCAGTGATTCCATCTTTTTTGTCTCACTGAGTTCATAGTTGAGCTTCTATCGAAACAAGGAAGACTAAACCTGAGGTTACCACTCCACAACACAGACTACCATACCACATAATTACTCTCCATAACACATAATCCCACTCTACATAATTCCTATACACTAAATACCACATACTTTCTATCCACATAATTTCACTGCACAACATACCACATAATTCCACTACACACAACGTACATCCACTCCACTCCAAAAAACATTAGTAAAAACATTTTGCATTTACAACGCCAATAGCTCTAATTCTCGCAAATGCGAAACCTATTACATTGCAAACACTTCTTTAACTAGTAGTCGCGTTTGCAGAATGGTGAAGAAAGGGTGCTGGACCTCCGACCAGCGCTCAGGAATTCCGGTGCATAGGGCTTACAGGAGGTACCAGTAGGGCTTCTTGGCCCCCAAAGTCCCTCAGGAGTAAATTGGACTTCATCCCCCATCCCGTAGTCTGCCAGGAGGCGCGTTTGCAGAATGGTGGAGAAAGGGGGGCATGGCCTCTGATGACGTGTTAGCAATCCCACTGTGCGGGACTTAGTGGAGGTAACAAGAGGGGTAGTTGGCCCCCAAGGACATCCTTGGGGGCCAACTACCCTCCTATTACCTCCAGTAAGTCCAACACAGCAGCATTGCTAAGTTCGAAGAGCAGGCCACGCCCCCTTTGCCCACCACTCTACAAACGCGCTCCCTGGCGCACTCTTGGATGGGGACTGAAGTCCCCTTCTCTGCTGGGGGTCCTTTAGGGGCCAACTAGCCTACGTCTTACCTCCAGTAAGCCCCACACAGTGGGATTGCTGAGAGGTGGACAAAGGCCACGCCCCCTTTCTCCACCACTCTGCAAACGCGCCCCCTGGCGTGTTCTAAGTTGGGGGATTAAGTCCCCTTGAATACTGAGGGTCACTGGGGGCCAACTAGCCCACCAGGTGCCTCCAGTAAGCACCACACAGCTGCGTTGCAGGGAGGTGGTCCGAGGCCACGCCCCTTTTTACACCTCTATGCAACGCAGCTCTGTGGCGCTTACTGGAGGTACCTGGTGGGCTAGTTGGACCCAAGTGACCCTCAGGATTCAAGGGGACTTAATCCCCCAACTTACAACGCGCCAGAGGGCCCGTTTGCACAGTGGTGAAGGGAGGGGGCGGGCCTCCATTAAGCGCCACAGGGCTGCGTTGCAGAGAAGTGGTCCGAGGCCACGCCCCTTTTTACACCTCTCTGCAACACAACTCTGTGGCGTTTACTGGAGGTACCTGGTGGGCTAGTTGGTCCCCGGGGACCCTCAGGATTCAAGGGGACTTAATCCCCCAACTTAAAACACGCCACAGGGCGTGTTTGCACACATGTCACATCAGGCCCCGCCCCCTCCCTTCACCACTGTGCAAACGCGCCCCCTGGCAGGTTTTAAGTTGGGGGATTAATTCCCCTTGAATCCTGAGGGTCCCTGGGGGCCAACTAGCCCACCAGGTACCTCCAGTAAGCGCCACAGAGCTGCGTTGCAGAGAGGTGGCCGAGGCCACGCCCCTTTTTACACCTCTCTGCAACGCAACTCTGTGGCGCTTACTGGACGTACCTGGTGGGCTAGTTGGCCCCCAGGGACCCTCAGGATTCAAGGGGACTTAATCCCCCAACTTAAAATGCCCCACAGGGCGCGTTTGCACACTTGTCACATCAGGCCACGCCCCCTCCCTGCACCACTGTGCAAACGCGCCCCCTGGTGCATTGCAAATTGGGGATTAAGTCCAAAGCAGAGTTTGCTATGACAGGGCGGGAGCCGCACGGCTCCCGCCCTGCCATAGCAAACAGCAGTGTCCCGGGGGTGGGCATCTCGGGACACTGCAGGAGCCGGCCCTGGGGGGTGGCGGTCCCCAGGGCCATCGAGGGCTCCAGGAGGGGGCTGCGCGGCCCCCCGCCCTACCATTGCAAAGCCCCGGGGAGGTGGTGGTCCCCGGGGCTCTGGGGTCCGTAACAGACCCCGCATTTACATTTTTAGTGCCCCGGGGAGGATTGCGGTCCCTGTGGCGTGTGGGGGGGTTCGAGCCCCCCCCCCCCCACACAGGTTTTAATTTTTTTTTCAAATAGAGCCCCGGGGAGGTGGCGGTCCCCGGGGCAGCGGGGGGCCATGTGCCCCCGTGAATATTTAAGAAAAGCCCCGGGGGTGGCGGTCCCCGGGGGTTGGGGGGGGCCTTGGAGGCCCCCCCACAGATTAAAAAACAAGCCCCGGGGAGGTGGCGGTCCCCGGGGCAGCGGGGGGCCGTGTGCCCCCGCGAATATTTAAGAAAAGCCCCGGGGGGTGGCGGTCCCCGGGGCTTGGGGGGGCCTTGGAGGCCCCGCTATATAAATAAATTGCCCCCGGGACTTGGCCCACCCGGTGGCTTTGAAAACAAAGCGCGGGAGACCGTGCTTCATTTTTTTAAATTTTCGGACGCATTCGCGCACCCAGCGCGACCCCGCCCAAAAATTTAAAAAGAAAATGCTTTTTTTGGGCCTGGGGGTCCCTGTGGGACCTCCTGAGCAGGCCTGGGGGGTCAGGGTGTTTTTACCCTGCCCCCTTTTCTTGATTTTTAGGTCTCGCCTGAGCCAGCGCATGCGCTGCTCTGCGAGACATTTAGTAAACGGGCTTTAAAAAGTCCGACCACAGCTTTTTGGGTGGCATAGACCGTGGGGTTACGCGCACAATGACGAGCGGAGGCGCCATCTGGCTTTCCTCTCTCGTCATGGTGTGCGCACATCGCACACCACTCGCCCGCCTGCTTTCACTTTTCCCGTCGCGCGCGCGCACAAACACAACTCCAGGGCTTCTTCTTCTTTTTTCTTTGATTTCAACACTAGAAGCCTATGAGACCAAATAGATTAAGCAGGCAAAAATTATTTCACTCGGTTTTTGCTTAATGTAGAATGGAGGTAGTTCAGTCTCCCTATTGGGATATATTGGAACACTTTTGCTTATTAGCTGTATTTATTGTTCCATTTTTCCTTGACTCCCATTTTCGATGTGTTAACTTTGGCCCCGGTTTTTTATTGTGCCTCTTTAACGCTATTAAGGTTCAGTGAGGTTGCATTTTTCATATTGGAACTTGTTTATCTGACATTGCGATCCACACGGTATTTTTGCCCAGTACATGTTTTTCATCTCTCCTCGCCTCTGATTGGTCCATTCATATTTTCTTTTACTAACTGCCCCGTCGATTTTCGAGCAGGTGCGATCAATTGAGAACTAACTAGGCAGCTATATATAAATGTGCATGAAGGCAAGTTGGTTCACGAACAGAGAGGTTTGATGTGAAAGCACTTGTAGGTATGTAACATCCGACTGCGTGTGTAATTGTTAGACCTGTTGTGGATTTTGACTTTCTGTTACAAGGAGATTGACACATTTTTCAATATTTGTATCTTTTCAACATTGTTATTAAGATGTGGAAGTGAATGGTGAACGTCGGCATTTAGTAGGACATTTTTTGAGTGGCAAGACTAATGTGGATTCTGAGTAAAATTAATATTTCTTGGTAAGTATTGTTGACCCATTTACATAGTCTTCTCCGTCTGGAGATGGAGTGCTTCTCTAGCTTTCGAGTTTCTTCTCGCGTGGTTTACATCGCCATGTGATGAATATTCTTTTATAGTTTTATGATTTATGCATGATGTAACTTTTTAAAGTTGATGTTATTTATTAGTTAACGTTTTAAAAACTTGGACTTAACAATAAGGTTGCATTATTTCTTTCACAATACAGATTTGTTCGTTCTATATATCCACCAAGGCACTAGCCAATGCTGTGTTGAGTCTTAATGCCTCCACTAGGCTTGCTGTTTCAGGTGTACGGCTAATTTTATTATATTTTAAGGCATTAGCATTAATGATAAGTGAGTTCACCGTGGTCTGCACACTACATGGATGTTTTATTATTTTTTTCTATATGAGGGCTTTCATGCTTGTTTTCATGCAATGTGCGATTCCTTAAATGCAATGCAAGAAGCACTTTGAAATAGCGATTTCGGTATTTGTGGCCGCAAATTACCGAGAAATTATACTGTTCGGTAATTTGCAAAAACTTTGAAAAATGCACTAAAGTGCATTTTTAGGTCTCGCCTACGCAGCGCGCATGCGCTGCATAGGAGGGCCTTTAGCCGTCGCTCTGCTCATTTTTAAGCACACACTCGTGCTTGTGGCGGCATCCACCTTGCGGGAGCGAGCAGCGGCGCGCCACAAGCACGAGTGCAGTGCTTGAAAATGAGCAGACTGCTCTCCCAAGCGCGCGCGCACCACTCGCGGGCTCACCTCCTCCCCCCCCTCTCTCTCACAAGCGAGGTTTTGAATTAGCGTGGTCGCTTTCACCACGCTAATTCGAAACAGATGTTAATTAGCGTGTTCGCCGCGCTCGGGGTGCCGGGAGCGGCGTGTGACCAGCGCTTGTTTTACCAGCCACCGCTCTCCCTTGCCTTTGATCTTCCTCTTGTTATTCCTTCCATTCTCTTCTTTCTTCCCTGTCGATCTTTCCCCTCTATTCCTTCTACCCTCCATTCTTGCCTCTACTGCTTCCTTCGTTTTCGCTCGCTTTCATGCTTTATTTCCTTAGTGTTTATTCTGTCACTCCTTTTCTGTTCTCCCTCTAAACCCCTTCCTCCTTTTATCCCGCTCTTCTCTCGTCGCCCCTCCTCCTTTCTTCTCATCTTATTTTCTTCCTCCTCTCCTTTCTTCCCTCGTCTTCCCCTCTCTTCCTTGCTTCCTCGGTTCCTCTCCGTGTCCAGCCCCCTCTCCCTGGCACCTCCGACCTTTCCCGCTGCCTCCCGACCACCCTGACAGTTGGGAGCCGGTGCCTGCGGGCGCAGAGTCGGGCTCACCGTCGGTATAACAGCAGACACACTGCAGTCCATCACTGCAGTTCCCCTGATTAAAATTCAGCTCCGGCCCGACTGCAGCACTCTACACCTATGAAGACCAGAGGTTTCCGATTTGCTTATAAGAACTTTATCCCTGCCATCTGTGTTGACAGACACAGGTTTCTGTACGAAAACTTTTGTTTCTAGTTACTTACTGCTAATTCACATGGGTACTGCAGCTGACCATTACTTCCCTAGTTGATTGTAATTGGAGTATGGATGTAAACTACCTGTATCTTATTACAGGACATAAAGAACGCCCAAGTAATGTTATGATCTGTGTGCACCCCTGCTACTCTTGCATAGCACATCCATTTAGGTACACACCCTGGATATCTCACGTGCAGCATTAAAGTATTCGGACTGCAAAACTTTAAAGGGGTGAATGTGTGACTTTTCTGTTGCCCACGTTAACACATTTGAGCGATTAATATTGCTGTAGATGGTGGACTCCTAATTGGCGTGACAGCAATTAGTGCTAATTTAGCCGAATTGTACTTCTCAGGGTGGCGGAGATTTTTAATAGCCAAGCAGGCAGGCTTTGATTACACGAATTAAGCCCTTAATTTGAACGTGGGCCTGCTTGCTTCAACCGCTTAGGCAGTCTCTGGAAAGCCCTGCTGAGCGCAGCCCGTTCCAGTGCTTCACTCGCTGTGCTAAATAAATGAAGCGCAGGAGCCCAGCTCAGTACTTGGAACTCGTTTATCTGTGGCTGCGATCATCCTTTCTTTGTTCACAGATATTTAAAAGCAGTGGCATAGCCAATAGGTCTCGCCTTTGGGACCTTATAAGTGTTTAGTTATCCAGCACTTATAAGGTCCCAAATGCGAGACCTATTGGCTATGCCAATGCTTGTTTATCTTTATTTTACTTTTTTAGGTTTCGCCTAGGCAGCGCGCATGCGCTGCTCTAGGAGGGCCTTTAGCCATCGTTCTTCACTTTTCAAGCACTGCACTCGTGCTTGTGGCGGCATCCACCTTGCGGGAGCGAGCAGCGGCGCGCCACAAGCACGAGTGCAGTGCTTGAAAAGTGAAGACTGCTCTCCCAAGCGCGCGCACACCACTCGCGGGCTCACCTCCTGCTCCCCCTCTCTCTCACAACCTCTTCCTCGTCCTAAATCACTCCCTCCTCCTGGCACCCGACTTATTTCTCAGTTTCCCCAACGATGCACCCCTCCGCCTCTCTCTCCCCCTCTAACGTCCCTACTGCTGCAGCCTGCACGCGTCTCCCCTACCATTCAGGTATCCTCCTCTTTCACCCGTTGCTTTTTAGGTCTCGCCTAGCGATGCAGCGCAAAGCGCTGCTCGCTATGCGAGATCTATTGTTGCCGACTTTTGCTCCGATGCGGGACACGAGATGTGCACGCGCTTGGTGCGAGCAGGAATTGTAATAGCGCCGCAAGCCGTACGCGTGCACATCAACTGTCTGTGCCGAAACTTAAACAGGCAGGAGATATGCACGCGTACGGCTCGCGGCGTTATCACAACGCCTGCTCGCACCATACGCGTGCACATCTCCTGTCCAGGCAGCCGATGCGCACGCTCACGGCGTGTCTTCAGCTTAACTTCCCGCTGGTTCCGAGGAGTCAACATGGCTGCGCCCTGTGAGTCGGATCTGCAATCCGATCCCGCTCCGCCGCCACTGAAGATTCCAAAGCGCGAGGCTATGTCCCCTACTTCACCTGGGCTGAGCGATGGACGCCCATCGTTGTCGGCGCCTTCTACCCCAAGCCATTCGTCGCCTCTAGAGGGATGCGCTGGTGGTCCGGGCCTTGCCTCGTCGCCCTCAGTCTCCTTTTCCACGTCGGCCGCTTGTCGCGGCATGTCCTGGACCCCAGCAGAAACTAACGCGCTTATAGCCGTATGGGGCAACGAGCGATTGGTGGAGGCGCACTACCAGCAACTGGAGGGCTCAGGCACCCTATTTGCCAGCTGTTTCTAGTAAGTGCACTCCTTGTTTGATTTTGAAACTGTGCTCCAAATAGGAAAGTTCAGATTTAATTTTTTGTGTTTACACCCTATGTAACAGAAAGGAACTCCAGCATTTAAAAATCTGTTCACACTGAGGTCACTCAAACTGCGAGCTCTCCTTCTATAGCTCTTGCGTGTTGTCCCGCGTTTTGCTGTTTCCCTCTCCTTCCTCAGAGAGCTTCACACTGGGCGTAGTTATGTTTTCACATATTATTTCTCCCTCCTGTCACTACCCTCCTCTAACTCTGCCTCATGTTACTGTCCTCTCTCCTTTCACTTCCCATGTCCCCTCTCCAATTACTGCTCATCTCTCCGTTATACAACATGTCTCTGCCACTGCCCATCCTGCCGTTGGCATTGCCCTAAATTCTGTAATCATACACTGTCCACCCTCTTCTGTCACTGCCTCACTACAGTATATAATCGCCTTTCTATTGTCATTCCATTTCCTCCTGTCACTGCTTATCTTTCTCTCCTATAACCAGGGCCAATGGAATTATGCAATTATGTGGCTGCAGCAATTTTCGCATAATTATAGATTTGCCGCATTCGCCACATAATCCATCATCTGCTGCAACTGCAGATTTTGACAAAAATGTTTTTGTTTCCAGCTCAAACTGTTCAAAAGTTACTAAAATGCTGCTTGCTTACAGCAGTTTTAATATCTTAGAGTTTCTTGTAGCTCAAATAGGTGTAATTTCTATGATTTATATATGTTTCCCTTGTCTATATTGCTTGATTTTGCTTGTAAGATAGTGTCACTCATAATCTTTTATGCATGCCCATTTAAAGTTGGTGCTGTATAAAAATGCACAAATTCTACTTGCCACAGCTGTAGAGGCAGTGGTTGTGTAGGACGGGACAGTGTACTTCAGCTGTATCCACGCATATAAATTACAAGACATTTAAAGGAGCACTTGTTGTAGGTTTAGTGACCTACCTAATCCAGTGAGATATTTCACTGAGCAGTTCAAAGCCGCAGCAGACATCACAAAATAATTCTACTATGTCTGTTGTTGGTGGTTGTTAGAGGTTGCGGACTGGGGAAACAGGACTATGTGTTTTTCTCTGCCCCTTTATATCTAGTGCTTCACAGACCGTGCATATATGTGTGCATTAATTGCTTATCCTATAAAATACTATTTATGTATGGACGACATATTTTCAAAAGGGACATTTTTGCATTACATTTGTTTAAGGTGTTTCTAATACAACATATGTTTTTAAGTTTGAAAAGCAGAAGCATCAATTGCTGATCAGAGATCGAGTATTTTTGGTATTTACACGAGTTTGAGCTATTGGTATTGTAAATGCCAATGCGTTTTATTTATGTTTCTTTTTTAAAAACATGGATAAAAGGCATTGTCATTTGAAATGCCAGAGTTTAAGCTATTGGCATTGTAAATGACAATGCCATTTATTTATCTGTTTTCAAAACCAACACATGGATGAAGGGTTTGTCATTTACAATGCCAATGGCTCAAACTTTTGCGAATGCGAGACCTATTGCATTGCAAATGATTGTTATTCTACTTTCTGTCTCTCTCGCTGAGCCTTTCTTCTGCACTCACCCATTCGCTCGCTGTGTGGCTGAAAGTGTAGAGCGCTACTTGGCTGGCAAGTCCAGAATTCCCCGAATATAGGGATCATGCCTGCGCAGAGCAGCCAGGCTAATGTCCAAGCGCTTGTCCAGGAGCCGTCCGCTCACCGCTACCCCAGAGGCAGCCATTTTCCCCTCTGCAGGCACCGGCGACTAAGGACCCCTTACCCTAGCAGTGCACAATACCCACGCAGAACTGGCCAAAAGTCATGCTGGCCCGGCAGTGGTGCACTATACTGCAGTAACTAGAGGGCGGCCTGTGACGAGGATACAATATAGTGCAGTATGGTTGGATGTTTACAACGTTCAGGCTGCTGCGCTGCGTTTGAGCCACCCCCCCCCCCCCAAAGATCCGCTCTTCTCCCTGCCTCTGGTTTCTGTCTCACAAGGCTGATGAATGACTGGGTCTTGTCATCGCCTGAGCGCCGCAGGTCTTTAAAAGACCATTTGCTTGGCAATGAGGCTTTGTTGTTTTTCACCCCTTCTTAGAGCCCCTGCATCTCCACTCTGCCTATTGCTATGAAAACTAGCCCCCCGCCCCAAAATTTGGCTCTAGTTGCGCCTCTGTAAACATACCACTTTCACCACCCCATCATCAGGGTTGCTGGCTGACTTACACAACTCCAAAAAAAACGACACAAGACATACACTGAGGAGTAACAAGAGTGCACATGCATCAGTGGAGCTGGAGACTGTCAAGAGAATAGATGGACTACAGTGGTCAGCTATTGACTGGGGAAGCTTAACCCGCCGAACAAGCTTCAAACCGCACTCCCCAGCACTGTAACTTACATGGTTTGTTATTAGTATGCCATTTTAAAGGTACTCAATGTGTCTGCTTTCGCAAGAATGGAGTAAAACTCGAGACCTGGAATTCACCGCATGTTTCAACAGCGAGTGTTTAACTCATCGAGCCAGCCGCAGCCTAGCGTAGGCACCTCTTTGAAGGATATTTTGTAATGCTCAGCTTAGCTGTTTGGGGGTCCTCACAGCAAAAATATGTTATCTTTTTCCACTGATTCCTGTTAAAAGGCACCACGTCCACATCTATAGAGTCGTTTAGCGTGTTGTTAAGTTAATTAGAATCGTGATTGTGTAGGGCTTATTGTACACATCATTATTGCATTATCACAGTTGTTATTTCTCTCCGCGGGGTGCACGTGATTGCAATATTTTTCGGCCTGCTTTTTTCTGTTTTCTCTGTTTTCTAAATGTTTAAGTGGCATCGAAGCATGGCACGTGTTATGCTGTTTTAATATTTTCTTTGGCCTTAGCCAGCCCAGTCCCAACTTGGTGAGTTTACAAATCTGCTTCATTTTCCAGTGGGTGTGTTTTTCTGCACAATAACAGGAGGGCGCTGTTTATTCAGGCTGCACAGCGGCTATTCGTATATGTATCTGCTGAGGCAAGCCCTTTTAGTATGCGGTACTTCGTGCATGCCTGCAGCAGGTGCCAGCACAGTGTTCTCAGGTAAGGCCTGTTACCCATCTTGGAGCCTGTCAGTACCCGGGATAGAGTGTTTGAAACGTAGGAGCTGTCCATGCTTCCAGTGAAGTGATAAAAATGATGGGGCACAGAATGGCGTCCTTCCAGAAGCATACTCCAGATCTGAACAGTACAAATCACGAGTGACTTCTACGTCCATATGAACTCCAGTGCATACAGCGCGCGCTTGGCGACCCATGGTGTCCTGGAGTATTTCTTTTGTCAACGCTGGGAGATCGCCACAGCAAAATTGTAATCGTCACCCCCTTCTTTACCTCAACTTGCAAGCTCTGTGTTTAATTCCGCTCTCCTCAAACTTTCGTTGCATTTACACAGGGACAGTGGAATCATGAAATTCTGAGGCAGGTGCATTTTTCGCATAATTATGGATTTGCTGCCTTTGCCGCATAATTCACCACACGCTGCGTGATCTTGATCTGCAGATTGTAACTCCCAAAAATAGTTTCAAGCTCAAACGGGTCAAAAGATACTAAAACGTGGGCGCCCTCGGAATCTGGCATCTGTTGATTCTCCCTTAGCATCCGTCCGCTGCTAGCGTTGTTATACAGGTACTATTTCCCAACCTTCACCCTCCTATTATTTATGCCCCCCATAACAAAAAAAACCATAACAAGCAACCATTGGGACAGGCAGATAGAAGTTGCCAGCATTGAAAGGACAAAAAAAAAAAAATCAAGACATTATTTATTGTTAATACTTTTTTAATATGGTCGTTCAGTTGTACATAATGCTTTTTTGGTGATATATAAGGTAACAAAAATGCTTCTGACACTTCTTTATTATAACTTTTCAGCATGCTGCAGACTTCTGTACAGCACAGCTTAAAGACATAGGCAAAGTCAATATCTCTGGCTAAACACTTATAAGGTCCCAAAGGCGAGACCTATTGGCTATGCCAATGCTTGTTCTTTCTCCCTCGGTCCGAGGCACAAGATGGCTGCCAACACTTCCTGGTTTGAAGTGTTGGCAGCCAATCAGAGGCAAGCTCGTGCGGTTACGCTCCGCCCAGATATCGAAAGTTTTTCTAATTTCTCAGGAACTACTGAACGGATTTACACCATTTAACAAAAAGGTCTCTTTCTGAACCTAGACCTACCTTTTTGCCAAATTTGGTGTAATTCCGTTCAGCAGTTCGGGCTGTAGCTTTGTCTAAAGTTTCCTATGGAAATTAACATGGGGAAAACGCGTTTTGGGACCCCCCTTTTTTCTCGGCCCCCGCTTGTCGAATCACCCCGAAACTTTCAAAACAGGAGCTGACCGGAGCGGGCCACTAGTTTTGAAAATTTCGCGAAGATTCGTCAACCGGCGCCAAAGTTATTGGGAAAAGAAAAAACGCTTTTCCTATGGAAACTAGTTCCTACCTATAACTACCTACTGGCGACCGTCAGTAGGATGGATGGATGGATGGATGGATGGATGGATGGATGGATATATATATATATATTTCGTGTTTAATCGGCAAAAAGAAGACGAGTTTCAACCACAGCCGTGGTCTTGACCACACATATATATATATATATATATATACACATACACATACACACACACACATACATATATACACACACATCTAGTATTCGTCTAGGTCAAATCTACCCACAAGTCAGAGGCGCACAAAGCCGAACATAAACCTTAGGTAATCTCAGACTACGATCCAGAGAAATGTGCATCTTCATTAAGTTTATACGTTGGTGCATTTACAAACACACTACCTGTTCTGATTTAAACATCATGTGCAGTTTAAAATTTGTTGCCACTTTAGAAATTTTCAAATGTCTAGCGTTACTAGGTTTATGAGATATCTTATTTTGGTTATTTTAGCACGTTACATACAAATGTATTACTTTTTACCATCTGGATAGACATGACTTTAGCGGACTGTTGCAAGAGCTAATGTCATCATTACGGGGCACAGAATATCATGGGTGGTTAAGGGGCACAGAATATCATGGGTGGTTACACCCTTCAAGTAGTTCCTACAGTCCTTTGGGATTTAAAGATTTCACATGCATAGAATAATGGTGCCACCCTGTGTCCACTTGTTTGTATTACAGGTATACATTACAATGGAAATCAGACTGATTGGCACTGCCAACGTTTGTTGATTGACGGACTACCCACTCTTTGTCACATGCTTGTTTTGAAAACCCAATAAAACTCTTTGATTATAAAATTCTTACTCTCAATGTGTCTTTTATAAATAAGATTACAAATTTGTACAAACACAATTAAACTTTACCCCTACATGTACAACAGGAGAAAGTATATTAACAATCACCAATGGGCATTCAATTAGGTGATCCTGCAACAAAAAATCTGCCACTACGAATCTATCTGATATGCTCCAATAGTTTCGATCATGTAGAAAGGCTTGACAAACCACTGCTCCCAAAGATTGAGTTTTCATGAATTGCAAACACTTTCAAGTAAAGAGCATCTATTTGTCTTGTGAAAAGTTATGACCGGATTAGAAATTCTGGATGCTAAAGCTTCCTCAAGCAGTACAGCAGAGTTATTAAACCTGCTCAAGCATGCAGTTGGTTCAGACTCCCTGCTCATTTCTGACCTCTGTACTGGGACTGATACTTCAGAGAGCAAATTCTGAGGATAGTGATTGTCCTTTTCCAGGACACTGAGACACATTCATAAATGGAATGTCATGTAAACTACAGTAAATACATACCCGTGCTCTTTCAGCTTCTCGACATCCTCCGCTGGATTGCTGCCGCCAATCAAAAGGGTCTGGCTGAAACAAGACATTAATTAATGAAAAAATATAGAAAGAATGTCAATTTTTAAACATCTTCCCTGTTAATGGTCAAGTGTCTCATTCCCTCCTTGCCTGAGCTGGTAATAGTGTTGGGTGCAGCTGTGCAGCATAAAGAGAATTACACAGTCACGTCAGAAAATGTAGCTGCAGAAGTACTCCCAGGATATGCTCTACTGTCAAAGTAAATAAAACCATGGTGCACTAAACAAATATGAAGTGGTTTTAGGAGGACAGGCATAGAACCTTCACTTTTTTTTTTTTTTTTAAATATAAAATTTATTTAGACCGTAGATCTATAAACCATATAAAACATACATATTTTTTTTTTTAAATGATAAATATACTAAAATCCTATTTTAAAACATTAAAAGTTAAGCTTAAAACTCAGTTCTTCTGTGCTCAGTCTATCCCTCAGATCCCTATTCCAAAAACATCCTTTTAACAGCCTGAACAAACTTTGCCACAGCTATTGTAATATCAAAATAATGCATATCTGTAAGGAGCTCAATTGCTTGCGCACGGGACCTGGTATCATATTTTTAAAAAATCGGTCGTAAAAACAATTTTCGTTGGTCTAACAATTTTTGACAATCCATTAAAATATGTAAGCAATTACATTTCATACCAATCCTGCATGTGCATCTACCATCTGGATACATCAGTTCCCTTTTCAATTTGTCATTTGACCACACAGGGTTGATGCCAATTCTTACCCTTAATAATTCCATTCTAAGCCATGAGTTTGGTAAAAAATCTAAGTAAGGGTACCACTTCTCTCTCCTCCAGCTATTTATCATAAATCGCACCGACTCTTTGTTTATCAAATACTCCATGTGCTTCAATTTAGATAATTCCTTTCCTAAGGCTTTCAGTTCACTTTTTGATTCATCAATATGCAGGGACTGTGGATCAACAGTCGCCTTTAACTTATCACAAATGGTATATAGTGTTTTTCTTGCTACTTTCGCCCACTTTAATTCGCTCATCTGGATCTCCTTCATACACCATTGTGACACTTTTGATTCTTCACCTGTCCCCAGCCTTTTCCAGAATCTAATTAAGCTCACTTGCACTTGGACATTCCATGAGGTCATGTCTAGCTCTCGTCTGATTGCCTGTATCATTGATGAGCTAGGCAATGACATCAATGCCTTTAGACATTTCCCTTCCTCGCTGTCCCAGGTACTTTTCCCCCTAGTCATATGATCTCCGATCCATACTGCAGTTGTGGGGGATCATTGCGTTGTAAGCCTTCAGCAATGGTCTATGGGACATGGAGCCATAGCTGCGATTAAAATTTTTCAACCCGCAAATTGAAGCCAGGGCTTTTACTTTCTGGGCTTCCAGATGCGTGCCCCATTTTAGAGACTTGTCGAACCATATTCCGAGATATTTATACTCGTTGACTATCTCTAATTTTGTTTGCCCCAGGTACCAATTGAACTTTTGGTTTCTCTTCCCAAAGCACAGGATTTTTGTTTTGTCCATGTTCACTGTAAGACGTTTGGTTGCGCAGTAGATACTAAACGCATTCAACTTCCTTTGCAGACCCAATTCTGTCTGATCCAAGATCACCAGATCATCTGCGTACAGAAGGCAAGTCAATTGCTTCCCATTTACTTTTGGACTTGCACTTCTATCAGTCATCAGAAAGGAAGGTAGGTCTGCAAGAAAGATTGAAAAGAGCAACGGGGCCAATACACAACCCTGTCTCAGGCCATTATTGATCGCTATCTCCGGAGTCAACCCCCCCTTCGTATCTTTAATGACCTGAGCCCAGTTCTCACTATGCAAGTCCTGAATTACCGCTAGGAGTTCCTCCGGGATATTGTAGCTTCTTAGCGTCTCCCAGAGACACTTCCTATCGACTAAATCGAAAGCTGCACGAAAATCCACAAAACAGCAATATAATCTTCCTTGCTTCTCCATGGATTTTCGTGCTACCGCCTCATAACGCGAAGCAATGGTCTATTGTTGAGTGCCCTCCTTAAAGCCACCTTGTTCTGCTGGCACTATTGAGTGTAACTCCACCCAGTCCTTCAGTCTGCCAAGAATTATCTTAGAAAACACTTTAACTCCAATATCGAGCAGATTGATTAATCTGTAATTCTTAGGGTCCCCCATGTCGCCTTTCTTATGAATGGGCCTGATCACTGCCCCTCTCCAGGATTTCGGGATAATTCCTGAGTCCAAGACCGCTAAAAACATCCGGGGAAAAATCGTGGCCCACCAGTCTAGCTGTGTTTTTATTATAACAGCTGGTAGGTTGTCAGGCCCTGCGGCTCGGGTTAAATTTAGCTTCCTGATAGTTTCCTTCACTATTTCTGGGGAGAAGGCTGGCTTTAACTCTTTTGCGACCCTTCCTCTGAGGGCTCTTTCCTTACTTATTACAGGCACATAATTTGCCTTATATAATTGGCCTAAGTAATCCTCCCAGGTTGCCTCTTCGACTACACAGCTCATGGTTCCTGGGGTTCGCCCCGAGGCATCCTGAATCAACTTCCAGAAACCTTTAACATTTTTTGTTTCTATTGTTTCCAGCAAATTCTCCCAGCATTTTTCTTTAAAAATTCTCTTCTTAGACCTTACTAATATTTTATATTCTTTCCTTAGTTTAAGTAATTTCTTAAGGCCCCCCTGCTCGTACCTTAGGCGCAAGGATCTTTCAACTCTCCTTATTATCCTTCTTTTTTCTCTGCACACAGAATCGAACCAACTTACTTGCTTCCTTCGACTGAGCTGAATATTTTTATTACTCTTTTCCTTCTTTTTAAATCAGCTCTGAGGCATTGCACCACCTGATTAATTTTAACCTCAAACCAAGAAACCTTATGAACCCTTGCTTCCTCCATAGTTACATTCTGTTGGAAACTAGCTAGTTTCTCTAAGCATTCATCCGTTAATTTTGTAGACAAACGCTTTGGGTATGACATAGTTTGAGGTAGGGCTCTTTCACAATGTCTTATGGGTCCCCATGTTAGTTTACAATACAGAGCATTGTGGTCACTTTCTATACGCTGTATTACCTTAAACATATTTACCCTAGCAAAATTCCAGGCGTGCACAAACACATAATCAATCGGGCAATGTTGGTTACCTTTTCTAAATGTCTGATTTGCTGGGCGGTCAAGTTCCATCCTACCATTTAGACTAAGTAATCCCTTTGATCCCAGGAATTTTCCTAGGACATCTTCTTGTTTATTCATTTTACAATTGGGGAACGAAGCTGTCCTTACGTTGTATGAATTTTCTATCTCATTGAGCCAGGGGTCTATTTTTTTAGGATTTAATTTATGGTTAAAATCCCCCATAATAAGCCACACATCGTTTCCATACTTATCACTCAATGAGTTCATTACATCCTTAAATAACCCCATTTCCCTTTCATACTCCTCTTGAGAACCCCATTGTATATAGATATTTACTAGAATCAATCGTTCATTTGACCTTTCTGAAACCAATAGGGTTAATTCGCTAACCAACACCCATTTACAGGATGTTGTTATTGACTTCACTCTTTTGCAATCCTAGTGGAGACCAAAGTCATAATCCCCCGGCTGGTCGACCCCATCTCTTTTTATTAGCCGGTTTGTGAAATTGTACAAAGCCATCTATTACTGGGGTGTTGTCGCATAGCCAAGTTTCCTGCAGACAAATAATGTCTGCCTGCAGTGAGACAAGTTTTATACTTTCAGTCTTTATTTGCCCTATAAACCCATTTATATTCCATGAGATTATTTTTAGGCTATGCGACAACCCACTTCCCTATTCAATCTCACTAAGGCAGCTGGGCTCATTCAAGACCCACGCGGGTGTGCTTGTAGAGCTATCTCCTGGGCTCCAGTTACCCCATCCATTGCTGGGCTCTGGGTTCTCTATAACTATGTTTATATTTGCTCTTTCTCTACATAACCCTGCTATCAAATTTACTTGCCTTTTCCCAAGGCCGGCATGGCAATTCAAGAAGGCACTATCAGGCTGATTTATCCTTTCCAATTCCGCTTCTGATATTAGCCTGATTCCTTCCTTTAATAATTCTTTTTCAGCTTTTACAATTGCAGTTTTTACCAGCCCTGAGTAGACTTCAACTTTCGTATGTTCCTTGCCTCTATGGTTATTACCGAATCCTACCTGCCTCAGATCTTTTGACTCAATTTCTCTCAGGCTTGGGCATTTTGAAAAGGAAAATAAGAGTTGAGAACGGTTTAGGGGTACAATTTTCCTTAACTTTTTCCTCCCCTTCTCCACTTCAGAGGGTTCAAAGTATAACCACTTTCTAACAATTGATTCTATCTCTTTGTAACCCAGATTTTTTTTTCCCTCGTATCTTTATTTATGGATGCAGTTTTTGTTATCCTTGGAGTTTTTCCACCCTTCCCTAGACCCTTTGAAGGTTCTTCCACCTCCTCCATGTTTACCCATTCACCCAACATTTTCTCCTGTCTTCCTGCTATACCAATGAATCTTTGTTGAGCCCTTTTCCCCCTTAATTCCACCTGTCTCGTGTTTGGGGGTCCCACTGTATTCCTCATTTTTCTCCTATTATTTAAGGGAGCACCTCTTTCTTGTGAAGTTTCATGAGGCCCCGCTCCCTTATCGCCTCCTTTCTTTGGGCCCTTTTTTTTCCCCTTTTGCAGGGTTTGTCTTTTTAAATTTAACCTTGTGTTTAGACGCCTATACCATGGGTGTTCTCCCCGTCTCCTGATTAACATTGGACATTTAGATATATATATACATCCTGGCGATTATTCATAAGTTCTGGTTCCCCTGCCCCACCTTGAGTGACAATATCTGGCACCGGTCTAACCACAGATGGCATTAGACCCCTAATGCCCTGTAATTCACCTACAGATTGCTTTAAGTATAATTCATGGGCATTTAGTATTCTATTGTTAGATAGTGTAACTTCTAGCAGGCCCTGCAGGGTTTTTTGTAGCATTAACAGTAAGTCCAGCATTGAGGCCGAAGATGTTGCTGAATGTCCAAACCCAAAGTGCTATTGCGCACCAATTCTTCTAAGGACTTAGGGGCACATGCATCAAAGGTTTTTGCGATCGCAAACGGTGCGAATCGCAAAAATCGGCCGTTTGCGATCGCAAATTGGCCTTTGGAGATGCATGAAAGTAGTTTCCTATGCGCAATTTAAGAATTCGCAATTAATTGCGAATTCTAAATTGCGACAGCATTTAAGGAATCGCAATTTGCGATTCCTTAAATGCAATGCTAGAAGCACTTTCAAATAGCGATTTCGCTATTTGGGACCGCAAATTACAGACAAATCAAACTTGTCTGTAATTTGCAATACCTTCGAAAAATGCTCTAAAATGCATTTTTTAAGTTTTAGGTTACACACACACATGCCCTTGGGGCATGTGTGTGCGCAACATGGGTGCACATCACAATTTCAGGGTGCAACAGGGTGTCATTTTGACACCCTGGCACCCTTGAAATTGCATTCTCAATTTGCGATTCTCTAATTGCGAATCGCTAATTGAGAATGTATTCCAATTCATTCCTATGGGCCTCTAGGCCCATAGGAATTAATGGGGAGGTATTCTTAATTGCGACTCGCAATTAGCGAGTCGCAATTAAGGAATGTTTAGGAATCGCTATTTTTATAGCGATTCCTACATGCATAGGCTTTTGCGATTCCTTAATTGCGATTCCTTAATAATCGCAATTAAGGAATCGCAAAAGCCTACCTTGATGCATGTGCCCCTTAGAACCTTGCATCAACGATTGTCCCATACTTTCCTCTAATTTAGACCTTATCTCTGAATCCATAGTTCCTTTCTGTGCATGCACATCCTTAGAGCCATTCTCCTCGTATTCTACTTCAGCCGAAGCGCACATAGAAAGTATCCTTGGCGAGGAAGAAAGTCTCGGTTCCAGGTTAATATTAATTTGATTAGTAAAACTTTGATCCATTATTAGTTCTTCTATACTTGCGACACAGTGAGCATTTGCTTCTTGATCTATTGACAATTCCTTCTCGTAAGCCTGGGATTTGAGGGCCGTAGGCATCTTCTTAAAATGTTTACCAACAAAGTCTTTTATTGATTTTGATACAAGACCCCCCCCTTTCTCACTGACTTTGTCAAGTATTATTTTTTCCTTATTGATTTTCTTTGTAGACTCTTGGCAGACTCCTCCAAGTCCAAACTTACTGCTTGAACAGACCTATTTAGGTCCATTTGTTCGTTATTCGGAGTCTGGGGATCTTTTCTTGCTTTACTTGTTTTTAACTTCTTTGGTGCCATTTGCAAGACACTTATTAAGAATTATAGACTGAAATGTACGTGGAGGTGTAAAAGGATGGGAGCAAGAATGGGGACAAGCAGGGAGAATATATGAGCCGAATTAAATCCAAACCACTGATGCTCCACCACCTTGCTAATGCTCCATAACTTCGTTTCTCCACTAATCTCCGTCACAAATATCCCCTTTCGCGTTTCCCTCCTCCAAGAGCAAGACTCTGGCGTTTTGCTTAAAAATTAAAACATAAGAAGGGTCAAGAGCTTGAAAAAGAATGCCACTTACCTCTGCTGTGTGGTGTCAGGCTAGCCGTGTTTGTACTTTGTACTTTGCTGTACTGCCCCTCCTTATTTGAGGCTATTTCTTTTACTAGCTGGATATTCCCGACACCTCCCAACTTGCGGGAGGTTTTCCTTTTCCTCAACACACCGTTCCCTCCTGCTGGCGAGTTTGCGGGGTTAGGCCAGGTCACAAATTCCTGGCATACACTTCGCGTTTCCTCTGAAGGGCGATTCGCACTGTGGTGAGCAAACAATGGGACCCACTAACACTCAATAGTTGCAGCCACCCGGCTGTTCTCCTTGCTTTCGCGCGTTCGCGCATCCGGATCCAGAGAGAAGAGTACGTAAGACGCAAACGCAGACGCAGACGCTACCACTGACGATGCACGGCAGCCGACAACCACAGCAGAGGATTCAAAAGTGCGACTGAGTGCGACAAAAGTGCCTTCACTTAAGTAATGTACTTTACGATACGGTGTTAAAAAAAACAAAAAAACAGTGGTTCGTTTTCTACCAGGAGAGCCCTGGAAAAAGAACTTGAGGCACTTCAGCTATATAAGCAATTATTAAACAGGAAACCAAGAATATTCACCCTCTTTCCACTTTAATGTTGAATGACACAATAACTGCAGACATCCGCTTACTTCTGAAAGTCACTACAAGGATCTGGTCAGGGTGAAATTAGCTTCAAACTCACTTCAATGAGTACCAAGAAATTAGATAGTAGTAACATCTGTTATTTATAGCACTTTCAAAGTGAAAAAGAGCGGGATGTTACAAAATATAAAAAAAAAAAAAAAAAAAAAAATTCTATTGTTAACCACCCGAAGGTGGATTAGAATAAGGACTCACCTAAACTGGGGAAAAGGTTTCATGAAATGGGCCAGCACCTCGTCAATTTGAATTGCCAGCTCTCTAGTTGGTGTAATAATAATGGCTCCCACCTACCACAATAAAAAAAAAAAAAACATAATTATGCTAATTTACATCAGCTTCCAAAGTTATCGCAGTTTGAATACAAACAGAAATAAACAGATACATAGGATGCAAAATTAGACAACTCAGGTCAGGAAATCAGAAACAGAACGCAAAAAGAGCACTTGAAATCCTTTTAGCTGCAACTCTGTGTAACAATGCTTTAATCAGATAGTGAAAATCGGTAGGAAAAATATAATACTTTTTTTTTTAAGTCAAATGCCTTTATAGACTTTTTAGTAGTACAGCTGGTCGAATAAGTCTCAATGAAACTGGGGCAAATCTGTAGAAACATCAACAATGTTTTAATTGTGAAACTTATTTCAAAATTCTTAAAATTATATGTAAGGGGTTATTCAATTAGCCAAGTAATGGTTACTGAAAAGAAACTTATTTGAGTTAATACGTAAATCATTAAAAAATAAGAGCAAATTATCTCTATTAAATGCAGAGGTGAAGATCCTGGCAAAGTGTTGGCCACATGATTGGTTAGGGTGATCAGGTCACTAATTCACCCAAATCAGTCTGGCTTCATGCCGGGTAGTAACACGGTGCTTAACCTGCGACAGCTGCATAGGGAATGGAGGCGTGCATCAGAAATCCATGAGGACGCGCTCGTGCTATCACTAGACGTGCAGGTGGCCTTTGATACGGTGGAATGGCCCTTTATGTATGCATTCTTAGAAAAGCTGGGATGCAGTCCCTATTTTATCTCCTGGATCCGACTGTTCTACTCGAACCCCCTCCCTCAGGTGGTGGTAAATGGAGGCACGTCAGCACCATTTCTCCTTCGGAAGGGCATGGGGCAGGGTTGTCCACTCTCCCCCCTGATTTTCGCTTTAATCCTGGACCCACTGGCTGCTTGGGTCCGGAGTGATTCCTTGATTAGGGGGTTAAGATGGACTGTAGACTGAGAAGATCGTATCTCCCTTTACGCGGAGGACATTCTGCTCTATGTTGGCAACCCCTCCTCCACACTTGAAAGGGTAATGCACATATTTGCACTCTATCGTAAATAGTCTGGTTACACTATCAACTAGAATAAGACCTTAATTTATGTCCTTCATGGGGAGTCCCCAGTTCTCCCCAACGACTGAGGCCAGGGTGGTTGCAGAGGGATTTCGTTACCTGGGCATCTTTATCACAAGAGATCCTGATGCATTTTACACCCACAACTTTGAGCCCCCACTCACACGCTTGAGGAGGGACGTGCAAGACCGGAGGACCCTGCCTCTTTCTTTGCTGGGAAAAGTGGCTTAATTCAAAATGATGGCCCTCCCTAGATTTCTGTATGCGCTTCAAAACACACCCTATCCAATACCATAGTCTTACTTCCGAGCCAGAGATAGTGTGGCCCGTGCACTATTTTGGGACGGGGTATCGCTTGAATAGTACTCCAGAAATTTTACAAGGGGTTGGTACGATGGTGGAATAGCCTTCTCTGATATACAGAAATATTATTGGGCGGCACAACTAATCATTAATGACTGGGTGCGCTTCCCGGAAGACGAACCGGCTTACAGGATGGATAGGAGAAACATGCACCTGGGGGTTATTTGCAAGCCATCTATGGGGTGCAGGCAGCACATCCCTTTTCAACTCTACGGGCGTCACTATTTCCTTGTGGCACACAGCACTAGCCGCTATGGGTTGGCGAGGAAAGATTACACAGCACACCCCCTAGTGGGACACAGCACAACTCTGTACCCTGGCCCTTCAGAAGGGCTTCAAAAAGTGGGACCTTATAAGCCTGTCTCGGATGGGTGACTTGTGGAGAAATTGGGAAGTGCTCACCTATGCTGAACTGCAAAACGGGGCCTTTAGATATTTGCAAATCCGCCATGCTCTTTATAATGTAATTCCGAAGGGAGAAGACCCTCCTGAGTCCTCCCCTCTCGTAAACACTACTGGATGACTACCTAGCCAAAAAGGCAATTTCACTTACATACCAGAAACTGTTAAATAACTCCCCCAATACTATGACTCGACTGCAAGAGGCCTGGGAGAGGGACCTGACTGGTTTGGAGGAGGACACGTGGCCTGAGACACTGGCTTCCTCAAGTGAGGTGGCCATACACTCGAGCTTTCGTCTCATACAGCTTAAGATCCTTCATAGGTGTTACTACGCAGCCACAACACTAGTGAAAATGGGTAAAATAGATGTGACACTGCCCCAAGAAGTGTGGACAAAAAGGCACGTTTTATCATATCATATGGAGCTGCTCAGTGCTCCAGGGGTTTTGGGTTGCGATGGTAGACTGTCTTAATGGTGTTTGTGGAGGTGGGTTGGAGCCCTCCGCAAAATGGTGTCTCCTGAATGTTTGGGCCGAAACAGATCTCACCAGAATGGACTGCCTCTGGTCTACGGTGGGAATGATAGTGGCCAAACGCAACATAGCCAGGCTTTGGGGTGCTGATACTGCACCACAACTAAGTGACTAGCAGTGGCATAACACAGGCCCCGCAACCCCTGCGGTGAGGCCCCCGAGCTGCAGGGGCCCCCCTCAGCACAGTACTCAGGCCTGAGAGCTCCGGATTAAATCTGGAGCGGGGGCCCCTCCATGTACCTTGCAGGGGGGCCTCCTCAACTTTCGTTACGCCACTGGTGACTGGAAGAGGGACATGGACTGGTATATGCAAGAGGAAAAGGCAGTCTATGAAAATAGGGGTTGTCAGAACAAATGGACCAAGGTATGGGGGAAATGGAATGCCCATCAAGGGAACCTGTGTACTCCTGTTGTAAGTGCCACTCGAAATGCTTGGGACCGGGAGAGGATAGACATTTTTGCTGTTTAAAGAGTTGCTGCGGATAGGACGGGGAAACAGGAGACCTTGATTGGAAACTTACTGCTACATGCCAATGTACATTTTTTACCATCATGCTTGTACCAAATGCCACCTGGTTTCTTTTTGGTTTATATGCAAATAAAAATTATTTCAAAAAAAGAGCAAAATGTATTGCTATTTTGAGCATAACACGCAGTTAAATCAAATAAACAAAATGTTAAACTAGGAGCTAAATAAAACTGCAAAGGACAGACTAACACTAGTAACTCCTGCATCAGTGTCATATCAAAAGGTTGAATTGATTACAACAGATGGTACATGTCCGTTCGGGTGTCAAGACAGGCTTGACTAATTTACATGTAGGTTATAAAGTATCAAAGGTGGCCCTGATCTTTCAAGTAAAACTTAGTTCATTCGTTAAGCTTTCCAAGAAGAACCCCTTTGTTCAATGCAAATAATACATTAGTTTGGACTTGCAAGAGAAGTTGTGTTGAATAGCCCTATCCTAGACAGAATCAATTGAAGTAAATGTACCTCAGAAGGAGGATTCTGCCATATTGGGATCAAAACACCTGACCCTTTGTGTACTTGACTACATTAGGAAAATATCTCAAAGTAAATGCAATTAGAATGTTGGTCACAAAGGAACATGGATTTGACAGGAGGTCTTCTGACAACTGTCATGGTAGCATTGTTTATCAAACAATCCATATCTCAATGAGGTAAGGAATCTGAGATACAAATTGTACTGCACCCTGCAATTCAATGGTTCGAGGTCAATAAAACTGTTCATTAGAATAATTGTAACCACCAAGATAAGCACACATAGATTAACTGATTGGCAGTTCATGCTGCAGAAACTGCCCATAATATTAGTTATTGATTGCAACACATAAGGAAACTGATGTTAGTTTGGGAAATAACAAATATACTCACTGTTCATTCCCCTGTTTTTCATTTTGCACTCACCAGTGGCTGAGATTGATCTGAACATTCCTTACACCCTCTTGTTGTTTATTGCAGTAGATGACCTAAGTGCAGAGGTTATGCCCAAACATGGATCCTGCGCTCACTGTGTGACTGGACTCAAGCTATCCCTCACTAACTGCTTTTTGCAAGTAACTGCTCTGCCATGCTGGAACAGGCATCCCTTGTTTCCTACATCAAGAACACTTGTCCTCGCTTTACCAACCGCTTCTCATACTGACTCCATCCACTGCAGGGATGATCACTGATTAGGACTAATCTGGGGTGACCCAGACATGACACAAGACATGGAGTACTTAAATAATCATTTTAATATCGCTGTGCACTCTTGCATTGCTTGGTCAACATTCCAAGGCCTCTCAGGAGAGGGTGAAAACATTGGAGAGGGTGACAACATTGAAGAGCGCTGCAGGACCGAAGGTGTATTATCTTTGGATTGGTGCCATCAGCAGGAATGCCACACTACCAACTTTCCAGCTGTTTCAATAATAAACAGCACAGAGAAGGGCAAACATCCATGTTTCTCCCGCTAGAACCTAGAGGAAAGAAGTTACCGGCCTTACTAGAGCCTGATCCTTTTTGCCAGCTCCTCTTGTGGCAGGGAGGTCAGGGATAAGTCCTTGCGTATGCCCAAGCATGCAGTGAGGATGCACATGTGAAAAAGTGAAAGAAAAAAATGGGGCTCCCCCTTCACCAGGTAAGTCCTCCTACAGAGTTGTTGATTTCCCTTCTACTCACAGAAGCTTACAGCTTTTGGTGCTCAACAGACATCCCCATTATCTTCTGCTGTCTCTGTTCTGCGTGAGGGAAGCTTGCCATGCTGGTAGTTGAGCTTGACATTTCCAATCAGTCCTAATTTTTGCAAGTAGTTACACAGAGAATTATTGGCCCAAAAACACAATTTTGGGCACATCAAGAAGTTGGGATAAGAAAGCGGGTAACCGGGGTCCACGAGCTACATTTTTAATACTAGACTAGATTGTGCTGTAACTGCTGGGTGCATGAAGGAAGCTTGCATAGATACAGACTGCGTAGCACATGGTTTGTTTGTATGCGTGAGTTTATGTGAAGCTTGCAAGGCAGCTGCTAGTGATGTGTGTGTGTGTGTATATATATATATATATAAGTGTGGTGTCTGCATTGCGCTGCACTTGTGTGTATTTGGGTAATGTTAGCACTGCTGCTACTAGTGCTTGTGCTGTACCCTGTTTGGGATGTAAGGAAAGCGTAGGCTGCTGCTGTTGCAAGTACTGTACTTATTTTTTTGTGTGTGAAGATCATACGACTGTACCTATTCTATGCATTAGTGTAACTCTTCTGTGGGAGTGAAGCTTTCACTGCTTCTGTTCTTGCTTTAACATGTGTAGGAAAGCTTGCACTGCTCCTGTCTAGATCGTACATGTTGTGTAGTAAAAAAACGACAAGCAGAGGATGACCTCAAGTGTAAACCTACCCTTAAGAATAATGCTCAATATTTCGTTTATTGGATAGCTTATTTTATTATGCAGTTTATAATACACACACACTAAACTGCATCTAAGTGCAGAAGGCAAGAGGCCACATCAAGGAGATAACTTGAAGAGAAGAGTCTTCAGAGATTTTCCGAAGGTCAGCAAAGTATTGAGCACCGTGATGCGAAAATTGGGGGCAAGAACAGCAAAGTATTCCTCTCTTTAGAATTTCGAGTTGGAATGGAGTGGTTTGCAGAGCAGATATTTTTGCAAGACCTATAGTGATACATTTGACAGAAGAGAGTCACGCTTCTTGACATTTTACAACTACCTTGAGCAGAAAAACTGGTGTGACAACAAAATGTTTTTGGATCACTGGATAATGTAATTAATTTACTAGTTTCAGTCAACGTATGTCTGGTGTGTAAGACTATACATGAAATAGTCTGGTCATCCAATATACACGGAAGATAGTTAAAATTTAAGGCGGACTATCAAAACAGACCAACCATTTAACTTGTTAAGAAAAGGGAAGTATGATCAGACTCTGAAGTCATGTTTGTAAACACCATGATTCTGGGCATTGTCCCTAGCAGAACCAGCACTAAGACCTGCCGCTCCCAGACATCTGTCTGGGTTACCTTAGATCAGGGTGGAAAAATCCTATCACGAAGGGGCCCCTTTCAACCCAGCCTGGATGTCATCCCTCCCTGTTAACACAATCAACCATTACCTTGTCATAAAATACAAACAGCAGATTTTATTGACTATCAGTGAAAAGAACAGGTGCTAAATGCGATACTCAATGTAATGTCACATTTATTTTAATGTTTCTAATTTAGTGATTTCTAAAATCAAGTATGCCTTTACGTCTGAATAAGATAGACATGATTTAAAACAATTAAAATCACACCTAGCTATCTGTTCCGTTTTGTACTTGTAATACTGTTAAATTATATTTTTACATTTTGTTTAACGCTCAAGAAGTAAGCAGGCTGGTTTGGAGATGATATAAAAACATATCACCACAAATTTCATACACATCACACTTGTTAATGTATCAATTTGGTGAGTGTGAAATGTAAATAGCATGAGAGTGTTTGGCTTCTTAAAGCAATCTGTAGGAAGCTGGCTCTTTATATACTATACCAAAGTGAGTTATATTGTGCACAGAGTCCAGTGGATCCCCAGAGGTATAGCAGAGGCTAAAGTAGATAATACCCTACTCTATTCTGTGGTAGCGTGGTTGAGCAGTCAGCCTTATCAGAGGGTAGTGATAAGCATTTTTTGTACACTCAGGCAAGAAATGATGTCACACACTCAAAGACTGAATTCTGACCCATTGTTTGTCTTAAAAGTTATTTTGTTGCTTTATTTCTAGAACCAAGATTTACTTAGTAGCAGGTAAGTTAAACTCTTCATACAATGTTACTTTTCAAAAGACAATGAATACTTTTCTAGTTTAGCATGAAACACACTCCTAACACAGTTTAAGCAATACAGGACATTGAGAAACAGGTTAACTCTTGTGAAGGCACTACTTTACTTTTTGTTGCAGAACAAGAGTTCAACACTTTGAGAGAAAACCCACCATTCAGTCCTATGGAGAAAAACAAAGTTTTAGGTTTCCAGGTAAATAAACGTTTTCAGGGTTGGAGTTAAGAACTAAGGTTCAGGTTGGCTCTCAAGGGGCACCACCAGCGGCACTAGGGCGGCCGAGTGCAGAGTGCCAATGGGGCACCTCGGTTGGGGGCAGCTCACGGGCTGGCCACTCGGTCTCGGGAGTCAAGCTCCTGGGGTTAAGGTAAGGGCAAAGGGGGTCCCAGGTTGGCACCAAGTCCACACCAGCAGGGGCGGCCGGGTGAAGGGTGCCCAATGTTTTTCTATGAAGGATGTCGGTCGCGAAAAAGGACTGCAGGCTGGAGCCAGAAGACTGGACGAAGGGAACCAACGACTGGAGGATGAAGTTGAAGAGTTGATGGACACCAGGACGCTGTCGGTTGGGCACCTCAGGACTCCGGAGCTGCGGGTGCAGGGATGTCCTTTTGTGTTGGGTTCTTCTCACCGGTTACGGTCGCGGTCAAGGGGGACCTTTCAGGATGAGGCTGCAGGCATCAAGGAGAAGGTTGTGGAGGTCGTCTAACGCTGGAACACAGGTCAGGGTCTCTGGGGGGACCTCACTGGCGTGGTGGGCCACTCGAACTCGGGCCGTGGGCGTCGGGTCCAGAGTGGTGAAGACTCGTAGATCCTTTAGGAAGGCAGGGCAGGTACCCGGGGTTCTTAGAGGCTGCAGGAAACGCCGGTTTTCAGTTGCAGGGGTTTCAGAGCAGGAGACAGGTGGTAGGGCTGGGGCCAAAGCAGTTGCCGTTGTCCTCTTCTGCAGCACAGCTCTTCGTTCCTTCTTCTTCTTCTTGTCACGTCGAATCTGAAGAGGCAAGGTTCAGGGGTGCCCCTAAATACTAAATTTAGGTGCGTTACAGGGGTTTGCAGGCTGGGACCAATGGGCCCCTTCTCTGGGGTGTCTACACCCCCTAGTATGCCACCCTCCAGTGGGAGGGGGGCATGGGCTTCTTCCTGATTGGAGGGGTCCCCTCATCTCCAAGATGGGGGGGGACTGAAAGGTGGCCTTCACTTCGCCTCCCCAACCTGAGGGGTAGGGTTGGCAAAGGTTGGCACACCTCCCTTCCTGGCTAGAATTTCCCACCGGTTCCCGCGCCCAAACTGGGAGTAAAAACCGGTGAGAGCCAGATGCTGATAGCAGCAAAAGGCTGCCCATCCTGGGGGAGGAGGCATGACACCTCTGCCCAGGATGTGCTTTGTTTGCATACACAGAAAGAGGAGGCTCTCTACCCAGGGATCCAGAAACCTGTCTGGTGGTGGCAGATGGCTGGGAGCCAGCCAGGAACCACACCAGCGTTGATCATTTTTCAGGGGGCATCTCTGAGATGCCCTCCGAGTGCATTTTTCATTAAATCCCACACTGGCATCAGTGTGGTTTAATGTGCTGGGAAATTTGATACCAGACTTCACAGACATCAGTAAAGTCATCATGGAGCTGTGGAGTTTGTGTTGAACTCCCAGCCCATGCATTTCATAATGGATTCACTGCACTTACAATGTCTGTAAATAGCACAGGCACTGTAGGGGCATATTGCTCTTGCAGCTATGCCCTCACCTGGGTATGGTGCACCCTGCCTTTAGTGCTGTAAGGCCTGCTAGAGGGGTGACTTACCCATGCCACAGGCAGCGTTGGTGGACATAGCACACAGGGATGTGTGCCATGTCGACTCTTCAGTTTGGTCTGCACCATAACATGCAGCCATGGCGGGGTGGGGGTGTTAAGGTGAGTGGTCTCGGAGGGTGGCACAATACATGCTGCAGCCCTCAGAGGCCTTCTCTGGTCACAAGGCCCTTGGTACCTCTTACAAAGGACTTGCATGTGGCCCAGAGGTGTGCCAATTATGGGTACAAAGGTATAGTTTGGGGAAAGAACATAGGTGCTGTAGGCTGGTTAGCAGGATCCCAGCACACACTCATTCAAGTTGGCATCAGGCAAAACGTCAGGGGGTAACCATGCAAAAAAGGGGCACTTTCCTACACAACCCCCCACCCCCCAAAGGAAAGGGGATGAGACAAACCTTTCCCAAGAGAGTCTTCATCATCTAAGTGGAAGAACCTGGAAAGTTCATCTGCATTGGCATGGGCAGTCCCAAGTCAGTGTTCCACTGTAAAGTCCATTCCCTGTAGGGAGATGGACCACCTCAACAGTTTGGGATTTTCACCTTTCATTTGCATTAGCCATCTGAGAGGTCTGTGGTCAGTTTGGATTAGGAAGTGAGTCCCAAACAAGTAGGGTCTCAGCATCTTCAGGGACCAAACCAGAGCAAAGGTCTACCTCTCAATGGCACTCCGACACTGTTCCCTGGGGAGTAGCCTGCTGCTTTTAAAAGCAACAGGTTCATCCTGGCCATAATCATTGGTCTGGGATAGGACCGCTCCTAACCCTAAGCTCAGAGGCATCAGTCGGCACAATGAACCACTTGAAGTAGTCTGGAGCTTCGAGAATAGGTGTTGAGCACATTGCCTGTTTAAGGGTGTCAAAAGCCTTTCGACAGCTCACTGTCCAGTTCACTTTCTTGGGCAACTTCTTGGAGGTAAGTTCTGTGAGGGGGGGGAGAGGGGGGGAATCACAATGGACCCATACTCCTTCACAAACCTCCTGTAGTACCCAGTCAAGCCAAGGAATGCCCTGACCTGGGTCTGGGTTGTTGGACCCTCCCAGTCCAGAATAGCCTGGATCTTGGGCTGTAAAGGTTGCACTTGGCCTCCACCTACAGGGTGGCCCAAGTACACAACAGTTCAATGACCTATCTGGCACTTGGATGCCTGGATAGTTAGGCCTGCAGATTGCAGGGCCTGTAAGACCTTCCCCAGGTGGATGAGGTGATCCTGTCAGGAGGAGCTAAAAACAGCAATATCATCAAGATATGCTGCACTAAAGGTCTCCAACCCAGCAAGGATTTGATTCACCAACTTTTGGAAGGTGGCAGGGGCATTCTTTTAAATAAAATAAAAAAGGGCATGACAGTAAACTGATAATGCTCATCAGGTGTGGAGAATGATGTTTTTTCTTTGGCTCCTGGGGCCATGCCAATCTGCAGTTAAGTCAAAGGTGCTGAGAAATTGGGCTGCCCCCAATTCATCAGCTCTGGGTATGGGGTGAGCATCTGCCTTAGTGACAGCATTGAGCCCTCTATAGTCCTCACAGAACCTCATCTCTCTTTTTCCACTCTGGGGCTGAGGTTTGGGGACTAAGACCACTGGGCTAGCCCAGGGACTTTCAGAGGGTTCAATAGCACCTAACTCAAGCATCTTGCTGAATTCAGCTTTGATGCTCTCCTTGACTTGGTCAGACTGTCGATAGATTTTGGTTTTGACAGGCAAGCTGTCCCCAGTGTCCACATCATGGGTACACCAGTGTGTCTGGCCAGGGGTCAAGGAGAAGAGCCCAGCATACTGCTTCGGGACATGCCTGCAATCAGCCTGCTGCTGCGCGGTGAGGGTTTCTGAATAGATAACTCCATCAACTGACCAATTTTGCGGACTGTAGGAGAGGAGGTCTGGGAGAGGTTCACTCTCTTCCTCCTGATCTCCATCAGTGACCAACAACATGGACACATCAGCCCTGTCACAATAAAGTTTCAGGCGGTTCACAATAATCACCCTCTTGGTGTGCCTGCTAGTGCCCAGGTCTACCAAGTGGGTGACCTTACTTTTCTCTCTAGGATAAGGTAATGGCCACTCCACTTGTCCCGGAGGGCCCTTGGTGCCACAGGCTCCAAAACCTATACCTGTTGCCCTGGTTGGAATCCACCAGTGCAGCTTTTTGGTCATACCACAGCTTCTGGAGTTGTTGGCTGGGCTCAATATTTTTGGATGGCTTTTCCATGTACTCTGCCAGTCTGGAACGTAGGCCTAGTACATAGTCCACCACATCTTGTTTAGGTTCATGGAGAGGTCTCTCCCACCCTTCTTTTACAAGAGCAAGTGGTCCCCTCACAGCATGGCCAAACAGAAGTTCAAAGGGGGAAACCCTACTCTCTTCTGAGGCACCTCTCTGTAAGCGAAAAGCAGGCATGGCAAGAGGACATCCCATTTCCTTTTGAGCTTTTCAGGGAGCCCCATGATCATGCCCTTCAATGTCTTGTTGAATCGCTCAACAAATCCATTGGTTTGTGGTTGGTAAGGGGTAATGAATTTGTAGTTCACTCCACACTCATCCCAAATGTGCTTCAGGTATGCAGACATGAAGATGGTACCTCTGTCTGAAACCACCACCTTAGGAAACCCTAGTAAAGACACCAATGAGGGCTTTGGCTACTGCAGGAGCTGTAGTAGCCCTAAGGGGAATTGCTCCAGAATACCTAGTAGCATGATCCACTACTACCAGTATAAATTTGTTTTCTGAGGCTGTGGGTGGCTCAAGTGGACCCACTATGTTCACACCAACCCTTTCAAAGGGAACCCCAACCACAGGTACTGGAATTACGGGGGGCTTTGGGTGTCCACCTGTTTTGCCACTGGCCTGACAGGTTACATAGGAGCTGACAAACTCCTTCACTTTCTGGGACATCTGGGGCCAGTAGAAATGGCTGACAAGCCTTTCCCAAGTTTTAGTCTGGCCCAGGTACACAGGTAGGGGGATGTCATGGGCCAAAGTGAGTAAGAACTCCCTATACAGTTGAGGCACTACCACTCTCCTAGTGGAACCAGTTTGGGGTCTCCGGCCTCAGTGTACATGAGTCCCTCTTCCAAATAGACCCTGTGGGAGCCACTGGCATCTCCCTTTTCCTGGTCAGCAGCTCACTGTTTCGGGCTCTCAAGAGCAGGACAGACTTGCTGTCTAAGGTCATTTCCAAGCAGACAGGCAGCTGGAAGTTTTGGAGAGACCACTACTTGCTTCAGGTCAGTAATCTCTCCCCACCCCTTCCCCCCCAAGCTTAAGGTCACCATAGCCATAGAATGGACTGTGGTGACACTGTCAGCGTTGGTGACTGGATACGCTTTTCTAGTCAGGTATTGTCCTGGGGAAACCAGCCTATCTCTCACCATAGTGACACTGGCACCTGTATCCCTCAGGCCTTCTATCCTAGTCCCATTCACTAAGGGGTATTGCAAGTACTACTTTAAGTTAGGGGGCCAGACAGCTAAAGTGGCCACTGCTCCCTCCCCTTCAGAAACTAAGACAGCTTCAATGTGACCCCTGATTTGCTCTGGGCACATTGTTGATCCCATCTGGAGACTTGCCACACCAGTACTAATTGGAGGGGGACATGGGGCATTTTTGTTGGAAAAGGCAGCATCTCCAGTTGGGTGTCCAACCTTCCTACAGTTGCAACACCAGGCCTTTAGGCGATCAACATTTTTACACTTATATCCACAAGTGGACTAGGAAGACTTCTGGGACCCACCCTCCTGAACAGGTTTTTGGGGGCCTTTAAAAGACTCTTGGTTTTTATCTTTTGGTGGGGGGTGAGAGGGGAATCACCCCCTTTCCCCTGGGCAGGTTTTGTAACCCCTTTCTTTTGGTCACCCCAGTGGAAGTTTTGGTCACCCTTGTCTTGACCCAATGGTCTTCCATCTTTCTCAATTCTTGGGTAGAAATTAGACCTAGGTCCACCAGATACTTATGCAACTTTTCATTAGTGCAATTACTTAACATGTGTTCTTTTATCAGGAGAGATTAAAGACCAACATAGTCATGCACATCACTTCCAGTTCACAAACCATCTAGTGTTTTTACTGAGTAGTCCATGAAATCAACACAGAATTGGTTTGGGGTTTTGTGAGCCACCCTGAATCTAATCCTATACTCCTCAGTTGTGAGCCCAAAGCCCTCAATCAGGGTGCCCTTCATGAGGTCATAGGACTCAGCATCTGGCCCACTGGGGGTCAGTACTCTGTCTCTGCAGTTACCAGAGAACAGTTGCCAAAGTAAGCCTCCCCCAGTGGGACCTCTTCACTTGCCTCATTCCACAAGCCCTCACAAAGGCTGTGAACCATAGAGTCTGGACTCTAGGTCTAATCTTTTGGCCAACCTTGCTAGAAGGTTGTCCTCTTCACTGAGGCTGCCCTCAGTGATCTCACTAAGACCTGACCCCCCTGTGTGGGTTCTAGGGGTGGCGAGTGCTATTCTTGCAGTCAGGGGCACATGGGCCCTGTTCTCTCCATCTAGTGGTGGGGGTTGGGTGAGATCCTCCCCATCACTGGTTTCATCTATTTCTGAGGGGGGATCTTCCCTCTAAGAAGAATGGTCCCTGGAGTACTCTGCCAAGAGCTCCTGAAGCTTGACCTTGGAAGGGCGTATTTTCTAAAGTTTGCATAGAGATCTTAACTCAGCCATCTCTATATGGAGGTAAGGGGTGATGTCGAGCTCATCCACCCTATTCTCTATGGCAGTTGTTACTGTAGTCATGTTTGGGACCTTCTTAAAAGAGGTGAAATACCTCTAAACCCTTTCACCCCTACCTACAGTGAGATGGAGACATTTTAAAATGCTAGAGGGACTTAACCAAGGACCTAACAAGACTTAAGAATTTGAAAACAAATTGTCAATTCAAAAAATGAGTCTAACTAGAGGCGGTTTTTGGATTGTAGTCATGTGATCAGGTGTGGACCAAGTGGTCTAACAAATACAAAGTTGTAGATATCACCGCTGATCCACCAACGCCTAGATTTAGGGGCATTACAGGGGTGTGCATGTTAGGACCACTCGGTCTTTTCCCTGGGGCGTCTACACCCCCTAGTATGTGCCACCCTCCGGGGAGGGGGGGGGGCATAGGCCTCTTTTTTATTGGAGGGGTCCCCCCATCTCCAAGATCACGAGGACTGAGAGGTGGCCTTCACTTTGCCTCCACCACCTGAGGGGTGGGGTTGGCAAAGGTGGGCAAACCTCCCTTCCTGTCTAGGTTTTCCCGCCGGTTCTCGCGCTCAAACTGGGGGTCAGAACAGGTGGGAGACAGCTGCTGACAGCATCAAAAGGCTGGGGACAGCTAGCAAAGGCGGCAGGCCTTTGAAGCACCCTCTTAGAGGACCCTACCCATCCTGGGGGAGGAGGTATGACACCTCTGCCCAGGATGTGTTTTGTTTCCAGACCCAGAGAGTGGAGGCTCTCAACTGAGGGGTCCAGAAACCTGTATGGTGGTAGCAGATGGCTGAGAGCCAGTCAGGAACCACACCAGTGTTGGTCATTTTTCAAGGGGCACCTCTAAGACGCCCTCTGAGTGCATTTTTCATTAAATCCCACACTTGCATCAGTGTGGGTTTTATGTGCTGAGACCTTTGATACCAAACTTTCTAGACTTCAGTGATATGCATTTCAAAATGGCTTCACTGCACTTACAATGTCTGCGAATGGCACAGGCACTGTAGGGGCATATTGCTCTTGCAGCTAAGCCCTCACCTGGGTATGGTGCACCCTGCATTAGGGCTGTAAGGCTTCTAGAGGGGTGACTTACCCATGCCACAGGCAGTGTTGGTGGGCATGGAACACAGGGATGTATGCCATGTCGACTCTTCAGTTTGGTCTGCACCAAAACACGCAGCCTGCCATGGCAGGCTGAGGGTGTTAAGATGAACGGGGTCTCGGAGGGTGGCACAATACATGCAGCAGCACTCAGAGGACTTCACTGGTCACATGGCCCTTTGTACCAGGGGTACCTCTTACAAGGGACTTACATGTGGCCCAGAGGTGTGCCAATTGTGGGTACAAAGGTACAGTTTGGGAAAAGAACACTGGTGCTGGGGCCTGGTTAGCAGGATCCTAGCACACACGTTGGCATCAGGTATCTGGCAAAATGTTAGGAGAGTAATCAGGCAAAAAAGGGGCACTTCCTTACACTATCTTCATTGCATGAATGTGTTTCATCACTGCATGAAACGGTCTCAGTGATTACAGTCACAACAGTGGCTGTTGTCCTGGCTGTCGAGATACATTTATTTGTAAATACCTATGAGATCTATGTTCACCTTGCGCAATGTTTTCATTTTAATGGTCGCAGGTAAGGATGATCAAATATGTTACATAACTTGTTGCTTTGCATGAGTGTGTTGTTCATGAGTGCAACAAGCACACTGAGGCAGGGAGACATAACGGGGCATTTTCACTTACAACGGTAAAAAGAATTGAGGGTAGGCCCTTCTCCATGGTGCCTGTTGATCGTTCAAGCTTGATTGTAAAGGCAAAAAACAGGCAGTTCTGCAAAATAATTTTAGCGTTTTCTAAAGAATTCTTACCTGCATTTTCTTTAACTTTTCTTCCCGTCGGAGTAGAATTTCCAAAATGGGAATCACAAAAGCTAACGTTTTACCGCTGCCTGTAACCTAGGATGTAAATAGGATGGCTCACTTTTGTTCTTAAGAACACAGAATAAGAACATCAACCATAATTTAAAATATATACTTACTGCTTCTGCAGCAATGTCTTTATTGCTCATAAACAATGGGATAGTCGCAGACTAAAACAGAAAAAACATTACATTAGTACGCCTTGCACTGCTAGGGATGAAGAAAAACATTTAAAAAATCAGTACTGAAAAAGAAAAATTTCAGTTTCTTTAGTAAAGCGTTTGCTTTGAGGACTTTGAGAATAAAATTATTTTGAAACCAGAATAGGGGTTTTGAAAGCCAATTTATTTTAAATTTCGAATAATCCCATAATGTCAGTCTTATGCTGCACCAGGCACTATGCAACAAATATGGTATGCCATCTAATATATGCACCCCAACAGGAACCTCACACAGCAGTTATCCTGTTTTATGTTAGGCGCACATACACACACTCTCTCAATCTGCAAAATAATAGTTTTATATCAAGCTTTGCTGGTCAGTTTACACTTTTGTATACCCTGACCTTGTGATATATAAATTGGGCTGATACCATTTTAAAATTTAAAATACTTCTAAGAATTAATTATAAAATGATGAAAGCAGCTTTCTCATGAAACAGATAATAGGTTACTATGGGAAAATCCTAATTGACATTACATTGTAGAAGTATTCCTAAAAAACGTTTATAGGGAAAAACATATCGGTTTGGTACCAAACACAAATTAACAAATTTTACAAAAAAGGCTAACAAAATATTCTACAGCCACCTTTCCCATCAGGCTGGCTTTCGTCCTGCCCACTCAACGGAGACAGTCATTCTCTCTGAGTTGGATGATAGGAGGAAACAGGCGGATCATCGGATCATGACTTTACTCAGGCATTGGTTTTGCTTGACCCCTCAGCAGCTTTTGACATGGTTGACCATACTATATTGATCGACCGTGTCAATATGGCAGGATTGCAGGGTATTGATCTGGAGTGGGTGACTTCCTTTCTTAAACATCGAGTCCAATTGGTCCATTTTCCACTGCTTTGCTCTGACATGGTTCAACTCAACTGCAGAGTGCCTCAGGGTTCCTCCCTATCTCCTCATTTATTTAATATCTACATCCACCCATTGATCCACTGTCTCCAGGAGCAAAAGGTGAAAGTATACAACTACGCTGACGATATGCAGCTGATATTCACGAATGACAACACTAGGTTATCTTTGGTATTTTTCCGAAATACCATGGTCTTTATAAGAGACTGGATGAATGGCCACTAACTGAAGTTGAATTCAGACAAAACTGAAATTGAGGTCACAAAATTAACAAATTACATCAATGGAATCCTTTATTTTGGCCTTTGGAAATGGGACCCCCCCCTCCATGCCCAAAAAGAAGACAGTGAACAGTCTTTGAATCCTTATTTATGAAGACCTATCCTTGCAACATCAGATAGGAGCAGTGTCCTCTGCGTGCTTTTTCCAACTCTGGAAAATAAGGAAAATCAGAAGATACTTCACAGTGGATGCTGTTATCCATATTCTGATGGCATAAGTGATATCTAGGATTGCATATGCTAACATACTCTATCAGGGACTCCCCTCTGGCCTCAATCATAGGTTGCAACTAATCCAACATCAGGCAGCCCGGTTGGTTTTCTGTCAGCAAATACATTGTCACACTAAACCTCTGTTGAAAAAGTTACTGGCTCCCTGTGGCTCAGAGAACTATCTTTAAAACAACCTGCATTATTTTTAAATCTCTTTACAGCAAAAACTGTGCAGAATCCAACGTTACACCCCAAATCGTCATCTCAGATCTGCTCACCAGAATTTACTCACAGTCCCAAGAAGTAAAACAAAGAGACTAGGTGGGGCTAGTTTATCTGCATTGGCGCCTTAAACTTGGAATACTCTTCCTCCAGACATTAGATTGTCCACCAATTATATGGGCTTCAGAATGCTTTTGAAAACCTGGCTTTTCAGACAAGCCTAGTACTTAATTCTGACTGACAGGTGTTGCCTTTATTACCTTAGCGCCAAGAGGCCTACTGGTGTATGTGCGCGTTATAAATTCGCTATAAAATAACATACTGTAAAGCAGAGCAGCAGCTGTGTAGCATGGCTGGGGGAAAAAAACACAGTATGACATGGCCCAAGCTGGAGCAGAAGTGGACTACTACTGCATCATGATGTAGTGTTCTTTAAAGAAGTGCGTCTTCTGCTCTTTCCTAAATTGAAGCAGGGTTGGGATGGTCCTGATGGAGACCGAGAAGTTGCTCCCGATCCTGGTTGCGGAGGTGGAGATGGCCTGTTGCATGGTTTAAAAAAAATCTTTTTTCAATTCTTTGCTTTCAGTCTGATGGTGCCCTGTCTGCAGGTGTACCAAGAACCACAGGAGATGGTGAGCTTGTGGGGTGCTGGTCATGATGGCTATATATATGGTGCAGCTAGGTTTGAAAATGGTGCTTGCCAGTGAGGAGAGCCAATGTGCTTTGATCAGTATTGCAGAGATGTCATGTTTCTTCAGGCCCTGCATGAGATGTGCTGTGGCACGTAGGATACCCTTAAAGACGGGGCAATGTGTAGTCTGTCTAAGTGACCAGGGAGGATTGACTTGCCATCATTCAAATGCGAGTGTACGAGGGCTTAAACAGCTGTACTAAAGTTGCTTTCCGAGGAGAATGGTTCCACTTTATTTAGCACAGAGAGTTGATATCAGAGCATCTTTGGTTTCTTGGCAATGTGTTCCTAGATGGGGAGGTTGCTGCCCAGGGTGATTCTTAGTGACTTGGTAATGGCGGAAAGTTGGAGAGGGGATTTCATTCTCTATGAACTTTCATAAAGACTCTGAAAACATGTTGTTACTGCCAACTATAATTCCCTGGTATCTGCCTCTATCCATATTGTTCATGCCTAGGGGCCATTTCATTTGTAGTGTGTTCATTATCAGATTGTTCGATAATTAAAAATAAGCTCATTCTTTTACAAACGAAAAGGCTTCCATTGATCTGGATTGTACGTATTAATAAGTACTCTATTATAACGCTTTGAATAAAGATTTACCACAATAGGCATTAAACTGCTGTGTATAAAATATATTGTACTGACACATATAGTGCTGAGATAATAATACATTTCCCATGTATTTATTTTATCCTTACATTTTTCCTTTGCCCCTTAAGTTTATTATTTTTTTTAACACATTTATATTGGGGTTTTTGCACATCATACAACACATTTACATTTGTGCAACTCATAATCAACGATCGTTCAGGTCCACAACCATTGAGATTCATTTGCAGTCTCCCTCCGGGAAGAGGTGTGGCGCAGCGGCCAGGGCGACTGACTCCGGAACCCGGGGGCTCACGGTTCGACCCCCGGTGCCGGCGGCAGATGAGCCCAGCACGATGTGACTCTGGGCAATAGCTCGCTTAATCTTCCCGACGGCCCCCAGCGCCTTGACACCTTCGGGTAATTGTTCGCGCTTTACAAATACTGGACATTTACATTTTTAACGAAACAATACCGCCCCCCTCCCTCTTTGAGTCCGTACTTATGCTCCTATATAGCCTATCTTGTGCCCTGTTCTAATGCTCTGTTATGGGGTGTGAAGAGAGGGGTGGGTCATGGAGCGCCATGGTAGGGACTGTTTCTCTCCTGTTCTCTGTTGTGTCCTGGGTTAGGCCTAGCTATGCGAGGGATCACTCTGGGAAGCTGGCGTTAAGGAGCTCCTGGGTAATGCATTGGGAGTGTCAGAGTCGGGGTAAGTGAAGCTATCTACTAGTGAGTCCCATGCTCGGAACGCATCAATAGTGCCCACTCTGCGATTTGCCTCCCGCAACAGTAGCCTCCCCTCACAGTCCGCCCACTTCTTTGCCCCTTAAGTTGAACCTCACCTAGGGTCCCAAAAAGTAATCTGTGACTGCTTTGAATAAGTGCAAAAAAAGTCAATCTGCAACAACTGATGAAAAACAGGAGAGGTAAATCAATAAATACAAATTCAAATTTCTTTCCAATAAATTTTTATTAGAAAAAGTTAAAGCTGGGCATATGATTTTGTTAATTAAATGCAAATTGCACTTGAGTTCTGCCTGATTAAGAAAGCATTACATATGCAAATGTTTTTAATACAAACCATATAGGCAGAGAAAAGGGAAGATGGTGGGATGGGTGAGAGACAAGATGCCTCCACCTCCCCAAAGTGAGTTTAATACTGGCCACTTCAAGACAGTGACTTGTACATCATCTGGTCTTTGTGGAGTCCCTGCATACATGTTTTGGGAAAATATTTGCCAGCGACAGGCCCTTTGCTGGTGGCTTTCTCAATTTAAGTTGGGGACTAGACGAGGACTTCGGAGGGCTCTTACTGCCATGACAATCCAGAAGGGTAGTTGAACCACTATTATGGAAAGTGATCAACCCAAGAGCCAGGAATACCTGCACAAGGAAAAGCTCTTTACTGAGGAAGCCTCAATGTAGTGATGCACCCATGAGCCACGCGCACTCATTGGACCATCTAGCCAGAGTCACTAAAGCAGCTACAGTGCATCACCTGGGACCACTAAGCTGCAAAGATTCTCGAGTCAATCAATATCTATGGTAAGAATGCACTGTCTCGTAGGTGCCGGTGACCTGTAGGGTGCCTCTACCTGACTGATTCCTTCCAATCTAAGAGAAAAAGTTATTTTTACTCTTCACCCCTGCCATTAGGATTTCTTTGGTTGAGGCCTGTTGCCCCGATTCTAGAACACTTTCAACCAATGCACTAGTTTGAAAATTTCTTACGATATGGAGGGTCATGTCACAGTTGGCTCAATACCTAAATATGCACTCCCAGTTGAGACTGTTCAAGCCCGAGGGAACACTGGGTGTCCCTGACACTGGAAAATTTTGATCATGATCAAACTATTCAGTATACGGTACTCTAAAAGTTGGTATTCCTAAGGGATTTCAAAGTTGGTGCTGACACACTACTTTACCGGTCTACAGAGAAAAAAAACGTCAAAAGAAATAGAGTTGAGTTGGGTCTTTAAATGGTCCCTCTTGGAACGGTTTCCAAACTGGATATCGGTAATCCTGTAATTCAGTCAAACTCGACACCAAGACTGTGTGCTTAGCTTGGCACCTTAAATTTACCATTGTTAACTTGGGTGGGACCCTTATTTTGTTTGGGTAGAGGATTTCTGGAAACCATTGGGTTTTTACTGCAATAACTTAGCAATAAGCTCTCAAATCCACTTGTGCAGCATGCATCCACAGATGGAGATATTAAAACAATAGGGCCTGCCATCATATGACAATCCTGCCACCTTGGATCCTACTGTCCGGTGCCTCTATACCACTGACTAGCTTTGTTTACAGGACCAAATGAGTCATGTAATGTATCAAAGCAAAATAAAACAGATTTAAAAAAGAAAAACAAAACGAGTCCATGAATTCTGGAAAAAAAATCCCAACACCTACACTGTAACACTGACCACAGGGCTCAATTTTAACACTAAAAATGCATTTATGATTGTTGTTCTGTCCATGAAGTTACGAGCACCTTATGTTTTTTGTGTTTATCATCAATAGTGCTAGAACATTTCTCAGAATGGGGGTGCTAGTCATTAACATCAACTCACTAAAAGAACAGAAGTTGTGAAAAATACAGCTGCAACCAAAAGAGTGAGTATATCAAAAAGCCAAACACATATCAGCCTTGGGAGTGAGGGGTGGGGCATTTTGAGGCATATTTCACAGATATGTAGTGAGATATGGTATGATGCAGTAATGTCATTCCTAGATAGCATATGCTCCAAAGAAATGTTCTCTTGGTGCTACTAACGCACTAGAAATAATCATCACACCAGCAACTCCGTTGTGACTAGAGAAGAGCGAGTCTTCATTGATTTTAGAACTTGTGATAATGGTTTGTTTTACAGATGAACCTAGAGAGTCATGGCGTTTCAACATGAATGGGCAATGCTGCCAGCCTCCCATTTAAACAGGTTCTATCCAAACAACTACCGTTGACTGGTCAGTGTAGACATAAAGTGAATCTAATAGTCAACTGTGTGGGTATTAGTGCACCCATCCCAAAACATCCTCACCAGTTTGCCACATTCATTAACTTAATTGATTATGCCCCAGTGAAAAGGCTAAGGAGCACTTAGAGACTGGCAAATTACTTTTTCTCGTTCTCTCTCCCTCTCTTAGTGTTTGAAGCAAGGAAGCTACAGAACATAGGAAGGTGGAGGGTTACTGATTATAGCCAGAAGAACTGTTGACTAGAAGGTAGGTTTTTGGCTTTCCCAAGCTCTAAATGTAAGAGATATGCATACGCTGTAAGATCTGTCTAAATGAGTATGGGTAGCACCAATAATCATTTAAATATCACTTACTAATAAGAACATTTTACTATGCAAAGGTACCATTTATAGAAATCATAGAATAACGAAAGATAGAGAACAATAAATATGGGGTTCTGAACCTGTCTTGCAGCTAGCATGTAGCTTTTAGATGCCAGTTCATTTCTCATTTAGCTAATCTGTAAGTATTGTAACTTTTGTCTGGCACGTAACGCACGGATCTCTACAACAAAAGTTGTAACTCAGTGAGCTAGTTACAAAAAATACAATTCCGTGATCTGCAAGTTATACACTGTGCTTTGCAGCAATCGCATTATCCCTCTTAACTATTGTTTTCATTTTATGAGTGGAACCAATGACTAGACTGCACACAGAACTCTCCAGCAATTGCATTAATCACCAGAATTATCTAACCACTATTAGTGACTAGGTACACAAAGACATTGGCAGCAGGTACAATAAAAAATTTAAAATGTACTATGTGGCCATTTAAGTACAGTAAGAACAGATTTACTACCACATTTATCCTTGTTGACAATTTCTACGGTGGCAGAGATTTTGAAAACAGATTTCTAAACAGAATCCATTTACCTGTACTGGGGTCATATGTGTGAAACCCAGATTCGCTAGGCTCTGCAGCACCTCCTGGTGTAGTTTCACAGGCAGGCTCTGCCAGCTGCCTTCAGTCACAGACTCCATCTCCACTTCGTGCAGTTCTTCTATGCCAGTGCTGCACGTGATCGCCACTTCCGGCTCCTCCGAAAAGAAACACACACTGCCACTACAGTTCCACCTTCCGAGTTTGCTGTCAACATAGAAGAAAGACAAACATTACGCCTCATCCATCTGCGCTTAAAATATGGCGGCCATCTTGGAGTGTTTCGTTCTGTTTAAATAAATAGGAAACCTTTTAGGATTGTAACGATTTTATTATTATAATTTTTTTTTTTTTTTTAAACCATGCAACATCCTTCGCCTACATCCATTGGCCGGCGAAGTATCTAAAATCAGAGGAATGAAGGGCGGGGGGGGAGTAGAAGGCAAAACAGTTGGATAAAATAACTATTACATGCACATGTCGATCTATAGAAGTCATCACTCTGTTCTTGTACCGAGGTCTGAAGTGGTGGTGGCGGTGGGTGTTCTCTGCAGTACACGCAAATATATAGGACACGTAAGCTCCTGGTATACCCCTGAGAGGTGTTTTATACATGATCGCCATTCGTTTTCAAATTTGGGCAAAGTCCGATTGACCACAGCCGTTAATTTTTCCATCCCCAACAAATCCCAAAGCTTATGGAGCCAGTCAGTGTGTGTTGGGACAACATCAGTACCCCATTTTGACAATAAAACTTGTTTTGCCGCACATAACGCCAGGGTAATGGCCTTTCCCTTATTGGAGTGTAGTGGGTAGGTTAGCAATAGGAAACCTTTTGCAAATTGATGCTGAAAGGGTTTGGATGGTACGGAAGACAAATCTTGTAGTTTTTATGCATAAATGTATTCTTCAGTATTGTTTAAAAAATAGAAATCAGTCTAATTTACCTTTTCATTGTGGAACTTAAAATGTATTAACTTGGGTAACACAAATTCAGAAACTCCCATTGTAATATGGATCTTTCGTTAGCACGTTAGCATGAAATATAAGCATCGTGATCCTTTTTTAGTGTGCTCATCTTTGATAGGGGGACATTAGGATTAAAAATGTGCAAACGTGTGTCAAGAATTTTCAATTGTATTAAGGACACGGAGGAGAGGATTATGCTTCTCATTTCTTTACTACTTATTCACAGCAGCCAATGAGATAAAAGTTTTAACAACACTACATTACCCATGAATACCAATATGTCACATGATCAACCATAGAGCACAGCCCTATATAAGCTCTAACAAAGGTGACAGTGTCCTTCCACTTTCTATGAATAACAAGACACAATTCCAGAGGCATAGTTGAAAACAACCTAACGCGAATCCCTCTCACATTCGAACCCTCCACATTATCCAACAAGACGCGGCTAAAATGTATAATCCTAAACTGCAGGTCCGCATCTAGACACGCAGCCGATATAGCTGACCTTCTACTCACTAACGAACCAGACATTCTAATCCTGACGGAAACATGGCTAAATGAATCATCTACACCCATCCTGGACATACTAGTACCCCCTAACTATGACATCACCAGACTTGACAGAATTGATAGATTGGGTGGTGGGATCGCTTGCATACATCAGAGCAATCTTACAGTGATCAACTCCAATGCCCCAGCACCATCCTCCTGTGAATACCTTTGCTTAAACATCTCTAGTAATAACAAACAAATATGTTCATTACACACATTCTACCACCCACCAGGAGATAACATCACATTCATAGAACACCTCATGGACATTCTAGCTACAAATAACGGCCAACAAAATATGCAAATTTTCCTGGGCGACTTCAACCTCCACTGGGACGACCAGAATGACCCAGGGGTAAACAGCCTCAAAGCTTTCCTCTCAGACCTTAATCTTAACCAAATCTGTAACAGCCCCACTCACGACAAAGGCGCAACCCTCGAACTAGTAATCTCCAAAGTTGACTCCACTCAGCTCGACTCGATCCTCCCTTGTGATTGGTCTGACCATCACATCATTACATTCCAAATCATGGTATCAGTTAAAAGTCCTTCGACACAACCCTTAAGAACAAAGATCTGGAAGAGAAATCTGAAAAACATTGGCTCCGACCTACTAATATCCTCTAATCCAAACATCCTATGTCCCCCGGAAAACCTAGTCGATGTACAAGATCTGACCAACCACTACTTCCACTCCATGAACAGCCTATTAGACAAAATAGCCCCTCTACAATGGAAAAGAACCACCACAAAAGACTCAAAACCCTGGTATGATGGCAGGCTAAATGAAGACAGACGCTCACTTAGAGTAATCGAACGACGATGGAGATCCGCACCTTCAGCAGACTACCTCAAGCTACTAAGAACCACCAGAAGCTCCTACTTCAGAAAGATCAGAAGATCAAAAACCGACTTCTTCAGGAATCAACTAGACCAAGCCAAGAACCGTCCCAAAAAACTATTCGATCTAATCAAAGCCCAAACCAAGAGTGCACCCATCCACCCCAAGGCTATCCCTGACACTCTCCCCAACTGTGAGGAATTTGCCTCCTTTTTCACTACAAAATCAGAATCCATAAAAACAGACTTACTCAATGACCTTGTATCCCTTACGGACACGCAAAAGAACTCCACATTGCCCCCGATAGGTATCCCAGTCAAATGTTCCACAAAATTCAACCTCAAAAACAATGCAACCTGGTCCTACTTCAACACCTACAGTGAAGACACTATACTAAAGACGCTAACCGCCCTGAATCCCTCCAACCACTTCACAGACCCGCTTCCCGCTAACTACTTAAAAGACTTCATTCCATTATTATTACCTCTCTGGACCAAGATCATAAATACCTCCCTCCTTCAAGGAACCATCCCAGAAAGCCTGAAAACAGGGCAGGTATCCCCTATCCTAAAGAAACCAACAGCTGACCCATCGGACTTAAATAATTAACGCCCGATATCCAACATCCCCACTCTAGCAAAACTCTTGGAAAAATGTGTTCACACCCAGCTTAGCAACCACATCGAACAATTCAACCTGCTTAACCAATTCCAATCAGGCTTCCGAGCAGGTCATAGTACTGAATCAGCCATGACACACATAATTGATGACGCTCTTAAAATCCTTGACCAAAACGAAGCCTGTTTACTAATCTTACTCGACTTGTCATCGGCATTTGGCACTGTCAAACACGACAACTTGCTAGAACTGCTGAAACACAGAATGGGAATATCTGGATCTGTACTTACCTGGTTTACTTCTTTTCTCCAAAATAGATCTCAAAGATTCAAGGTCAATCAATCCTTATCCAACCCCGTACCAGTCACGTTAGGAGTACCACAAGGCTCTTCCCTTTCACCCACACTTTTCAACCTTTTCATGGAACCACTCACTGAACTTCTCAGTCTCTCCGAGATCCATTTCCATATATATGCAGACGACACCCAACTCTACATCAAGATCCATTCACTTGAGGACATCAAATCTCTCAATACAACGCTACAAAAAACTCAAACATGGTTGGCCGAAAACCATTTGAAACTAAACTCCCTCAAAACGGAGTCCCTCCTAATCGCCCCCCCCCAACAAATCATCCACCATCCTGGAATGGATGAAGCACCTAACAGCACTCAAAGGGCAACCTCTCCTTGTTGAATCAGCGAAATCGCTAGGTGTAACACTGGACAGTAACTTAAAGATGCAGAAGCATATCAGCGCCGCCACAAAAGGAGCAAATTTCCACATGAACACCCTGCGAAAACTGAAACCCTTCCTGCCAGCAAACGACTTCAAACATGCAGTTCAAGCCCTAGTAATCCCAAGAGTGGAATATGGGGCTGTAACCCTAGGCGGCCTCCCCAGGTTGACGACAGCCCCGCTAAGAGCCGCTATCAATTCAGCTGCGAGACTCATCACAGGTTCAAAAAGAACCTCTCACATCTCTCCAGACCTTAGAGCCCTCAACTGGCTCCCGTTTGAAGCTAGAATTCATCTGAAAATCGCATGTATGACGCACAAGGCCTTACACTACAATTCTCCGAGCTATCTAGCTCAGAAACTCGTACTTTCTGCTGGGAATAGAGCCTCCAGAAGCTCCAAGAATCTTCTACTGAAACCACAATGCTTTGCCAAGAAAAAAACTTACAACCGATCCTTTTCTGGAATGGCTCCCAGGATCTGGAATGCTTTGCCCACAGAAACTAGATTGAACCCCTCCACTGCCTCCATCAAAAAAGAAGTGAAAGCGATTCTCATGGCTAAATTCACGTGAATTACTTACTTATTAGTCTGTATTATTGAGCACCTTATTGTAATTACTAGTTTGTACTTTTGAGCACCTTATATCTAAATCACCTCTAATTGTATGTTTTTATACTTATACTTGTTTCCAATATATGACATGTAAAGCGCTCTGATACCCGCAAGGGTCTTGTTCGCGCTATATAAAACCTTCAAAATAAATTAAAAAATAAAAACAAAACAATCCAACAGTTAAGTCAGTTCAACCTAGTAACTTGATCACGTTGTTCCAGCCTTCACCAGAGAAAAGACCTCCTCATGAGGAACTAAGTTGGGGCCCAACGGAGGCGTTTTTCCACTGCAATCTGCAGAATGAGTACGTCGCGAAGCGCTTCATCACGCCTCACTTGTTATCTGCACCTGAAATCGCAAATGAAAAGACCGTAACTCTGGTCTCAATACATACGTCACCAATTATGACAATAAGAAAAGGGAAGGGAGAATATAAGAAAACTTATGTAGTATATCAATACAATGCAAAGACATTTACCCTGGGTGGGATAATCCTCGCCTCCGTGTCCTTAATAGAATTGAAAATTCTTGTCACAAATGTTTGCAAATTTTTAATTCTATGTCAGGACCGGAGGCTCCGATTATGCTTGATCAAAGCTTAGCCACCACTACAGAAGCCACATCAGCAATAGGTTTATAATAAAATTATTTAAAAGTGGTCTCTGTTGACCAATCAGCCGCATTCATGATATCTGCAAGGCTGACCCCCAAGGTGAAAGATTTTGAGGCTATGGCCCCCGAGCTGAATGGGCTCCAAACTTAGACACATCAAGGCCTGCTTTGCCCATGAGCCAATGCACCCATCTCGACAGGGTGGCTGGGGTTACTGGGCGGAAAGTCTTTTGCAGTGCAATAAATGATTGACCTCTCATGTCTGAACGAAATTCAGCAGTACTCACCTCATACGCTTTTAAGCATTGTGCAATACACTTTTTAGGATTATCCGGATAAGCTGGATATGATACTGAAGAGTATTGCATTTAGTTCGTCTTGTAATGGAGAAAGTCACGCCTTCTGGGGAAAACCTGTGACTCACTAAATCCAAAGCGCGGACATCTGACACTCTTTTACATGAAATCAGACACAGCAACGTGGTCAACTTGGCAGATAATTGCTTCCTCGATAAATACTTATTGGAACACCATGATTCCAAAAATCTCAGGACAATGGACACGTCCCATAAAACAGAGTACTTAGGACAAGGGGGTCTGACCATCCGGATACCTCTAAGGAGCTTGCACACCAAGGGATGTTCTCCCACTGGTTTACCATCCACGGGATCATGGCCTGCCGAGATGGCCGACCACAAATTATTTATGGTCCTGTAAGCCATTCCAGAAGAAGCGATGGAGGATAAAAAATTGACAATCAAGGAAAAATGTGCGTTAACGGGATTGACTTCCCGTTCACTGCACCAGCCACACCATCGTTTCCAAGCTGATGAGTATTGCTTGTGGGTATGAGCTGACCAGGCCTCGCTGATAAATCTGTTAGCGTCTCTCGAACGCTCCGGAAACCCGCCAAGCCACCAGAGAGAGTTGCTCCAACTCTATCATTGGATGTGGAGATCCCTGAGGGTCCAGCAACAGGTTCCACCGATGTGGAAGGAGGATGGGGGTAGCACAGGACATTTCCAGAAGTACTGGGAACCATGCCTGTGCTCTCCAGAGTGGGGTAATCAATACTAACGTTGGCCAGTTCTGGAGAAAGGCGTCCGTGGCAATCGCCTCTGGGTCCGGACGCCAGCTGAAAAAGGCTGGGATTTGTCTGTTGAGACATGAGGCAAACAGGTCCAGATGACAGGGACCCCAAAGATGGTTCAGTTCCCGGAAAATACGAGAATGGAGTCTCCAGTCGCTGAAATCCTGTAGATACCGGGATTGCCAATCTGCGACAGTGTTGTTGCAACCCGGAAGGTATTCCGCTACTACAGAAATTCTGTGTTGTAGGCAGAAGTGCCAAAAATCCTTGGCCATTTCCACTAATACTCGGGACCTCGTCCCTCCCAGCTTGTTCACATATCGCACCGCTGACACGTTGTCCATGCGAAGCAAGATACAACAGTCTGTCTTTTGTGGGAAAAGATTGCGAATCGCAAAGGAGCCCGCAAGGAGCTCCAGGCATTTGATATGTAATGACAGTTTGTCTTGGGACCAACGACCCCCGGTGGAGATCTGTCCGCAATGGGCTCCCCAACCCTAACAGCTGGCATCCGACTCGATCACTACTTCCGGAGTGGAACCAAAAATGGCTCTGCCGTTCCATGCCTCCATGTGGTTTAACCACCACAACATCTCCAACCTCGCCTCCTCTGAGAGGGGCATCTCTCCTTCATAACCGAGGCCTTTCCCAAGATGCTGAATTTTTAGCCTCTGAAGTGCCCAATAGTGAAGGGGGCCCGGGAAAATTGCTTTTTTCGAAGAGGCCAGAAGCCCAACCACCCAGGCTACTGATCTCAATGATACAATCTGCTTGTTCAGAATCAATCTCAACTCTCTCTTGATTGATCTGAACGTCTGTGCTGGGAGGAGTAGCTGGCATAGACAGGAATCGATCTGAAACCCTAGAAACTCTATTGACTGTGTCGGTATCAGGATCGATTTCTGTGAGTTCACAATGAACCCCAGGCTCTGCAGGAGACTGATCGACCAGTCGAGGTGGGTTACTACTAGTTCTGGGCAATGTGCCATGATTATTATGTCATCTAAGTAGATGATTAGACGTACTCCCCGAGCCCTCAAGTACTCTACCACTGGACGAAGGAGTTTCCTGAAGCACCATGGTCCCGATGAAAGACCGAAGGGCAGAACCTTGTATTCGTAGAAAACCCTTTGCCAGCGGAACTGTAGGAAGCGCAGATGTGGCGCGAAAATGGGGACGGACAGATATGCGTCCTTCAGGTCTAAATGGACCATCCAATCCCCCTCTTGGAGAAGGTCACGAAGAAGATGGATGCCCTTCCATCTTGAAATGTCGATACACTACCCATCCATTGAAATCCTTGAGATTTAACACAAGGCTGGATCCTCCCCCTTTCTTCTTGACTAAGAAAATACTGCTGGTAAACCCCCTGGGGTGAGGATCCGTGGTGACTATGGCCCCTTTCTTCAAAAGAGATAGTATTTCGGTGGAGATGAAATCCTGCTCTTGTCGGGAAAAATACATCTGTGGGGGAGAAGGAACCTGACTGGGGGAACTAAACAGCTCTAACTTGTAGCCCTGCACTGTCTCTGAAACTCAAGCATCTTGTGAGATTGTGCGCCATAGCTGTTGAAAGGACTGGATCCTGCCCCCAACATTACTTCTGAACATAAGATCAGTCTCACCTGTGGCTCTGGCATCCTGGTTTCCACCCTGGTTTCCTCCATATCTGCCTTTCCTAAATCGATTTCTGGAGTGCTGGGTTGGGTAAAAGGACGAGTTGCTGTTGTTGGGGGTCTTGATAGCCCCCGCGTTGCTGGTGGTATTGACCACGTGGGGCACCCCAATTATAACCTCGGCCGAACGATCGCCCTCTAGATCGTCCGGCCCTGCCAAAAACCGGTCGGAAGGCACGTCTTAGGGACTCCTGCGTTTTATCAAGACCGCTAAATGTAGCAACAAACTTGGTGAGCTCTTTGAGAAAAGGGTGTCCAAATAGTAGGCCTTGAGCTAAGGGACCAGATTCTGACGTAGAAAGTTCTGACAGCTTAGGATCCAGCTTTAAAAGAATAGAGCGCTGCCTTTTGCTGGACATCGCGCAATTAGAGTTTCCAAGCTGGCATATAGCCCGTTGAGCCCATCCTATTAGCTCTTCTGGGTCAATAGCCAAGGCAGATTCTTTCATCTTAAAGCCCAGCTCCAATATCTTCGTTAGAGTGCCCGCCATGTCGAAGAGCTTATCTTGGCACGACCGCCATGCCCTATTTATGCCCTTCTTAGGGTCTTTTGAATATTTCTTCAAATAGGTCACCATCATGGGGTCCACTTCTGGTGTCTCCGCCACCTTACCCGGCAGGTCAGGTGTCGGGCACTCGGAGCGCAGCCTCGCTCTCACATCCTTGTCAAAAGCCTGTCAAAGGTAGGCCTGGACGTAATCTGTCACCTCCTGAGGTGGTAACCAGGCAGTGGAGTTAGAATGTATGATCTCTGCTGGTTCAAACTTGAGCAGCTTGGGTTGAGAAGGGGGTCCACATGACGCTCTTTTTTTGAGTGTTTAGACGCTCTAGGGGCTTCGCCTTGGGCAGACGTATGGCATGATGAGGTATCCCCATCGTCATCGTGGAGGGATTCTGTGGACGCCATCTCAGGAGGGGGGGGGGGCGTTATAATTGTGGTCACTGGACATGGTCTTGGCCAGTTTGGCAAAGTCTGCAGCATGGGGGTTTCTGGGACCTTTCCCACTGGGTCTGGGTCATATGCTAGGGGTGGGGAGCCAGCCTTGCTGTTGGGCGTAGCCGCAAAGGTGACGTTTCAATGGCTCTATAGCTCTCACTAAGGCTTTATTAACGGAGTATTGCACCCCTGCATTTAGTGCATTAACGAGGTCTGCTCCAAGGACCCAGAGGGTTCTTCATCAAAATATTCTTCCTCATAATAATATTCTGCCATGGTGACAAAACTGCACTGCAGCTGTATAATCCCACACAAAGGAGGACCAATGACCCAACTGTAAAGGGTTAAAAACCCAATTCAGGAGCAGTATTGGGGGAGTGGAGCAACCCCAAGTAAGCCAAGTATCAATATGGGGTGGAGGGAGGGCTTGCTTCCAACCACTCTAGGCAGAGCCTATGCCAATTATACAGCCCTGCACAATGTATATATGCAGGACGACTCTGGGATCACTCACAAAGGCGTGGGATTTGTGAGCAGAAGAAGCGCTGCTCCCACATCCGTTTAAGCCTTTTCCGATAGTAAAGGCACCAAAATGGCCGCCGCGCAGGCTCGGGGCTTGCCCTTTGTGAAATAAAGACAGAGGACTGCGCGTCCTCGCTCCCTTCTCCCTTTCCACCAAGTAGACACGGGCAAAGGGCGCACGGTCGGAAAGCTAAGCGCTCCGCAAGCGAGGTGCGATAAACGCGGCGAGGACACAAAAGCCGCACTGTTGGGAACGGGCCGCTGAACCATGCGCGTTCAAGGTACCCTTAATGTGCCGCAACCACGCGACAACCACGTAAATTACATAACTAACAGAACTGTTATAACCATGAACAATCTGACAGTATCAACGAGCTAACGCGTAAATGACATAAAACAGTTATAGCAATATGCTGACATTCAAGTAAAATGAAAAGAGCACTTAACTGGCTGCGGAACAGCAAAGAAAGAGGACACTGTCATCTTTGTTAGAGCTTATATAGGGCTGTGCTCTATAGCTCGTCATGTGAAATATTGGTATTCATGGGTAATGTAGTGTTGTTAAAACTTTTATCTCTTTGGCTGCTGTGAATAAGTAGTAAAGAAATGAGAAGCATAATCGGAGCCTCTGGTCCTGACATAGAATTACCTGGCTTTAGAGCTAGGAAATAAAGTGAGCGGGCCATGAGGATGCAACATTTTCTATTTTTTTATTTTATTTTTTTGAAGTGCTTAAGTGGCATGTGTTTTTATAAGAATTTTCCAGTAACTTTGGTTTTTAATGTCACTTGGAAAGTCGTTATAAAGAGACATTTCGCTTAATTGGAAAGATAACGGTTTAGTCGTGCCTTCCTTATAGAAAATCTCTTCACTTTATATTGGAAATTCACCCACTGCAATTTAACAGACAACGTCATGGAGAGATCCTAACACTTACAATGATTGAAGCATTTGCTTTCAGTACACACCAACAATTTGGACCGGATCGGTGTAGTCCCTAATTGGACTTTTGGTGCTCCCCGCTGGATCCATCTTTCCTGTTAGTTAAATCTTACGCATTTAGCATTAGTTAAAAGAATTTCTGAAAAGAATGACAGACAAGGACTAAGATTTAAAGGTTTACACAAAGAACATCAGTTACAGAAATGTATAAGCTGCGCCATTAATCAATTAGTACATTCAGCGTACAAATATGTAACACAAAGAAAAACTCAGTAAAGTTCTCCTGGAAATCCAGCATAGAATTGCCTTCTAAGAAAGGGAAAAGGTGTCCTTTCAGCATAGAAATCACATCCTATTATAGGACTTTAGACAAAGGATTTAATACATTCACTACTCAAGTACATTGTTCACAGGATTTCCACCAATAAGGAACAAGCAGAAAGAAAGATTTTACTACAGAATACATTTGGAGATTCTCTCACAATTCTGCCACATTAGACTCTACGTTCCCACAATTCTTTACATGTGACATGACCTTTCACATACTTATTCATGCCTACTACCCCTCCTGGGGTATAGGCCATCAACTAGGACTCTCCAGCCATCTCTGTTCTGGGCTTTTCTTTCAATCTGACTCCAGGTGTAACCCATCTCCTTGCAGTCAGTCTCGAGGCCTCGACGCCAGGTGTTTGTTGGACTTCCTCTTTTGCTTTCCCCTTGAGGGTTCCAGGTGAGGGCCTTCCTGGTGGTGTTTGATGCAGGCTTGCTGATGGTGGGACCTATCCAGCCCCAGCGGCTTTTCATGATTTCTTTATGAGCAGGGCATTGGAAAGTCTGCTGCCATAGGTCATTGTTGCTGATGGTGTTTGGCCACAGGATTTGGAGGATTTTCCTCAGACAGGTGTTGATGAAGGTCTGGACTTTTTTGGTGGTGGTCACTGTTGCCCTCCAAGTTTCTGCTCCATACAGAAGGACCAATTTTACGTTAGTGTTAAAAATCCTGAGCTTGGTGTGCAGCATTAGGTTCCAGGAGCCCCAGATCTTTTTTAGCTGAATGAAGGCAGCCCTTGCTTTGCTGATTCTTGCCTTGACATCTTGCCTGTGCCACCCTACTTGTCTATGACACTGCCCAGTTAGGTGTCTTCCAGTGTATCACCAGCAAGAGTGACTGCAGTTGTGCATGGCGTGTTAGTCTTTAGGATCTTGGTTTTCCCCCTGTGGATGTTGAGGCCAAGTTGTGCTGATGTGGCTGACACATTGTCAGTCTTCTCTTGCATCTGCAGATGGGTATGGGAGAGTAGGGCCAGGTCGTCTGCAATGTCCAGGTCGTCAAGCTGCATCCAAGGTGTCCACTGGATCCCGTTACTCCTCCTTGCTGTGGATGTCTTCATGATCCAGTCTATGGCCAGCAGAAAGAGAAAAGGCGACAGCAAGCAACCCTGGTGGACTCCAGTCCTCACTTTGAAGGCTCTCATGAGTTGTCCTCCATGGATTATCTTGCAGGTCATTCCCTTTTAAGAGTTCCTGATGATTCTTACGAGTTTATCTGGCACACCGTAGTGGCAGAGGAGTTTCAAAAGGGTATTTTTGTCCACGCAGTAGAATGCCTTCTTATAGTTGATTAAGTTGGCATAGAGGGGGTAGTTCATTCCATCGACTGCTCAAGTGATGATGCGCAGTGCTGCAATCTGGTCTGTGCAGGATCTATCTTTGCTGGTCTCGCAACTGAGCACCGACTCATTCCTTCATTCTGTTCAGAATGATTCTGTTGAACATTTTGCCTGGGATTGATAGAAGAGTTATCCCTCTGTAGTTTGCGCAGTTACTCAGGTCACCCTTCTTGGGGATCTTGATCAGAAATCCCTCCTACCAGTCTGATGGCACCTTTTCCCCTTCCCAGATCCTTCCAAACATGGGGTAGAGCATGTCTACTGATGTTTCAATATTTGCCTTCAGTGCCTCTGCAGGAATGTTATCAGGTCCTACTGCATTTCTCAGATGTTTGATGGCTTGCCGCATTTCTCCCTTGGTTGGGCTGCTGCAGTCGATTAGCAAGTCCATGTCAGCTTGCTGTGTGTCTGGTGGAGATTGGTGCATGGGTTGGTTCAGCTCTTCAAAGTGCTCCACCCATCTTCGTTGTTGGCCTTCGTTACGATCATTGTCTTCCCAGCTTTGTCTATAGCAGGTCTTTCTGGCTTGCTGTATCTGCCGGAGAATTTCCTTGTTATATCGTAGACTTTTTCAAGTTTCCATGGCTTGCTGCTTCCTGGTCTTCGTTGGCAAGGGTATTAATGAATCTTTGCTTGTCTGCTCTTAAGCTTCTCTTTGCTTCCTTGTTGGTTTTGGTGTATTCACCTTGAGCTTTCACTTTTTCTGCTTTTGTTTTGCTGGTGTTGACTGCAGCTTTCCTTTCCTTTCTCGCCTGGATTTTGCAGAGAGTCTCGGTGGAGATCCATTCTGTATGCTGGTGTTTCTTGGGACCCAGTACCTCCTGGTAGGTTGATGTTACTGTTTCTCGGAGCGTCTCCCACTTTCTGCTGGGTCTCCGTCGTCTTGCAGGACTTTAAACTTGTTACTGAGGGTGACTGAGTATTCACTCCGTTTCTGTGCATCTTTGAAGAGGGTGGTGTTATATTGCTGGCGTTGGTTTGTCAGTTCCATCCATGCTTTCTTCAGCTTTAGCTTTAGCCTGCCCACAACAAGGTGATGGCCTTACGCCACGTACACTCCTCTCATCCCTCTCATATCCTGCAGGGACCTCCAGAACTTCTTGGCAATGTAGACATGGTCGATCTGATTCTCTGTTGAATGGTTTGGTGACACCCACGGTGCCTTGTGTATTTTTTTGTGTGAGAATGCACTACCATCTATGACCAGACTGTTCAGGGCACAGAGATTTGTGAACCTTTTACATTCTTATTCATGTCGCCAATGCCATAGTTGCCCATGACTTCTTCGCACCCAGTGTTGTCGCTTCCAGTCTTGGCATTGAGGTCCCCCATCAGTTTGGTGATTTCTCTATCAAGGCATTTCTCCAAGATGGACTGGAGTCTTTTGTAAAACTGTTGTTTTTCCTCTTCTTTGCTATCATGTGTAGGTGCATCACATTGGATAACATTCATGTTGATCCTCCTTTTCTTTGTGCAGAAGGTTGCTGTGATGATTCTGGGACTGTGGGCTTCCCATCCAATCAGAGCTCTGTTGGTGGCTGGCATTAGCATCCGTGCTACTCCCTGAGTATGTGGAGCGTTCTCTTCCTCATGCCCAGAATACAGCATATTCTGGAACAGAATATTTAGCTCGCCTTGCCACTGGATTCAAGCTATCCTATCTGATGAGGGGTGATACCCTGAAACCTGTCCTTGGATGCTTATTTCCGGTCCAGGGAGGACCTGGCCTGGCAGTTCGGGCTGGACTGTTCCCATGTGGAGCAGGGTCAAGACTGATTTGCATATGGCTGGGTCCAAATTGGAATGGCATGGTGAGCAAAAAACTATGGATTTAAGCCCAGATCTTTAACTGGAGGGTGAGTGTTTGATATTGTTTAGCATTACGTCTATCAACTGTTCTTTTTACAGCATAGAGCAGCATTTATCCTGGAGCCAGTCTTTTCTGTCCAGACTGTGTCCATCTGGTCTTGCTGATGCCAAGCAGGGTAAGGTTGCATTTTTTCATCTCCACTGCCACTTAGGCTGTCTTGCCTGTCTCGTACATAGTCCTCACACTCTATGTCCTGATGGTGATGGTCGTGGTCGAAAGCAGGTCGATCAGCTTTGTGGCTTCCCGGGATCTTTGGCTTTCACCACAAGGCATCCTAGCTATCCGTGAAGGAGATTCCTCTGTCTCCAAGGCCGGGAGACTTGTAACATAGTAAGTTATTTAGTCTGAGACAGTCAGGCTGATCTTGGATAGGTACATCACATACGATTCGGATGAGAATGTCTTTTTATTTGCAAACCCTACAATCCTTTATTACAACAAACTAATGACAGCAGAAATAATCATGTGGTATACTGCAGTGTTGCATCCAAGATGGTTAAAAAACAAAGTTGTCTTAAGTTAGCGAAAGTGGGGGGCGTGGCCTGGATGGCTAAGATGGCGGACGCATATTGAAGAAGCTCCGACCGAGCCCCATTTATCCGTAACCATCCTGTTGTGAACTCTGACAACAGAATGACTGCCTCCCTTCTCTGGGTCTGAGGCGCGTCTGAGGTGGTTCTCCAAGGTCCGGGGAGCAGCTCGGAGCGAGAACATCGATAAGTAGCAGTAGGGGCAAAGACTGGGCCTACCTGTGCTCCGGGGCTCGGGTGGCTGCCCTTCCTGGTGTGACTCCTCTGGGAAACGTGGACGGAGACTGCTGGCTGGCCCATCTGTGCTCTGTCGGTGTATGCCGGTGGGGCCGTTGGGCTCACCTCATCGGGTCGCCGAGGCAGAGCTGGAGGCGCTCAGCCGAGGGCCCGTGCTGCAGGCCGCCTAGAGAGAGGGTGAGGTGCTCGATCATGTCCTGGAACGGGGGCACTGATGGCACGGACCGAGGACCCCCCGGGAGCCGGAGAAAGTGTTACGGACCCCCCAGTGAGGATTCGCTGCGGGCCTGCCTCCACGGACCCGTGAGGGGAATCGGGGGCCACCCGCAGCGACGAGAGGCAGCACGCATGAGCCTGAAAAGCACAAGGTGAGCAGAGAGGATCACGAGCGCAGCTTTCACGCTGGGACCGACACGATTATGAGACGCTGGGTCGGCGTGCCCGAAGGGAGGGTTGAGGGAGATGGTCTGGCCAGACGGGCAAAAGGACTAAGTGATGCAGTGCCCGTGCAGTCGCTGGGAGGGGTTCCCCCGCGGTACTTGCTTGGAGCAGTTGATCCCCACCTGGTCCAGGGGAGTGTGGGTGGCCTCCCGCAGACTGACAGTATCCAAGATCATCTGGATCGAGGTTGGCCCACATAGCGCCCAGTGAACTCCAGCCCTGAGAGCATTGGACCGAGGGTGAACACTGAAACGCCACTGGCCTGCACTTGCTGGGCCTGGAGAGGTGGAGGTGGACCCACACAATACTACAACCTCGCTCCACATACTTGATGCACCTGAAAATAGCACCGACGCATCAGTAACCCAAAAAACTACCTCTGGTTTCGGAGACATACTATACAATACCCGGATTGAGGAGGTCCTTCCTCCCGGTGAGCGACGGCACCATCATAGGCAAGGACAAGATCACCAAAACCGCCCAATCCAATAAAATTGATAATTACACCCAGGTGCTCGCACCGATGGGACAAACCGCTGAACTGCATATAGAATCAGCAGAACAGCCACAACACGGTTGTCCGCCCAAAGAACCCACAATATTTGATCTTATGGCAGCAATTCAAACTACACGCATGGAACTCGTCCACAAAATAGACTCGGTTGCCATAGACGTAACTCTCCTGCAGGTGGACCTACGAGGAGTTGCGGACTGAGTGACTACTGCTGAGAAGGTGGTGGCGGACCTACAATCTGAAGTCGTATCCCTTCGCGAAACAGTATCCTCACTACAGAAGCTGACCATCCGCTTGGAGGACCGAGTGGAAGATGCGGAGGGACGTTCCCGGAGGAACAACCTCCGCTTTGTTGGATTCCCTGAAAAATCAAAAGGACAATCCGTAGAACTATTCCTTGAGGAATGGATTGGTAAAATTATGCACGCGCAGCCGCTGTCTAGGTTCTTCACAGTGGAACGTGCACATAGAGCCTTAGCACAGCCCCCCCCCCCCCGCCCTGGGGCACTGCTGAGGGCCATTATCGCAAGGATATTCAATTATAGGGATAGAGACGCAATACTGCAACACGTGCAGGTGAAGAGTACACCCAATTTCGAAGGTCATCTAATTTCTGTGTTTCCAGATTATACCCTAAAAAGTCCAGGAGCAGCGACAAACCTTTTTAGCAGTAAAGGCAAGACTATGCGAGCACAACTCGCGCTATAGCCTGATGTTCCCCGCCAAGCTCAGGGTGTTGTATCAGGGCAAGGCACAGATCTTCACTTTGGCGGTGGAGGCTTCAGACTGGGTTGACACTCCCACCCTTCTGGGAAACTGAAAGCATCATCTAGCACAATGAACAAACGCAGATCATCGCGACAGACGCCGAGCCCAGAAATCTACACGCCCAAACTCACATTCAGCTCAAGGGCGAATAGAGGTTTGTTCTGAGGGTACACTATGTGAAGCTACTACTCAATCGATAACACTGGCCCCCCACTTAGCTAGGTGAAGCAACCCTGTGAGAAGTTGGCCTGGCATATGCTGTTCACTAATTAAAGTGGACACCTTGCACCAGAACAATTCGACTCTTATGGTAGATAGGTTTAAGACAACCTTTATAGAAAGCTATCCTAGTGGTAGCTGTGGAGAGCAGCCTTCAGGCTAAGTCTTGAAGGAATGTAAAGCAGCTTGTTTTACCACACAATCTCTTGAATCACCAAATGAAAAGACACCACACAGGTATATATATCAAATATATATGTATTTATTAATAAACACTCTCTACTAATCTCTTTATGAGATTAGAGGATAGGAACATATGTACAAGTCAAATATTATCAGGATAAGTTTAGCACAATTGAACGTTACAATCTTAGTTTGCTAGACCTAGGTCTAGGGCATCTAGAATCGAGGGACCCCCAAGAACCACCCCAGGTAGTTGTAGGAGACCCACAGGTGACGGACGCGGTGACCTGGCACCGGTGCGAATCCTGTACGAGTCTATGCACTCAGACGCGATTGAAATATCAATGTTAAAGGTCCCTTTCGTGTTCGAGGCGAACACACCGATCGGTCCTTGTACGAGTCGAAGGACGCGGTCACAGATAGAGTTGCAAGGGAGTTGGACGCGCTGTGTCTAACACAGACGCGAACCTTGTGCGAGTCAGTGCAATGGAGATCTCAGTGTTACAGGCCCTTTGTGTGTTCGAGGCGAACACCGATCAGACTCCGTACGAGTCGAAGGATACAGTTTTAGATAGTGTTACAAGGGAGATGGACGCGGTGTGTCTAACACAGACGCGAACCCTATACGAGTCAGCGCAATTGTCGCACTTAGAAAATGAGAGTTTTAGGACACTTCTAGGGAAGCTACAAGCAAGTCACTTACAGGGTAAGTAGTTCTAGGGCCCACACCCACAGGAGCACCGTAGTGCTGAAGTTACCTCACCCAGGGGAGCCGGGTGCATAGGTGTTCTTTGGTGTCGGGTCGCGGCGTCGTTTTCAATGGGAGCCAGTGAAGACTTGCTGCTTGCGGCGACAGGAGAAGTGTCCGGAGGAATCCAAGCCTGGATTCGGAAGATGGAAGACCTGAAAGCAGAGGGGACAGTGTTCAAAGTCACTTGGCAGTGACTCGGGGCAAGGAAGATGGATGCCCACCGTCGTCGCAAGATTCAGGTCGTTCGTAGTTGCCTTGACTCTTCAGCCATGAGGTCCAGGAGGCGTCGACGATGACCAGGTGCTGGATTCGGCATGTCCCACGATGTCTGCAGCTTACTGCAGTGTCGGCGACTCGATCGGAGCCAACAAGCCTTGGTAACAGCAAGTCTTGGGGAAAGTGTGAAGAGACAATGGCGCAGACCAGCAAGGTCTGTGGGACTCACCCAGCGAGGGTAAGTCAGGGCAGGCCAGAAGCAACCAGGGGAGCCCTTTGGTTTCTTTAGGAAGTCTTTTGGGGACCCACAAGCCGGCTGGCAAGGGATCGCAAAGATGCCTTGGGAGGATTCGCTCACAGGGGCCCACGGTCACTCGGGACGTGGTAGGCCGCTGATCTTAGGAGGGATTCCTGCTGGAGGCTGGGACCATACGTGGTCCAAAGCACAAGTTCATGGAACGTTGTGAAGGGGTTGCACTCGACAATAGTGCACGGTACCCAGGGGTCGGCGTTCCTCGTTACTCTTGGGGTCCACTGGCCTCAGCTTCACTGGGGACTCACGATGGCCTTTGAGAAGTCAGGAAATCCACTTCTTGGGCTGCAGGGACTTCGGACTCCAGCGGGAGCGGCGTAGTTTGCGACCGTTGTTTGTAGTTTTTGGTGCCTGCCAAGCAGGGGAGTCACTCCTTGACTCCAAGGGAGATTCTTCAGTCTTCCAAAGGTAGTGGAACGTCGAAGGTCCGGGATTCTTCTTGTAGAGCGTCGTCCAGGGAAATCTAGGGTGCAATGCACAGGTTCCCCCTCTTATACTAAAAGGAGGGGAGGGACTAGCTCTATGACCCTACCTATGGGAGGGTCAGGGAGTGGGTGGCTACACCCACTTCCCTTTGTCCAGTTTCGCGCCAGAGCAGGGACAGGTAGCCCCTGAGCCGGTTTGAACTGGCATATGCACAGAGGAGCCTTCTGCTCCCCCAGTGCAGGACTTCAAAGCACTCTAAGAGTGCACCCACCCAGCCCCAATACACTAAACCCTGTCTGGGAGGTGGTTACACCCCCTTGGGACAGGATATCTATTGTTGGGCTTCCTCCACTGCGAGTGTTGGTCATCAGCAGGAGGGCAGCCCAGTGTCTGTGACTGGTGGCATCCATTTTGTGATGCCAGGGCTCTGCAGGATTCTACCGCGTTTCCACAGTAGGTACATGTCTATCCCTCTAGAAGGGTGGAATGCTACCCCGCCGCCAGGACTGGCGGGGGGTAGTATTCCAAGGTGTTTGACACCAAACACGACATGTTTCGATGCAGCCATTCCAAAGTTAGCATTTTACCGCGAGGATATAATGCACTTAAAAGTATATGGTTTAACCGCATCCACAAACAGCACCAGAGAATGGACTCTGAGAGCTGCAGAGGGGCCCTGCTCAGGCAGAGGCACCCCCTCACATAGAAGCCAAGCACCCTGCCCTCAGGATTGATAGGGCCTGCCTTAGGGGTGACTGATAGGGTTATATGTGTGTGTAGGGGAGATATAGGGAACCTATATCTCAGTGAGGGGTGCTAGCACTTCCTCACTCAGGCTGCAGTAGCAGGCCTGTGGTGTCAGATTTAGTCTGCTTCCCAGGGGTGGCATAATACATGCTGCAGCCCCTGGTAGGCCTGTGAAGTACCTACGCCCTTAATACCTAAGGTACCATATACTAGGGACTCATAAGGAACCACAGCATACAATCACTAGTGCACCTAGAGTGCACTCCAAGTCGTTTAGAGAGAACAGAGAGGCTGGGGCCCTGATTAGCAGGGTCCCAGCCTGACTATAGCCAGAAACCAGTGTAAACATCAGAACAAAAGTGGGGGCAACATAAGAGGCAGATCCTACTCTCCTACACAACCCCCCAAACGCAGGGACACTAAACTAACCTTGACCAGTTGAGTCTTCGTGTTCAAAGTGGAAATACCTTGAGAGTCCATCTGCATTGGCATGTTGGGTCCCAGGTCTATGTTCCACTGTATAGTCCATCCCCTGTAGGGAAATGGACCACCTCAAAAGTTTTGGGTTTTCTCCTTTCATTTGTTTAAGCCATAGGAGGGGCTTGTGGTCGGTCTGAACTATGAAGTGAGTACCAAACAAGTATGGCCTCAGCTTCTTCAGGGCCCATACCACAGCAAAGGCCTCCCTCTCTATAGCTGACCAACGTTTCTCTCTAGGGGTCAGCCTTCTGCTAATAAAAGCTACTGGCTGGTCTTGACCTTCATCATTCAGTTGAGACAGTACAGCTCCCACACCCAGCTCAGAAGCATCTGTTTGGACAATGAACTTTTTGGTGTAGTCTGGACTCTGTAAGATGGGGGCAGTGCACATGGCCTGCTTTAGGTCTTCAAATGCCTTCTGACAGCTAGCTGTCCACTGAACCTTTTTGGCATTTTCTTTGAGGTCAGATCATTCAAGGGGGTCACTATAGATCCATATCCCTTGACAAACCTCCTATAGTACCCAGTCAGGCCTAAGAAGGCTCTCACCTGTGTCTGGGTGGTTGGAGCAACCCATTCCATTATGGTTTGGATTTTGCTCTGTAAAGGCTGAACCTGGCCTCCACCTACAAGGTGGCCCAGGTACACAACCTGACTCTGCCCTATCTGGCACTTAGTGGCCTTGATAGTGAGGCCTGCTTTCTGCAGGGCCTCCAAAACATTCCTGAGGTGGACCAGGTGATCCTGCCAGGAGGAACTAAAGACAGCAATATCATCTAGATAAGCTGAGCAATAAGTTTCCATCCCTGTCAGAACTTTATTCACCAACCTCTGAAAAGTGGCAGGTGCATTTTTCAATCCAAAGGGCATCACCACAAAGTGGTAGTGCCCACCAGGGGTCGAAAATGCTGTTTTGGCTTTTGCATCATCAGCTAACCTGATCTGCCAGTAGCCAGCTGTCAGGTCAAACGTGCTTAGATACTTGGCTGAGGCCAAAGTATCAATCAGCTCATCTGCCCTTGGTATGGGATAGTGATGGAGCAGGGTAAATGTAAAAATTTTAACCTCCTAATATTTTCGTACAATATTAATAAACATGTTCGTTTAAGTAAATAACCAACAATGTATGTTAAGGGTTAATGGTAACACGCAATTCAGTGTGCAAATTAATTGACTTATAATTGTTTACGTGTCTAACATAACATAATATTTTGCGTACTAATTAAATAATAAATGCATGATTTGTGCTTTCAAATAAAACGTGTGGTTGCAAAATAAAGCGATGGTAAGTAAGGGACAGCTTTATATGTTGCTTCTGCTAGGTAATACCTAATTGGGGTACGTAGAAAGACGGGAGGGAAACGAAAGGGTTTATATTTCTTTGTTTTAATAACATTTTGTTTATCTTTGAAAATAGTGCGCTTAGGCCTGCCGAGCAGCAATATAAAATGGCCGCGAGTTACTAGAGTGCGCATGAGCGGATGAGACCATGTGATAGAGGAGAGAGGCTGTGGAAAAGGGATGATCACGTGCTGATGCCGAGAGGCTAAGATGAAAGTATGGTCAAGGCTGCTGTGACCCTTCTGAGCAGATGTGTGCCAAGATGATCAGCAAGAAGCGTGAGAAGCCTGGCTGAATCAATAGACGGAACTGTATTATACAAAATGTAACAGAAAAAGATACAATTTGGACTGATCGAAACGGATGAGCAAGTGTATGAACTGTGGGAAACGATGCTTGTATGGACATTCCACACGGAACTGGTTAAGACCAGGAAGTTTGATTAAAATGTATATGGACCTGAGTTTTGACCAATGAGAATGAATCGCGCCATGTAAGAAGAAACATTTTATGCTGTAAGCTAGAATTAGGGTATAAGAAGACCTACTCTTGGTGGGAGGGGTTAGAATGCTGCGGGATGCTGCGGGATGCTGCTGAAGAAGTTAGATGCTGTAGATGGGAGAAGTTGCGGTTGCTGATGCTGACGAGCTGATGCTGCTGCTATTATTTTCCTTTTCCAGTTGAGTATAAAGATGCTGCTTTAGGAGAACTTTTTATTGATAGATTTTTATTAGAATTATTAGGCTTTCCCCAGAGAGATAGATAGTTTGATCTATAGAGTTCTTATTATGATAACCTCATTTTTCCATCTAATAAAAGTGCCATGCAATTTCAAACTATTCTTATATTGATGATAAATGCAATGATCTGAATAATAAGCTTAATCTCAATTTCCTGCATTCAAAACTTTATATAAACTTTATTATTCATTAAACAAATGACTCAGTGATTTTCTTTAGCTTAATGATTAATAATGAAATGGTAAAAGAGTTCATTGTGATTGAGCTGGTCTTAATCACCATCAACTGATTCCTACTAGTTGGTCCATCGACCAATGAGCGGAATACCTTAAAAGCAAATGAGAAATATTATGTCATTATAAAAGAGGTATCCCGTCTCCTTCTAGCGAATCGTTTTTCTCCTAGGTTCATGACGGAGGAAATCCAGGGAACAAATGAGTAAGTGAATGTATATGCGGTGTTATGGGCCCCACCGTCATATGGATATAGTGTGTGTGTTAGAGAAATAATTGCACCTGGATGACCAAAGCATAATAGGAGAATTATTTTTATTGTTAGCGCTGGATCAGATTTCTTGGTAGCAGAGTTATGGTTTCTATAGATTAGTTTGGTGATTATTGATTTATGATTATAGATTATTGATAAGTTTATGTCTAACACTTTTTGTTGAGTCGCGTTATGTTATATGTAAGTTTTCACGCTTCCGGGAAGTAGGAAGTGGAACACGTGTGGCAAGAGAAGTCACATGGAATTTTACACTGTCTGAGTTCATTTTTGGTAATAACACAGGTTGTGTTATATTAGGGACATTTTGCGTATAAAAGGTGTGTAAGTGAAATAGTGATCGGTTTTCTTGTGAAACTTTGGCCTTAATTCTCAGGAGCAGTATAGTCTCCACATGTGTTTTATCCCCAGAGAAACGGGTTTACTGATTGCTTGAAAGAAGGGTAAGGTAGAGGGAAGTGCTACTTTATCGACGAAACTGAAAGTTCTGTGGTAGGGTAGAGGTAAGCGCTGCCGACTGGAAAATACAGAATTCTTGTGTGAATGGTCAAAGCTATCTTTTCGGTTTAGCGAATCAGACAATGGAAATGTGGATAAAATGTTGTAACTAACAAGAATTGTTGAAAAAGAAATTGCCGATAAATTTTGTAAAGGAGGGGTCAAGAGCAAAGTGAGGTAGACAAAAGCCGCGCTGGGATTGGACAGTGCGCTAGTCACATGAGAACAGGAGCAGGACTGACGTAGACAAAAGCTGCGCTGGGATTGGACAGTGCGCCGTAGACAGAAATCGCTGTGATTGGAGTGTTGGTGTGAGTCGTGCTAGTATTGGTTGAAATAACGCATAGGGAACAGTATTGAATTGCGGATTGTTAAGGAGAAAAAGGTTGTAAATCATGTCGTACTATTTCAGTACTATGAGTATGGAAAAGAGAAAACGTCTTGGATGTCGAAAGTTAAGAACTTCTTTAAGAAGGACAAAAAGGTAGTGACTAGAGAGGGACAAATAATTCCTCCACCGAAATCACCAGCTTCACATATGATGCTGAAATATGGATATCATACATGCATATGGTTAGAAAATTGGACAAAATACACCAAGAACGATGGAGCATTGGCTTTTCCTGAGAATGGTTCATTTAATGTAGCTGTACTACGGAACTTGAGAGAAAAGATGGTAATGTTAGAACCCAGACCTAGACCGACACAGTTTGAAGCTTTAACGGAATGGGAAGATGAGATGTATGAGCGAGAGAGATCCAGAGGATTAAAGAATCATGAGTTTTTGCCTGGAAGGTTGTGGGGAATAAATCATGAGGACAGAGTAAAGCGTTGGAGATATGCTAACATGGCAGGAGGTTTGTTTCCAGCTTTTGCGGTTGAGGAAGAAGCAAAGAGAAAGTGTACCGAGAAAAAGAAACATGTAGTGGTAGAAAAGTATGTGTATGGTGGTAGTGAAACAGATGACGAATTGCTGGAAGATATTTTAAACAGAAACCCACCTCCATACCAACAGACTTCTGCGGTGGTGACACCTAATGCACCGCCAATGGAAACTGGGAGGAATAAAAAACCCGAACGAAGAAATGAAATAAATAGGTCACAAGAAACATTTAAAACTTCACAAAATGAAGAGACAGAAAGTGACAATGCAATTGAATTAGCAAAAACGACAAAAGAATTGACTGAGAAAATAAGAGAATTGACAAAGAATATGGAAGCTGTAACTGTACCAGTAACGATAGGTCCAGTAATGCCAATTTTTGAGAATCAGAAAATTAATGAACATTCCTTAGTGATTCCCATGAATTCACATTTGCAAAGAAAAAGAGAAGGGATGGAACTGAATAATGAAGGTGCCCCTAATTTGGCTAGTACGTGTAGACCAAGCCCACCTACAAATTTGACGATAAATGAGAATGAGATTAGGAGAATGCCTATGGTGACAGAGTCCGCATCAGGAACACCAGAAAGAAGCAGTGATTGGATAGAATTAAATAGTACGCCTGTAGGTCCGACTCCAGAAGAGTTAAACGAATGGATGAAAGCGCTAAAAGCAAAAGAACCAGAAGAAAAACCATTAGATGTAATTAGGTTAAAAATAGACATGGAAGAGTTGATTTTGGGAACAATTGGAACAGAAAAACTAAAAAATTATCAGGATGATGAGATTATGTTTTTGTGCAAAAGTCTTACTTGGAGAGCTAGAAATTTACATGACAAATTGGAAGAGATCGCAAGTGAACTAGGAGTAGAATTTGTGAAAGTAAGGACGTTGCAGAAACCGTACAGAGTAGATTTTTGTGAGAAAGACATAGAGAATTTGAACACATCAGGAAGACTGTCCCAAATAAAAGAGCTGATTGTTTTATTGAGAAAATGGGGTGATGTGGATAGATGGAGAAATAGATGGACAAAGAGGAATGAGAAAACAACAGATAAAGCTTCTTTGGCTTTTGCAGTGACAGATAAAGAACCAGTTGCTAGGGAATACCCGATGAGAGAAACACCAGGTGGTAGTTATGTGCATGTTCCGTGGACCAGACAGGATATACTGTCATTTACCAATGACTTTCCCAAATTGAGAGAGAAACCAGTAGAATGGTACAGACAAGTGGAAAGGTTTGTTAAGGTGTCAAAAGTGCTGTGGATAGATCTAGATGGATTGTTTGATATAGTAGTGCCAGCTGATTTATGGACAGAATGTAAGATTACCATTGATTGGCCAACTGTAGAATATCCAAGGGATGCTAAAACAGGAGCGCCAGGTCCAGAAGTGATGAGGAAGTATGATCAAGTAGTTACCTTTTTGAAGAACAAAATTCCACCAAAAGAAACAGATTGGGTAAAAATAGACAGAACAACACAGGAAAGCAAAGAATCAGTGCACGCCTACTATGAGAGATTGTTGTTGGTTTTCAAACAGTATAGTGGTTATGAGACACTAAGTGAGAAGGACATGAGTCATTTTGTATATAGGTTTGTGTATGGATTAACACCAGAGATAAGTGAAAGGATTAAGCAGCACTTGATAGGATGGCAGAATAGCACAGTGGATGAAGTTTTGAGATATGCTAAGTATTGCAGTGATGAAATTGAGAGTAAACAGCGTAAATTAAAAGAAAAAGCCATGTGGGCACAGGTGAAAGTTGCAGAGAAGCAAGAAGCTCAATTGAGTAATACTAGCAGTGAAACAGGACAGTTTAAATCCCGACCTAATATAGGTAAAGGAAAAGGACAAATGAGCATAGATGAGGCAAAGAAAAAGTGGCCATGCCACAACTGCGGAAAGCTAGGACATTGGAGAAACGAGTGTAAATTTCCTCCAAAACCTAATGTGGAAAATCAATCATTAAATTCACAGGTGCAGAGTGAGGTAGTTACTCAACAAGGTCAGGTGCCACAACCACCACTTCCCAAGAGTGTTAACCAACAGAAATACAGTGCAGAAACAGGATTCTACGGAGGAGAACAGGTAAAACAGTTGTCGCGTGCAGCTGAAATTTCTCAATATTGGTTACGACAGGATGAGGATGAAACGGATGAAAGTTCATGACGGTGCCTAAGAGAGAGGGAAGAGTGCGTGCTTGGCGCAACTCTAGAGGTAGATCAGTCTGGTCCATTTGTGGATGGAGAAGTGAATGGTGCAAATGTAACATTCCTTGTTGACACTGGAGCTACCCGTTCTACTGTTAGGTCAGTGGAAATTCCAAATCTTCCTCTCTCAGGTGAACATATCCAAGTGGTTGGAGTTTCCAATCAGCAAATTAAAACGCCTCTTACTAGATTAGTAAAGGTAAGAATTGGTCCATTTAGTGAAATGCACCGATTTGTGGTGTGTGATTGTAGTCCCGTGAACCTTTTAGGACGCGATTTATTGTGCAAAATGAACTGCACAATTTATTGTACTCCAGACGGAATTGCATTTCAGACTCCAGATGAGGATGTGCTGTATAAAATGACAATGGTGAATTTAGAACCAGAAGTAAATGGTTTGTTTCCTGTATTTGATGCAGAGAAAATCCCAATTGAGTTGAAAAGGACAGTGAAAGAAGAAGTGTGGGACTTTACAGGAGAAGATGTAGGATTAATGAAAGGAGTAGATCCCGTTAAAATAACAGTAAAAGAAGGAACGAGTTACCCAAATACGCCCCAGTATAAATTGACTCCAGAAATAATTGAAGGAATAACGCCAGTAATAAATAAAATGATTGAACAAGGGATTCTAAAAGAAATCATGAGCAGTCCATGTAATTCGCCAATAATGGGACTGAAAAAGCCAAACGGAACATATAGAATCGTACAGGATTTAAGAAAGGTAAACAAAATTGTTGTACCTTGTTGCCCAATAGTACCGAACCCTGCTGTGATTCTATACCAGATTCCACGTGAAGCAGAATGGTACACAGTAATTGATTTATGTCATGCATTTTTTTCTATTCCATTGCATCCAGATAGCCAGCCAATATTTGCGTTTAGGTTTGGAGAGCGTATTTTGGCATGGTGCCGAATTCCTCAAGGGTACACAGAAAGTCCCTCAATCTTTAATCAGATCCTAAAGAAATCATTGGAAGATTTAAGAATGCCAGAAAAGTCAGTAATGGTTCAGTATATTGATGACCTACTGGTGGCATCAAAAACGAAAGAAGCATGTGTCAATGATACAATTGCTTTGCTGAATCATTTAGCAAAAAGAGGACATAAAGTGTCCCCTTCAAAATTGCAGTTTTGTCAACAAGAAGTCCAGTATTTAGGGCATAAAATTGAGAAAGGAGTGCGAAAGGTAACGACAGAAAGAATAAAAATGATTCAAGGAATGAGAGCTCCAATGACACAAAGAGAGGTAAGAATGTTTTTGGGAATGGTTGGATATTGTCGACAATGGATAAGCGGTTTTTCACTGATTGCTAAACCATTGCAGAAACTGACAAAGAAGGATGTTAAAGATCCTTTTGAAATGAATGATGAAGAAATGAAAGCATTCAGAGAGCTGAAAAAGAAATTGTGTGAGGCTCCAGCATTGGGAATGCCTGACTATGAGAAAGATTTTGAGCTGTTTTGCAGTGAAAGAGATGGATGTGCGTTTTCAGTTTTGGTGCAGAGACATGGAACTATGAAAAGACCAATTGCATATTTTTCAGCTGTTTTAGACCCTGTAGCGAAAGCGTTGCCTGGATGTTTGAAAGCGGTTGCTGCTACTTGTGTGAGTCTGGAACAGAGTGAAGGCATAGTGATGGGGTATCCATTGAGAGTGTATGTTCCCCATTCTGTGGAAATTCTTTTGACAAGAACGAAAACCCAATACATGACACACAGTCGGCTGACTAGGTATGAAAAGGTAATTTTGAGTGCAGATAATGTGACCATTGACAGATGTATGAATGTGAATCCTTCAACATCATTGCCAGATGAAGAGAATGTAATTGAAATGGATGAAGTAGATCACGATTGTCTGAATGTGCTCGAATACTGTACAAAACCAAGAGCTGACATCCGAGATGAGCCTTTGAAAGAATCAGATTATATTCTGTTTGTGGATGGCTCATGTTTGAGAACGAGTGATGGAGTTCTAAGTGCAGCATATGCAGTTTGCACAGTAGCAACTGTATTGGAAGCATCTTGTCTGAAAGGTATACGGTCTGCCCAAGTTGCAGAATTAGTAGCTCTGATTCAAGCATGTAAGTTGGGAAGAAATGTACGGGTTACGATTATGACTGATAGCCAGTACGGCTTTGGGGTCGTGCATGATTTTGGTCAGATTTGGTCACAAAGGGGTTTCTTGACGTCTGCAGGGACGCCCATCAGAAATGGAGATTTTGTGAAAAAGTTGCTTGAGGCGATACAGCTGCCTAAACAAATCGCTGTAGTGAAGTGCAATGCACATAAAAATGGGGAAGACTACATTACTGTTGGAAACAAATATGCTGACGAGATGGCACAGTACTGTGCAAAGAATGTGGTTTCTTTGAATAAATGTCGCGAAAGAGAGCATATTTCTTGTCCTTTGCTTTTTACTAACTCAATTGAAACATGGGATGAGGTGAGACAGTTACAAGAAGCTGCAGAGGATGAAGAAAAAGATACCTGGATAAAAGCAGGATGTAGAAAACATGAAGAAACTGATGTTTGGGTTTACAGGGATGAGAGACCAGTTATGCCTGATAGCATGATTTCTGACATGGCACGGATGTACCATGGACAAGCCCATATTGGGAGAGATTCAATGATCAGACTGTTTAGACAAACATGGTATAATCCAAAATTCAGAGCCATAGCTGAGAGTCTTTGTCAGAGATGTCTTATTTGTCAACAGTTAAATCCAGGAAGGAAGACAGTAGTGAGTCTAGGAAGAATAGGACAAGAAGGGGGTCCTTTCACTAGAATGCAAATGGATTTTATTGAAATGCCACCTTGCAGCAGATTGAGGTATGTCCTAGTGGTCGTCTGTTTGTTTTCCCGTTGGGTGGAGGCATATCCAACAAGAAGGAATGATAGTATCACGGTAGCAAAACTTTTGCTGCGAGAATTCATTCCGAGGTATGGTTTTCCAGTCACGATTGAAACAGATAGAGGAACACATTTCCAAAACAAATTAGTTAAACTGATTTGTGAAGCACTTAGTATTAAACAGAAACTGCATTGTGCATACATACCAGAGGCTTCTGGAATAGTAGAGCAAGTGAATGGAACGATCAAGAACAGGTTAGGAAAAATGTGTCAAGCTACAGGACTCAAATGGCCAGATGCTTTGCCATTAGTTCTGATGACAATCAGAAGTATTCCAGAAAGGAAAACTGGACTCAGTCCACATGAAATAATCATGGGACAAGCAATGAGACAAGCACAAGTACCTGTCAACAAGCTACTGACTATAACTGATGATCTAGTGCTGGATTATTGCAAAGGATTGGCTGATGTGGTGCGTTCTGTGTTTCATCAGGTTGGACCGGATGCGACCACTCTTGAAAGAAAACCAGCTCACGACTTGAATCCAGGAGATTGGGTTCGAATAAAAGTCCACCGGAGAAGAAACTGTTTGGTTCCTCGCTGGGACGAACCACGACAAGTGATCCTGGTGACGACCACTGCAGTCAAGTGTGCAGGAGTGAAACATTGGGTACATGCCAGCCACACCATCAGAGTTCCAGAACCTAAAGATCGACATGTGAGTCGGCATCTGGAAATATCTGATAACAGTTCAGCATCAGAAAAAGAAGAAGAAACAAACAGGGTGCCAGAACCTGAAGATCGACCTGTAAGTCGACATCTGGAAGACCCAACTACAAGTGCAACGATAGAAGAAGAAGAAGATATAGAAGAAATAGCTGAAGTTCCAGAATTTGAAGATCGACCTGTAAGTCGACATCTGGAAATATCTGATAGCAGTTCAGAATCTGATACAGAACATTCGGAAGGTGAAGAAATTCTAAAAAGAAAGTGGAATTTTGAAAGCATAAGAGAAGAAACTGAGCCAGAAGATAGTGACAGTGAACAACCAAGTACAAGTTGTGGTAAAATTCCTTCGCAGATAATATTAATAGATGAAGAAGGGAAAGTTTCAAACCAAAAGTTAGAAAAATCGGAAAAACCCCGAGGAGCAGTAGGGACAGATAGTCAAACACAAGAACAGGGAATTTTAGAAGCAGATAGAGAGACTGACACAAATTCGGAAGAACCTCGAGGAGGGACAGAAATAGGTGAACAAAGGAAGATAAGAAAAGAACCACAAGTAGAAGAAAATGAAATTATAAGTTTCAAAATAAGAGGAAATAACGAAAGAATTGAAACAGAGTCTGAAGAAAGTGGAGAAGAAAGAAATGAAAAACTAGAGACAAGAAAAAGAAATTGGAAAACAGAAAGAGAGGAAAAAGGAAGTGAAGCAAAATTGCCAAGAAAAGGAGACAATTGGCCCAACGAAGTAAGAAAATTAAGATACAGGATCATAAGGTTGGATGGGAAAAGTGCTGAACAAGTGAATGAAATAACAAGTCAAAAAGAGCAAGAAAAACAAGGTGGAAAACACTTGCAGAAAAAGAAAAGAGTAAAGAAGGTAAATCAAAAGTATAGATCGCCTGAATGGTTGTATCGTGCTTTGACTAGTCACAAAGAAGAATTGAACACTCACGAAAACCCAGAACAAAGAAACCTGATGGGAGAAAGTGAAGTGCAACAAACCCGAAGCAACAAACCTGAAGAAGTTTAGATAGTTTACCGGATTTGACAAAACACTGAACTGACGAATTTACCAGATGTGACAAAGAAAGGATTCTGAAAAAGAATTAAAAGAAAGTACCAAGCAAAGACAAAATATTGGAAGTACAGAGTGGCAAGCAAGTCATTTCTGAGGTGTAGTGACACAATTTTCTAGAAAACAAATAAATAAGGTTAGAAGACAAAATGGAAAATACTAGAGATAGAAAATGTAAATGTGAGTTTTTAAGTAGATGGTGCAAGATGTGCTGTTTTTGTACAGGATTATTAATAACAGTATGGGTGGTATTAGCAATCACTATTCCAATTAGTTTAGCTGTAGTAGAAATGTCTAATAACACTGAGAAAGAAAAAGGAGCTAACACTCAAGAGCCAGTTATTTTAAAGAGTAGTGCAGAATTACATAAGGACAAATCAATAACAGATTTTTCTAAAAATGTTTTTACTAAATTATTATATGAGTATGTAGAAACAATGGATGTAAGAGATTGCTATGTTTGTATGCAGTTGCCTGCATCTGTAGCAGAGGATGTGACTTATCATCACCTCCCTTTGACGTATGGAATAACATGTAGTGTTTTAGCAAGTTTATTTTATAAAACAGGTAGATTAGAATATAATTACACTGATATAAATAAGATTTTTGCAAAGGTTTCTGTAGTTCCTGAGCTTAACAAAATAAAAGAGGGAAAGACGTTTGGTGAATATTTCTTAGAAGATAAGATTTTAACATTAGATAGTATAATTAGGTACAACCTTACCTGTGAGTTAAAGAAGGAAGAAAAGGTATTTTTAGAAATGGTTGAAGAGAGAAGAGTGAAATTTCAAAGAAAAGTGATAGAAGAGACAAAAACACCTCTTTGGGCGTTTGAGGAAGACAATCATGACAAGAAAAAGACAAATGCAGCTATGACTCTGGATTGGCCCCAACAGGGAAGGTTGTGCATTAGAAGAAATAAGACAAGATATGACAATTATTTTGTGGGTTCCAGCAATTGCCATGACAATTACCAAATTTTAGGTGGATGGGGATTCAAAGGGGGAAAAGATCCAATATTTCCAGGGATTTATTATATTTGCGGAAACAGGGCTTATTATAGGTTGCCGGACCATTGGTATGGGTCATGTTACTTAGGCTTGGTCTTTCCAAAGATTTTTCATGTAGATAGAAAAGAAAAAGGAACACACAAAATGATAGAACAGTTCGAGCGTCAGACGAGCGCTGAGGCCAGACCCATAGGAATCTAGAGCAGGAATCCACTGCAACCATGATATATTTCTTGGACCCATCAGATTGTAGGGGTCCGCAGTGGTCCAAATACACACATGCGAGAGGTTTGTCTGATTTCTGGGCGTGTTACGGTGGAGCCTTTTATATGCTGACAGATGTCGCATTTCAAGACATAGTCTTTAGTCTGCTTTGTTAACCCTGGCCACCAGTAGCGCTGTTTCAATAAAGAAATAGTCGCTGTAACGCCTGTATGCGCAGAACCCAAACCCTTGTGTGCTGCTAGAATTAAGCCTTGCCTACGATCCATATTTGGTATTACTCTATCCCCCACTCCAGGAATCTGAGCATATGGAATGTTTTGTGCATCTAACTTGTAGGAGTACTTGAGTGGAAATTTCTTTGATACTGCTGTGCTGCATTTGCGTGAAGCATTGACAGCTACCATAATCTCGCCGTCTACTCTCGTCTTTGAACGAGTAACTGCAGCTACGGCGGCTGTGCGAACAGCCCCCTTTGTGGCTTCATCAGCCAATGAATTCCCTTCAACGTGAACGCCATCACGCTGATGACTCAGTGTATGTATCACGTGAGCCCTTGGTAGTTTGTTTCTCAACTCCACTACCTGTTCCCATAGCATTTTATGCTTAATTGTGCCACCTTTTGCATCTTTGAACCCGTTTTGTTCCCAATGATGTAAATATTCATTGTACGACTGTACACAGTAAAAGGAATCACACACAATTAATGTGGGGAATTCGTGTTCCGTGTTTACAAGTGCCAGTATAAGTGCTTTGAGTTCTGCCAACTGAGCCGTGCAGTCTCCTAGAGATTGCGTTTTAGTGCAACTCGGATGGAACTTTCCATCGTGCATGCGACCTTTAACAATCGCACACGCTGCGCTGTAAGCTTGCTTACTCCCTATGGCTGGTTGAGCAGATCCGTCAGTGTAAATAATGTATTCATACTGATCTAGAGGCAAAATCTCATTTGGAAGAGGATATTCTTGTTCGTATTGCAGAAATGCTTGTGTTTTTAAACTTGGATCAAATATGTATTCAACATCCGTTGCAGTAAGAGAATTAGCCCATTGTATCCATCTGGGATATAAGGCTTTCGCATTTGGAATGCTAGCTTTTGTAACAGCTTCTAAAGCTGGTACTGGGGTCACGACAATTATGCGTTTACCCTGAGCCAGAGCTCTTTCTCTTGCTACAGCGGTCTGCACTGCTGTCAGGATTTTTTCTGTTGAAGTGAAACGCATCTCTGCGTTTGTGTATAGGTGTGATTTGTATGCGATCGGTACCGTTTCGCCTTCATTGAAAGTCAAATAAGTGTACCCGCATTGACCCGCTATGACTCGGATCACTAAGTAGTGTACGTTTACGCGTGTCTGTAAATGTTTAGAAGCTATCATGTCTTCCTGTAGGGTGCGCAGGATGTTTGTATGTTCCTGTGTCCATTGTCTGACTGAAAAATCAGGTTTTATTAAGTCGTAGAAAGGTTTTACTCTTTCTGCGTAATCCAAAATGTATGTTCAACCAAAATTTAGGAATCCCAGAATTGATTGTAAATTCTTCAATGATTTTGGAGGTTGGAGCAGCGCACACTTTTCTAAAAAGTTAGCTGCTAGGCTTTTTCCTTCACTTGACAGCTCGTATCCTAAAAATAGGACACTGAGGTGGGCAATTTTTGGAAATTAAATTTATAGCCCTCAGAGGCAAATCCCATAATAATGGTGCTCACCCTGATCAAGTGCCTCGGTAAGTCATCGTCCGTCAGATAAATATCATCCACATAGGACAATGCTTCTTCATCCAAATTTTGGAGTAACTCTGTTACTCTTGCTGAAAATACCAGGGGCTATTTTTATACCCTTGGGCTAGTTGACAAAATTGTCGCTGGGACCCTAAAGCACTGAATGCGGTCAGATACCTGCTTTCAGGCGCTATATTTTGGCAGAAAAATCCATTTGAGATATCAAGTGTTGTTTTGTATTTTTTGCGCACAATGTTATTCATTAATGCGGCACTATGTGCATTTTGAACTGCAAATGTCTTTGTGCAAGTGTTTAAATGTCTGTAATCCAAAACTAAACGATATGTGTTGTCAGGTTTCATTACGGGAAACAAAGGATTGTTCATAGGTGAAGTGCAATTTTCAATCACCCCCTGGTATTCTAGTTGACTTGTTTTTTAGCTTCCTGCTTTATAGGGTATTGCCTTTGAGCATTTGGGGAAACTTTTAGCGGGATCACGTGGTGGGTTGAATCCTCATCCCAACCAACATGATTTTTATACAATGCTGGAGCTAGGGCAACCGCCCACTCTTGCGCATATGCATGTTTTAGGTGAATGGGAACGAGGTCGGAAAAGGCTGGAAAAATTACAGTTTCTCCCCTAGGGCACTCCATGACGAATGCTGGCGGTCAGTCTTGTTCTGCTAATAGATTGTCATACCCAGATGACAGATTTTTCCAAAAGAGACCTTTAACTTTTCTGGGCTTGTCCCCCTCCATCCGGAGTGTTATCTCATGTAACTTATGTGGGACACTTACCCGAGTATCAGGTGTTTCCACCGTGATATACTCACTCAACTCCGCTGTCAGCAGAAATTCCTTCAGGTTCTGGCGAGCTATCGTTACTTCTGCCGCGCTGTCTAGCATCGTCAGAGCCCATTCCCTGTTCAGAAGCTGTGTCCTCAGAATTCTGGGCATGTCTGATCTTGAGACCTGCTACCTTCTTCTTTTTGAACTGAGGCTTTGATTTTTGTTTATCTTCTTTTTTATGTGCGTAGTCCGCAGCGCGTTGCGTGTCTCTGGACTTTGTACGCTCCTCTGACCGTCCTTCCCTCTCTGAGTTTTTTGATGAACCCTGAAAGGAACGAGAGGAACGAGTATCAGTATCCTGATACCTGTCAGGTTTTTTAATATTATCCCTATTCCTGAGGTTATACCTCCTTTCAGAGGGCTCCTGTTGAGGAGACCTACCTCTGGATTGAGATCTGCTGTCTTTAGACTTTTGTTGTTTTTTATTTTCCCACTTCTTTTTAGAAGCAGTAGGTGTCTGCTTTGTAGTGTCCTTTTCAGGACTGCCCACTAGTTGTGGTTTTAATGCTTTCCCACCTAGACTGTCTCTGCCTAATTCTGCGTATGCAGTTTCAATTATTTTGGGTAGTTCGTGTTGATGATCCTCTGGACTGAACTCCCTTAGGCGTTGGCGGATCGCCACTGAAGCTGCTTCCCCCTTAATGTTAGCTAGTATTATGGCTGATACCTGGTCGAAGTTGTTTAGTAACTTCATCCCTAAGTTTAGGGCAGGTTCTGCTCCGTACTCATTTTGTATCTGTCTCAATACATCAGGTATTACTGCTAAGGACGGGATACCATGTGTTCTGGTATATATGGCAGCAAAGACTGAATCCCAAGAGGTGCAGTCCTCTACTTGTGGTGTGATCCCCATGGGCAAGCAGATTGTTAGAATTCTGTGTTTTTCATAGGTGGTAGTATTTGGGAATACTGCCTCAAGCTGAGTTATTTTCTGAGCTATCCAGAATGGTATTTGTTCGCGTTTTGCGGGCATTTTGCCCATTACTGCGTGTAATGTTTGAGGAGTAATTTTATTTCCTGTACCCTGAACTGGAGTACTGTTTGCTGCACCTGCTGGTGCAGGTTGGATTGTTAAAGTCCTCATGACGAATTGTGTCAGGTTTCTGTAGATTTTAATTAAATCTCTGTGTTGTACGAGTAAGTCTGGCTGTGGCATTGTTCCAATGTCAGGATGCGGTGTGTAAGCCGCTAGTATTGGCCATGTGGCCCCGTCTCCTCCGAGCGGGCCTAATCTTACTCTTTGTCTTACGTGGGGTAGGGCGCCATTAAACCAGTAAAAATGTTTCTGGTAAGTGAGTGGAATCTCTATGTCCTCAAACGGGGCATATTCCTGTGGTGCATCTCCTGCTATGTAGTAGTGAAATGTCTTTGTTATGGCATTTTCTGCTGGGAATGTAACCCATGAATAGAACACCTCTGTTTTGTTTGATTCGTGTGCCTCAATCACGAAAACAACAAGACCACCCTTGGCTTGTAAGCCATTTTCTAGTAGTCTTATTGTGACTGTCCTTCTGAATTTTGGTGCAATCTGTACCGCATCCTCAGGATCTTCTTCTCCCAGGTCAACTCTTTGGTCCCCTGCCTCGTTATCAGGCATGTTTAGAGGAAGAAGTGTTCAAAGGGAACTAAGATGAGGTGTTATGCACAATTTAGGAACTAAATGCCCTTTCAAGCTTGATTAACCAACAGCCAATAAATAGTATTTTCGTACTACTCAGCTGCGGCGGATTTTGCGCCCACCCACTCCAGACGTCTCTGGGGTTTTGTGAGTAGGTTCTCTGAGAATAGCACAACTGAACTACTCAGATTCTACTGTTAAATAAGTACCAAACCAATGTTGGTGGCGCCATGTCGTGTAGTTCCTGTAGTACCCATGCAGGACCTGCGTGTTTGGATAACATAAACCGTGGGCTTGGTAATAGACTGATTCTGTGCACCCCCACCGCGTATGTTAGCCTGATTTGCATTAGCTAGCTCACAGTGCCACTAGAATCTCCTCTTATCGGGAGAGATTAGTTTCTGGCAACCTTAGACCATGACAACCCAAATTCCTCAGAATCGTGGAAACAATGTACTACCTTTCGCTCAGTCACTCGTGCTTACTTATTCAGTTTGTCTCAGAGAGTTACACAGAATAAACAGTCTGGGCGTTTCAATAAGTATTTATTGAACAGTTGTTATTCTAGTGTAAAATATATGTGCTGCAGAAACCAGCAGACAATAGCAGAGATATATTATCAGCAGTACGATAAAAGCAAAGGGATAGAACAGTTCTACCATATTGCAATAGTCATGAATACATACATGAATATAAAAGCATTATGCAAGTGCGCGTACTCCTACGATGCCTAACTAGATGTACCTGAGTGTACCTAGCATATGTGTAGGTCTAAAAGCCTAAGAGCCAAGAATCCTTCTAGGATTTAGTCGAACCCCCATACCTGAATAGAGAGAGTGTGGGACCCCGTCCTGGTCTCGAGTTGGACACCCCGCAAGGGCTGTGTCAGACCGCTGTCAGCTGGAGCGACTGCATGCAGGAGCCTCAGCGCCCCTGGTCAGTGTGTCAGCATGGAAGTCTCGGTTCCCTCTCTCTTACAGGGATAAGATGTGGTGTATTTATACCCTAAAGAGTCTCGGTCCTCCCATATGGTTTGTATTGGTCTGTCGTTAGACATGAGGAAGACGTCAGGGGTGAACTTTGTACATACATATTATGCAGGTGGTGTATTCCTAGAGGGCCATGCATAATTAATGAGTACAGTGTGGGCCTGTGTTTGGGAAAAACCCTGCTGTATTCAAAACCACAGGATAGATAACGTTCAGCCCTCAGAGCACGTTGTGTACTAGCAAGGACCAATGTAGGTGAAAGATCATGCCTATATAAGGAATCATGACTATAATAGGACATGTACAGTTATGACCATAATTGGGCATATGCGGCTATGACCATAATAGGGCAAGTACGAATATGACCATATATGGGCAAATAGGAATACTTCCATTTTAGGGCAAGTACGAACGGGTCTACATTAGGGCCTCTATACGGGACATAACAGCTGATGAGGGGTGTTACCCCAAAACCGGTCCCAGGATGCTTGTTTCCGGTTTAGGGAAGGCCTGGCTTAGCAGTTCGGGCTGGACTGTTCCCATGAGGCACAGGGTCAAGACTGATTTGCATATAGCTGGGTCTGAACTGAGGTGGCGAAGTGAGCTAAAGAACGATGATGCATTCAACCCAGATCTCTTTCTAGGGGTGTGTGTCTGAAAAGTTTCAGTGCTCCGTCCATCATCTCCTTGTGTTTGCTTTGTTCGCCCTAAGTTGGCAGGGTATGCCCAGACGTGGGTCCCTTGCTCACTTTGCCACTGGATTCAAGCTAGCCTGGCTGATGAGGGGTGTTACCCTGAAACCGGTCCCAGGATGCCTGTTTCCGGTTCAGGGAAGACCTGGCTTGGCAGTTCGGGCTGGACTGTTCCCATGAGGCACAGGGTCAAGACTGATTTGCATATAGCTGGGTCTGAACTGAGGTGGCGAAGTGAGCTAAAGAACGATGATGGATTCAACCCAGATCTGTGACTGGGGGTGAGTGTCTGAAAAGTTTCAGTGCTCCATCCATCATCTCCTTGTGTTTGCTTTGTTCGCCCTAAGTTGGCAGTGAATGCCCAGACGTGGGTCCCTTGCTCACTTTGCCACTGGATTCAAGGTAGCCTGGCTGATGAGGGGTGTTACCCCGAAACCGGTCCCAGGATGCTTGTTTCCGGTTCAGGGAAGGACTGACTTGGCAGTTCGGGCTGGACTGTTCCCATGAGGCACAGGGTTAAGACTGATTTGCATATAGCGGGGTCTGAACTGAGGTGGCGAAGTGAGCTAAAGAACGATGATGGATTCAACCCAGATCTGTGACTGAGGGTGAGTGTTTGAAAAGTTTCAGTGCTCCGTACATCATCTCCTTGTGTTTGATTTAGTCTGAAACAGTCAAGTTGTTTTTGGATAGGTACAGCAGGTACAATTCGGAAGGAAAAGTCTTGGTCTTTTTATTTGCAAAGCCTACAATCCTTTATTAGAACAAACTAATAACAGAAACGATCACATGGTATACTACGGCTGTGCATCTCAAATGAATGAAAAACAAACTTGTCCTAAGTTAGTGAAAGCTCGATTTCTCGTACATCATTTACCATGATTTAAGAAAAACGATCTCACACCAGTTTTAGGCAGGAGACAGGTAAAATATAGCATTTTTAGCTCACAAAATTGGGAGTCTGCTGCCTGATCCAAGTCTGTTACATGTATGCATATGGCCCTTTAGTAGCAACTTAAGTACAGCCTTCCATATTGAAACTGAAAGCATATTTTCTTTTCTTATTTTTTAGTTCAATGTTTTTCTTTTGCTTACAATACAGAGGCCCCAATTCTCACTCATTGTGAGTGAGACCCACACATTTAAAAGTCAGGTTATGATTTCACTACTAGAACGCTAATATCACACTTGGCGAGATGATTAAGCCTGAACTGTAAATGTGGCTCTATTCAGAGATCTGCCTATGTAAATGAGTTCTATTGAGGCTTCAGAAACGTATCCTACCATAGAGGGTGCCCTCCTACAGACCCCTTACCTGGATGGTAGTGGCTGCTTTGGACAGAGTGCTTCCCTAGTACTTTTGTAGGTAAGCAGTCTACTACTTTAGTGAGGATTTGGTGTTTTTTTATTAGCTCTACTTTTATTTAACTTCTGTTTTTTAATTAACTGATGTAATGTTCTGTGTTGTCATTGATGTCAAAGGTTATGTGACATTACTTCCTTCGATGTCATTTTCAAAACTTGAGAGTTATTATAATACATACAACTACACAAAGTAACAATGCAATATTATAAGGTCAGAAAATCACAGATATCAGTCAATCCTCACCTTTCCTAGCTCAACTTTCTTATCATGTTGTAGGGCATTTATACATGTGGGGACACTTGCTGACTTGCACTCCATGAGAAGTCGTTTTTTAGGTGTGGGTGGTGACTACCAGTCACTGGGTGCATTTTGGGCTTTTTATTCCGTAACTGGACTTGGCCAATAAAATGGGGGAGGGCAGCTTCAGATTTTCCAACAATCATGCTGGCATGTAATGTTTAAATACATTATACACCAAGCAGAGTGCATGAGAGTGGGTAAAGGGGCAGGGGAAAGGAAGACAAATGCGGATTAGTAAGCGTACTAAGTGAGAGAAAACATAATATTTTGTAGAATAAACCACATTTTTGAAGACTTTCAAAACACAGAGGGAAAGAGTATGTGTGCGTTTTTTGTCTGTGTATGTAAAACGTCCTGTTGAAATCCGACAGACACCTCACCATTCTCGACTGAAAGCACCTGTACCCAACTATTAACCAGAAAAAACAGTTATTAGGGGGGTGTAACACCCCAAACAACCCCCCCGAAGCTACACCCTGCCCTAAATTTCTGTTTTATCACTTTAACAAAATATGCTGATAATTAATTAACCCTGCATTAAAAATCTGGTCAGGAATCTCTACATGCTGGTATTTTCCCGCCATCAAGACCAAACCCAACCCAGTTGTGATGTAGGGCCAAGTAGGAAAGTGAGCAACTAGGAGACATGGTATTTAAATCCAGCCTCCCCGAGCAATGAAATCTAGAACTCTTGGGCTATCATTTCTTGAAAATATTATTCTAATCCAATGTTTTGAAAAGTTTTGAACTACTTGGAATCAGGCTAAATGCGAACACTAAATGTGTGATAAGAAACCTGGAACCTAAAACACATCTATCTTCCTGGAAATCTCCATGACCAAAAACTCAAAATCTTTTCAACAAGCCTTCTCTTGTCAAGGTCTTAGAACCTGCAATCTTCTCCCAGAAGAACTCAGAATCTTCTAGCCTTCTGAAAGGCTTTAAAACTCACCTGCTCAAACTCCACCTGAAAATTAATGCACCCTCTTTCGTGTCGCAAAGATTTCTTGTTTGATGTCCTGTGTTACATATGCAGCGCGTCACTGCCCTTGAGGCTAGATCCTCTAGTTTGATGTTCTCTAGTTCCGACGCAGTCTGTTGGTAAATGTGAAGCATTGAGATGCCCATGTGGTTAGGCTCGCGCTAAATAAACGCCATAATGAATAAGTAATAAAATACATGTACTATTACCCTGGAACAGATGTGGACCAGACTGAAAAGTGGCAGTGGGGGAAAGATATGGTCCTTGAATGAGTTGTCCTGTATTGCAGTCTTGGTTCCCCTACTTGGCCGAGCTGTCCGATCATGGGCAAATCTAATTCTCCCTATGCCTTTGTCCAATTATCTGAAATCATATGCAAACATTGCCAAGCAATTACCTCCTGACCCGCTGCTGTTCCTGTTTAATGAGACAACATAACACTCTAGACTCATGTTGGGGGGTGTGGCTAGCCAACCAAGTTGGCAGACGCACTCTTATGAGGCTCCGTCTCATGGCCCGCTAATTCATCAATTATCCTGCACAAAACAATGCATCGGAATGCCACAATTTATCCGCTGAGACCCAGACAACAACGTGAGCAGGCACAACAAGTTTGGAGACCCTGGAGGGCACCCCGACCGAGTGAGAGCCATCTACGCAGCAGCGGCGTAACAGGGGCGGAAACGCAGTGACCCACCACAATGCAGAACGGCCTGAAGACTCTGGCGTGGTAACTGAGGCGACCTGAGTAGCAAGAAGGGCAGCGCCGCCGGCCCGGGCGTACACCGGGCGTGCAGGTAGTTGGGCGCGGGGCGGTCCCGGGTAGCGGAACAAGCCCGGGCTGCTTCGCGCGCCACTGCAGGAGGCGCCCAGTAAAGACCAACGAGGGGCCTGCGGTCGGCGGCGCTGGCCCGAAAGAAGAGACTGAGCCGCTTTCCCTGAGGCTGGGAGAGTGCTACAGCCACCTGCTGCCCATCACCGTGAGCTGGGAGCCCCATACCCAGCCCCAGCTTCAGCCAGCCGCGAGCCGGAGCAGTGGGGAGTGCTGCAGCCCAACTCTAGGGCCGCCCCGCATCAGAGCTTACAGCAGCACCTGAGAACCATAAATCAACACCGCAAGGCCAGTGGAGGCACGAACAGCCAACAACGCAGCCTGAGGGGAGCCCGCAGCGCCGGACTCGGCGAGCGAATATAGCACACACGCAGCAACAGTGAAGCCAGTGAAGAAGTCCTGCAGTCAAGTAAGCAGCGGCGCGAACAGGAACTTGAGTGCAGGGCGTCCCCGGGTGGTGAACCAGGCCCGAGCTGAATAGTGCGCAATCGCAGGAGACGCCCAGAAAAGACCAGCGTGCGGCCTATGTACAGCTGTGTAGGCACGTAGGAAGAGACTGAACCACTCACCCTAAGGCTGGAGGTGCGCTGCGGCCACCCACGACTCATTGACGGGTACCGTGAGCCCCATACCTGACCCCAGCTGCCACCAATCGCGAATCGGAGCAGTAGGGAGCACCGCAGCCCAACTCTAGGGCCGCCCTGTACCGGAGCTTTAAGCGGCGCTGGAAAAGTATCTCTCTGCACCGCTTGGCCCGCGGAGGCACGAACAGCCACCGTTGCAGCCTGAGGGGAGCCTGCATCGGAGTACTTGGCGAAAGAGCATGGCGCCCTCGCAGAAACAGCGAGACCAGTGGAGAAGGCCTGCAGCCTAAAGAAGGTAGCGAATAGCGGACTCCACGCACGGGCGCAGTTGGGAACCGAACACGGCCTGGAACCACAAACGAGAGACCTCGCTGGGCACAGCCTGAGAAAATCCTGGAGCGCGCAAGCAAACGCCCGGGGTGCATCTCAGTGAGGTGTGAGACACAGGCACAAGCAACCCAGCACGGCAACCTACGCCAGAGCCAAGGGTGAGACTACTGGAGCAGGGAGGTGTGAAAACATTAGCAGTGGCGCCATTGGTGAACAGCGGGAAGCCATAAGAGATCGGACCTGTGCTGAGGGTGCCCGCACCCAGCGAACAGACCGCAGAGGCCCCAGTCCCGGATAACAGTCCAAGCCCTGGTGCACGAACAATCACTGGGCCGCATGTGGGGAGCCTCTTTGAAGCACTAACACGAACTGAGAGGCGCTGTAAATCGTCCCCCTACCAAACACAGCAGCTAAACTACCTTAACAAGATGGGCAGGCAGCGCGCAGGCACGGGGGCAACAACTACGCAGCTGCCACCAGGCCCAACACAGTCGGACCAAGAACCCGGCGCATCAGGCGCCTTCAGAACTTCCACTTTGGAGTCAAAAATAGACTCTGTGCTTCAGGCAGTGGCACAAATTGGTGAAACACTGACACAGACCCGTGCGTCACTCGAAGGCTGAATAGATAAAGTCACATCGGACTTTACACTCCTGCATGCAGACCACAGAAAACTAGCTAGGAGGGTCGGCGAGCTGGCGGCGGAGGTCGACGTGGTCGCCCCAGCGGCTAAAGCAATGGGCGCTGAAATAAGAGACCTCACATCCAGGCTGAACTCACTGGAACACAAGGTAGACGATGCAGAAGGCTGGTCCCGCAGGACCAATATCCTCGTGGTGAGGCTGCCGGAAGGCACGGAAGGCGGAGATGCAGTATCGTACATCGAAACCTGGCTACAGTCCCTGATGCCAGCAGGCAAGCTCTCCACTTTCATCGCAGTAGAGCGAGCACACAGGGTGCCATCGGGCCGACCGCCGCCGGGCGCTGGACCCCGTCCTTTCTTGTTTTGACTCTTGAATTTCAAGGACAGGGATGAAATACTCCACGAGGCCAGAAAAATAGAGGCGATCAAGGTGGACAACTCTCAGGTCCTTTTCTTCCCGGATTACGCCCTGGGGGTACAGAGCCAGCGAAGCACGTTCCTCACTGTCAAAAGACGAAAGCGTGACCTGAACATGAAATACTCCCTCATATACCCAGCCCGTCTGCGTGTGGTTGCAGATGGGTCTACGCACTTTTACAACAAAGCAAAGCAGGAGATGCATGGGACTGGCTTGAAACCATGGACCATCACACCTCGCCAAGCCAGGGATGCAACAACACAGAATCGAGCATGGGAGCCCGAAGGGGTCGCCACAGGAGAAACCGGCTGCGAGCCCGGAGTCATTGAGACAATTAAAGGCTGTCCCCAACTTAGAACAAGTACTGCAGGAGAGACAGGACTCCCTGCAGGCGGTGGTGGACCTGAGAAAACAACAGCACAGTAGAGACACAGACGCCTCATCAGAACGGTCGCTGAGCGAGGACAGTTCGCTGGCCGTGTGGCCCGTTAACGAGGATTCGCAATCACTCCCAGTTGTAACACCTCAGACTGCAGATGATTTAATGTAGCTGATCACCACAGCCCATGGACACTCAAGTATACACCGGTAGCAGTGCATACATGGGAGATTTGCATGATCCGTGCGCACTTCACTTCACACGAGATATCCCAAAGCAATAGGCAAAGTGTGCTAATTGGGGGGCCAACACCAATTCCCACACCACAGAAGGCAAGCTACTGGCGAGCTACACAGGCGATGGCACAGCGCGCACATACACACACGCAGCTCGGGCCCAAACAAAACTACCTCGGCCATTGCAAGCTTTACCCCACCCTCACCCCTTAACAGGACCGACACGGCAAATGTAGCCGTATGTTGCCGCATGGCATTGTTCTCTGTTTGGGCAGACACATGTTGTCCCTCTGCTCTATCCCAGTTGAACCCCACATGGTTCCCTTCCTCGGCAGCTGCCCGAGACGACATGCCCACACACTTGAAGGTACCACAGAAGCATTTTGCGCCCGCTGGGTGCTGGACATATCATCAAGCAACCTTCGACACGCCGAGCCACCCACACACAACACTAACCTATGACTCTGTCATATGCCGCCAACATACATAGTCACCTGGAATGTTAGGGGGATTCACAAGAAAGCCCTTAGATACGGAATATATGCGTACCTTAAGTGGCATGTAGCCCATGTGGCACTCTTACAAGAAACACACATAACGCAACCAGAGATTCGCAGATTGCAGCAGAGGTGGAAAGGTCAAATACTATCCACAGGCTATTCGTCCTACACCAGGGGGGCCTTAATTTGGATCAGGCCAGGGAACCTGTTCACGCCAGAGGAGACTGAAGTAGATGCACATGGCAGATATGTACTGGCAAAAGGCCGTCTCAATGGGAAGTTAATAGTGTTAGGGTCAATCTATGCCCCAAACACGGACCAGAATACATTCTGGCGCACACTAACAGGCCTACTCTCACGCTGGTGCAACATTCCCTGGCTGTTGGGAGGGGACTTTAATTCGGTCCTCGATGCTACACTTGATAGATCTTTCCCTCCACTGCCACAAACAGTTGCAACATCTAACGCTCGGGTCTGGGGGAGTGGCTGCGCTGCTGGGATTTGGCGGATGTATGGAGAGCCCTCAACCCGCAGACACGCTTGAACTCCCATTACTCACACCCACATGGGTTACATTTTCACATCGACCGGTTCGTCGCAAGCCCATTGATACTAACACAATGCCCTAGTGCAGATTATCTCGGCAAAACACACTCAGGCCATAATCCACACATCATGAGACTACAGGGGGATGACGGGGGACCCACCACCCACCTATGGATACTCCAGCCTCTTGCATTAGAAGATCCTCCATTCAGAGAGGCAGTGGGCGCAGCAATAGAGACGTACTTTGAAAGGAACACGGGGTCAGTCACAGATGCAGGCGTGTTGTGGGATGCAGGCAAAGCATTGGTCAGAGGGCAATGCATGGGATTGAGCTGGTGCGTCAGGAAACAGCTGGACCACGAATTAAAACATATCGAAAATACTCTGACCACATTAGAAGCTGAGTTAGCGCAGGGCAGAGCCACGCACCAAGACATAGACACACACAGACAAAAACACGCAGAAGTGCTAGAGAGGTTGCGCTGCTTAAACTATGCGTCGCATGCTGTGCGCACGCATGCGGCGGCGGACAGAGCGGGTAGACTACCTGCAAGAATGATTCCACAAGAGCACGTGCAGATGCCCGTACTGCGGCTACAATCCGCTACGGGGCAGATACTCACCAAGCAACATGATATCTACTGTGAGTTCACTGCACACTACTCCAAAATATATAAGTCATTGACCCGTGCAGAATCAACGGAACTAGAATCCTTTCTCACTACCCTATCCTTGCAGCAGGTCACAGCGGAGCAGAGAGATGAGCTAGGCGAGCCAATAACACTGTTGGAGGTGCAAGACGCAATACGTTTGCTAACCACGGGTAAAGCGCTAGGGCCAGACGGATACCCGGCCGAATATTACAAAGCCTACCAGCAGGCCTTGGCGCCGCGGCTCCTCTCAATGTTCCAGAGCGCGCAGGAAACAGGGACACTGCCGGACACACTTTGCGAGTCTCTATTAGTGTCTTTGCCCAAGCCAAACAGGAATGCAGAGCTAATAGGCTTGTACCGCCCGCTAGCTCTTCTCAACACAGACTATAAAGTGCTAGCCAAAATATTGGCATGCAGATTGGCACCGCTAGTACCGCAACTAATACACGCAGACCAAAATGGGTTTGTGCCTGCTCACAGCACGTCGTTGAATCTACGACGCTTCTTCCGGGTGGCGCACTACTCTAGGGACAACTGGGCACGCGCTGGGTGCCTGGTTTTAGACTTGGAAAAAGCGTTTGACACCCTGGAATGGGGATTTTTATTTGCCACTCTGCGTAAATATGGCCTAGGTGACGAGTTTCTAGGCCTCGTAAAGCTACTCTACACGCACCCAAAGGCTAGGATCAAGACAGGTCCATATGTATCAAAGCAGGTCCCAATTGAGTGAGGTACGAGGCAGGGCTGCCCGCTCTCCCCATTACTATTCATGCTAGCCATCGAGCCACCAGCCGAGGCACTGCGCAGAACGCAAGATGAATGGGGAATCCCCTTGCGTGATGGCACACAGGCAGTCTCATTATATACAGATCATCTGCCAATATACCTCAGAGACGTCAGGTAACCCTGTGCGACAATAGAGAAAATACTGCTCGAATTTGCCTCCGTATCAGGGCTTCGAGTGAATTGGGAGAAATCATGTCTGTACCCCTTCGCAGAGTCAGCTCCAGACCCACAATTAGTCATCAATGGCAGGCCAGTGCAACTAACAGCATTCCGATACCTTGGGATACTTATATACAGGGATCCAACTGACCTGCTTGAGGGCAACCTGGGACAGGCCATCACGGCAGTGAGGGCACAGATGACCTTTTGGAACACCCTGCCCCTAGCAGTCATGGGCCGGATTGCATTGCTAAAGATGGTGGTACTCCCGCGCCTCCTCTACCACTTCACAAACTTACCAATGCACCTTAGGCCACCATTGTTTAAAAGTCTTGAATCAGATATGCGGCAATTCATCTGGCATGGGTCGTGAAGCAGAGCTGCACTGACCAGAATGTATCCCCCGCCCGCCCAAGGGGGTCTACCCCTACCCAATATGGAGCAATACTACTTAGCGGCACAGCTTCAATGGGTGGCGCGGTGGCTAAGTGCGCGTCAATTAGAGGACACCGCAACACAGACGCCAGGACTCACACATTCCCAGATAGCGGAAACACACCTATTCAGTTGCTGTTAAGGGTGGCGTATTACTGTTTCCGCTGCAGCCTCCGCATTACACATCGAGTAACCCCATACGCTCCGTCTCTCCCCATACTCGGTACACCCAGGCGGCATCAGGCAATCACTAGTGTAGAACTTACCCAATGGAAGGAGGCGGGCATACAAACACTAGGGGACCTGTACAATGATGGACAACTCAATCCGTTCGAGGAACTTGCCGAAGACTCGGGCTTGCCGCAAGGCCAATTCCTGCTTCATGCCGTGGTGACACACACATTGCGTGCGACATGGGGAAACATAGCGCAGGAACCTGCCACCCATTTAACTATACAGTACCTGCATAAGTTGGGCACGGGCCGACACCTTACCAGGTGGTTCGCGGACTCCCTCAGAGTACACACGGCATCATAATTACTCTCTCTCCGCGCCCGCTGGGACGCAGACCTGCAGAGGCTTAGCACAGAGCGGGAACGGGAAAACATACTTGGGAGCCCTAGACTTATATCCCGCAATGCCAGATTCCGACTTATCCAATATTATATAACACATAGAGCATATCTGACGCCAGCCAAAATAAACAAATATTTTGACCGCAACTATGCCAAATGTCCAAGGTGCGATGCGGCAGGCGCAGACTTACTACACATGCTGTGGTCCTGCACAGCTATCCAGTCATATTGGGGAACTGTCACCAGATGCCTAACCTAATGTACAGAGCGCACCTTGGACTGGACATGGGAGACATGCATATTAGGACTGTATCAAAGACCCAAAAAATACAAAGTGACGTCCCGCTACATAGACTTGGGACTCGTAGCGGCCAAGCGATTGCTCACTGACGCTGGAAATCCCCTGACCCCCCAGCAGCAAAGGCCTGGTTTCAATCACTCCTATGCTGGGCACAGGCGTAGAGTATAGCGCTCCGTCGCGAGAACGCAATGGGGTTGCGGAAGCAGCCAATAGCGACAGAGTGGGATGCAATCTTAACAGACTTTCGCACATCCTGGCAGAGACACTCAGAAGCACTAGCAGACGTACCCGAGAGTGATGAGGGGTAGAAACCACCAAGGTAAATAGAGCACAAGAAACAGGGCGTGGTACACAACACCCAACCGGCGGCACACGCACAGAGTTGTAGGAATGGCATCCCCCCCGACAGTCAACCGGGTTAAAAATACATTGATTAGGCAATATGGGCACTGGCAGGACCACGCATTTAAGTTCACCTACAATAAGGTGGAGTGGGTGGGTGGGGCAGTACGGTAATCCGCAACAATAATAGACATGATGGTGGAAATTGGTGCACTAATATAATGCTTTAAATATGAGAGGAAGGGTAAATGTACTGTTTTCGTTTTTGTTCCCCCCTGTTATACAAATGTTATGCTGGAAAATATCTAAGATTTGACCACCAAGGCACCGCACCTGATGTTAACGCATTGGACATGAATCTGACGCTAACAGCTGAGATGTATTATGCAGCAAATGTACTCAGAACAGTTTTAATGAATACATTGCACTGTGTAGCAGATGTATGAAGTGCTGTGGAAAACATACAAAATGTATTAAAACAAATTTAAACAAAAAACACTCTAGTCTCATGTTTGGTTTTTGTTCTTACACAATATTACAATAAAGATGTGCAGCAATATCAAACTTCCAACATGTCCCAGAAATAGAATGCAAAGGTTCATGATGTCACTAAGATGCATTTTCCTATTTTTAGATGGTCATACTCATTAATCTATTTAAAACTGAGGAGTCGTTGCCCTCCATAAAGAGCAAAAAGCAAGACATATGGCATTACGTTGTTGCTGTCAGTGGGACAGGCTTGACAACAACAGGACAAATCTGCAGGAATCCAGATGGGTGGCCAGCTTAGTTATAGAAAAAGAGAGCATTGTTCAAATAGACCTCGAGGGTAATATATATTTCTTAGCTTTAGTTCTTGTAGCAGTAATTATATTAAGGACATGGAGGCGAGTATTATGCTTGTTTCTGAGTCTTTACTAACACAGCAGCCAAAGATACAGTATGAAACATTAAACAACAACAAAGAGTACAGGTCCCCTAAGCGTAGTTTAAACATAAAAATAAAGACCCCCTCATGCGAAAAATCACCAATGGATAATAAGGCTAGTCCATAAGAAAATAAAGTTATTTTCCATCAGTCAGGATGTGAATCTGCAGAAAACTGGGCCTGTTTCTCATATGAACCTAATCAAAGAGAAGAAACCATGTTTTCCCTAAAATATAAATTTGTCCTGATGCGATCAGAGTGTGAGACTGTCCCCGCGGATTCTTGAGAAAGTGGGGCAACTGAGGGAGGAGAATTTGAGATGATACTAACAGTTTCAATAAAATAGGAAACCAAACCTGAGCCATCCAAAGAGGATGACAGAAGGATTAATTCTGCTACTTTACACCTCAACTGGGCTGATCATAATGAAAGGGAGAATGGCATCCACCCTTTCACCTCACCTCCAGTCCTGGAGGAAAGCATCCAATGCTTCCTCCTCAGTGTGTGGGCAAGAGTTGTGGAATCGTGGTAACTGGTGATTCAGTTGAGAAGCAAATAGATCTATTGTGTTTGGTCCAAGAACTCTCATTAGGCTCTGCACAGTTTGCAGTAATGTTGGCTTTCCCTGGCAAATACTTTGCACTTACTGAAACCCTGTTGCTCAGGCAGTTATACCATAAATCTCTGACCAGATCCGCTAGAATTTTCAACTTCATCCCACTTAATTTGTTGGTGTAACAAACTACTGAAAGGTTGTTCATCTTCAGAAGAACAAAACAGCTGACTCTGTCCTTTGTCAGCATTTGCCAACAAAAGAACCCATTAGAAACTCCAAAGGGTTAATGTGGACACCTAACTGCTGTTCTAATCAGGTACCTCCAGTAGCTGTAGAGGCACACCTGACCCCAGCACAATCTGCTGACAGATAACTATAACAATGTCCGGGATGCATCCAAAGATCGCCCTGCTATTCATCACCTCCATGTGTTGTAACCACCATTGAAGCTCCGTGCGGGCTTTCTGAGACAAGGAAATCAGGTCCATATAAGGCAGACCATTCTGCAAATGGCAATCTTTAGTTTCTAAAGTACCCAACTGAGGAGGAGACCTGGAAAAATGGCGTGAGTCAAAGCAGATAGGAGGCCTTCTGTCCTCGGTAACTGTCTTAATGAAGACAATATCCTTCTTTAGTAACCTGGTCTTTTCCATGAGCAGCATCAGAGTTGATGACACCAAGTCAATAAGGAAGCCCAGGACATTTATATGTTGCTTGGGGGTTAACTCTGATCTGGGACCACTGAGGATAAACTTCAGGATTTGTAGACAAAGAAAGGCTTAATGCACCTGCAATCTGAGAAAGCATGGGTCCTTTGATATGAAAATGATAATACCGACATAAACAATCAGTCTCATTCCCAGCATCCTCCAGTGTTTGACCACTGGGCGCATCACCCTGGTAAAGCACCAAGGCGTTGAGGAAAGATCAAATGTTAGGGTTCTGAACTCGTACGTCTGACCCCTCCATAGAAAATGTAAGTAATGGCAATGAGAAGGCAAAACTTGGATGATCAAGTATGCATCCTTTAAATCCAGCCTGACCATCCAATCATTTTGTTTGAGCATGTCCAGCAAAAGATGGAAGCACTCCATCGTAAAAGGGTGGTAGAGGATCTATGGGTTCAGTTCCTTTAAACAGGCTACTTGGCTGAAGCCTTTGTCATTCTTCTTCTTTACAAAATCACTGTGCTTGCAAAGCCATTTAAATACAATAATGACTCACAAACCATTGCTTTCTGCACTAGGCCTCTGACCTCTGTGTCTATAAGTAGCCATTCCGATTGAGAAAAGAACATTTGGTGAGAAGTTCATAATTGACGTTGGGCAGCAAAAAACTCCATCTGAAAGCCTTGGCCATTCTGAAAGATCCATGCATCAGTTGTAAGGCATTGCCAGTTGAGGAAGAACTCTCTGGTTCTGCCCCCTTACATTACTTTGGAAGGAAGTATTAGACCCACCTGAGAGTCCTGGTTGGAAGTTGTCTGCAACTCTGGACTGGCCCCAGAATAGTCCATGGTGGCCCTGGCCTCTTGTAAGAAAGAAGGATGCAAACTTGTTTTGAATCCACCTGCCTCTCCGCCTGTAACGTTGAAATCTTTCGTTGCCCTGAGGGTAACCTTGGCTGATGGTGCAGCCCCTAAGACAGTTAGCTGTTGCAAAAATTGCAGGACTAAACATCTTCTTTAGCTAGAGTTGCAACTTATCAAGAGCAGTGAATGTTGTTACAAAGCTGCTCAGCTCTTTAACAAGGGATCTCTGAAGCAATATACCTGGTCTACTGGACCCACTACAGTGTCCAGGTTGCCTAGCGTGGGGTCAAGTTTGGTCAGAATACATCCCCCCCCTCCTTTGACAAAGCATAGTTACCATCTGGTGCATTCCACTAATATTTCAGGATCGACCACCAAGACATTATCCTAGGCTGAGAGAACTGCGTTTAGGATCTTTGTAAGAGTTTGTCTTGGCACCCACTCTAGACTCTATTGAGCTCTTTCCATAGAGTCTCCAGTCAATTTCAACATGAAGGTCGTCATCTTTGGGTCAACCTGTGGGAGGATTGCTACCTTCCCATCAAAGAAAGTCAAAGACATTACACCATAAGGTGGTTTCTCACATCCCTGTCAATAGATTTCCTAAGTGGGAGTTGCATGTAAGCAGCAGGCCTACACAAGGGACACAAGTCCATGGACCAGTGGTGCACAATGTATTTTGGAAAGAAGAGCCCTCCTAAGAGAGTCTTATCCAAAGAGGATGGAAAAGGATCATCGCCGAAATGCTCCTGGTCATTATCCACCCTTTTCCCCTTGTGGTTCTAAATATGCTACACCCTTTGATTCTCCCACTAAGAGGCATCTGAGACCTACAAATCGCATAACTCCCCTTCATTGAAATCTGAGAGATAGAGTTGGGAGAACAATATCCTCTGTTGGAAACCCGCCCTTTGTCAGGGAAGGGCAAAGCTTTGGCTTTACAGTGAATGTCATGTGCCGTGTCCAAAAAGCCCACCTACAAATTCTTTTTACATTTCAAAACATTGTCCTACAAGTACAAATTGTATCTAAGTCTGACATTTAATTAAAAAATTTAATATCTGAAACATCTAACCGCTATAATTCTCCTTACCATTTACAATCCAACCCTTTACCGGTTTAGTTGCTGAAGTAGAATTTGAGAAGTAAACACAATTTGTCCTTTGGAATTTAAAAAGGGTTTTGATGGTATTAGTGGATTAGAGGATATCTCTTGCGCTTACAATAGCAGGTATTTATGTTAAAAATGTTTTTAGTAATTTATAATTGTGTTAAAACATGTGAATTGCATAAATAGGATACAGTATGAGGTTAAGTTCTAAAAGGAATTTATGGCTACAACATTAATCTTTTTGTTTTTTTATGAACACTGTCATTGATGTGTGTCTATAAGTGAGGTCATAACATTTTGATGTTGAAGTGAAGAGAAATTGTGCTAAAATGTTTATGTAGAATAACATAGACATTTTTAGTGACTGTCATTTTACAAACCTTGTGGCTTATTCAGCTAAATAACTATATTGTGAACAATACTTTGAACAATGAGTTCATAAAAACCGGATGAGGGGGATCTGTTGAAACGGAGATAAAGAAATGCACTAAAATTTATCTTAACATATTTTTTTTTAATAAAGAATGAATATTGTTATGATAAATAACATGCATGTACCCAAAGTAAACTGACGAGATGAATTAAGTCATGTGAATCATCTTGATATCGAATAGTGAAAAGAACTGTGGTTTGGAATGTTGAATGTACAACAGTCAATTTTAATAAAAATGTCATGGAGATAATAAGTTTAGACAGTAAACATGTATTTCAGTTAGGAGTGAAATACATTTAATAAAACAACCATAACATATCATTAAAAAACAGATATAGTTTTACAATGTGATTTTTTATGTGTATATATACTTTTATTTTTAGTGTCTTTGGTATAACATCATCAGGCCCGAAGAAGCGATTATTTCCAGAAACACGTGTTGTCCAAGAATTTTATACAAAAGAAAAGAGAAGAATGTTTTCATGTTTATCTAATGATGTTTTGCTTCATTATAGGTTAATAATTCACCAATTGCTCATACATTATGTATTTGTGTGTAGCAGATTTTAGTAAATGTGCAACACAATTTGCATGCCAATTAATGCAATTTACATCACTAATCAAAAGGTATGATCTTTTCATAATAACAAGAAAAGAATAAGTATGATGGAAAGACCTCTTTAGAGAGAGACACCGTCAGATTTTTCTGGGCGCTTTGAGCAAGCTGCGTGCTACAGACATCTTAGCTGATGGTTACAGGCTGATGCGGCTGGCCCTGTCTGTGTTTTTCTCAGCTTGGAATGCCATAACATAGCTAGGCGATGACCGTCTCAAAGCACAGTATCTGACTGAAAAGAACTTGTCTTATTGCCTATTCAAGTGGGTCTTAATCTTTGACTTCTGTGGATCGCCACTTCATCACTACTGGAACCCGGGGACCCCACTGAATCATTATTGGAATCCGGGAACCCTCCACCACCCACTGAGTCATTACTGGAAGCCAGGAACCCCGGCCTAAGCATTTTCAATCATTTGAATCATAAAACAATACACACAAAAAATAGAAATAAGAATTAATCAAACAAATACACAAATGAGGAAATATTGTATTTAATTCACATAAAAATATTGAAAAAAATCAAACTTTTAATGGAAAGGTTGGAGATTTTCTAAATTCAATTGATGCCACTCATCTTCCATACTATATCCTGTTTGATGAACTTGCACTGCCCCCACTAATCAATCTAAGGATACTAACTTGTTTTTTAGACTCTAGTTTTACATGTTGCTTCTTTATTTATGTGCACTTTATTAATATGTTAATATAATTTCATTTTGTAAGCAGTCGTGGACCCCCTGAGTAGGCTTCGCGGACCCTCAGGGGTCCCCGGACCACAGGTTAAGAACCACTGGCCTATTTGATTGCAACCATTATGCTTATTTTTGTTACAACGTTTATTCATATAATCTCACTACTATCTAATAAATAACCCTGTAGACTCACATGACTCCTCGTTACCCTAGACAGACTATTCCCGAGTAGGTTGTATGAGGTACATGGGTTACAGTCTGTACACCATTGTTAAAGTTGGTAAGTTGGCCTGAGCGTGCACTTACCAGAGGGTTTTGGGTATGCTGGAAAAACTACAAAAGCATATCACCTGAAACTTACTGTGTGTCGGTCATTCCTGGTACAGTACTGTCAATCCTCTGAAGCAGCGCATGATTCCTGAATTTGGCTCTATCCCTGCCTTCTGACTTCTTGCTGCAATATCTTCCCGATATGACAATCTAATGATGTCAAAGTCTAAGGAATAAACAGATTACAGACTGGAAGCACCATTATTATGTGGTTACCAAGTTACACATTATGAGTATGCCTACAAGTCTGTGGCTTCCCTGGCACTAGGCTTGCCACTTTCTTTGTTGTAAATAAATCCAGGCACATGGGTCGTTCATGGGCCCAATGGATCAGGGGATTTAACATCTTCAATGCAGCTATGGGTGTGATGGAAGAGGAGTGAAGAGGATTCTTTTTGTTGCACTGTATTGGACACAAGACCCAGGACATTATCTGTGTACCTCTTAAACCAAAGAATATTTAGGTTTGAGAGACAGTCTCATGAAAAAGTATAGTCTCAGAATAATGTAGGTTATGGTACCATTTCCATTCCATGTGTCACACACCTGGTGAGACATTGGTGATTGTCACAAACCTGAGAGTGTGCATGATGGAGTGAGAGTTTGACAAATATAGTTTTAAAGAAGTGCTCAAGTCACAAGTAATTGTTGTCTGAGAATCATCAGTGCAGTGTTCATGAAGATTCTACACAAACTCATGAAGCTAGAGGACAATGTTGGCATAGTGCATGCAGCTCACAAGGAGGACATTCAGGCAGAACCTACCGATCACTTCAGAGGGGCTGAGGCTGATTATGGGGGCACTGGTAAGGTCCAAGATACCCACCCGGTTGGTCAGAAATCGGCAAAGGAATGCACCTCAAGCGATTACAGAATTCTGCAAGCTGGTGACTGGACTGCTTTTACAAGGAAATGTGTTGCATATGGGATGAAGGTTCACTTCAGGGAAGTGTGCAAGTTCAAGACAGCTGTATAAAGGGACATCCCTTAAATGTCCACTGTCTATATTTCAAAAAACGAAAAATAAATGACAAAGCCACAACATTTGGCCAGAGAAGTCATTGCTGCAAGTGTATCCACAAGTGAGTCTTCTCCTGAGCATGTTTCCTCCAAGGACTACCACGTATACTCCATCAAGTGCGGTCTTCTAAATGGCAATGACGAAATCACTAAACTATTAGTGGACACACAGATACATGGAGTGGAAATTCCCCTTCTGGTCAACACAGGACCTTACGTTAATGTGATGACTGAGGCAGGATTCACAAAATTGCCTGGTGGAACACCACTGCTGCCAGCAAATGACAAATAAAATTAGCTCAAAAGGCCATTTATATGCAGAACCCACGTTCGCACCATGCTTTCCCACAATAGATGGTGATGTGATTTTGCCACATACATGAATGTAGCACCATCTGACACCGAACACCTGCTTGAGCTTTCATTTGGCAATCAAGCATTGGCATTTTCAGGTCCACTGTCAACTATTCTTCAGGACAGAAGAGGTCTTAGAGGCCGACAAAGTAAAGCTCTTTCCAAAGCTGAGTAAAGGACTAGGCAAACTGAAAGATGGGCAAATCAAGCTGCACAATAATGACACCATAAATCCAGTTGCACAGCATTGCAGAATTTCAAAGATACACATTTTAACCCTCAAAAGCTAGTAGTAGCTGCATTTAATCACTTGCTTCAGCAAGATATCATTTAGTCCGTGGTAAGGCCCCGACTCCTGGGTGTCCCCCACTGTCCCTGTACTCAAAAGAACTCAACAGGGCAAAGTGCTTCTCCATCAGTTAGGTCTGCCCGAATCATGGCATTATATCACCACTTTTGCCACACACATCCATGTTCTGAAATAAGCAGCAAATCATGTGTTTCATCAACTGCTGAGATATTTTGATAGGAAATATGCAGAGTGATTCAAGACATCCCTAACTGCCTAAACTTCGAATATGAAGACATGGATTTTATCAATCAGAAACTAACATCAGGACACCTTGGTGAAACTTTGTGGTGTCCTTGTACCAGTCAGTCTTAACCTCAACAAACAAATGTGACTTTTGCCAGCCAGCACTTAGGTTTCCTAAATATATATTTTTTAGGAATTCCAGACACAGGAAAATGCAGAAACCCTAACATCGGCGCCTTCCTCATCTATTGCGTTCACTTAACTCCCTTTTGGGCTTGGGCAGTTACTGCGCTAGGAATATTCAAGATCAAACCTCTTCTGCAAGAACTCACCAAGAAAGACCAATCTTGCAATTGGCCTCAACACTCTCAGGCGGTATTTGAAGCCATTAAAGCCTGCATTGTGGAAGGTAATTCAGATCCATCCTTGCCAACTGAAGTTGTGCATATATCATTCCCTTTGGTCTGGGTGGATCTTTGTCCAGCACAACCAGGCTCCTGAAGCACCCAAACTAATTACTATGAGTGCCAGCAGGAGTCAGACAAAGCCTGAGAAAGATTATTCAGAAGCAGAGAAGAGCTTCATTGCTGTCTGGGCATGCAAGCATTTTCATCTTACGGAAAAGCCTTCACAGTGATCATGGATCACCAAGCCCACATCACCATTTTCAGAAACCCAAGAGCTAAAAAATGAACAATGGGTATGATACTGCAAAATCATTTTGTCTGCATTGTGCTAAAATCTGGAAAGGACCACAACCCTTTGGTTTCTTTTTTCAGACTTTCCTTTAATGCCACCTCACTATGGTCGTCAATCACTCAAGAATATCTCCAACACATTTTCAAGCAAGCCCTCCCTGAAATGATTAGGAAGGACTTTCAAAGGACACTCTAGAGAATCCTACTCTCAGCTCTGTGTCACGATCATTTACACTCAGCTCCGGGCTGATTGAGTGATATCGCTTCTAGACCACCAGCACGAGTGCAGGAAGGCTGTCAGCATCATATATACAATATACCTCCAGAGCCAGACTATTCACCATGTTTGTAAAGAAGGTGTGAGCATAGTGGAGATGCACCATAACACTGAAATTCAGCTTCCAGATTACAGAGCTGTGAGCACACTACACCCAAAATGACACGTAGGACCACCAGACAACTATCCACAGGTTTGTACACTCTGACTCAAAGGCCTGCACTTTCCTCCAGGCTCTTCTTTTTTTTTGATAACCAACTTTATTGGCATTTTTAGAAATAACAACAATGTAGACACAGCACCATCAATATAGTTACAAGTGATCTCCCCATTCTGTTTGCGTGAGGTATCAGTCCACCTGTGCAACGGACAATCAAACCACCGGTCCCAACCATTTGCCCCATATGCGTTCATGCTTAGCTGGGCACCCTCTCGCCTCGTAGACAGCTTTTTCTTGGGTGGCGCACCAATCTACGCCCCTGCGCCATTTGGTTAAGGAGAGAGACGTCGAGTCCTTCCAAGCCGCTGCTATATCTCTTTTGGCTACAAGAGTGGCTGTCCCCAGGAATAATTTATCAGCCCGGGAGCCATCCAGTCCCTCCATCACCCCCAGAAGAAGGGCACAAGGATTGAGGGGGACCTCCCACCCCAGCACTTCACTCAACTCAGCCACAATGGATGTCCAGTATTTGGCGAGGACGATGCAGGACCAGACCATGTGATAGAAGACAGCTGTTTCTGCTTTACAGAGCGGACAGTGTGGGGTTGGGAGGAAGCCTGCCCTGTGGAGCCGCACCGGGGTAAGATATGCAGAGTGAAGGTAGTAGATCTGAACAAGGCGGAGCCTAGGGGAGATCATGAGTGTCCTAGGGGCCATCAGGGCATCTCTCCAGTCTTCCTCCTCAAGAGGACCAAGCCATCAATCCCAACGGCCTTGAGAGGTTCTAGTGTGGATGGGGTGTTGTTGATCAGAGAGCGATAAATTTGGGATATCCCCCCCTTTCCCAGGTTCCCCATAAGGAGTTTGGCCTCTAAAGGGCTGAATTCAGGGACGGTTGTGTGGTCAGGGACATGGAGGGTCAGGGCGTGTCGCAGCTGGAGGTAGCGAAAGAATTGGGCGGAGTGCAAGGAATATGTCTGCTGGAGGTCTCGGAAGGAGGACAGGTGTTCACCCTTCCAGATATCACCCAAACAAGTTATGTCAATTAAATCCCATTTCTGGAACTCTGGTAGTATCGCGACCTCCCGCAACCAGGTGCCATGCCACAATGGTGTCTGCAGTGAGAGTTTGGTGTCCCAGTGGATGTGGCGCAGCGCGGAACGCCATGCCAGGAGGACTGTGCGGGTAACTGCTGGTAAGGTGCGTGGAATTGGGGCCCCATAAAGCATGGCCTGGACTCGAGAGAATCCAAGGCTCTCTAGCTCCAGTCGATAGGTTGGGTCCGACCATCCGCCATTAAACCAATTATGGATCACTAAAAGGGGAGTGGCTAAGTAGTACAAGAATGGGTTTGTCATCCCCATACCCCCATCGTAGGTGGGTCGTTGACACGTTGTGAGGGCCAGACGTGATCTTGTCCCACCCCAGAGGAAAGTTGTGGCTACCCCGTCCAGGTCGCGGAACCAGCTGCGAGGGAGGTGGAGCGGAAGGTTTTGAATGATATATAAAAGACGGGGGAGAACCATCATTTTAAAAAGTGCGACTCTGCCCAGGGGATTCAGTGGAAGAGTCTGCCAGCAGTGGAGGTCATCTTTGACGTGTTTGAGGACTGGGGTGAGATTAAGGGACCAGGTCGATTCGGGAAGGAGTGCCACCTAGATCCCGAGATATTTGAATGAGAGCCTACGCAGGGGAATGGTTGTTTGCCAATCTACACATTCCCTAGAGACATGGAGAGGCACTACCGTGAATTTGGCCGGATTGAGACGTAGTCCCGACGCCTTCTCGAATAAGTGGAGGATATGGAGAGCCCTTGCTCCTGACCGGGCCGGGTCTGCCAGATAGAGGAGGACGTTGACGGCGTATAAGGCAATCCAGTCCTCATGGGACCCCTGCCAGCGCCAACCCTGGATCAAGTCATCACTTCAGATGCGACACGCCAAGGGCTCAATTGCGAGGGTGAATAAGAGAGGGGAAAGCGGGCATCCCTGGCGGGTCCCCCTCGCAATTGGAAAGGTGTCCGACAGTGTGCCGTTTATGAGGACTCTGGCTGATGGAGTGGAGTAAAGGACCTTCACCATTCTTTGGTAGGAGGGCCCGAATCCTGCCCAACACCTCTCCAATGTAGTGCCAGTTAACCCTATCAAAGGCCTTTTCAAAATCAAGCAGCACTAGAGCTAAGTATGGTGTCAAGCGACTACTGTTGGCGAGGGCTACTTGTAGGCGTCTGAGACAGTGTCTCGTGCTGCAGTATGGCATGAAGCCACACTGGTCGGGGTGGATGAGGGTGTGGAGCACTTGCTTCATGTGGGTGGCAAGGATGGTTGCATAGATTTTGACCTCCGTATTGATGAGTGAAATCGGGCGGTATTGGGCACAGGAGGGCGGTGGGGGATGTACTTTGGGTATGACCACAATGGTGGCAATGTCTGTGGCTGCTGGGAAGGCGCCCCTCTCTATAGTTTCTTCGAAGAGGGCATGGAGTCTCGGGATAAGGGTCTCTCGGAAGGCTGCGTAATACTACGTGGGAAACCCATCTGGACCGGGAGTCTTACGGGTGGCGAGTGCGGAAATAGCGTCCCTGATGTCTTCAGCCGTGATGGGTTCCTCCAGGATTGTGCTCTCCGCCCGGGAGAGCCGCGGAAGGGGGGTATCTTGCAAAAAGGAGGAACTGTTCTGTGCCCGATGCGAGGGGTCTGTTGAGTACAGCTCTTTGTAATAGGCTGCAAAGGCCTGTGCAATTGCCACTGGGGTGCGAAAGACTTGTCCTTGCGCATCGCAGATTTTGGGGACAATCCGGTTGGCCATGGGGTGGGTGGCGAGCCAATGGAGCAATTTTCCGTTCTTGTCCCCCATCCATAGACCCTGGCCACCGAGGACCTCCAGACCAGTTTAGCAGATTCAAGGGAGATATTTTTGATCTCCTCTCGCACGAGGTGCAGTTGACGGCGTTCCGCTTCTCCTTCCCCCGCATCCAACGTGCACTCCAGGCGGAGGGCTTGGGCTTCATGTTGGGAGAGTCGGTGGTCTTGGACCTGTCGTTTGTGTTTGAGGAACCCTTTCGCGTGTCCCCAAATTGTGGTTTTACCCGCCTCCCACAGTGTGCCTTGTAGCTGCACTGTGCCTTCATTCCTACGGAAATAGGTGCTTAGTTCTTCTCCCACTTTCTCTTTATATTCTGGGTCTTGAAGAAACCAGGCGTAGCGCCCCTGTGGCCCCCCCCCACCCGCAGGAGGAGCGGGGAGTGGTCAGACACTCCATGTGCCAGTATTTGAATGTCCGAGACAGCTCGGCAGTCCGGGGCCGGCATAAAGATGAGGTCTATGCGAGAGTGGGTATGGTGTGCAGCCGATTGTGCGTGTACTGTAGCGTCTGTGGGTGGCATGTGCGACAGATGTCACAGAGGCCCAGTGTGGAGGCCCAGTCTTTGAGGCGTTTGCTACCTCCTTTCCTATGGGAGGTCGAGGTACCTGTGGCATCGGTTGTGGGTTCAAGGACAGCTTTAAAGTCTCCCCCAATTATGGTCAGGCCCTGAGGAAGGGTGGACAATGTCTCCATTGCAGGTCGAAGGGTGGATTCTAAGGTCGCTGTAGGCGCATATAGTGACATGAAATTAACAGTGGAGTTCCCAAGAGTACCCGTAAGAGTAGTGAGTCGGCCTTGTGGGTCAGTAAGCACTTGGGTCGGTGAGAAGGGGAAGGAGTGTCGCAGGAGGACTGCCGTCCCACGTGTACCTCTGGAGAACTCAGAGTGCCATACTCTGTCAAATCCCTGGCGTGCTAAGAAGGGACAGTGGTTGCCCATCTTGTAATAGTAGAATGTCTGGGTTGACCCTGCGGGTGTACCTTAAAACCTCAGTACGTTTGATTTTATCTAGCAGGCCTTTGACGTTCCACGAGAGGACCGTCAGGGGTTCACCCCCGCGTCGGGATTGGGCAGTGTGGTGGAGTAGGGACCCAGTAGGTGGAGTCTCTAAGGTGAATACAATTCCCAGGTTTTGGTGGAGGCTGAGCGCATTTGGGGTCATCACAAGAACCGTCCCAGGGAGATTTCTGGGTGTGGTGCATGGTGCCGTAGTAACATAGAGTAACGTAACTAATTGTTGGGAAAACGATCCCAGTCAATAAACCCAACCAACTCCCCACCCCATACTTCCCAAACTGAAGCATCTGTCGTCCCGTGAACAAAGCCTGAAAAGGAACAAGTGATCAGTTAGTCAACGGTGGGGAGTGCTGTAGGGCTATGTAGTGGGCCCCTCAATGTTCAAGGATACCAGTTCTTCTAGCTGAAGTGTTCATCATGGCGGCGCCACCCGGTAGCCACCGGGGCCTCCGGCAGTCGTCAGGTCTGGACCACTGGAATTATCCTTGAGTCCGGGGGACCCACCCCTCCGTGTGGGGGGAACCAGCCGGCGAGGGGGGTGTTGCTCCACAGGTGTTAGTTCATTTCCGGGCCCCAGCGCGCCTCCCATGGGGGGCCGCAGGCGCAGCCCCACACGGCCCCGGTTGGGGGTCTGTCATAGGGATGCTTTTCATTGGGCAGATCGGGCAGTCCTCAGTGGCCCAGGTCCACGCCGCCCCTGGCGTATCGAAGAAAAGGGATTTGCCCTTGAACATCCCCTTAAGGCGGGCGGGAAAAAGTAGCCGGTAAGGCAGAATCAGAGCTCGTAGCTTCTGTTTCACGTGAAGATAAGAACGTCTGTGGGCCTGCACCTCCTTAGTATAATCAGGAAAAAGTATGAGTTTGACCCCTATGTGGAACAGTTCTTTTTGCGAGCGGGCCTCTTGGAGAATGGCAGTAGACAGGAGGGACCCCTAATAGAGAATAGGGGTGGGTAATATAGGGGTTCAATGAAACAGTACAAAAACAAAGGAGTACCCACCCTTTTGACAATAGTAAAGGCCCGCAAAGGAGTCCTATGATGATGATTAAGAGCACAAAGCAATCTCATGCATGCAAGGAAAAAACAACAATGGAAACAATAAATCGTTTTGTCTTTTTTATTAACAAAATATCAAAAGATTATCGAAAGATATGTTTAATATTACAGAAAATAATGCATACAAATAAAATATACTAAAGGAAATACAATAAATACATTGCCCCACAAACACTCATCATTCATACAAACACACTCATATCATTCATATGAGCTCAAAACATCAAACAGACATACTCAAAAATCATCCAACATTGACACACAAATATCCAACATAGAAAAGAAAGCCCACAGAATGAATAAATATTCTATATACAGATCCAAAATTGGAAATGAATTAAGGTATTGAAAGGACAAGCGCCAACGCGCGTTTCGGTGGAAACCCTATTCACGGGCCACACCTTCCTCAGGGCGAGTCATCATTGACATGGAGGATGTGGGGCACTCAATAAACCAGTAATGATATTCTGTACAAATCAAGGTCCAACAACGACAGACTAAAATGTCAAGGCAGACAGCAGAAGGAAACGGGCTATATCAGTACCCGCATTCTGGAGCGTGGGTTCTTTATCCAGACCTACGACTGCTTGGTGTGTTAATCAAGAGCCATTATCAAATTAGATTTGGCAGAAGCAGCCTAAAAAACGTTATTCTTGGCCAAATGGGCCCCTGAATCTATCCGATTGGAGAGGAAGGTTGCTTTTCTCTGACTATACATAGACCGACCAATGAATTATCATTTTAGTCTGTCGTTGTTGGACCTTGATTTGTACAGAATATCATTACTGGTTTATTGAGTGCCCCACATCCTCCATGTCAATGATGACTCGCCCTGAGGAAGGTGTGGCCCGTGAATAGGGTTTCCACCGAAACGCGCGTTGGCGCTTGTCCTTTCAATACCTTAATTCATTTCGTACCCTCCAATTTTGGATCTGTATATAGAATATTTATTCATTCTGTGGGCTTTCTTTTCTATGTTGGATATTTGTGTGTCAATGTTGGATGATTTTTGAGTATGTCTGTTTGATGTTTTGAGCTCATATGAATGATATGAGTGTGTTTGTATGAATGATGAGTGTTTGTGGGGCAATGTATTTATTGTATTTCCTTTAGTATATTTTATTTGTATGCATTATTTTCTGTAATATTAAACATATCTTTCGATAATCTTTTGATATTTTGTTAATAAAAAAGACAAAACGATTTATTGTTTCCATTGTTGTTTTTTCCTTGCATGCATGAGATTGCTTTGTGCTCTTAATCATCATCATAGGACTCCTTTGTGGGCCTTTACTATTGTCAAAAGGGTGGGTACTCCTTTGTTTTTGTACTCTTGGAGAATGGCGTCTCGGTCCCTGAAGTTGAGGATTTTCATGATGATTGGACGGTGTGGGGCCCCAGGCGGTGGTTTCGGGGCAAGAGCGCGGTGGGCCCGCTCCACAACAAACCATGGGGAGAGGGTATCCGCCGGCATCCAGGACCTGATCCATTCGTCTACGAAGGTGGTGACCTGAGTGGGTTTGGTGCCCTCAGGAAGGCCAACCAGGCGGAGGTTGTTTCGACGGGAGCGGTTTTCGGCGTCCTCTGCCTGTCTGTGGAGATCTGATGTATGGGTCAGAAGCTGCTTTACTTGCGTTTTTAGAGTGGAGACGTCATCTTCTACCTCTGATAGACGGGACCCTGCTGCCGTCACCAGGGCAGTCGCGTTGCGGAGATCTTGACGGATGAGAGCCATGTCCACCCGGACTTCCCCTATTTTGGTCTCCATCGATGCTTGGCAAGTCTTGATGGAGTTCAGTATGGTAGCCAGGTCTCCTTCGGGGCGGCTGGTCGCGGAGAGTGCAGATTCGCTTTGGGCGGGGGCACTGACTGCACATTGGTTCATTTTGGTTTGGGTCGGTTGGGTCTTCGTCCCCTTGTCCTTCCCCATGGTGGAGCGCACTCCGCTATCGGGTCACCGGGGATGCGGTTGGTCGAGTGTGGGTCGCAAGAGAGGAGAGAGAGCATCAGGCAGGATAGAGGGCATGTGTCTGAACCTCCGGCTGGCTGCGTGTAGGATCGTATAGGCTGTGGCGTCTAAATGGCCACTTCCACTGGGTGTGAGTCTGCCCGCGGCTCCTTGGCTCCCCCTAGGCCTTCCGGCATGGTCAGTCTTCTCTCTTGGTTGGGTTCCTAGGATGCCTGTCCAATCTTTGTTGTTGTTTGTCTGCCGGCAAACGGAGTATCAGGCCCCTAGGATGACTTTGGGTGGCTGAGTGGAAATCCCGTCAGGCCGTGGGTGGAGGCACAACATTGGCCCCCGGGTCAACACGCAGAGTCCGCGCACTTCCAAGAGCAGGCCACACACGGATACTCAGGGGGTGCGTGGTTCCGGGCCTCTCCCACGCGGTGTCAAGCCCTTCTAGGCGTCCCACCGACCGCGGGTCGATTATGCTGTAGGCTACTGTAGGGTGATCATTAGTTACGCCCGTGGCAGGCCACCGCTCCACCGCCCACGCGGGCCCCCCCCAGCCACCTCGCAGACTCCCTTGGAGTCAGTGATGGGGGTCGCTCTCTCTCGCGTTGGGCCCGCCGCATGCAGAACCGGTGACAGACCCAGGATCTCCTTGTGGCCTTCCCAGTGGAGGAGGGGGGAGGAAGGACGGTCTCGCCGATCACTGGCCGATTACGGAAGGGGTTGGTTGCAGTTTACTCACAGGGCCACAGTTGGTTTAATAGTGAGAGTTGCAGCTCTCTGCCATATGGTGGGTGCTTGCTTCTGACCTTCACCCCCACAGTGTCCTCCAAAGGCGCCCCGCTGGTCGCGTGTCGGTTATGGTGTCTGCGCTAGTTGCGCACCATTCTGGTGGGTCCTTCGCTGGTTTGCGGGCCTATCATGGGGGTGTGCTCACCCACGGGACAGCCGCCGTCTCAGATGACAAGGCAGGCCCAGGAGTATCTCACGGTCCTTATGTGGGGGAGAGGGAGGGGGGGGAAGGAGGAGGTGGTCCTGCCGATTGCGGGCCGAATGTCCAGGATTCTGGCTGCGGTCAGTCCGGGGGGGCACCGGGCGGTCCGGGAAGCAGCGCTGCGGCCCCCCACCACAACCAGCACCCCCTCCTCACCTCTCCGCCTGTGATCGGCAGATGCCTCTCACCGCCAGGATCGCCTCACCACCTGCAGGGGAGGAGGAGGGCCGACACGGTCCTCCCACCGATCGCGGGCCGAGCTCCGTTCAGGCCCTTGCAGCAGGTTGGAGAGGGCGGCCCATCGTCTGCTGACCAGGCGTCCCAGAAGACAGCGCTGCAGCCTCTCCGCTACAGCCCGCACCTCCTCCCAGCCTCACGCGCCAGCAACTGACGGCACGCTCTCCTCAGGATCACCTCTTGGTCCCAGTGGGGGAGGAGGGCCGACACGGTGTTCCCGCCGATCACGGGTCGAGTCCTGTACAGGCCCTTGTTACAGGATTTAGAAGGCGGCTCGCCGCCAGCAGTCCGACTACCGGGGGGGGGCGACGCAACGGCTCCTCCGCCGCGGCCCGCACATCCGCTCTGGGCCACGTCCCCGAAGCCAGCAGCACACTCGCTCGACAGGAGCCCCACAGTGCCACCCCGCCACCAGGATGTAGCAGTCGAGGTATGTGAAGCGTCTGGGTTTGGCAATGTGGGGGGGCAACCTGATCTCAGGGGTCACTGTGGATGCATCTCGGCAGGTCTTCTGGACACGGGTCGCCTAGGCGCCATTTTGCCTCTGGTCCCGCCGCATTGCATGGATCTTCGGCGGCTCCTCGCCGCCGGGTCGGGCTTTCGGCATTCGGGTATTGCTGCTGCTTGTGTGGGCACCTTGCCAGTAGTGATGCCCCTGCAAGGTGGTAGCTAGAAGAGGCTGAGGATGGCGACGGATTGATGAGGGGTCCGGAGCACTCTCAGAGTGCGACCGCCATCTTGGCTTACCAAGGCTCCTCCAGGCTCTTCTAATGCCATGACTCCAGACATCCCGGAGCCCTACCTTACATTCCTGTTCTACTCTGCAAGGATCACTGCTTAAATTATTCATTCTACACCCTGTCATCCCCAACAATGGATTTATTCCTTGCCAAGTTGGTATTGACCCAGTTGCATTCTGTTTAGCAATGGACTGTGATCTGGCAATCCACGTGTGCAAGGATGTTGGCAGCACCTAAAGCCAGAAAAAACATACAAATATTGTGACATGCTCCAATAATTTGTTACATTCTCCAAATGTGGAAGGTTTTTGTATATTTGTCTACCACGTTTTGTTGAATTAGTCTGATCCAAGGAGTAAACCTCAAGAAGGAAAAACAAACTATCCGTTTAGAGCAGCATCGCTCCCACATTCAGTCAACTCCCCACTCTGCCAGCATCCCTTCCCACCCTCCGGTGCTCAGACTCCTCCCGTCAATCAGCCTTAACAACACGGCAACTGACAATGGTTATGCCCAATCCATACTAGATTCTGTTCAAGGTAGCCATGTATCTCATTAGGCCTCTACCGTTTCCAGGTACATGTTCCAAGCTTCAGACTCGATTCTGCTCGTTTCATCTGCACTCACCTGGGAGAGCTTGTCTATTTCAGCATACATCCATTTCTTGACATCCCTTAACCAGGTCCACAAATCCTGATACATGTACCCTACCTGCCTTGGGGGTCAGGTAAGTGTGAGCAGATAGTTGAATTAAGTGTATTTCAACCTCACCTTTTTTGGAGACTGCCATAACGCTACTCAAACATTTCAGCCATTTATCGTCAGCCAATTCCAAATCTAGAACCATCTCTTTCAATCAGTTAAAGCGTGACTACTCCCCCGTAAGGGTCTCAAGGCGCTGGGTGTCTTTGGGTGGAGCATAGACACATCCCTCACCTGCAATAGTGCTATTTACAGGGGAAACAGCCTTTACAACGAGGTTTTTACCACGTTGTGACTTAACCACGCATTTTTAAGCACGCATATTTTTCCAACGTGTATATTTTTACAACGGATGCCTTTACCACGCATTTATGGTAAGTTGGGTGGCGTGGGGGGTCTCCCCCCACAGATACATTGTTATTAAATAAATAAACAATGTGTGGTAATGGCATCCAGTGTAAAAACATACACGTAAAAACATGCGTGATAAAAAATGTGTGGTTAAGGCTTGCGACATATTTCCCTGCGTTATTCCGTCGTACAACCGTGGTGTCCCATATCTGAGATAATTGGGCCATCAGGGCATTATACAATAAAAAGTTGCTGGGTCCCATTTCAAACTTTACTCTCAGTTCCTGAATAGGAAACCGCACCCATTTTCGAACAGGACTTCCCATCTATTAATTTGCGCCACCTTAATGTGAACAGCAAACAGTCAGGTAAAGTCCATAGTGGTAGCTCTGGTGCATAAGGGATCTATCGAGATCTCGGTTGGATGTAGGCGGTTCAACACACTTTGCCACTGTCATGAGCATATTGCTGGAGCAGTCGCCCTGTCTCCATTCTTCAGCCATTGTAATATGTCAGTCTGTCCCAATCCTGTGATGATGTTGTCCTTCTCTGGACTATTATGTTCAGAGAGCCTGCGCATCTGCCACTGAAGCCGGGCCGCATCGTAGTATAGGTCATGGTTTGGGGCACCCGTACTACCCTCCACTAGGGGGGAGGGCAGTGGTTAATTTGTAAAAAAAATAAGTGCTGGGGCTTTCGTCAGGAGGCAGCTTGCATCAGCCCATTTCTCCGGTAACGCTGCCTAAAACAGAGCCACCTACTAACCAGGAAGTGGGGAGAGGATGTGGCTTAATGGCCAGAGCTGCCCACTTCTGAGTTGGGGAACCAGGTTCGAGTCTCGGCATTGGCTCAACATCCTGTGATTCAGGGCAAATCACTTAATCTCCCCGTGCCTACCAAAAACTGGTGTGTCCTTAACTGGTGCTCATGAAATTATAGTGCCGGTGTTGATGATTAAGTGCCCGTGCTGAGCATCGGAAACCACCATCTCAAATTAAGCACTGGGGGTGGGAGGGGGGTACAGTTTTGATCTGGCAACCTTACGACGTCCATTACCCCATATCAGTGCAAATAGCAGTGATCTCAGTTCCCTAAAGAAAAGCCTGTTGGAGCACTACTGGGAGAGCAGCAAAGACACGAAGCAATATCGGCAGGGCCAGCATTTTAGAGATAGCCACCCAGCCCATGGAGGAGAGAGTTAAGGACACCAAAGTGAGAGTCGAGTGTCTTGTCTTTGTAAGTGCTCTCCACCTGTTGCGCTCCACTATATCTTGTTTGTCGTGGTAATTGTTATGTGTCAGATATTTAAAGGTATGAAAATGCCATTGCATGCCTATGTTAGGTACCAATCTGGACTGCACATCTGAGAACCTCACCAGGGGGAACAAGCATGACTTACTCCAGTTTATGCGAAGACCCGATATCCTCTCAAACTCGTTCAGGCAGGTCATCAATAGCATCAGATTGTTAGGATCCTTGCAGAGATAAACTAGTGCATCGTCTGCATACACAGATATAATATGCCATCTATTGGTTACCTTCATATCCCATTTGGGACCCCTAGCACGCAGTAAACATGCCAAGGGCTCCATGGCCAGTGCAAAAACGAGTGGCAAGAGAATGCAGCCCTTTCTCAGTGAGAATGCTTTTAGAAATCACCCTGCCTGTGCACACCCTCACCAGCGGCTTAGTATACAGCATTCTTATGCAGCTCAAAAATACTGGACCCATAACCATCTTGCGCAATACTTCTATCAGGTAGGTCCAGCCTAGGGTGTCGAAGACCTTCTCAATGTCTAGTGAGGTCACCCAATGGTCAGTCCCTCCTTCCCTGGCCCAGGGCCCGATTCACAGAACTAACTTAAGACAAAATCCTAAACTTACTACCATTTTGGTATTCACAGAAGACACTTACTCATTTTTGGTATTCACAGAAGGCACTTACTCATTTTGGTATTCACAGAAGGCACTTACTCATCAATGAGTAAGTGCCTTCTGTGAATACCAAAATGAGTAACTTACTCATTTTGAGTAACTTACTCATTTTGAGTAACTTACTCATTTTGGTATTCACAGAAGGCACTTACTCATTGATGAGTAAGTGCCTTCTGTGAATACCAAAATGAGTAACTTACTCATTTTGAGTAACTTACTCATTTTGATTAACTTACTCATTTTGGTATTCACAGAAGGCACTTACTCATTGATGAGTAAGTGCCTTCTGTGAATACCAAAATGAGTAAGTGCCTTCTGTGAATACCAAAATGGTAGTAAGTTTAGGATTTTGTCTTAAGTTAGTTCTGTGAATCAGGCCCCAAGTTCATAACCATGAAGAGCCTCTGTAAGTTAAGGAAAGTATTCTGCCCTGAGATAAAGCCAATCCGATCATCTTGTACTAATCATTGTACAACAGGCAGCAACCAATTAGCCAGTATCTTCCCAAACATCTCAGAATCGAAGTTAAGCAAAGACAAGGGGAGATATGAGGCCACCTCTAGTGGATCCCTACCTGCCCTGGGAAGCACCACCAGCAAAGCCTCTCTCGTTGATGCTGATAGTGGTCCCTTCGTTTTGGCTGCCTTCGAGACAGATAATAATCGGGGGAGCAGGGCTGTAGGTGGCATAAAATTCTGTGGGTAGGCCATACAAGCCCCGAGTTTTACCCCTTGCAAACTATTTCACTGCCAGTTTTATCTCCTTAACTGTAAGCAGTTCCTCCATCTCCAGCCTCTGCAGCTTGTCAAGGTTGGTAGCATGATCCAGTCTAGATACTCCCTCACCGTTGCCTTTGTTCTCCCAGTGGGGGCGTGTACAGGATGCTGTAGTAATCTCAAAATGGGGAGTTTATGCCTTCCTGTGTGTGTTTAATAACCCCCGCTGGGTGTGAATCGTATGTATGGGGGTTATGATCTGTTCTGAATGGAGTAATCAGGCTAATAGCCAACCCACTTTATCACCCTCTGCATGTTGGCAGGCTACATATATTCCCTGTAATAAATGCGCCCCAATTCAACACATAGCACCTTATAATCTAATCTATATTTAGCTAGTTTTTGTGTTATAGTGGGGTCCTGGATCAATCTCACTTCCAGGTCTCGGATACTATTTTTCATCTCTCCCAGTTCCCTTATCAATGTCTTTTTCACCCTGTATACTGTTTTAAGGCACAAGACCCTCATAACCACTTTACACATGTCCTATTCCATCGTCGAGCGAAATACTGGTCTATGCTTTCCCCTGTAGTAGTGCAGAATCTGGGATCCAGCAAAGCTTCCACATTTATTTGCAACGTTGGTATCCACACCCATGGAATGCCCCAGTGAAGGGACAGTTTTAAGGGATTGTGATCCGACAGTGTATTCCCAAAATACTCTATGTCCAACACACTTAATCTTGCTTCTGTGTTACAATAAAATAAGTCTATTCTTGTGTGAAGAGAATGAAGGCCAGAGTAAAATGAATAATCCCTCTTCTCTGGATGTTTTGAGCACCATATCTCCAATATCGGATAATTGACAGCCCATTGCCTCAAATGTGTGGAGGCTGCCATTGCATATGCATCAATTAAGGAAGAAGTAGATCTAGATCAGTGTGGGGAACACCATTAAAGTCACACCCCCAGATATGCGGGGCATTTGTGTAGTGTAGCAGGGACAGGATTAACCCCTCCAAGAAAATGGCCAGACCTGTATTGGGTACATAGAGCGCAGTAGCTACTGCTACCGAACGGGAGTGGTGGGTCAGGGAGGGCGGGGGGCTGTGGGGGGAATGAAAAGGACAAACAAAATCACTTACCTGAGTACGGCCGTCACCTCTCCTCCGTGCTCTTCATCTTCTTTCTGGAGTCTGCAGCAGGAAGCACCCAGGCTCCCCTAAGCCAATCACAAAGCTGTAATGCAGTGTTGTTATTGGTCTGAGGGCCATGGTTTGGCGCTCAGATGGGGACTAGGAGGCTGGGCATGTTCTCCACCCAGGCTGTACAATACAGCCGGTGGAGAACATGCCAAATGCGCATTTGGAGAGTGCCACCACTCCTCCCCCTGCATTCCTCTGGCGTCACGGAGCCCTGCCCCGCCCGCAGGAAGCGAACTAAGCCACTGCAGAAGGAAAAATAAAATATAATTTTATTTTTCCTTTTTGAACTGCTCGGAGAGCAGTGGGGCGACGCTCCTCCACCTTAGCGGAGGAGCCGCCCCTGATAGAGCATCACCATTGACAACAGGGCTGTTCAGCACTCCTCCTATAACCACATACCTGCCCTCCATATCTATCAGGGAGTGATCTACAGTAAAGAGGACCCCGACACAATCTACATCAGTACACCCCCTAGCGTACCCAGAGTAGGAAGTGCCCACTGTAATGCCCGCTATCTCTTGCTGAGTTTCGGCAGCTCCTGGGCATTAAGGCAGGTCTCTCGCAGACACGCAAAATGTACATGTCTACGTTTGAGGTAAGCTTGAGTTCGGTATCTCTTTATATGTGATGCCAAACCTCGTACATTCCAAGTCAAGATATTATATTTACCAGGCATCATTATAGTCTCAATATGAAGTGTCCACTTGTGGGGATGCCCAGGGATGGTGGGTGAGACACACGCCCTTTGCCGCCAGAATACCAACCTACTTTAGCCCACACTGTACCAGAATAAACTTAAACAACTTCCCAACTCCCCCTCCCAGGCTGAGAAGCATAAGGACACTCAGCCAAAAACTGAACATTTTGAACATAGGTGAACAACTTTTCCCTTTCAGAACCCAAGGGGGTGTCTAGAAGCAATATATACTCAAGCGTACCTGCTTAGATGTCAGCCCACAACCCCCAATAACAGTGTCATGCATCCTCAAATTCACAGTTGTGCACCTCAATGCTACCCACCTCCCTCCACGCCCATCATCTCCAGGCCTCCGTCATCCATGTTACTCAGATGATATTATCAGTGGTCATCGGGGTGATAATAGCCCCCCCGCCTCAGTTCCTTCTCAATGTCATCTGACAGTTCATCCTCTATGCCCCCCTTCACACCTAGGTGGATGAAAGGGAGCCCCTGGAAGAGCTAGAGTGAAACTTGAGTTCAGCCATTGCCAAAGCCCTCTCCCTAACAGCCTGCTGCTCAGTGGGTCTGCTCCACAGGTGCCCCCTTCTTCGTCTGTTGCGCTGCGTAGACCACCCTGCTTCAGCAGTCTGTGTGTTAGTAGGAGCGGGCACACCCCTTGTCTCCAGCCATTTCCAGGCCTCACGTGGCATCATAAAGAATATCGCCCTCTTACCATCCATGATTTTAAACTAAGCTGGAAACATGAGGACAAAGCAAGTGTTCAGTTGTCGGAGTCACACCTTGATCTCCAATAACAATTATCCTAATTTTTTATGCACGTCTGCCGTATAAGCAGGGAAAGTATTAACCCAAGTATTCTGTTGTTCTTGCAGCTTGAAAAGTATGATCTCTGTCTCTGTAGTTGAACAAACTGGCCACCACTGGCCTAGTTGGGAAGCCCGGCAGCATGGGTCTATCAGGGTCCCTGTGGTGCCCTTCCTACTGAGGAAAAAGTTGATGGCTTGCCACACTGTTGTGACCAATGAGCCCTCCAAAACAAATCCAGGCTGGGGACCTCCGCTGGCTCTGGGAACCCCACAACATATATATTGTTTCATCAGGAGTGTCCCTCGGTGTAGTCTGCCTTCCATTTCAAAAAGTGCACTTCCTCCTGCAGATTGTTGATTTTGGAATTCGTTTTTGCCACAGAGGGTCTCATCAACGCATGTGCAGACTCGGCTGTCTCGACTCGGTCTTTGAGCTTCTTATGATCTGCTCGTAGTAAGCCCACATTGATCACCAACACATCCAACTTAGGTTCATATGCAGTCTGTATGGCTCGGACTGCCTGCAAGAGTGCTTAAGATTTTATCATGTGTTCCTGAATAGATTTTCCCACTGTAGGAGATCAGGGCACAGTTTCTATAACCATATCAACACTGTCCTGCTTTTTCCCGGGAGACTTCCTGTCTTGGGAACCTTCAAACTCCCCATTTCGAGCCGCGTAGTTTTGGCCAAAATGTGGAATATCCACTATCTGCCGCCCACATAGTGTCACTAGCCCAGGAAGAGATGACTATTTGTGTCAGCACAAAAATACTCAGGATCTGTGTGGTACCCCCAACTCCACCACAGCACTTGGTCTGAGAGTACTGCGATCTGTGGCCAGGAGAGAGCAATGTTAGGTCTGGTATCCAGCCACCAACCCAGTGCACAACAAAATGATTAGTCCAGGTGTGTCTCAAGTCAGCGGGTCAACAGCCTTATCGTAAATTTCCTATCCGCTGCCGGGGTTTAATCCACCATGTATCATATATAGTTCTCACTCACACTGTCCGGATCGGTTCGACGTAAGCTCACCTCCACAACTCCCCGTTCTTCCCTAAGCTGGGTCATCCAATGTCCTACTGGCGGGGGCCGAGGATGTGGGGAAGAGAGAAACCCTGTCTCTATCCACAACAGTTAAAAGCAGCGCTGGACCCCACCACTAGGTGGCAGCTATCTGTCCCGGGCCCCCAGACCAACTCCAGGTCACCTGAAAGCAAGGCCCAGGCACCCACGTGCACCTCCTCGTAACAGTCCCCTCAAGGAGGGTAGGAGGCAAAGAACGATTCCTCCTAGGAGCTGTCCAACTGATCATGCCAGGGGACCATGCGTGTTCCAATTCGTTGGGGGACGCTGGATCTGGTCTCCCCCTTCAGCCTCCTCATCAGAGTGGTCGACCTCCTGCACACGAGCAACAGGTCTCGGTATGCGCCGCCCTCTCTCAGGGATCTCCGCCATGTCAGGAGCTCGGGAAATCACTGTTGCCGCTCACAGGGAGAGTTTTAGTGAGGCCCCCCAAACCAACTAGGGGCTCACTCATTGCCCAGGATTACTGTAATGAGGGGTACAGCACATTTGGGATGGTTGCTATCTTGACCACGCCCCTCATGCAAGGAGGAATGTTGCAGATGAGCTCTGTCTTCCTCCAGGAAAAGGTGTGCCTTACTCATGAATTTCCAGGAGTATGACATGGTTTATCGTGGACGTGAATTAAAAAGCTTTATTCTGCGATGAAGCATATTTTACTCCTGGAAATTCACGAGTAAGTTGTAGTGTCTTGTGTATTTTACAGCGCGGGACCCCTATTGTCCTTCATGGACTCCGTAGTCTAGTGACGTAAGTGATTGGGTGTGGTTAATAATATTCATGATGCAGAATGTGCCACTTATTGGTTACACTCTGAGAAATAAAAAAAAAAGTGGAATACTGAACTCGTAAGTGATTGGGTGTGGTTAATAATATTCATGATGCAATATGTGCCACTTATTGGTTACACTCTGAGAAATAAAAAAGTGTAATACCGAGCTCCCTGTGTGGCGTAGTTCATTTAAATGCTACCAGGCTGGGGAGGAAGCTGCATAAGTCATTCCTAAGTTTGAAGTAAGACACAACTCACAGGCAGTAAGAAAGCATTGTGAATTGGGACCTTCATCATCTCACTAGAATTTCCATTGAAAAATGTATTACTCAGAAAAAATATAATTTGGAGGTAGGGATCTAACAATATTTTATTTGTAAGATAAGGAACCTTAATGCACATTGGAAGTTATTTTGCGTAGTGTAGGCCAGCGACCAGGGAATAATAAAGAGTGTTACAGGCATTTTTGTTGTAGCAGAAGCAACAAGTGGTGTTGCACATATAACAGTTTGGTGTGTGGGATCAGCTGGAAATTTTAATGCAGAATCTTGGTTTGATGAGTACTGGGTTCAAGAGGATGTTGACAGGGCCGGAAACAGACATGTAATTTAAACAATAATGGAAAACATATTGCGCAGTTTTTTGGTTTTTTACATATTTTCTTTTAGATGATGTGTCCAGTATCACAAAGTTGTTTAGTCAAGTACCAAAGCCAGAATGAGGACCCAATTGTTCAGCTTTCAAATCAAACGCCATTTCCAAGAGACTACATGCAGATAACACAAATGCAAATTAATTTTTATCCCACCAATACAATGTTTTTTAAAAATATGCATCAACTGTGTTTGGGAAAGAAACATCAAATGTGTAGGTCAATATGAAGGGATGGTTGTTTTTGCTGTAAGTAAAGACAGGGCAAAGTAAAATGTAATATAAGGAGTAGATTGTACTCATAACATTTAAATGGCATAAATGGATACTTAAAGCTACTATTTTTTTTTTTTTAACACTTTATTTTCCATTTTTCAAATACGAAGATATTATACATATGAAGTCGTTCACCAACATTTCAGAATACATTGTCAACCACATTTCTGTCAATGAGTATCCTAATTGGCAATCCATGAGATAATTACCAGGCAATATTAAACCACAACATTTACAGTTTGACATGCAAAGAGAAAGAGAACAATAGATGGATCCCAATGGAAAAACCCACTCCCAATCCGGAACAGCCGTACTCGTGGTCCGCACCTGCTAGACATCTGTACATAGTAATGACACACAGCAGCAATAAGGCATTGTAACAGAGCCAGTTGCGGATCATCTCATCCCACTCCTTCTGGGACAAAGCCTTTCTCCACTTGTGAATTCGCGTATTGGCGCTGTTTCTCAATGTAGAATCGATACGGGCCCCATATATCTTTGGGGCGGGAAGTGCTGGGCATAACACTTATGTATACTTCACTATTGACGTTACAGTACGCCAGACTGTGTAGCCAGTTCTGGACAGTTGGGGCTGACTTGCACCCCCAATGGATGGCCACTTCTCGCTTTGCCAACAGAAGGCATAGTGATGCAAATCGCCGAATCTTTTTAGGGAAGTTTACTGTATAACCCAGCAAGGCTACTTCGGGGTAGGGATCAGAGAAAGATCAGTCATTTCCCTAGCATGTGGTGTATGCCTTCCCAATATTGTTGCAGTTTCGGACACGTCCAAGTGAGATGTGCAAAATCGGCATGGGGGCCGAGCATTTGCGACAGTTGTGTGATTTGGAGGGGTCTATCCTATGTGCCAATGTCGGGGTGAAATACGTACGGCGTAAGAATTTAAAGTGTATGAGTTTGTGTCTGCTATTGAGTGAGATGTCATGTGTAACCGAACAACAGTCGGCCCATTGCTCATCTGTTATTGTCGTGGCCAGATCCATTTCCCATGCCTTACGGATCTTGCTGTCATCAACCGGCCTCAGTGTTGCACATGCTTTGTATAGTTTGGAAGTGAGATGTATGCTGTCTGCGTTTTCTATCACCATAGTAAGGGGGTGAAAGGAGGTGGGCTCAACTGGAAAAGTGGAGAAGGTAGAGCGTAGGGCGGAGCGGATGCGGCCCATGATGAACCTATCCATTATGGTGCTTGTGTGGAACCGTGCGTCTTCCATTAAGGAAAATATGTGGCCATCTGGGTAGAGGTCCCCTATCCGTGGAATTTCAAATTTGGCAAGTGTGCGCTGGACCAATCGTTCCTCTGTGATTGGAATCAAGCGAGGGTTCACGATGGGCAGGGCCGACGAATAAAGTATGTCAGTACCCATGGCCCGGCAAAGCTTCTTCCACGCCCAGCTTGTTGAGGAAACAGTTTGGATATCCCTTGGGTCTCTAGGGAACCCTACTGGTAGAATGGCCGAAAGCTGGCCAGGCAAGACGAGATCGGACTCCGGCCGTAGATATGGGATTCGAGCGTCAGGGTGGTACCATGAATGAGCATAGCTACATTGGGCAACTAAGTAGTACAATTTTAAATCTGGAACACTGTATCCCCCTCTTTCATAAGGTAGCGTGAGGACATCCCAGCGGACTCGTGCGGGCTTCCCACCCCAAATCAATCTAGATAATAGAGTACGCACTGTTTGAAAAAAGCCATTGGTAAGAGGAATGGGTATATTATTAAAAAGGTACAAAAATCTGGGGAGTACTACCATTTTTAGAATTGACACTCGACCCGCAAGTGACAAAGGGAGTCTCAGCCATCTCTCTATCTGAGTCGTAAGCGCGTGGACTGCTTGTCCATAATTCAGACGTAGGATTTGGGCGGTATCTAAGTGAATATGTATTCCTAAATATTTAACTGAGTCTGTGCACCATTCTAAGGGAAATTCGCAATCCCATTGTTGAGTTGAGGCTGTCAGCGGAAATATGATGGATTTGTGCCAATTTATGCCCAGTCCCGAGAAACGACCAAAGCGGAGGATTTCTCTGATTAGTGCATGCAAGTTAGTGTGAGGGTGTCTAACATAAAGGATCGTGTCGTCAGCATACAAGGAGACCAGGAGGGGGCCAGTGTTGAATTGTAGGCCCCTTTGTAGGTGACGCTCCTGAAAGTGACGAATCAAGGGGTCCATAGCCAGAATGAATAGTAATGGAGACAGTGGGCAACCCTGTCTGGTTCCTCGGGATAAAGAGAAAGGACCCGAGAGTGTACCGTTGAGGCGCAGCCGAGCGGTCGGTTTATTATATAATAGTGTGGTCGCAGCAATGAAACCCAAAGGCATACCCATGCGCCGCATCACAGACAAAAAGAAAGGCCACTCTAAGGAATCGAAGGCTTTCTCCGTGTCGAGAAGAATGGCGGCTGCTGGGGTGTTTGGGTTTATCCGATGAATGACCGAAAAAAGTGTTCTGAGGTTCAGCGAGGTGGAACGATGTGGTACAAAACCGGATTGAGCCGGTGAGATGACGAATTCCATCAGTTGGGACAATCGATTTGAGAGAATTTTAGCTAGGATTTTGTAATCTAAGTTGAGGAGGGACAGCGGTCGGTATGAACCGCAGTGTGCGGGATCCTTACTGGGTTTGGGCAGGAGAATTATGACTGCCTCTCTAAAGGTGGGGGGTAGAATTTGTGACTCCAATGCCTCTGCATATACCTCTATGAGTCACGGAGCTAATAGCTCTTTGTATTCCTTATAGAAATCGCCGGAAAATCCGTCGAGCCCAGGTGCCGATGAGCCACGAATGGTCTCAATGGCCAACAAAACATCTGCAACCGAGATGGGCTCCGCCAAGAAATCCTGCATGTGCTTCTCAAGGTACACTAAGGCTATCTCGTCTAGATATCCTTCTTGGGCTGTATAGTCGCTCCCTATAGTGGTGTAGTATAGAATAGAGAAATATTCCAAAAATGTGTTTCGAATGTCTACAGTGGAGGTGTATGTGTGCGCGTCCGGAGAATGTATTTCAGTGATGTAGGTTTTGTGATATGGGGGCCGGAGTAGCTGGGCCAGAACCCTGCCCGGTCGCTCACCCTCACCATAACGTCGGGCCGTCTGGTATTTCCCTAGGTATAGAATTTCCCGGTCCGCTGCTTCCCTATAGTCCTCCAGGAGCACCAGTCTCCTCCCTCATAGGTGGATTGGGTGTGATCTGTGGAGGCTTCGTCCAAAGTCTTAAGGTCACGCTCTAGGTGTGAGAGTGTATTACGCAGATCCCTAAGGACACCTGCGTGTTTAGCTATGCATGTGCCCCTGATGACTGCCTTAAAGCCCTCCCACAATACCGCCCAAGTGTCCACCGAACCAGTATTGACAGCAAAATATTCCTCTATGGCGTCTCGTATTTCCTCTTTGAACACCTCGTCATGTAAGGCACGACTAGGGAAACGCCATTGACGTTCAAAGCCCTCTGGGCGTGGTACCTTAAGATGTAGCGTCACTGGGGAGTGGTCTGAATAAGTCCTAGGGAGGGTCCCTACTGATGTGCACCAACCATAAATGTCGGGGGAAGGTAGCCAGTAGTCTATCCTCGTCCGGGTGTTGTGCTGGCCTGAATAATGGGTATATTCTGTGGTGTTCGGATTACGCTTGCGCCAAATATCCAACAACGCGAATCGGTCGCACAGCTCATGAAGTGCTCTGCGGGCGCGCAGCTTGGTGTCAGCAGACTTGGAGGTACAATCCATGTCAGGGTTAAGTAATAGGTTAAAATCTCCACCTACAATCAACGTCTGCGGCTGCAGCTGAATGAGGCGTGTGTGGAGGGAATGAAAAAAGTCAGGGGCATCTGTGTTGGGGGCATAGGCACAAAGCAGTGTAACGTTCCGGCCCAGTATAGTCCCGGTAACCGCTAGGTATCGTCCCTCTCATCACTAAGCATGGAGCCAAATCGGAAGGGGACTCTTTTGTGTATTAAAATGGCAGTTCCCCTCGCGTAGTTACTGTAATTAGCAAAGTATCTATGTGCTCCCCAGCTGGAGCCGAAGTGTGCCTTGTCTGTTTTGGGAAGGTGAGTCTCTTGTAAATAAGCGACATCTACATTGTGTCGTAGCAAATAATGAAGCACTTGTCTACGCTTTCTATTATCATTAAGGCCCCGTACATTCCAAGAGATTAGGGAAAGGTCCAAGGGACCCTCTATGTTACCAATTCTTGCCATCTATCGAGGAGATCAATGCCAACTGCGCGATGTGGTGACTGTTAACTAGTAGCAATAACTGTGAACGACCAAACATGTCCCTGGTGACAAAATGCTTGAAGTTAAGCCCCCCCCCTCCCAGCCGCACCCCGTCCGAGACGCGGCCAATCCCAACAAAAAGAATAACGTGAGGTACCAAATTATTGCACAGCAAAATGAAAAACTCAAACAACAGTACCCCAGAGTTAACCAAACCATTCTCAAAGGATACACCATGAGGGGCGGCAACGCCCGGTGAGCAACCAGCTAAATGCAATGCCAATGTAAGGAGATCTGAGAACATATTCCTAGAGTCACAGTGAAATTAGTCCCATGAAAGTGGATGCAGAGTCAACCTGTGCCCGCACTCGAAAACAGTTCGGCGCTCGCTTCAGATCCGCTGTGTGGGGGAGGGGCCCGATCTCGCCCTGCCAGAGGGATGATTGTTCTGTTTATAAACACGACAAAATTCCTGTGCCTCCGTCGGGTTTTCGAAGATCCGAGCTCTGCCATCCACGTCGACCTTTAATCTTGCAGGGTACAACATGCCATACCGTAGTCCCAAGTTTCGTAAAGCAGCCTTGACTCCATTAAATTTACGCCGTGCGTCCTGTACCATGGCCGTGAAATCTGGGTAGAAGGACAGTTTTGCGCCCTGCCAGGAGATGTCCCCTTTGTCTCTAGCCAGGCGGAGCGCCGTGTCCCGGTCCCGAAAGTTCATGACTCGTGCCACAATAGGCCTGGGAGGAAGGCCTGGGTTGGGGCGAGGGCCCAAAGCCCTGTGCGCTCTTTCTATGACGAAACCAGCGGTGAAGGAATCTTTGCCAAATAGCTTGATTAACAAGGTTTCCACGAAGAGGTCCATACGGCCAGCGGGGGTCGTCTCCGGAACGCCAAGAATGCGTATATTGTTGCGGCGGCTGCGGGCTTCGAGATCCTCATTTTTGATGGCCACGTCCTTCAAAATACGCTCGACCCTTTCTAGACGCTTGGCGGATTGCGCAGTCCCATCCTCAATGTCTGAGATGCGTGCCTCAGCCACATCAAGCCGTCTGTCGTGTACTTGGATCTTGGCACCCAGATTCGAAATGGTTTTGTCCAAGGAATCAAAGCGAGTGTCTAATGCCTTAAAGCCCGCGCGCATCTCTCGGAGCAGGGAAGCTGCCGTGTCCGATAAGGTATCTTCTTGCCCCGCTGTTTGTACAGATTCAGCCATAGTAGGGTCTTGTTGCGGAGCTGTTGCACCCAGTTTCTCGAATGGCAAAGTCCTTTGCATCGGGTCTTTACGGCCCATGCCGTGCCAGAGAGTCTTTATCTCGGCTTCCCAAGCCTTAGAAGGTGTAGCACGTATCGGTCACCCTCTCCCTTGGTGCTATGTGATGAGGCACTCAAGAAGAAGATGTAGGTTAAAGAGGGACCCCAGCGTCGCTGAGCGGGATGTGACGCAGGTAGGAGAATTGTCTAGCCGTGTGGGGGGTCATCAGGCATTGCGGGCAATAGCTGTGATGGCAATAATTCTGTGGCGACGGCGTGGGGCCCCACGCATGAAGCTAGCCGCCAGGCTCGACGCATCAGTGCAGATCAAGGACAGATTGTGCTGCAATGTAGAGGGGACTGCCCTCGCGGAAGCAGCAGACCCCAATATTGTCATAGATTTTTGCCTCCATACATGAGGATATTGGATTTTCCAGGCCCCTCTAGCAGCGCCCCCAGGCCGATGCGATCCAGAAGGCGGGCCGCGGGAGTCCCGCCGCAGCAGGAAGAGTGCCGCGAGGCCCAGCGCACCCCGGATCGGACCTCCGACACGCGTTACAGCGCGTCGCGGCCGGCCCTCCAGGTACGAGCCAGTCCACGGCCGATGGCGTGCCGCAGAGGGAGGCTGTCGTCAATCAGGGCTGAGCACAGGTCCCGGGAGGGGTGCAGCGCCTCTCACCTCATTTGCGGCCGACGCGAGTCGCAGGCCCCAACAGCATCCCCGGCCTCAGGTGATTTTCGAGTCCAGCCCGTCCGGAGGGGGGCCGGTCCAGCCGTCGCCCCACGCCGCCACTCCCGAACGCGGGCACCCAGCGGGGCCGGAGTCAGCCCCGGGGACTCAGCATATCCTCCGTCGCAGCGTGCAGTAAAGTTCTGGGCTCATTGATGGTATTGAGTGCAGGAATATGCCAGGCCGGAAAGCTCAACGGAGCTTCAGAGCCAGGCGGCCATGTTCGTCGCCGGCTTGGCCACGCCCTACTTAAAGCTACTATTCACTTACACGGTGTGCAGTCTTAAGGTGTCAAGAGTTATGCACAGTTGTTTGTACAGAAAGGTGTGTGAACGTGGCCGCAATGTGACTTGTAGAGCGGTAACAAAAACATGTTAAAGAAATGTTTTGCCACTGATTGTGAGCTACATAACAGCCAAATAATACTCAATATATATATTTTAATTTTCGCCAAAGCAACATGAAAACTTTCCAAGTCGAGTCCATAATAACAGGGTGTTACCCTTGAGCCACACAAAAATGGTTCCCTTCTTGCTCCATCCTTCTTGAAACTGAGTTTACCAATACAGCAGAAAAGTCTTGGTGTCACAAGGAAGCATGGGCGAACAAAATAGGGTTGGACTGGAATCATCCAAATTTAGGGAAAACCCGAGGTTTGATGAACTCTCAAATTTTCTTGAGTTCTACGCCTAGTTGGTTAAATCCATAAATCTGCCTCCCAGTTCTGCATATCACAATTGTTTTTGTTTTGTTACATTACATGCCAATGACACCCACATCATACTAAATGCAATTGAAGTTCTGCAGTGCATGGGGCTAGGTGGCCCGCCCTTAGCTGAAGCTTGCCTCCGACAAAACTGGGTAATGGTGTACAGTGGGAAACTGCCCTCACTCATGTCACTAACATCTTAACATTTGCGTACCCCACAGTATACCATTGAACCTCAAATGTTTTTCTCTTTCCCCTTTCTCCCTCACAACCTCATGGCTTGACCCTCCAAATGTCTAAAGGCAGTCCAACAGTGAATGGCGCCTCTGCAGTTCATTGTGAACTCTGCCTAAACTGAGATTGCATATTGTCTGGTACCAAAAAAACAAAATAGGGGAGTGAAGAGGTAGCGTCCCGAGGGACACTGACGGTGGATACGTCCTCCTCGAGTCAGTAGTTAACAAAACATCAAGATCCACCATGTGGGTAGTGACCTGAATGATGAAGAAGGGGACCGATAGTGGATGGGGAAAAGGTTGTATTCCTACTCCATGATAGGACATACACAAAAGTTGTTTAAATACCCCTCACACACCAAAAGGGCCCTTGATGTCATGCTTCATCATTGGGGTCTTCCCATCCCACTGTGGAATGGGGCGTGCTACAACCAGCGACTACGCGGGAGCACTAATCTAAAATACTATGTGTGGTGCAGGGGCAGTGAGAAGAAGGGTCAAAAGTGAAGTTTAAAAAGGAGCTGGCCTCATGGACATAAGACAATTTAATAGGTCATTGAGGCTGAACCTGTTAAAAATTGTGGTTTGGAATAGTCATGCATATAATGAGCTGACGTTCCTAAAGAGTCGACATGTTTCGAAGCTCAAGGCTTCTTCATCAGGACTGAGAAGATCCCTTCAGTGCTCACTTGTTGTATAAAGGTGAAGATAGTTATATACAAAAGTGAAAGAAATTTTTGCAAATATTCATGCAGTATAAAGTACCTGTTTGTACTCCTATATGTTAATCTGTTTGTACTATATGTTAATCTGGAAAAAGAAAAGATTTAGGATATTAACTGCGCCACACACGGCGTTGTCTCACGAAGACCTGAAAAGACAACACATGTGTCAAGGTGACTGTTTATAAAAACATAGTGCTATCATGGTGCATGGACCTGTGAAAGAAATTGGGGAAAAAAGGGGGAAAACATACAAAGACACACTACATATAACATAAAACACACACTCTATTCGTGACTATTGTAATCAAAAGACGGTGTGTAGAACGATGTATACACACAATACATACAATGTATGAATGGGTATATTGCCCCATGAGCCTCAGGTACAGATGAGCAGGAAGAAGTCACTAGTTACTGCAGGGGAAAAAAATGTTTGAAATGAAGAGAGAAACGGTCAGGTGGTACTCGTCCTCTTGCCGAGTGATCAACGAAAATCTCGGACCATGACGGCTATGCCGTACTTACGTGCTGCTTGACAAAATTTTGCCCCATACTGCTCACCCGCGGCTCCGCTGTATGACTAGGGAGTGCGGGGAGCGGCTATTTATGCAGAAGTATCGAGAGGAAATTGGATTCACCTGTGATGCTGACGCAAGAAAAAACAAACCAGAAGGGAGCTTCCATGCTTGATTTTCATTGCGCACTAGAGCGCTAACTACAGTGCCCAGCGGAAATGAGTATTCTGTGCGTGCTAGAAAAACTCGAAGTGTATGTAAATAATCAGAGTTCTTTAAAACAGCATGATTGTTGCCCAACACTGCGTGTGGTTATCTGAGAAGAAGTGAAACGTGGAGATTGGTAATAGTTCAATTCTCTTGTCAATCGATTAAATGAAGTAAATGCACTTGAAGTGCATCAAAGCACTCTGATGAGCAAATAATATGCGCTATTCAAATGGTGCAAGTCACAAGCGATATCTGACTCAGAAGGGTTGGCAAAGCATAGAAAACGCTATGGAGGGCCAGAGAAGAAATAATGTTGGAAATCATAAATGGAACGCTTGTAGACTCGGGCAAAAACAAGTCTAATTAAGATGTAATGAGATCGCTTGTGTGTTATTTAGACCTCTATACATAGGGACCGAACACTGTGATACAGTCTGTACCCTGTATATAGTAATGAAGGGAGGTGGACAGGTGTAGTAACTACTTTCAACCTGTTTTTGCCCACTATCCATATGGTCCACCACCATTGGGAGGACCATTCCAGCACTGGGCCCCAACACCACAGGAGTATAACTACTATGGACCACCTCCTTTTTTAGGTACACGCCCAGGACCACAAAGAGGAAGGAATCGACGAGGCAATCAAGTCCACTGGAGGAACGAACCGGAAGATCCAGTCAGAGTGTCAACAAGAAGCATGACCGGAATCACGAACCAACCAACAACCAGCAGGTAGGACACCTAGTGGTCAACCTTACATCGCTGGTTCTCACTGAACCACAAAAACAGGCCTTAAGCAAAGGTCTTGGTTTTGTGCCCACTAACAAAATGGACAATTTTAAGTTATGCTTGGAGGTAAAAGAATTCTTGAGAAAACTTAAACTACGGGCTTTCTTTGACAAGAAGGATATTACAGAGACTGCAGAGGAACAGGTTTCCGATACCGGATTACGACCTAAGTCTACGTTCACCCCTCCAGATCCAACCCTTCCAGTGGAACTGCTTACTTTTGAGAGAGCTGTTATGGGTGAAATTATGAAATTGTCTAATGAAGACAAAAAAACCTTTCACAATACAACACGAGAAGAAAAGGAGGCTTTACGAACTTTGGCCAACAACACGGATCTTATTATAAAACCAGCGGATAAAGGCGGAGCCATTGTGTTACAGACCACTCTCAAGTATGATACTGAGTGCAGGAGACTATTGGGTGACTTTCGTAATTACGAAGTAATCCAAGACGATCCAACAGAAAGGTTTCGGATACGGATAGGAGCAATGGTGGAGGAAGCTGTCTGTCACAGCTGGATATCAAAAAAAGAATCAGAATTTCTGATCCAAAAATCACCTATAACACCCTACTTTTACACCATTCCTAAAAATCATAAGAGCTTAGATAATCCTCCTAGACGTCCTATCGTCTCAGGGATCGGTTCTTTACTAGAACCCCTGTCCAAGTTCTCTGACGCTTTTCTGCGACCCCTAGTCCAGAAAACAGGTACTTACCTGAAAGACACGAAAGCAGTGTTACAACTACTTGCAACTCAGGACTTTGACACCAGTCAACATCTCCTACTAGGTTTAGACGTTGAGACTAGTCTTCCTCATGATGAAACCATTGAAACCATAGAAGTTCTATATGCAACCACATGGGAATACCACACACCACGTAGTATGGTTATGGAGTGCATTTCCTTAGCATTAAAAGAAAATTTCTTTCTCTATGAAGATATACACTACTTACAAAAACATGGGACTAGCATGGGAAGCACCTTCGCTCCTAGTCTTGCAGGCCTTTACGTGCACCATCTAGAGACAACCAAGATACTACACCAAGACAATCCATTCTGTGAGCACATCATTACCTGGAAAAGATACATTGATGATATCCTAGTGATATGGAAAGGTGATACTCACTCAGTTGAGACCTTTATGTCATGGTTAAACCAACAAAATCAGTTCCTGAAATTCACACATACAGCATCCAATACTGATTTAGTGTTCCTCGATCTCAAAATCTACCCAGAGAATGGCAAGCTTAAAACAACTACTCACTTCAAACCAACTGCAAAGAACTGCCTTCTCCTTTACAGCAGTTTCCACCCACGACATTTGCGAGATAATCTCCCTTTTGGACAGTTCCTACGCCTAAGAAGGAACTGTTCGGAAATAACGGACTTCAAAAACCAAGCCACTGACCTTGAGAGAAAACTATTGGCACGTGAATATCCATCTAGAATCATCAAACAGGGTTGGAAAAGAGCCAGGTATAACAATAGAGAGGCATTGTTGGACAACAATCCCCCAAAAGAAAGAGAGACCAGACCAATCTGTGTCACAACGTACAATACCCACTCGAATGAAGTATCCAAGATAATCAATAAACACTGGAAAACACTGAACTGTGGAAAACTTTCTTTTCCCAAACCTATGTTTTCCCATAAAAGAGGCAGAAATCTCAGAGATATTCTTGTGCATACTAGGCCACGTACCACACGGGAAACAAACCCGGCCCCTTTTAATCTTCAACCTATTCAGGGTCATCATCCCTGTGGAAATTGCAGCACTTGTGCCCTTACCACAAAGAGTAAAAAAATCACATTTTCCAATGGGTCAGTGTGGGAACAAAGACGATTTACTAATTGTAACAGTAAGAATGTAATTTACATGATCACTTGTCCGTGTAATTTGGAGTACATCGGGATGACGTCCAGACCAGTTAAAATACGGATAGGTGAACATAAAAGCAATGTGAGATGTAAGAAGAGTACCACCAAAATGGCAACCCACTACTTATCAACCAACCACAACGTGGACGACATAAGATGGACAGTGATTGAACAAATCAACCACGAAAGAGACCTCTTGGAAAAGGAACAACGTTGGGTGTTCCGTTTGGGGACACACGAAAAGGGTTTGAATGATGAAATTCCGTGGGCACAGTTAACAGGTTGAAAGTAGTTACTACACCTGTCCACCTCCCTTCATTACTATATACAGGGTACAGACTGTATCACAGTGTTCGGTCCCTATGTATAGAGGTCTAAATAACACACAAGCGATCTCATTACATCTTAATTAGACTTGTTTTTGCCCGAGTCTACAAGCGTTCCATTTATGATTTCCAACATTATTATTTCTCTGGCCCTCCATAGCGTTTTCTATGCTTTGCCAACCCTTCTGAGTCAGATATCGCTTGTGACTTGCACCATTTGAATAGCGCATATTATTTGCTCCTCAGAGTGCTTTGATGCACTTCAAGTGCATTTACTTCATTTAATCGATTGACAAGAGAATTGAACTATTACCAATCTCCACGTTTCACTTCTTCTCAGATAACCACACGCAGTGTTGGGCAACAATCATGCTGTTTTAAAGAACTCTGATTATTTACATACACTTCGAGTTTTTCTAGCACGCACAGAATACTCATTTCCGCTGGGCACTGTAGTTAGCGCTCTAGTGCGCAATGAAAATCAAGCATGGAAGCTCCCTTCCGGTTTGTTTTTTCTCGCGTCAGCATCACAGGTGAATCCAATTTCCTCTCGATACTTCTGCATAAATAGCCGCTCCCCGCACTCCCTAGTCATACAGCGGAGCCGCGGGTGAGCAGTATGGGGCAAAATTTTGTCAAGCAGCACGTAAGTACGGCATAGCCGTCATGGTCCGAGATTTTCGTTGATCACTCGGCAAGAGGACGAGTACCACCTGACCGTTTCTCTCTTCATTTCAAACATTTTTTGCCCCTGCAGTAACTAGTGACTTCTTCCTGCTCATCTGTACCTGAGGCTCATGGGGCAATATACCCATTCATACATTGTATGTATTGTGTGTATACATCGTTCTACACACCGTCTTTTGATTACAATAGTCACGAATAGAGTGTGTGTTTTATGTTATATGTAGTGTGTCTTTGTATGTTTTCCCCTTTTTTCCCCAATTTCTTTCACAGGTCCATGCACCATGATAGCACTATGTTTTTATAAACAGTCACCTTGACACATGTGTTGTCTTTTCAGGTCTTCGTGAGACAACGCCGTGTGTGGCGCAGTTAATATCCTAAATCTTTTCTTTTTCCAGATTAACATATAGTACAAACAGATTAACATATAGGATTACAAACAGGTACTTTATACTGCATGAATATTTGCAAAAATTTCTTTCACTTTTGTATATAACTATCTTCACCTTTATACAACAAGTGAGCACTGAAGGGATCTTCTCAGTCCTGATGAAGAAGCCTTGAGCTTCGAAACATGTCGACTCTTTAGGAACGTCAGCTCATTATATGCATGACTATTCCAAACCACAATTTTTAACAGGTTCAGCCTCAATGACCTATTAAATTGTCTTATGTCCATGAGGCCAGCTCCTTTTTAAACTTCACTTTTGACCCTTCTTCTCACTACCCCTGCACCACACATAGTATTTTAGATTAGTGCTCCCGCGTAGTCGCTGGTTGTAGCACGCCCCATTCCACAGTGGGCTGGGAAGACCCCAATGATGAAGCATGACATCAAGGGCCCTTTTGGTGTGTGAGGGGTATTTAAACAACTTTTGTGTATGTCCTATCATGGAGTAGGAATACAACCTTTTCCCCATCCACTATCGGTCCCCTTCTTCATCATTCAGATCACTACCCACATGGTGGATCTTGATGTTTTGTTAACTATTGTCTGGTACCAACAGCACCAGACTCCTCACCTTGAACTATCCACTTGCCCTAGATATCAGGTCTGCAACCATAAGAAATCTTGGTGTGCACTTTAATTTCCACAGGCAGCTTGAAACTTTTGTATTACCCACAGTACTGCAATGAGAGTCCAAGTACTGAGCATTCACAATTTCTGCCTTCATGTTCATATTCACTCTGCCAAAGCCATCACTAATAGCCTTGACATGAAAGGAGTACATTTTTAAAATACCTTCTCAGTCTGGTGTTGGGCAATACCCATTATCCCCCTGAAAAGATTTATCAATTTTGCCCCAAGAACCCTTGTCATACTTTGACCAGCATTGCCCCACTGTTTTCCTGCCACTCCTAAATGTGAAAAGTCCCCGCTACCCGTCAATGTTTGGTTTCTTCAGCATTTTTTAAATAAATTTCTTTCTTAACATTTTCTTTAATTCAACATTAATATAATTAACATTTGCAGGTAATGGAAGCAAATTATTGATAACATTTTCATATAGAGGCAGTGATAATTGCAGCAGCGATACAGGAGTCACAGTTTTGTACTTCTCAAATCCCCCACGTCTCAGTTCCCACCCCACCACCCCCCCGGCATCCTTCTATACTATGGTTGGGTGGCCATTTGAGAAACTTCCATCTCGAGGCCATAATATTGTATCCACGGACTCCATATTTTCTGGAACTTTTTTGGGCATCCCCTGGCCGAATAGGTGGCCTTTTCTCCTGTCATATACATATCCATCCCCCTCTTCCATTCATCCAATGCGGGTCCCTGCGTCGACCCCCACTTACGTGCCAAATCTCTCTTGGCAACCAACAGGCCAAGATTGGTTAGTAAGAGCTTTGGCTTCGGGAGGTCTACGTCTGTATGAATGCCCAATAGCACAAATTTGGGGTCTCTAGGCATCGCATCGCCCAACACAGCCTCCATCTCAGTCAGTATATTCTCCCAATAAGCTCGTATTTCCCGACACTCCCATATTGTATGAAAATAGGCCCCAGATTCCTCGTTGCATCTGAGGCAATTAGGGGTTTCTGCCCTCCCTGTAGGCGAGATCTGTCATAATAAGCCCTGTGCAGGTATTTGAATTGAATAAGTCGAAGCCTCGACTTGATGGCCACTTCCCGTGGATGCATCAGCGCAGTCTCCCAGTCTACATCTTCTAGGGCCCCCAGCTCAGTTTCCCATTTAGCCCTAAGTTTCAGGAGTGTGTCTGGCTGATTATTTATTATGGTCCGGTACGTCCAGGAAACTGCTTTTTCTGCAATTTTGCCCATGGGGAGTCTGCCCTCTAACGGGGCATACTCTGGGAGCTTCTCCATGTCTATACGTTGCGCCTCCCAAGCATGGGCAAAACCGCAGGTATTTATAGTGTTGTGTCTGATGTAGATCGTATTCCTTCTGGAGGACGGGAAAGGTAGCAAGTTCGTTGTGGTCTAGTATGTCTTTGATTTGGGAAATACCCAGCAGATCCCATTTTTTAAACCCAGTCAATTTTGTGAATTCTTCGAGTCTCCCTCCCACCCAAAGAGGGGTTTCTCTAATGAGGATATTGGTCCATTTAATTTGTCTTTCTGCTTTTTTCCAGGCGGCAACCACCACCTGCGTAGCTACTAATAATTTCACAACTCCCTTCCCTCCATAAAGGTATTGGGTGTGTGGATGTTTTTCAAATTGTGTGCGCTCCAATGCATAGGTAGGGTGATCCCCAGGCATGTGTTCCCATTCGTTAATCACTATCAGATGGGAGGCCCAATAGTAGGCTCTAATATCTGGTAGCAATATTCCACCATTGTACTGATTACGTTGTAGGGTGGCTAAGGCCACCCTGGGGGGCCTGCCGTCCCAGAGGAATGTACATAAAGCATCGTCAATCTTAACAAAAACGTCCTCTGGGATTGGGTAATATGTGTTCTGGAGGATATAAAGGAATTTGGGCAGTACTACCATTTTATATAGTGCGGCCCTGCCTAGCAGTGTCAGAGGCAACGTCTTCCTCCTCTCAATATCTATTTTGAATTCTCTGAGGACTCTGTGGAGATTACGATTCAGGGCCTCCTGTCGGTCAGTGGTTACGTAAATGCCCAAATATCGCATCCCATTTTTTTCCACCTGGAGCTGGCTCACACATTCGAGAGGTCCCCATCCCTGATTTGCTGAATAAAGACAGGATTTCTCCCAATTAATTTTATATCCGGCATGTCTACCATAGCAGTCGAAACTGTCCAGTATTCGTGGGAGTGTTGTCCCGGGGTTCGTGACATAGAGAAGAATGTCATCTGCGTATAATGATATTCGTTCATCCTTAGTCTCAGTATTATTACGCTGAAACCCAGTCATATCCGGATGCGCTCTAATAACGCACGCAAGGGGCTCCAGTACGAGAGCAAAAAGGAGGGGGGACAGGGGACATCCTTGTCTTGTCCCACGCTCTATTGAAAATTCCCCAGAGATCGCTCCATTTACCCGTACCCGGGCCATTGGCTTCTCGTATAAAAGAGTTATCCATTGCCTAAATTTGGGACCAAAACCGAACCTTTCCAATGTAGACATGAGATAAGGCCAGTGAACAGTATCGAATGCTTTTTCAGTATCAAGCGATAGTATTAAGTGTGTCTGCCCTATTACTAGCTACCTCAAGCCAATTATGTACTCTCCGCAGGTTTAATCTCGTGGACCTCCTTGGCATAAAGCCAGATTGGTCACGGTGAAGGAGACTAGATATGACTGTTGTGAGCCTGCCAGTGAGAATACGTGCCAGTATCTTCGTCTCTATATTTAGAAGCGAGATGGGGTGATACGAGCTGCACTTCTGTGGCGGTCTATCTTTCTTATGTATTACCACTATTGTGGCCGTTCGGAGGTCTTTTGGTAGGCTGCCCACAGTTCGCGCCTCCAGGTATAGGTTCAACAGGTGAGGGCCCAATAATGCAGCATTTTGTTTGAAGAGTTCTGGTGGTAGTCCGTTGGGACCCGTGGCTTTCCCGGACTTCAGGTAAGTGATAGCTGCTCCTACTTCCTCAAGTGTTATCTCTTCTTCCAACGCTCGAGCGTCCTCTTTTCCTAGTCTGGGGACCTCTATCGCCTCTAAATATCTTTCAATCTGTGACGGTCTTGCAAGGGGACGCTTGGCGTAGAAAGCCTCGTAATAATGAGCAAAGGCATTGGCTATCTCAATGGGGGTCAAGTGCCTTTGGCCATCATCGGTATCTATCTGGGTTACCCACCTACTGTCCAATTCTTTCCTGCTGAGCCATGCCAGCAGCCTACCTGCCTTATCTCCCACATCGTAAAGGCGCCGATGCATGGCCTGTATCCCCTGTTGCGCATCATCCCTGGCCATAGCCAAGTATTCCTGGCGAAGAGTCCTCACTCTCCGTAGCAGTACGGGATCTTCGCTTGTGAGGGCCTGCGTTTCTAACTGGAGGAGCCTAGTTTCGATCTCCACAATATCTTTCAGTGCCTGGCCTTTTTTATGGGCTATTATATTTTGGGCCCTATCTCTTAGGACCGTCTTGTAGGCCTCCCAGATTGTTATAGCCTATCCACGGAACACACATTTTCCTTGAAATAGAGCTCCGTATTCACTCTAATTTCTTGAGCTACCTTGGGATCCTTGAGTTCCCAGGCATTGAGCCTCCATTCATTGCCCGAATGTTTCCTTTCTCTTCCCACTGTTAGCCAGAGGGACGAGTGGTCTGAGAGGCCTCTTGCTAAATATTCTGCCTTTTGGATCTCCTTCACTTCTCCCGCCGGGGCCAGGATATAGTCTATTCTCGAAAAGGTTTTATGGGCTCCGGAATAGAAGGAATACGCCCTAGTGCCTGGGTGATGCCTTCGCCATAAGTCCGTTAGCGCTAGGGTGTCCGTGAATCTCTTGAGTTATGTCTCGCTAGAACCTGCAAGAGGGACCATAGTACGATCGAATTGAGGGTCCATCGAGTCATTAAAGTCTCCTCCTACGAGGTGTGTACTGGAGTCTGCCTCCAAGAGAATGCCTGCCAGTTTATCCAGGGTCTGCTTTTGTAGTCTTGGGGGAGCATATACGCTTATAAGAGTAATGTCCCTCCTATTCCATATGCCTTTTACTGCCACATATGTCCCATTTGGGTCCGTCCATGTGCGTTCAATGCTAAAGGGCTGGGTTTTCTTTATTAAAATGGCAACCCCCCTTGCCCTGGAGGAAAAGCCGGCATGCGCCAGTGTCTTGTAAGCTCCTCTACCCAAGAACTTACACTGCGTGCCTTTCAGATGTGTTTCCTGCAAGAAAATGATCTCGGGTTTCAACCTTTTAATGTACGCCAAGACTAAGCCTCTCTTTTCTTTGTCCCCCAACCCATTTACGTTCCAGGAGAGGACTGAGTATATGTCATTATTATGTACGCCATGATGCGATTGTAGATGGCAAGTGTCAATGCTGCAAACGCCCCTTTATCAGTCCCTGCAAAAAACCCAAAAAAACTTTAACCCAAAAACCCCCAAACTCCCCTCCCTTCCCCTCTCTAATCCCCCCACCCCACATCCTCACGTGTCCTATACTTAACCCTGCAATCACCAATATAACAACAAGCATAGGTGTCCATTGAGGTGTCTGTCGCTCCCACCCTTCCCCGCCCCCCTACCCCTCCAATAACAACCAAACCTACAAAGGATATGTCTCTAGTCCAGGAAGATGGTTCACACAGTCCCTTCCTCGACACAGACAGGTCTGGGAGGGGTGACCTCTTCGCCGTTGCTGTATCGCCGGTTGGTTCTTCCGTCACGCCCATGATTTACGTTTCTTCGCCACTTTTGTGTTGCTGTAGTTGATGATCTGGCGCCACTTCCAGGCCCGTCGTCTCAGACCCCTCTGCCTGGTGTATTGCTTTGAGTAGGGGGTGGTCACCATCGGTATCTTCCGGGGAGTCCTGGTCGGATTGGTCAGCATGAGTGCTATCTCCATGGGTTGAGTCTCCCGTGGCAGCCCGTGCCCCCCCCCCCCCGATCCTCTTCCGGGGATGCCCCTCTCAGTCTATATGGTGCCCCTGGCTGCATTGTCCCCAAGCGTCTCGAGTTTCTTGCAGTGAGACGCCGTCTCGGTTTCTCCCTCTGTGGTCTAGACTCCCATCTCGGTTGTAGGGCTCCCGAGTGCGATGCGGTATCACTAGCCTTTGGTCCAAGTCTCGGGCGTCCCTCAATCCAGGCCCAGGCATCCTCAGGTGTTTGAAAGAACTGAGTCGAATCTTGAAAGATCACCTTGAGCTTGGCTGGGAATAGAAGCATATATTGAATGCGTAAGGCCCGGAGTTTGACTTTCACGGAGTCAAAGGACCTCCGCATCTTCTGTACCTCCCTTGAATAGTCAGGGAAGATCATGACTCTGGTATTTGCTAGCTTAAGTTCACCCAATTTCCGCACTTCCCTTAGAATTGTATCTCGGTCCTGATAGTTTAGAAATCGGGCAATTAACGGACGTGGCGGAGCTCCGGGTGGGGGTCTCGCAGCCGGCATCCTATGTGCCCGTTCAATGAGAAAGCAAGTGGAGAACTTAGCCCCTGGGAGGGCATCTCGCAACATTGTCGTCAAGAAGGTGATGGGGTCAGTGTTCTCCTGTCCGTCAGGTATCCCAATAAAACGGAGGTTGTTTCTCCGTGACCTGTTCTCCGCGTCATCGACCTTCCACACAAGTTCCCTCACAGTAGCCTGTAGTTCCTTGATATCGCCCCTGGAGGTGTACGTGTCGCGTCTTCCACCTCAGATATGCGGGCCTCCGTTTGAGTGATGCGATCCGCAATATTGCGAACATCCTGTCGGAGAAGGGTCACTTCCGTTCTTATCTCTGCCATTTTGCCTTCAATGGCTTCTCTTGAGGCATGAATCGCCTGAAGGATGGCTGCGTTATCTGGTGCACTCGCGGTCTCCCCCTCTGGTTCTGTGTGTGCAGGGAGCACCTTAGTGTATTTGTCCATTTTCCCCTGGCGGTGTGTCTTGGGTTCCTTGTCTTTAGCCATTGTCTAATCTGGGAGGAAGTGTTTCAGCTAGCTACCCCGCCGGGGGTAAAAGCGCCAATGGGGAAAGTCACAGACTCGTGTCCCAGCTAGTATCGCAAGAAGTAACGCTTGGGAGGCAAGCATTCTTGAACCATTTAAGAGTGAATTTACTAGCTTGTTTGTCCCACTCACAACTTAGTCTTGCACTGACTTTTCTTTGTAAATATCCAAACTATCTCTATTACTACGTGTCGTACGATACTACGAATAGCGTTTCCGCTGCGCAATTTACACACACATCTCTGGCCTGCTAAACTTGAGATCTGGGCTTTAAATGTAATTCTATCTTACTGACCCCCAAATCGCTGCACTCACTTCTGTCTACGTATCATTTGAAATAGCTGCTCAACAGGTTACCTTATTTTACCTTCACAGTGTTGCAGCAGACAATTAAATTAATTTAATGTATACATATACATTTTTAATTAATAATTAAAACCCAAATTACTCACCCTCACTAACGTTTTGATTTGTGTATCATTTTTATTAAACTTGGTTAAAAATCGTTGGGCGAAGACCGCCGCCTCCGGCAGGATCTACGATCCCGTCGGGCAGCGGTTGGAATCATATCTCTTGGGAATGTGTGGAGGCAAGATGGCGCCTGACTGACGGCTGCGGTGATCACCCCTAACTGCCAGAGAATCTTTTCGGTCGGATAACGGATGCCGAACAGTTTAACCCACCACAATAAACTCGGACTTACCGATTGGGGAAGGGCGATTTCGACCTCCTTGCGGTAGTGGAGGAACTTTTGACGGCGGTGTTGGTAACAGCCCGGGCAGTGCTGGCGGAGCTTCGCTGGATTACGTCCGAGTACGGAGGAGGAGGGGCTGAGTCATCTGGAGAGGCCGAGCGGCTTGCAGCGGCACAGCGCATCAAGCAAGTCGAAGCTGGAAAGATGCCCCCGAAGGGTAATCGTGGAGCCTGAGGGAAAGCTCCGGACGCGCAGGCAAGCGCAGAAGCCAGGGAGAACGCTGGGTCAGTGGTACCTAAGGGAGGTAGAGCAACGGGCCCTGCGAGTGCAAAAGGTACGGTCTCCCAGGACTGCTTGAAGAAAGGTGAGAGCGGCGATGCTTATAAAAAGGGGGAAATAAGCGGCAGTGGCACAGGGGCTAAAGGGACAAGAACTGGGCTTAAGGACTTGGGAAGGCGAAACAGCATTACAGATTTTTTCCCCGCTACTCCGCCAGCTTCTAGAAATGGCATCTTTACAATGGGGGAAAATGGGCAAGCCGAGGCAAATGAGATAAATAACGCTAAGCAAGACCAATTACAGTCTTGTGTGACGGATTCTACTCTGGACATACATCCTGTAAATACCTCAGTGAATGTGACCCAAGCTGATTTTGTGGTTGAGATCAGCCAAATTCGATACAGTGCCTCATGCCTTGCTTCTTGATCGCCTCTTGGAGATCGGCGTATCCGGGTCCGTCTGGGGCTGGATTAGGTCTTTCTTGGATGGTCGCACGCAGCAGGTCTGGCTCCCTCCGTGTGCCTCAGTCCCTCAACCAGTGGCTACGGGTGTTCCACAGGGGTCATCCCTTAGCCCTCTTCTTTTTAACATCTATGTTACCCCGCTGGTTTATCTCGCGGAGGCTTTAGGGGCTAAGGGGATGGCCTATGCTGACGACACCCAGCTGCTGTTCTCTTGGGGTCAGGATGAGGATGCAGTTGTCCCTGCTCAACATTGTTTATCTGCGGTTTTTCACTGGCTTGCTCAGGCACAGCTTAAGTGCAACGAGGAGAAATCAGAGATCCTCTTGCACGGCACATTTCCTGTCGACTTCAGAGAGAAGCTATGGCCCCCAGGTTTCTCCCTTCCTAGCTTTAAGGGAGACTCTGTCAAGGGTCTGGTTCAATGAGAACTTGCTTTTCTCATCGCAGGTTAAGAAGTTGGCCGGCACTTGTTTTGGCATCTTGAAGATCTTGAGGAAGTTTCTTCCTCTATTGCCTAATTCTGCAAAGGAAACTGTTGTCCGTGCTCTAATTCTTTCCCGCTTGGATTACGGCAATGCACTGTATGCTGGTATTCCTGGTTACCTTTTGAATAAGTTACAGGTGATTCAAAACTCGGCCGCTAGACTTCTGCTGGGTCTCTCCAGCAGGTGCAGTGTGCGTTTGCATTTGCGTTCCCTGCATTGGCTCCCGGTAGAGGTGCGAATAAAATTTAAAATGTTATCTATTGCCCATAATGCCCTCCATGGTCTGGGACCCATCTATTTGCAAAAGAGGTTTGCTTTCTATTCTCCGGTGAGACAGTTGCGCTCCTCTTCCCAACTTTTGGTACAGACCCCGCTGTTTAATCGCCAGAGGCTTGGCGGGAGCTCCTTTACCCGGATAGCTGCGCTGGCATGGAATGCTCTGCCACTGGCCTTACGGGGCGTTAAAGATCCTATGATCTTTAAGAAAAAGCTGAAAACTTTTCTTTTCTAGCCTTGCCTTTTGATCCTGACTCTGACCCTTTTCAGGCTCGCGCCGGGACACTCCTCGGAGTATCTGTGCGCGTTATAAGTTTATATAACATAACATAACATAACAGTGCAAGCGGTAGCCCACCAGAAAATCCTGATTTGGGACACGCACGGCCAACGGAGAAAGCACAGCAGGGTACTATTCCCGGACTAATCCCTGTGCTGGAAGATCCTGTAGCTGTCAAGGACCAGCTGAATACGAGCAAGTTAATAGAAGGGATCATAATAAGTAATGACCCAGAAGACACGCTAGATCTTGGGGACAAGTTTTTTTCAGTGACTGATGGCTCCGAACTCAGCCCGTCTGAGGTAGAGGAGAGTAGCAACATTCAGCTTTCCAGCTCCTCCACCAGCCCCGGCACGCCACAGAAAGATACAGTGGTCAGAAGAAAGAAACAAAGAGATGGTCAAGCTTTGGAGAAAAGCGGAGAGGGCTTCCGCAGAGAAAGCAGAGGAAGCTCGGACCCCACTTTGAAATGGGACTATTCTGCCACTAGGAGTATTTATCCAGATCATATAGGACAGGGGGGCGAAGAAGGTGACGAGTCTGCACCCTCTTTAATAATGATTTTTGACTCAATCAAACAATTGCAAGATGAGACCCGTATGGACGGAAAGAAAAATAGGTTGGCAACAAAGAAGCTTCAAGGCGCAGTAAGAAAAATGGCCAAGGCTTGTACAGATACAAATGCAAGGCTGACCCATGTAGAAGAACGCACAAGTACACTAGAGGATAATTTGGAGAGGGCTCAGGTACAGGCTGAATCACATGATAAGCAGCTTAAAGATCTCCAATGGAAAATGGAGGACTTTGAGAATAGGCAAAGACGCAATAACCTCTGCATTCTTGGCATTGAAGAAGGCGTAGAAGGTGATGACATAAGGGCCTACATTTTGAGGTTGATGAAGGGTGCCTTTCCAGAACTCCACCATTGGAATTGGGAGATCGAGATTCAGCGCGTTTACCGCTTTCCCATGATGCCTAAGAAATCTCCTCATCCAAGCAGGGATGGAACCGCAATGCCAAGAGCAATCTTAATTTACTTTGGAAACTTTTTGCTGCGCGAAGAGATCTACTCTAAAGCGCGCCCAAATGCCAAACGGACTTTTGAGAACCAGTCTTTCTTCACGAGGCCAGATTATTGCCACGTCACCGTGGAAAGACGTTGGCGATTAAGAGAACTGATCCAGCCTTGTCATGCTATGGGAGCGCAAGCATATTTGATGAACCCTGCGAGGCTAAAGATCATTTATAAGAACACATCTAGAGTTTTTTCCTCTGAGATTCAAGCTAAAGCTTATATGGACTCTTTGAAACCCTAAAGACAGGTTTAATTGGGTACTCACTGCTGGGAATATAGGAGGGGTTTTAAATGGGTTGCGTGATTCATTGGTGAGGCACTGTTTAAAACAAAACTACAACAAAAAATATTTAAAGGGGGAAATCCGGTGGGTGTGAAAAGGGGGGGATGGGTTGAGCTCAATAAGAACAGTAAAAAGTATGATAATTATGAATTGTTGGGCATCCAGGAATTAGGCAGGCTGGCAGAAAGGGGGGTCGACTTTCAGGCTCCATCACAGAGACCTTAGGTCTGCTTGCTTCACATTATAGGTGGAGGGAGGAGGGAGGGGGTTGGGTTTGGGGGCAGGGAGGGCAGAGGGGTGCTAAGAGGGGGGCTCGGGGAGGGGAAAAAATTCACCATCTAGTAAGGAAAAGAACTTTGGAATCCAGACAAGCAAAAAATTGGAGCAGGGACGATACATCAAGCGCCAGGCAATAGGCAGTTCGATAAACTACACATAATATGCGAATAGTAACTATTAATGTATGTGGTGTGAATGATGCCGCCAAAAGAAGGACAGTAAGAGAATATCTCAAGACCCTGCGGGTTGATATCGTCTGCTTACAGGAGACGCACATTGAGGGGTCTCGAAAGACTCTTTTAGAACAGCTGGGATTTCACCTAATAGCATGCACCTCGCAAGGGACTAGGACTCAGGGGGTGGCAATACTCGCTAAAGGAAGGGGGACAATGGTCAAAAAATGTCTATCTGATAAGTATGGCCGATGGGTAATTGTGGAGTGTCAAATACAAGGACTTATTTTTACGCTTTGTTCAGTTTACGGATCTACGGTGGATGATCCTGAAATGTTTAACCATGTTAATATGCAATTGGCTAATTGGCCTCTCCCGATTATTGTGTGTGGGGATTTTAATATCAATGGCTTAAATGGGCTGTGGAAAAGGGACCCAGCTAAATTTGTAGGCCGTAAAAAGAAAGGCCATAGGGCCTTAATCCAATTGATGGAGGATAACGGGCTTACGGATGTATGGGAGCAGTCAACCCCTTTGGGGACAGGGAGCACGTACTATTCAGCACCTCACAGGGCCGCAGCTCGTCTAGATTATTTTCTAGTTTCCTCTTCTCTCCTCTCCCTTTGTAAAAACAAAAAACTACCACGTTTGGTATCTGATCACAACCCCTTGGTTCTAGAGATTCAAAAGCCTGCGGTAATCGCACAGGTAACAAGCTGGACGTTTGAACGAGCCTTACTGCAGGATGTAAAATACGTTGAACACATGAATAAATGGCTTAAAGAATTTCTTGAGGTTAACAGGGGGAGTGCCGAGCTCGGGGTAGTTTGGGACGCTCTTAAAGCAGGCATTAGGGGGGAAACTATGAGCTACTCTTTGAAACGGAATAAGATGGAAAAATTGGAGATGGAGGCCACACAAAGACTAATTGCGGATCTAGAAGAAGAATTGGTTAGAGCAATTGGCTCTAGTCTTAACATTGATGAGATTGTACAGAAACTGGCATTAGCAAAAGCTACCGCAGGGGACACCATTGCTGCGAAAGCAGCTGGTAAATTCTTGGCGTGGAAACAAACCCACCATGAATTTAGCGACCAAGTTGGACATATTTTAGCAGTAAGGACCAGACAGATAGCTACTAGGGGGGATATCGCGGAGATTAAAACATCGGATGGGACGGTCGCTACCACCCCTAAGGATATCTGCAACGCACTCCATGGGTATTATCAAAATCTATATAGTGAGGACATTGTTAGGGATTCTAAAGATGTAAGGGATTATCTAGAGCTAGCCCCTATTGAGGTATTTTCTACAGAAGATTCCACAGCCATGGAGGTCAGTTTTTCAGATGAAGAAATCCAGGGAGCCATTAAAGACTTACCATCAGGTAAGGCGGTAGGCCCTGATTTTATTCCGCTTGAATTCTATAAAATCTTTTTTTCAATTTTGGGGGAAGTTTTATGTTGCGTAATGCGCCAGGTACAGAACGGACAAACACCTCTGCAGTAATGGGGAGAAGCTAGTATGATCATTTTTTTAAAGAAAGACAAACCCCCTAACGAACCTGGATCTTATAGGCCTATCAGCCTAATGAATAGCGACGCAAAGATTTATTCAAAAATTTTAGCCAACCGCCTTAGTACAAATATAGGGAAGGTGATTTCGACCCGCCAGCATGGTTTTATCCCTGGCAGGGGAACTGCTGAACATATCAGGAGAGTCTGCCCCTTGTTTGATGGCACCTCAGTCACACGAGACCCTATGGCGCTTATACTGCTTGATGCGGAGAAGGCGTTTGATAGGGTCTCGTGGGGCTTCCTCTGGTCTGTATTGGAGAATGTAAACATTGGTAAGGGGTGCATAAGAGCTATACAGGCGTTGTATAGGAATCCTAAGATTCGACTCCGTGTTATGGGAGGACAGAGCGATCCAATAGATATCAAGCGAGGAACTAGGCAGGGGTGCCCGTGCTCACCCCTTCTTTTTGCTTTTTATATTGATCCCTTTATCAGGAGATTAGAGTTGAACAGAGGCATTCTACCAATACGGCTTAACGGATTTGAAACAAAGATCTTGGGTTATGCAGACGACCTGGCAATTACGGCCGCTAACCCCTCTGTAGCTCTAGACGAAATAGAACATGAGGCAGAATGCTTTGGGACAGTTTCTAGTTATAGACTCAACCGGGGGAAGACGCAAATCGTTGTTAATGAGAAGACCAACTTGGTAGACCCAAGAGTGACAGATTCGGCCACTTATTTAGGGGTTGTTATCACATCGGATTTAACCAAGGTCGTTGAAAAGAATCTTGCACCAGTGATCCAGAAATCAAGGAAGGATCTTGATAGGTTGAATAATTTACACTTTTCGATTGTGGGAAGAAGTAACATTATTAAAATGATATTCCTCCCAAAAGTTTTATATTTGTTCAGAACGATACCCCTGAAGTTTGAGACCTTTTGGTTTAAAGAAATGGAAAGAATGATAAACAGTTTTATTTGGGCACAGGGGAAGACGAGAAGGGCACTTGAATTTATGTCCCTCCCCAGGGAGAAAGGGGGTTGGGCAGTTCCTGACTTAAGATCATATTATTGGGCCGCAGCATTACAATATATGCGTGGGCTACTGGGAGGCACGGTTACTGACAGGTGGAGGGATGATGACGCTGTACCGGATGTATATGATCTACTTATAGATGGTGAAGCGCGTAATTGGCTTCTGAGCTTTAGCGAGGCCAGCTATTATAAAAAAGTTAAATTTAAGACTTTGGGAGCAGCAATATTTGTTTGGTCTTCTGTTAGGAAAAAGCTGGGATTAGGCAGAATGAACCGTTATACTCCTTTATTTAGGAACCCATCCTTACCTGAGGTTTTTCATGACGTTGTAATGAGGCGGTGGGACGGGTTGGGTGTTAAAACTGTCGGCGATATTATAGACTCTGATGGCATAATTACATTCGAAAGAGCCCAAATCCGGTTTAATTTGGAGCGCAGGGAATTTTTTTTAATTTTTACAGATTCGGTCGGCCCTTGTAAGGAAAAGTGGGGGAATAAGAGCATTCGACAGAGACACAGTTATGGAAACGGTGCAAAACCCCGAAGGGTGCTCTATCACCCAGATTTATAGTGAGCTAAACCAGCATCAAAACGATGATCTGGGAAAATATTCCGAGAAATGGCGGGGGAAGCTCGATATTGAAGGGAGTGAGTTTTTAGTCTCACTTAAGTTAGGATGTACGGTACTGAAGGTAGCTAACCTACAAGCTCAACACTTTAAAACCATCTTTGAACTTTACTATACCCCTGCAAGAATAGCCCAATGGGGGGGTCTATGGGCATTTATTGCCCACGCTGTCGCAGCGCGGAGGCCGATACGGTACATATGTTCGCCTCTTGCCCTATGCTGGACCCTTTGAAAAGGGCAATTGAACACTTTATGGGACAAACCTTGAGGATTCAAATAAGATTAACTAATGAATTAGTGGTTTTAGGTGTGGGCAGGGATGGAGTTCATGTAGCTCACCGCAAATTTTTATTTCTTGCCATGGCGGTTGTTAGGATTTGTGTGGCAGCCGCATGGAAGGACCCCAATCCTCCCACCTTTCAACAATGGGTATCACGGCTTTTAGCCATCTATAGTTTGGAAAAGGGCCTTTACGAGAAGAAAGGGTGGAAAGCTATGAAGTTAGGGAAACTTATCTGGGCCCCAGTAACGGATTGGAAGGCTAGATTGGAGCGACCCCAGCCATAATTCTTGGTTATGAAAAATAGCATCTGTTATGATTTCAACAGCTCTCTCACTTTTTACTTATTGGGGGCGGGTATCTGGAACGTAACAGATTTAACGAATTTTGTTTTGTCTGACCGCTTCACTGAAGATATATACATCAGACGACTTGTTTTAACTGTTTCCTGTCTCACTCTTCTTTTTCCTTCGATTTTCCTTTTGGTGTAAAGTAAACCTGTATAATATTGTATGGTTTTTTGTAATGATGAATGAAAAACTGATGGTGAAAAATAAAGAAGTAAAAAAAAAAAATTTAAAAAAAGGAATCATATCTCTTGAATGGCGGCGGTGCAGAGGCCGGCACTGCCGTCGGGATTACAATGTCCCTTTCCAACAGCCTTTTCATGGCGGTTTCACTGCAAAGTGGCCTTGGGGACACATGTAGTGCCCCCACTCACATCCATGCACCGTGTGCAATGCACCACAGGGTGCATGGCACATGATGCGTGGATGTTTACTAAGTGCTCCTTAACATGGCGGCTTGTGCTGCGGCCCTTTTCCTGGGCCGCAGTGTAAAGGAGCACTTTCCGACCGCCAACCACGGCGGTCATATCGTAATTGGTCGGTCGGACCACCGACTGCTTGTCAGGCGGTCTTCTGACTGCCACAACAACGGATGGCGGTCTGACTGCTCGATAAAATAATCAGGCCGTAAGTGTTACACCTGTTAGGTTGGCTCACACATATGTATGTGCTGTACTATTAAGCACCCAGCGCAAAGAAACTGTTTAGGTGTATAAGCACTCTAGAAGAGCTACATATAACATGTGCCCCACATTAGCCCCCAGCAGCACATTAGTACCACACTTACAAGAAACACCTTCCAAAAACAGGAACACAAATCTCACAACTCCATCCAGTCCTATCTGAGACAGGCAAATTCCCAATCTTGACCAAGCTGAAAGGCACTCGTCTCGCTTACAATTAATGAAAAATGGTCCGATCAATGATATACTTGTTTATCCTCCAACTGCACCTCTCTGGTAGGACTGGTAGAACTGCGTTCTTGGTAGGACTGTGTTCATTTTATTATTACTAACCTTAAATCTAAAGCCATTACAGCATACCTCCCAAAAACATTCCTGGAACCGTTTTATCACCAGACTACAAAACCACTACTGGTCATTCCAGTATACCCCGCACATTCCACCTCCCAGCCACAACATTCAATTGCAACCTCAAGCACGCAAGTTCCTCAAATAATGAATTACAGCCCAACTCAAGCCAACTCACACCAAAATGGTCCAAAATACCCACACCAAAAACTACATCTATAAAAATAAATGCCAACTTGATGCCATCTGATCACCACTTTGACCTACCCAGTATCACCATGGAACCCTTAGCAGCAAAACTTGAAATTATGTCACTTGAATCAAAATACCTAGTATTGTCTTTAACCAAACTCTCATGCCCCACTGCAAACCTGGATCCTAAATTACCCTCTCTCACAGAACTTCACATCCCGGTCATCTTTCATCCTGATATCCCTTAAACAGCAATAGGATGACCATGTCAATCCAAATCAATCCATCAAATATCAAAAGCACAACCACACACACCCAAACGAATAAAGAATCACACCAGAAATTAGCACTTTTATGCTGTAGGTCTAGAATCACAAACTGTGCTAACATTTCCGTTTTTGTTATTTTTATTGGGCAGAAAACCAGAAGGATATACTACAGTGCATATTTAGACTTCTGTGACCATTGTAAACTATGCTGAAGACAAAATAGTTTATGACTATATAAGCACACCATACGAATTTCAGCCTCAAAATGTCTTCAAGCATAATGAAGAATAATTATGTTAATTACAGTAAATTTACCTACTCCTCTAAAAGTCCCCGGATAGTCAGATACATCTTCAGTTACTCCATGCGTGTGACGTTCACTTCTTCAAGGTGCATTATCATTTTCATCTTTAAGATCCATTCTGCGAATGTGGAGGTCTTCTGATCTCTGTTTCTGTGCAGTAATGTTTCTTGCAACCAAAGAATATTATGTTGTCTGTGATCTTATTATGGATGGCATTTTGCCCTTTCCATACGAGGGCTACTCTGGGTCTAGAGTTTAGATTGACAACTGTAATGTCTTCCACTTTTTCATACACAGAGATCCAGGTTGATTGCAATCTGGTACACTCCCATGATACGTGATCACAATTCACCAGGGCCTTATGGTATCTAATACATTGGCTACTATGCCTGGATACACTTTTGCTGTACTCAGGAGTGTGATATAATTGACAATGGCAGGACATTGTGTTTGCCTTAAATCGGAATTAATTGGGAGATGTGTGTGAGCATTCATGTCTTCCAAGATTCCGGGCGTCTTTGGAGTCCTGAGAACCTCCAAACACTGAGCACGGGTCGTAGTTGGGTTTAGAGTTATGGTTCCTAATAAGAAATGATATTAAAAAAAAACGATGAAGCCGGTTGCCAGGAGAGTAACGGAATATGGTTTCAAACAGGTTGGAGTTCTTCCTTGAGCCCCAAAAAACACGTATCTATAAATACTTGAAAATCCCTCCCTCCTTTCCATCTCAAATTGGTCTTGGAAATGGTCATTATCCGATTTTATTAAGTAGCTGATTGATTGATTTTATTAAGTAGCTGATTGCTTGCCAATGGCCGACGCAAGCACTACCTCCCTGGTGCGGCGCACGTCCATTGGCCGTCACCAGGGAGGCCCCCATTTAATCATCCGGTGCAAAGCACCAGAGATTCTTTTTAGGTCTCGCCTGAGCCAGCGCATGCGCTGCTCTGGCGAGAGTTTTAGTAAGCGGGCTTTGGAAATGCAAACAGTGGCTTTTGCTGGCGACCAGCTTGCGTTCACGCGAGCATGCACGCGCGATCATGCGCCATATGGCTTCCCTCGCCATCTGGACACTCGCGATTACTTTCACTTTCACGGCCGTGTCAGTTTCACGGCCACGCGGCCAATGCTTGTTATATGTGTGTTTCTGTATGTTGTTTTCAAGTCATTCTTTCTAGGATTTACACCTTGCTTTAAGAGTGCTTATTGCCAAGCTTCCCTTTCCTGCTTTCATCACCATTACCACTATTGCTATCACCATCTACCTGGTCTGTGCAATCGGATATTAGAATAAAGATGAGCATGGCACTCCTCGCTTCTCAGCCTTGGGAGCAGAATAGCAGGGAGGCGCGAACAGTGAGTAGCTTCTCTTTCATCCTCTCTTCTTTCCATTGTCTCTTTTTTCCTTGCTCTCACGCTTATCTCTTTTCGACGATCTCAGTTTCTTTTCCTCTCATCATATCGATTCTTTCTGACTTCCTCCCTCCCCAGCCCACACCCTTTGCCAGACCACACTTTTTTCTTAGACTCAATCCCCCACCATTTCTCCATCACGTGTATTACAAGCCCGTAGATGTTCAGCAAAGAACGGGATTCATTGTGTGCCCCCGAAGAATCTCTCTTCTTAGTTCATATCAGACATTGCTTTACCATGGCTCTCACTCCTTTCCATGGGGCTTCCCTTTTCTGCTGCTGTGTCTAACTTTCTGTTACTGCTCCGAGCGCCTCATGTTTCCTCACAATCCTCCCGTATGCATGTGCCTGTCTCTTAAAGGGACAAGACCTAGGGTGTCCTGGCTCTCCCTCATTCTTCAGACTCTCTCTCCCTCCACTTAAGCTGCACATACCCTCCCCCCACCTTAACTCTTCCCTCTCACTCATTCGATTGGTGTGTGCAGGCAAGACAGCTCAGAGGGTTAATGCGCGCCTGAAATATGTGCTGTGTACTGGAAGTCAGGAGCTCGGATTCTGCCAATTTAGGCTCCAGTAAACCGGATAAGATTATACTGGCAATAGTAACATATGTTATTTCTGTTTTTTCTTCTTAGAAACGCGGTATGATATGCTCTTTAAAAAACAAGTATTTTTTCCTCTCCCCTTCAGCCCACCCCTCTACTTTGTCCAACCCTCATCCCTCCAAGTCGTTCGGCTGGCAGGATCACAGAGTATTCTCCCTGTTTTACTTTCTACCCTGTGTTACAATCCTCCATCGCTCTCACACTGCTTTTCCCAATCCCCATCTCTCACTTTAACAAGCATTGGCATAGCCAATAGGTCTCGCTTTTGGGACCTTATAAGTATTTAGATATGCAACACAATATCCTTGGTGCAACAACATCAACTGTTGCATAACTAAACACTTATAAGGTCCCAAAGGCGAGACCTATTGGCTATGCCAATGCTTGTTTTTTTAATTTTCCCTGGGGGAGACGCGGAAGGCTTTCCGAGTCTCCCCCGCCCCCCTCCCGCCCATCTGTGACGTCAGCGCGCCACGAGGCGCTCTGACGTCACTGATTTCCCCACCGGAGCAGAGGACAGTCGCAGGTAAGGCCGCGCTCGACTCCGATGGGGAAATCTGGCCGAAAACGGCCTCCCCAGCTTTCAGGGAGGCTTCGTTTGAAAAGGGAGAGTCTCCCCTTTCAAACGAGGCCTTCCTGAAAGGGTTTCCTGGCCGTGGATTGCGGCAGCGCTGCGATCCACAGCCAGGAAACCCCAATAGACACCAGGGATGTCTTTGGGGGGGTCGGCCCTCGTGGGAATGGGTCGGCCCCTCCTCCCCCCCTTGGGGGCAATTATTTATTTAAAAATTACCTGGGCAATGCTCCTCTACATTGGGATTTCTAGTCTCCGAACATGCATTCTTTACTTTCCCTTTTAATGTCATTTAGGTTGCATTTTTCAACGCACAACCCCTCCCTCCAGTCACCTTTCTCTGTGCTTCAGGGTTGATGGTCCGGTGCTTTTCTTCTAGTGATCCTTCACTCTGGTTAGAATTCAAAAGTTGTTCTCCTCAGCTGCTGCAGAGCCAAACCCACCCTGTTTTCAGAGCATGTGCTGAATTTGCCTGTTCAAGATCTTTCTTCTTTTTTTGTGAGGCCAGGTACAGAGTCTAGATCCATCACTTCAACAACCTCCTATCCAGACTCTACAGGGGGACATGTTCCATCAGCACATCGAGCACACCCACGGACCACCAGCCAAGCCTCTTCTGAGGCCATAACAGGATTTGAGGAGTTTTCATTATGAAAATGTTTGCAGAGGATGACCACCGCCATGTCAGCCGATTCTGATGCCTTTGCAGATCTAAGGACCTTCATACCTCTTCTGCTGGTGGCTGACATCTTGAACCGAAAGGGCCTGCACCTTCACCATTTATTCATAATTAGTGGAGCTCCACTCTTTATGCACCGCCCGCCCCTCCTCTTTGGACGACCACCTTGCTTACAGTAATATTTACAGACAGGGCGATTCAACGGTCTTAATTTAACATGTGTAAGTACATGCTCTTGGTGGGGCTTCACAATGTGGGTGACTGTTCTTCTTTCATATGCCTGGGAGATTAATTTCAGCTTCTTAAAACACTGCCACTGCTTGCAAATACAGCTTAGGCAGCAAGCTGATTCTCATTGACCGGACTGGTGGCCATCTTTCCCACCCCTCTACCATTCTAGAACATGACTAAGTTTCTCACTCTAACTGAGAAGGCTGAATCGCAGCTCACAATCCCTCATTTACATTATTCTTTCACAACACTACCCCATCCTCACAAAAGGAATCACCAAAGAATTGTCATGGTGAGATCATCATCTTCAGAAGTAATTTGTCAGGTTCTGCCATCACTGCTCAACCATTCAAAATTCAACAAGTCAAGATCTCAGCCTCTACAAATGTGAGACTTGTCGCCCGCCATACCATCGCCCTCCAGAAGAGCATTCCACATTCACAAGGGATCTTAGCACCTCCCACTGGTCCTGATCTATTGATATGGTCATCTTTGGGGATTTTAATGTAAATGGAATTGCTCCTCTGATCCTGTTGCCTCCAAACTCACCTCATTATTCCAAGCTAACAACCACACACAACTCTGCAAAAAGCGCACACACTTAAAAGATATCAAAATTGTTCTCATAACTGTAAACATATTAAAAACCTCAGAACCCATAAAAGTCACACCTTGATCCCTTCCTCCATGCCAACACCACCCACGGCCAGATCTCCTGCAGCCACTGCTGCCGAACTTTCACCACCCTCCGCACCACCACGGCCGCCGCCCCCATGCCGGAAGCCAACACCCCCGAAACCCTGAAGTGCATCCTCATCAACGTGAGCTCCCTGCACAGACATGCCGTAGAAATCTGGGAGCTCCACGACACCCTCTCACCAGACGTCGCCTTCTTCACGGAAACCTGGACCAACGCCTCCTCCGCCCCGGACATCGCCATCTCCATTCCCGACGGCTACAAGATCCAGAGGAAGGACCGCCCCATCCGCCCAAGAGGAGGACTCGCCATCACACACACGCAAGAGCTCCCTCTGACTTTCCAGCACCACCACAAGCGACTCCTCCGCCACCACCGAACACCTCCACTTCCAGATCCGCCCTAGAACCACACTTCGCGGCACGCTCGCCTACAGACCCCCCCGGACCTCACGCTTCGTTCGCCACTACCATTGCTGACCTCATCGCACCACACGCCATCGCCTCCATGGACTACATACTCATCGGAGACCTGAACTTCCACCTCGACAACCTCAGCGACCCCCAACTCCACCGCCCTCCTGGACAATCTCGCCACCATCGGACTGACACAGCTCATCACCACCCCTACCCACAAGGCAGGACACACCCTCGACCCCATCTTCGCAGGTGGGAACAGCAGCCACTTCAGCCACACCATGCAGCCCCTCTGGACGGACCACCACTGCGTACACTTCTCTTTCAGCACCGCCACTGCTCTCAAACCCACCCCTCACCCTCCGCGAAGGAACTGGAGCAAGGTCACAGAGGAGCACCTCAAACCCACCCTCATCCACGACCCACCCCCCGGCCTCGACTGACGCCAACTCGGCAGCCGAGGAACTACACTGCTGTATCGCCAACTGCGCAGACAAACTTGCACCACTCCGCACCGCCAACAGAAAACGCCCCCTGAAGGCCACCTAGTTCACCAACGACCTCCAAGAAGTCAGCCGCTCCTGTAGACGTCTCGAAAACGATGGAAAAACAGCAAAACCACCGAAGATCTGACCACATACAAGAACGCCATGACAGAATACCACCAACGCATAAGATCCACAAAGAAGACCTTCATCCGGAACAAAATCCTCTCCAACTCCAGCAACTCGAAGGAACTCTTCAACATCATCCAGCAATTTACCAAACCACCCAGCGAAGCCACGGACGTCACTCCCTCCCAGGACCTCTGCAACAAGCTCAGCTCCTACTTCCACCTGAAAATCAAGGCCCTCTACGACAACTTAAGCAAGCAGACCCCAGAAACCACCTGTCCCTCCAGCGACGACAGCCGGCCCTCCATCACCGCCTGAACCCCGGTCACCCCTGAAGATACCACCACAACCATGAAGAGCACTCACTCAGGAGCCCTCACGGACCCCTGCACATCTTCCACAGAGCTGCCATAGCGCCCGAGCTACGACGCACCATCAACGCCTCCTTCGAATCCGGCACTTTCCCCGACGACTGGAAGCGCCCAGAAGTCAAACCCCTCCTCAAGAAACCCTCTGCAGACCCTACGGACCTGAAGTACTACCGACCCATCTCACTGCTTCCCTTCGCAGCCAAAGTCACCGAGAAGATCGTCAATGCCCAGCTGACAAACTTCATTGAAGAGAACTCCATCCTCGACCCCTCCCAATCCGGATTCTGCAGCAACCACAGCACCAAGACCGCCCTCCTCACCGCCACAGACGACATCCGCACGCTCCTAGACCAAGGCCACACAGCAGCCCTCATTCTACTCGACCTCTCCGCAGCCTTCGACAACGTCTCCCACCACACTCTTGCAGCCAGACTCCACGACGCAGGAATACAGGGAACCGCCCTTGACTGGCTCCGCTCCTTCCTCGCCGGCAGAACCCAAAGGATCAGACTTCTGCCTTTCCTCGCCGAACCAACAGAGATCACCTGCGGAGTACCACATCTACATGGCCCTCCTCACCGCCATCGTCAGACAGCACACTCAGCATTGTATCCTACGCCGACGACACCCAGCTCATCCTCTCCCTCACGAAGGACCTCGAAACCACCAGACTCAGCTTCCAAGAAGGAATGAAAGACGTCGCAGCTTAGATGAGCAGCAGCTGTCTGAAACTCAACTCGGAGAAGACAGAAGTTCTCGTCCTTGGACCCACCCCCGCAGCTTGGGACAACTCCTGGTGGCCCTCTGCCCTCGGCAAACCCCCCACCTACACGGACCACGCCCAGAACCTCAGCATCATACTCTACTCCTCCCTCACCATGATCCGACAGATCAACGCCGTCGCCTCCACCTGCTTCAACACCCTCCGCAAGACCTTCAAGTGGATCCCCCACCCCCCGAAGCCAGAAAGACTGTCAACCACGCACTCACAACAAGCAGACTGGACTACGGAAACACCCTCTACGCTGGAATCACAAATCCCTGCTACGAAAACTCCAGACCATCCAGAACACCGCGGCCAGACTCGTCCTCGGCACCCCACGACATGAGCACATCACCCAACACCTGCGAGACCTCCACTGGCTCCCCGTTGAAAAGAGAGTCACCTTCAAGCTACTCACCCACACCTACAAATGCGTCCACAACACCGGACCCAAATACCTCAACGAAAGTGTCTCCTTCCACGTACCCAAAAGGAACCTCCGCTCCGACGACCTCGCCCTAGCAGAAACCCTGCACATCCGCAGAACCAGAGCGGGAGGAAAAGCCTTCTCCTAACCGCGGCCAGAGCCTGGAACGAGCTCCCAGTCAACATCAGACACTCCCCTACTCTGCACACATTCAGAAACAGCCTCAAGACCTGGCTCTTCGTCTGAACCGGAGCTTTTCTTTTAGTTAAAAAGAACTACAGGTGAAAAAACCTGTGAATCAAGTAAATCCACATCCTTTTTCCGCTATAAATTTCACACTGTGGGACAATTTCTCCCCAGTATCAGAGGACTTACTCTCACCTGCCATCGTACATCTGAAGCCCCCAGTTTTCACAGATGACCCCACTGCCCCACCTCTAGCTAAAGAACTCCTCAAACCCTTGAATCCACACTTGCTAAGCCTGACAAGTGCCCGCTTCAAAGTGGCATAATACCAAATGATCTAAAACCAGAGTATACTACACAACAAAAATCACACACATGTATCCTGATATCACAGGAAACTACAGACCCAAAGGGCTCATCTTTCTGGCAACAATCAGCAGAAAAACGTGTGCCTCCCACCTAAAAGTATACATCCATCAACACAATCTACTTATAATTTATCATCCTGGTTTCAGATGAAGACATAGCTCATAATGTAGATTTTTCTAGTAATTAATGAAGGAAAGTCTGGATCTTATGAAAGATAGGGAGGCTAGTAGTATGATGCTTTATTCTCAGTTTAATCAACTGCAGCCAAAAATATCAACATGCACTACAAAATCCACGAGCCAAAGGAAAAGTGACCAAAGGGATAACAACTGTAAGCAACCAACAAGAGATCATTATATACTATACGGTCATTGGCTGCAAGCATCAAGTCCCCTTTCTTGCTGGAGTTCTAAACTGAATCAAAAAGTAGAAAAATAACTGCGGATACAGCTAACAGAAGAATGAGTTAGTACTGAGAAAAAACAACAAACTGGCTTGAAGCTGAATATGATGAATTTCTCATTTCTGTTATTTAAGAGAAAATGGTAGAATGTTGAGTACAACAGGATGAAGGACAGATTCACCAGAGGGTGTCAAATATACCTTGTTCAAGAGACTGATTGGTGGATGCTGAAAAACAAAGGGGGGGAGATAATGCATGTAAAAAAGGATAATACTTGCCTCGGATTTTAATAAATTCCAGACTTTCATTCATTAAAATCTAGGAAAATCTACATTTTATGACAAGACCGTAGGCTCCTATTATGCTTGTTTGAAGCAGATCAATTACATCAGATGCAACATGAGATACTGGCTTACAATAAAACGGTATATAACAACAATTGGTCCTAGGACTCACTTAAATATGCATTTAAGGCATTTATATACATTCATGGTTCGTAGGATGCAGCAATATATCAAGCAAACAGTATGAATACAATTATGCACCTTCAGAAAAAATAATAGGGTAACCACTGTATTTTAAGAAAGAAGGTCTAATTTATTAGTGTCAATTTTGAAGGTAAAGACATTACCAAACATATAAATATCGAGCGGTTGCTCAAAAAGAAAGAGGTGGTGGAAAGGAAGTGCTCATGTGAGGTGAAAAACTGAAAGGAGGCATAGAATTGAAATAGATAAAACAGAAATTATGCTGGTTTATCATATGCAACTGGTTAAAACATTTAACACCAGTTGGCTGTGGCCTGTCCAAGAAATTTCATTTATTCATGATTCATGACAATTAACAAGGAATGTAGCAGAGAAATATCATCTGTTCACAAGGAGGGGGTGGTGGTGTCGTAGGTACAGGCCTTTAGTTAAGGGTAGATGTCGACGTTTTGACCCGACTTATGGCGCAAGGGGTAGCTTAAACCTCCGCTTGTGGGACTTCCTCAGGACAAGGGAGAGAGGAGCAACCTATAAGTAGGCCTGGGCGGAAAACTACGCTACGCTCACGTAGTTTGCGCAACTACGCGCTCCGCGAATTGCTCGTAGCACAGTGCAAAAACACATAGCGGGCATTTTTTGCTTGCTCGCGGTCCTCAACGTCAAGTTGGCGACCGCGAGCGAGCAAAATGACATCCCGGCGAGACTTTTTCCTCGTTCGCGATCAGCAACATCAAGTTGCCGATCGCAAGCGTGGAAAATAAACCTCCCGGCGAGATTCTCAACGCGGGGAGGTCAGGTTTCTCATTGCGAGTGGTCGCGTATGCTCGCGACCGCTCGCGATGAGAAACTACCAGTCCGCGTTGAGAAAACTGCCGCTCGAGTACAAATCTACTCGAGCGGCAGAAAACGACCGCTTGCACTGTGTAAGATGCAGTTTGCAATGATTGCACAGTGCGGACAAGCATCCGGCACTGTGCAATCATTGCAAACTGCATTTCCTACCGCACTACGCAGTTCGCGTAGTGCGAAGTGCACTTCGCGTAGCGCTACTACGCGAACTACGCCCAGGGTTACCTATAAGGAGTATAGGATGAGTAACTTACTAAACTAAATGAAAATACGTGATGCGGGTAAGTCCATGGGGCTTATTGTATGTTATCAATTAACCTTGTCCCAGTGATAACTTGATTGATGGGCTTTCTAACATGCACTTTCATATTCACAGACTACCCGTCCCAGGGAGCTGTTATCAGGGCCTTTCAACTTCAGGCGCCTGCAATAGGTCAGTAAACGACCTGTCCATTAGGTTCCACTGTATTTTCGTTTAGTAAGTTAGTTACTCATCCTATACTCCTTCTTATAGGTTGCTCCTCTCTCCCTTGTCCTGAGGAAAACTCGCAAGCGGAGGTTTAAGTTAGCCCTTGCGCCATAAGTCGGGTCGAAACGTCGACATCTACCCTTAACCAAAGGCCTGTACCTACGACACCACCACCCCCTCCTTGTGAACAGATGATATTTCTCTGCTACATTCCTTGTTAATTGTCATGAATCATGAATAAATGAAATTTCTTGGACAGGCCACAGCCAACTGGTGTTAAATGTTTTAACCAGTTGCATATGATAAACCAGCATAATTTCTATTTGAACTATTTCAATTCTATGCCTCCTTTCAGTTTTTCACCTCAAATGAGCACTTCCTTTCCACCACCTCTTTCTTTTTGAACAACCTCTCGATATTTATATGTTTGGTAATGTCTTTACCTTCAAAATTGGTACTAATAAATTAGACCTTTCTTAAAATACAGTGGTTACCCTATTATTTTTTCTGAAGGTGTATAATTGTATTCGTACTGTTTGCTTGATATATTGCTGCATGCTTCGAACCATGAATGTATATAAATGCCTTAAATGCATATTTAAATGAGTCCTAGGACCAATTGTTGTTCTATACCGTATGATACCCAGGTCCACGGTCAGTGAACGGGTTACCCCATTAGTCTATAATGGGCTTACAATAAAAAGCACAGGAAAGTGAATCATTTAACTAATCAGTTGATCTAAGAATGTCCTCTAACCAGGAACATCCCCAAAACACTTTTGAAGCCATTGCTCCTGTCTCTGAATGAGCCCCAAGTGAGCAAATTTCAATACCAGCAAGGGAAGACAAAGGTTTTTTTTTTTTAATGAAATCAACAATTGGGAAGCAGAGGATGCTTTAGATTTTGTCTTTTTCTCATATTCTCTCAGACAAGAGCCAACACGTACCTTTGATTAACTCAGGAAATAAGGGTCTAATACTGTGGATACTGTTTTTATTCTTCTTGTAATGCTAAAACAAACCCCAGAAGGAGTATACGGTATGTTTAAAGTATCCAAACCTTTTACATCAGAAGACGTTTCATAGAAATCAAACATAACAGCACAGTCGACTCAGATAACATATTGAGAGATAATGAGGGATTATGAGGCCATTCAAGAAATAATGTAGGTCCTGGGTTGACATCCAAAAGAGAATTATGTTTAGAATAGGATTACAGAAATGTACTCCCTTAAAAAAACAAATAACACACCAAAGGCTGTTCACCGGTCGTTTTCCTGTCCTCTCTGATATGATCTGCTGAAGTTACAGAACATTATAAACTCAGAGTTCTGTAAGATTTCCATTGATTAGCTAAAGAGGCTAAAAAATTAACTACCAAGGTCACACCAGCTAAAAGTGGATCAGCACATCTTCCCAGACACCAGCTAGACCAGACTAACCACGCAGCCTGAAGCCTAATATTTCTTGATGTATCCTGCAGCCTTGGATGAAATGTCGGGAGATTCTCAAGGCTTCCCTGAAATCCTCCAGGCAGACAGAAACTGGTTCCAAACTAAATCGTGATTAAGACCATAAGGATTCTGTAAAAAGTAGACGAAAGTAGGTGGTTAATTACAAAATAGTTCGGAACCAAACACGGGATCGCCATAAGGGAGTCAATGTTACGATTGCTTTGTGATGACAAACTTGTGCCAAAAATCTGGAAATCATTATGAAAGGTGGAAAAGCAAATTCTGACTAGTCTTAAAGAAAAGCATCTGTCACTGTGGTAAATGGATCTGGTCTCCTGTTGTAGAAAGAAGGTAAATGAGTATTGAGATAAGAAGCAAAAGGATCTTTGGGAAAAGGGACCCCATTATAAAGAACATTTTCTGAAAATCAAATGGTGTAAATGACAATCACTGAAATTTTGTAGGAACCTACAATGCCATTCTGCTAATGTATTGAGATTACTTGGCAGATACTCTACCTGTACAAAAGTTTTGTGTTGAAGACAAAACTCCCAAAAACCTTTCACTAGTTCTGCCAGGGGTCTGGACCTCATTCCATCCAAATGATTTATATATTGGACAGCTGTCAGATTATCCATTTACAGGAAAACTGACAGTTTACCCTGTCTTTGGAGAAACCTTGGAAACTAAAAGAACCTGCAAACATCTCTAAACTGCTTATGTGCAGAGATGACTCCTGAATGGACCTTGCGCCTCCATTTGAAAACTGACTGGATCTTGCCCCCCAACCAGTCAGACTTGAATCTATCTCTACTAGTAGACTGTAACAGAATCGAAAATGGTCCTCCCATTCCAGGCTTGAAGATGATCTAACCATCACTGGAGTTCTAACAGAGATTCTTGATCTAATGGAATAAAATCAGTGTAACTTAGACCTTGCCTTAAATAAGAGATTAATAAAAAATTTAATGCTCGATAGTGGAGAAGACCCGTAAAGACTGCTTAAATAGAGGAAGTTAACACGTCCACTGTAGGGCTGGAGAGCCGAGGGATATCACCTTCTTGTGAATTATTAATCTGATCTCTTTGGGGATAAAAGCTATTTTGGATTGCTGTGATTGAAGAATAGCTTTGTCTCCGTCTATTACAAATCCCAGAAAGTTTGACTTGAGGAAGTTGGTCAAAACTTCTCCCAATCACGTATCGTCACCAGTCTAAGCCTTGCAATAACTGAATTGCTCTGGAAATATGTTGTTGAAATAGACTTAGTTCCTGCAACATGAAAAATAAGTTGTCTAGGTAGATGATCGATCTTATTCACCAAGATGAGATCTCAGAAGGGAAACAAGTGGCTTGATTATTTTGGTAAAAAACCACAGTGCGGATACTAGACCAAAAGGAAGACAAATATGTTTATAAAAATGACAATCACTGAAACTGTAGATATTGCCTTAAGTCTACATGAATTGGAGACATGTGATAGGCATCTTGGACAGCCAAACGAGCCATCCAGTCTCCTTGTCAGAGACAGTCGCTGAGAATGATTTAAATCTTGAAATGACACAACAAAAAGGTTGACATTTTTGTAAATGTATTATTGAAAGCATTTATTTGTTCTTCTTTTGGACCAAGAGGTTGTTGCTTAGAAAACCTGATGGGTACAAATAAGTCTATTCATTAGCCCTTTCTTTTTTAGAAAATACTCTACTTCCCAACAGAAAATAGCGAAAAGATCTTCCGAAACATTAAGTGGATGAGGGCATGAATTTTGAAAAGGTTCTGCATAAAATTGTACAATGAATTCCTGACCTGTGGATAACACCAGAGTGTCTGTAGTTATTTCTTGACGGGCTGAAACATAGGTTGCTAAACATCCCCCTATTAAACGAGGGCCAGAAACCTCACTTATCAGAGCCTAATTTTTCTGTTTGGGCTCTGTTAATACTTTTCCTGAAGCCTCGAAAATCCTTTTAGTGGCTAAAATTGGAGGTTAATTCGAGTTGAAGTAGCCTCTGGAGAAGGTGGAAGAGGCGAAGCGACAGGCAAAGTGGATCGTAGCTTGCCAGCCCTCCCAAAGTGGTGACATATTTGCTTAATTCTTTCATTAAAGAGTAGAAAAATACCATGCTTTCAGATTGGTTACTAGCCTCAGTGGAATGCATAGCTACCAACTTTGTATCAATCTTTAAAAGAAGACCCTTTCGGTGTTCATGGGCAATAAAGAATTACTATGCCTAAAAGACAAATCACTCTCTGTGTCCATTAGAAATCTCATCAGGCTTAACACTTGTGCCTTCTAACCTAATTTCCTCAGTGATATCTAAAATCCTTTCCCAAGAGCCAATAATTGTCGTACTGCTGCTAGCGCCCCATCCGATGGTAGCCCCCAAGTCTGCCTTAGGTGGGCATGAGCCAGGCCTTGGCAGTGCCAGTGAGCCCCTGTGATCTCTTAAAAAAAACATACTTTACGGCAGCTGGCCTGCCCGTAGTCTTCTACGCCTTTCTCCCTGGTAGGTTCTGTTGGGAAATCCCTTCGGCGCCCCCATTGTGCCTGTCCTTCAGTTTCCCAGAATCTTCTAGGGAGGTTACCTGGAAGACATATGTCACCAAATCCAAGATAGCAGCCTCACCTTACGATCTACACGTGTTTCCCTATCAAACATGGCAGCACCATTGTTTTGAGGTAATTTCCTCTTTCTACGGTATAAAGGAAAGAATTCCATCACTCCTTGCATCTCAACGCGTCATCAGTCCTGTCGGTCTGCTTCCTCACTCCAGACTTTCTACTGGTAATTCCTCGGAAAGTCAGCCTCTAGTTTTTTCCTGTTCCTGGTGGTTTCAAGTTTCCCCAGCCCTCTCCTGTTCCTTGTCCACTCTCTTCACCTTCCTTCATCCACTTGGAGCCTTGTTGCCATGCAGAGATTTTTTGCCCTCTGGCTTTTTCCTTAGTTTGGGGCTCCTTCTGGAATGCACGATCTGCTTAGGCGCAACAGAATTGTGGGTACTGGAAGGGATCGCCCTTACCTCTGGTAGATCAAGACAGTTAAAATCTGGGCTTCTTGATCTACCTGAAGTCAAGTGTCTCTCACCAGGCGTCAGATCCCTCACACGAATGTCAAGTAATTTATCTTGACAATTTGGCCATGCTTTATCAAACCCCTTTTTTAGGGTCCTTGCCAAATTTAGAGAAGAATGGCAACAAATTGGCGTCCATTACTGGAGTAGATGTACTGTTGTTGAAAACAGATGAGTGAGGGCTTTCGGACTTTAACCTGGATTGAGTTTGTTTGTCCAAGTACAATATAAGCCTACCAGATATATATTGTTCTACATGGTCAGTGGTGGGTCTATTGTTAAAATTTGGGTGATGGATTATTGTGGGGTAAAACATGGGTTCCCCTGAAGCGTCCATGACCACAGAATGAGTGACCTTCCCCGAATCATCATTTGAAAGAAATTTACATTTCTTTGCAGGAGGGCAAAACAAATCCGAAACGTTATCATAGACTGTGTCATAATTATCATCATCAGTATCATTCAGCTTACTGACTTTGAGTAGAATGAAACTGGGTACTGAGCTCTCGATCAAAAGGTCTTAAAGGGAGAAACTCTTCCATATTAGATGAAGAATCGTTGTCACCCATCCTTTCATTTAACTGAGGAGCCTTTTTATTCTGTCTACCAAGAGAAGCATTTGTTTCTAAACCATCCATCTCCTGGTAAGAACCACTGGGCTCTGCACTCTCTGGAGTATGTTGCATTTGTAAAGTCATAGAAGACTTATGTTTCCGGTTTTCGACCACAGGATGGTCCAGCACAGAATGTTTGTCAAACATATTGGCTATAAACTTTGCGATATTTTTTGTGATGCTCTTCATAAAAAAAGACAGCATGGGAAATAGAGGACTGAATCAAAGCAATCAAGCTCTTTCTACAGAACTAGCTTTCCTCCTCTGCATTGTAAAAGATTGAGGAATAAAAAGAATCCATATTGGAATACAAACAAGCATTGGCAAAGCCAATAGGTCTCACCTATGCAAGCGCTATTGTCTTTGGCAATGTGTTTTAGCCATGTTACACACCAGCGTGGATACTGTTCAGCATGGCTAAAAGTTAGTGGTGTGGAGTAGGGTAGATTGAAGTAGACTGGAGTGAGGTAGAGTGGAATGGAGAAGAAACTGAAATGCTATGACAATCGAACTTTGGATATTTTGCTTTAAAATAGGCACCAGAACCACTTTTGTATGTGTGATACATTCAGGACAGCTTAACCAAAGATGCAGAAGAGCACTCGTAAAGCGCCTTCCACACTCACATCGCCACAACTTTGCCATCCTAAATCCACACTAGAGTTGTGGCGGTATGGACTCTGTGCCACCTTCAGGAAGGTTTGCCAACTGAGTTGGCGAAGTGAGCTAAAGAACGATGATGGATTCAACCCAGATCTGTGACTGGGGGGTGAGTGTCTGAAAAGTTACAGTGCTCCGTCCATCATCTCCTTGTGTTTGCTTTGTTTGCCCTAAGTTGGCAGGGTATGCCCAGACGCGGGTCCCTTGCTCACTTTGCCACTGGATTCAAACGAGCCTGGCTGATGAGGGGTGTTACCCCGAAACCGGTCCTAGGATGCTTGTTTCCAGTTCAGGGAAGACCTGGCTTGGCAGTTCGGGCTGGACTGTTCCCAAGAGGCACAGGGTCAAGACTGATTTGCATATGGCTGGATCAAACTGAGTTGGCGAAGTGAGCTAAAGAACGATGATGGATTCAACCCAGATCTGTGACTGGGGGTGAGTGCCTGAAAAGTTTCAGTGCTCCGTCCATCTCCTTGTGTTTGCTTTACCCTCAGGAAGGGTGGCAAGGGTCTTGTGGTTGGAGGTGAAAGGTCACCATATAGTCAGCGTAGTCTGCCTGTATGGGCACTTTTTATTAATGTATACCAAATCATTTCTAAACGAAAGAGGAATTTCTATTTGTAATCTGGATGTTTTGAATATCCACTCCTTCTGCACCAGACTTCAAGCGGGAATGTAACCCCCACCCTGTGTTCGTGGGGCACAGCCTCTTCTCAGCGTGAAGTACTTCTACGCCATCTCATAAGGTAGGTATATCTTGCGTAAGCCAAAGCCACAATGGCAGACTTCCATCTATATTACTGTGAGTTGGGAAAGGGATTGCTGAAGTGACGTCACGACCTGTGTCCCCTCCCAGTAATCGTCCCTGGAGTTTCCAAGTTTAAGGTGGGGGAGGGGAGCAGGCCGCCAGGACATTGGTAGCCAAGGGCCTAAGCAGGCCAGCACCCCTGAAAAAATATTTGCATGCAATAGGTCTCGCATTTGCGATAGTTTAAGCTATTGGCATGCCAATAACTCAAACTCTCCTAAATGCGAGACCTATAGCAGTGCAAGGAAGAGGCCACCATTGTCCCGGCTGCTTGGAAAGAGAAAGCGCACATGGCGCACTGAATGTAAGGCAAGCACATCGTGCCTGCAGTAGGGCAAAACCCATTAAAGAAAATAGTGCTTACAGATGAAATAAGAACATACCATGCAGCAACAGAAGTAAAAGGGCCAGTCACCATGGGAGGTTTCAAATGAAGACAAGGCAGTACTAAGGAGGGACTAACAAGGCGATTAAGGAATCAGAAGCCAGCATTTACAAAGGACGACACAAGCCAATGAAAAATATGGGCGGAGCTTCAAATCCCTAACTCAATACAGCATGCCTTGCAGAGCAGAGCAGCGCATACGCTGCCCAGGCTCGACCTAATAAAAAAGGTTCACTTAACCAAAATATGTGTAGCAAATCACTAAACCAAAATTCGTAGAAAATATTAAATATTGTGTAGATAATCTTAAGAGGCAGACTAAAAAGCACAAAAATCAACTATCTAGTTTGGTAGCAAAGGGGATAACTTGAGCTTGCTGGAAAAAAATCTGACAAGGCACTCCCAGAGGCATCTCTATTGTGCCAGTTGTGCCCCCAAGCCTACACGTCAGCGCTAAGGCTGACCAGAGTCGAGCAGCAAAGTTGAGTTCTGAAGAGGGAACAATCACACCACAGGCAACAACGTGCTTCTGAGGCAGCACAGGACGTGTTGTTGAAGAGAGCACACTCACGGAGCCATGTGCGGAGAAAAAAAATAAAGACTGCATAAGCAGTATGAACAAATAAAGATAATCACAAGGGCAGTGACAAAGGAGGTAATATATACCTTAATTAATCCAAAGAATATTTTAGCATTAACGTATTACAACAATATGCACATACATTGTTTGAGGTACTTATCCTTGACCGCGAGCAGCAAAAAAAGGAGTCCTGATTGTAGGAAGCTGGCTCTCTATATAGTGTACTAAAACAAAGTACACTGTGCAGAGTCCAGTGGGTCCCCAATTGGTTTACAGAGGCTAAAGCAGATAATACTAACGCTCTCTTTTGTGGTTGTGTGGGCAAGCAGTTAGGCTTATCAGAGGGTAGTGCTAAGCAATTCTTGTACTCACAGAGGCAATAAATGAGATACACAAAAAATAAATCAGAGACAAATTTAGAAAAAAGAACACTTATTCTTAGATAGATTTCAAACTCAAGAACTTTGTTTCAAGGTAAAATATGCACAGGTAAGCAAACGTGTGCTTATACGCAATGCAATCCTATGGGAGGAAAGGTCAAAGATGTATAAAGGTAGGTACAGTCAGTTTAAGGAGTTCACTTTCTGGGATCAGAATAGTAGTGGGCCAAGGTTCAAAGTACTACCAGCAGTTCTACCTGGAGCAGGGTGCTGGTAGCTGGCGCTATGGAGGAGGGGAGCCACCTGAATAGAGGCTGCGCAAGGGGGACTTGCGGGCAAGTCATAGGGCTTCCAAACAGGGGATCAGGTCGCAAGGGGTCTTGGAGCACGGGGGCACAGCCGGTTCATCGGGACCCAGGCCGGGGGGCACGGGAGCAGAGTGGTTAGGTCGGCTGGGCTGCTGCGCAAAGTTGCACCTCGCTGGCAGGGACAAACAGCTGGAAGAGGAGAAATCAAGGCAGACGGGCCACCCTCAAAGTGGGTCTCATTGATGCAGACAACCCTCTATGGCTGCTTGGTCTTGGTGCAGTGAGAATCCAGACTGGGCTCTTGCTGTTGGTGTTTGGTGCAGGGTGTCCGGTACACCAGGGGTTGGTACGGCACGCGGCGGTTGGTCTTGGTGTCTTCACACTAGGTGGGGAGACAGATCTGACCTTCCAGAGCGCAAGTACCTGCTCATGGTTGTCTGTGGCATCAGTTGGGCCAAGGAGCTGCAAAGAGATGGACTGAACTCTGCTTGTCTGTAGACTGCAGGGGAGTAGCTCCTCTACTCCAAGGGAGAGCTTCAGTGTTTTTCGCAGTACAGGCAGGCTACCCAAGACTGTTAGTTCTCCAGCTCGAAGGACGAGTCACTCTGTTGTTGTTGGGAGAGGGCCGAGGACAGCAGGGTTTCGCGTCAAGTCAAACGTTCTGCTGCAGTTCTGCACAGTGACTCATCTTCGTCCTTCTGTTGATCCGTCGAATCTGAGTTCTTGGGTTCAGGGGTGTCACCGAAATACTCAATTTAGGGGCATTAGAGTGAGTGACAGGTAGTAGCCAATGGGCTACCTACCTTTAGGGTGTCCACGCCCTCTATATGACCACTTCCTGTGGATAGGGGGCATAATCCTTTCCCTAGAAGGCTAATTCCGTCCAAAACAACATGGAGGAATCTGAAAAGGGGGGGGGGGGGGTCCACATCAGCTGGCACGCCCTAGGGGTGGTGCTGGCTGAACATGGGCACACAGCCTAATCTAATTTTCCCGCCTGCTTGCCGCCAAAGAGTAGGGTCAGGACAGGGGGGGGCACCTTCACTATCTGGAGAGCCCGGGGGTCACATAGCAAAGGCAGCAGGGACTTTGAAGCCTCCTGCCCTGGAATGTCCAACCTGCTTGGAGGAGGAGTGAACACCTCTGCCCACAGCAGGCTTTGTTTCCACCTCAGAGAGCGAAGGATCTCACCTCAGGAGGTCAGAAACCTGTCTAGGGTGGCTGGCTTTTTGAGACCAGTCAGTAAACACACAAGTAATCGGTAGGTTTTCAGGGGACACCTCTAATTGATAAATCCAGCACGGACATCAGTGTGGGTTTATTAAGAAGAGGTGTTTGGTAACAAACACCTTGGGGTACAGTGATGCCATCATGTAGCTGGGGAACTCTTAATTGAGAGTGTCCGGCCATGTACTAATCATAGCTTCCCTGTGCACTAGTAACAGCCAAGGGTGAACTAAGATATCACCGGGACATATCCACCCTTGCAGATAATCCCTCACATGGGTATAGTGCACCCTGCCACAGGACTGTAAGGCCTGCTGTAGGGGTGACTAATTATACTACATGTAGTGTTGGAAGGCATTGCACACAGGGGTGTGTGCCATGTCAACTCTTCGGTTTTCTCTGCACCAAGACACACAGGCTGCAATGGCAGTTTGCATGAGCGTGTTGAGTGGTCCCTTAGGGTGGCACAATTCGTGCTGCAGCCCTTAGGGATCCTCTTTAGGTCCAATGCCCTAGGTACCAGGGATACTACTCACAAGGGACTTAAATGGGATTCTAAAGGGGTGCCAATGTGGAACAATCGTACAGTTTAGGGAAAACACTGGAGCTGTGTACCTGGTTAGCAGCAACCCAGCACACTCTCAGTCAAAGTTGCACCACATACCAGGAAAAAGTGGGGGGCACAGCAACAAAAATCCAGTTTCCTACACTGATGCTCACAGCCAATGGCTGTATATTACAGGTGCCTTCAACCAGTTGAACGTGAGCTACCAGTAGCTCGTAGACACCTTCAGAGTAGCTCACAGCCTTGTTAATATTTTTTAAGTAAGCACAGGGTCACATTTTCCTTTTAACATTAAGGGAAGGCTGAGTTAATTTTACAATATTATCAGGCTGCAGATGGCAGGGCCTGATAATAAGCAGTGCTCAGTCAGACGTATGACCTAAGCTGGGACACAGAGGTGAAGAAGTGAAGCACTGAGGAATTTAACTCTTAAATAAAAGTCCTTGTAACTCAATATTGGAGCGCGAGAACAAAATTATGTTTCTGAATGCTTTTAAATGGGAGATAGTTAAAATAAAAAGATACCTTAATGATTAAGTTGTCTTCATTTTAATTCTCTCCCATTTCAAACAGCAGGCCTCCTGCTCCCAGTGGCCTGTAGATAATGTGCCATATTTATAACTAAAAAAATACAGCGATTTTTTTTAAATAGGATAAATTTAAAGTGAAGACAAATAATTCTATTAAACAGAAGTCAATGTTTTTCGGCACTTTCAGTTACGTCAATTAAATGTTGATCTTGTATGAAGCATGTCTCTTCACTTTAAATTTCTCCCATTTAAACAACTGGCTGTATTTTCTGCTTTAAACATGGCACCATATCTACATGCCACTTGGAGCAAGATTCCTGCTATTTGTACATGTGACACTTGGAAATGGGAGAACATTTAAATGAGTTTTGTGGAATCTATGTAAACAAAGTTAACTCTTCAGTTTAATTTTCAACCATTTCAAAGCGTGTCGTCTTTACACACAGCAGGCATCTTGCTCCCAGTGGCTGGTAGACACGGTGTCGTATTTATAATTGAAAAATTCAGCCATTATTTTGAGTTGGAGAAATTTAAAGTGCAGAAAAATATTTCATATTTGAACTTTTTTGCAGAACGTTTCTACACTTAATACAAAAATGGTTGAATTTTTGTGTTATACTTGTAACGGTGCCACATATGGCGAAACGTAGGGCCTGTGTCACAAGTAGATACAACACAGGCTTTCAGTCACCCATACACATATAACCCATTCATACACACACGTTAATACATCCCCAAAGACCAGACTCCAACTGACACACATTGCAGCCCTGTCATAGAGTCCCTAGTCAAAGTATTTTGTTCAAACCATAGTATCTGGCTCTACTGGCATTAGGCTTAAAGTCAATGAAGCTGGGCGTGGAGGTGTCTGGTAATGCGCACGTTGCTTAGCTTTCAGTAGCTCATGATGATTATCACTGATCAGAAGTAGCTCTCACTACAGAAAAGGTTGGAGAACCCTTGTATAGTATATTCCGGTAACTCTTTAGTTGACTATAGAAGTTACCCCATTGGCCACTTTACTTTTGCCTTATGCGATTTGTATTGCATGTCAATATCATTGGCTGCTATTGATTAAAGTGAGAAAATAACAGCAAAATAGGAGACCCCGGTTTTGTCATAAAATCTGCTGCAATAATGAATATTGATGACATACTTAGAAACTTCGATCATGGCCACCTGTGCCTCCTCATCCTTCTGAAAGTACTACTGAAAACTTTTTAAATAGGATTGGCTTTTGCAGACATCTTAAAATGGGCGAACCTTGCCTGAGAGGTCAGTGGTGTGCTCCCACATCCTGTTGTCTACTTAAAATGGTTTCAGTCCTAACTCGTGGATCATATTGTGAATGTAAACTTTGGAAACTCTTTCTGCAACACCATTCCTGTACCTTATAGAGCACACCGAGGCTCCAATTTTTCACCCATCCTCTTTAATCTACATGTTGAGCCCAAGGGAAAACTACTCTCTCATTTAATCTAAATTGCAAACACTTGAAATCCAAACTAGCCCCCACCTGGCTAGGTCTGAGATATCACCACTTAAAATTCAACCAAATAAAAACTGAATTTCCCCTCCTAATCAGAGCACACACTCAGGACGTTTATCGACAAAACCTACGAATGCCAACAACACTCACAAATGCCAAAAAAACAATGTTATCAATGCAAAATCCCTGGGCTTTCTTCAAAGACTGCATACAAGACACGATTGGAAGATTCCACTTATAAAGAATCATGGATCTAAAGCATATGTCATTTACATTTACATTTTAGGAAATGAAAAAAGCAATAGAAATGTTAAGTGATATCACGAACATTGTTACCCTTCTCTCAACTCTCAGGTGACAATTCAATGAGGCCAGATGTTAATTCAAAATAGCATACATAACTTACAAGGCACTACACCTTAATGTCACCAGATATTTAACACACAGGTTAACGAATAACGATTTTAGGTAATCCATACTTCTCAGAACCAGAAAGAAGAACAAGTTACTTACCTTCGGTAACGATATATCTGTAAGAGACATAGGTTAGTTATGGATTCATCACCTTAGAATTACCCCCAGGTGTCATACTGGATCCGGAGAATTTTTTCCTCAGCAGTACCAGTGCGCGTCGATAGGTGGCGTCGGTCGACTCCACGTTCGTCGTTGGCGTCGTGGTCGCCGGAATGACATAGCGGTATCTACTTAGACGCCGCCCTCGCGCGCTGACGTTAGTTCTTTACACGACATTCCACGACAGAAGCGCAGAGCCATGCAAGACACTGACCACTGGTGCACAAAAGCTAGGGCTCTGAAAGGGGAGTCCTTTACCATAGAAATCAGTTCGCAGAACGGGGAGGATGGGTGGGGCGGTGAGGAATCCATAACTAAACTATGCCTCTTACAGATATATCGTTACCGAAGGTAAGTAACTTGTTCATCTGAAAGAGACATTTAGTTATGGATTCCTCACCATAGAATAGATACCCCAGCAATAGCAGCTCCGGTGGTGGGTCTGCAAACCAAGTTCACATCAGATAGTCCTGGAGAACTGAACGGCCAAAGAAGCAGTCTCTGGACTTGGCTGTCCAGGCAGCAGTGTTTGGTAAACGTGTGCAGTGAAGCCCACGTAGCTGCCTGGCAGATGTCAAGAAGTAGTGGCTGCCATCGCCCTGGTGGAATGGGCTCGCAACCCAACTGGAGGTTCCTTTTTCTCTAAGGAATAGCAGATTTTGATGCAAAGAACGACCCATCGGAGATGGTTAGTTTTTGCACGGCCTGACCTTTCTTGGCGCACACATAACCGACAAAGAGCTGGTCATCCACCCGGCATGGTTTTGTGCGATCCAGATAGAAGGAAAGCGCACGTTTTGAATCCAGACGGTGAAGCCTCTCTTCCTTTTTAGAAGGATGCGGAAAGAAGGTGGGCAAAGTGATGATCTGTCCTATATGGAAAGAGGTAACCACTTTGGGAAGGAAAGAAGGCCTAGTGCGGAGGACAACTTTGTCTGGATGAACAGCCAGGAAAGGAGGTTTTGAAGAAAGGGCCTGTAGCTCACTCACCCTGCAAGCAGAGGTGATGGCAACCAGAAAGGCAGTTTTAAGGGTTAAAAGTCTGAGAGGACAGTTATGTTTCAGCTCGAAGGGAGCACACAACAAATAAGTAAGAACCAAGTTCAAGTCGTCCCACTGGGGCATCACAAAGGGAGTTGGAGGAAACAAATGAGTAATGCCCTTAAGGAAGCGATTTACAATAGGGGACTTGAAAAGAGAAGGCTGATCAGGCAGCCGAAGGAAGGCCGAAAGATAGCCTTTGAGAGTGCCCAGAGCAGAGCCCTGCTGGGCCAAAGAAAGAATGAAGAGGAGAACCTCTGAAAGGGGGGCAGAAAGGAGATCCACAGCCTTTGCTGTGCACCATGCCACAAATTTGTTCCATCTACAGGCGTATACCGTTTTAGTGGAGGGACGCCTGGCTGCCAAGATAACATTACAGACTTCGGGAGGAAGGTCAAAAGCGGTCAACTGTCGCCGCTCAATCTCCACGCAAGGAGGTAGAGGCTGGACAGGTTCGGGTGGAGGACCGTCCCCTGCTGCTGCGACAGAAGATCCTCCCGAAGAGGCAGTCTGATCGGAGGATCGATGGCCATGTGTAACAGCTCAGGATACCAGACTCTTCTCGCCCAATCCGGAGGCACAAGAATGACTTGGGCCCGGTCGCGCTTGATCTTCTTCAACACTCTGGGCAGAAGTGGTATAGGCGGAAAGGCGCATCGAAGACCGCAACTCCACTCGCAACGAAAAGCGTTGCCTAGCGAGTGTAGCCTTGGAAATTCCAACGCGCAGAACTGCTGACATTGCGCGTTCTCTTCGGTGGCAAATCGATCTAACCAAGGCTCTCCCCACTGCTGAAAGAGACCTTGCACCACCTCCAAGTGAAGACGCCATTCGTGATCCATCATGCACCTGCGGCTGAGTTCATCCGCCCTGGCATTCAGAGAACCTGCCAGGTTTTGAACCACCAGAGATATGCCCTGATGTTCCAGCCATGTCCAAAGACGGAGAGCCTCTGGACATAGGGTCCACGTCCCCACCCGCCCTGTTTGTTGCAGTACCACATGGCGGTGGTGTTGTCCTGCACCACTCTTCCCCAGACAGAGGGAAGGAATGCTTTTAGCGCAAGACGAATCGCCTGAAGCTCCAAAAGGTTGATATGGAGCCCGGAGACCAGAGGCCTCTGATCTCCGCCTCTCCCATGTGGCCGCCCCACCCCACCCCAGCAGTGATGCATCTGTCACCACTGTGAACTCTGGTTGAGGAAGGGAGAGGGATCTGCCGTTGACCCAATCCCAGTTCGTTAGCCACCACTGCAACTGGTGTGCAGTGCCCTCCGAGATCTGGATGCAATCGGAAAGATTCCCCTGATGCGGCGCCCACTGGAACTTCAGGTCCCACTGCACAGCCCGCATATTCCACCTGGCATAGTCCACCAGCAGGATGCATGAGGCCCAGTAGCCTCAGGGTCATTCTGACCGAAACCAGGGATAGAGGCTGAAAGATCGGAATCATAGCCCGAATATCCTGGACTTGCTGCTTGGGAGGATAAGCCCGAAACAGCGCTATGTCCAGAACCGCTCCGATGAAAAGCAGCTTCTGAGAGGGGAATCAGGTGCGACTTCGGCACATTGATGGTGAACCCCAGTGAATGCAGGAGGTCGGCCGTAGTCTGGAGTGGGAATAACAACCACGACCTACTTCTGGGGCAGGAACACGCTTGATGGCTCCCTTGGCCAAGAGAGCCGTGACTTCCTGTTGGAGAAGGGCCAGGTGATCTTCCGACATGCGATGGAATTGAGGTGGCATGGATGGAGGGGTAGTCTCGAAAGGGAGGGAGTAGCCCCTTCGGACTATCTGCAAAACCCACCTGTCCAACGTGATGTTGAGCCAGTGGGGGAGGTGATGGCGAATCCTGCCGCTCACTGGCAATTGATGTGCCTGAAAGGTCGGACTAGGAGGGTTTGGAGGCTGCTGCAGAGGGGGCACTGGTGGACTGGCCCTTCCGCTGGCCCCCAGACCCACGACGGTGGGATCCACGTCCCCGGCCACGCAGAGGCTGGACAGCTTGCACAGGCCTGTGGCTCTGGGCGGAACGTGGCGGGACACCCCTTCCTCTAGCCACGAAAGGGGCGAAAAACAGACTGCGCTGGGCGGGAGGTGGAAGCGAGGACTAAGGATCTGGCCGTAGCCCCAGAATCCTTAAAGCGCTCAAGCGCATTGTCCGCCTTGTCGCCAAACAGGAGACGGCCATCAAAGGGCATGTCCAAAAGTGTTGCTTGGACATCCCCGGAAAAGCCAGTGGACCTCAACCAGGCGTAGTGTCTCAATGCTACTGACGTGGAAATCGTCCTGCCCAGTGAGTCGGTGGTGTCCAGCCCACACCGGATGGTGAACTTCGCTGCGTCCCTCCCTTCGGCAACAGCACGGGAGAGCACGCCCGGGCCTCCTCCGGGCACTGTGGCAGCACCTGCGCAACAGTGTCCCACACCGAGTGGGAGTAACGGCCCAATAGACATGGGGTGTTCACCGACCGCAATCCCAAGCTGGAGGAAGAAAACATTTTCTTCCCAAGGTGGTCCAGCTTCTTGGATTCCCCATCAGGTGGTGCGTTAGGGAATGCGCCCTTGGACGTTGAGGCTTGGACTACCAAGCTCTCAGGGGTAGGATGGGAAGAGAGGAAAATGGGGTTGCCCGGGGCCGGGCGGTGGCGTCAGGCAATCATCCTGTCCACAGGAGCACCTGTGTTGGGCTTGGACCAAGTGCCCAAAAGGATGTCCGTAAGGGCCTCATTGAACGCAGCAAGGGCTCCGAGGCCGCTGCCGGTTGAAGCACCTCTGTCAGGAGGTTAGTCCTGACCACCACCGTAGGAAGCTCGTGGTTTAGGGCCTCGGCTGCCCTATGCAACACCACTGTGTACGATGCACCCTCCTCCGTAGCCACGGTAGGGGGGGATAGCATGCCAAGGTCTGGGGAGGTAACCAGTCCACTGGTCTCACCCAACTCCTCTCTCCAGTCCAGTTCCTCCAACTGGTCTGCAAGAGGGTCCACAGACCCCTCCCAATTCTCCTCACTCTCTCCTGTGAGCCACTCAGGGCGGTAGGAAACATCAGGGGAGAACAGGGGTACAAAAGTACCGGTCGGCGCCGGTACCGACGTCGGACCGGCTCCTTGTCCTCATCGAGGGGGGAGGCCGGGGTCGAGGCCGGCTGGGGACACAACCGGCGTTGGAGGCGGCGAGGGTGTCGTCACTGGATTCGGCGCCGGAGTTGTCAAGAGGTCGACCGGTGCCGATCGGGATCCAGGCCTGGATCCTTGGGGGCCCTGCGGCGCCAGAGCCGAAGCCGTCGGCATCGAAGGCCTTGAGCCCCCAACCGAGTCCGCAGGCGCGCCGGCGGAGTCGGGCTGCCTGAAGATGGAGTGTAAGGCTCCGTAAAAGCTTCGAAGCTGGGCAGGGGTCGCTCCGGGTCTCGGAAATGCCGGAGTCGACCCAAAAGGCTCTGCGGGCGGAGCCGGACGACTACCTGCCACATCCCGACGGACGGGGAGAACGCGAAGAGCGATGATGCTTCTTCGCCTTCTTCTTGTGCATCGACTTACCCGAAGACTTCGATGACGAGTGGTGGTGGTGGCTCCGCGACCTCCCTCTCGACCAGGACCTCGAACGGCAGGCAGTGCACGACTTCGGGTCATGGTCGCGCTCCACGCACCAAAGGCACAGGAGGTGCGGGTCCGTAACTGACATCAGTTTGTGACAGGCGTCACAAGCCTTGAAGCCGGTCCGACATGACATCCCTCCGTGCACCAGGAGTCAATCGACTCAAAAAAGGTGTCGACAAAAGTCGCAAAAGGCGGAGTCAAAAAGTGACTCAAGGTACAGCTCTCTCCGGATCTGCGCTGGCTGGCGCGGAAAAAGAACTGAAGTCATCGCGTGAGGGCGGCGTCTAAGTAGATACCACGACGTCATTCCGGCGACCGAGACGTCATTCCGGCGACCGAGACGTCATTCCGGCGACCGAGACGTCGACCGACGCCACCTATCGGCACGCAGAGGTACTGCTGAGGAAAAAAATCTCCGGATCTAGTCTGACGCCTGGGGGTTATTCTAAGGTGAGGAATCCATAACTAACTGTCTCTTTCAGATATTCATAGTCAACACACCCTTTACAGATTCTTTTCAGACTTGCCATCCAAGAAATGAAACACTCCCCAATGATATCAGAAATGCTTGCTAGTTACTTTTTTAAGATGCTTTGCGGAAAAAAACTCTAAACAAATGACTGAGCATCTAAATGCAGACTATGCCAGAGACTCACTACATCAACATTGTTAATAATTGCAGCCTAGTACTTATTTTTATATAAAAACATTCACTGCCCACTGCTCTTGTGTTGGTCTTGTAAATATCAGTACTTGAAAAAACTGGCACAGCATCCAAGTTAAACTGACTACACTCTTTTAGACATTACCTATATCTATGGAAAACCTTGTACTGCCTATACCTATGTAACCATTGTACAGCTCCAGTATCTACCTGCATCTATGACAAAAATCTTGCAGTGCTCTTTCAAATTAAAAACCAACACTTAGGGCCGAGTTTGGTGCAGGATGAAATGGGTGCTCGTCTCACAGATCCTTGGGCCAATTCCGGTCACTGACTGCTGAGGCCATTTAGGTGCCACCATCACTCACATGGGTTATCCAATATGTGAACTGGTGGTGTCCAGAAGAGTCCATTGCTGCTGAATGAATCTTGTGTAGGGGAAGACAGACGGCAAGAGGTTTTCATGCATGTAAATGGGGAATCCAAGAGGACGGCTGCCCCTCAAGTGGAGCTCCTGGATTTCTGAGATGCTCCATGAGAGGTACAGCAGTGCTCGAGCCACCATGTTCTGCAGGGAGTAGGAAGAAGAGGAAGTGTCGCCTGTTGAGATGCAATTCCTCATCTGGGTCTTTGCCTAGCGTAACCATTATATGACATCAGAGTGTCATACCAGAATGGTAACAGGATGGTGGATAAGCGCAAAGGGCATAATAAAGAACATTTTAGCTTCAGGCAAAAGTGAAGAGGTCCTCTAGGCATTGATAATGGGGCACTAATAAGGAGACAAAGTAATCCCATCACCCCTTGACACTATAAGGAAGAAATTGGACGGGGTTGACAAGGCTATTAATGTGGAGGTGGTGGTATGTAATGAAGATCTGATATTGAGACGCAAGAGCACTGTGGAGAATGTGCTGTCGGGTCTCTGCATCATCTCGAGGGGAGTAAGAGTTATAGGATTTTTATCATGGCGTGACTGCTACTCCAACAACAAAAGAGCCTGCCAACTCTGCCCTTTGACAATGGTGCAACTCCTAAATATATATACTTCAACAATTACATTAAAGCCATAATATTCAATAACCCATCCAGACCAAATACATTTATTTAGAAAAAACATGTATTACATAATGCATCTCTTACTTTTCAGAACATGCATGTTTAAATTTCACATATACATATTTTTTCAAAACACATACCAAATGTAAATTTACTATAGCAAAATATTTTTGGGAGCAGTACCAACCATACCCCACATGTACTAAAACCAGTTCTCACTGCAAATCTGTATGGCTCTACAAGAATATTATTGAATATCACGATCAGATATAGAAAGTAGAATGTGTACATTGATCTACATCATAGTAGCAAGGATTTCATTGTGCTTCAACATTTTTGTGTATTTTGTGCTCGATGGTACCTTTGTGCATATTTTACTTTGTTTTGGGGTTTCTTAATGTGATGTTTTAATTTGTATGTATTTTTGGATGTACTGTTAGCATGGATGATATAGGATTGTGACATGAGTGAGTGTGAACTGATTTTAATACATGCGGGGTACGGTTGGTACTGCTTAGAGAAATATTTTGCTATAGAAAATTTACATTGGGTATATATGTATAATATGTTTTTGAAACAATATGTATATGTGAAATTTAAACATACATGCTGAAAAGTAAGATAAGAGATACATTATGTAATAAATGTTTTTTTCTAAATAAAAGTATTTGTCTCTTGTGATTGAATATTATAACTCTAATGTGATTGTTGAAGGATATACATTTAAAAGTTCCAGCACTAATAAAGGACAGAGTTAGCTGGTTATTTTGTACTTTCTGAAATATTTCCCCTGCTTCTGCCTCTCTGCATTCTTGTAGCCAGGGCCCTTTTATGTTTTGCAGGGGACTTCTACTCTATTATTAGAATATAGGTTGGAGAACCTGAAGAATGCAAGAGCAATGAATAGAAGAGCCCTGGACTTTCCACCGGTGTCAGCTGAAGATCTTACTGATGTGATACGCATTTTCGTTTTGCAGTGTGAAGCCTACTGTCCATACTGCCCCAGAGTCTACTTTAAAGACTATCCAGCTCCACTGCTTCTCCACCTGGTGGCACAACAATGGTGACACTCGTTGATTCAGACTGATGAGAATTAGCTGTTGCAAAAATAGACTACCTTTAAAGTCAACTTACAATATCAGGAGAAACATTCTTCTCCCAAACTTTGGCATAGCGTGAATGCATGAGGAGACTTATGCTGGACTCGTGATATGCGGGGAGCTGTTGAGTTTGGGTGCCTACTCAATGTGGAGTACCGCAATACTGAGAGGGGTGCACAGGGGGGAATATTGAATCTGGTTTCTCCTACTACTACATCTTAGGTCAAGTACTGCTTGGTTTGTACCAGTCATGCATTGTTGCTACAGCTGGAGGTGGCTTCCAATCGAGATATGGAGCCCCATTATTGATCTCCCTGATCCTCCCCACCTCCAACACACAATTTTCTACCTTTTTCATTCCTTGCATAGTCTCCCGATAGGGAGTCTTTTGCATTTTAGTAATGTGGCAGCAAAGATGACGCTGCTAATATTCTGTCCTTATATGTACGGGCAATAAGCTTGCTTAGTCGGTGTAGCTTTTTTTTATGTACCCTGGTGCTTTTTTTGTCTGTTCAATGGCTGTGGCTCACCCTGCTTGGTGTTTTACAGTACAGAGTGCTTAGAAAAAGATGCAACACGTATAATAAACTTGTCCTTATAACAGTTAAAGTGTATACTCTTGTATTGTCCTAAAGGCCTAGGTGTATACTGATACAAGCCTGGGAATATTTTGAATGTTTTTCTGCCATTATCTTATGTAAATAGCTGTATTGTAAAATGCAATGAAAAATATCTAGGGTATAGCCACACTGCATAAAAACAAAAGCAAATAAATAAAGTAAATTGTGCTGATGGACAGGGCCAGACTGGGAACCCAAAGAAGCCCTGGCAATTATGTCAGACCATAATATAGAAGCCATGTGTCTGCCAATTATTTGACAGTTGAGGGCTGCCCACAAAAGGATCGTGACTGGGACTGCCCAACATGGTAAAATTGTTTCCCTGCAGTTGTGTTCTGAAAGAGGTCTAGGTTTTTGTAACCCAACTACCAAACCAAAAGGACGGTAACATATTTTGAGGTTTCTCTCTGCAAGACATTGTTCCACCTAACCAGTGGCAGCTGTGCCAATTAGTCCACATGATTGGATTTGGTCTTGATATACCTTGCATTGTTTGGGGTACAACCATGTTTTCCTAGGTGTTAGCGAAGTGTTTTAGAAGGCGTTTGGGGCTGCTCACATTATTGAAACTGTATACACCGATCCTAGTGTCAAGCGGCTGGGTTGGCGATCTGAAGTTTTTTTTTATCTAGGCCAGCTTAAATAGGTATGTGCTGAGGGCTGCACTATCTACGTAGCTCTGTACCCCTTGTTTCCTTGTACTTGTGAGTTTATCTTGTTATTCTGTGTTTCAATTCTCAAGAACATGCGAGTTTCCCACTAGCTTGGCGATCGCACCAACTCATCATCTTGGAGTTTTATGTTCTCATGGGCACAGCCACTCTTCGCTTGCCCCTCCTTACCACCACCCTGTAGGTGACTAAGTTTATATGGCAGGTGGTCTCTGCTGCGTAGGTAACTTCCTGTGGCCTATGTGTGCGATAAGGGCTTTCTCTACAATAGTGTTTTGTAGAGCGGGGGACAGATTCTGTGACACTCCAACCGAACCCAAGTGAGCTAAATGTATATAATAAATTATCACTGTTAAACATATAGCTTTTTGCTTTTTACCCTCAACCAGGCAGAAAACCCCTAAAATAACTGCCGAACAAGTTGCTTTATTTAGACATATTACTATTAACTACATATTTTCTGTAAGCCACATCTTACATTTTACAAAAATAAAAGAAAACAATACACCTGATTAAGTTATCACTAAATAAATACATTTTTAAAAAACCATAGCGATTTTGATCACTATACCCAGCAATAAATGTTTAAGAATAGGGCAAATAATGTGAAAAAACAAATTTTAAACAATGTTGTGTTTATTATTCACTGAACTCGGGTCATTTTAAGTAATAGCAATTTAAAATGTACATCGTAGAATTTAGCCTGCAAGTGATATTTTACACAACAAATATTGGCACGCAGCAGTTACTGTGACATGTACCCAGTAAAGTCAACTGCTGCTGTAAAGGTTTGTCCGGAATCGAAAAAGGGTTGCTCGTAACACGAAAACCTGTAATAAATCTTAAATTAATTGTAGAAAAGGTTTGTTCTTTGGAAACATTACCTCCCGCCCCTTGAAAGAAAGAAAAAATACATGCAACTAATTCACATTAGTCACAACATAATCTGGATCGTTGCCCATACTATAAACAAACACTTATATTGTTTAAATCATCATCAAAGAACGAGAAAAGTAGATTTGATTTATACAAAAACTCAAGTCTAGGTGTGTCAAAAAAAGAAAATTAAAGTCTGTTTTGAAAAGTGTGCTCAAAACTACCCATACCCAGTAGTCCACAAGAACGCCAGTTCCATCTTAAAATACATTAGATGCAGGTCATTTCAATCACCCAACAAACCTTTAATTATTTTTGCCTCACATTCCCCACAATTGGCTCCATAAGACTCTGATATCACCCAACTGAACAGTGGAAAAACAAAATTCGAGACATATGGCATGGAGTTATTTGTACTAAAAGTTTCAGGAAATACCTGCAAGTTTGTTTGCAAAACAAAACGCATGTAGAGCATGTTTACATGTCAAATCGGTAAAACCAGAAAAAGATGTAATTAAAATCGGATGCTGGCAAAGCCCACAGTGTTCACTTTTCAGAAGTCTCGCCATAATGCAAAACAAAATTCTTCATCTTCGTTTCTTAAAAAGCACATCAACTTGTGACCAAACTTCTTCATGAAAAGGCTACAGATGTTAAACTCAAGCTGGTATTTGGTCTTTGGCCAATTGTGGCAAGCTTACTGCAGTCAACAAAATTTAAAGGAAACCTACAGGCACCACCGTCCTGTGCTGAATGCCTAGGCAGAAAATTTAAGAACAAACAGAAAGAACAGGTGAAGCTAATCAGTACATTTCAATTAAGATCTAGAAATATCTGGCTTGAAAATGCAGTAAACGCACACAAATCCGAGGCCAAGGTCAATAAGGCGACCTGAAGTGTTATTTTTCTTTCAGTACAAATTGCTATGGATATTAAAGTGTAAAACAGTTCATGGATTTACAAAGAAATTTAAGAAAGAAATGTAACAATGCTTGTAAAAATAAAGATCAGGAGCTAAGTGACATGGTTGTGACCAAGGTGTTTGCGGACCAGTGAATTAGGACTACGGTGACAAGCAGAAGAAAAGCTCCTTAAACGACTCTCCTGACTTCAAAAAACCGCTTCAGATAATAGATCTGTCCAAGTGTCATAGCAACTAATACCAATGCTTCAAAAAAGGACCACAGAACCACTCGGCTGTTGGTGTTGTCATTAACTGCGGAGAGAAAAGAAAAAGGACATTTTTTAAACACTTCTAATATAATCACATTTTACTAGGATCATCACTGGTCCCTTGTACTGTCCACATGACCCACTACAGTAACAATCCAATAGACATCACGCTACCGTGTGCTTGGCTATCATCCTCTACAGCGGTTCGCTGCCTTTTTGGCTAGAACCATACAATACAAATAATACAAACAAAGATACTGGGCAGAGAGGCAGGCTACCTGCAGAAGCTGGCCACTAATTATGTGCTTAACAGGAACCTGTGATCAGCAAGACTAAACATCAGCTCTTAACGAGCCTTCAGAAAGAACAAATAAAGAGAAAGACCTATGGGAGTTTAAGAATGTATCCAGACTATGGAACTCCTTTAACATGAGCCGCGGGCAGAACAAAACTTCAACCGTATCAGAAAAGGCCTGAAAACAAGTCTCTCAGCTTGTATTTGACTCTAACCTACATGTCCACAGGTAGTGACTGAAGAATACCAGAGCAGCACTTGCTGTTACAGATTAGAATCTAACTTCCCCATTCTTGTACTAGTGCTTTTGCTAACCAGATGTAGAGACATGGCAATCTATAAAAAATCTAAATAAAACATACTAGCTGACAATAACTAATACGGAAAATGTCTTGGTAGAAAATAGCCTTGTAGAACACAAAGTATGATTAAGAGCCCTTAACAAAAGCATTTACCAATACACACACACCTCTACACTTAAAATGAAACAACGAAATCAAAAATAGCATTTTCATTGTTTTTACAAGTTCCCAAACCACACTCCTAAATCTCTTTGGGCAAAATAAACATATATTGCTGTTAGCATAATGTGTGATACCACTCTTTTTTATCAGTTAAGTCACTGTACATGAGTCTGCAAACTACATAATGTTCATTTGTCTTCACTGCGTATCATAGAATTGCTCCTATTGCACACACATCTAACCGCATAATGTCCTGTTCAGCATTCTGCGTGTGCACATGAAACTATCACTGCATGCCTATTTTTCCATATTTTTACCTGCTTCCCTCGGTAGGTCAAGCCCGGACACCTCTTACTGCCCCTTCCGGGAAACAACCTTTACATCGCATGCGTTTCAACGCATGCGATTACAACGCGGTCGTTACAACGACCGCATTGTTACATCGCAGTACATTACAACGCAAGTAGTTACATCGACTTGCTGTAGGGGGCGCGCTAACCTCAGGAATAGTATAATTTACTATTCCAACACCTTCCCTACTGTTGTGCACACTGGAGTTGGCATAGTAAATTATACTATTCCTACGTCCAGCGCGCCCCCTACAGCAAGTCGATGTAACTACTTGCGTTGTAATGTACTGCGATGTAACAGGGTCGTTGTAACGACCGCGTTGTAATCGCATGCGTTGTAAACGCATGCAATGTAAGGGGCTATATTCCCCCCTTCCCGATTTCTTACTCGCTGGCTATATCAAATTCCTCTTATGGTCATTCCAGACTTTTCTTCTAATCTCACTTTAACAAAATCTCTGGGCAGTCTGGATCAGGGTATGTATTCATATAAAACAGTATTGGCACAGAGCTAAAAGTTTACCTGTTTAACACGCACATCACCTACAATGCCAAAGTCAAACTCTTTCCTTTCCCTTTTCTGCCAGCAGCACAGAATCTTGTGAAAGATTAGCACAAAGAAGCATTTTTATTCATTACCCTTCAGCTTTGCAGAATAAAATGCCTCAGATATTATGTCAGTTCAATAAGCTATGCGGACTATTTCTCATTATTTTCAAAACTCAGATGATTTTGTACATCTTTTGTGAAAGACACAAGTTAAGGATCGTTGAAATTGAAAACAATATATATCCTTTGACAAAGTGCTCAATGAAAAATATCTGCTTTTCGACAGCCAAAAGAGAAGCAATATATTATTCACAATCGGCAGCACTTCAGTACCACCATAACTCAAAATATTTAAAATCACTACAACTGAAGTAAAGGATGATGCTGCAAATGTCGAGACCAATTAGCCTTCAATCTTAGCAATAAAAGTTACATCTTCAGCATTCACCTCTCGGCTGTGTTTCAGAAAATGTGTACGCGGTGGGGAGAAAATCATATGTTGTTTCTGCACTAACATCTTTCAATTTATTAATAACATTTAGATATTTTAAAAGATATAGAGCACATGGTGCCTTTTGCGCTAGCAAGCTGAAAGGATTAGACTTAGTTGATTAGGTCCAAGTTAAATAACTATTTCGCTCCAATTCACTCCTTTCTAAATTATTCAAAAATACATTTTATTTCTAATTGTACCCATCAACCAGCTTCCAAGCCTCGCATTACCTCCATCATCCGCTCCAAATGAAAAAATAAAAAAATAAATCTGTAGATAATTTCAGATTCAGAAGTTTTCATAACTCGGGTCAATGCAGTGGTTCGTTATGAAGCTGCAGCTCTTTCCACTCTGGAAAATCCACCCACTACTCTAGATCGAATTTAGGGTGAACAGGACAAACAATTGCTACTGATCGTCTCAACTACTGCAATAGTGCTGCCCTGGTTTCATCAAGAAACATCTTGCCAAGTTTCAAAGCTAGGCAGCTAGATTGTGCTTAGTCTTCCATGGGACGACTATATCATACTTGCCCTCAAAGCACTAAACTGGCTTCACATACACTCGAAGTTCACATTTAAGGTCATCTGCACAGTGCCTAAAATCTACCAAGGAAAGATTATAGCTAAAAATAACACAACCTGTCTAATAGATTATTTAAATTTGATCCAACTAAGACACTACATTGATCTGAAACAAATGAACATGAAGGGTGGGGGACTTTGAAAAAAATAAAAGATGTTGAATATAAATGATTCATACTCACTCGCTCTGTGTATTCTCTCACGAACCTCCATGTATTCTTGCTCATGTTTTACAGCAGTCATTGCTACAGCTAACTCGTTGATCATTTCCTCCAACTTATTCTGATGTGCTTAAAAAAAAAAAAATATATATATATATATATATATAAATACCTGTTTCACATAAGCATATGCAGGATTAGCAAACTTTTTAAAATTCTGCTAAGCAGTGAATTAAATGCTGGGGTTGCATAGGAGATTCATACTGGAATCAAATAGTGTTGTTTGTGAAAAGGAAACAGGACACAGCCAGAATGCTGATTATATGGACTTGTGTGTACCATACCAAACACTAAAAGCAATTCTTTTCAAGCCCAATTATTCAAAATAAGAAATCTTTCTCAAATGCTAGGCAACTTTACAGAAACCAGGTCTCGCCCGCAGCTCAATGGCTTTACCAATGAGTATTTGCTTTGACATCATTTATACTTTATTATTAATCTACAGTTTGAAAATGACCACCATGGAATGGTAAATTAATGAAGTATAACAAATATTCCAAGATGGCCACTGGTGCATCAACACATACGGGATGATCAATGCGGAATGGCTTTTCTCATGAAGTGCAACTAAAGGCATTCCAACACAGCCGCACTGGCGTGCTAATACACCAGTGGCCATAATTAATTGATTGTTCTAAAATGATCAACTGCCATTTTTGAATGGTAAATTAAGAATAAAGCGTGCATGGAATGCTGCGTCTATGCAAAGGAAGCAAAGGGCACCTAAGCAGCATGTAGTTGCCAATTACCCCCTCCCCCTTTTTTTTTTTTAAAGACTGAGTGGGAAAGGATGAGTGCGAACAGACAGGGGAGAGAAAAGGAAAGAGGGTAAAAGGAGGGAGAGGCGCAAATGGGTTAGAAAGGTAAGAAAGGGGGAAAGGTGAGGTGTAGGAGAATACAGATCAAGGGACTGTTCAATAAACCACATTCAGCACCCACTGGCTTGCAAAACAAGTATCTTTAAAGGCAGAGCCTTGGGGTCTTGGATGTCTCCCAATTCAAGGGAGAAAAAAAAAAAACACACAAATGAGTTTCCTTAAAAAGGTGCTGTTAAAGGCAGAACAGTGCTCTCAAATAAAAGTGATGCACTCCCTGGGTGTTTAAACTCAAATTAAATCAATAATCCCAGGAGCACAGTGCTTAATTTGAGCCTGTGGTTTCCGTTGCTCAGCACCGGCACTTAATGTGAACACCGGCACTTATGACAATCTGTCACATGGTGGCGATGTCTATTTTAGAAATTAGCACAACAGGACTAATACCTGTTGCCCAAGCCATTCTTATAGTGTTGGGCGCCTGGAATAATTTAAATTGTCACACTTGTAGGAGTGTGATGTTTAGTAGCTGAATAAGTACTGGCAGGGGAACTGGGTGGTTCAAGCTGCAGTAGCCTCCTGACGAGGGCCCTGGCACTTATTTGTTTTACAAATTAATTACTGCATGAACATAAGCAGTGGTAGAAACATTCAGACAAGATGTAAACCAATACAAGAATAGGGAAGAAAGACATCCAATAAGGAGCAGATAACTTAGATAGGCAAGAAAACCATGCAATCACAAGCATGGGTCAGTCCCACAGCCTACTATATGCATGATATACTGAACACTATAGGTCTTCAACAGCAGGCATCTAAAGTTGTCTTTAGGCAAGACCTAAATAGCAACTTTTCGAGCACATAATTAAGCTAACAAACACCTCAGAACCGAAAAGGTGACAGCATAAATTACATGCAACAGATAAACATGCATGCTTGAAGTTTCCTAAGCAATAATTTATTGCACAAGTATGAGGGACAATTGTATTCTCAGAAATATAGACGTTTATTCACGACTGACATCTGGCAATTACTACAACCCTACATGATATTTACAAGTGAATACATAGAGATACTTTTTAATGCTAGGATTTAACCTTTTACATTTGTGCTTGAATAATAACTTATTTTCTTTTAAGGGAAAATGTACACTGCTTGAAACAACTTCTGTTGAATGTGGCATCTTTTGGCTAATTTGAGAAACATTAAGCCATGCACTTCTGCCAACAATGAATGTTAATATTTGAAAGTTATAGACCTTTGATTACTCTAATTCAGGAACATTACAAGGATGTTAACTGTAAAGTACTAAAGACTACTCCATCACTAATTTTAAAAGCAAAAGCTTGTCATCAATGCATATCACCGCCTTTGCATTAAATCCACACACAAGCACTTGTAAAGTTTTAAAATATTAGTTACAATTATTAGGTTTTTTTTTGTAAGTCACACTTAAGCATGCATACTTTACTGTTAAAGGCAATGTATACACAAGCAATGAGTAGACATATACATTTTGTTGTGAATGTAATGGGTAAAACACTGGCAAAATAATTGTTGAACGTCACTTCGCCGGACTCCTGTTTTTTCTTTTTAACATTATTTACAGAAGGCCAACCACACCAAAAACCTTTAATTGATAAGTTGCACTAACTAATCGATTGTGGAGAAAATGAGTACTCAAATGAACACAGACAGACAATTATCAAAAGGTTCTTCAAATCCTAGTCTGCTTTTAATTTCGGAAGTTTTCAGCTCGAGTCAGGCATCATTTCAAATGACAACTACCACTTATGCAACATTCCATTTCCATACTTGTTACTGCTCCTGTCCCATAGGAAGTTTCACCAACCTCTCACCAAAGAAAAGCAGAGAAATCTGTGGGGAATACTTGACTAACTTACCTAAAAACGAGCTGTGAAATTACTTAATGCTAGGATTATATTTAAGGTATGTGGAACATCCACTGCATTCAAGATGTATCCGTGAAAGCAGAAATATGCAAAGTCAATGAATGTATGTACGAGTACACAATTAAATAGCTGAAACTTGATTTATCTTCAACGAGGAAAAAACCTTACTGCCATGCCAACAAATCATGGTTAGGAAAAAGTAAAAGCAAACATTAGATGTTAAACGTTCATAGATTCGCACAGCAACAAATCAATACTTAGGGGCTTTCAAACAGCAGTAAACACATACCATCCCATGTATCTCCACCACCTGAAGAAAAGTGCAGGACATGAAAACATGAAGAAACAGCTACTAAGGTCATATTGCAATTAACAATAGGCTAGGCAAAACTTAATTGAAATGAAAGGGGCAAAAGCCTAGCTTGAAAATTCAGGCTTAATTTAATCCATATTTTCATAGAAACTATCAGAAAAAACATATGATTTACAATTTAACTCTGGAGTGCAGTCTCTCCCGCCATTCCTTGTCACTAGATCAGATGATGTAAAGTGGGAAAACGTGCTTCTCTCAAACGGAATTAACGAGAACAGCTACAAAGTAGTAAAAATGATGCTCCGTTGATACTCGCCAACCCACTTTCATTTACACTACTTAAATTACCCTGATAAGGTCAAGAAAAGGCAAAAGACAGTGCCTGTTCTTTTAGTTCGTGTGCAAAACTCCTATCAAAACCTCTACAGCGGCAAAGCCAACCGGCGTTGCTTAGAAGCAACAGCGGTTATAAATGAGCAGCTATTAATAATGATCTAGTTTGAAAGGTATTCGCCTTTTAGAAATAATTGGGAACAATTCTCTCAATTCAAGTCCCAAAACAGGGACAACTGACCAAATGCACAGTTCAGGCTCTTTCAACGGCAACTACACTGAAATATTGTTTAGTCAAATGCTTAATTTTTTATTTGGTTGCTTGCAGATATCATTAAAGTACTTAACTCTTCTAATCTGGCTTAAATGGAATACTAGATCAGGGGTGTGGAATTAAAAAAATATCTACTTGTCCATGGGACAGGTTGTTTCATAAATGATGTCCTAAAACAAAGAAATCCACTTTTCCCTTTGGTACCACGTATTGCTGCGATAAATTGTGGCAGCAATCTCGTTATATAAGAGCTCTGATAATAGCCTCTGATTATGCCATGGCTCGTACTATAGTAGGATTTGAATTTTAGCAATTCCTGTATTTTGCCACCTTTCCACAGAGCTACATACTGGGGCTGGAGGTAGCGTTAAGCAATAGTTCCAGGGTGGGAATGCACTTTGAAGTATGTGCAAATCTACTAACTTGCATGTTGTAGGGGTTTTCACTAGCTCTTCTCTAATCTTTTCCCATACTGAGAAAGGTTGGAAATTTACTCTTGGCAATGGCAGAAATAAAACTTCTTCCACAGTTGGGAAAAAAGTGGTTGGAGGGGGAAAGTTAACTTGTAAACGCTCAACAGATTTTTTCATGAGCAAAATTACTCTTGCATATTTGCTCGTGCTAAAATGCAATTCACAAATATTTTCTAGGAGTATGATTTCCTGGCCTACTTCTATAAGGTATGGTGAATACATAAAAGCTGTAAATCTGCACTAATGCAAGGGCATACATCATGGGTGCACTTTTGTGACTTTATTTAAGAACTGGGCCCCTAATTTAGGTCTTACGTTAACCAAGACAGTTTGTTTTTATAAAAGTCCTGTCTCTATATATAGAATGGCTTCACAACATTCTGCTCTTTCACAAGGAGCATATCAGCACACAAAGTAGTTTTATTCAATGACAGACTATAGCGGTAATGGGTGCTTTTAGAGACGAACATTTTTTATTGCTTTTTTGCCAATGTTTGTTATAATGGTGAGGCCTTGCCAGCTCTCACAACAAAGTTTTACAAAAACCATTTCAAAACAAGACACGCATTGACAAAACCAAAAGGCTGACCACCAATGTCAGACCTATTGGCTTTGCCAAGGATTGTTTATCTTCATGTTTCTCATGATTTTGTTGAAACTGGTTGCGCCGATTTTCCATTAGGAATATTTTTTGGGGGAATACTAGCATGCATCAACACACTCTAGTAGATGATGCTTTAAAGAAATGGCACATAAATTTCACAATAGTTAAGCAAAAGTTTTTTCCTAGTTGCATTTTTTGTGAACATTACATTTAAAAGCAAGACTCCTTAATCTTACTTTCAAGCTTCTGCAAATATTTGCATCTAATCAGAGAGCATTCTGTGAGCATTATATGTAGCCTCATATTATTAAACTTTGCAATCGTATGTACACATTTTTATACTGGGACCACGGTCAACAGTGCAGTCCGAGCTTACAACATTTTCTTGGAGCGCTCACCCTAATACTAAAGGCTTTGCATTGATGAACCATAAATACAAGCTCAAACAGCATTAACAAATGGACCTTAACTGCAGACAATGCCCTTCCCCGATCCATAATGTGGTGCTGTAAACTGGCAGTCAAATGGTTTGTTCTGCAGGGGGTTGGGCCTACTTGCCCCAAAGACAAAATAAACATGAAAACTTGCTATTCTTCACCCCAAACAATATGTCTTGGGAGTCAGGCTATAAAGCGTTTAACTTGCTAACCACATTCGCCATACTGTAGGTCTAAAACAGAAACAGACAGCCCTATGTTTAAACTAGCTTTGGTAATATTGTGGCTTTATTTGTAATTTAGCTGAAATATTGTTTCTGGAAAATAGAGCTTACAACAAATATATCTAGTGCAATCAGTGTTAAACTAATGGTCATTGATACAGAGTGTCGTTTGTTTAAAACTAAAGGTTGCATTTAGAAAACATAGCGAATTAAACCAAACTAGCAGGTATGAACAGTCTCTACCTAAACTGCATTTTCTTACAGAATTAAATCTTAAAATTATGACCATACAGTTTGCCTTGTTTAGTTCTGCCAAGGTGTTGAAGTGTGAGTAAAAGAAACTAGGCAAAAGAACAGTCTGCTCCCAAGGCTTTACCTACCTTCAGTCTCCATGTCCTGCCCCTTTGGGGCTTCTCCAATGTCAATAGTAAACATTACTATTTTAGGAGTCATAGTGGACATTCTGTTGCTGAAACAAAACTTGTATGTTCCATCCATGTGTGCAGCAAATGTGTATTTCCCGCTTGATTCTCGGTCGCCTTTATATATTATTTTATCATCTGGTCCTGTAATCTGAAGTAAGAGAACATATTTCAAGAGAGGTTTATGACAGTTAAAGAAATATTTATCAACTATTCAACATTGTGTCCTTTTACTTAACAATCCTTCCTCAGACAGTACTTACTAGTCTTAGAAACTGCATTAGTAAAGCAATATAAAAATAATAAGTTGCCCAAGGGCAATACAAAGTTGCAGCGCAATAGTTCTTTTATTGGCTTCTTCTACTCCACATGTAAAAATGTGAAATTATTACTACTGAGCTTAGTCGGAGGTCAATCTCGGGGGGCTGTTTTTTTTTTTTTAAGATACCAATCAAAAGCATTGCCCCACTTCGGATGTAGACCAAACAGGTCAGGAACGTAGAGAAACATTTGTGTCCGTCCAGCATTTTTCTCCACTGCTGTCCCCAACCTGTTCAAGAGTCAGGATTTTTGGCAGGGGGGTCTTGTTCAGTGCAGCATTACCAGAAGCAGTTCAATGAGTTGCAATCTTAAATGGACAATTTAACAGATATGTAACCCCCTAAACTTCACCAAATTATTTCATTCACTTTTTTGTTAATCAGGGATTGACAATATCTGGTGCAGTCTAGAACCCTACATGTTAATAAAGTTCAGAGCCAAAATGATGGCAGTAAACTCAGCAAGAACAGTACACCCATCTTTGGAATTTCAATGGTTTCTTATCCACACACACTTTCTGCAAGATGTCAATTATAACAGCATTTTAATCAAGCACTTTGTAGCCAAGGTCTTTCGGCCCAGTTAGCACCAGTTTTGGAACATAGTCTTGTATGACTTTTCCTGATCTTCAGTTGGTTTGCTGGAAAACGCTGATTGGGAAAAGGTGGCCCACAGATGTTCAATGCCGACACTTAAACTCTGCGAATCCCTGCGACATTATCAGCCAAGATTAACATTTTAAAAATTTCTAAAAATTAGGACTCTGGCAATTTCATTCTCCCTGGAGGGATGAGAATCTAGACCATGTAATGCTATGTCTACAAAAAACGGCCCCATGCACAGAGTGCTGTCTCAGTCAGGATCACTTTACCTCAGAGTACACAGCCAGCCACCTAACCTAAGATTTTTTGAGAAAAGGAATTCAGAGAATAAATCTGCATCAATTACTGTTTAGCTGGACAGCACCTTAATGCTAATGTGTGAAGTTTGCACTAGAGGTTTGGTCAATTTACTTTATGGAACCAAAAAACTGGTAAACCCAACATAAACCTTTGTACTTTTGTTGGTGGATGCGCGATCACACTGATACCACATAGATGTTAAAGAGGTCTCAGAGACAGAACTTGTAAAGGCCAAGCCCAATGATGCCCATAGAACACTGGCCTTCGACGTGTGCCAAATGTTTCACACATCAGAAAGATATGTAAAGGTAATGACTGGCCAAACAAACTGACACCCAAAAGCCTTCAGACAGTTTACTGTAAAGGTCGCCAACATGAGTTAACCGCAGGTACACTTGATGCGTTGTTTAAAAATACCCTCACAGAAAAATCTCTGTTCATAAGCTCTCTCAATTGCTCAAGATAAAAACAGATCCTGCAACGTGTTAATTTTGTTACAACCTGTTAAGAAGGAATCTTTGCAGGCAATAAGGTAGGTACAACAACGTTTATTTCTTAATTCAAGTATTTCAGAAGAGGCGCCCACATTCAGCTTGCCTTCTGCGCCGGCAGCTCAGACAAGTCTGAGACAACGAACACCGGAAGCAGCACGGGCCCAGAATTATGAATCAAAATCATAATACGCCAAATAAAAACTAAGCCCACCAGCAAGGAGAGCTCGCTCTAACTTCACTGCTAGTAGCAATAAAAGAAACACACATGTGCAACAGACATATTGTAAACACATTGCTTTTATGAATAACATCAGGTAAAACACCTTCCCCCTTTTGGAAAAATTAAGCTGAGATCAAAGGGAAAACAAACAGTACAACTAAAATACAGCCTTAAATACAAACATATATAAAAGAATGTTTTCAGGTAATATAATAATCCTTGAACTTAGAAGGCATGGCAACATTGCATGGGACTCTGCAGTTATCTGAATAAATTCCAACATTTGACTGCTCAGAGTGACTGCACCATGTCCCAAACTGTGCTGCCTCTCAATGAAATTGTATCTCTGCATTTGGCACTTCTTCAAACAAATCGGCATCATTATATGGAATTGTGTCACAGGGAACAATGTATTTCACTTCCACTCTGCTGAGTGAGAGGAGTGCTTTAGGGTTTACCCACCAAGAGCTACCATTAGAGAAATCATCACTGCCTCTGACATCTTGAATTTTAAACGCTTGTTCAGGTGTAATCCTAACCACATCTCTTCTGTTCCACCACCCCTGATTATGTAAAAGAACAGATCCTTTTGAGACCTTCTCAATTAATACTGGCTCGCCGAATTTAGATTCATATTTTCTAACTGTTGTGGGAATCTTGACCAAAATCCAATCTCCCACATTCAATGTTACATCCTTGATGTGGTGTTTCTTACCAAATTTTCTTTAACTTAACTCTGCATTGACTGTACACTAGAAGCCACAGTCGACAAGCTATTTGCCCTTCTTTTGCTTACCTCCGTTACCCAATCATGACAGACTGAGGATCTAGGAGATCTGTTGCATAACAACAAAAATGGGCAAACTCCTGTGGTACTATGCTTTATTACCATGTAGGACCAGATGTTTTCCCTCAGAAATGATTCCACTTTATAACCCATGGTTAAAGCTGTTTGCACTTCTTCCTTCAAAAATGTATTCATGCGCTCTACTAGACCATTTGAGGAAGGAGAGTAGAGAGCCACTTTGAGATGTGCAATGTGAAACTCATTAATGTAATCCTTCACGAGATCTGAACTGAAATGAGTGCCATTGTCGGTGACAATCTCCTTGGGAGCACCCTCTATACCAAAAATGTTTCTTAAAAATTGGATGATTGAATCAGTATTGTGAACTGAAATAAAATAAAAATACACCCATTACGAATAATAGTCCAGCAACACCATCATGTATGTTTTGAAATTCGGTAATAGTTCAAAAGGCCCGGCAAAATCAAGAGCTACCCTTTGCCAAGCTTCCTCCGGCAAATGTACCATGTGGATGGGAGATTCATGCAAATTGCAATGCTTGTCGGACACTAAGCAAGTGGTACAGTCGTTTATAAATTTGGTAACCTGAGATTCCATAGGAGGCCACCATTAATATTGTTTGAGAGTTTTACTGGTGCCGACACCTAGATGACCTTCACGAGCTTCCATAATCAGAACATTTCCAAGAGACACTGGGGACACACAAACATCAGATCGTAATAGCACACCTTCCACAACAGCTAGGTCCTCGGAAACATGAACATATTGTCTTAATGAAGCATCAACATTCCTCTCTTTGGGCCAAACACCCTTCATGAACTTAACAACAGATTGCATAACAAAATGGGATCTTGTTTGGAAGCCTCTATCCACTTCTGTGGGTGATTGTGCCTATATCTCCCAGTATGTCGACAACAAGAGCAATCATGCGCTCATATTCTATATGACTGTACATGCACTCATCCGCGACAGGTAATCTGGCTAGGCAGTCAGCCCTCACATTCTTCCTACAAGGTATATACTTCACAGTGAAAATGTATTACTGCAACTTGGAAAGCAACCAGACTTAACGTGCTGATGCCTTTTTAAAACCATTGCCATTAAGTAGATGTAGTAACAGTTTATGTTCAGAGTAAAGATCAAAATGTAAACCCCAAATTAATATCTTAAATCTTTCTACTGCCCAACAGCAGTCTAATGCATTTCACTCAGTGGTGCTGTAATGTGTTTCAGCATCACTGAGGGAGCAAGAGGCAAAAGCAATGGTATGTTCTTTATCCTGAGAAATCTGCGAAAACACAGCTCCCAGACCAACTTGACTGGCATCAACTACGATTACACTTCCTGCCAGCAATAAATGGAGACAAAGCTGGTGCAGAAATGATGTGTTTCTTAACCTTTTGAAAAGCCTCATGCACTGAATTTGACCATATATATTTGACTATCTTTTTAAGCAAGTTACTCCATCTTGTGAGTTGCAGCCTACCTGTGCCCCAGATTGCAGTGAGCAGAGTCCAGGAAGTGGTAAGGAGGCAGACTAGAGCTGTCTCTTTCCTAAAAAAGTTTAAAAAACGATTTTCCCTACCTGTGATTGCATCATCTTATTTTTTTCTTTTTAAATTTCTTTAACTGTCTTTGCCTGTGGTTGTTACAGTTTAAAATTGAAGTTTTAACCTGCCAGTGATTGCATAATTTATCCCATGTTTTTGTGTTTAAACTTGTGTTTTTTCCTGCCTGTGACTGCTTCCATTTAACCGGTTGAATTGTGGGATTTGCAGTCCAAACTCTGTAGTTTTTCCCTCTCCTTCCCCGTGACTATCAGTTTTTCCCTCCAAATGTCTCCTTTGCTCTGTGCTAAGATCTGTATGTTAAGCAGTGCACCCCCAGCGACCATCTTGTGTTAACAAGTCAGTGAAACCAGCCCCCCCTTCCCCCCTGAGACAGCAGTAATGTGCTGTAAGCTGTTTAAACTGTGTTTAATAGGGACTGTGCACTTCGTTTTTTGGCCAGGAGAGGGAGTAAAGTTTTATACAAATAGTGTTGTTAGAGGACAAGTTTGTTGGGGCCTTACCTGCAGAAGTCCAAAGTGTGGATTGAGCCGGTCTGTCTCCTAGGAGATTTCTGAATAGAGAAGCAGCTTCCAACTCCCTGGCCAGCAAACCTTGTCTGAGGTAGCTGGGACCTTATATAGTCTGATATTGTTTGGTACATGTGTACACTGATTGGTGGTTGTATCTGATGTTTCTATTGGATTAGGGTTAGTGTCCTCATTGGTTGGGTATTTGAGGGTTCTGATTGGTTTCTGGGTCTGTGATTCAATCAATGTAGGGTTGGGACTAGGGCTAGTATTTCTATTGGAAGTAGGGACTAGGGCTTCCTGTGTTATTGGTTGTTGGGACTAGGGTGGGGCTAGGGTTAGGCCTTTAATTGGAAGTAGCAATTAGGGCTTCTGGTGTGATTGGTTGCTGGACTAGGTGTGGGACTAAGAGTAGGGTTAGGCTTTCTATTGGAAGTAGGGACTAGGGCTTCCTGTGCCATTGGTTGCTTGGACTAGGGTTGAGACTACTGGTAGGGCTAGGGCCTCTATTGGACGTAGAGATCAAGGGTTTTTTAAACTGATTGGGTGCTTGGACTAGGGCTAAGATTGGCTGTAAGGTCCTCGTCTCCTATTGGTTCTAGATTTTAGGGCTAGTGCTGTGATTGGATATTGTTAGGGCTAGGGTTCCCAATGGCTGAAGGGGTCACCTGACTACTAGGGCTATAAACGGCCAAGGCTTAGGGCGTCTCAGCTAAGGGTGGAGAGGACAAGGGTGAGTGCCTGTTAGAGCCTGTTCGAAACTGGTCGGGACCAGGGCCAGGAATGCTGCCCATTTTCCCATTCATTAATACCCACCCTATGTATTTGTCCCTCTGTACACAAGCATTGATTTTCACTATAGATATGTGCCTATCTTCGTGTATTGCTTTGTATAAACATGTACAATAATTATGTTGTTATAAAAACAAAAACAAAAAAAAAATCTTTGGTCTACATGTACTTGCTTCCATTGGGCATCTATGTACCTCCATGTACTTGGATCTGTGTGTCTGTTACTTTTCGCCTGAAAAAGCATATCCAATGCACTACCCTATTTCTCATCCGCTACCTCTATCAATATCTTTAATCTGCATATACTTACCTCCTTTATGCATCTATATACTTTCAATGTACTTATGGATCTATATATTTATCACTTTCTTCTAATTTAGCATTTCCAATGCACTACCCTGTTTCTCAGCCTATACTTCCCTCAATATATCTTCTAGCCCAACTTTCTTACTCCTCTCAAACTTCTTTCTACTACTCTTTCCAATTCACTACCCTATCTCACCCTATACATCTATCATTATATCCTCTACACCCACTCTCTCATTTATCCCAAACGCCATACCACTACTATGTTCCCCAAAATAACCCTTTCTTGACCCTCTCCTACTCTACCCCTCCTTGCATCTTCTGACACCTCCTTTACTGTACCGATCCCCCAAAACAAACCTTTCTAAACTCTTCCCTCTGACTCTTCCCCTCCAAAAACCCTTTTTACTCATCCAAAAGCCTCCTCCTACTGCTATGACCTAAAAAAAGAAATCATTCACTCTATCCCTCCACTATCCTTTTCAATCAAAATAACAGACTAGCATGTTCACTTCTCTAATTCCATATTCCACTATACTAATTCACCACTAATCCTTTATGGGTTCCAGAGTAGCGTGCTACTCGCCAACAAAGCGTTTCAACACCTCATCAGGGTTACAAGCGCTATATAAATGCAAACCTTTTTTCCCCGTCCCTAACCCTTCTCAACCCAAATAACTGACTAACATATCCACCACTCAAATTACTTCATATTTCACCATACTAATTCACCACTAATCCTTTATGGGTTTCCGGAGTAGCGTGCTACTCGCCAAAAAAAGCGATCAACACCCCATCAGGGGTTAGAAGCGCTATATAAATACAAACCCTCTTTCCTCTTCTATCCTTCCGAATCCAAATAACTGACTAACATATCCACCACTTAAAATTTACTTGCATGTTTCATTATACTACTTCAACACTAATCCTCTATGGGTCCCGGAGTAGCATGCTACTCGCCAAAAAAGCGCTTCGACGCCTCGTATGGGGTTGTAAGCGCTATACAAATGCAATTACAATACAATACAAAAATACAATGAAAGCATAGCCATGCACAAAAAGTGATTATTCTTCACTAAGCCCAAGGAAGGAACGAAGCATATCCTTGTCCTGAGATGGTTGGGCATCCTCAATGGCTTTAATCAGGGAAAGTTTGAGAGATATCTCGTTAGGACTAATAGAATGCCCTTAAGAAATCAATATTTTGGGCCAACAACTTACATTTGTCAGTGCGAAGAGTGATGCCATATTCTTTAAATTCGTAAAAGCAATTCCAAGAAAATGGTTGTGTTCCGACAAGGACTTGGCAAAAATTTGATAATCTTGGAACGCCTGCACTCCCATCACCCCTTCCACTATGGTATCCGTTAGACGCTGAAACGCACTGCTGGACCTAAAGAGTCTGCAAAATTTATAAGCACCAAACAGGGTGACTAATGTGGTTAGATCTTGGGAGTTCTCACCTAAAGGAATCTGATGGTTTGCTGACTTGAGGTCCAATAATGAGAAAAATTTAGAGTCATCAATATTAGTAGCAAGTCCTGAACTTTGGGGAGTGGGTGACAATCAACCACAATGTTCTTATTGAGACTGCGAAGGTCAGCGCACAAGCGAATGCCCCACCTTTCTTGCAGACAATTACACTAGGACCGAACCATTCAGAGGAGTTAGTGTTTTTAATAATACTATTCTTAACCAACTTCTCTAGAAAATCTTCAACTCTGCTCGAACACTCAACAGAACCAGTCTCACTGTGTGTGATAGGGATGGAATTTCTTTTTCCAATTTGATAGCGTTTACATACTTTTGGATGAGACCAATTTTGTAAGAGAAGATTTCTGGAAAACTTTTGACGACATCTTCAGTAGGGTTCTGTCCATCTATGTTGACCAGAGAAATTGGTATATTAGCTAATCTAATCAGTGGGTCAGCATCTGGAACCAACATGAACTGCAATCTGGCATGGTCCTGCCAACCTACAATGTGCCTACCCTTGATTGCCACACACATTTTTGTTAAGGTTTTTCTACCAAGGCAAGCAATGTAGTCAACAAAGAACCTCACCATATCGATGTCTTGATCACCATATGCTTTGGGATGTGTGTCAGGAAACTTAAACACCACATCCGAACCCCAATTTAACTTCCAAGAATGTATCAGAAATAATAGTTATAGGCGCTCCCGAATCACACATCACATCCACTTGAGCCCAAAGTTACCTGACACACCGGGTCTTTAACTTTATCAGTGGCCACAGGATCAATCTCCAGATTCAATACCAATTTAGACAAATCTAATATGCCGTCAATCAACATTACTCAACTCAATATTGTGAACCTTTACTGGATTTTTACCCATTCAGCATACACTGTGAAAATGCCCCAGTTTTCTGCACTTTGTGCAGCGTTCACCAATCACTGGGCACTGTGCATAGTTACTTAAATGTGACTTGGATCCACACCTGAAACCGAAAGGGTTAGTATTGCGTTGGAACAAAGAGGGTATGCAGTTCCTACAGAGGGAGAGAAATACAGAGAAGTGACAGGTTGTCTTATAAGAAAAGAGGGAAAGGGGATTCCCTCCTTTCGGAATTAGGGCCCTCACACACCCAGCCAGCTGGGTGTCATGCTTCATCATAGGGCATGCTCCTCGTCAGGTCGGCGCTGCAAACCTGACGGGCACCCTATGAGGGGCTCTTTAGCGGAGATCTTTTATTCCTTGCCGTTTGGTGCCGTGGGTGTGAGGGGCCTAAAAGTTTATATGTGCTAAAGTGAGGGTCGATAGACCGTGCGAGGGTAAAACAGGGAATGGAAGTCCAGACAGAATAATTTTAATGAACCTGGCTTCCAACCCGGTTAAAAATAGAGTGGCGACTACCTGATATGATGTTTCAGGATGTGGCGCTCAGCTTCATGTGGTCAACATGTTTCTTGCCTGGGTGTCAGAGCGATCTAGCGGCAATTCTTCAGGACCTAATGTGAGATTGTCTATCTACACTAAAAAGTGGTGTTCTGGTTCTGCTGACCTTGATATACCACACAGGGCACCTAAAGGTGAGGTACCTGTAGATGCGGTGGCCAACCTATCGGGATACAAACATTATTATACAGTGGTAGTGCCAGACCCTACCGCCACCCCGGCATCCAACACCGCTGATGCCAGCACCGGGGACACCCTAAAATGCATCCTCCTCAACGTACGCTCCGTACACAAACACGCCATGGAAATCTGGAACCTACTCGACTCTCTCTCGCCCGACATCGCCTTCTTCACAGAGACCTGGACCAACGCATCCTCCGCCCCCGACATCAGCACCGCCATCCCAGACGGATACAAGATCCAGAGGAAAGACCGCCCCAACCACCCAGGAGGGGGCCTCGCCATCGCCCACAAGAGCACATTCCGCCTCACCACCTCCAGCGAAACCTTCCCCTCCGCCGAACACCTGCACTTCCAGATCCAGACCACCCCCAAAGCCACACTCCGAGGAACCCTCATCTACAGACCCCCCGGCCCCCGAACACTCTTCGCCACCACCATCACCGACTTCATCGCACCCCACGCCATCGCCTCAGCAAACTACATACTCATTGGAGACCTGAACTTCCACCTCGACAACCCCAGCGACCCCAACTCCACTATCCTTCGTGACAACCTCGCCAGCATCGGACTTAAACAACTTGTCAACACACCGACCCACAGAGCAGGACACACCCTCGACCCCATCTTCGCGGCAGGAAACAGCGTCCATTTCAGCCACACAACGCAGCCGGCATGGACCGACCACCACTGCGTACACTTCGCCATCAACAAACCCAAGGCACCCAAACCAGCCTACGCCCACCTCGAAGGAACTGGAGCAAGGTTACCGACGAGCAACTTAACTCCACCCTCACCCGAGACAACCACACCTGGGCACCCGACGCAAATGACGCAAACAACGCAGCCAGAGAACTCCACACCTGGATCTTCAACTGCGCAGACGAGCTCGCCCCGCTACGCAACCCCGACAGATAACGCCCCAGGAAAGCCGCCTGGTTCACCACCGCTCTCCAAGAAGCCAAACACACCTGCAGACGCCTGGAGAAACACCAAGACAACCGAAAACCACACCACGTACAAGGACGCCTTGACTGACTACCATAACCAGATCAGAGCAACCAAGAGGAACTTCATCCACAACAAAATCCTGGCCAACTCCAAGGAACTTTTCAGTGTCATTCAGGAATTCACCAACCCACGCAGCGAAGCCACAGACATTACCCCATCCCAAGACCTCTGCGACAAGCTTGCAACCTATTTCCACCTCAAGATCAAAAACCTCTATGACAACTTCATCGACCATCCACCAGGTGCAACAGACGGCCCCCCGCCGCCCAGAAACACCAGCCAGCCCACCATCTCCAACTGGACACCGATCACGGCCGAAGACACCGCCTCAACCATGAAAAGCATCCACTCTGGGGCCCCCACCGACCCCTGCCCCCCTCACATCTACCACAGAGCTGCGGCCGCCATCACACCCGAACTACAACGCACGATCAACACCACCTTCAAAACAGGCACCTTCCCAGACGACTGGAAGCGCGCAGAAGTCAGACCCCTGGTCAAGAAGCCCACAGCTGACCCCACCGACCTCAAGAACTATCGGCCCATCTCGCTCCTCCCCTTCGCAGCCAAAGTTGCAGAGAAAACAGTCAACAGGAAACTGACACGATTCATTGAAGAGAACGCTGTCCTCGACCCGTCCCAATCCGGATTCCGAAGCAAGCACAGAGACCGCCCTACTCGCCGCCACAGACGACATCCGCACCCTCCTGGACCAAGGCCACTCCGCAGCCCTCATCCTACTCGACCTATCAGCGGCCTTCAACACCGTCTCCCACCGCACACTAGTCGCCAGACTACACGACGCAGGCATACAAGGACCAGCCCTGGACTGGATCCGATCATTCCTCACCGGAAGAAGCCCAAGGATCAGACTCCCACCCTTCCTCTCCGACCCCACGAAAATCACCTGCGGAGTCCCACAGGGTTCATCACTGAGCCCCACCCTCTTCAACATCTACATGGCCCCCCTCGCAGCCATCGTCCGACAACATGGCCTCAACATCATATCCTACACCGACTACACCCAGCTCATCCTCTCCCTCACCAAAGACCCCACCACTGCCAAACTCAACTTCCAGAAAGGAATGCAAGACGTCGCAGTCTGGATGACCAACAGCTGCCTGAAGCTCAATGCCGAGAAGACAGAAGTCCTCGTCCTCGCTACCACCCCTTCTGCATGGGACAGCACCTGGTGGCCGACCGCCCTTGGAAGCCCACCTACCCCCTCAGACCACACCAAGAACCTCGGCATCGTACTCGACTCATCACTCACCATGAACCGACAGGTCAACGCTGTCACCTCCAGCTGCTTCAACACCCTCCGCAAGACCTTCAAGTGGATCCCCCTGAGTCAAGGAAGACAGTCACCCACGCACTCATCACCAGCAGACTGGACTATGGAAACGCACTCTACGCCGGCATCAACAAGTCCCTACTTCGCAAACTCCAAACAATACAGAACACCGCCGCCAGACTCGTCCTCGGCATCCCCAGACACGAACACATCAGCCAACACCTACGAAGTCTCCACTGGCTCCCCGTGGAGAAAAGAGTCACTTTCAAAATCCTCACTCACGCCTACAAATGCCTACACAACAACGGACCCAAATACCTCAACGACAGAATCAATTTTCACGTACCCAAAAGAAACCTCCGATCTTCCAACCTCGTACTGGCCGAAACCCCGCGCATCCACAGAGCCAGAGCAGGCGGAAGATCCTTCTCTCACATTGCAGCCAAGACCTGGAACGAGCTACCGGCAGACATCAGACGCGCCCCCTCCCTGAACACCTTCAGGAAGACCCTCAAGACCTGGCTCTTCGGCTAAACAGATCTGCGGATCCCCCCACCCCCTTGAGACCCTCACGGGTGAGTAGCGCGCTTACAATTCCCTGATTGATTGATTGATTGTAGTAGTCCATATTCACTTCTTCAACACCACTCTCCCTTTGTGAATAATACCATGTAAACGCACGCAATAGTGATGTGCCCCACATGGTGATTTTTAGTGAGTATAAGCTATCGTCATATAGTTATGACGTGTGCATGACAAGAAAAATATTTTTAGAAAGGATAAAAACACAGTCTGGATGAGGTATCATGTGTTAAAACTGGTAGCTTGCATTTATGGAACAATAGACTCACCCAAAAACTATAAGAGACTGGCCCCATCAACTTCCGGCAGGTAAAGACACGTGGAATTTCCAGTGTCCTAGAGGAAGTAATGGGAGTACCGAGAAGGTGCAGATGTCGTCAATTGTTCACAAACAACGAGTCAGAAGAAATAGTGATCCCAAGGGACAACAGAACAGGCTCTCACAAGTAGTGAGTGGGTAAGTTAAAAGCGAGTATAGTCAGGGAAACACTGCGTACGGTACCTGACCCCAACCCCCACAAGCCCAAGCAAAGGCACACATCTCGCCTTAGCATCCCAGCTGCGCCACGTTCCATCGTGGAGTGGGAGCACGGTCGGAGATGTCGGGGGCGGACTGCGCATCCCAGCCGGGATTCGGGTCATGCGGAGGAGGGTCCCGGATAGAGTAGCGCGGGTCTGCTACTACGAAGATTAACATCCACAAGCTCACCTTATCGTGGGAATCCTCAAGAGAAAAAAAAAAAAGGGGGGGAGAGGTACTCACGTGTAAGGACCGCGGGAGTGGCAGGAGACCTACCCCAACTCTGCCAGAGCCAGGAGGTACTGCTCACCACGGTGGTGTCACCAATATAGTCCCTGGGTTTTAGCAGTCGGTCGGGGCGGCCAATCACCAGCGGTTATTCACTAGAGTGCGAACTAGCCAGCGGGAGGTGTAAAACCACCGCCATGATGGGGGTATGGATAGTAGGAAGCGTTCCTACGGCGGCCATATTGGAGTGTGCAAATAGGATCACAAGTGATACTGGTCAGCGCTAGATAGTGTCAATCGAGCATCAGAAGTGGACCGCTAAAGTGGTAACACCAATCATAATACAGAAACCGGGGGTAGATGGAGCCAGTGTGTCCCAAGGTGGTCGGTATATCACACCTCCGTGCCAGTGGCCTCAGGGGTCTTAGTGCAAGGGGGTTATGAATGATTAACCTGTGGTATCATCCGTGGAGACAGAAAGTAACGGAAACGGTGGAGGGATCAGAGTCCTAAGTACTATGGTCTATTTAATGTGCTTCAAAAGATGTCTTCATTGAGTCTCTGTTTGTCAGTGGCTAGGCGGTGTACCCACCTTTGTTCAATCCTGAACAGTGCACCTGGGGTTATCAGTGGGTGGGCCTCCAGAATGACCCATCGTAAAGTGTCAGGTGAATGTTTGACTGTCTCAAAATGTGTGCACATTTTCGTGTTGACTCGGTGACAAATGATGTTGCTCCTATGTTCAGTGACCCGTACATTAACAATCTCATACTATGGAGAAGGTTTATTGACGACATCCTAATCTTTTGGAAGGGGGATAGGTCTACCTGTGACGAATTCTGTCAATGGATCAACACCCTAAATCCATACTTGAAGTTCACCAACACCATATCGGAGACCAATATCCCATTTCTCGACCTGAACATTAGAATCTCAGAAGGTCGATTGGACACCACTTTGTACAAAAAAAACGACTGACAGTAACAGCCTCCTTTTGTTTAGTAGCCACCATCCCAGAGCTCTCAAAGAAAACTTTCCCTTTGGTCAGTTTCTCCGCATAAGGAGGAACTGTAGCACTCTAGAAGACTACAAAACTGAGGCTGGGATCCTAGCAGAGAATCTCAAGAAACGAGAATACCCACCACGCAATATTACATTAGCTATGAAAAGGGCGAGGAACAACAACAGAGAGGCCCTGCTAGAAATTAACGATAAAGAGCCTACTAAAGTCCTAACCTGTGTCACCTCATACACACCTGACTAACAGAATCAGGATCATCATCAAGAAACATTGGGGTATCCTCAACACCAGCACCCTACAACTGCCTACACCCAGGTTCGCATTTACGCGCACTAGCAACCTTAAAGATATGCTCATACACACGAGACCAAAGGTTAAGAAAATCCTCCAACAGAGACCACTATCGGATCTCCCCCCTGTGATGGGCCATTACCCATGTGGCTCGTGTGCTAACTGCAACAACTAAGAAAGTATCTTTCTCCAATACGTTTACCTGGAAATTGGGGAAACGTACCAACTGCAATACCACAAATTGCATATACATGATCACCTGCCCCTGTGACCTTCGGTACATTGGCATGACCACCAGGATGATCAGGACACGCATCACCGAACATAGGAGCAACATCAGATGTCACTGAGTCAACACGAAAATGTGCACACACTTTGAGACGGTCAAACATTCACCTGACACTTTACGATGGGTCATTCTGGAGGCCCACCCACTGATAAACCCAGGTGCACTGTTCAGGATTGAACAAAGGTGGGTACACCGCCTAGCCACTGACAAACAGGGACTCAATGAAGACATCCCGTGGAGCACATTAAATAGACCATAGTACTTAGGACTCTGATCCCTCCACTGTTTCTGTTACTTTCTGTCTCCACGGATGATACCACAGGTTAATCATTCATAACCCCCTTGCATTAAGAACCCTGAGGCCACTGGCAGGAAGGTGTGATATACCGACCACCTTAGGACACACTGGCTCCATCATCTACCCCCGGTATTTGTATTATGATTGGTGTTCCCACTCCCGCGGTCCTTACACGCGAGTACCTTCCTCCACCCCCCCTCCTCTTTTTTACTCGAGGATTCCTCGAGGTCTGACCAGCTGACCCTGCACGATAAGGTGAGCTCGTGGATGTTAATCTTCCTAGTAGCAGACACGCGCTAGTAGCAGACACGCGCTACTCTACCCGGGACCCTCCTCCGCATGACCCGATTCCCAGCTGGGACGCACAGTCCGCCCCAGACATCTCCTCCGACCGTGCTTCCACTCCATGATGGAACGCTACGATTTTCCTTTCCTTTCAAAGAATTTCAATTTTAAAGATTGGCGATCCTTACTCTTTGGACAGACTAATACTCAGTTGGAAAGACCTAGCCGGGTCGGAAGTATAACCGTGAACTAGGCATAAACTGACATTTGGGTAGCCATACAGCCCTGAAGAAGTCGTGGGTTATTACCCTAAAGACGAAACACGTGTTGGCTGGACCTTGTGGTGTTCTTTGGACTAAAGAATAAGAATTCTCCCAAAAGACTTACTGGCTTTGATTTCAACCTTGGATTGAACTTTCAAACCACACAAATACGTGTGCACAGGATTGGACTACATTCACCTGGACCTTTTGGTCCCAAACGGAGGGTTTTAGGGGTTTTCCCCTCACCTGTTGCACCGTCTGATCTTTATGCTGTGTTTAAATTACGATACTTTGCAGGCGCCATATTTTCCTCTGTGAATTAATACCCCCCTCTTTGGTTCAATAAGACAGGTACAACAACCTTTATTTCTTAATTCTAGTATTTCAGAAGAGGAGCCCACATCCCGCCTGCCTCCTTCGTTGGCTGCGCAGACAAGTCTAAGACAACGAACACCGGAGGCAGCATGTGCCCAGAATTATTAATCAAATCATAACACGCCATATAAGAACAAAGCCCACCAGCGAGAAGAACTTGCTCTAACATGTCTATTAGTAGCAATAAAAGAAATACATACGTGCAAAAAGGCTCATTATAAGCAAATTGCTTTCATAAATAACATTAGGTACAACACTACCACACATTTACTGATCCTCATTCAAAGACGACCCATTGGAAAGAACCCCCCTCATGACGCACTCTAACAGCACAAATACACGCTTCAACTTTTACATATGATACAAACTCATTTGTACTCAGCTTACCCTCTCTGACGGCCCACCAACCGTAACACAGTCTTGGCAACATGAAACTTCAGTGAAAAGAAATTGGACACAGTGTGACACATGTAAAGGTTTGAAGATTCAAGTTGTTAACGAGCCTGAAAGCTGACAAATGCCACGGACACGTTAAAACTGCAAAGTGCCCATAATTGTGGCTCTAGTTACTAAGACCCAAATGATGGTCAATGCCAATCCTGAACGGTGACAACTCTTTGCCGAAGCGCCATTTTGGTGAGACACCGTGAGAATATAGACTCTCGTGGCCCCTCTTCCTCCGCTGAGTTACTCTAGTCTCAAACACCTTCACACAACGACCGATGCGTCTACACCCACCATATGGACCAGGGCACGAGTCGGGGGTACACGCGAGTGGACAGCGTCCACTCACTTTTTTCACAGGGTGAACGCCGTCCACCCTGCCAAGAATTTAGGCCCCACTGAATAATGGGCTGAACTTGTCCCGGTGTAATTTCAAAACACCTCGACACTTTCAGCAGCGCCTGCACGTTGTCTGCTTTCCATCTGCAACAAGCAACAACGTGCAGGCGGGGACGGGGCTTTCTTATTTAAGACTCCTGCTGGGCCCATAACGAAGGCCGAATTTGAGGGGTCATCCGGCCTCCTTTTGTTCAAGTCTCTTGACTGGGAGCAGTCAGGAGCCTCACACCAGATGCAAATGAAGCGGAGGGGAAACAAAGGCTCACACCTCGTTAGCACTTCACACATACTTAAGAGAGGCAGCTTTTCACTTTGTTCAGTCCCTGTTTAGGAGATATGCATGCACTGTAAGAATATCAGATGTGTTGGTCTTTCCCAGGATTTACGCAAATCATTTATATCGAGCTTACTTCCTCTGAGGAGGCATTGAAATAATTTAAGTACCACTATTTTTTTCTTGTACAGCCCCTACTCATTCCAATGCAGGGTGTCAGAGTGCTTTTCACCAACACGTGCATATTACATATACAATAAATTATACAAGTTTGTAAATAAATGTACAGGATGTGTTACATAAAACTGGTGGATTGCAAGGTGTAGAAGTCACATATCTTCCATAGCTCACTGTGCTATTATCCTTGCAATGCGCTCAAACGTACACATGATAGACCTGCTAAACATATATGTGAGGGCTTTAGATCTGATGTCACTTCTGGTGATGCCACTTCCTGTAAAGTCGTGGTTTGTGATGCCACTTTCTATGATGTCAATTCCTGTGATGCCATGTGCAATGTCATGCGCCGTGATGTCATGCGCCATGATTTGCGCGGCATGATGTTGTGCGCTGTGATGTCACTTGCACACTTCATTTTTTAGGACTTGTGCCCTGATATGGACCACTGTTAACACCTGACTAATACATGCAAATCTTCCACCAAGACCCTACAACTCAACAGGGCCCAGTGTCTAGGCCCCATCCACCCGGAGCACTTTGCCCGCCCATACATAAACTGCAGTGGCCCAAGCTCCCTCCAATGACGCTCCATCACAACTTCGCCCCAAATATTTTCCCCATCACTTTGTGCCACCCAATATCCATATACTCGAGCTTCCAGGGTGGTCCTTAAACCCTCAAGCAGATTCATTAGGTCTCCTTCTTCAATAAGCTGGTAAGTGCTTATCTCTATATTGTGACTTGCACTCGGGTGATAGTGACCCGTCATCTCTCCCTCCCTGGAACTCTAACCCTTCCGATCTGAAATCTGTCCTACCCACTTAAATGTAGTGTCCTCCACTTGCGCCCACCAGCGGAGAACCATGTCCATGCCCTTCCACTGTGACCCTCCTAATTCATCCTAGGGAGACCCCTGTAACCCTTTAACCCTGCACCTGCAGTACCTGAACTCACCGACCTCACCACCACTTCCCCATTCAGATCCGTTCACTACCTGAATCGCACTTCCCTTGGATCCATGGCCCTATCATCTTCAATGAAACCCCCACCCTCTATCCCTGGGCATCACCTCCACGTCTATGTCCAGGAAGCCACCTTCGGCAACCTCGAAAATAAGGCCCATCTTGGTTCCGGAGGTCACCCGCTCGTAGAAGCATTCGTCCGCGTGCGCGTCGATGCTGACAAAGTAGCCGGACGCGGTGGCGCAAAGAAAGCCGAGGAGCAGCACGAGCTCCGAGAGGGTGAACATGGCTGGGTGGAAGCAGTTGCAGAGGCTTCTTGGGCCTCTCACTCCGTCAAGAGAGAGACACTCCCCTCAGCCACCACTGATGAGGACGGCCCTGATAGGCCAAAGCCTACTGAATGCCACGTAACGGCTCGGACGGTGGCCGATGGGGAACGAAAGCTTCCGGGTCTGTGACAAGTTAAAGGATTAGAGGAAGGACTTGTGCTACAAAGGCAGATGCTGTCCCGTTCAAAGATGGCGCTGCCGTACGCGAAATAACGGCATTGCTGTTGCCATGGTTGTTGAGCTGATAAACAAAAATAAGATTAACGAGGTAGTATTCCACCCAGTGCTTTAAACGGAAATATAGACGTGCAGGTACTCGCTCTACAGAGTAGGTACCTGCTCTTGAGAAGTGCTGCTTAGCTGCCAAGGTTTCAGTTTGCTTATGGGTGACATTTTCATAATTTCAGTGTAGTTCTGAGTGACATTCAATGTCTATGAGTGACACTTTCTTGCAAGCAAAATAAAGCAATGAAGAGGAGGGAAACCTATACATATCAGAAATTACACCCATTTGAGCAACGAGAAACTCTAAGAAGATCTTAAAACTGCTGAAAATCACCAGAAATGAAAGGGCATTGTAGCCTGATCCTAATCTTTTGTTTGAGTAAGCACATAACTTCTACACAATCAAATCTCCTACGCCTGGCTACCAACAATGCCAGACCACAAAAAAGTATATCTCTTTAACAAGCAGAAGCGTTTCACATTAGTACATCAGATTATATCACTGCATTGAGAAGCATTTATTAAACGTGAGAGTTTTAAAACATGAACTGTGAAATATTTCTGCCCTGATGACAATGCTATTAGTGAACTAAGAGGCAAAGTCAGTTGTCATGTGCACCATTTATGTGGCCTGGATTCATATTTTACATGGAGCAGCATCATAAGCTATTAAATCAAACACAAGAGGGTTTTGTACATCTCTAATCCTGATTTCACATGTTTGAAGGTGGTCTCATAGATGATAATGAACAAAAAAGGAGGGTAGGTGAAATTAAGTATTTGCATAGGGTCACACAATTTGGTCAAGCAGGAATGTCGGGACTGATCCTGGGTTTTCCAGTTTCACACTGTGGAGTTCAACAACTAGATGGGTATCTCTTTCTGAGATCAAATGTTTGTGTTTAATTCTCGGAGGATGAGATAAGAGCATTTCATTTTTGGTAGTTTTACAAAGCACAAAGCTTGCCTAAGTACATAAGAAGCTTCATAACAGAAACAGACTACGTCTTCGGCACCAAGAGATTTACCAGAATTTAAAGGATGCTGAGTCAAATGCGATTCAAACCTGGTACCCCGTGTTGTATGGTTGGCAACTTTAGCCAGTAGGTCACATGGTGTCAGTGAAAGCTCAGCTTGTTTTAGCTTGAGGTTCCAAGGGGAGCAAGAAAAAACTCATGCTTTTAGTGGCTGGCCCACCTCTACCTAACAGGGCAGCGATCTGACTCAGAAATATGACTAAGGAGCTGTTCAACCCCTACAGTCCTTGAAGGTATACCCCTGGCAACAAGAGGTAAACCAAGAAACTCCTATGACAGGGGGCCTCTTTCTGAAAGAACAGGCTTAAGGTGTTAAGTAGGGTAAATTATAAGGCCTCAGGTTGCTCCTGAAACACACATATGGCTGTGATACAACACCAGCCCTTCCCTAGTGTACAACTATTGCTGCTTAATTTTTTTTAAATAAACACATTTAATTACTTAGCACCAGGTGACAGTGCATATTTTAAAGGTGCTAACCATGGCAACTTCTGGGCTTGTAACAGGTGCTCTGGTGACATGGATCAAGATTGCACCCTCACCACATGTAGTGTTTATGTTGTGGCCTGTGCAAGTTGTAGATCTGGTTTAGAATCTCACTTCACCTCTCTCATGTGATGCTAAGCACTGCACCATAGCGTTAATCAACTTCCTCACACAATTTTTTTATTGTGCAATAAAGTTGATGTGAGCACACCACAAAATGGGTTTGCAGCACATAGCGCCAACTCCCTGTTAATGTATGCAAGTGGAGGGTTCGTAACTGGGCGAGAATAGTGCCAACACTCTTATGCTTCCAGGCTAGATAAATTAAAGTATTGTGACCAGGCTGGGTGGAAACCTAGCACAAAATGACAGCTGGTGCAAACAAGGGCAAAAGGAAAACTGCGTGATTTTATAATGTATAATATGTATAATTACATGTTGTACTGGGGAGATACCTTGAGTACAAATATCATGTCAGAGACATATGGATGGTTTTTATGCATGGGCCCTCTCAGAGACATTAGTGCATCACTCTTTCTGAACACACATAATCGCTGGGAAAGCACTATTAATTTTGTCAGATAATGGAAAAGGAGCAGTGGCGTAGCTCTCTATAATAATAACTCAGTGTTTTTTTCATTGAATATCTGCCATTCCAAGCACAATAATTATCAGGTGTAATTTTTTCCCTGATGCACTGTAATTCACTAGACTGACGTAGGAAGGATAAAAGTCTGAGTTGGCCTTACTGAGCTTTGAACTAATGACGTACAGAATACCAACAAGTACTCACCTCACTGAGCCATTCGGCTGGCTAGAGGGACATTTCTAGATATGTTGGTGCCTCTGAAAGCCCAGTACAGATGACAGGTGGCTCCCAAGATCCGATACTTCTGCCATTGACTCTGCACCAGCCCTAGAATCATAAACATTGTCCTGCCCAATATAATCTGGATTTCGCCACTGGCCTGTTGGCCTCTTAGCTTGTCATATTCTCGTGACTATCACAGCTGGGAGCGGTTAGAAAGAAGCTTAACACCATTTACAATATCTATAGCATTCATGCCAACATTTGGGAACACTTACGAGGAAAATTGAGTGGTGGAAATAGTGAAAATAGCATTATGCTTTTAATACAACATATTTAATGAAGGACAGCTTACAAAAGTTGAGAGAAGTTAGCCTTTTTGGGTAAAGACTCGTCTTCTTTCTGAATAGTGAGTGTACACTCTGCATGCCCGGTTTTAGGTATGAATAAAGCGAATTGCAGTCAAGAGTTGACAGCAAGCTGCTTCCTGCAGGCTGCCAGTGCTGCACACAGCTGCCCTGACCAGCAAACGTCCTTTAGGACGAAGCTAGAATCACGCTGTGCCTTCACAGCACCAGCAACAGAATAAATGCATCTTTAGCACGCAATCGTTCTGCACGCAAGTTGTTACAACTACTTGCTTTAGGGGGGCGCAATGGTGGAGTGGTGTTGGAATTAAAGCTCAACACCTTCCCTACTGTTGAGCATACTGGAGTTGGAATAGTAAATTAAACTATTCCAATATCCAGCACCCCCCTAAAGCAAGTCGTTAAAACGACATGCGTGCAGAACAAATGCGTGCTAAAGACTCATTCGTTCAAATAACGGAGTTCCTAAGGCATGAGTGAAAAACGCATGCAGAATTCTGTCATACATTCACCCTGACCCATGAGCCAAGGTCTTATTACTTTTTACCCGGCTTTGTTTTCTGTCCCATTGTTAAGTCTGGCGTCCCTCAGCACTGTGCCAGCAATGCCTATAGAGAGAGCCTGTGCAATGTCCAAGTACAAACTCAGAACGGGCCAGGGCATTACACTGCCTGTTGAGACATGACAGGATAGAGGAAGCCATCTTAATGCCCATAATCAAAACAGCACAACCTTCGGCGATCAAAGAGCCAAAATCGTAATAGGGCGGTCGGACTGTGTTCTTGATTTTGGTCATTGTTATCTCCCAAGTCATTTTTATTTTTAATATGCTTTTGTTGCATGTTAGTGGGTGTTATGGGATGCAGGTGCAGTATGAATGTGAGTTTTGAGTCTGACTGAATGTATGAATGTGAATGGGGTGTGAGCGCGTATGTCTATAAATATGTATAAATATTGTTGGTTCCTCTTTTGCTCTTGATGTATGTATTTGTGATCGCAAGGGACAATACTGAAATTTGTTCTATTCATGACCTTTTGGGTATATCTACTGATTGAATGGTATTGTGAATAAATTAGAATGCCTTTTTGGTATTAAAGACTTTGATGTAATTTATTTTTTCCTTTGAATTACAAGGCTCCATTGCGAGTTGTTAGTACTCTAGATTTTTTAAGAGATATTTCTGAGCTTTATCTTCTAGTAAGCAGGTTGTGCGGTTTTGATTGTGGTCTAATTACCCCTGTTTCCTGACTTACTAATTTTGCTCTTAGGGGCCCTCTTTTCTGTTTTGGAGACCCTGCTAATGCCCGATCCACTCAGGGAGAAGGTGTGAAGTATGGCCGATGATGAGAGCAATGGTGTAAAGCAGCTACCCAGGCGGGCGGTGCCACCCGGATTCTCGTAAGGGCAGTGCCGGGGAGGCTCTGGATAGGCTGTGACAGGCAGGCCACGAACAATGGCCTCTGAGGCAGCCACAGTGAGATCTCAGATAATTAATGTTGTCAGCTATGTCCCGCTTGCGGCACGCCACGATGACAGTATGTAGTAACAAGCTACAAATAACTTAAGTAAACTGTTAGGTTTATTATAGAAGTAACAGGTATTACGCAGCAGTGTTGAGCTGTAAAGCGTTCAGCAGCAACTGACCAACAGTATGCTTAGAACATTCCAATAGAGAACAAAGAATGTAAAGACATAACAAAGTTCCACAAGCAATACTGAGTGACAGAAACATCAATCCAGAGCTCATCACTACATTATCTCTTCTCTCCTCTTGATTTTTTTCCCATTAACTTACTTGACTAAATATGCAAAATATAAGAGAAAAAAAAAAAACAAGAAAAACAACATCCCTTTAAGCATAAAACAATGCGGTAAATGGGATCCACCAGGAACTGTGATGTGAAGAGAGTGCCGGACCCCATAGAGATAATTACTCAGTGTTCATGTACAGTAAAAGGCTGCAGTGATCATACTATTGATATCTCTTATGAGTGTGATGTTATTGTATGTTTTTGTTTTAAAATTCTAAAAACAATAAAAATAGTTTAAAAAAAAAAAGAATAAAACAATGCACAGAAAGAATCATCCAACAAAGCTTAAAGAAACTTTACAAAAATGTACAAGTTTACTGTGCCAGAAACCACGGATATAAGCAGAGTGAAATCTTATTGGAACAGCACAACGTCATTTGCTCCTTTGTGGTCCAGTAAAGACATCTTCATTGCCTCCATTTTTTATGGAATCAGAACAATAATTCCTATTATTACACTCCTCATAGTTTCTCATTCTGGCATCTGCTTCATCACTGTGCTGATTCTTCAACTTTATCACCGTGGCGATGTTCCACCAATTTTTGTTATTTACTCTTACAGCCTTACCACACACCTTGTCTACAATCAAAGGTTCAGAACATTTCATACGTCTCTTTGTTGTGTGAACAGGAGCTTTAATTTGCACCACATCTCCAACCATGACATTCTGAAAGACAGCCCTTTTCCTAGCATTAAAATAATCTTTTTGCTGTTCCTGGACCTTACCCACATTCAATCTGACAAACTCATCCACATCTTCTATGACATTCATCTTTACCCATTTTGACACCCACCCTGGACATATTTTAGACTAAAGTTTCCTGCCGCTCAATAGCTCGAAAGGTGAGACTTTGGTTGAAGAATGTGGAGTTGTGCGGTAAAACCAGAACATAGAACGTACTGCATTCTGTACCACACACTTGCTTGCAATAGCCCACTGGACACAGTTGTTCAAAACTCTATTCATCCGCTCCACAAGTCCATTAGTTTGGGTATAATATAATGAACTTGTGCAATGATCAATCCCCCTTGTCTCAAAAATCTTTGGAAATCTGCACTCACAAATTGTACACCATTGTTGGAAACAATGGAAGATGGAAACCCTTCTCTTAAGAAAATGTATTTAAAGAAGTCAATCACATTTTTAGAAGTAGGTTCTCCCAGGAACCAAACTTCAAGCCACTTCAAATAGTAGTCTATAACTACCACAGCAAATCTGGATGAAGCTGGAAGTAAGTTGAAAGGACCAACCAGATCGATACCTACTTTCTCCCATGGTCTACTAGGGTATTCTATGGGTTGCATGGGAGGAACTCTCACTTTGAACCCCTTTTCAGCACACCCACAAACCACACACTTGCCAATAAATTCATCAACACCTTTGTCCATCTGTGGCCATCAGAACCCCTCTCTTAGTCTGCGTTTGGTTAGTGTTTTCCCCAAATGTCCTTCATGTGCACCATACATTAATCTTGTTCTCAGACTATCAGGGGAAATCAACCTCTCCCCATGCATCAAAATACTGTCTTCCACCGAGAGTTTTTGTGAAACTTTTACATAAGTCTGGAACTGATACGTGACGTTTTTCTCTTTTGGCTACCCCTCCTTGACATATTTGATGACTTGCCCAAGTACCCCGACTCTAGTCAATTCTCTCCTCCATTCTGATTCACTCACAGCATACATGTCTTCAACATCAATGGACGCTACAAAAGAATCATTCTGATCTTCATCTTCGATCAAATCAGTGTCAGATTCAACCACAGGGAATCTTGAAAGAAAATCTACTCTCCCGTTCTTATTACCTGGCAAATACACCACTTCAAAATCATATTGTAACAGTTTAGATGACAATCTTGCAATTCTTGGAGTATGCTCCTTGATTTTATCACCAGAAAGAATAAAAAACAAAGGACTGTGGTCTGCGCGCAGAATAAAAAGTCTACCCCAGATGTAAGGGTTAAACTTTCTTATAGGGCCCACCAGCAGGCTAGAAGCTCTTTCTCAATAACGGAAAAATTTAGTTCTGCTCCTCTCAGTACCCTAGAGGCATAACCTAGTGTATTTTCTGTATCTCCATTCTCTTGAGTGAGGATTGCTCCCAAACCAAAACCGCTGGCATCAACAGTGACAGTACATTTATTTTTCCAATAAAACAGTTTCAAAATCCTATCACCTACCAACTGAGACTTAATCCATTCAAACACCTCCTGACAGTTCGTGTCCCACTGGAAAGGAACATTTTTTTTAACATGTTGGTGAGTGGCTTAGCTTTGGATGCATAGTCCGGTACAAATCTTGAATAAAACTCACAAAGTCCAATGAAAGACTTTAAACCACCCTTGTCTACAGGTGCAGTGGCATCCACAATTGCTTTGACTAAACCAGGCCTCGGTTCAACACCTTGTTGAGACACCACATGTCCTAGATATTCAACTCTTTCTTTGAGAAACAAACATTTTTCAATTTTCAGAACAACTCCTTTGTCCTGCATGATCCCTAGGACCTGCTTCAGCGAACTGTCATGGTTCTCTCTGGTCTCAGAAATCTACACATCCTCCGGAAAAACGGCGACTCCTCTGACAGCTCTCAACATATGATTGTTGATTCTTTGAAAAACTGCCGCCGCCGATGCTAACCCAAACGGTATCCTACAATACTGGTATGAGCAAATAGGTGACACAAATGCCGTAAGATGTCTTGAAGATGGGTCTAGCACCACCTGATGGTATGCAGATGGTAGATCTAACTTCGTGAACCATTTTGATCCATTTATCATCGTCAACAATTTAGTAATTTTTGGCAAGGGATGTGAATCAACCCAAATGTTCTTATTTAAACTGTGTAGATCCACACAGACACGTAGATCCCCATTTTTTTCCTTGCTACCACCAAAGGTGAAAGCCATAAGGAGGACTCAATTGGTTCTATAATACACTTAGCACACAACTCATTTAGCTCCTTTTCAAAACTTTCTCTTACGCTAAAAGGCACACTCCTAAGTTTATGTTTTACACTGATGGCACCGTCTTTTACTCTTATTTCATGAACAAAACCTTTGATTTTACTCAAACCACCACTGAAAACGGTGGGAAACTGTTGTATTATGCTTTCAGTGTAATCAGTAGAATCAACCACACTAACTTGTTCTTTGGTACCAGGTCTAAGGACCATTCGAAACAACCCTTGGTGAAACCATCCCATGATTGATAACCCTTTGATAGCCACATAGACTGTGCCAAGAATTTTTCTTCCCTTGAATTCTAAAATGTCTTCAAAGAACCCAGCCAACTCAATTCTGCACCCCTCATAAGAAACAGGGGCTCTGTCAGGGGGTTGTAATCGTCGGCCACACCATGTTTCCTCAAATCACTCTTGAGTAATCATGCTTATCCTTGCACCAGAATCCACAAAACAAGTTCACTCTCTTATCTCCAACACCAATCTCAACATACGGATCCACACATATAGTTGTGTCCCCAACAATGACTTGTCCCTCATTCACCACCATAATCATTTCTCTCGAATCATCCTGAATATTCTGAATTTGATCTGAGTATTTATGGGAAAATTCTGTCACATTTGCAACTCCAAATGTATTTCCTTGACCCTTATTGACTTGTGCACTTCCCCCAACACGCTTCCCACTTTGACATATTTTAGCAAAATGCTGATATTTTCCACAATTTCTACACATTACATTTTTTACCGGGCAAAACGTATTTCCTTTTGAATTAGAAGAATTTCCACACCTAAAGCACATGTCACTTTGCTTTAAAAAAAATAATAATTCTGAACGTGTTGACTTGAAATCCTTAACACTGACAACACCAACAGTCTCATAAATCTTGTTCTCCAACTCTTTTACAGATGCTTTAGACAATTCAATGCTTTTTGCTGTACGGATCATTTCATCTAACAATGGATTCCCCATTGATAGTAACTTTTGTTGTATGGTCTTGTCAGAACACTTGCAGATGTATTGATCCCTGATTAACTGCTCCGTAAATCCTTCAAACTGACTATCTGCACTTAATTACCTGAGCGCAGAGACAAATGTGTCCACATCCTCTCCAGACAATTGTTCTCTTTTAAAAAATTTGTGGCGAATGACAACAAGACTGGGCTGAACATCAAAATGCAATTCCAGTTTTCTTACCGTTTCTACATATTCATCAACATCTTCCTCACCTTGGTTTCTCACCAATGGTGGCAAATGTTTGAAGATTGATCTGCCCTCAAAACCCAAACAATGTAACAACAAGTATCTTTTTCTTTCAGGACGGTACCTTGATGCCCCAATTGCCCCAAGATAGGTTACAAATGCATCATACCATTTCTTCCAGACAATTGGTGGATTTCCTGGGCTTCCAGAAAAGATGGTGGTGCTGTAACTGATTACATGTTAATATGATCATAAGAGAAAAAAGCAAAATTAACTATGTCGTAAATACCTCGTCAATAGCCTATGTAACATACAATGCGAGTAATATTATAATGACTCAAAATAATTGAGGATGTGTACCACGGAATATACAGAAATAAATATATAGTGTTTGTCCCTTACTTGATAGCAATGAAAAATTAATGTCACTTGGCCTTGTCGTTGAGCAAACAGACATGCACGATTAACAAAATTACCACAAACGTGTGCACATCACCGTATAAATTCCATTTGCAGTTAAAATGCTCTAAAGGGTGTGTGCGTCACCGCCCTGAGACTCACCAGAACACTGATGCAACCTGAGATGTCTAAATGTATTTGCGCCTTGTGGTGTACATACCACCTCGTAAAGTATATGCAAGAAATGCACAATTTTAACTTTCAACAAGGTGTGCTCAACACCTCGTTGCACGAACTAGGCAATCCTTTGACTGATTTGCCTCGCCGATCGTAAAACGCACGCACGTGGAGCACTCTGCTCTTTTAATTCAATTGGGTGAGCTGTGCATCGGAGCTAAGCGTTCTGATTTCTACATAAGACAAGCATTTTGTGATGTACATCGGAGTTGATCATGTAAATCACAAGGAAGGACTGGCATATTGACTTAACAGAGAAGATAAGGAATATCAACCAAAACAAAGATGGCTGCCACGCCGAGCAATGTGCCCCTTGCGTGACAGTGCCTCCAGTTTTCCCGTGGAGGTCATCAGCACCTCTGAGAGACACCCTGCTCCAAGGCTGGCCTGATGAAACTCACTGCAATCCAGCAACACCAACCGAAACCGGATCCTCCGATCCGTGCTCATCACTTCATCGGATATTCAGCAGCATCTTTGATGGGAAAAAAAAGTTAAAAAAATTTGCCTACCACGTTTCTCTAAATGGGCACCGTAAGAAGAACAAAGGATATGCCAACCGTACTTCAAAATGGCCGCTACATAAGTCACATTCTGCAGCAAATTAAACGTTACTTTCAGCCATTATCCAAAGTGCATAAACTGGAATGCTAACAACTGCAAGAGATTTCTGTGTGCAGCCCCACGCATGCGCACTAACATGTACCGGCACTCGATGTGGCAGACAGCCCATCTCTGAAACACCGCACGTCGACAACAAAACCTCACCAAACTTCTCCAATGTTGCCGAGTGCTGCTAATCTTCGTCCAAACCACCGATGGATACCGCCGAATGCTAGCGGTAGCTGAATATCCGGAAAGAGGTCATTCTTGAACACTCCTCACCGTGGGTTCAGCAGTATCTGTCGATTGTTGCCAAAATATTTGTAGTATCGAGCTACAAATAACTTAAGTAAATTGTTAGGTTCATTATAAAAGTAACAGGTACTGCGCAGCAGTGTTGAGCTGTGAAGGGTTCAGCAGCAACTGACCAATGGTACGCTTAGAACATGCCAATAGAGAACAAAGAATGTAAAGACATATCAAAGATCCACAAGCAATACTGAGTGACAAAAACATCAACCCAGAGCTCATCACTACACAGTAGTTGCAGGCAGGCTCCCTAAAATTAATTAATATACTGAGTGTTAAATTAATGCATTAGGTCTACTACTGACACACACACAGACTGAGGCTGAGCTGCTGTGGTTAATGCAACTCTCAACCGTCACCTCGCAGTCACTCCCAGCTTGCACCTTGCAGCATGCAGGTGGCACCAGAGAGCTAATAATGCATGACTAAGCATTATAGTGTGGTGATGCGGACCACCAAATTAAAATGCAATGTAGTACTTGGCAGGACTGGTGCTGGTATTCTCTCATTAGATGTATTGCAGCAGGGCTGAGATGTGCAGGTACTCTCCCTTTCAAATGAAAGATTTGCAGGTGCTCAGTATCGGACAGTGCCTTCTCAGTTAAAACACTGACTCCACCTAAACAAGCATATTAAAGCCATGATGTCTGGTGTTGTCTGCTAGCCTTTTGGCTTTGCCAATGCTTGTTTTGTCATGATTTTGGAAAACTTTATTGTTAAGGGAGCTGCTGATCCCTCTCCAACATTAAAAAATGGTTAAAAACATAAAAATATTTTTGGGTTTAAAAAAGCACACATTGCCCCTGCAGTACTGTAGTGTCTTGATCCTTGTTTCTATTTTGAGTCATAACATTCTATGATGCAATGGAACCTAGGGCTTAAAACTCTGTGGGGGATTTGGTTTGTATTTCACAATGTAGATTTTCCTAATAACTTATGACGGAAAGTCTTAATTTTATTAAAGACACGGAGGCGAGTATTATGCTTTCTTATCTTGCCTTTATTCAAATAGCAGCCAAGATAAGCACTAAAACTACAGTTCCCAGAGGGCCAAGGAAAACAACTGGCCAATGGGAACGCAATAAATCAGAACATCATAACCAATCAGGCTGTAGCAACATGTATAACGTCATAACTGACTGCGAACAGTCCTCTTTTCGCTGGCGAGCAGCTCAGATAGAGTCAATAAATAGTGGAACAATCGATAAAACAATACAAAAGGCTAAAGTCCAGGAACAAATCCCTTGACCAACATCCAACCAGGACAGTCGAACAGCAGGAATCACAGTGGAGGAAGCCAAACCGGAAGAAGAGGCGTCATGAAGAGGTGAAGAACACTCTTGCAGATTATTAGTCCCATCACGAAGATGCAGGAGCCAACGCTGGAGTCGCTGTAGGGAGGGAGAAACACAGATTAGAAGTGTTGAGGCGGGATAACACTCGCCTCCATGTCTTTAATAAAATTAAGACTTTCCGCCATAAGTTATTAGGAAAATCTACATTTTATGGCAAGACCGGAGGCTCATATTATGCTTGTTCAAAGCATATCAATAACCAAAAAAACAGCAGAAACAACTGGTTTGCAATAAAACATACGGAAAACATTATCATTAGACCAATCCGCGGATCTCAGAATGTCCTCCAAACGAGAACCTGCCCAAAAAGCTTTGGAGGCCATGGCTCCCCTGGCGGAATGAGCCCCAAAAACAGAGACGTCAATGCCCGCAAGGGACATGACCCACCGAACCCAACGGGCCAGGGTAGCAGAAGAAACAGGATGATGGGGTTTGCGAAAAGAAATGCGAAGTTGGGAATGAGAGGACGTTCTGAGATCAGAGGTTGTTGTAGGGATTCTGCACATACACAGAGCTATGCACAGGATAATAGGACCTCGGAATATAGTGGTGAGCCAACCATAAACCTTAGCACCTAAAACCCTAACCCGACTAGCTGTAGCGTCTCATTAGCAACAAAGCTACCAATGATTAGACAACCCAGAACACGGTATCTCTCTCTCTCAGGACTCGCAGTAGCAAGAACACCCTTTCATAACTCACTCATACCTGTCCACAGCGCGCGTAAGAAGAGACACTGTATAGTTTAAAATGTTTATTTCAACTAACGTGCTCTAAGATACAGTACACGTGCATTTTTGGAGATATTAGGAGACACAGAGGGTACCAACTTTCTTTTTCTGCTATCCCCCGCAGAATGGGCCAAAGCTTTAGACAACAGACTGAGCATAGAATTTTCCATTCCTTTGGAAAAACGTTTCATGGATGCTTCAACAGCATTCCCCACAGAAGTATTAATAAATGCATTTAAATCACTTTTAAAGGCTTCGCCTTCTTCATTATGCAGGTCGGACCCTGGGGAGCTGTCAAGTTCCATTAGCGAAGAAATGAGGAGCCACAGTAAAGAAAGGGTTAACCTGAAGGACCGGGAGGAGCAGGAGGCTGAAACTGGGCAGAAACCAGCACAAAGACACTCCCACAAAAGGCGGTGTTAACTAGGAAAGAGGAACAAGGCTAAGAGAAGTCACCGGGAATGAGAAGTGCCGTCGGAATGCAGACGCGCGCTCTGAGGGCAAAGGAAACGTTAAGCAGACGCCGCGCGACGCGTTAGACAAAAATTTCAACGGGCGAGCGAGGAAAAAACAGCAGAATTTACCGGGAATGAGAAGCGCCGTCGGAATGCAGACGCGCGCTCTGAGGGCAGAGGAAACGGTAGGCAGACGCCGTGCGACGCGGTAGACTCAAATGTCAACGCGCGCGAGCGAGGAAAAAACAGCTGAGCGTTAAGCAGCGCGAATGCGTGAGAACGAAATAACGTGGCCAATATGAGGAATTCAGTAAACGGAACAGTGAATAACAATTGCCAACATTGAAATATAACCATATATAAGCATATAAAGCAGAGCAACGAAGAGAAGGCACTTATCTGACTGCGAGCAGCAAGAAAAGAGGACTGTTCGCAGTCAGTTATGACGTTATACATGTTGCTACAGCCTGATTGGTTATGATGTTCTGATTTATTGCGTTCCCATTGGCCAGTTGTTTTCCTTGGCCCTCTGGGAACTGTAGTTTTAGTGCTTATCTTGGCTGCTATTTGAATAAAGGCAAGATAAGAAAGCATAATATGAGCCTCCGGTCTTGCCATAAAATTGATGAGGATGGCGGAGTTCTAGAGGCGATGGACTACAGAGTTGTAATAAATAGGTTACTTATCAACTTTACTCAACAATGAACTTTTTTGGAACACCACAAAATGGTAACGAGTGCAACCCAGCAAAGATGCTGCTGAATATCCGATGAAGTGATGAGCACGGATCGGAGGATCCGGTTTCGGTTGGTGTTGCTGGATTGCAGTGAGTTTCATCAGGCCAGGCTTGGAGCAGGGTGTCTCTCAGAGGTGCTGATGACCTCCACGGGAAAACTGGAGGCACTGTCACGCAAGGGGCACATTGCTCGGCGTGGCAGCCATCTTTGTTTTGGTTGATATTCCTTATCTTCTCTGTTAAGTCAATATGTCAGTCCTTCCTTGTGATTTACATGATCAACTCCGATGTACATCACAAAATGCTTGTCTTATGTAGAAATCAGAACGCTTAGCTCCGATGCACAGCTCACCCAATTGAATTAAAAGAGTACAGTGCTCCACTCCGATTCGTATAAACACCAAATGCTGAGCCTGTGCAAAAGTCAGGCATTCACTTCAATACGCAGCTTGGCAAGCAAATTGACTTAACAGAGGAGATCAGGAATCTCAACTAAAACAAAGATGGCCGCCACATAGGAAAACTCTGGACCAGAATCCAGCCCCGTTGATCTACCACAGTGGAGGATTACTTAAAGAGAAATGGTTTTAGACACCAGTATGCTTCTGTGTATCATCCCGCTGGTAATGGAGCAGTAGAGAGACTCAGCATAGTAGTCAAGTGCGCTATTCAACTAGCAGAGATGCGTGGTAAAAATTGTAAAGTTGAAGTGAAGAAAATGCTTTGGGCTTATAGGTCCACACCCTCAGGCACTGGGTATGGCCCTTTTGAACTAATCATAAGCAGAAAACCTTAAGCTAAGGACAACATGGGATGGATGAGAGAGTCCAGGAAGGTAGAATGTTTCCCTAAGTGGTGAGAAACAATATCATGAAAGCCCAACAAGACTATAAGAAGCATTATAATTTGAAACATGCTATTACAAAGGTGACTTTGTCATAAGGTGGACGGGTCCATGTTAAGAGGGCTGGGGAATTTCCGAAGGGGAAGAGTTATTTTTCAGAACCATTAAAGGTGTTGGAGTGTTAGAAAAATTCTGCATGCGTCAGTGAAGGAAGAGTGTGGCATTTGAGTCACCTTTCAAGTTATGCACTGGTAAGGTCAGTGATCAATCAAAGACCTCACTGGTGAGGTCAATATTGGTTTCTGGGCACATTTGATTCTGATGTGGCTGATTTACCTGGTGAGGAAGTGAGGAAACGTATGGAAGGAGCTGACAGTCAGGCAAGGATCAGCTCTAGAATGAACACTGATGGTAATGGAGTTCTTACTGATGTTAACTCTGGACCAAAAATCCAGTCCTGCTGATAACATTTGTTCAGGTAGAAATTCGATGAATCCTCGGACTCGTGTGGGACGAGCCTTTAGTTTACCTATTAAGTTCCAGGATCATGTCTTGGAATAGTTATTCCGATCAGGTTGCACTGTTTCGGTTGTTTAAAGCTTTAATTACCGAATGTGAGGTAAATGTTTTCTAACTAATTTTGCAGCCTTTTATAATTAGGTTTTATTTCTGAGCTAAATCTTATTTGTAATTTGTACATGTTTTACTCAAACGTAAATATGGGAGATGTGCGTAGCATCTTGATTCTAGATTTCATAGCATTCTATGATACAATGGAACCTAGGACTTAGAACTCTGTGATGGATTTGATTTGTATTCGGCAGTTGATGAGGATGGTGGAGTTATAGAGGGTGCGGTCTGCAGAGTTGCAATAAATAGGTCACTTACCAACTTTACTTGACTGATCAACTTCTTTGAACATCCCAAGTACCTGGCATCAAACGGAAGTACTTTTTAGGTGGGTGTGCCCCTTATGAAAGAGCAAAATGCCAATGGCTTAAGTGGGATGACCAATTGACCCATGCTGTTTGCTATAGTGGGCAGAAGACAAATGTGAACGACACAACAACCGCCCATAGATAGAGTAGTGTGGCTCAAAGGCCCTATAAGTAGCACTATATATGTTAGTAAAACTCACCCCCATTTGATTAGTGTCTCCTGCTTTTTACTTTCATTAACCCCACCCCCACCAACAAACAAAATGCCTCCATTGATTTTAATGTGGTCACCCTCTTTTCAAATTTATATTACCCTTGATAAAAGTGTTCATTCTCAATTTACCTTATTATGATCACCCTCTTGAATGCCTGACATCACCCATATTTTTGAGTCGTGAGGTGGAAAGGTATATATTAAAATCAAAAGGGCTTGGAAGAAGAGTAAAGCAAGGTGTGGGCAAATATGCCCTTGCACTGCAGCTGAAAGGCATGGGAGGTTCTCTCACGGCATACTTTATTAGTTATTGCAGAAAAAGAAGCAATAAAGAAACGAACACTGTGTTTACTCTGGTTCTTGGTAGAGTTGTCACCTTTCTCAGAGTAAAATACCAGACGTTTTTCCATGTTTGGTTATTCTGGAAAGGCTTTTAGCCAGGAAGCTTAAATAGAGTAATGTACAAGCATCTTTATTATTTTAAAACTATAATTCTATGCAGTATAAATGTTGTATTCTATTGTATAAGTCTTAGCCACTAAGGAATAGTTAAGACATTTCTTTCTGTTTTAATGTTTGTTTCCAATGTGAAAAAGTCAAATTAATTTTTTTAACTGAAGTTGACATACAAATAGCGGCTGTGCTGGTAAAATACTGGCCAGATAGCAACCCGAGCTTGCAATCATAGCTAACGTTGGAAAAGCTTGGTCTAGGTGTTATGCCCTGCCTGTCCTCTGATGGTTATTGTTGTATATTTGTCCATGTTCTACTGTTCTACTATGTGGCTTAGAATAAAACGAGCTGAGCTTGGAGGAACATCTGCTCCAGGTGGATTGTAAAATCAAAACCTTAGGAGGATACTTTTACTTTGGACCAGTGGAATAAATACCCTACACTGCCTTAAAAATCTTGCACTGGCTCCTTGTTGCCAGAAGATCTACTTTCATGGTACTCTGCATCACACATAATGGTTCAGCTGCCTGACAAAACTCAATAGATATACTCAGAAAAGAACTCTGCGATCCAGACTGACAACACAGCTAAACATAGCACCATAATATGACTATAGGTGATACCTCTTTCTCCATGCAGCTATCAAACTCAGGAACTCCTTATCTTCAATGATAAGAGCCGCTGACAGCCAGCTGGAGTTTAGGAAGATGGTAAAGACCTAACTTTTCTCTAGCTATGACCACAACAAATGGTCACACAGTCTTTAATCAGGATAGCAGTGGCAGTGCCCTCTATCAACACTCTTGTGAACTTTGCAATACATCAGCCCCAACAATACTATGGAACCATACGGGTTGAGCAGGCGGCAAGAAGTTCGAAGATGAGACTGCCATAAAGAACAACTTAAGAAGGTATGCCAGACATGGCTAAAATAGTTGGAACTGGTAGGCTGGCAACAGCAAGGCCAAACAGATGAGTATAACAATTGTACTTCTTTACAAGAATAAGGTTTGCTATTTCTATCACTGGAATGCAATACAATTCTTCCAAAACATTCAACGCAATATGAGCACACTGTAGGCACACTTGTTTGTCTTGTTTACAGCTACCTTCACACAGGCTCTCAATTCCTAAAGTCTTTCAATGGATTTCCATAAAGTCAGGTCTGCCTGCTTGTTCATATTATCACCACCACAAATGTACTGGGGCTCATTCATTCCTGTCCCTATTGACAGATGTCCTGTTGGAAACAAATCCCTTCCCTTCATGGACTTTGCTGGAAAGGGACCCAGTGAGCAGGGGCAATGGACACTTTTATGTGTGGTTATTAGAAGCCTGAGATCCAGCATTGCAAAGGTACCCCATGCCCAGACTAACTACAGACTTGGTATTGTGATGTGCTTTGTTAGTATTTGTGGCATTGTTGGGTTTGCATGCCAGGAGTGCTTTTGAAGTACAGTTTATTTCTGCTGGTCTAGTTTTCACAGCTTCCAGACGTTCACTGTTGTGTTTCTGATGCCCTAAGAACTGGGAATTCATTAAAGTAAGAAAAATGCAAGTGCAGAAAATGGTGGCTTTTCGAGTATCTGAGCCCATTCAATGGGTGGGGGGTATTGAAATATACTTTAAGTGAAACAAATCATTTTTTTTTTTTTTTTTTTAAATGATTCAGTAAATAAATCAGAAATAGTGGACACAATCTAACCAGTGAATATCTTCCTTGAGAAAAAAGTACTTCCACGAAACACGCATAGCCTTATTTGTTTTTCACAGGCCATTTTGTACAATTTTTTAGCTTCTTTACATCACTGGTGCAGAAATGTATTTTATTACTTTACGCTTCTGTTGTGTGTTTCTGACTTTAAACCGTAAATCACTCTGTCACGTTCAATTAGTTGAGCCCTCAAATATCCATAGTTTATTTTCTATTTGGCAGTGAGGAGTATCTGCCAATTTCGGTTCAGCTTGCATTGTTGACGGATTTTCTGAGCACTCCAAGAACCCGTTTTCAAATACTAGATGTAGCTTTTCTGTTCGGGTTACTTCCCACTTGACTTAGCAAGGCCTTGGTTGGTAACAGGTCAACAGCCTTCACAGCCATACATGAGAACTGGCTTAATGATGCAAATAATGTTGTTTTTTCCCCCCCTTTTTTTTATTGCATTTTCAGGGTATGCAGACAATTTATATCACATTTAATTTCAATGAGAACAAATCAATCACAAAAAGAACATCCCAGATCACAGTAATGAAATATGATTAGCACATACGTACAACATATTTGCAACGTACAGTAGTAGTATAAGGGGATACCATTCATCACCATTCGTGTCCTTAAAAGTAACAGGTCCCCCCTCCCCTAGCTGTGTCCTTAAAAGTGACATGTGTGTCCCCAAAAGTGACATGTGTGTGTGTGTTTAAAAGTGCCAGCTGCGTGTCCTTAAAAGTGACAGGCCTCAAGCCCCTGGAAATACAAGGGTGTGGCACAGGGTTTGTGTCAGAGTGTGAGCGTCGTGAGATACCCATCTGGTCCAAGGGGTGGTCCTAGGGCGGGCTGTTTTTGGAGACAGCAGCGAACCAGAGCCCTATGACGCCTCTATGTCATTGTTGTTGTGTAGAGGGGTACGCCCCCTTTTAGGATCTGTTTAGGATACATATAAGGCATCCTTAAGAGCCTTGTACAGCAAGCAGCCGCCTGAATACGAGAAGGTTCCCATAGCAAAATGAAGAGATACAGCCCGCTTGTGAAGAGACCCTTGTTGGGTGGCTCCCAACCCCCTATCAGTAGATACTACCGCAGCTTAACACCCCTGGTAATGGACGAGAATGCTCAACAAGAAACACCTAAGGATATGGGCTGCGACATTACTGGTTTTGGTAATGGCATTTGTTGGGGGGTGCAAAAACTCAGTCTCAAGGAGTGCGTATGCAGGCTGTCTCTGGTTAAGAACGCCAACAGCGAGAGTGAGGGCTCGGGTAGTGGTAGCTTGTTTGCTGGCCTCAGTTTCGTGGACATGGAGGAAGATGAAGAGGCTGTAGCACCTCCTAACACACCCGTCTATGAAGACATGGCCCTTCAGGAGGATACGGCTGCTGCGGAGGTTGTGCTGCAACAGCCGGGTACAAGCGTCGAAGATGTTGGGGCATCGCAGGACATTAGCAACTCTCAAGATTTCAGAGCCGCCGCAGAGGGCGGTGAAAATGCAGAGGTTAGTAAAAAATGTTATGCGCAGCAGTTACAAAAAGGAGGTATTTTATTTCTTCAGCTATTGGCATGTTAATTTTTCTTCTTTTTGACCCTTAGAGAGTAACACCAGCAGGATGCACCTACTTCATAATGCACTATGGCAAAGAGGATGTAGAACCTCCTAACACCCCCGTCTATGAAGACATGGACCTTCAGGAGGATACGGCTGCTGAGGAGGTTGTGCTGCAACAGCCCGGTACAAGCGTCGAAGATGATGGGGCATCGCAGGACATTAGCGACTCTCAGGATTTCAGAGCCGCCGCAGAGGGCGGCGAAAATACGGAGGTTAGTAGGAAAATGTTATGCCCAGGCATCTATATAATGATGTATTTTATTTCTTCAACTAATGGCCTGTCAATCTTTCTTCTTTTGAACCCTAGAGAGAAGCCCTAAAAAGAACGGCTGGAGACTGGCGACCTGCAAAAGCGAGCAATGTAATCTTTAATTGTCTGTGGTGTTCAAAACAGGCTGAAAGCTCCACGTGCCAAAACCGTGAGGGCTGCGACAAGTGTGTATGCGGTTCTAAGAGCGGCGCGTGTGAAAAAGATGAAGATGTAGGATTGTCCTTCTTTGAACGGCGTGAAGTTAAGGGTTTCGCAGCGACGGTGGTACTAAACTGTGTCAAACGTGACTATTACAGTCTTTGTCACGGACACCAAATGAACGATCCACAGCAGGCGGCTCACGAATGTTTGTGCGAATCATACAGAGCAAGAACAATACGCTATATTTGTGGTTTGTTAGACCCGTACAAGGTGTATAAACTGCTAAGGGTGGTGTACGGGCTGCACCCTGAAAAGAAATTTGTACAAACCGATACGTTGAGGATCTTGACAGCGGCACTCAATGAGATCCGATACGCCTATGACCCGAGCGTAAAACTACCTGATATGCAGGAGATGTGCACGACTCTTGATAGAAAGCTGATACAAAGACTCGTAGAAAGACGTATGTGTAACATGTATAAAAAAAATAGTCTTCGGGGGACTATGGCCCCCTGAAGACTATTTAACTAAGTTCTTATGTAACGTTACAGGATAGCGTGTATTTAGAACAAACGCGGGGAATGTTACACCGCAAGGTGGCTATGTGTTAATACGTACTTATGACACTTACAGTGAAAATGTAAAGTATCTTTTGCTTAGGTCTTGGTAGTATTTTTTTTTTTTTTTTTTTAATAAAACGCCCTTACACAAAACAATCGTCTTTCATTGCATTTGTTGTAACCGATGTTATCATGTCGGGGGTTAGGTTAAGAAAACTTTATTATGATACAAGCGGGGTTGGCAGCTTTGGAAGTGTCGAAGCCCTATACAGAAGGTCTGCAGATGAAAATGAGCCCGTAAGCAGAGACCTGGTCAAGACATGGCTATCAGGAGAGGAGGCGTATTCACTCCACAAACCGGCCAGAAGACGTTTTAAGAGACGTCCTACAATCGTTAATGCTCAAATAGATTATCAGTGGAAAGCTGACATAATCAGCCTTCAAGATATAGCAAAACATAACAACGGCTTTTGTTATATATTAACCGCCATAGACGTGTTGTCCAAGTACGCCTACGCAGAACCGCTAAGCGATAAAAGAGGGGTCAGCGTCACGGCCGCTTTTAAAGCCATCTTCAAGAAGGGCCGGATTCCTCAAAAACTACAAACAGACGCCGGTAAAGAATTCTTAAACAAGGCATTTCAGAAATTATTAAACAACCACGGTGTTCAACATTTTGTAACACACACGGAGGTGAAAGCAGCGGTTGTAGAACGGTTTAACAGAACTTTAAAGTCTAAGATGTGGCGGTATTTTACGGCCAACAACACCTACAGATACGTGGATGTTCTAGAGGCTTTTTTAGATGTGTATAATGCCAGTTATCACCGGACCATCAAAACATCCCCTGTAGAGGTGACTCCTAGTAATTCTTTAGCTGTTTGGAGAACGGTGTACGGGCATAATTTCGCTACAAAGGTGAAGAAACCTATTTTTAAAAAAGGTGAACATGTGAGGATTTCAAAATTGAAAGGTGTCTTTACAAAGGGCTACCGCCAGACTTTTAGCGACGAAATATTTATAGTGGAAAATGTGGAGCTTAAAGAAGGGCTGTATATTTACAGGTTAAAGGACTACGATGGGGAAGATGTGTCGGGGGTGTTTTACAAGGAAGAGTTACAAATGGTACCTGATGATCCGAACCTGTACCTGAAAAGGTTCTGAAAAGGAAAGGTAGAGGGGCTAGCAGCCAGGCATATGTCAAATGGAGGGGCTGGCCGGAGAAATTTAACAGTTGGGTGTTGGCCAGCTCCCTGAAGGGTGTGTGAGCTAAGGAACGTCTAAAAGCCGCTGATAAGATGGAGACAACTCCCTTTTATATTACCTTACCATCCAACGCTTCTAAGGGCATGTTCCCCGACAACCAGATTTCTAATTATACCGTGAAACTGGCTAAGCCTGTGGACCTGAAAGGGGATTGGGAGGTAGCCCTAACAGAAATCCAATACCCTAGAACATGGAATACATTTACACAGGCCGAGGCCAAGTTTTACATAAAGCGTGAGCAGGATCCAGTGAGCATGCACGAGAGCATTCCATACGGTTACTACCCAACCGTTTTAAGTGTTGTCGACGCCGTCAACAAAGCCATAGCCAGCATCGAAACATATCCGAATACTCATCTGTCGTTAGATAACGTCAGAAGGAAGGTATTTCTTAAAGCACCAAGCCGCACCACGACGTTTAACTGCTCCGGTAAATTAAGAAGGGTTTTAGGCACAGTGCTGCATGCGAAAAGTCCGATGGAGCAGGATCACACGTGTCCCGATATTAACGGTGGGTTCTATACGCTCTATGTGTATAGCGATATTGTAGAGGCCCAGAGGATCGGGGATAGTTACTCGCCGCTGTTAAGATGGGTCCATGTACAGGGCGAAAATAATACGATGGTTAATATTCAATTTAACAAACCCGACTACGTCGCAGTTTCTAAAAACCATTTTGATACTATTCCAATTATGATCTACGATGATCAGTCTGAGCCGGTGGCCTTTAAATACGGGAAAGTTATTGTTAAGCTTCATTTAAGACCGAGACACAACAGCGGTTATTAAGCAGGCATCATGGTGGTCGTGAAAACATACGGGGACCCGTCTATGTACAGGGACTATTACAGAAACCAAGCCGGTTATGGAGGTCCTCCGTACTTTCAAGGCTCGCCTGTTATGTATGGGGCTGGTTTAGGGGGTTTCTTCAGGAGTCTGTTTAGAAGAGCTATGCCGTTCTTGAGAAGAGGCTATGAAATTGTAAAACCGCATGTTAAGGCGGCTGCTACGAACATTGCTCATGATGTTGTTGGGGCTGTTACTTCGGCGGTTGCAGAGCGCATGAACAAGCAGCCGCAAGAAGGAGCGGGGATGGTGTACAAGCCGCGCGCGAGTGTTAAAAGGAAGTGCCGTGCTTCGAGACGCAGGGGTCCACCGGTCCCCTATAAAAAAAGGAGGAGTTCTTCAAAACACCCTCAGAAAAGAAGAGCTCCAAGACGGAAGAGAGCTGCAAAGAAGAGAAACGGCTCTAAACTCAATATTTTTTAAAGCATCGTAAACTAAACCATGGCCTTCGTACATTGTGCATCTGGCGAGTGCGCCAAATCCGAGTTAGACTTGTTTACTCTAAAACCCACGCAGACAAGCATCGAAAACAGCTTCTTCATGGAGGTATCGCCTTTAGCCGCATTGACACCGCTGGCCCCTATAGAGTTTTGTGTGTCAGGGTCCACGGATATGTATTTGGATCTCAACAACACGCTGCTGCATCTTATGTGTAAAAGGGGATGGGTCCGACATAGCAGCAGACGCTACAGTGGCAACGATCGCTTATCCCCTAGCGACCATGTTTAATCAGGTGGACATCACCCTGGGTGATCGACTCATCACACAGAACGATAACATGTATGCCTACAGAGCCTACCTCGAGAGCATTCTAAATTACAGTAGCGACGCTCTTGACACGCAGCTTTCAGCGGGTCTCTTCTATAAGGATACATACGGACAGTTTGAAACCACGGCTCTGGACAGTGCCAATCATGGTTTTGTAAAAAGAGCAAGGTTTGCAGCAGGCAGTCGCAACTTTGACCTCCTGGGACGCATACATTCAGACCTCTTCTTCCAAGATAAACTGCTCATCAACGGTATTGATCTTAAGATCAAGCTCACTCGCAACAAGGACTCATTCTGTCTCATCAGCGGGGATGCAGACCAGTACAAGCTGGACATACTGTCTGCGAGCCTGTTTGTAAAGAGAGTGAAAGTGTCCCCGAGCGTCAGATTAGCGCACGCCGATGCTTTGCAAATATCAAACGCCAAGTACGCTGTGGAAAGAGTAGCTCTGAAGGTGTTCAGCATCCCAGCAGGTACCCGATTAACCCAGCAGCAGAATTTATTTCTGGGGCAACTACCCAAACTCATCATCATCGGTTTTGTGGACAATACAGCTTTTAGCGGCACCTATGCCTTAAACCCCTTCAATTTTAGACACTACAACATCAACTACGCGGCGCTGGTCCACGAGGGCACTGTGATTCCTGCAAAACCCTACACCCCCAGTTTTATAACCTCCAACTCAGGGGTTGGTTTCAATAACAGGGAAGCATCTAAGGGACTGCGGTGTAGCCGTTTCAAGAAAAGGCTATGGGACCGGATACACGCTGTTCGCATTCGACCTGACCCCCGACATGGAAGACGGCGATCACTACAACCTTGTCAAAAACGGAAATCTAAAAGCTGAAATACGATTCAGTAATCCGCTACCGGCGAATGTGAACATGGTCGTATTCTCGGTATTCGACAGCATCATTCAGATCAACCACGCAAGACAGATTTTGTTTGACTATCTTTCAAACATTTTGTGAAATGGACACTGTGCAGATACGGTCGTTCTTAAGCAGGCATAAAGACGCTCGGAAATACTTTTTAGGTGTTTTCCCTAGCGATGGGTTACCACCTGAAATAGGGTTAGAAAGACCCCGCACCCTAGTCTTTAACACCGATCCGCATGACAAGAGCGGAACACACTGGGCGGCCTTGTTTATAGACACTGACAAGGTTATACTGTTTGACAGTGCCGCTGAATTCCCCGAACACCGTATCTATACGACGCCTATATTCAAGTTTGTGAAAAAAGCCGCTGCGAGGTTGGAGTATAACAAGCTGAGGGTCCAGGATTCCATAGCCATCACGTGGGGAGCATTGTATTTATTTTATCAGTAAAATGTCTGAGGGTATGTCGTTTAGAAATTTCTTAAATCTATATTCGCGTGACCTTGTTAACAATGACAGTATAGTTGTGAAATATGTAAAAGAAAACACAACGGTCTCGGTCAGACCTGTGAAACCAGAATATGTCGCTTGTCAAAATTGTAAGTCTGTGGGACATGTGTATGTTTAATGATGAACGTCTAAAATAAAGACATTATTCTTTTAAAAAACATGCTTTCAGACTATGTATTTCTATGCTACCACATACAACATAATTAAAACATTTGAAAAGACAACAGAGGCCGGTTGAAAAGTTATAAAAAGTGTTTATTACAAACATCTATGTAGGGGTGTATTACATCGACAGCCAATGCTCAAGAAACATAAGAAGAAGAAGAAAAATCAGACGTTGCTATACGCGTAATAGACACATTTTATTACAAACAAAAAAAAAAAATAACAAAAAAAAAGTCTGTAGAAACATTAGGGTGTAAGCCAGGTGCTTGGTTTGAACAATGCCTTTTTTCGCGGTACAACCACCGGTGCAGGGGTAGTCCAGGAGGGTGATAGCCGTGGAGCGTCAGAGCCTGTTGGCGATGGGTGTACGGGGGCCTTCAAATTTTCAAGCAGGCGCCGGTGCTCGTTATTACCCACGAGCGTGGAAGGGATGTTGAGTTCAGCAGCGGCTCGCAGAAACTGATCCCAGCCGCGCGGTGCGTTTTGAGGCGTTAGGATTTTGGGGTGCGTGAGACCTTTGACTAGATCGTACATGTGTGACCCTGCAAACGGCTGGCCCTTGTAGAGAAATTCACCTCGTTCATTCCAAGCTGTTAGGTCTTTAGAAGTTGCAAGTTTACTCATCAGCATTTGCGCGGCCCCCCTGTGTCTTTGACTTATATTTTTTAAGAGATCAGCAACAAAGGCATCTGAGGGTGATGCAAGGTCCTGCGATGGTTGCAGGGGTTGAGGTGCATTCGGAGGGGCGGCTGGTTGTTCAGAGTCCGGGGCGTATAGAGTCAGCTTATTTTTCTCCGTATTCCATTGGTTGTAGTAACTTAAAAAGTTTTTAAGGGTGCTGGTGTAAAGGTTTGCCTTGTCGTAGGGGTTTAGATCTGTCCGGTTCAAAATGTCTTTAATTTCAGCATCCTGACGCAGAGTCTCATTTCGGCGTATATCCCAGGCGTTGTCCTTTGAAGAGCCCATCTGGTCCATTTGCTGTCTAGGAACCAAATACATCTTTGTGGCATGCTCCATCACTGTCCCGAGAGGAGGCTTGTAATTATGGGTATAGCTATGCCCAGCAAAGAGCCTATAAAACCTCCAGACTGTTTCACCAGTTTCTTCTTGGTGATGAGTGATGCCCTTTTATTACTGAGCTTCTTGATAAGAGCCCTCTTCTTCTTCAGAACCTGTAACTGACTCCTTGATATAGGGACGTTGCCTTTTAGGGTATTTAGGGCAATTTCTGAAATGGCGGACACTAAGTCGTCAGAAGCAGCGCACAGGATGGCCTTTCTATGCTGGGGACTGGCTGTAACAAGCATTTTCAGGAGAGCTAAATTGCGGCGGAGGCGGGCCGACATGATCAACACCTTGTATTATAAGGACTGGCCTGTAAATGTCTCTAAAAGTCATCAGCGCTGCTTTTTATAGGCACAGGCCTTGGGCTTAGGGGTGTAAGCGACTGGTAGATCGGGGGTAAAAATATCAGCCCTCAGTCTATAGTCTTCTAGAGTTTCATTTTTTAAGTCGACCAACAGGTAGCCGTGGGGTTTTGCTGTAGCGACGTTAAAGGCCTCCATGAAGAAGTGTGTGTTTCCTGGGTACATCTGTTTAGCTATGACTGATATTTGTTGTTTGTCACGGGGGTTTTAAATAAAACAAGGTATGAAGCGTTGAGAGCTATAGACCTGCTGTTCTTGCCCTTGTAAAACAAGTTCTGCACAATGTAGCATATGCTTAGATTGCGGTGATGTGAATATTGAGTAAAAGCTCTCTCTAACTCCGGATGATCACCACCTTCACGCATAAGGTCATCGACAATTATCATGTTTACAAGGGACGGTGGCAGTAACCCATCATCGTTGAGATTATCTGGTATGCCTTCTATAAATCTGATATGGGGGAAACTACGGGACAGGTCGGTATAAAGAGCTTGCCAGCATGAATAAAGCCATACAATGTTATTAGGGGTTTGGGATAAAACATCGGCAGCATTTTCTAAGAGCTTTTTTATAAAGTAGCTCTTACCGCAGCTTGAGGGCCCCGCTAACACGCAGGAGAATGGATGCTGTAATCTGGTGTCCATGGTGTGGGGTTTGCATCTCTAATGAGGCTAATAACCATACGTCAGTGTTTTATAGTCATCAGTCAGGACCCTTTTATCAAAAACAACGCGTAATGTTTTATGTAAGGGTTGGGTTGTAATTTCCCACTTCTTTTTGGATCTGACTATACACGGCTGGTTCACAACTATGGTTTTAGCATTTTCACAATTGTCGGAGGCAGCGTATTCGTGCACCAGATTCTTCAGACTGTCAAAATTGATTTTTAGGGTGTTGCTGACATTTAATGTTATGCCTTTGACCTTCATACACACTTTGTTCTTGTTTGTGCGGTCGGAGTAGGTCTTAGGCCCGGATGAAGCGTATTCTATTATATACTCATCCTTATCGAGTTCACTGGTCAAATTACCCAGATAATCCCCAAGAGGCGGGTCTTCATCCCCTGGTTTACTCAGAAAAATCACAGAGTCGGTATCATGATACAAGCAGCGGTCCTGGAGTTTATCCATAACCTTGTAAAGCTCTAGACGGGCGTGGGCGGTCATGAGGCACGCTATGAAGATGTTGATGTTGTTACACGTTGTGGGGTATGCTTTTGTGTATTTCCAACACACTGCAGCGGTCTCGTCATCGATAAACCCGCAGCTGGACACCTCGTAACATGGGGCAAACAGGTACTTAAACAGCTCATCAGGATCTGTTATTAAGGTCGTATTTGACAGGTTTGTACGCTGTGCGAATTTTCCCCATAAGGAGTTGAGGCAGAGTTTGGCTAACTGTCGACGGGCAGGGTTGACCTCTATCAAATGGGGGCGTAAATGGATACCTTCGTGAGCGTAGTAGTCATCGATGTATTTCTGCTTTGCATCCTGACTAGTACACCATTCGGGATACCCTGATGCCTCCTGCTTGTCTCTGAGAAACATATTAATGTATGGGGCAAAGAGTCGTGTTGTGGTCCTCTTAAAATGCCACACCTCGTGTATCCTCCCGAGCCTGTAACCTTTCTCTAAGGCCGCTTCTACCTCGATGCTGCACCAGGTCCCTGTGAGCATCCTTTGTTCTTCGGTGTGTCTACAACCGCCAACCTCTTTAAACACCGCACATGTTCGACAGAGGGGGAACATCAGTTTACCATCGACTCGGTATGGTAACACCGGAAAGTAAAGCTGCCGTGGAGGATAGATTTCACATTTGACTAGCCCAAAGTATTCGGATATTGGCTTAAAATCTCTATATATGATGGTGGGGTGCCCTAAGGGGTATACCTTCATTTTGTTCACAAATGGGTACAGACTGATGAAATCATAGTAGTGTATTTTCTCACCCTCACCCACGGCCCTGTACAGTTGTATGGCATTTGTACGACCTCCGAATAAGGCATCGTGGGGTTCCAGGGGTTCTGGTAAATCACGACTCTGAAGGAAAGAGCAGAGCGCTGTGTCGGTTGTTAGCATCTCTAACCACTCATGCTCCCAAAGAACCCTCATAGCAAAGCCACATTTTTCAACATACTGGGCCTTCAACAGAGTACGTCTGTGTAAGTGATCAAATTTGACACCCAGCATTCTGTTAAACTCATGGGGTTTGTAACACTGAGGGCAGCCGTGGTAAAAGCAGCCATTGTATTCAAAGGCCGTCGGCACTCCCTTAATTACAGCGTACCCATCCAGGTAGTAGGGACCCACACGGTATTCACCACCCTGTAAGGCGTGTTGAATATGTATGTCTTCCTTCTCAGAGACGTACATGAGCCACCGGATCAAGGGGGTTGAATAGCGTTTCTGTTTACCGTTATAGAGGTCTACCGGCACTAGAGCAATACTTTTTGGTCTTAAAAACAGGTGTTTGTAGATGGACATACACATGGAGGCCAATGTGATGTTTTGAAAAGGGTCTATGTATTCGACCGCCTTTGGCATTTCAGGCGTTTTGGGTTTCAAGACCCTGACTTTCTTTGTCATTTGAGGCTTCTTGGGTTTCAAGATCCTGACTTTCTTTGTCATTTGAGGCTTCTTGGGTTTCAAGATCCTGACTTTCTTAGTCATTTCCACCACAACATCTCTGAAGAGGTTGCACGCTTGTCGCAGGATCATTACATCAGCCTGACAATAAGCTTTCAACTCTGTTTGAAAATGAAACTCCTTTTCTCGGTTTTCAGAGTACCATTCTAGAAAGCTCTCCTTCTCGGATGGCATCATATATTCAACCCTGTAACTGTCAGGAGGTGGCATGGGGCCCACATAATTCTGGTTCGCCCAGGTGTTAAAAAAGTGTGGAAAATAACCTTTACAACCGGGGAATCCAAAGGCTTTTGGAAGCTTGCTCAATTTCATAGGTAGGAAATTCAGGGTGTCTATAAACCTTATTTGTAACCGAGCGGCTGTTAACAACATCAGCTTGGAACCCTGAGTGATGAGTTCTACTTGTACCTTTTCACGAATCATATTTTGTAAAATAAAGAATGAGTCGTATGCTTTTGAGTTATGGGCCAGCATGGTATACCCCTTGAATTTGGTTTGAATGAAAGTGTTAAGGAAGTCACCAACGCACGTTCTGCCTTCAAACTCCCAGCTGTCGTCGGAAGTTAGATGGTGTGCGTAAATATAGTTAGGTTAGTGTACTCCCGTCTCTTGTGTGCACTCTATATCAAACACTATGTAGGCTTCGGTTTTGGTCTGGGGTCTGCCTTTAACCATGTAGCACCGATGGTTGGTACCCGCCTCAAAAGACGTCTGGCACCGCGGGCATTTCATGCCTTTGCATTTGTGATCTGTCGCCACATACCGACCACACTCAAAGCAATCCATTTTAGGGCTGCATTTAACAGCTTTCTTATGGATGCTCAAACAGTCTTGAGAGCGACAAAACATCTTACAGGTGCGACACTTCACCTTCAGGGAGACGTCTACGACGCAACCATCCCTCCGGCACATCTTACAATGCATTTCACACTGATGACGTTCCTTACTGTTGTATATGTGGTCGCAATGTGTGCACACGTACTTGACTCCCAGAAAACTTTTAAGGTTCAAGATACCGTAAAAGTGATTTTCGTGGTGAAGGATATATACGGTCTTGTTTCTCACACGGTCCCCTGTTGTAAAGTACTTCCAAGAGCCGTTGTGATAAAGAACTTTCACCGTCACTGAGAAATAGCTCTCAAAAAGACCAATGTCGCCAAAGCCGACCATGCGGTCTGGAGGTATTTCAAGAACCTCGTGGGCTTCAGCAGCTCTAGACATGATGGCTGCGTCGGTGGTGTTGCGCCCCATCAGCAACCCTACGATGCTGGCCGCCAGACAAATATTGGTTGTGTCGTTGTCAAAGTCGAGCAGCCAATGTTGTTTCTTACCAATTATCTGACTGTATAGCACACTCTTTAAAGGTTTTGAAACACCCCCCTCGCGGCCCCGTACAATGAGGGCTATGACTCGGAAAGTGCCATAGGCGACTAGTTCAGCCTTGCTCTGTAAAAGCCTCGAAAGGTTTTCTAAAAATTTCACGGCGTCAAACACATCTCGGGACCTCGGTTTGGTGAACAAAGGACTGTCAAAACCCTGCCCCTGGAAGCGTAGTTGGAAAAAATCATTAGGACCCACATCGCGTAACAACCTTTCTATGAGAGTTTGCACCGCCTGATGTATAGCTAAAACACCATGATCGGAGGACCTTATCTGGTGGAGGTTGGTAAACCTAAACTCCTCGTAGTGCTCGGTGGCATTAAATCTCTCTACATCACGCCTGTAGCTTCTAATGCTCTCTAAATAGACGACCTCTGAATCCTCATCTTGAGGGATTTGACTTGATGGGGAGCTTACTGCTGTATCATTTTGGGGGTTCTGGTTTAGTAAGGGCTCTGGGGGCCTTTTAAGCACCTGTGTAGCACATATTCGGGCTTTCTTTAGTTTACTTATTAAAAGCTGGCGCTGCTTGGCGCTATTAGCCCACTTTTGTTTTTTACGGGACCAGGCTTTTCTAGGTAACCGACCCCATCCTATCTGAACAGTATGGTCTGTGCCTATGTGCGCTGTACTCATGGAGGCCTCTGCTACAGACCCACCCCTCGACCCCTCTATGTGTTCCGTTTGGCGACGTGTTGGCGCTCTACCACCAACACCCTTCAATTGTCCGCCCTTAGGACCGGTCGCTCCTGCACTTACGTATTGGGGGGTGGATGGCACCGGTGTATGTGGTTCAGGCGTCGCTTGTGAAATGGTATGATTCTGTTTGCATGGCTCTATGTACTTTTTACGTTGGAGTAAGCGTAAGAAGCGCAGGGACTTTGTCAGTACTGTTTGGACCTTACTGCTATATTTTGATGTGTGTGCTTTTTTATTAGAGCCGTGGGCATGGGGTTTCTTTAGGGGATAGCGCTGTCCTAGTCACGCCTGTATACGCCATATGTCCGATCCCGCTTCCTGACACGTATTGAGGATCACCCTTTTACACATGTCAACTCTTTGCAGTATCTTCTGCTGTGCCTCCACCATGGACCTGTCGCCGCTACCCCCCAACCCCAATTTTAAGGTTGCGGTTTTCGCTTGGCGTTTTAGCTTTCTGACCGCCATTTGTATATCCTTTACATGAGCATCTAGTACCGGTTTTGGGTTTACAGCGTCGTATTGTGGAGGGTTAGGTATGAATACTGTGTTTGGTTGTATAACAGCCTTTAACACCACAGGAGCCTCTAGCGGGCCTTCATCCCCAACACCAATCTGTAACTGAGGGCCTGGGGGGATCATAGAAACAGGATCCCAGTGCGAACACCCCGGGGCATTTGGGAAAGGGGCCTCACTAAATGCCACACCCGTACTATGAATTGACCAGTCGTCCCACCCCGTACTGTCAGTGTTGTATGTTGTCGGGGGTGTTGCGGGGCTTACACGGGACGCGGGGCTGGTTGGGTCGTACGCTCCCTGAGGGGTGATAGGGGACACAAGGTCCGGGGAGTGTAAATGACTGTCGAAATAATCGAGGGTCCTAACGGCTAAGGTATTGTCAGGGCAGGGGGTGGGTGACTGTGTAACAGGGGTCTGCAAAACTCCCTTGTATATGCTAGAAGGCCCCTCGGGCGCTGCTTCTGAGGGTCTATCAAGTTTGTCTACCATACTTGCCAACGTATTGAGACAGCTTTTGCTATTGGTATACGAGCCTCCTAAGGGTTGCCCTTTTCCAGACACGTTGCCCCTAAACCGATCAGTAACGACTATAGAAGGTTTTGAGGGTTGTTCTATGGGGCATTCCTCTACCGACGTCGCTAGTTTATTTGAAACTATAGCGGTCTTCAGAGGATTGGAAGGGGCCTGTGGTGTAGCCGGTTTGATTAAGGGCCCTTCCAATGTTTCTACTTGTAACGTCTGTACCCCCTGCTTATTCTTAAGATATTTTCTTGAAAGCTTGCTGACTTTAAAGGTTTGAGGTTGTAACAGAGCTTCCACACCAGGCGTCATAGCCAGGGGGCCCATAGAGAGCGCTGGGGTAGATGGCTTGTTCCCCTGCTTAGCAACATTTTTTAATGCGCAATCTAAAGGAGTAGTTAGGGGCTCAGGGACCACATGTTTCTTGCTGCGGTCTAAAGGGGATGCTTGGGACTCCAGGACCAAAGACTTCTTCTTGAGGTTTAAAGGACATGTCTGGGGTTCTGAGTCCAGTTGCTTCTTCTTAAGTGCGGGTTTGCATGAGATTTGATTCCCTTTTGAGGCCTTGAGAGGGTTCAGATACACATCGGATACGTCGGTTCTCTGTTGTATGTGGGTGTAGTATGTGTAGATCTTATTCTGGCGTACACGCCTACTCACTCCTTTTGCCGCAGGCCCTGTGTTCAGAACGGTCTTTGTTATATCCCTCAGCGGTTTTGTAGACCTCTTAGCCTTATGCGTATCTTCGCCGCGGCTCTTTTGAACGTCTCCTAGAATGTAACATAAAAAATAGATATTAGAAGCAATAAGGAACCTGTATAAGCTGTTTACAACACCACCAGTAGTACATATGGTACTACATGGCTGTGCTCCCCTTTGTTTGAGAGAATACAGCCCAGAGAGTTCGTTTTTTCACACCCTTTTTGTATAAAACACACCTTTTAGATGTCTTTTCACAGATCGTTTCTTTGTCACAGGCCCCTCTTTAGATGTTGAAGATTTCCTTTTCACAGGCCTTTCTTTTGGTCGCTGTGCCGGCTCTTGCACAATCACGGCTTCCGGGCGTGACTCCGCGGACCCTGTAAAGAAAAAAATAATCAGATTTGCAGTATACAACAGGCCTTAGCAGGCCCCTCTGAAGAGCGTTCCTATAGTTCACAACTGTGGCTTTTGTGACTAGACACTCCCAAGGTTTAGACCGTTTAAAGAAGCAGCGCCTTTTTGATTTACCTGTAAGAACAGTGCTATCCTGTACACATGGCGATGCGTCTTGAGCCCCCTTGTGACATTCTAGATCATCAAGAATCCTTTGTAGTTCGGGATCCAGACCTATAAAATCACACATACATGAGAACACCATTAGAAACACCTAGCTTCTAAGATATATGTGTACAAAACTACTCAGAACTATACACCTCAAAACACATGTACCTGTCTGTAGGGCTAGCATTTCAGAGTCTGTTAGGATTAATTCCGGCATGTCCTGCGACTGTGTTAAATAAAAAAAAACGGCTGTTTTAAAACTACACTTCATAAACATGATATTACAATTTCATACATCTTAGAAAATACAAATAATAAATTGAAAATTGAAAAACAGCACATATACATTCATGTTTACTTTTTTTAATAAGAACCATACCCTGATTCCTACCCCACAAGCCCCAACGCATGTACAAACATAACCTATACACATATTTATATAATGGATTGTGCAAGCTGCTCTTGGGAACCCTTTAACAAGCAGGGTTTTATATTAGGCTTTTAACTCATAAACTGCAAGTAACAAACGGTTATAGTGCTAATACATAGGGCTTTGTGCCGCACTTACGTTATATACACTCAGGGCGACATTTAAAAGAATGGCCTGGTGCGAGCCGCAGCATTCATTTTAAAAAGTGGCGACTGTTGGGGCGCAAAAGCAGGCATTTTAAAGGGGTGACAGGGGGGAGCATAAGCATGAGAAAAACCCTGCTACATATCCTGGGATTCATGGTAAAGCACTTAATGTACCAACACACTACCCTGAAATAAATGTGCCCGTGTGTAACATAATTAATGTGCCCGTACAAATCGCTCCAAGACCTTCAGGTCAAGTTTGCGCTATATAAAATGGCACCATTGGAAAAATAATAAAAGCCACAGGGACTTTTTTTTTTTTTTTTTTATAAAACATTTTATTGATTTTACAAAACTGGTACATGTGACATTTCATCAATAACTTTACGGTACATTTACAATCAATCAATAACAGGGGGGTATTTGTGTAATTTATCGGTGGCGGCAGTCTGCTACGGACTACCTAGCAGTGACGTGGGCTGTCGGCCAGTCAGTGTCGTATGGCTTGGCCTGTGTACTCCCCCGTGACAGAGCTCCATCATTCACTGAGATCGGACAGTGTGTTCTCCCGTGGGGGCTCACATATGCCACCCCGGTATGCATTCCACCCCCCAGATCAGTGTCCATTTTTTGGGGCACCCTCTATGTATGTACACTGCTTTCTCTATAATCATGGTGCTGTCCATGTCTTTGCACCATTGCTGTAGTGTGGGCAGCTGTCGAGTTCCCCAGTGCTGTGCGATATTTCTTTTCGCTAGAGTCATTCCCAGTGTCACCCAATCTCGGGCCCTATGAGTGAGGTCTGTGGGTTTCCATATATTAAGCAGACACATCCTTGGTTCTGGGAGGATCGTGATGGTCGTTACCTGCGAGAGTGTCCGCATAACTGCCCTCCAGTATCGCATTATCGCATGACATGTCCAAAGCGTGTGAAAAAAGGTTCCTAATTCGTCGCAGTCTCGAAGGCATAGTGGTGTGTCTGCTCGGGCAATTCTGTGCATAAGGGTCCGGGTGTAGTAAGTACGGTGTATTATTTTTAATTGTACTAGCTTGAGCCTAGATGGTATTGCTACTTCCTTAGGGGACGATAGGGCCTCCTGCCACTCTGTGTCGTCTAATTCACCTACGTCCGCTTCCCATTTTTCTCTAAGGGCTACTGTTCGATCAGGCTGGTTATTTATTATTTTGCGGTAGATTTGTGAGATGGCTTTTTTGACTAGGTGCACAGTTAGGAGTCTGTCCTCCAACGGCGAGGACTCCGGAAGCTGCGTACCCGGTGGTATAGCTGCCCTTAATGCGTGTCGTATCTGGTGGTAACGAAACTCCTCCGACTGCGCCAGGCCATATGTGTCTTGCAGTAGGGCGAACGTGACCACTTCCCCTTTTTCCATAGGTCTCCCACCGTCGAAATCCCGATTAGGTCCCACCGCTGGAAGCCCCTGGAGTTGCGCAAAGCACCCAATTGTTTAGAATCCCAGAGCGGCATGGCCTGCGTTATTACCCCTTTCCATCCCAATGCCCTCCGCGCCTCGACCCAGACATGAATGGTATGGGCCGTCGGGCCAGTAAGCGCCCCTCTTCTAGTCTTATTGTATAGCGCCCCCATAACTCCGGCGGTGCCAAGGAGATGCCTGTCCAATCGATACGCCGGGTCGGCCTGGGACACGTGGAGCCATTGGTTTACTACCGCCAATTGTGCAGCCCAATAATAAACTTTTATGTCAGGGAGGGCGATGCCTCCGTCGTACCAACAGCGCGCCAGCTTCTGTCTCGCTATGCGGGGTGTCTTCCCATCCCATAGTAGAGTGGACACTTCGGAGTCAATAGCTGCGAAATATGCAGGGGTCACGGGAAACGGTGTATTCTGCAACGCATACAGGAACCTGGGGAGCGCCATCATTTTAAAGAGGGCTGCCCTCCCCAGTAATGTTAGTGGCAGCGAGCGCCAATGCTTGACGTCTCGTCGGAATTTCGTCAAAGGTTGTGTGAGATTTTCGGCCATGAATTGCGTGGTGTTATGCGTGATGTATATTCCCAGATATTTAAATCCGATGTGCGTTATCTGGAGGTCACATCCCCCGGGGAGCCGTGTAGGGCACCATGCAGTACATACAGCATGGATTTTGCCCAATTTATAGTATATCCGGAGGCCCGGCCGTAGGACGCACAGATGTCCAATAGACAGTTGATGGAGCGCGCCGGAGATGCCAAATAGAGCAGGATATCATCCGCATAAAGCGAGATGCGGTCTTCCCATCCCGCGGCCCACTTCAGTCCCCGGATCACCGGGCTCTGGCGTACCCATGCGGCCAACGGCTCCAGTACTATCGCAAAAAGGAGTGGCGACAGCGGGCACCCCTGCCGTGTCCCTCTGCCCAGCGAGAACTCTTCTGAAATGCAGCCATTCACTGTGACCTGCGCCAGCGGTCGGGTGTATAGGAGCTGGATCCAATCACAGAATTTAGGACCGAATCCCAGGTGGCGGAGCACCGCGAAAGGAAAGGCCACTCGACGAGGTCGAATGCCATTCGGGCGTCAAGAGAAAGGATGACCGCGTCTTCTTCTATAGTAGATCTACGTGCTATGACCCCGTGCAGTCGCCGCAGATTTAGGGCGGTGTTTCGATTTGGCATGAAACCAGACTGATCTGGATGGATTATAATGGGTAAATGCTGTTGTAGTCTCATGGCCAATGTCTTTGCGAGAATTTTAGCTTCTGCGTTGAGCAAGGATATGGGACGGTATGATGTGCACTCCTGCGGGGGTTTGCCAGGTTTGTGGATCGCGACTATAGTGGCTATGCGCTGGTCTCTGGGCAAGACACCCTTCTCCAGGCTATCTGTATACATGTGTAGCAGCTGCGGCACTAAGTGAGGCGCCGCCCTTTTATAAAATTCAATCGGGATTCCGTTAGGCCCAAGGGCTTTCCCTACGTGCAGTTCGCCAATCGCCCGCGTAAGTTCTTCCGGGGCTAGATCTGCCTCAAGAGCCTCTACTGCTTCAGGGGTCAATGTAGGCATCTCGATATCCTTGAGGAATCTAATATTGTCCTCCATTGTGGCTGTCGCCACCGGGGTATAGACCATCTCATAATGTCTCGCCAGCTCCTCAGCGATCCGCTGTGGCTCCGCCGTACATGTCCCATTCGGCAACTGTATCTGCGCTACCCATTTGCTGGCTCTCTCCTTTTTATCCAGCCATGCCAGAAGTTTACCCGCTTTGTCGCCTATTTCATATAGGGCCTGTTGTGTTCTGGTATGCTTAGCTTTTGCCTCTTCCCACATATATGCCTTGTATTCCTGGTGTGCTAAATGCACCCTATGGGTCGTGTCGTCATTAAGACTAGCTGCTAACTCAGTCTCCGCCAGTGTTGCCTCCCTCTCCAGATTACGGATCTGCTGCGCCCGATTATGGCCTGTTATTAAAGAGATTGCCTGGCCGCGTAGCACTGTTTTATAGGCCTCCCATAAAGTTGTAGGGGACTCTACAGACTGCAGATTTTCTGCAAAATAGTTTGTTGTTGTTTTAATAAGGCCTTTGCTTATCTCGCTGGTCTTAAGATAACTAGGGTGGAGGGGAAAGATCCTACGCCTACCCGGTGTTGAGGCCCTATACATGATTTGTACCGGTGAGTGGTCTGATATGCCTCTAGCTAGATGCGTGATATCAACTACCCCCGTTTTCCCGGATGCTAGCGTGAAGATGTAATCTAATCGGGAGAGGCTGTCATGCACCCCGGAGTGGAACGTGTACTGTAACTCTGTCGGGTACCTGTCCCTCCATATATCTATTAGGCCCAGGGCCTCCGTGAAGTCTACTAATTTCTGGTTTGCACTGTTGGAGTCTCTGGGGGGTTTCCTGTCTTTTGTGGTATCCATCGTCGCGTTAAAGTCTCCCCCTATTATCAGTTCTCCCTGAGGGAGTGTCAGCAAGAATGATTTTTTTTTTTTTTTAATTATTATTTTTTATTTATTCCCCACACTCAGGGGCGTTGTCACGCTAAATAAATATGAGGCCATTCCCCCAGGGCACAGTCACGATGGAGGAATCCCCAGTCGGGAGCTTCCCCTCCAAGGCTGAGGTAGAAGGACCCGCCCCTTCAGTGATGTCAGGGGAGTCCTCTGTGACATCACTGCAGGGGCGGGTCCTACCACCGCAGCCACGAGGAAGATCCATGCTCCACGGCCTCAGCGCCATCGGGATTCACGAGGGCTCCCAGGAACAGCCGCCATCCGCATCCCAACCCCAGAGCAGCGCCGGTGCCCGGAGCACCGCATGGAGCACAGCGGTCTCCGGGGATTCAATTTTTAAAAATGGGGCCTCGAGGCCCGCGCACACAGGCGCCATCGGAGCCCCCACCCCCGCCCGCACAAGATCCCCGGAGCAGCGCCCATGGCAAGCTGGCTCCGGGGCCTTTAATTTGAAAAACGGGGCCGCGCGCCCCCACACGGAGCCCAAGGACGCAGGACCCTAACCCCCGCCAGCACAAGATCCCCGGAGCAGCGCCCATGGCAAGCGGGCTCCGGGGCCTTTAATTTTAAAAACGGGGCCGCGCGCCCCCACACGGAGCCCAAGGACGCAGGACCCTGACCCCCGCCAACACAAGATCCCCGGAGCAGCGCCCATGGCAAGCGGGCTCCGGGGCCTTTAATTTTAAAAACGGGGTCGCGTGACCCCACACGGAGCCCAAGGACGCAGGACCCTCACCACCGCCAGCACATGATCCCCGGAGCAGCGCCCATGGCAAGCGGGCTCCAAGGCCTTTAATTTAAAAAATCGGTGTCTCGAACCCCGTACACCCAGGCGCCATCGAAGCCCCCACCCCCAACAGCACCAACAACCCCAGGAGCTCCGCATGGAGCACCGCGGTCTCCGGGGGTTTCATTTTTTTTTTTTTCCTTTAAAACGGGGCCTAGCGCCCCGCGCACCCAGGAGCCATCGCTGCCCCCACCCCTACCGCCCAACAACCCCGGAGCCCCACATAAGCACAGAGGGTTCCGGGCCTTTAATTTTTTTAAAAACAGGGCCTCAAGCCCCTGCGCACATTGGCGCCACCGGAACCCTCGACCCAGCCTCACAAACACCCCGGAGCGCCGCATGGAGCCCAGCGGGCTCCGGGGCCTTTAATTTTTTTTAAAACGGGCCTCAAGCCCCTGCGCACATCGGCGCCACCGGAACCCTCGACCCAGCCTCACAAACACCCCGGAGCGCCGCATGGAGCACAGCGGGCTCCGGGACCTTTAATTTGAAAAAACGGGGCCTCGCGACCCACGCACACGGGCGCCCCCAACCCCCAGAGACCTCACGGCCCACCGAGGGCTCTGGGCTTCAGCAGTGCCTGGCCCTGCCAGATCCCCATAGCAGCGCCTACCGTAAGTGGGCTCGGGGACATTTTTTAAAAATCCCACGGTCGACATCCACACCACAGCCCCAGCCCTCAACAGCACTCCAACCATTAGGGGCCATGACCACATCGTGGACTTGCGGCATTTTTCGGCCTCACGCATAACGGCCCTGGACAACTATCAACAGGCACTTCACCATCAGCTCCACAAGGATGGACCCATGGGTGAGTACTTAAAAGTTTTTATTTAATGTTAAATTGTTTTGGGGTTAATTTTGCGATCTCTGGGGACTCTAAACCACTAGGTAACATTGTAAAAATACTTCTAGACATTGTTAAACCTTAAAATTACACCCACATTTTACATCCCTCATTATTCGCATTAAATAGCCTGCCCCAAGCCCTCCTTAAACATTAATTAAAACAACATGAACACTCTCATACATGGGTTAAGCCCCCTTTAAAAATGCAACTCTGTTCATTTAAATACAGACAACCGCATATTAAATAAACCCTTACACCCTTAATCCCGTAACACATCCCCCCTATATTACGTACCTCCATTAATGTGTAGCAGGCTGCGTCAAACTGGGAGAAGCTGCTCTGGTCCATTGTTGGCTTTAAACTTCGGTCGCTCCTAATGGGTTTTTGAATGGCTGATTGTGTCGGCGCTCTAAAGTATGCTTTTTATACCTGGCAGGGCCTGTTAATTGGTAGGAGGACCCTTTATTGGGGGGAGTGTTTAGAATCTTGTAGTGCGGGTCATTATTGGTAATAGAACATTGTAGTGAGGGTCATTATTAGGACCGTTTTCCGGCCCGTGCATTGTTTTGTTAGATGTCTCTTTAGCCTTTGACATCTGTTAATTAAACATAGGGCCTGTTGGGGGATGAGCTCCGGCTGAAGTTTTAGGGTCCTGGCATGCTAAATGGAAGGACCCCATCCTTTGTTTAGAATGTTTTCCGGCCACTGCCTTGTTTTTGTTATGTGCCATTTTAAACCCTTGACAGCTGATAATTAAACCTGCGGCCTGGCCAAATTTGTGGTTTTTAATGTGTTTATTTCATTTCTTTTGATATGAGGACGTGGATGTGGTAGGATGCAGCGTAATGGGATCGGATGGGCATCGCCATCTTCCACAGCCGTGTGCGGGAGGTATCGGACCGGAAAGAACCAATAGTGTGCATATTGCGCTTGTGCACACAAATAATACAGCAATAAGTCCGGTACTGCAAATCCACCTCTGTGATACGGCAGTGTCAATGTGTGTAGTTCTATACGGGCTATTTTTCCTGCCCAAATGAGTCGTGTTATGCTTGCAGTTAAATTCTTAAATACCGATGCAGAAGAAGGTATTGGGATATTGTTGAATAAGTATAATAGTTTAGGGAGAATGACCATTTTCACAATGGACATTCTATCCGCCAGTGACAAAGGTAAACGGATCCATCTATCTATTTTTTCATTAATTTTAGTGATTACCGTGCCGTAATTTTCTCTCATGACCACTTCCGGATCCCTGTGAATCCAGATTCCTAGGTATTTGACTGGGTCTGTCTGCCATTCTAATGGGAATTCTATTGGGGTGGGTTTGGTAATATCTGTGAGAGGGAGTATTGTGGATTTACTCCAGTTTATTTGGAGGCCTGATTGTCTGCCAAATTTGATATATTCACGCAGAAGGGGGGATAGGTGAATGTGGGGTTCACGTACATATAGTACCATATCGTCTGCGTACAATGATATGCCTATTGGTCGTTGAAGGAACTGCAAGGCTGCGGCCGCATGGTTTTGGCGTATTTTGCATGCTAATGGTTCCAGAGCTATGGCAAACAATAACGGCGATAGGGGGCATCCCTGCCTCGTACCGCGTTGTATTTGGATGGTGTCTGAAACATTCAGATTTACTTTTATTCGCGCCACCGGTTTGGTGTATAGGAGCCGTATCCATGTCAATAAGCACGGTGGAAAACCCATCTTCTGCATTACCGTGAATAAATATTTCCATTCAACCGAATCAAATGCCTTGGCAGCATCCAGTAAGACTGCTGCCGCTTGCAGTTCTGGGGTGAGTTGGTGAGACAGGGCAAACAGTGTGCGTATGTTATGAGAGGTAGAGCATTGCGGAATAAACCCAGATTGGTCAGGCAATATTAATTTTTGCATCAGGGGTTGAAATCTAGTGGCTATTATTTTCGCCAGAATTTTTGCGTTCGTGTTTATTAACGATAACGGGCGGTATGAGTCACAACTAGTGGGGTCTTTACCAGGTTTGAGGAGTGCTATTATGAGGGCTTCTCGTAGGGTGGGTGGTAGGATTTGCTGGTTGTGTGCAGCCCCATACATCTCCACTAAATGTGGGCTCAATAAGTCCACATATGCTTTGTAGAATTCTCCAGTAAACCCGTCAGGGCCTGGGGCCTTGCCATTTTGGAGTGATTTTATGGCGTCTGTGACTTCTTCAACTGTAATCGGTTGAGCTAGATATTCCCTCTGATTGTCAGAGAGCCACGCTATGGCTATATCCTCGAGGTAGTCGAAGATTTCCTGACTGTTAGCAGTGTCCCGTGACGCGTATAGTTCCCCATTTGTGGCCATGAAGGCCTTTAGGATATCTGTTGTGCCATGTTGTGGTAATCCCTGTGCATCTTCAATACTTGTGATAACATGCATGGTGCGTGGTTGGCAGATTTTCTGTGCTAAAATACGACCCGGTGTACCGCCCTCTCCATATGTTCGCACAATCCGGCGATGCGATAAGTATCGAACTTCACTATCCGCTAAACCTCGATATTCAGTTAAGCATTCTTTTATATCTCCTAAGGTTGCAGCATTTTGTGTACTCTCAAAGTCCGCCTCAAGGCGTCGTATTTTAGCTTCGCATTTAGTTAATTGGGTGCGTATGTCGCGCAATATACCTGCCTAAGTGCTAATGCACACGCCTCGTATGGTGGCTTTAAAAGCCTCCCATAGTATACCAGCGTCTTCCATAGATTTTTTGTTAATGTCAAGTACTCTACAATGGCTTTATGTATGGTCAAATGGTATAGGGGGTCTAGTAGTGCCTTAGCGTTAAAGCGCCATATAAATGGTGGAGGGACATATTGTGGAAGATCTAGTGAGAGCATTATGGGCTTGTGGTCCGAGAGTGTCTTGGGAAGATGCTGTACATCTCGTACCCACGTGCTGGCAATTTCTGTGCCAGCCAATAATCTATACATGCCCAGCTATTGTGATACACCGAGGTATGTGTACCTTCGAGCTTACATGGATTATGAAGTCTCCAAATATCTAGCATTCTAAATTCGGACATACCATCTTTCACTACGCTCACTGCCTGTTGATGAGGCTCTTTCGTCTTTCCTGATCTGTCCTGTTCCTCGTTGAGCGATAGATTAAAATCCCCGCCCCAGATTATCTCCATTTGAGGTAAATTTCTTAGTTGGCTCCAGATGTCTCTGAAGAACGCCGGGTCATCCGTATTGGGACCATATGTATTAATTATACCTATTCTTGTACCCCGAATGTGTCCTGTTACTATTATATATCTGCCTTGGTCATCAGTAATTGTGTGATCTATGGTAAAATGTGTCCCTTTTTTTACAAGTATGAGGACCCCTCTAGCGTATGAGGAGTAGGAGGATGTTATTGCTGTTTCTGCCCATCTACTGCCCAGCGTGCACTTAAGACCTTTCGTCAAGTGGGTTTCCTGCAGTAATGCAATTTCAATTCGGTACCTATCCAAGTATGCAAAGAATTGCCTTATCTTCCTGGGATTATTAAGTCCGCGAACATTCCATGTTAGTATGCACAATGTGGACGCATCCTTCTTATTGTCTAACATGGGATGAGTTACTGGTTGTAGTATGGCGTTTCGTGTATATGGCAGGAGATGCGCGCATTGGTGCATCTTGATAGGTAATACTGCAGCATACAACATGTCTCGTGCATGTGTTATATGTTCTGGGTGCTATGTGTGTGTCTGGGAAAACAAACAACCCCCTTATCCCCCCACCCACTTCAGCATCCCAATCATGCCGAAGACATAACCCTATAAACCAAACACATAACATATAGCTTTGTCGGGGAATACCCAGTAGGGGGCCGCTAAGTGCACACTTTAACATCCGCTCGGCGGATGCGGCCGGAATATATTTAGGGTAGTCGGCTATCTTATTCACAATAACATAACAATTATCAGCGTGTTATTTGTTCTGTCTTAGCAGCTGCGCTATGCACAATTATACCTTACATGATGGTAGGTACCTCGCCCCTGTGTACATCACATAACCCCGGGAGCGTGACTATGCATGTCTACTTTTTGGTTACAAATTCACGAACAGTCTGCTTGCATATCGCAGCTAACTCTCTCTGCTCTATATAGCCAGTCATTGGACTTCTGACTCAGCTCGTATGTGGAGGGGAGTATATTGTCCCAATGCCCCCCTGTATCGACAATGGGGATGCCATCAAACACCCATCCAGTCTCCCACCAGAGGCGGTGCGGTCGGCAACACGATCCTGGTCGCTCATTGTGGTGTATCATATACAAAATAATACTACATCATCAGGCGTGTCTCGCACCCACAATGGCAACAACATTATATAGGCCTCATTACAGTCTACAAGATGGCATCGACATTCCCACCCTGCCCTCCAGGTCACGATCAGGCATAGTCAGGAGCAACCACCCGGCCCCACCTTTCGTACCACATTAACAGAACATCTCATATACATTTCCGCGAACGTCCATTATTCGTACAGTTCCATCATGCAGATGCGCCCATTGTCCCAGGCCTATATATGTCCTTATCATAGGCTTCTTATTGTGCGGGGCTTACCATTGTTCTGAGGCCTTCTCTCGTTGGAGGGTACCAATTAACAATTAACAGTTTGTACGAAATGTCACAGTCTTACCGCTCAATATGCATTCTGTGTGCTGCTAGTTACCACCATTTCCAGACTGCGAGGCGGGGGGGGGGTCTTCTCCCTGTGCTTCTGTTTAGTGGAGGTGCGTTTTATGAACTCCTGGACTGCCTTCGGTGTGGGCAATATTTCCGACCGCCCGTCGTGAGTGACTCGGAGCCTCGCGGGATAGAGCATGGCATAGGGTATGCCCAATTCTCTGAGTTTTTTCTTGACCGTCGTGAATTCCCTGCGGGCCGTCTGCACCGCCTGAGTAAAGTCCGGGTAGAAGGAGATGTCATTGTTATGATACGTGATCCGTTGTTTTTTCACGGGCCAGGCGGAATATGGTGTCTCTGTCTCTATAGTTTAACACCCGGGCGATGATTGGTCGTGCTGGGGCTCCCGGGGGTGGTGGTGGCGCCAAGGATCGGTGCGCACGTTCAATTATAAGCAATGGGGAGAAGTTGTCTGCTCCAAAACACTCCTTCAGCATGTTCTCTATGTACTTTTCGAGGCGCCCAGTGTTGGCACTTTCTGGTATGCCCATTATGCGGACGTTATTCCGTCTCGATCTCGCTTCCAAGTCCTCGTTCTTGTTTTTAATTATTTCCAGAAGCTTTTCCATAGAGTTACATTTGGACGTTGTAGCAGCAGATTCATCCTCCACCGCTGAGATGCGCAATTCCGCTGCGTCAAGGCGTTCGCCTTGTTTGTCCAGTTTCGATGCCATGTGGTCTACACGCAGTGTGAAATTGTCGATTTTACCATCGATTGCTTGCAAGCTTTGCTGGATGGCATTTAGGGTAGCTTCCATTTTAGGGTCTCTGGTATGATCCGAGTCGAGTTCAGTATCTGAGAGGGCTTGGGTACTCTTAAGCGTGCGGCGCGTGTCAAAAGATAACTTAGACTGCTGCTTGTCCGATTTTCCCATGACGCTAGGTTCGGTGATAGACAACTCTTTGGAGATGATTATGCAGCTCTTGTGTTATGTGCTAGATGACCGGCCTGCGCCACCCCGGTGTCCTCTGTAGGTTCCAGTGATAAAGTCGCACGTGGGCCGCTATGACGGGTCAGGAGCCGCTAGGGGTTGTGCTGGGGATTGCTCTTCTTAGCAGGGGGGGTATCGGGTGGCAACCATACTTGATGAAGTCGGAGCCTAGGGATCGCCACCCCGCATTCACGAGCTCGTATCTCTCTTCAGCAAAGCAAGGCCTCGTCAGTCGGCCACGTGCTGTGCTGGATAGTTCTCGATTGCCGTGTCCGACTCCGCGGTCAGGGAAGTAGCTGGGCAGTTGTGTCTTGTTATGCCAGCGGGTTATCGCCAGTTGTTGGCGGCGTCACAATCTGATGGCACTGCAGCACGGGGATCCAGTACTAGCATGTGTGCGTCTACCCAGGGACTCTCATCGTCCCTTCAGCTCCATCGTCGCCATTTTGATTATGCCGGGGCGCGCGCAGTCGCTTTGTGGGTTTGCTCACGGGGCTCAATATTCAGGCTCATGTGGGGGCTTCCGCAGGGTGTTGGTATTTCCGCTACGTTTAGTTGTACATGCATATCCCCCACACTCGCTCAGCCATCCATCCAATATCTTGCCTTCGTATAGTTGCTCCGATCGTCAGTTAGGGAGAACCGGCGGCCACCATCTTAGCTTGCCTTTCAGTTGCCGCGCTCGGTAGCTTCAAAGTTGATTTTCGGCTACATTCAGCATGGACTGCTTTTCGTTTCAGCATACCTCCGTAGTACTGGCTTTCCGACGCTCCATAATTCACTTTAGGCAAGTTTTCGGCGCCGTCTGCCACTATTTACAGCTCATAAATGTTCCGAACCTGCGGAGTTGCACTAATGCGCAGCCATCACGCTGTGCGCCCTCTAGCGCCCCCCATGATGCAAATAATGTTAATCACAGTGTGACAATGAGTTCATGTTGTACCATTTTAATTTGTGTGGGTCAAATAATCTTTTTTTTAAATGCATCTGCCAACTATTATGTTGAATAACATATATTTTATAGGGTTGCGAAGTTGGAGGCTCGAGACATCTTTTCAATATCTCCGTATGTCTACAGCATCTAGGAATCATTATCCACAAGCATGGGATTGGATTTTTATGTGTTCAAGAGGGCATTTATGCTCCTATGCCAGATACCATAATCTATCAAAAACCAGTAGACTATATTTTGCAAAAACAAACCTTTACAAACATAAATATTGTGGTCAGAGAGACAGTGTTCCTCGGAGTTCTGAGCATGGAAGACTACTGTCTACAAACCACACTCTACCAAACACACTGTAAAATGTATTCACCAGATAAAGAAATTGAAGGAGAGCGAAATAATAAGAAAATATGATTTAGTCACTAAGTTGAAGATGTGCAATTCCGGCTTCCCCGCTTTATCAAACTGGTTGATCCTCTGCAAATTGCTTGGTCTCCAGATGGCAGTGCATACAAGTGATTCAATGGAGTTGTGTGCTCTGCAAGAACATTCATTAACAGTGACTAATCTTTTAAGAAGCTGCAGACACAAGAACATATATTAGAAGGAAGCTTGTCGAGCACATTAGTGAATGGTTTGTGCTGCTCTTGCCGCATTAATGGTCTTGTGTTTACAGTTTTACTTTAATGATTTGACTGATTTCTTTTCAGGTGATTTGAGAAGAATAAGGAGATTGGGCAAATGGCTAGGGATTTGTGTTTACTTTGTTGTATTAGAACATCACCTGCCACTAAGCCTTTCACCTTCAGGTGCGGATTTGTTTCTATATTTCTTCTCACATTGATGTAAATAGAAACCTGGAGGAGACATTTTAATTCAGATGTTAAGAGTTTTTAGAACAGTATTTGTTCTTGAGAAACTTTTCCAACAAGCATTTCTTGCGCCTGATTGTGGCTGGGTACAGACACATGAATAAGTGGAATTTCAGACGTTAACAGTCGGTTTGCAGTTATTTAAAAGAATCACAGCCATTATTAATAGGCAGAGTGATCCTAGATGCTGTGCTCACGGCCTTAAATGAACATAAGGCAATGTACTACACATAGGATCCTGGGCAACATATAATACAAAAGAGAATGGTTCCTTGGGAGTTCATTTGCAAGTAATTTACTGAATGTTATAGGGGCAATTGGTGCATGCCTACTCAATGTGAGGTGTACAGCACTATTAATACAATTTAAAAAACAATTCAACAATATGTCGTAGTTCGACAATGTATAATAAGAATCAAGGCGCTATAGACAATCCAAATCAATTTCAATTAAAGCCCAAAAAGAAGGGGCAACTATGCATAATAAAGGACACAGCGCAGCTCGTGAATGGTGCAAGTGAAACAAAAGTAAACTGCCAACAACAAAAAACCGAGAGCAGTTCCAAAAATTGAGAACAGCTTTAAAACAGTCAATCAATCAATCAAAAGATATTTTTATTTAGACCATTGGCCTTTAAACAATACAGCAATTTATGTCCGTTGCATTTTAAAGTGCATTTTAAAACCTTTTTTTTTCAAACCAAAATTGTCGGATACATATTAAGCAATTTCTTTCATCTAATAAATTATAAGAGTCTGCCTGTTTAAAATATACATTCACATAAAATGTCTAAAAATAGTCCCATAAAATACCTAAACCCTCATAAATGCTAAAACTCTATCAACATTGTACTGACTGCCCTCATGAATCTCCCAATGGCACATACTATGTCCAAAAAGCACATGTCAGTTAATAGTTCTACGGCATGTCCACGAGTCATAATCCCATATTTCAAGAATATTGGGCATAACCACTGTCTCCGCTGTTGTTTAATTTTTAGGCAGTCCAACAAAATATGCATCATATCACATTTTGTGTTCAAACCACAGGTACATTTACCTCCTGTATGAATCATTTTTGCTTTTACCATATCACTTGTCTTACAGGGGTTGAGCCCAATTCTTACTCTCAACCAGGTGCCGCTCCTCCATGTGTGCGGAGTAGCGTCGCCCCACTGCTTTCTCGCAGTGCGAGAAGCAGAAACATAAAATGGTATTATAAATACCATTTTATGTTTCTTTTTCTCGCACTGCGAGAAAGCAGAAGGGTTTGGTTGGGGGCGGGTGGGTGGGCGGGTCTGCTCGAGGGCAGGGGAGGAGTGGCTTGCCCAAGGTTGCGGGGCCTGACTGTTTGGTCGGCCCTCTGGGGCCGACCAAACCAGTCATGCGCACTCTCCCTTTTCTCCATGTAGGCTGCATGCAGCTTACATGGAGAAAATGGCATCCCCATAGACGCCTGTGTGGTCGGCGTCCCAACCAATCACAACACTGCCATTGCAGCGTTGTGATTGGCTTAGGGGAGGGGAGGGAGGCTGCCTGCTTCCTGTTCCTGCGGAGGCAGGAAAGCAGGAGCAGACTGGAGACGGGGACCCGGGAAAGTAGGTAAGTTTTATTTATTTTATTTGATTTATTATTTAACCCCCCCCCTCCCCACACGACCCCCCCATCCCTCGCGACCACTCGCCACCCCCACCCCTCCATCCCCGCCCCCCCATCCGTGAGCCATGCCGGCCGCGACTGCTCTCAACACTTCATTTCTTAACAGTTGATTTGGTAAGATGTCAACATACGGAAAACTCACTTTATTCCGCCATGAGTTTAACATAAAATGTACCAACTTTTTCCCGCTTAAATAATGATAATCGTATTCGTGGGACAGTTCTTTGCCTAGCACTTTCAACTCACTCTTGGAGATTCCGATTTGTAGATTCTGTGGACACCACATTACTTTCATTTCTTTACAAACGGCACCCAATTTAATCCTAACACTTTTTGCCCATTTTCGTTCGCTTTGCACAATTTCATTCTTTTTTTTTTTTCAAAAATTTTTTATTGAGAAAGAAAATGACAAGGTACAGTGCATTGGTGACATAGTGTATAAGTCCATTATGAAAGCACGCCACAAACAACCAGTAAAGTGCATCATGTGCATAGATCATCACCACAGATCCCGTCAAGAGCGGGAGGAGCATGAACAACAATGGCAACAACATATGTACAGACATAATGTTGAACTCAGTTGGGCCCCCCCCCCTTTACTGCATACAATAGGGCAAGCATGCCGATACTTCAGGGTGGGAGCGTGTCCTCAAAGCCGGAGACCTCTAAGATGAGGCGTCGATCTCGCTGCAGTTCAATGGTAGGGGACACACACAGGTCACCTCTATACTTGTTCCATCTCCCCCACTTATGATCCCATTTTTTGGGGCAGCCTCTATGCTTGAAGACGTCTTTCTCAACAATCATTGCCCTGTCCATATCAATTGCCCAGTCCCTGAGGCTTGGTGCCGTCTCCACCCCCCATCTCTGAGCTATGTTTCGTTTAGCAATGGACCACCCAGTGGAAGCCCATGTCTGTTCTGCCTGTGTGAGATCCGTGGCTTCCCACATGTTAAGGAGACAGAGTTGGGGGGTAGCCTTCAGAGACTTGCCACACGCCCTCTCCATCTGCTTCGTGATTTTCCCCCAATATGATTGCATTTTGGGGCACTCCCACAATATATGAAGGAAAGTGCCCGGCAAGTTACAACGCCGAAGGCACAAAGAATCAGGCCGTCTGCCCATCTTGAACAGGGTGCGTGCGTCAAAATAAACCCGGTGTAGGATTTTCAGTTGTACCAGGCGAAGGCGCTGTGGAATGGCCACCTCTCTAGGGGACGCAAGGGCGTCGCGCCAGTCCTCATCGTCAATGTCTCCCAGGTCCTCCCCCCAGTGTTGGCGCAATCGGGTCATGGGGTCAGGTCGGTTGTTCAGTAGTTTCTTGTAAGTGAGGGCTATGGCTTTTGTGTGCATAGGGTCGAGTAACAGTCTATCCTCCAGCGGAGTGGATGAGGTTAGAGGGCCGTCTCTGGGTAAGGCGGCAGTAATAGCGTGGCTAATCTGTAGGTACCTGTAAGCCTCCGTTTGAGCTAGGTGATATTTCGTCTGCATGTCCTCGAACGTCGCCAATCTACCTTTCACCCACATGTCACCTACGGATGAGATCCCTATCATGTCCCACTTATCAAATCCGGGGCACCTGCTAAGCTGACCCAGCATGTCAGGCTCCCATAGTGGAGTGGTCTTTGTAAGCGTGTTGTTCCAACCCCATTTTTTGTTGACCCCGTGCCAAATCGCGACAGTGCGCGCCGTAGGCCCTGTAAGGTGGAGTTTGCGTGGGTTCGTGTAAAGCGCTCGATTGTACCCACCCCTTCCCAAGAGCCAACGATCGGTGCGAAAATTAGGGTCATCGTGCTCCCCATGTGCCCACTTATTGACCGCGATAAGTTGAGAAGCTTGATAATATAGCTTTATGTCTGGCAACGCTATGCCTCCATCGTACCACCCCATCGTCAATTTATTACGGGCGATGCGTGGGGCACGTCCCTCCCATAACAGTTCTCGCACAATGGCCTCCAACCCGGTGAAATAAGCGTTGGGGATTGTGTTGGGGGAGTTCTGCAGCACATAGAGAAAGCGCGGCAAAGCCAGCATTTTAAAAAGGGCAGCCCGTCCCAGAAGAGTTAAAGGAAGAGACTGCCAATGTTTAACTTCAGAGCGGAGACGGGTCAAGGGCGTGAGCAAGTTGGACTCGTGGAACAAGACCGGGTCCGGGGTGATAAAAATACCCAAGTATTTAAAGCCCTGCGAGGCCACCGGAATTCTATACCCCTTCGGATTACGCGGAGGATCCCCCCACAGAACGTACATCTGCGACTAGGTCCAGTTAATCGTGTATCCGGAGTGGGCTCCAAATACGCGGAAAATATTTAAGACTCGATTAAGGGACCGCGTGGGCGAGGCTAAGTACAGGAGAATGTCGTCTGCGTATAAGGAAATACGATCTTCGTGATCCTCGGTCCATTTCAGCCCTTTGATCATCGGATCCCCCCTGATCCAAACCGCCAATGGCTCGAGCACCAATGCAAAGATAAGAGGTGACAGGGGGCATCCCGGTCTGGTGCCCCGTCGGAGGGGAAACGTGCCCGATACATGGTTATTGACGACCACTTGCGCTGCCGGCTGAGAGTAAAGTAATCTGACCCATTTAATGAACTTGGGACCGAACCCCATACGTATCAGGACTGCAAAAAGAAATTCCCACTCGATGGTGTCGAAGGCCATTATTGCGTCAAGTGACAGCAGGATTGCATCCTCCTTTATGGTGTCTATTCGGCAGAGGACCCCGTTAAGACGGCGTAAGTTCAAAGCTGTGTTGCGCCCTGGCATAAACCCGGATTGGTCAGGGTGCACCAGGCCAGACAGATACGGGAGAAGCCTGTTGGCCAGTAGCTTTGCCAGAATTTTTGCCTCTGCAGTTAGGAGGGAAATAGGACGGTAAGACTTGCAGTCCGCTGCCGGCTTACCCGGTTTATGTATAACCACTATCGATGCCAACCGAATGTCAGGGGGTAAAACCCCAATATCGAAACTCTCAGTGTACATGCGTAATAAATGGGGCGAGAGCTTGGATGCCATCGGTTTAAAAAATTCAATCGGGAGCCCGTTAGGTCCCATAGCTTTGCCGGAGCGCAAATCTTGGATGGCCTTCTGAATTTCCGAGTCGGTGATGTCACCCTAAAGGGATTCCTTATCGTCTGTAGTTAGGCAGGCGACCTTAATGGTCGATAGAAGTTCCGGAGCCATGGCGGATTGGGAGTCGTCAGCCGGTGTATACACCAATGAGAAATATGAAGCGAATACGTCAGTAATGTCCTGGGATCTGTGAGCAGTTCCCCTTCTGCTCCATGAAGCGAGTGTACCCACCTAGATGCCCTCTCCTTTCTCTCCAACCAAGCCAAAAACCTGCCCGTACGCTCGCCATGTTCGTATATTTTATGTCGGGTGGCGGTATGTCGGGCAGTGGCCGCTTCAGTCAGAAGCTGTCGATAGTCAAGCCTCACCACGTCAAGTGAGTGTTGCACCTCAGCGTCAGGAGCCGTCGCCAGGGTCTTTTCTTTCGCGAGGATCACCTCCTCCAGTTCGACCACACGTCTGTTAAGTTCACTCCTGTGCCCCACCATGAGCGACAGAGCCCTACCTTTTATAACTGCGCCGAAAGCCCCCCAAATAACAGATGGTGACGAGACCGACCCCACATTTTCGTTGAAATAATAATCAGTATCCTTAAGGAGAGCCTCCTTGATGTGAGGCACCTTAAGTGCCCAGGGGTTTATTGTGAGGGTGGAGTGGCGCCTGGGTAGTCCCACGGTTAATGTCGTAAGGATCGGGGAATGATCCGAAATTCCACGGGCAAGACATTTGGAAGCCACGAAGAACTGGGTGTCCTGAGCGAGCGTAAAAACATGATCTATACGTGACTGACTATTGTGAGCCCCCGAATGAAAGGTAAATTGTGTGGTAGCAGGGTTAAGCCAACGCCACACATCCACCAGACCCAGCGCCGACACAAATGCTGATAGCTGAGATCCCCCCAGGGGGTCGCTCCTGGGAGGGAGGCGATCCCTTGAGCCATCCATTGTGAGGTTGAAGTCACCGCCCAACACCAGTAAACCAATTGGAAGGTCCAGCAGGAGCACCCCAATATCCCGTAAGACAGGACGCTGCAGTCCGGGGGGGCATAAACGGACACCAGATTAACTACCTTCCCTTCCCAAGTGCCAGAAAGCGCTAAGTATCTGCCTTGATCGTCCGTCCAAGTCCTATCTATGATGTATGGGCAACCTTTACGTATGAGCACACCCATACCTCTTGAACCCGAAGTGAAACCTGAGTGACCAGCCATACGGTAACCCCATCTGTTCATGGCCCCGCATGTATTGCCAACCAAATGCGTCTCCTGGATCAGGACTATATCCGGCGCATGACGTTTTATATACTGTAGAACCACCCCCGCTTTATCTTGTCCCCCAGGCCATTAACATTCCACGTGAGTATGTTCAGGGCTAGGTGTGGTCCCAAAGGTGTAGTGGAACTAGGACACTGTCATGTCGAAGCTGGGAGGATGGACTCAATAAACAGGCGCTGCAGCTCAGTGACGAGAACGGAGAGTGATGAGTGCAAATGTAAAAAGACCATATGCAGGGGACCACCCGCCAGGAATTAGGCGTCATCCCCAGGAAGAAATTCAGTGGCCCTGGCGAGGAAGACGGAAACCAGTGACGTAAGTGGTGAGCAGCTGTGAAGTTGCGATGTGATATAGACCCAGTGGACTCAGCTATACGAGGACTAGCAAGAAACAAATATGCACGAGTACCAAAAACCAAACAAGAGAAACACCCCCAGTCACCCCCCACCCCAACTCCCTCCCCCACCCTGCCTCCCTGCATGACGGGTAAACAACCTCCTGCCTCCCCCAACTTGCAGAGTGCCTGTCGCCCACCCTGAACAGTGCGGGGAACGTAAAACAACCCCACCCCTTAAGCAACTGTGAATGAGAACTACATTCACCCCGGCCAACCAACAAAATAATAAATGATTTGAACAATCACGATAAACCTGCAGTGATAAGTTGAAGACCGGGTCAACCCTCCCTGAGCAAGGCAGTTGACAATAGAAGATCAATGTGCGCGCCACATGTAACAAGGCAATTCAATATAAAGGATATCACAAACAGGGGCAGACAATGTCCATATGGGAGGCTCTCAGGGGGTCCTCCACCACCATCTATGGGCGTTCATACTTGCAGTTCCACACAGTTCACCCTTGCGGACTCCGAGTCGTCGAGTCGTCCTCGTGCGGTGAGCCATGCCGAGGTCCACGTTCACTAGGGCCCCCGGAGCCGCTCGCGGATCTGTGGGAGCGCTTGCCAACAGTTCTCCAACCCTCGAGCAAGTCCCAAGCGTCCTCCGGCCTAGTAAAGAACCATAGTTTACCCTCCGATTCAATCCGAAGCTTGGCCGGGAACATCATTGCATACTTGATGTCTTGGTCTTTCAAAGCGCGCTTCACTGCCAGGAAGCTGCGCCGTTGCTTCTGGACCCGCAGGGTGAAATCAGGAAAGAAGGTAAGCTTGCTATTATCGATGATTATTGGTGGGGCCGCCCTTGCCGTCTGAAAAATGGCATCCCTGTTGCGGTAGTTAAACACCCTTGCCAGAAGAGGCCGGGGAGGCGCCCCGGGTCTAGGTCTGCCACCGGGGACGCGATGTGCACGCTGAATGGAGAAGCACTTGGAGAGGCCACGCGGCTGAAGCTGTTTAAGAACCAATTCCTCCACGAATAGATCGGCTGCCTGCCCCTCTGCTCGCTTCGGAACACCCAGGATGCGAACGTTATTCCGTCTCATACGGCCTTCATAGTCGTCAAGCTGCAAGGTTAGGGCTTCCTGTGCATTTTGAAGTTCGGACACCTGGCGCTTGAGAAGATCCGAGTCGGTTTTCAGCTCGTTAGTGGTATCTTTGACAGCCCCAACTCGGTCCGACATTTTCCTCATATCCGCTCTGATGAGGGCCACCTCTGTGGCTACTGTGGCGATGCTAGATTCGAGGGAGGTACGAACGGTTGTGATGGCGGAGAGGATGTCCTGCAACGTGGGCTCCGTCTGCTCCCCGCGGGGTTTTTGGTTGGATTGATCCCCCTCCTGGCTCTTCTGCCAAGCGAATTTGTCGAGCTTGGCCTGGACGGCGCTGCGACCGCTGCAACCGGACGCCATAGTATTGGTTGGAGGCCCAAGTCAGTAAAGCGGTAAAGGAGGGTGGGAGACTTGACCCAACCGGCTACTCGCCGCCGCCTGCCGTGGGTGTCAACCCACACCGGCCTGTCGGGTTCCGCCGGCTAGGTGCTCCCCCCCCCACCTGTGGAAATCCGGGTGTAGGCCAATCCAATGCGATTCACGGTCACTAGCTCGAAAGAGGGGGGGGAGGGGTGGGAAGGAGCAACCCACCTTGGAATAGTAAAGTACTGCCTGGGCGCCAGAGGAGGACCCGGTGCTCACCACCCCCCCTCCTGGAGTCCAAGGAAACATGGCTTGAGTCTCCGAGGGTCAGCGCCACAAGGCCATCTCCAGTCCCAAACGCAGGCACAAAGCAAGGTGTGTATTTGTCCTGGGGCCCAGGCCAGAAGCGATTATTTTGGACTCATCGCCGGTCCGGCTGTAGCGCTACACCCCTGAGAGATGCCGCGATGCGGAGACGGCAGGCACGCCAGACCTCGGGCCTCGCCTCCCCGCCAGCTGCGTCCGCTGAGACAGCAGGGATTTATGGCCCAACAAAAGAACGTCTGCCTGCCGTGGAGGGCGAAATGTGAAGTCCGCTTACTTTCAGGGGCCTGAGCGGTGACGGTCTCGGTGCGGTCGCGTGATAGAGCGAGGCCCGACTGCTAGACAGCAACCCCGGGGCCTTCGCACCATGCCGCGACCTCGGCGTCGAGTTCTGCGCGCGCCCCGGATGGAAAAGGGCATGCGCCTTGCAACAGGAGCCCCTGCGGCAGATCGGAGCCCGTCTCGCCCCGCTGGAGACACGGACAGCAGCGAAACTGGGCACGGACGTTGGGGCCAAGGACACAAGGCAGCTGGAGACCAAAGCAGGTGAAGGTGGCCGGGGCACACTGTTATTTAACGGATATTACGGGAGTGGCGCGACGTAGCTCGGCTACCGTGCGGCCATTTCCCTCGGCAGTTGGCCACGCCCCACAATTTCATTCTTACACCACTGAAATATGTTCTGTACCTCCTCCCCACTCAATTTTCCCCAGAATCTTATTAATGCTTGTGCAGCCAGCATATTCCACAATATCATGCCAGTTTCCAGTCTTATTGCATGAATCATGGCAGAGCTGGGGAGTGACAGTAAATACTTCAAACACTTCCCCTCCTCGACATCCCACTTATTTGTGCCACTAATGTATAGCAGTTCGGCTCCGTATTGCAATTGCGGGGGGATCATTGTTACATAAGCTTTAGGACTAGTCTATGTGGCATTTCTCCAAAGGTCTTGTTAAATTTTTTCAGGCCACTCACCGAGGTCATAGCCCTGGTCTTCAGTACCTCAAAGTGTGTTTTCCATTTCAAGGACCTCTCGAATCGGACTCCAAGATACTTGTATTCATTAACTAATTCAAGTTTCTCCGGACCTATTTGGCAATTAAATTTACTTTTAGCCTTACCAAAGCAAAGTACCCTAGTTTTATCCATATTTACTACTATTTTTTTCCATCTACAGTAATCCTCGAATTTATCTAGTTTCCTTTGCAGGCCTATTTCTGTTTGGTCTAGAATCACCAGGTCGTCTGCATACGGAAGGCATGCCACATGTTTGACATTCATTTTGGGGCTAAATCCGTTTGCAGCAGTGAAAGTTACTGGCAGATCAACGACAAATAAGGAGAAGAGTAAGGGGGCTAATACACACCTCTGTCTCAACCCATTATTTATTTGTATTTTATGTGTAAGAGTCCCCACAGTGTCCATAATGACCTGGGCCCAGTTGTTCCTATGTGGTTCCTGGATTAACCTTAAGAGGTCTTTTGGGATGTTTTGGTTTTCCAATGCCTCCCATAAGCGATTTCTATCAACCAGATCAAAAGCTGCACGGAAGTCTACAAAGCAGCGAAATAGACTCCCCCTCTGCTCAACAGACTTACATGCAATGGACCAGAGCGAAAAGCAATGGCCAATTGTAAAGTGTCGTTCTTTAAATCCCCCCTGTTCTGGTGGCACTATGCAGTTAACATCAGCCCATTCCTTTAACGTTCCCAAGATTATTTTTGCAAATACCGTTTCGGCCACATCAAGGAGATTAATCGGCCTATAATTTTTAGGGCTTTTTTATATCTCCCTTTTTGTGTATTGGTCTGATTATTGCGCCTCTCCTGTTTTCAGGTATAATCCCCGTTTCCAAGATCTTCTCAAATAACCTGTACAATAACTCTGCCCACCAATGCGGACGAGTTTTTATGATTATTGCAGGCATATATCGGGTCCAACTGCATGGGTCAGGGTTAATCTTGAGATGATGTTCCTGACATTACTTAAAGAGAATTGGGACCTTAGGCTCTCGCTCACTTTCTCCCAAGGGAATACTTCTTTCCCCACTCGATCCTCTTTTTTACCATATATCTCCTCAAGATGGCCCACCCAAGCTTCTTCATCTACCACACAGATCATTGTTCCCTGTGTTTTTTCTAACCCTTCTTGTACCAGTTTCCAGAAAAGGTTTGTGTTTTTAGATTCTATTGCCTCTATCATATGTCCCCAACACCTCCCTTTATGTTTTCTTTTCTGGTCTCTGATTAAAGTTTTATACCGTTGCCTTAGTTTCATCAGCACATTATAACTTTCTGTTTCATACCTTATTTTGATATTTCTTTCCCCTTTCCTTATCTGTGTCTTAAGAGACCTACATTCCTCGGTAAACCATTTGTTTTCTTATCTTTGTTGTTCGGGGCTTTCGCATTTCTTATTCCTTTTCCTTTTAAGACCACTCTAAGGCACTCTATCACCTGTCCAATTATATTCTCATACCACTCATGATGTCCTACCGAGGTATTCTTTAATGATATATATTGCTGGAGATTTGATCATTTTCCCATATGTTGTTCTGTTAATCTAGTGGTCAATCGTTTAGGATAATACTCGCCTACATGTCCTTTTAAACAGACTAGGCCTTTTGAGCCCAGATATTTTCCCAGCGCTATATAACATTTAGATCCTTTCGTTTTAGGAAAATTTGCCACCTTTATAGTAAATGATTTCAACATTTCTTTGGACCATCTATCCACTTTAATTGGATTCAATGTATGGTTCAGGTCCCCCATCAGTATAAAGATATCTTTCTGGTAACTTTCACACAAGCAGTCAACATCCTCTTTCATCCTTCTCATTTCCAGTCTGTACTCCTCGGACCGCCCCCCCTGTATATAAGCATTTACTATGATCAACTTTTCATTCATGGGGTATGTGTCCTGAGGTTCCACTTTACATGATACCAGCAATTTGCATCTCACTGATAAAGGTGTCACCTTTCTAGCTATTCTGGTTGATATCAGGGTAGATATCCCCCCTGCAGGGCGTCCTTGCTGACTATTTATTGCAGGTTTATGAACTGGCACATATCCTTCTATCATTGGGGTTTCATCGCACAGCCATGTTTCTTGCAGACACACGATCTCATAAGTATCTATTAGTTTTTTAAAGGTCTCTGATTTTGTTATTTTACTAAAGCCATTTATATTCCAAGAAAGTATCCCAAGGCTGTGCAATGACCCGGTGTCCTAATCTATTTCGCTTAACCACCCCTCTTCTTCCTGGGCTGGTGTGGTATGCATGTCTACACTGTTTTAATTACTCCAACTCTTCTATGTCCTCCCCCCCAAGATACTGTGATTTCCATACCTTTTATTTCCTTTCAGGTCCTGATCAATTAACCTTATTTGTCTTTGCCCTAGTCCCGCATGATGACTCAAGAAAGCTAATCCATGATTATCCACTGTAGGTAGTTCTAAATCTGGGACTAGCCGTATTCCTTCCTTCTGCAGCTCATGTTTTGCTTTTATTAATATAGATTTTACTAAACCGGAAAACAGCAATACTTTGGTGACCTCCTTCCCATTTTTATTTTGTATAAACCCTACCTGTTGAAGGTCGTTTGACCCTATCTCTCTTAGACTGGAACATTTTGCAAAAGTTAGCAGTAGCTGTTGTCGCTTTAAAACTGTCCAAAATGCCTTGATTCTTCTTATACAAATACTGTCAAACCACTAGTTTGAAACACCTTGATTCATCTTATACAAATACTGTCAAAGTACTAGTAGTTTGCCAATATTTCTATAAGAAGAATCTAGGCGTTTTGGACTGTTTTAAAGCTGCTCTCATTTTTTGGAACTAGTCTAGTTTTTTTGTATTTGTTTACATTTTCTTATGGTACTGTACACATTACGTTGAGTGAGCATGTATTAGTCGTCCTACCACACCCAGGAACAGCTTCAGCAAGCTCCAGTGAGCTTGATTACGCTAAATTGCACACCTAAGTTCCCTACTAAATATAGCGTAAGCGATCGATCTTTTATTTACCTAAAGTGGTTGAGGGGAAGAAACAACTCAGACAGATATTAGCAAAGTCTTCATGCCTGAAAAGATCACCGACTCCAAAGTGCAGTTTGAATATTTATTATAAGGCCAAAAACAATTGGATGTAAATACATCTCAATAGCAAAGTATAAAGATACAGAAAAATTAATACAGAGCCGATTTTACGAATATAAGTAATGCGGCCCAAAAGACAGATGATTATAAATTCCAAAATCACAATGCAACACAGAATAGATGCAATATTCAGTTCTCGACTCATTGAAAGAAATCGAAATCTTTCCCTACACTGCTCTACATGAGGGCCCTTCCTGTCTCTTTGCTATCATTCCCCAATGGTGTCAGCACGTGTTGACTTCCTAAGAAGTACTCACGTCAAATGGGTCGTTTAGCTATGGCTTTGGAGCGTGCTCTAAGATGCTCCTTCTCCTCCGAAAGCTAGCAGACGTCTGGTCTCGCTGTCCCTGCGCATCATACAAAAAGATGGGATTCAACCCACAATACGTCATTCGTCTTAAAATTTTCCATTGCACCTCTAGGCAGTAGCTTTTTTTCTTTCATGAAACAAATTTAATTAATGATATCTTCTTCCAGTGGCCTTGGCTTCCAGACAGACCAGATACGCAAGGCATCCTCCCTTCTCGCTTCCCAGCCATCTTCAAAGACATTCCGGGTCTCTCCTTAACTCTGAAAATAACGATGTGTTTCTTTCACCTGCAGTAGGATGAGAACATTCTAACTTCGAACATAACAATCATTTAATTATTTATTTCTCAAGAGCAAGGAGAATTGAAACACTAACTTTGGACCTATAGTTCAGGCAACTTAAACTAATCACAATTACGATATATAGGAATAATATTGTCCTGCACATTATGCATGAAGGAATCATAATACATACAAAGTTCTACTTAATTGCGTTCACTAGTTTCAACATCAAATGATTCAAATAAATGTTTCTTAATAATCATAAAACACTGCAAACAATACGAATACATGAGAGTGCGTTTAACCTATGAGTATAGTGCACTCATACAAAATAGAGTGCTATCAGCGCTCTATCAGTTCCCCCCTCTTATGACTAGTGTCATAACACCAACTTTCTATTCTACTGTAGTTTTTCTCCTTTTAGAAGAGACCGACCTAAACAGAAGCTGTAGCTTGCCGTCCCTGTCTGAATCGTTCTAACCCCTTGAGGTGCTGATAATGTCTGTCCTGCAGTTGCTCAAGTTGGTGCTCTCGCTTTCTCAAAACAGTCTCCTGATGTCGTGTCCTTTGCCATTTGTAAGCCTTGATGGCTCCTAGTAGGACAATTATACAAATGACAGCTATTATAATAGGCTTCAAGATATATCCCATTATACCTTGTCCCAAACTTCCAAACCAACTGCCTATCTTGCCAAATCCTTTCCCCACTTGTTCCCAGAGTCCTTCAGCAGCCATCTCACGTAACTCTTGGTGTATATCTGAAATATTGTTGATATATTTCCTTATATCCCGACTGTTGTCAGGAATATAAGTGCAGCACTGTTGAACTTTCAATAATTTGCAGACTCCTCCGGCTTTTGCTAGCAGCACATTTATCAAAACCAGCTCCCCATCTACAAGTAATAAAATCTGAGCTGTATTTATTGAGAGCTTATCCACTAATGTTGCCAGCTTTCTGATTTTCAAATCATTCAGAATCACACCCATACTCAGTATCATAGCCCCAAATATGGCTCCAATCACTTCTCCCGCACTCACACCACGTTTTCCTCTTTGAGTTCTTTTCCTTTCTAGAGGCCATAAATCATCCACATGAAAAATCTTAGGAAATACCACAGCCAAATAACAAGTGCCATACCAATTTTTGGGCAACTTCACATAGGCATTCTTTCCACACACAAAATACACATTGGGCACTATTGTTATTTTGTCCAATAATGCTTTTCTAATTGATTCTTCGATCAAAAAGACATGCTCACAATCACTCTCACCCACAAATATCTTGTCATAGGAGGTGGTCGGGTGTCTAATGCACAACTTCCCCTTCTGCTGGAAATCTAATGCTATGGGTCCAAAACTCCCCTTTGCTTTATGATCTAATTCTTCTTTAGTCCATGGGGTAACCTTGTGCTTTGGATCTGGTCTAAATAGAGTCTGTCTATGCCGATCTTCTATCTGATCTATAAACTTCTTTTCAATGTCAGTTAACATGCAGGTCAAATTGTGTCTATGGGCATAGGACGTATCTAAAGTAATGGTAGGCACGAAATACTTTGACATTCGCTCTACTTCCTTATAATAATCATATTTATTCATGTATTTAAGAACTGGGACTTCCGAGAGTACCACATCCAAATTAGAGAAATAGTACTTGAAGTGTGCCTTGCTGTAAAACATGCTCAACAACACACTACATGTAATGCCATAGGTCACAGGCAAATGATGATATCGAATGCCTTCTTCTACTGAGGCTGGTAATTGCATACACACATAGCAATCCTTCGCTTCCATGGTATCCACATACTCATACAATAATCGAGCATACGCATTCAAAGTGAAATCACCCTTTGACAAATCAACATGAAATCTACGACTGGCTTCCTTAATCATTTCTAGATCCCTTGTGAATGCATCCTCATCTATCTCGGAGATTGGTGTAGTGAGTGTTGCGTGTACCCTATTTTGTCCGACATCCTGAGATCCAACTAGAGATACAACAATCACCACAGTTATAACAATAAGCACCACTACAATGAGGGTGCCAATGATGCACTTCTGTTTGCGTGTTGATTTTGCGGACACCATGGTTTCTACTGATCCGTTCCGAAGCCCAAAAGGGAAAACACAGTCTCTTTCTGTTTTCTTTTTTTACCAATGTCTTTCTCACGTCTCTCCTCCCATGCAATTAATGTCAAAGTTCATTCGATTGATACTAAACCTATTGAAGAGATGTAGTCAGCCCTATTCCTCACTCCATCATCTACTAGAAAGTCCCTAATTTTAAATCTTCTTAAACTGGGGTCTAAGTTATCTTCTTTCTAAGGCCTAATGCTTTCTTTGGTTATAATTCAAGCTTCATCGTTAATGATATTTGATCCAAGTATTTCGAGGACAAATTGCAAAATCTCCTCACGAATTTCTCCTAATTCTTGCGCGGTGAGCTGTCGGCCAAATGAAGGGAAGATAACCTGATTGAGGATCAGGAAACGCAATCCACTCAGCTTTGGAGGATTTGGAACTTGCAGAGTTAGCTTTCCAAACGCTTCTACGCCTGGGACCAGCAACTGTATTTCAATCGAGAGGGTGTCCCCTCCGTAGCTCACCATACCAGCTCCCAACCTCCCGGACTTCGCTGGGCTCTGCATCTGCAGCCAGGTACGTCCACTCAGGAGATGCGTATCTTCGAGACGCTATTCTTTCTCTTCTGGAGCGTCTCAGACCATCCGGTCTTTCTTCAACGTCATTTTGATCTGATTCAGATGTTTCAGGAATCAGAGCGAGATCTTTCTCGGATGCAAGCTTTATATTCAGCCTTTTTTTTCTTGCTGGCCACTTTTCCGCTCTGGCATCTGCTCTCCTCTCTTCCTCTTGATCTGATCCTTCTGCAATAGACCGCTCACCTTGATCTGGTGCACAGTTCACTTCTGCAATATCCTCTATTTCAGGATCTGGGCTCAGTTCAGGAGCACTCAGCTCTCGTCTTTCGTGCTCACTTGGCTGGTCTGTTTCATCCGAAACTCTTACAGCTGGGTCTGTGCCTTCGTCGTTGTCTGTGTCAGGTCCACACATGCTTCTCGGAACCAGGGGACTCTCTTCCTCTGCAGGCGCTTGAACTCAGCGAGTGTGGGAAGCGTGGATCCAATTCGGCAATCCTCCACACTTCACAGCGGTACTTGTGACCAATATCACCTGATATGGTCCTCGCCAGCGAACATCAAGACAACTTGTCATGATGTGCCCTCCCGGGACTCAATGCAAGAAGAGGAGGATGACCAGTTACCTCCTTACGTTTCTCCTGTGCTTTTTTTGCAGTCGCCCTGGGATACACTTAACCAGGATTGTAGCGGTCCCTTTAAATTTTCAGCGTCCCACACCCGGGAGGAGAAGACGTCACACGGGACAGGGTCACATGCACCAATAGGATCACCTGATGACGTGGAAGCCCCTCTTTTAACCAATACAGAATCCGAGGAGGTTGGCGCGTATTGGGATCATGGAAGCTACGAGTCCAGAAGGAGCCGGAGAGAGACCACGGAACAGAGAGAAGACGCTGACCAAGCCCCGCCGCGCTACGCAGAGCAGAGGACTCCGAAGTCTCAGCACAGCCCTCGAGGAAGGAACTACGAACGGGAGCCGGACCCAATCCGGTACCACGAGACTGCCAGCCACGCTCACGGAGGAGCGTGGCTCCCAGAGGTACGTGATCGAGTGCGTGCCTGGTTTAGAAAGGGGTCTCCCACAAGTGCCCAAAACCTAGGGGAGGTGGAGAACCCTCAGCCCTTAACACCCAAGGCGAACGCTTTTTGTTTTCTTCTTAATTTTGTTGGTATCACACAATCGTTTCGTACAGCGTTGGTGACGGTACGGGTGTTCTTCCCTCACTCCTTCCCCCTTTGCATACGAGTCGCACAGGCTCCCAGAGTGACGACTATTTCTCTTTTCTTTATTTTCCTCTACGGTACCCTGACCTCAACCTGCCGGATGCGGAGGATAATCCATGGGGAGCCTTCTACCTATCCCTGACGAATAGGAACCCAGAGACCAAATGGACTGACCTTGCTTTATGTTATCGTTTTTGCCTAAAAGAAGATTGATTAATAAATCTTCCTAGCCCACATATGGTGTCTGTCTCTGGCTGAAATACCACACATGGTGTCAGAAGTGGGATTCCCTGTCCATTGTAAGACGAAATGGAGGACCTTCTTCAACAACTTGTTGCCGGCCAGACAAAGCTGGAGTGGGCACTCGAGAGACATATGTCCTCAGCGCAAGCGGATAGAGAACTATTCAGTACCTCCATGAATCAGCAAATAGAAGGCCTATACAAACTATCCGACCGACAAGATGAGATTACCAAAGTGACAATCCCACGTCAAGGGTCTCCATCCCCCTTTCCGAACATCGTCCTGCATAAATATGTCGCCGGGGATGACCCAGATTCTTTCCTTCTAAACTTCGAGCGTGCTGCCCGAGCATCAGGCTGGCCTGAGGGCAAGTGGCCTTTTTTTAGGCCCCCTGTTATCGGGTGAGGCCCAAGCCGCCTATCAAGCGGCCAATCCTACGGGCACTGCTAGCTATGCTGTAATAAAAGAGGTCATCTTGGACCACCTGGGGCTTGATGCTGAAGCCTACCGGGTGCGTTTTAGGAAGGAAAAGGGTAACCCCGGAGACACGCCTAAAACACTCTTTCATAGGCTGAAGACAGCCGCGGACAAATGGCTTAAACCTCAGGAGCATACCAAGGAGGAAATAATGTCATTTATTTACCTCGAGCAGTTTTTGGAGGCCCTGCCATACCCCACCCAACGATGGCTAAAACAGCACACCGGCCTTTCTGTGGAACAAACTGTGGAAATGGCCACTACTTATTCTAGGGCACAACCAAGGACCTCCATATGGGATGGAGAAAACAAGCCTCGCCCTGCAACTGGTAAACAAGACAAAAGAGTAATCAACAGAATCCCGGTAGAAGACGCTAGAACACGTCCATCAAAACCCGCTGCTCCTGCTGCAAAAGGACCGCAGTGTTTTGAATGTGGGGCATGGGGGCATATAGCCCGCTTCTGCCCCCAAAAACGGAACACAGACGAACCCATGGACGTTAGCTACCTCCCACGACATGTCATGTACTCTGAAGAAATGGGCACAGGCTTCTATGTAAGTTTGGTCATTGACGGGGTGCATGTAAAGGCTCTCTTGGACTCCGGGTGTAGACAATCTGTCATCCAGGGTTCCTTAGTCAAACCCGAGAATATCATAACCCACCGTCAAATACCCATTAGATGCGTACATGGGGACATTAAAATCTATCCAGCAGCTTCCATAAAAAACAGAATGCCTGATGGGAGGGATCTCCGGGCTATTGTAGGAGTCCTACCGAACTTACCCGAGAAGCTCATATTAGGAGTAGACCATCCCGAGTTCATGAAATACCTTAGTATGAAGGTTAAAACTCACGCCCATAAAACCTCTGTTCTTCTTACCCAAGCTCCATGGCAAGGGGATAAAAACTTCCATTATGCCCAAAAAAACGACCCTACCCTCCAGGTAGCATGGCAACAGGCAACCCTTCCTACCACTACCTACCCAGCGTTCTTAACAGAAAACAAACTGCTATACAGAAAAGGCTGCCCGACGGGTCCCGCCCAACTATTGGTTCCCCAAAGTTTTAGGGAGCAGGTCATGTTTTTGCGCACACCCACCTCCTAGCCGGCCATACAGGAGCGCAGAAAACCAGTCAGATTATCCTGGAACATTTTTATTGGCCTGGTATACCCGCACAAATAACCAAATATTGTCAAGAGTGTGAAGTATGCCAGCGGAAAAACCCCTATCGCCCACCCGCCGCCCCTTTGCAACCTTTACCGATCATCGGGAAACCATTTGATCGCATAGGCATGGACCTCATCGGTCCTTTGCCTAAATCCCGAAAAGGCAATCTCTATGCACTTGTCGTTATCGACTATGCCACCCGGTACCCTGAGGCTTTTTCCCTACGAACACCAAACACTGTGACGATATGTGAGAAACTGATGGAGCTCTTCTCGCGGGTAGGTTTTCCCCGCGAGATACTCACAGATCAGGGTACGCCATTCGTATCATGTTTGATGGGTCAGGTATGTAAGTCTTTGGACATTACACAAATAAGAACATCTGTTTACCACCCTCAAACAGACGGATTATGTGAACGGTATAATGGCACGATAAAACTAACCCTGAAAAAAATGATGACAGCCGAAGGAGCTGATTGGGATGCGTTACTGCCTCTGGCACTGTTTGTCATCCGCTGCCAAAAACAGAGCAGTCTGGGTTGTTCTCCATTCGAACTCCTGTATGGAAGACAACCTCGTACACTCCTCGAGATGACCAAGGAAGCCTGGGAAAAGAGACCCCGGAGGAAACCCAGGCATTGCTTGACTACTCCAGAGGACTGAGGACAAGGTTGTCTAAATTACGGGAGTTCGCACATAGCAACCTAGAGAAAGCTCAACGGAAGCAGCAGGTGTTCTATGACAAAGGAAAAAAGTGGCGACATCTACAAATACACGATTGGGTCCTGGTTCTATTACCCACTTCTCTCCCCAAAGGCCGGTCCGAATGGAAGGGACCATATGAAATAATAGAAAAACTGGGTCTCACTACATACAAGCTCCGCCTCTCCAAGACTAAAACCCAGATCTTTCACATTAATCTGTTAAAGAAATGGTTGGGGCCGCTCCCTACACCTAACCTAGTCACGATAACTACTGAATCCACTCTACCACATCTCGACGTAAATAAGGACCTACAAAGAGACAAAAGGGAGACCCTGGACACCTTACTTTCCTCCTACTCTGACATCTTCTCTGACAACCCCGGGCAGACCTCCCTAGTCGAGCATTCCATCCCTTCCACGCCCGGGAAGGTCATACGGCAACGACCGTATAGGATTCCGGCTGCCCGACGAGCAGCTGTTGAAAGTGAGGTACAAAACATGCTTGCTTCCGGCATTATAAAACCCTCAAAAAGCGAATGGTCCTCGCCTATTGTCTTGGTCCCGAAACCCGACGGCAGCATAAGATTCTGTATTGACTTTAGGGCAGTGAATTCAATCACCCAGTTTGATTCCTACCCCCTACCACGAGTAGACGAATTAGTTGAGAGATTGGGAGAAGCCAGGTACATTACAACCATAGATTTGACCAAAGGTTATTGGCAAGTACCCCTTTCCCGACAGGACCAACACAAAACGGCTTTCTCTACACCTTCCGGCCTCTATGAATTTACGGTACTGCCATTCGGCCTGCATGGCGCACCCGCCACTTTTCAGCGCCTCATGGACGTCGTCCTAAGAGAACATCAGGGGTACACCTCCGCGTACCTTGATGATATCATTATTTTTAGCCCCAACTGGGAACAACATCTAGTACACTGCCAGAACGTTCTACAGGCCCTCCATACTGCTGGATTACACATTAACTCAAAAGAATCCAGAGTCGCATATCCAAAAGTCCGATATCTAGGCTATCTCTTAGGGAACGGACTGATAGAACCCCAACAGGAGAAAGTCGAAGCCATCACCAATACCCCGTTTCCCACAACAAAGAAAGGGATCCGAGCATTCCTGGGGTTGCTTGGATACTATCGCAGGTTTATCCCACATTATTCCCAGATAGCTGCGCCCTTAACCGACCTGCTCCGGAAGGGAATTAGAGAAAAAGACCTCCTGTTACCTCCCTCCCAGGCCTTCTGTGAACTGAAAAGAACCATCACCTCTGCTCCTGTGTTGATATCCCCTGATTTCAATCATCCATTCATTCTCCAGACTGATGCCTCCGACACGGGTCTGGGTGCGGTACTTTCTCAAGAGACAGGGGACGGGGTTGACCGACCAGTTGCCTTCATCAGTCGTAAGTTGTTCCCACGTGAGAAAAACTATCCAACTATTGAGAAGGAGTGCCTAGCGGTCAAGTGGGCGATTGAGAAAATGAGATACTACCTGGAAGGGACATCTTTTCTTTTATATACTGACCATGCACCCCTCCAATGGTTGTGTCGCAACAAGGGGAACAATGCCAGGGTTCTTAGGTGGTTCCTCTCCCTTCAACCCTTCTCCTTTGAGATTCGTCATCGAAAGGGTAGTTGCAACGCAAATGCTGACTTTTTGTCCCGTGTTCCTCAGTTCCCCGAGCGGGACCTGTCTAGGGGAGGGATGTGTCATGATGTGCCCTCCCGGGACTCAATGCAAGAAGAGGAGGATGACCAGTTACCTCCTTACGTCTCTCCTGTGCTTTTTTGCAGTCGCCCTGGGATACACTTAACCAGGATTGTAGCGGTCCCTTTAAATTTTCAGCGTCCCACACCCGGGAGGAGCAGACGTCACACGGGACAGGGTCACATGCACCAATAGGATCACCTGATGACGTGGAAGCCCCTCTTTTAACCAATACAGAATCCGAGGAGGTTGGCGCGTATTGGGATCACGGAAGCTACGAGTCCAGAAGGAGCCGGAGAGAGACCACGGAACAGAGAGAAGACGCTGACCAAGCCCCGCCGCGCTACGCAGAGCAGAGGACTCCGAAGTCTCAGCACAGCCCTCGAGGAAGGAACTACGAACGGGAGCCGGACCCAATCCGGTACCACGAGACTGCCAGCCACGCTCACGGAGGAGCGTGGCTCCCAGAGGTACGTGATCGAGTGCGTGCCTGGTTTAGAAAGGGGTCTCCCACAAGTGCCCAAAACCCAGGGGAGGGAGGAGAACCCTGAGCCCTTAACACCCAAGGCGAACGCTTTTTGTTTTCTTCTTAATTTTGTTGGTATCACACAATCGTTTCGTACGGCGTTGGTGACGGTACGGGTGTTCTTCCCTCACTCCTTCCCCCTTTGCATACGAGTCGCACAGGCTCCCAGAGTGACGACTATTTCTCTTTTCTTTATTTTCCTCTACGGTACCCTGACCTCAACCTGCCGGATGCGGAGGATAATCCATGGGGAGCCTTCTACCTATCCCTGACGATAAGGAACCCAGAGACCAAATGGACTGACCTTGCTTTATGTTATCGTTTTTGCCTAAAAGAAGATTGATTAATAAATCTTCCTAGCCCACATATGGTGTCTGTCTCTGGCTGAAATACCACACAACTCTTCCTCACGTGCTTGCGAACTAGTACCCAATCACCTGGATTAAGATCATGCAGCAGGTCTCCCGAGGTGGATGCAGTCGCAGCCTCGACCTGGTGGGATACAGAAGTAACTACATCAGCCAGTCCCTTACAATAATCCAACACTAAATCATCAGTGATGTTTATCAATGCTGTAGCTGGCACCATAGGCAAACGCATAGCTCTTCCGGTCAAAATTTCGTGGGGAGAAAGCCCTGTTCTCCTATCAGGAGTGCTACGCAGACTCATAAGCACCAGGGGCAATGCATCTGGCCATTTCAATGAAGTTGACGAACACACTTTTGCCACTCTTGACTTGATGGTGCCATTAACCTGCTCTACAAGACCTGAAGCCTCCGGCCTGTAGCTACAATGTAGTCTTTGATCAATGTTTAAGGCAGAGCACAACAACTTCATGATTTCACTGTGGAAATGAGTTCCTCTATCTGTCTCCACTGATGTCGGAAATCCATATCTCGGGATCAATTCTCTTAACAACAACTTGGCTACTGTGAGACTGTCACATCGTCTGGTTGGATATGCTTCCACCCAACGCGAAAAGATACACACCACCGCCAAAACGTATCTCAACCTATTGCACCTTGGCATCTCAATGAAATCTAATTGTATCCTATTGAGGGGACCCCCAGATCTTCCAATGTGACTCATTCCAACCACAGTTCTCTTTCCAACATTCATTTGTTGACAAATAACACATCTGTGACATACCGCTTCAGCCCACACACGAAAGCGTAGATTAAACCACGTCTGTCTAAACACTCGCACCATAGCATCTCTTCCTAGATGGACTGCTCCGTGGATTTGCCTTGCCATTGGGCTCAGTAGACAATTGGGTAATACTGCTCTCTCATCTGTGGATACCCAAATGCCATCATCTCTTTTTGTGCAACCTGCTCTGACCCATGAAGCAGCTTCTTCTTCTGAGACTTCATCCTGCAACCGCTTCACCTCATCCCAAGTATCGGCTATAGCTAACATCATGCTGAGCTCGGTCTCTTCTGTACTCTCGCCTATATATTCTCCATTGAAAATACAAGCATGTTCAGCGCAAAATCGTGCTACTTCATCTGCATAATTGTTGCCCTTAGTGACAAAATCTTCTCCCTTTCCATGAGCTGCACATTTAACGACTGCTATCTCTTTAGGTTTCTGCAAAGCTTCCAATAGTTGGCGCACATACTCGCCATTACTTATAGGTGACCCTGATGACGTTAGAAACCCCCTCTGTGACCATAACTGCCAAAAGTCATGAACTACACCAAATCCGTAATGCCTGTCTGTATACACAGTCACTCGAATATCAGTTGCAATGATACAGGCACGTGTCAAAGCGACAATTTCAGCCACCTGAGCAGAGAATACTCTATTTAAACAGGCAGCTTCCACTACTCCCATGATGGTGCACACAGCAAACGCTGCTCTCAAATACCCTTCATTGTCCCTTAAGCATGAACCATCAACAAAAAGGATCAAATCAGATTGGGGCAAAGGTTCATCGACAATGTCAGGTCTGGGTTTGGTAGTTAGGTCAGTAACGTCTAGGCAGTCATGCTCTTCACAATCCTCATCTCCTTCCTCTGCCGGAACAGGTAACAATGTAGCAGGGTTCAGAGTGGTACAACGTCTCAGGGTAACATTATCAGTTGCCAAGATAACCTGCTCATACTTGGTAAGTCTGTTGTTGGTCAGATACTGTGTTTTCGTCCGAGTCATCAATAATTCTACTGAATGGGGTACATAAACAATGAGCGGGTAACCCATCACTATGCTTTCACATCTTTCAATGCTGACACCGGTTGCAGCAACGGATTTCAGACATCCGGGCAACGCAGAAGCTACAGGATCTAATGTAGCTGAGAAGTAAGCTACTGGTCTACGGGCACCCCCATGTGTCTGCAGTAGGACTGCTAACGCACATCCCTCCTTTTCACAGCAAAAGAGCGAAAACGCTTTGTTATAATCCGGCATTCCGAGAGCTGGAGCACGACAGATACTTTCCTTCAGCTCACGGAAGGCTTTCAAGCACTCGTCATCCCATGGTACCGGATCGCTAACATCCTTTCGAGTCAGTTTCAACAGAGGCTTTGCTTGCAAGGAAAAATTTGGGATCCACTGTCGACAATAGCCGACTATTCCCAAAAACATGCGGACTTCTTTTTGTGTTTTCAGAGTTCCCATTTGCAAAATCGCCTCTATGCGATCTGGTGACACCCTTCGCTTTCCTTTCTCAATCCGGTGACCTAGGTACTGAACTTCAGACAAACAATACTGCAATTTGTTTGGAGACACTTTGTGTCCATTCTCTGCCAAATGATTCAGCAACGCCACAGTGTCAATCCTGCAAGCATCCTCAGTCTCTGAGGCGACCAAAAGGTCGTCTATATATTGCACTAAGACTGAGTTGTGGGCCATCACCAGTCCTTCAAGGTTCTTTTTCAGACATTGACTAAAAATGGAGGGGCTTTCTGTACACCCCTGAGGAATTCTTTTCCATGTTAATACACGATCGTCCATCCTAAACGCAAATAAAAACTGACTTTCTTCATGCAATGGTATGGAGAAAAATGCATGACACAAATCTATCACTGTAAACCATTCTGCTTTGCATGGTATCTGGAATAAAATAACAGCTGGATTTGGTACCACAGGACAACATGGGATCACAATTTCATTAACTCGACGCAGATCTTGCACTATTCTGTACTTGCCACTTGGCTTTTGCAGTCCCATGATAGGTGAGTTGCAGGGACTTCCTCTTATCTCCTTAAGAATACCTTGGGCAATCATAGTATCAATCACAGGTCTTATTCCGGCCACGGTCTCTGGAGTTTATTTATATTGTGGCGTTCGTGGGAATTCAGCATTGGGTTTGACCTGTATCTTAACTGGCTCAACCCCTCTCATTAGACCTACATCCTCGCCCGTAAAATCCCACACTTTCGGATCAACTGAGTCTCTCAAGTCATGGGGCAATTCTGCTATGGTGAGCACCACAAACATTTCTGCACACAGACTCATGTTAGCCATTTTAAAATCGGCATCGTCATCACAGGTTTGCATTTCAACACCTCTCGGAGTGCATGATATAGTACAATTGAGCTTGCACAGAAGGTCTCGTCCCAAAAGACAGACCGGACTTGAATTGCACACTACAAATTGGTGTTTATCTCGAAATGGTCCTATTCTCACGGGTAATTCGGTTGTCAACGGATTAGTCATTTTCTGATTGCTAACCCCCACTACTTGAATCGATCGTCCCGAAAGAGTTAAATTTGGGACTACTTCAGTTCTCACCGTGGAGCGAGCAGCTCCAGTGTTTAATAGGAAGGTAACAGGATATCCATTCACATCTGCATCTACAAACGACTCTGATCTACTTCGAGGATCGCATCTAAGGTGCATTCCTCGTGCACCCCCTCTGACACTCTTGTAAATCTTGATTTTGATCAAATCTATCTTTTATTTCAAAATAAGGCATCTGATGGTATAACTGATTATGCATGGGTATCCTAGGAGGTTGAGGTACTTGCACTTGCGGCTCATATCCTCCTCCATACATAGACCTGGGTCTTGTCACAGTATTTACAGTCTCGGACAGCTGTCCCTCTCCTTCTATCTGTATCTGATTTGCTGGATTCAATCTACACTCGCGCTTCCAATGCCCGATTTTGTGACAATAGTGACAGGCAGTGACCCTTTTCTGTTGGGCCACCCAGTCACTTGCACCTGGATCCATTCCTCTTCCTCTACCCTGACCAGGTTGGGTCACCATCTGTTATCCCATTCCTCTTCCACCTCCTCTACCTCTACCTTGACCTCCTCCAAACCCTTGCGTCGTATCAGCGTTTCTTAACTGCACCAACATCAACTTGTCCTTCAATTTCTTCTGTGTCGATTCCACTTGATCACTGCAATATTTAGCATAACGCAGAATCTCGTCCACTGACTTATTCTGCCAACATATCAAGTGCTGCTGTATCATCAAACTAATATCAGATTTCAGTCCCAACACAAACTTCGAAACAAACTGTCCCATATCTTTCTGTTCAATTGTATCCAATCCACTATGCTGCTTAAAAGCTAACAACAATCTTTCGTAATAATCATGTACTGATTCCTTAGAGTCTTGAGTGGTGCGATCAATCTTCAACCAATCAACAGTCTGAGGCGCTACCTTCGACTGCAACCATGTAATCACTTGCTCATATTTTCTCATTACATCAGGTGAAGGACCATGAGTCATTGAATCTCTAGGCGGCTCTGCAGTAGGCCACTCAATGGCAATCTTACATGCCGCCCACAAATCCGCTGGCACTACTATATCTAACAAGGTGTTCAAATCAATCCACAATACTTTTGAAATCTTTACAAACCGATCTATTTGCTTGTACCACTCAGCAGGTTTTTCCCTCAGCCGAGGGAAATCATTCGTAAATGCTGCTAAATCACCCCTGCTCCATGGCACATGTACATACCCTCCATTCTGTACCTCCCTGAGGGGAAAATTGCCTGCAGCTCCCGTCCCTCCACCCGGAGGCGGAGTATTTCCTATTCCAGTCTGGAAGCTTTTCTTTTTGGCCCATCTTTCTTTCCATTTGTCTAATTCTTTCCATGTCCGTATCCCTATCACTAGTTCTCTAATTTGTGTTTTTAATCCAATCGTTCGCTTCTCTTCCAAATCCTTATCTGTGTAATTTAATCTACAAGAACCCTGTGTCAGCTTGGTCTTTGACAAATCAACCTCATATCTTTGTGCCAAAAGCAACAAGGCATCATAAGCTCGTTTGGCCTTTCTTGTCATGTCCTTTGCTACGAACAATAGTTCGCTCGAGTCATACGTATCAATTTTGATCAGGGGCAGATTACCTTCAATCACCTCGTCTAGTTCTGCCTTTAAACGTACCACATCCAGCATTGGTGCTTTTATTGCACTTTTTAACACTTTCTGAATTTCCTCATTCCTTGTATCTTCCCTGTCACAGCTTTGAGTTCTCCTAGGAACTGCACCCTCTTCTCTCTCCGACGCTGAGCGTCTATCTCTTTCCCAGCTTCGACTTCTCCAATGGTCACCTGCACAAATAACCTGTGGCCCAAACAGTTCTCTAGGCGCTTCTTGTCTCTTGCTTGTCTCTTCCCTCGGCATCATTGACTCTCTCACTGGTTGAACCCACATTCGAAGGTCAGACCTAGAATTCGCCAGAGCTCCTGTCCGTACTCGTTCTGCCCCACTATCCATTCTTGATGGATCAGCTGTAGCTGGCAGTGGAGTACTAGATTCCACTGGTATCCGACTGAAACCTGTCCCACTCATTGCAAGACTCCCTCCAGACATGGTCTCTTCCCCTTCACTTATTTGCTGTTGACTGTCATCGGTTCTTTCTCTAGGAGTATATATCGGAACCACCGGCCCTATTGTGACTGGTACTGTCAAAGCATCTGGTAACTGCATGTTTCCTGCAGGTTGTACTGGCTCAGAGTTGGAATACCTCCTTCCTCCAGACCCTCCCGGAATGCGTACCATTGTAATTTTGCCTCTTACTCCTGCTGATTGTTCCTCTGAACCCGGTTGTCCCACACCTACAAGCTCTTCTGATGGGCGCAACCTCTTTGTCTCTGATCTAGAGTCGCACGGTGGAGGACGCTCCGCTAGCAATCTATCAAGGAAGCTGTCATCTGTATCACTGTCCTCCTCTGTCATCTTTTTCCCTTCAGCCCCCTCTCCTAACGTTAGAAATGGGTACAAGCATTCTCCCTCTATGGTGTCTACTCTCCATCTTTTCAACTGGGCATCCCATCTAGCATCATGATATGCCTTCATTGCTTTCCTCATTCTTCCTTGTGAAGCCTCTCTCCTTTTTACTAGAGCAGCTCTCATCCATGCATCTAATGCCTCGAATTGTGTGGGTCTAGGGGGAGGTTTCAGTGCATTCATCACCCCCCTCAGCTGGGTCAGTACCTCCATACGAAAAGACCCATAACGAGGGAAAGCCAAATTACCCTCTTTCTCTGTAATTTTATGCCAATTCTGAAGCCACACTATAGTATGAAGTCCTACATTCGTTGCCATGTAATGTGCCGGTGTGTCTTCTGGCGGAGCTTCTTCTCCTACCCGAGTCACTACCCCTGTGTCGCCTCTACACAAATCTCGCAACACCCTAAAGCATCTCATTGTAAAATCGATCAATTGCAAGCCCAAATTACGCTGTTCCCCTGCAAACGAACTTCCACCAATCCCAGCGCGGCGTTACACCAACCAACCTATCACAGCGCGGCGCACCCTGACGTCACTTCTCACTCCTTGCAGCGGCTCACCCGCCTTTACAATTTCACCGCAAACTCACATACACACATTCGTACTACAAGTAACTGTATAACCAAAAGTTATTAAACCAAGTAACTGTTCCTACACAATTACAATAACTTACAGTCACATAAAACAAGTAATTGTCTGACACTAAAGATCGATAGAACACTCTCACAAGAACATTCAGCCGTTGTGACCCCCGACCTGCGTTGGTCACTCAGTCGCCATAGTCCACCCCCGGTACGTGAGGCTTTCTACCGCAACCTATTTCTCATTCACACAAAGGTCCCTAACACAAGTGGATCGTTGATAGCGCTTCACAACACCCACATTTGATCAGACAATTACAATACAAAACTATCCCGGGATCTTGGACTTCTCTTGAGTCCGCTCACCAAAACTTCCTGCTCCACACGTGTCCGGACCAGTAAACCAAAAACCACATTCACTCAACATACATCCCAACTCCGCAAGACTTCACCCACTTACTCATCACCGCAATCAAACACCACAATTCCTTTCATACTCACGCCACCACTATTTCTGCCGCACCATCAACGTCCGCCAGTCTCCGGTCTCCGCCGTCTTCCACTCCACTTCAGGGCTCTTCAACCTTCCACCCTACTCCTGATTACTCCCCTCACCTTAGAGATAAACCACTTTAAAGGTAAACCATCCTCTGCTACCATTTGATTACGCTAAATTGCACACCTAAGTTCCCTACTAAATATAGCGTAAGGGATCGATCTTTTATTTACCTAAAGTGGTTGAGGGGAAGAAACAACTCAGACAGATATTAGCAAAGTCTTCATGCCTGAAAAGATCACCGACTCCAAAGTGCAGTTTAAATATTTATTATAAGGCCAAAAACAATTGGATGTAAATACATCTCAATAGCAAAGTATAAAGATACAGAAAAATTAATACAGAGACGATTTTGCGAATATAAGTAATGCGGCCCAAAAGACAGATGATTATAAATTCCAAAATCACAATGCAACACAGAATAGATGCAATATTCAGTTCTCGACTCATTGAAAGAAATCGAAATCTTTCCCTACACTGCTCTACATGAGGGCCCTTCATGTCTCTTTGCTATCATTCCCCAATGGTGTCAGCACGTGTTCACTTCCTAAGAAGTACTCACGTCAAATGGGTCGTTTAGCTTATGGCTTTGGAGCTTGCTCTAAGATGCTCCTTCTCCTCCGAAAGCTAGCAGAAGTCTGGTCTCGCTGTCCCTGCGCATCATACAAAAAGATGGGATTCAACCCACAATACGTCATTCGTCTTAAAATTTTCCATCGCACCTCTAGGCAGTAGCTTTTTTCTTTCATGAAACAAATTTAATTAATGATATCTTCTTCCAGTGGCCTTGGCTTCCAGACAGACCAGATACGCAAGGCATCCTCCCTTCTCGCTTCCCAGCCATCTTCAAAGACATTCTGGGTCTCTCCTTAACTCTGAAAATAACGATGTGTTTCTTTCACCTGCAGTAAGATGAGAACATTCTAACTTCGAACACAACAATCATTTAATTATTTATTTCTCAAGAGCAAGGAGAATTGAAACACTAAGTTTGGGCCTATAGTTCAGGCAACTTAAACTAATCACAATTACGATATATAGGAATAATATCGTCCTGCACATTATGCATGAAGGAATCATAATACATACAAAGTTCTACTTAATTGCGTTCACTAGTTTCAACATCAAATGATTCAAATAAATGTTTCTTAATAATCATAAAACACTGCAAACAATACGAATACATGAGAGAGCGTTTAAACTATGAGTATAGTGCACTCATACAAAATAGAGTGCTATCAGCACTCTATCAAGCTCTACCTTCCTGCTGCTTATTTCAGACAAAGTGAAGCCAGGGCAGAGAAAGACTGACATGTGTTTCACATTATGGAACGTTTTCAAGGGCACAGATCAGTCGTGGTAAAGGAGCTGCATATATACTCTTCATCTTACTATCAAGGTTAATAAGCAATACAAATATAACTTAAAATAGTATCTTTGTTGTGCTGGTATTAGGTATGTAAAGTGCTCTTCTACCCCGAGGCTCCATGGCACTGTCTGAGGACTTACATGGCAAATAGAGTTCAAATCAGAGATTTATCCAGGAAACAGCCAGGTCATAAGCTGTTTCTGTAGAGCCAGATGGTTGTCTGATTCACAAATCTCCACGAGGAGTGTGTAGCTAAACTGGACAGCATGCCCCCAAAAGGGGCTTCTGCCCATATGGATCCTGTGATGAGGAGACGTAGTGGCAAGTGTTGGTGGGTGGATCGCAGGCCTCTTTGTGTGATGAAGTGCCAGGACATGTTACTAGGAACAATGATCCGAGCCTCAGGCAAGCCTTATGTGTCAAGCACAGAGCTTTACATTGAGTGCTCTGATGTGCAGCCAACCAGAGGAGGCATGCTGCATCTTGTCAGTGCTGGTAGCAGTACACACTCTGTGAGTCCTGGAAACCTTGCAGCCACAAGAGCATATACTGGGCAACTACAGGTACAAGCCATTGCAGCAACCTAGGCTGGATGCAAATGTGGCAGTAGCCACAATGCAACACTGCAGATCCTGCAGCAGAGGTAAGATGTGCTGGAAGACATCCAGCTTTAGAATAGCAATCTTTAACAACTGCCCCCACCTGGGATACAGATGACAGCTCTATAAGGCTGGGAAGATTCCTCACCACAGGACATGAAGGATGGACAGAGTCCTGGGATATCTAGCCAAAGCTCCACTGCCTAGTTTTCTTTGTTTCTTCAGATGATAGGGTCTATTGTACTGCTGCTCATCTTAGGACAACTGCCTCCTTTAGATAAGGGCAAGACAGCAGCTCATTGAGTTGGCAGCGGAAGGATTAGTAGAGTAAATATGCAGAAGTATTTGTGAACCATCAATATAAGTAAAAAAAAAAAGTTCGGACCTTAACCTGCAATGACTGTCTCTAGAAGGTGCGCGTACACATTATAAGGGCAGGGTCCGGTGCTGAGGTCACAGAACCAGGTGGTGAAAGAAAGGTTTGCTAGATTCAGCTGGAAAAGGACACAAACCAGTCAAGAAATCTGTTCAGTTGTGGTTGGTGCAATTTTAAAGTATTTCAAATAGCAGTTGTAGGGAAAGGGACCATTAGTTGTGTGGCTTGCACAAGTAATGGGCCCACATTCGCCCTCCACTGGGAACCAAACACCCCATTGTAGCGCTTGGCTCATTCAGGGTAGAGAAGCAGAGCAGGTAAAGGCCTATTCAAGGGTGCTGATGTGGGCTAGCAATCACCATTCGCTGGCATGAAGTAATAACACTCAATAAACAATTGCCTTTTCTTTGGAAAAGTAAAAGTACATTTATTACACACACTCTACTCAGTACTGCACAGTAATTTGCAAGTATACATAAGGCTGGAGGAAATAGTTTTGACAACATTGTGTAATCATCTCAGACCCCCTAAAGGGTCATATAAACACATCAGGTGAGTCTTCAAGATCAACAAACTACATATCAAAAGTATAATCATTTTAGGATTAATGTAATAATCAATAATAACCACATAATAAATGCACTTATTAATGTTAATAAAACATATGAACTTTGATCAGTAATCACTGTCAGCTAAAGCATTAAAGTGAACTTCACGTGTGTCTGTATGCTTTTTATATACTCTCAAATGATGAAAGCGCAATCATAAAAACAGCCCCTGGAGGACATCACATTCTGATTACATAACATGTAACCATATTCTTAGCCTCTAGAAGATGCTATACAACATGTACTTTTCTTTAGACACCTTCAGCCCTCAATAACTGCAGCCATAGATATAGCCCCTAGAGAGCACTGTATTTCCAGCTGTACGGCACATGCTTCAGCCTGGGCAGTGCTTGAAAGTGGAAGAGAATTCAAGGTTGGTCCTTCCTTTTTGGACCCTGCAGACTTAGGCTCAATACTATTTGTAAAACTTCCTGGAGGGTGCTGCCATGCTTCAGCAGCCCCCTACACCCTACGCTCTCCTGGCAGCATTGGTGGCGCTAATGCCATCCTGGGGGCAACCACATCAAGGAATGTTGTTGGCAAAACAAAGCCCCGCAGGGCATTATGAGGCGTTCCCTCCTGGGAGCCTGAATATATGATTAGCGACTCCTGATGCTAGCATTTGATTCACTGCATGGCTGGCTGTTTCCCCTTTTCGTTTGTTTTTTTGGGGGGTACCCAGCTCAACCTGTGCCTCTTTTAATGGGGGCAGCACAGGGAGCCCACACCTGGCCCCCTCGGCCGGGTCCCTGTGCGGGCAGCACTCCTCTGTGCTGCCGCTGGAGCTGGCATTTCTCTGTCTCCGTCTGCTCCTGCAGGCAGGTGCTTCCCCAGATCCTGGCACGGGGAACAGGGCAGGCCCACCACAGCTGAGTCCCAGAGACATCGGGGCCTGGAGTTGGGATCCCAGGCCCCTCTTTTCTTCAAAGGGGCACAAAGGCGCCCCTGCCTTTCCTTTGGCGGCAGGGGGGCCAGAATTCGTGGTCCAAGTCCCCCATTGATGAAATCCAGCCTTGGGTTGGGGGTCCCAAACCTCAGGCTCTTCTAGCTCTGAGGAGCAGGCTTAATGCACCCCCCACCCCAAGGTAAAACATTACACTAGACTCCTCGGGAACCCCCCTTCTTGCGTCTTGGCAGCCTTCAGCAGAGCTCCACATGCTCCGAGCTTCACTGGAGGGAAGGTAAAAAGTCAAATACTTCTTCGGTTGATATCTCGGACACCATTTTGCATGTTTTAGGCTAATTCTGCTCCTGGTGGCGAGCCCTTGCCACCTGGAGCACTTTTCTCAGGCCTCCTCACCACTAAGGTGGTGAACTTTGCAGGGACCCGGTTCCACTGGCTCACTGCTCTAGCCTTCCTCCTTTTCCCTCCTCTGTGGTGCTTTCTCCCTAAAATGTTACACATGTACTTTGGTACACTCCAGATTGGATACTGGGGTACCCTTATAAGTCCCTAGTATATGGTACCCATGTACCCAGGGCATAGGTACCCCAGAGGCCTCCCATGGGCTGAAGCATGTATTATGCCACCCATGAGAGGCCATGCAAAATGGAACTCCAGATCTGCTACAGCAGCCTGTGTAAGTTGGTGCTTGCACCACTTACTTTAGATATAGGTTCACTATATCTATAGGTCACTACACTTAAAACTTATAAGTCACCCCTATAGCATGCCTTATCAATCCTGAAGGCAGGGTGCTGGGGTTTTAGTGAGAGGGTGCCCCTGCATGAGCAGAGCCTCTCTGCAGCCTTCGGAGACCATTCTCCCGGGTTGTCTGTGACTCATCCGGACATATAGGTAGAGGTGCATTATAACCTCACGGTAAATGCTATCTCGAAAACGGCTGCATAGAAACATATCGTGTTTGGTATCAAACACCTTGGAATCATACCACCACACCGGTAACCGGTGTGGGAGGTATGGTTCCACCCTTCTGAAGCGAGCTTCGTGGGGTCACTGGTCTATCTGGTGCCAGCCTTCTCGACCCGGTCAGCACAAAATGGATGCTGCCGACCAGAGACACACTTCTGCCCTCCTGCTGCTGAGCCAAGCTCGAGCAGAGGAAGGCAGCACAATAGGCATCCTGTCACAGGGAGGTGTGACCACCTCCCAGACAGGATTTAGTGTATTGAGGCTGGGTGGGTGCACTTTGAGAGTGCCTGAAAGTCTGCACCTGGGGCACATTTGGTGTCCCTGTGCATAGTCCAGCTCAAACCAGTTCTGGGAGCCATTGGCTCCTGCTCTGGCGCGAAACTGGACAAAGGACATGGGTGTAACCACCCCTCTGTCCTGACCCTCCCCTAGGAGGGTCCCCCAAATCTGTCCAACCCTCTTCCATGGGTACATAAGGGCTTACCTGGCTGTAAGACTTTAGATTTGACGTGGACAAGATTCTACAAGAAGAAACCACTGACCTTTGACCGTCTGGACACTCTGGACTTTGCTGGACTTCGACTGGGCCCGACTTCGTCTCCCTCTCCGTCCAAAGCGTTGTCTGTGCCCTTGCTCCATACAGGCTCCGTGCAGGACCTGTGGTGCACTAAGGACAACTGAAGAATCTCCCTTGGAGTGAAGGAGTCACTCCCCTGCTGTTGCAGGCACCGTAACACAACTGACCAGTCTGCTGCTCCTGAGCTCCTGCAGACTCCGAAGATTTCAGCAACACAGGAGGTGGATTTTCGAAGGTCCCTGAGGTTGATCTGCCCTATCAGCAAGTTTGAGGCCAGTATCCCTCGTGGGGGCTGCATAACTTGAACCCCTGTGCACCGTGTCCATTTGCAATTACATATGCTTGTTGGTAATTCCCGAGCTTATGCATTGGACTCCGTGTAGTCCTAACCCTGAGCAGTATTTGCACCAAAGAACTCCAGCCTCCTCGCACGAGTGCTCCGTGGGCTGGTACTTTGCAATTTTGCATGAGGTCCCCTTGCGACTCCTGGTCCTGCGGCCTGTGGGTCTCTCTGAGAGTCATCTTGATTTCTGTTGGGCTTTCCTGGTTGCTCCAGATGTGCCCTGACTCTCCATTGCTTGGTGAGTCCCCTGGACCTTGCTGGTCCACACCGTAACCTGCTTGACCTTCCTTCGTGGGTTGCTTTTGCCAAGGCTTGTTGGTGCTCCAGCCGGACACCGACCCCTCAGCACTCGACATCCTTTGTGGGACAGCTCACCTCCAGCTCCTAGTTGTCCTCGACGTCTCCTGGTCCTCATGGCTGCAGAGTCAAGCATCCCTTCTTCGCACCTGAAGCACCCGACATCGGTGGGCATTCGTCTACCGAGCCCCTGGTCACTCTGAAGTGACCCAGACTCTGTCCCCTCTGCTTTCAGGTTCCTTCCTTCCCGAATCCAGGCTTGGATTCCACCGGACCCTTTTCATCTTCACGGCAGCAGTACTTCTTCACAGCCCTCCATTGAGAACGACGGCAGTTTCCGACGCCACGCCAGACCTATGCACCCGGCTCCCCTGGGATAGGTAACTCGGGTACTATGGTATCCAAGGGTGGGGTGGCTCTTCAAACTCTTAAGTTCCAAAGGGTTAGCTTGAAGTCCTCCTAGAAGGGTCCTTAAACTTTAAAAGTGTAACCGCGACTTCCCCATAGAATTGTACGGAGCCCGCGGTCATGTTCACACACTGCACCCGTCCCCGTGGGGTCCCTATCTACTCACCTTGGGTGGTTCCTTGGGGTCCCAATGATTCTACGTGCTCCAGACTTAGTCTTGAACTCAATGGTGACTGTTATACCACTACTTTAGTATATGGTTTGGTCTCCCCCTGGAGCCCACTGTGTATTGTGCTACTTACAACTGTTCTATTGATCTGGTATTGTGTGCTTTGTGTTCTATCCTCGTGTAGAGGATAGTAGAGAGTGTTATATTAATAAATACATATTTTTATATAACTACTGTGTGGTTCTCCTTTCATTTAGTAAATATAGGAGGTGATGTTCTGGTAAATCAAGCTGCTTTACATTCCTTCAAGATTAAGCCTGAAGGCTGCGCTCCACAGCTACCACTAGGATAGCTTTATAAAGGTTATCTTTGACCTCATACATCATAAGGGTCGTTTGGACTGGTACAAAGTGCCCACTTTAATTAGTGGTCAGCATATACCAGGCCAACTTCTCACATGTGGCTTCTCTCCTCCCGGGCGTAGAAGTCCAGTTCTTTCCCCCAACTAGTCCTTAGGGGGCATAAGGGGACCAGTTTCCTTGGTCCTGGGGAGAGCCCCACTGGTCCTGGGGTCAACTGAAGTTGGAGCCCTTAGTCCAGATGGGAATCAGGGGGTTCCTCCTTCCATCTCTCCATCACTGCCGCCTCCAGTCCCAATGTCCAGCAGAAAAACACAACCACAAGAGAGCTTTTCCCGTTGTGTAAAGTGGAGGCGGATGGCTCCAGGAGCCAGGCACCTCTGGCCTATCCTGGGGTGCCACATCACCTCTCCGCCCCTGTCCCAACCCTCCTGCACAGCATGGTAGCACAATTCAAAATGACATCACCCAGGAGCCACTAGTCGCGTCTGCTCTGGGGGCTTCAGCTCCCCCCGCTGACATCACTGCCAGGGCCTTTCCCATCAAACTTCATAGGGAGTCCCTGTAGGAGGGCTGGGTGGATATAAAGACGTGGCGCCTGAGTAGGTTTCTGAATTTTGGTGTTTTATTATGTTCACAGAGTTACGCTGGTAGTGGGGTTCTTTAGGTTTGACAGTCTCTTCTTCCGCAAAGATATTGCTTATACTGAACTCTCTTTCCTTCCTTCTAGGTGTCCCCTGAGAGGATGTCACTGCCAGTATCCTCGGAAGAGAAACAGCAGTAGGTAAGAGGATTGTATATTTTTCGTTTTCTAGTCCGCCACCTCACCCGTGATAGCTATTAGTGCAGGGGATAACAGTCCCTGACCCATCCTGGGTCTGAAACAGCCTCACTCTAAACTTTCCCCTTAGTGTGTCCTGGTGTATTTTTATATGGCTCGCCTGGATTCTCAGTCACCTGGAACAAGTATAGTCTCCCTGTAATAAGATGCTCTGAATTTCACACCCGGATCAGTGATCCATCCCTGTGTTAATCAATAAGCAAACGGTAGTGCACCTCACACAATTCTGAATTTGTAAATTAAACAGGAGTGCCCTTTACCCAATTGTCAAATAGCTGTGCCTTTTAAAATCAAACAGTAGTGCCCTTTTTTACACCTCACACTGAGCGTCTTGTTGGCCCCTGATCATGCGGCTGGTCTCCCGGAGGTGCTAGAGGGAATTAGACATGCTCTACATACCCCGCGGTTGCCTCCCCCACATAAGGGGCAAGCTCCATCCCTCTAGTTACTCACCCGCAATGCTGCAACTCAACCAGCGTCCTCCGGCGGCATCCACCACTCTTCGGTTCACATCTCCTGGGATTTGTCGAGGCTTCTCCAGATCAGGATCCTTCTTCTGTCGTGTAGTTCCTATAGTACCCATGCAGGACCTGCACGTTTGGATAACATAAACCGTGGGCTTGGTGTTAGACTGACTCTGTGCACCCCCACCGCATATGTTAGCCGGATTTGCATTAGCTAGCTCACAGTGCCACTAGAATCTCCTCTTATCAGGGAGAGATTAGTTTCTGGCAACCTTAGATCATGACAACCCAAAGTCCTCAGAATCGTGGAAACAATGTACTACCTTTCGCTCAGTCACTCGTGCTTACTTATTCGGTTTGTCTCAGAGAGTTACACAGAATAAACAGTCGGGCGTTTCAATAAGTATTTATTGAACAGTTGTTATTTTAGTGTAAAATATATGTGCTGCAGCAATCAGCAGACAATAGCAGAGATATATTATCAGCAGTACGATCAAAGTGAAAGGATAGAACAGTTCTACCATATTGCAATAATCATGAATACATACATGAATATAAAAGCATTATGAAAAGTGCGCGTACTCCTACGATGCCTAACTAGATGTACCTGAGTGTACCTAGCATATGTGTAGGTCTAAAGCCTAAGAGCCAAGAATCCCTCTAGGATTTAGTCGAACCCCCATACCTGAATAGAGAGAGTGTGGGACCCCGTCCTGGTCTCGAGTTGGACACCCCGCAAGGGCTGTGTTAGACCGCTGTCAGCTGGAGCGACTGCATGCAGGAGCCTCAGCGTCTCTGGTCAGTGTGTCAGCATGGAAGTCTCGGTTCCCTCTATCTTACCGTGGCAAGATGTGGTGTATTTATACCCTAAAGTGTCTCGTCCCTCAGTATGGTTTGTATTGGTCTTTGTTGGTCATGAGGAAGACGTCAGGGGTGAACTTTGTACATACATATTATGCGGGAGATGTAGCTGGTGAATGCTCATGCATAATTTTTGAGTACATTGTAGGCCTGTGTTCTGGAAAGACCTTGCAGTGTTCTAACCACAGACTAGATAACGTTCAGCCCTCAGAGCTCGTTGTGTACGGTAGGGAACTAATGTAGGTGAAAAATCATGCCTATATTAGGAGCCATGACTATAATAGGGCATGTACGAGTATGACCATAATAGGGCATATACGAGCATGACCATAATAGGGCATATACGAGTATGACCATAATAGGGCATATACGAGTATGACCATAATAGGGCATATACGAGTATTTCTACATTATGGCATAAATGAACAGGTCTACATTAGGGTCTATATACGAAACATAACACCCACTTCACTTCCGAATTGGATGACAATGACCATACTTGAAATCTGGATAATTTAAAAAATATTCACTTGAAAACAGCTAAAACATGGGTTTTAAAAAACTATAAAAAAGTTACAAAATGTTAAAAATAGCTATTTCTTAGTTACCACTTTGAAAAAGTCAATTCTGTCCCATTTATAAAAGTTGCATCACCATAAGCTGAAGAAGGCCATGCTTTTCTAAGCGAAAGTGTCAATTTAGGAAATGTTCCAAATTTTGTTCGTTTATTTATGCAACGAAGCGGAGAAGCCGAATTCTTTCCCAGGACGCGATGAGCCAATTCAAGATTAAGTGTCCTGGCTGGGAGATACAGCATAATTGGTGTTAGCTACTGCAGATGACAAATCCAATGCTTCACAGAGAACGTCAATCGCACATAGATGGAATTCGGCACTGCCAACAGTCGTTGCTGCGGCAGCTTGTGCGGCAGTTGTTACCTCAGTGCCTGTGGAGGAGCCACCTAACCCAGCAGGAGCAAACGGCACCTGTGGATTCTCAAGGAATGCATTCATCAGAATTGGAAGACGCTGGGGACAACGAAGAGCATGGGCCTTTAGGGGGTCCAGCATAGCATCTAGGTCCAGTGGCGTATCCGATGGAAACGTTAGACAGAGATCCGACGTGCATTCTTCTCTGCAGAACAGGCATCGAAGAACAGGTAAGATGCAGTCCACCCAGACTGGTCTAAATGATAGAAACCAAGAGGCGTTCAGTTCTCTTAGGCAAGGTATGCCCAGAAGCTGCACCATGCGTTCACGATATTTCCGTTCCATGAGCGTGACCACCTCCCAGACAGGATTTAGTGTATTGAGGCTGGGTGGGTGCACTTTGAGAGTGCCTGAAAGTCTGCACCTGGGGCACATTTGGTGTCCCTGTGCATAGTCCAGCTCAAACCAGTTCTGGGAGCCATTGGCTCCTGCTCTGGCGCGAAACTGGACAAAGGACATGGGTGTAACCACCCCTCTGTCCTGACCCTCCCCTAGGAGGGTCCCCCAAATCTGTCCAACCCTCTTCCATGGGTACATAAGGGCTTACCTGGGAAATGGGGCCGTCCATTGCGTAGCAGTAATATTACAATCAGGACTCCTGCAATTAGGAACAGGATAAGCGGGAGACCTCCAAAGACGCTTCCCAATACGGAGTGTATAAAATTAGGGATTACTCCGAGAACTGACTGAAAGGTGCTTAATAGTCCTGACCCTATGGTCTTAAATAGGTGTACAATACCGCTCGTATCAGACATGTTAAAGATACGACCCACCATTTCTGCGAAATGAAAGGGGCAGTTTGTACGTATAAGCGCTTGTATCTCAGTCGAGGTCCTTGCAACTTGAAGTTCAAAGATTTCTCGAGCGGAGGTTAAGGGCACGGGTTGCTGTAAAAGCATGGCTTTCAGTCTGCTCAAAGAATTAAATTGTATAAAGGAAACATTCAACGAAGGCCATAACGGGCCTCCCTGACTGTGTTCAGTGGTGGAAACAATACTTGCATACAGTAAGTAACCCGGGAGTTAACAGTGATCAGATAGGCGACGCCCGGAAGCATCCCACAGCAACCTTGATCATTTAACATTAAGTAACTCCCATTCGAGAGCAGCTGGAAAACCGGCGTGATCATGGCCGCTGGGGTCCCTGACATGTGACATGATAAGTTCGCTGCCGAACCACTACATGCTCCGTGTAGAGAAATATCCTGACACATGAGAGAACCGCTCAAAGCGTTCTTGCAGTTTGTACCACTCAGATACACTTCTCGATCCCCATTCCGGCATCAATATCTATATGGTAACTCCCAAGTTTCCTTGATGTATCCCTTAACCATTTTTTCATATTTGCCTGCCTGCCTTTGCTCAAGGCAGTATTGAAACTGAAACGTAGTGACCGGCAGAGTGATCTGGCCATGAATTAGCCATTCAGTTGATGGTAATTCGGCTACAGTGAATGGTAACCTTTCCAGTTTCTCAATACGCAGCATTGTATATTTGGCTCCCCTCTGTGCCATTTCTGTCTGTTTATCGGTTAGATTGTATTCTGAAAACAGAGATGTGGTGTTTATAAAACGCCAGGGCACATAGCCTGCACGCAAAGATTGCAGCGTCCAGCTTAACATCATAATAGAACGTAGCTGAGACTGCCCGTGTTGTAACAAGGCCAGATCTTGTTCTAATATGTCGATTGCCGAAGACACAATGTTGCCTAAGGAGTAAATCCTGGAGGTCAAAGTTGTTAACCCATTATCCACTACAGCTAATGCCTTCTCTAAGTTAATACGGTCTATTTCCCGTATTCTTTCCGCGGCCTCCTGTTGGGATATTTTCCAGTTTTCATTATAATAGGCATAAATGCCAGCATATATGAAACGTTTCTGACATGTTTTCCTTGGGCCTAGTAAGAAATCCCTAAGGTCTACATCAGGTGTGAGTAAGGTCAAGTGATGTTTAACTTCTGTGAGTGTTGAGGTCTCTAGCCAATCAAGGCACAACTTCCCAACACTATAGGATGTCACTACCCCTGGGTGTTGTCTCTGTACATAGCGAGGATCTGGCCTATGGATACTAAATCCCTCGGGTGTACCTAGGAATCTCTGTTGACATGTGTTCGTGTCAATGGGCCAAATCAGCCATCCTGTCCAATTGGGATCCGACCTGTTGTACTGGAGAATGTCATCTAATCTTATCCCATGTGTAGTTGAATTCTGCCCCCCACCCATCTGTGATGGTGTAGAAAACCCAGGTGTGTTCATTTCCTTGTTCTTGGCTAGTCCAAGACAGGATGTCTGTTGCACAGTTTCATTCAGAAATATTATCTGCTGTGGAATGAGGCATGTTCTAAAAAGTGCTTCTGTTCCCTGGACTTGCCAGTCCCTAGAACCCCAGATTGATTTTGAATCTATAGTGTCCTTCCATAGGTCGAAACCCTGTGTAGACAACTGGGCCATAAAGGAGGCAGAGTAAATTTGTTTGGTGTTAGTCAACATAATTTTCTGTGCTGATGTTGTTGCCACTTTGAAATAAAATGACTTTGGGTCAGATGTGTTGAACCCTGAAAAGTATGTGAATTTCTGTGCAAAAGTTTGCGAACTACCTTTTGGAGGAGTTGGGCAGTGTTCCCACTGGTGGTATTCAAATACATTTCTAGGTGTTATAGATTTGTGTAAGAAATGATGACCATAATGTTGGTAAGAGTACAATGTATCATAGTCTGAAGTACCTTCTAACATTTCATTGTTCGAAAATGCTGCAGTTTTTTCTAAATCAGACATTAAATTATTTACAGTTTCAGTGTCCCAATCATCAGAAAATGTACTGGAGGTAATGATATCACTTAAAGAAATTTTAAATACATGTTTAAGCTTTAAAAGTTCAGTCGGACCGAATATATCATAATCAATCTTGTCCCATACTATACCGTCCGGTATAGGAACTGCTGTGATGTTCACTGAAGACAAGTCTCTTGGTTCACGATGTGAAGACTGGTGTGGTTTTAAAATCAAATTGACTCTTTGGGCTGTAGAGCTCTGCTGGAGGTATCGTTCATTAATAAGCATACTAAAAGTTATAATTAAACCTAGCCAGAAAAGAAAAAATAGAATCCCAGTGATATACCATAGTTCAATCCAAGGTGACACCAGGTAAGTCTTTCTAAAAAAGTTCAAAAAGTCAGTGAGTTTCTGTTTGAGTGATTTTTTGGCTGGCGTCGTTTCCGGCTCACTTGGATCCAGTGAAAACGTATTAAAGTTCATGAAATAGCCAGAAGCAGTTCGATCAATTGTTGGAATTGCATCGGGATTTGTTGAAATCGGATTTTGCTCTTGACGAGGCATGTTGAGGTAGATGTCTGTAGTCGGTCTTATTGCAACTTGGTTGTTAAGTTGATTTTCATTTTGAGGATGAATTTCTTGTTGAAGTGGAACGAGTTCCATAGCATTGTTGCTTAGTCCTTTATTCCGTTCAGGTGGCTCTTCAAATGTGATGAGTCTTTCTGTTTGAACTTCTTGGATTGTAGCGAGAGGAGGGCGTCTGCTACTGTGGAGTCCACGAGGCCTACTGTTTACTATCGGCCACATAGTGTAGTTTGATTAGGTCGATTGAGACGAATCTTTTCTCCTTTTTTCCGGCAAGAGACGGCAGAAGTACAGTTCTTGTGCCTTGAATTGCTTAGACCGGTACAGGCTTTCTGTAGGATGGCCCAAATTCTTTCTTGTCAGCAATCTTCTCTCTGACCAGATCCCCGACTTTTGGGATCCAGACAGGTCTTGCCGTTACTGCCTTGACTTCCTCAGTGGCGGTCTGTTTTAAGTGGACGTTGCTTTGTTGTGTCCTGGATTCATTTAGATCCTGTAAAATAGCCAAACGATCATGGATATCAAATGGTTTTTCATCCGCCACTGTGCCTTCACAATCAAGATCAGGTACCCACATTCTTGTCCCAAATAGGACCTCGTAAGGAGTGACACCCACTAGAGAGCTTCTTGGCTGATTGTTTATTGCTCGTAGGACCCCATAAAGGTGATCGACCCATCTACCGCCTTTGCCTAATACCCTAGCTGTTAAAGATTGCTTTAAGTCCCGGTTTTTCCTCTCCACAACAGAATTTCCCTCAGGATGGTACGGAGAGGAGTACCTGCAATGCTACGCCCATTCCTTCCATGGCCTCTTTGTAAGCCCGAGAGCTAAACGCCGGGCCACGGTCAGAATGTAACGTGCTAACTGCGTATGTGCCGATAAAGACTTGCAAATCTTTTATAACAGTTCGAGCGTCAGCACAGCGCTGAGGCCAAACCCATAGGAATCTAGAGCAGGAATCCACTGCAACCATGATATATTTCTTGGCCCCATCAGATTGTAAGGGTCCACAGTGGTCCAAATACACACATGGAAGAGGTTTGTCTGATTTTAGCAATGGTGTCTGTGCTGGGCGTGTTACGGTGGAGCCTTTCATCTGCTGGCAGATGTCGCACTTTAAGACATAGTCTTTGGTCTGCTTTGTTAACCCTGGCCACCAGTAGCGCTGTTTCAGTAAAGAAATAGTCGCTGTGACACCGGTATGCGCAGAACCCAAACCCTCATGTGCTGCTACAATTAAGCCTTGCCTACGATCCATATTTGGTATTACTCTATCCCCCACTCCAGGAATCTGAGCATATGGAATGTTTTGTGCATCTAACTTGTAGGAGTACTTGAGTGGAAATGTTTTAGGTACTGCTGTGCTGCCTTCGCGTGAAGCATTGACAGCTACCATAATCTCGCCGTCTATTCTCGTTTTTGAACGAGTAACTGCAGCTACGGCGGCTGTGCGTACAGCCCCCTTTGCGGCTTCATCAGCCAATGAATTCCCTTCAACGTGAACGGCATCACGCTGATGACTCAGTGTATGTATCACGTGAGCCCTAGGTAGTTCGTTTCTCAACTCCGCTACCTGTTCCCATAGCATTTTATGCTTAATTGTGCCACCTTTTGCATCTTTGAACCCGTTTTGTTCCCAATGATGTAAATATTCATTGTACGACTGTACACAGTAAAAGGAATCATACACAATTAATGTGGGGAATTCGTGTTCCGTATTTACAAGTGCCAGTATCAGTGCTTTTAATTCTGCCAACTGAGCCGTGCAGTCTCCTAGAGATTGCGTTTTAGTGCTACTGGGATGGAACTTCCCACCGAGCATGCAACCTTTAACGATTGCACACGCCGCGCTGTAAGCTTGCTTACTCCCTATGGCCGGTTGAGCAGAACCGTCAGTGTAAATAATGTATTCATACTGATCTAGAGGCAAAATCTCATTTGGTAGAGGATATTCTTGTTCGTATTGCAGGACTGCTTGTGTTTTTAAACTTGGATCAAATCTGTATTCAACATCTGTTGCAGTAAGAGAATTAGCCCATTGTATCCATCTGGGATGTAAGGCTTTCGCATTTGGAATGCTAGCTTTTGTAACAGCTTCAAAAGCTGGTACTGGGGTCACGACAATTATACGTTTACCCTGAGCCAGAGCTCTTTCTCTTGCTACAGCGGTCTGCACTGCTGTCAGGATTTTTTCTGTTGAAGTGAATCGCATTTCTGTGTTTGTGTACAGGTGTGATTTGTATGCGATTGGTACAGTTTCACCTTCATTGAAGGTTAAGTAAGTGTACCCGCATTGACCCGCTATTACTCGGATCACTAAATTGCGTACGTTTACGCGTGTCTGTAAATGTTTTGAAGCTATCATGTCTTCCTGTAGTGAACGTAGGATGTTTGAATGTTCCTGTGTCCATTGTCTGACTGAAAAATCAGGTTTTATTAAGTCGTAGAAAGGTTTTACTCTTTCTGCGTAATCCAAAATGTATGTTCGACCAAAATTTAGGAATCCCAGAATTAATTGTAAATTCTTTAATGATTTTGGAGGTTGGAGCAGCGCGCACTTTTCTAAAACGTTAGCTGCTAGGCTTTTTCCTTCACTTGACAGCTTGTATGCTAAAAATAGGACACTGAGGTTGGGCAATTTTTGATTTTTTTAAATTAAATTTATAGCCCTCAGAGGCAAATCCCATAATAATGGTGCTCTGGTCAAGTGCCTGGATAAGTCATCGTCCGTCAGATAAATATCATCTTCATAGGACAATGCTTCTTCATCCAAATTTTGTAGTAACTCTGTTACCCTTGCTGAAAATAACCCCGGGCTATTCTTATACCCTTGGGGGAGTCGACAAAATTGCCGTTGAGACCCTAGCGCTGAGAATGCGGTCAGATACCTGCTTTCAGGTGCTATATTTTGGCAGAAAAATCCATTCGAGATATCAAGTGTTGTTTTGTATTTTTGTCGCACAATGTTATTCATTAATGCGGCACTGTGTGCATTTTGAACTGCAAATGTCTTTGTGCAGGTGTTTAAATGTCTGTAATCTAAAACTAAACGATATGTGTTGTCAGGTTCTGATACGGGGAACAAAGGGTTGTTCATAGGTGAAGTGCAATTTTCTATCACCCCCTGGTATTCAAGTTGATCTAGGATCTCCCTGACTTGTTTTTTAGCTTCCTGCTTTATAGGATATTGGCTTTGAGCATTTGGGGAAACTTTTAACGGGATCACGTGGTGGGTTGAATCCTCATCCCAACCAGCATGATTTTTGTACAATGCTGGAGCTAGGGCAACCGCCCACGCCTGCGCATATGCATGTTTTAAATGTATGGGAACGAGGTCGGAAAATGCTGGAAAAATTACCTTTTCTCCCTTTGGGCACTCCATGACGAATGCTGGCGGCCAGTCTTGCTCTGCTAATCGGATGTCATATCCAGATGACAAATTTTCCCAAAATAGACCTTTAACTTTCCTGGGCTTGTCCCCCTCCATCCGGAGTGTTATCTCATGTAACTTATGTGGGACACTTACCCGAGTATCAGGTGTTTCCACCGTGATATACTCACTCAACTCCGCTGTCACCAGAAATTCCTTCAGGTTCTGGCGAGCTATCGTTAATTCTGCCGCGCTGTCTAGCATCGTCAGAGCCCGTTCAGAAGCTGTGTCCTCAGAATTCTGGGCATGTCTGATCTTGAGACCTGCTACCTTCTTCTTTTTGAACTGAGGTTTTTGTTTTTGTTTATCTTCTTTTTTAGGTGCGTAGTCCGCAGCGCGTTGCGTGTCTCTGGACTTTGTACGCTCCTCTTGTCTGTGTTCTGACCGTCCTTCCCTCTCGGAGTTTCTTGACGAACCCTGAAAGGAACGAGAGGAACGTGTATCAGTATCCTGATACCTGTCAGGTTTTTTAATATTATCCCTATTCCTGAGGTTATACCTCCTTTCAGAGGGCTCCTGTTGAGGAGACCTGCCTCGGGATTGAGATCTGCTGTCTTTAGACTTTTGTTGCTTTTTATTTTCCCACTTCTTCTTAGAAGAGGTAGGTGTCTGCTTTGTAGTGTCCTTTTCAGGACTGCCCACCAGTTGTGGTTTTAATGCTTTCCCACCTAGACTGTCTCTGCCTAGTTCTGCATATGCAGTTTCAATTATTTTGGGTAGTTCGTGTTTTTGATCTACTGGAACGAACTCCCTTAGGCGTTGGCGGATCGCCACTGAAGCTGCTTCCCCTTTAATGTTAGCTAGTATTATGGCTGATACCTGATCGAAGTTGTTTAGTAACTTCATCCCTAAGTTTAGGGCAGGCTCTGCTCCGTACTCATTTTGTATCTGTCTCAATACATCAGGTACTACTGCTAATGACGGGATACCATGTGTTCTGGTATATATGGCAGCAAAGACTGAACCCCAAGAGGTGCAATCCTCTACCTGTGGTGTGATCCCCATGGGCAAGCAGATTGTTAGAATTCTGTGTTTATCATAGGTGGTAGTATTCGGGAATACTGCCTCAAGCTGAGTTATTTTCTGAGCTATCAAGAATGGTATTTGTTCGCGTTTTGCGGGCATTTTGCCCATTACCGCGTGTAATGTTTGAGGAGTAATTTTAGTTGCTGTACCCTGGAATTGGGTCCCGTTTGTTGCAATTGTTGTTGGTTGAACTGTGAGGGTCCTCATGACGAATTGTGTCAGGTTTCTGTAGATTTTAATTAAATCTCTGTGTTGTACGAGTAATTCTGGCTGTGGCATTGTTCCAATGTCAGGGTGCGGTGTGTAAGCCGCTAGTATTGGCCATGTGGCCCCGTCTCCTCCGAGCGGGCCTAACCTTACTTTGTTTGTTATGTGGGTGGGGCGCCTTTAAACCAGTATAAGTGTTCCTGGTACGTGAGTGGAATTTCTATGTCATCGAATGGACAGTATTCCTCTGGTGCATCTCCATCTACGTAGTAGTGCAATGTCTTTGTTACAGCATCTGCTGCTGGGAATGTAACCCATGAATAGAATACCTCTGTTTTATTTGATTCGTGTGCCTCAATCACGAGAGCTACTACGCCATCCCTTGGTGGTAAACCATTTTTTAATAGTTTCATGGTGAGCGTATGTCTGAATTTAGGTGCAATTTCAATTGCATTTTCGGGTGGTTCTCCGGCTGAGACCTGTAGATTTACTCTTTCTTCATCGCTCTCAGTCATTTTGAAAAGAAAAGCTTTTCCAAGAGAACTTAGTTAAAGGTTTTATGCACAATTTAGGAACTAAATGTCCTTCAAGCTTGATTAACCAACAGCCGATAAATAGGATATCTCGCCTACTCAGCTGTGGCGGAGTTTGTGCCCACCCACTCCAGACGTCTCTGGGGTTTTGTGAGTAGGTTCTCTGAGAATAGCACGACTGAACTACTCAGATTCTACTGTTAAATAAGTACCCAACCAACGTTGGCAGCGCCATGTCGTGTAGTTCCTATAGTACCCATGCAGAACCTGCACGTTTGGATAACATAAACCGTGGGCTTGGTGTTAGACTGACTCTGTGCACCCCCACCGCATATGTTAGCCGGATTTGCATTAGATAGCTCACAGTGCCACTAGAATCTCCTCTTATCGGGGAGAGATTAGTTTCTGGCAACCTTAGATCATGACAACCCAAATTTCTCAGAATCGTGGAAACAATGTACTACCTTTCGCTCAGTCACTCGTGCTTACTTATTCGGTTTGTCTCAGAGAGTTACACAGAATAAACAGTCGGGCGTTTCAATAAGTATTTATTGAACAGTTGTTTTCTAGTGTAAAATATATGTGCTGCAGCAATCAGCAGACAATAGCAGAGATATATTATCAGCAGTACGATCAAAGTAAAAGGATAGAACAGTTCTACCATATTGCAATAATCATGAATACATACATGAATATAAAAGCATTATGAAAAGTGTGCGTACTCCTACGATGCCTAACTAGATGTACCTGAGTGTACCTAACATATGTGTAGGTCTAAAGCCTAAGAGCCAAGAATCCCTCTAGGATTTAGTCGAACCCCCATACCTGAATAGAGAGAGTGTGGGACCCCGTCCTGGTCTCGAGTTGGACACCCCGCAAGGGCTGTGTTAGACCGCTGGAGCGACTGCATGCAGGAGCCTCAGCGTCTCTGGTCAGTGTGTCAGCATGGAAGTCTCGGTTCCCTCTATCTTACCGTGGCAAGATGTGGTGTTTTTATACCCTAAAGTGTCTCGTCCCTCAGTATGGTTTGTATTGGTCTTTGTTGGACATGAGGAAGACGTCAGGGGTGAACTTTGTACATACATATTATGCGGGAGATGTAGCTGGTGAATGCTCATGCATAATTTATGAGTACATTGTAGGCCTGTGTTCTGGAAAGACCTTGCAGTGTTCTAACCACAGACTAGATAACGTTCAGCCCTCAGTGCTCGTTGTGTACGGTAGGGAACTAATGTAGGTGAAAGATCATGCCTATATTAGGAGCCATGACTATAATAGGGCATGTACGAGTATGACCATAATAGGGCATATACGAGCATGACCATATTAGGGCATATACGAGTATGACCATAATAGGGCATATACGAGTATGACCATAATAGGGCATATACAAGTATTTCTACATTATGGCATATATGAACGGGTCTACATTAGGGTCTATATACGAAACATAACACTTCCTTGTCTTCTGGTGTCCTGTGGCAGGATTCTTCTACTTCATGGGGTTTCGTGCTCTCTCTCTCCTGCCAGGTTCTACGGTCCTCAGCGTTTTTGTCCACTCTTTCGCCCGGCCTGAATTGGTTCACTGTTGTTAGGGCCCTGCCTACCTGTTCCAAGACAGAGTGGTCCTTCATTACTGTTCTCGGCCCTTTGCAGGTCCTGCCCAGTTCTACCCTGTGTCTCTCTCTCTCTCTCGCTCTCTCACACCACAGGCACTCCGGCGGTGAGACAAGACGGCAGAGCAGACTCTGGGGTTCACTTCAGGTAAGAAGGGGGTTCACGAGGCTCGTCCTCACATTTCTCCTCCCTTACTTTCTTACTTGTAAGAAATTCTTCATTGGGATATCTTGAGAGGAAGTCAGCATTTGTATGTTTTATCCCTTTCCAATAGAATGTTTGGAAACTAAAGGGCTGCAAAACTATAAACCATCATAAGACACAGTCATTGTTCCCTTTGTTATAGGCCACCCATTAGATGGGAGCATAATCTGAATACAGGGATAATTCACGTCCCTCTAGGTAATATCTCAGAGATTCTATGGCCCATTTAATTGCCAGAGCTTCCATTTCGACCATGGCCTAGTGCTTTTCTAGGGGAAACAACTTTCTGCTTATATATACAACCGGTCGTTCTTCTCCAGTGTCATCAGTCTGTGATAAGACCCACGCCCAGATGCACCGGTTTGGAAAACAATAGGTCGAGTATAGTCAGGACATGCAAGCACTGGTTCAGAGGTGAGGGAGGGTTTTAATGCCTGTAAGACCTTGAGTACGGCTGTGGAGAGTTGCTTCAATTCTTGTTCTGCTTCTCTAGACTTCTTTAAGAGATCAGTCAAGGGGGCCTCTACCTGGGAAAACCAAGGGATACACCGTCAGTAGTAACCAAGTAGGCCAAGGAAAGCACGTAGGTCACTTTTGGTCTTTGGCATGGGTATTCGTGATATGGCTGCAACTATTTCTGATTGGGGTCATATGTGGCCTTACCTCAAAAGAAATCCTAAATATTTTACTTTCCTAGCAGCCAGGTGACTCCTGGTTGGGTTAATCTTCAGTCCGCAGGTACCTAAGGCATGAATAACTGACTAAGTGTCTTAGGTGCAGGTCCCATGAAGGGCTATAGATGACATTATTGTCTATATAAGTGGCAGCGTACTTTCCATGGGGTTTCAGGATCATATTCATCATTCTTTGAAATGTTGCAGGGGCTCCATGGAGCCCTAAAGGCAACACCGTGAAGTGAAGTGGGATGGAGAAGACTATTTACTCCTTGTCTTGTTCTCTCAAATGGATTTGGCAATAACCCTTGCATAACTCCAGGGTACTTATGTATTTTGCCTCCCCCAGTTTTTCTATCATTTCGTCCACTCTGGGAAGAGGATAGGTATCGAATTTGGAGATTTTATTGACTTCCCTGAAATCGATACAAAAGCCCATCGGGTTTTGGTGCTAGGACTATTGGCGAATTCCATTTGCTAAGGGAGGGTTCGATGACCTTCCATCTGCAGCATCTGTTTTACCTCTTTCTCAATGTCCTCTTGTAGGAAAATGCCCCTTTCTGCATGGTTACCCCCCTACTTTTTGCCTGACATTTGATGCCCTTTGACTTGATATGCCCTGGGTCCCTGCCAATCAGGTTCCCAGGGCCTGTGTTCTGTCCCAAAACTGTACCCTCATACCCACAATTGGCACACCTCTGGCCACAGGTAAGCCCCTTGTAAAAGGTACCCTGGGTACCAAGGGCACTGTGACCAGGGAAGGCCTCTAAGGGCTGCAGCACCTATTGTGCAACTCTTAGGGGCCCTGCACTTTAACACCACTCACTGGCATTGCAGGCTGTGTGTTTTGGTGCAGAGGAAAGTGAAGAGTCGACATGGCACACATCCCTGTATGCCATGCCTGCAATCCACTGCCTGTGGCCTAGATAAGTCACCCATCTAGCAGGGTGCACTAAGACTACAGATGAGGGTGCAGTTGCATGAGCACTATACCCCTACAGTATCTAAGTCCATTTTTAGACATTGTAAGTGCAGTAAAGCCATAAAGAGTATGTGGTCTGGGAATTGGTCACAACAAACTCCACAGCTCTATAATGGGTTTACTGAAACCTGGGAAGTTTGGTAGCACTGATTCCAGTGTGGGTTTTAATGCAAAATGCACTCAGAGGGCATCTTAGAGATGTCCCCTGAAAAACGACCAGCCCTGGTGTGGTTCCTGAATGGCTACCTGCCATTTGCCGCCACCAGACAGGTTTTTGGACCCCTGAGTAGAGGGCCTCCGCCCTCTGGGTCCAGAAACAAAGCCCATGCTGGGCAGAGGTATCATGCCTCTTCCCCCAGGATGGGCTAGGTCTATGAAAGGGAAGCTTCAAAGGCCTGCCTCCTTTGTGAGCTGACCCTGCCTTTTGCTGCCTCCAGCAACTGGCTTCCAACGGTTCTGGCCCCCACTTTGGGTGGTAGAATCGGCCGGAAAACCAAGTGAGGAAGAGAGGTGTGCCCACCTTTGCCAACCCCACCCCTCAAGTGGAGGAGGCGAGGTGAAGCATGAAGCACACATCTCAGTCCCCTCCATCGTGAAGATGAGGGAACACAGCCAATTAGAGAGAGGCTCATGCCCCCTCCCACTGGAGGATGGCATAATAGGGGGTGTACTCACCCAAAGGAAGGGACCTATTGGTCCCGACCTTGACAACCCTGTAACACCCCTAAATCTGGCATTCAGGGGGGACCCTGAACCTTGCCTCCTCAGATTACAGAAGAAGAAAGAAGAAGGACCGAAGAGCTGTGCTGAAGAAGGAAGAAGAGGACACCAACTGTCTTGGCCCCAGCCATACCGGCCTGTCCTGACTTCAATCGGCACCCAGCAAAACCCTGGCGTGTCCAGCAGGTAGCAGCCATCCGGAGCCCAGGGGACCTGCCCTGCCTTCACCAAAACGACTCTGTCTCCTGTGAGCACCGGATTTGCTCAACCAAAGACTCCAACACAGAACCCGGACCCAGAGGGCTCAGCGGTTCTGCACCACTCTGCACCCAACGCCCACAGCCTGAGTTTAAATGGCCTCCCCAGCGATCCTGACCTGAGATCTGGTGATCCCTGACCTACCTTGCGCTTCAGACCGACGCCTGCAGCCTCAACCTGAGGGGTCCTCCGACCGCGACCAGAGCTGGTAAGAAGATCTGACGCCTAAAGACACCCCTGCATGTGACGCCCCACCGCCTTGGGTGGCCCAACCGACGGTGTTCAGGCATCCCTCAAGAAACCAACTTACCTCTCCTGCCAGTGGTTGCCTTCAGGAAACCTCCTTGCCCGAGCCTGCAGCTTTTCTTCCAAACCGGAGATCTCCATGAAAAACCACAGGGCTCCCGACATCTTCTTGGCACTCTGCATCCGGCCGCCTCCGTGCCACTAGTGGTGCAGCTCCTGTGGTGATTGTTGGCCCCTGCATTGCTGATCCCAACCCCAGGAGCTTTGCTCCCACAACCAAGTGGCCTGCTCGTAAGCAGCCCCCAACCGACGGCCCCCTAGCCCATTGGCTAACATTGGGCCCCTGCCCTCTACACCTGGCTGCGCTAGTGCCGCTGGTGGTGCGAATTGAGTGTCTAACTGAACCTTGGGGAACCTCTAAACCCAAAAATCTATTCTTGTAGGCTGTTTACTTACCTGCAAAACGATAACCTTCTTTTCTCCCATCAGTTCTTGCCTGAGTGAATACAATAAATGCTTAACACACCCTCGTGATAAGCCTAACTCCTCGACCACACTACCACAAAGAGAGCTTTAGTAATTATCTAATTTAGCCTCTTCAATACCTCTGGGGATCCACTGAACTCTGTGCACACTAGACCTTACTTTGGTATAGCATATACAGAGCCAGCTTCCTACACCTCTTCACAGGCTTCCAGGATGCGGTATGGTCTCAAGCACTCTTTCTTCCCCGGAGGCGTATTTGTAAGATGGTCTATGACAGTGGTCTTGCCTGGAATACCTCCTGAAGGGGTCGTAAGTGGGTTCCAAGAGCTTGGTTCAGGCTTTCAGTGAGGTCTGTATCGATACATTGATTATACAAGAGAGTTTTGTGTAATAGATCTGGGATACCTTTTTTGTCAAGGTTCAACTCAATATAAATGACAGGAGTCACTTGTTCCAACACTTTATAAGGGCCTTGCCATTGACCCAAAAGCTTGTGTTCCGAGGAGGGCTTCATTGAAAGGACAAGATCCCCTACGGTCAGGGTGCGAGCCTTTTCCCTTTTGTCATACTGAGATTTTTGGGCTTGTTGGGCATTCTCCAATTTGTTCCTCACTATATTTATAATCTAACCTAAGTGTGTTTTAAGACTAGTAACATACTCCAAGAGGGTCTTTGTCTAGTCCTTTTCTTGTTCCTCTCAGGTCATGTCCAGCTAAGAACAGGGCAGACGACCAAAGAGTAACTCGAAGGGAGAAAATCCGGTGCTCTTTTGGACTTTACATCTGATTGCAGAAAGAGCCATTTCGGGAATCCTAATCTTGAAAATATGTTTATCATAGCCTTTGCTATGTGGGTTGTGTTGGGCTGTCATAGCGCCATTGCTTCGGGATACCGAGTGGTGTAGTCCACCATGACAAGGACATATCGGCATCCACTACGTGAAGGGAGAAGGGGACCAATATCCATTCCTACTCTCTAAAATGGTTCCTCGATCACCAGAAGAGGGAGCAAAGGGACCCTTGAGGGCTGATAGCAGCTATTATTTTGCCATGCAGGGCATTCCCTGCAATACGTCTTCACCTGCTGTTGAAATATGCCGGGCCAATAAAATCTACCTAGGATGGATTTTTCTGTTTTGTTCTGTGCTAAAATGTCCACCCAGTAAATGGCTATGGGCCAGGAATAACATTTTCTCCCTAAAGGGAGTGGTATTAATAGCTGTTGGGGTTGGTTTTTCCCTCCCTTCCTGTACAATAACCCCTCCTTAAGAAAGAATTGTGGACCTACTTCCTCAGGATCTTCCTGCTCAGAAACTGTGTTACATGCTTCTCTGACCAGGCGGTCCTCAATTTGGGCAGCCTGGAAAGTTCAATCAGAGTTCCATATAAAGCCATCAGTACCTACAGGCAATGCAACCTGTGCTGATTTATTTTCTTCTCTTCTTTGCTTCTTACTCTTCTATTCTTCCATGATAGGCCATTCATAATCCTCGGCCTGGGAGAACGGTGCATTTCTCCACCACTAGTCACTTTCCTTTCAGGTGTCTTGGACTAGGCTTTCCAGGTTGGGATAGTCGTTACCCACAATTAATGGTTCTGGTAATTTAGGAATGAGTCCCACCTGTAGAGGTACGACGGAGTCAGCTTGGTGTTGCAGGTGGACCTCCGTCATGGGATACAGGTTCATCTCCCCGTGGACACATTGGATGTTTACCATTCCTGTTGGGTTTGTTACTCCGTCTGAGATTAACTGAGGCCGGATAATGCCCTGATGGCATCCGATGTCCACCAAGGCTGTAACGGGTTCCCCATTCACCTTCATCTGACAGTGACAGGGGAGTTGAGCATTGGTTGTAGTACAGTAGAGACACCTAACCAACCCAACCTCCATAGCTTCTTCCTTCTGGGGACAGTGTCGAGCAATATGTCTGAATCCCCCACAATGAAAACACTGCGGTCCAGGGAGTGGGGGCAGGACCAGGTACCAATGTCACTACCTAGGGCTTCGAGGTCAACCCAGGCCTGTGAGTGTACACTAACATTATGAGGCCTACCCCAGGTCACTATCCAATCCTGCAGAGTCCCCTGTGCACAAGGCTACCTGTGGGCAGTTACCGGGCTGCGCATGACAGGCGTCTCACACTTGCAGCCCTTACACATGTGCACACATGTGTGCACACATGTGCGCGTGTAACCAGCCAAGTGACCCTTACCAGTGTTGCATCGCAGTGGCCTTATCTTAAAACGCGGACACTGGCGGTAAACACACGCAGTCCATTTACTGTGAGTTTACCATGGGTGAGTCTCCAGTGATGGGGTCACCCACAGTAAAAACGTCACATACAGGGGGTCAAATAGCAAACAATGCAGGCGCATTTGATGGGCAGAACTATCGCCTTACAGCAGGTAAGTGAAGCAAGCAAGCCAAACTGCTTCAAAATAATTTTGTGCCAGACTCGGTTGCGGCTTGCTCAAGAACATTTTGAAAATGTAAGGGAAAATGTGTGCATTTTACACCGCATTTTCCCCATTTAAAGTTACAGGTTTAGTATGGATTTCTAAAGGGGTATTCAGGAAACGTAACTATACATCAGAGAGCCCACCCCATGAAGCATTATTTTATTCGAAGCAGTAGGTACTGTACTCAGGCAGTGTCCATTCTACTTTAGATGGCACTGTCTTTTCCTTGATTTGTTAAGTGCAGTGAACCTGGCCAAGTAGGGCGTCGGAATGCTGTACAACATAAAAGGAAAGCATGACGAGTAGCAATTGAGGGAATTACAAACTTGCCATTTCTCGTTTTCAAAGGCGTGTCTCAGCAGGGCTCTTGTAAATTAATGGGATTGTATTGGCAGTTGCATGCCAAACTAAGCAGAACAGTTCTGTGAATAGTATGGCAACACTTTCAGTGTTTACCAAACTGTGAATTTACTTAATCCTATGTGATCTTTTATTTTCCCTTGCAATCTTTTCCTGCACACTCAGAGCTGCTGAATATGTTTGATGCCCTCCACGGCCCTCAAAAATATTTTTGGGAAAGCAGTAGCACACGCATATGTGTGTAAGATTGTGTAACGCACCTTAAATGGTCTTGGAAAATCAGGCAAGAAACAGTGAATAAATGACAATAAATATTATTAACTTTTTAGCATAGCTGCTGTCATAGCAGCTCGTCTCAGAAGGGCAGTAACTGTGGTGGGATGTAATATGTGGAAGAAAACCACAGCTGAGCTCCTGAGCAGACTAGAGCTGGGTCCCAAATTCAGAGGCTGGGTCCTGAGCAGCTAATCCCAGCCTGAGCCAGGGTCAAGTTCAACGGTGTGCTCTCAGACTTTTTCACTGCGTCTAGAGACACAGGGCAGGGATGTCCCTTATTCTCCCTCTAATTTGTGCTATACATGGAACCCTTGGCTGGGAAAATCAGGGCCAAACCAGAAATTACAGGGGTCCCTATTAACAAGCATGTATATAAATTGGCGCTCTATGCGGATGATGTAATCCTCACTTTGACAAACCCCTCTTGTTCATGGTCACTTAAGTTCTTACTGTTCGAATTTGACTCTTCTGGGAGGGTCTCAGTCTCGAAAATCAGCCCTCAGAAATCGCTGATGTTGAACATTTGAATCCCAAGAGAAACGCAGGATATTTGCAACACACATATTCACAGGCTTGGTCAAATAAATATGTCCAATATCTGGGAATCAAACTCTGTTCCTCTCTGGCCAAAACAGCCACTCCTACTTATGGTGATTTGCTCGTCCTAACCTGCAGGGTTCTTCAATCTTGGCACATGCCCGGCCTTTCTTGTTTGGGCAGAATTGCAACAATTAAGATGACCTTCCTACCTAATTTACTCTGTGTATCCCAAACCCTGCACCTACACCACCGCCCAAAACTCTGGAAATGATACAGAAACCAGTAGAGAGTTTTATTTGGGAGGGCAGGAAACACCGATTACCAAAGAAACCTGTTTATCTGCCCAGGGACTGGGGTACCTGGGTTTCCTCAACCTCTCAGACTACTACCTTGCAGCCTAACTTAGATGCATTGTGGAACGGATGGACACAAATCTGAAAAACATTGGGGGTATTTTACAGCCCAGCATATGCTGGTATGCATTTTTAGAAGGTCCCATGGTTAAGCAAAAAGCACTGATCGCATTGATTTAATCCTCGCCGGTCACTAGAGCTACCACCCAGGACTGGGACAGGGTGGCTTGCGTGAGGGGACTTACATCTATGCCATCACTGCTAACCCCATTGTAGGAAATCCCGATTTTATTCACTCTGCGTCAGGGTTACCCTTTATCTAACGGTAGAAAGTGAACTGTAAAAGAATTGGGGACATGTATGTTGCTAAGAAGATTAGATTAGTGATGTTCTGCATCCACTGCATTGAGAAAACTTGACTGGTTGCCTATACATAAGAGGGTCCTTTTTAAAATTCTCCTACTGGTGTTTAGGGCATTCAATCATAGTGGACCATCATATCTCATGGCCCGTTTTATGCATTACAAAACACAGAAGGTGTTGAGGTCTTCTTTTGCCAATCTCCTAAAGCCTCCGCCCTTCAAACTTAAGACCCAGTCGGGAAAGTCTTTTTCAGTACTTGGCACCAGAGCCTGGAACCAACTTCCGAATTCTATAGACAGTGAAGCAACATTCAAGAAAAGTCTGAAGACTTGGCTCTTTACGGCACCTGACTCTCTTTGCCATTCTTTAATTTAAAAACCTCTCTTTCCGTTCTCAGTCTGGCTTACGGTTTAGGCCCATGTTCGAGCGACAGGATGCTCCATTTGGAGTGACAGTTTGCCCTATACAAGAATACCTTTCATTCATTCCCAATGCTCTAAACGAATACATTTTGAGGTCCCTGAAAAGGAACAACTAAGATACTGGCACATTAAACACTGGGTCAACCAGGCTACTGTTATAACCCATGCTAGTAGACCCCTCACTCCCTTTGAAATATGGATCATTTACAAGAAGAATGATAAGCATCTACTATCTGATATCCACAGGTTTCTACGGGGTATTCTCCCCTCGCGACGACATCTGCACAAAAGAGATTGGAATTAGAATTGGAACTCTCACTCTCAGAAGAGGAATGGACCATTATTTATCATAGAGCTCACACCACTGCAGAGTGTACAACAGGAATCATGCATTACTGGTATTACACTCCAGCTCGATTACATGGATGGAATCCCTCAAGGCCAGAAAGGTGTTGGTGAAAGTGTGGCGGCATAGGCACATTAACACACCTGCTGTGGTGATGCCCCAAACTAAAGAGGTATTGGCAAGAAGTTGGAAGATATAAATGCTAGTTTTTACAAAGGCATTCCACAATTCCTTTCATACATTCTTCTTGGTCCACCTAACAGACAGACCTACCCACTCTGCTCACACAGGGGCAAGGCCATATCTTTAGCACTGTGCGCAGCCAGGCAAGTCATCACCGCACTGCGGGGTTCTTATTTTTTTTTTCCGGAGATTTATAAAGCTCGAACTTGACCCAATGGTATCAGGTATCAGAGCGCTTTACATGAGCACCAGTTGCGTTACACAAGGACCCATTAATTTTTGTTGGTACGGGGAGATTAAGTGATTTGCCCAGAATCACAGGATGTTGAGCATCGTTGCTGAAACTCAAACCCGGTTCCGCAGATTTTAGGTCGACCGCCCTAGCCATTAGGCCACATCTTCTCCCATTATTGTGTCTCAGACCACAGATCCTGGCTTTATAGGCTCTGGGATCTCTTGGTAATGGAAAACTTTCGGCTGACTAGGATCACAAGCTAGACCGCTTTGACAAAATATGGGACCTTACATATCTTTTCTAGCAAGAGCCTTCAGGGAGCTCTCATGCCCACAGACCATGAACATTTTGCAGTTGCCCTTGGTCAGTACCCTGAGACCCCTGCTGACGGCAGTAGATCCTGCATTGCCCCAGGATGGGTGGGAGGTTGTTGCATAACTGTGGGTGAGAATACAGCCATTACTGAGGCCTGGGTATTGTTACATATGTGGGGTTCTGGAAGGGGGAGGTTTTCTTTTTTAGTTCAATCCCTTCTTTACTCTCTATGGGGCTTATTTACAAGCCCCTTGCGCCGCTGGTGCGTCACTTTACGTCACTTCACTTCATGTATGAATGCTACGCCTCCACAGGGGAGGAGTAGGGAGGCGCAAGGAGGAGAAATATTTTCATTTCTTCTCGTTTTTTCCTCCTTCTATGTGTCTGGCATTCTGTGCCACACATAGAACGAGGAAATCACCTCTTGTGATTGTTTGTGTGCAGGAAGGTGTCCCTTCCTGCACATAAACAATCATTGAAAAAAATTACGCTTTTCATCTTCTATGTGTGCTGCATTAAGCAGCACACTTAGAAGTTTCAAAGCGCCATTTTAGATTGTTTATGCGCAGGAAGGGACACCTTATCATACAAAAAGATGGGATTCAACCCACAATACGTCATTCGTCTTAAAATTTTCCATTGCACCTCTAGGCAGTAGCTTTTTTTCTTTCATGAAACAAATTTAATTAATGATATCTTCTTCCAGTGGCCTTGGCTTCCAGACAGACCAGATACGCAAGGCATCCTCCCTTCTCGCTTCCCAGCCATCTTCAAAGACATTCCGGGTCTCTCCTTAACTCTGAAAATAACGATGTGTTTCTTTCACCTGCAGTAGGATGAGAACATTCTAACTTCGAACATAACAATCATTTAATTATTTATTTCTCAAGAGCAAGGAGAATTGAAACACTAACTTTGGACCTATAGTTCAGGCAACTTAAACTAATCACAATTACGATATATAGGAATAATATTGTCCTGCACATTATGCATGAAGGAATCATAATACATACAAAGTTCTACTTAATTGCGTTCACTAGTTTCAACATCAAATGATTCAAATAAATGTTTCTTAATAATCATAAAACACTGCAAACAATACGAATACATGAGAGTGCGTTTAAACTATGAGTATAGTGCACTCATACAAAATAGAGTGCTATCAGCGCTCTATCAGTTCCCCCTCTTATGACTAGTGTCATAACACCAACTTTCTATTCTACTGTAGTTTTTCTCCTTTTAGAAGAGACCGACCTAAACAGAAGCTGTAGCTTGCCGTCCCTGTCTGAATCGTTCTAACCCCTTGAGGTGCTGATAATGTCTGTCCTGCAGTTGCTCAAGTTGGTGCTCTCGCTTTCTCAAAACAGTCTCCTGATGTCGTGCCCTTTGCCATTTGTAAGCCTTGATGGCTCCTAGTAGGACAATTATACAAATGACAGCTATTATAATAGGCTTCAAGATATATCCCATTATACCTTGTCCCAAACTTCCAAACCAACTGCCTATCTTGCCAAATCCTTTCCCCACTTGTTCCCAGAGTCCTTCAGCAGCCATCTCACGTAACTCTTGGTGTATATCTGAAATATTGTTGATATATTTCCTTATATCCCGACTGTTGTCAGGAATATAAGTGCAGCACTGTTGAACTTTCAATAATTTGCAGACTCCTCCGGCTTTTGCTAGCAGCACATTTATCAAAACCAGCTCCCCATCTACAAGTAATAAAATCTGAGCTGTATTTATTGAGAGCTTATCCACTAATGTTGCCAGCTTTCTGATTTTCAAATCATTCAGAATCACACCCATACTCAGTATCATAGCCCCAAATATGGCTCCAATCACTTCTCCCGCACTCACACCACGTTTTCCTCTTTGAGTTCTTTTCCTTTCTAGAGGCCATAAATCATCCACATGAAAAATCTTAGGAAATACCACAGCCAAATAACAAGTGCCATACCAATTTTTGGGCAACTTCACATAGGCATTCTTTCCACACACAAAATACACATTGGGCACTATTGTTATTTTGTCCAATAATGCTTTTCTAATTGATTCTTCGATCAAAAAGACATGCTCACAATCACTCTCACCCACAAATATCTTGTCATAGGAGGTGGTCGGGTGTCTAATGCACAACTTCCCCTTCTGCTGGAAATCTAATGCTATGGGTCCAAAACTCCCCTTTGCTTTATGATCTAATTCTTCTTTAGTCCATGGGGTAACCTTGTGCTTTGGATCTGGTCTAAATAGAGTCTGTCTATGCCGATCTTCTATCTGATCTATAAACTTCTTTTCAATGTCAGTTAACATGCAGGTCAAATTGTGTCTATGGGCATAGGACGTATCTAAAGTAATGGTAGGCACGAAATACTTTGACATTCGCTCTACTTCCTTATAATAATCATATTTATTCATGTATTTAAGAACTGGGACTTCCGAGAGTACCACATCCAAATTAGAGAAATAGTACTTGAAGTGTGCCTTGCTGTAAAACATGCTCAACAACACACTACATGTAATGCCATAGGTCACAGGCAAATGATGATATCGAATGCCTTCTTCTACTGAGGCTGGTAATTGCATACACACATAGCAATCCTTCGCTTCCATGGTATCCACATACTCATACAATAATCGAGCATACGCATTCAAAGTGAAATCACCCTTTGACAAATCAACATGAAATCTACGACTGGCTTCCTTAATCATTTCTAGATCCCTTGTGAATGCATCCTCATCTATCTCGGAGATTGGTGTAGTGAGTGTTGCGTGTACCCTATTTTGTCCGACATCCTGAGATCCAACTAGAGATACAACAATCACCACAGTTATAACAATAAGCACCACTACAATGAGGGTGCCAATGATGCACTTCTGTTTGCGTGTTGATTTTTCGGACACCATGGTTTCTACTGATCCGTTCCGAAGCCCAAAAGGGAAAACACAGTCTCTTTCTGTTTTCTTTTTTTTACCAATGTCTTTCTCACGTCTCTCCTCCCATGCAATTAATGTCAAAGTTCATTCGATTGATACTAAACCTATTGAAGAGATGTAGTCAGCCCTATTCCTCACTCCATCATCTACTAGAAAGTCCCTAATTTTAAATCTTCTTAAACTGGGGTCTAAGTTATCTTCTTTCTAAGGCCTAATGCTTTCTTTGGTTATAATTCAAGCTTCATCGTTAATGATATTTGATCCAAGTATTTCGAGGACAAATTGCAAAATCTCCTCACGAATTTCTCCTAATTCTTGCGCGGTGAGCTGTCGGCCAAATGAAGGGAAGATAACCTGATTGAGGATCAGGAAACGCAATCCACTCAGCTTTGGAGGATTTGGAACTTGCAGAGTTAGCTTTCCAAACGCTTCTACGCCTGGGACCAGCAACTGTATTTCAATCGAGAGGGTGTCCCCTCCGTAGCTCACCATACCAGCTCCCAACCTCCCGGACTTCGCTGGGCTCTGCATCTGCAGCCAGGTACGTCCACTCAGGAGATGCGTATCTTCGAGACGCTATTCTTTCTCTTCTGGAGCGTCTCAGACCATCCGGTCTTTCTTCAACGTCATTTTGATCTGATTCAGATGTTTCAGGAATCAGAGCGAGATCTTTCTCGGATGCAAGCTTTATATTCAGCCTTTTTTTTCTTGCTGGCCACTTTTTCGCTCTGGCATCTGCTCTCCTCTCTTCCTCTTGATCTGATCCTTCTGCAATAGACCGCTCACCTTGATCTGGTGCACAGTTCACTTCTGCAATATCCTCTATTTCAGGATCTGGGCTCAGTTCAGGAGCACTCAGCTCTCGTCTTTCGTGCTCACTTGGCTGGTCTGTTTCATCCGAAACTCTTACAGCTGGGTCTGTGCCTTCGTCGTTGTCTGTGTCAGGTCCACACATGCTTCTCGGAACCAGGGGACTCTCTTCCTCTGCAGGCGCTTGAACTCAGCGAGTGTGGGAAGCGTGGATCCAATTCGGCAATCCTCCACACTTCACAGCGGTACTTGTGACCAATATCACCTGATATGGTCCTCGCCAGCGAACATCAAGACAACTTGTCATGATGTGCCCTCCCGGGACTCAATGCAAGAAGAGGAGGATGACCAGTTACCTCCTTACGTTTCTCCTGTGCTTTTTTTGCAGTCGCCCTGGGATACACTTAACCAGGATTGTAGCGGTCCCTTTAAATTTTCAGCGTCCCACACCCGGGAGGAGAAGACGTCACACGGGACAGGGTCACATGCACCAATAGGATCACCTGATGACGTGGAAGCCCCTCTTTTAACCAATACAGAATCCGAGGAGGTTGGCGCGTATTGGGATCACGGAAGCTACGAGTCCAGAAGGAGCCGGAGAGAGACCACGGAACAGAGAGAAGACGCTGACCAAGCCCCGCCGCGCTACGCAGAGCAGAGGACTCCGAAGTCTCAGCACAGCCCTCGAGGAAGGAACTACGAACGGGAGCCGGACCCAATCCGGTACCACGAGACTGCCAGCCACGCTCACGGAGGAGCGTGGCTCCCAGAGGTACGTGATCGAGTGCGTGCCTGGTTTAGAAAGGGGTCTCCCACAAGTGCCCAAAACCTAGGGGAGGTGGAGAACCCTCAGCCCTTAACACCCAAGGCGAACGCTTTTTGTTTTCTTCTTAATTTTGTTGGTATCACACAATCGTTTCGTACGGCGTTGGTGACGGTACGGGTGTTCTTCCCTCACTCCTTCCCCCTTTGCATACGAGTCGCACAGGCTCCCAGAGTGACGACTATTTCTCTTTTCTTTATTTTCCTCTACGGTACCCTGACCTCAACCTGCCGGATGCGGAGGATAATCCATGGGGAGCCTTCTACCTATCCCTGACGAATAGGAACCCAGAGACCAAATGGACTGACCTTGCTTTATGTTATCGTTTTTGCCTAAAAGAAGATTGATTAATAAATCTTCCTAGCCCACATATGGTGTCTGTCTCTGGCTGAAATACCACACATGGTGTCAGAAGTGGGATTCCCTGTCCATTGTAAGACGAAATGGAGGACCTTCTTCAACAACTTGTTGCCGGCCAGACAAAGCTGGAGTGGGCACTCGAGAGACATATGTCCTCAGCGCAAGCGGATAGAGAACTATTCAGTACCTCCATGAATCAGCAAATAGAAGGCCTATACAAACTATCCGACCGACAAGATGAGATTACCAAAGTGACAATCCCACGTCAAGGGTCTCCATCCCCCTTTCCGAACATCGTCCTGCATAAATATGTCGCCGGGGATGACCCAGATTCTTTCCTTCTAAACTTCGAGCGTGCTGCCCGAGCATCAGGCTGGCCTGAGGGCAAGTGGCCTTTTTTTTAGGCCCCCCTGTTATCGGGTGAGGCCCAAGCCGCCTATCAAGCGGCCAATCCTACGGGCACTGCTAGCTATGCTGTAATAAAAGAGGTCATCTTGGACCACCTGGGGCTTGATGCTGAAGCCTACCGGGTGCGTTTTAGGAAGGAAAAGGGTAACCCCGGAGACACGCCTAAAACACTCTTTCATAGGCTGAAGACAGCCGCGGACAAATGGCTTAAACCTCAGGAGCATACCAAGGAGGAAATAATGTCATTTATTTACCTCGAGCAGTTTTTGGAGGCCCTGCCATACCCCACCCAACGATGGCTAAAACAGCACACCGGCCTTTCTGTGGAACAAACTGTGGAAATGGCCACTACTTATTCTAGGGCACAACCAAGGACCTCCATATGGGATGGAGAAAACAAGCCTCGCCCTGCAACTGGTAAACAAGACAAAAGAGTAATCAACAGAATCCCGGTAGAAGACGCTAGAACACGTCCATCAAAACCCGCTGCTCCTGCTGCAAAAGGACCGCAGTGTTTTGAATGTGGGGCATGGGGGCATATAGCCCGCTTCTGCCCCCAAAAACGGAACACAGACGAACCCATGGACGTTAGCTACCTCCCACGACATGTCATGTACTCTGAAGAAATGGGCACAGGCTTCTATGTAAGTTTGGTCATTGACGGGGTGCATGTAAAGGCTCTCTTGGACTCCGGGTGTAGACAATCTGTCATCCAGGGTTCCTTAGTCAAACCCGAGAATATCATAACCCACCGTCAAATACCCATTAGATGCGTACATGGGGACATTAAAATCTATCCAGCAGCTTCCATAAAAAACAGAATGCCTGATGGGAGGGATCTCCGGGCTATTGTAGGAGTCCTACCGAACTTACCCGAGAAGCTCATATTAGGAGTAGACCATCCCGAGTTCATGAAATACCTTAGTATGAAGGTTAAAACTCACGCCCATAAAACCTCTGTTCTTCTTACCCAAGCTCCATGGCAAGGGGATAAAAACTTCCATTATGCCCAAAAAAACGACCCTACCCTCCAGGTAGCATGGCAACAGGCAACCCTTCCTACCACTACCTACCCAGCGTTCTTAACAGAAAACAAACTGCTATACAGAAAAGGCTGCCCGACGGGTCCCGCCCAACTATTGGTTCCCCAAAGTTTTAGGGAGCAGGTCATGTTTTTGCGCACACCCACCTCCTAGCCGGCCATACAGGAGCGCAGAAAACCAGTCAGATTATCCTGGAACATTTTTATTGGCCTGGTATACCCGCACAAATAACCAAATATTGTCAAGAGTGTGAAGTATGCCAGCGGAAAAACCCCTATCGCCCACCCGCCGCCCCTTTGCAACCTTTACCGATCATCGGGAAACCATTTGATCGCATAGGCATGGACCTCATCGGTCCTTTGCCTAAATCCCGAAAAGGCAATCTCTATGCACTTGTCGTTATCGACTATGCCACCCGGTACCCTGAGGCTTTTTCCCTACGAACACCAAACACTGTGACGATATGTGAGAAACTGATGGAGCTCTTCTCGCGGGTAGGTTTTCCCCGCGAGATACTCACAGATCAGGGTACGCCATTCGTATCATGTTTGATGGGTCAGGTATGTAAGTCTTTGGACATTACACAAATAAGAACATCTGTTTACCACCCTCAAACAGACGGATTATGTGAACGGTATAATGGCACGATAAAACTAACCCTGAAAAAAATGATGACAGCCGAAGGAGCTGATTGGGATGCGTTACTGCCTCTGGCACTGTTTGTCATCCGCTGCCAAAAACAGAGCAGTCTGGGTTGTTCTCCATTCGAACTCCTGTATGGAAGACAACCTCGTACACTCCTCGAGATGACCAAGGAAGCCTGGGAAAAGAGACCCCGGAGGAAACCCAGGCATTGCTTGACTACTCCAGAGGACTGAGGACAAGGTTGTCTAAATTACGGGAGTTCGCACATAGCAACCTAGAGAAAGCTCAACGGAAGCAGCAGGTGTTCTATGACAAAGGAAAAAAGTGGCGACATCTACAAATACACGATTGGGTCCTGGTTCTATTACCCACTTCTCTCCCCAAAGGCCGGTCCGAATGGAAGGGACCATATGAAATAATAGAAAAACTGGGTCTCACTACATACAAGCTCCGCCTCTCCAAGACTAAAACCCAGATCTTTCACATTAATCTGTTAAAGAAATGGTTGGGGCCGCTCCCTACACCTAACCTAGTCACGATAACTACTGAATCCACTCTACCACATCTCGACGTAAATAAGGACCTACAAAGAGACAAAAGGGAGACCCTGGACACCTTACTTTCCTCCTACTCTGACATCTTCTCTGACAACCCCGGGCAGACCTCCCTAGTCGAGCATTCCATCCCTTCCACGCCCGGGAAGGTCATACGGCAACGACCGTATAGGATTCCGGCTGCCCGACGAGCAGCTGTTGAAAGTGAGGTACAAAACATGCTTGCTTCCGGCATTATAAAACCCTCAAAAAGCGAATGGTCCTCGCCTATTGTCTTGGTCCCGAAACCCGACGGCAGCATAAGATTCTGTATTGACTTTAGGGCAGTGAATTCAATCACCCAGTTTGATTCCTACCCCCTACCACGAGTAGACGAATTAGTTGAGAGATTGGGAGAAGCCAGGTACATTACAACCATAGATTTGACCAAAGGTTATTGGCAAGTACCCCTTTCCCGACAGGACCAACACAAAACGGCTTTCTCTACACCTTCCGGCCTCTATGAATTTACGGTACTGCCATTCGGCCTGCATGGCGCACCCGCCACTTTTCAGCGCCTCATGGACGTCGTCCTAAGAGAACATCAGGGGTACACCTCCGCGTACCTTGATGATATCATTATTTTTAGCCCCAACTGGGAACAACATCTAGTACACTGCCAGAACGTTCTACAGGCCCTCCATACTGCTGGATTACACATTAACTCAAAAGAATCCAGAGTCGCATATCCAAAAGTCCGATATCTAGGCTATCTCTTAGGGAACGGACTGATAGAACCCCAACAGGAGAAAGTCGAAGCCATCACCAATACCCCGTTTCCCACAACAAAGAAAGGGATCCGAGCATTCCTGGGGTTGCTTGGATACTATCGCAGGTTTATCCCACATTATTCCCAGATAGCTGCGCCCTTAACCGACCTGCTCCGGAAGGGAATTAGAGAAAAAGACCTCCTGTTACCTCCCTCCCAGGCCTTCTGTGAACTGAAAAGAACCATCACCTCTGCTCCTGTGTTGATATCCCCTGATTTCAATCATCCATTCATTCTCCAGACTGATGCCTCCGACACGGGTCTGGGTGCGGTACTTTCTCAAGAGACAGGGGACGGGGTTGACCGACCAGTTGCCTTCATCAGTCGTAAGTTGTTCCCACGTGAGAAAAACTATCCAACTATTGAGAAGGAGTGCCTAGCGGTCAAGTGGGCGATTGAGAAAATGAGATACTACCTGGAAGGGACATCTTTTCTTTTATATACTGACCATGCACCCCTCCAATGGTTGTGTCGCAACAAGGGGAACAATGCCAGGGTTCTTAGGTGGTTCCTCTCCCTTCAACCCTTCTCCTTTGAGATTCGTCATCGAAAGGGTAGTTGCAACGCAAATGCTGACTTTTTGTCCCGTGTTCCTCAGTTCCCCGAGCGGGACCTGTCTAGGGGAGGGATGTGTCATGATGTGCCCTCCCGGGACTCAATGCAAGAAGAGGAGGATGACCAGTTACCTCCTTACGTCTCTCCTGTGCTTTTTTGCAGTCGCCCTGGGATACACTTAACCAGGATTGTAGCGGTCCCTTTAAATTTTCAGCGTCCCACACCCGGGAGGAGCAGACGTCACACGGGACAGGGTCACATGCACCAATAGGATCACCTGATGACGTGGAAGCCCCTCTTTTAACCAATACAGAATCCGAGGAGGTTGGCGCGTATTGGGATCACGGAAGCTACGAGTCCAGAAGGAGCCGGAGAGAGACCACGGAACAGAGAGAAGACGCTGACCAAGCCCCGCCGCGCTACGCAGAGCAGAGGACTCCGAAGTCTCAGCACAGCCCTCGAGGAAGGAACTACGAACGGGAGCCGGACCCAATCCGGTACCACGAGACTGCCAGCCACGCTCACGGAGGAGCGTGGCTCCCAGAGGTACGTGATCGAGTGCGTGCCTGGTTTAGAAAGGGGTCTCCCACAAGTGCCCAAAACCCAGGGGAGGGAGGAGAACCCTGAGCCCTTAACACCCAAGGCGAACGCTTTTTGTTTTCTTCTTAATTTTGTTGGTATCACACAATCGTTTCGTACGGCGTTGGTGACGGTACGGGTGTTCTTCCCTCACTCCTTCCCCCTTTGCATACGAGTCGCACAGGCTCCCAGAGTGACGACTATTTCTCTTTTCTTTATTTTCCTCTACGGTACCCTGACCTCAACCTGCCGGATGCGGAGGATAATCCATGGGGAGCCTTCTACCTATCCCTGACGATAAGGAACCCAGAGACCAAATGGACTGACCTTGCTTTATGTTATCGTTTTTGCCTAAAAGAAGATTGATTAATAAATCTTCCTAGCCCACATATGGTGTCTGTCTCTGGCTGAAATACCACACAACTCTTCCTCACGTGCTTGCGAACTAGTACCCAATCACCTGGATTAAGATCATGCAGCAGGTCTCCCGAGGTGGATGCAGTCGCAGCCTCGACCTGGTGGGATACAGAAGTAACTACATCAGCCAGTCCCTTACAATAATCCAACACTAAATCATCAGTGATGTTTATCAATGCTGTAGCTGGCACCATAGGCAAACGCATAGCTCTTCCGGTCAAAATTTCGTGGGGAGAAAGCCCTGTTCTCCTATCAGGAGTGCTACGCAGACTCATAAGCACCAGGGGCAATGCATCTGGCCATTTCAATGAAGTTGACGAACACACTTTTGCCACTCTTGACTTGATGGTGCCATTAACCTGCTCTACAAGACCTGAAGCCTCCGGCCTGTAGCTACAATGTAGTCTTTGATCAATGTTTAAGGCAGAGCACAACAACTTCATGATTTCACTGTGGAAATGAGTTCCTCTATCTGTCTCCACTGATGTCGGAAATCCATATCTCGGGATCAATTCTCTTAACAACAACTTGGCTACTGTGAGACTGTCACATCGTCTGGTTGGATATGCTTCCACCCAACGCGAAAAGATACACACCACCGCCAAAACGTATCTCAACCTATTGCACCTTGGCATCTCAATGAAATCTAATTGTATCCTATTGAGGGGACCCCCAGATCTTCCAATGTGACTCATTCCAACCACAGTTCTCTTTCCAACATTCATTTGTTGACAAATAACACATCTGTGACATACCGCTTCAGCCCACACACGAAAGCGTAGATTAAACCACGTCTGTCTAAACACTCGCACCATAGCATCTCTTCCTAGATGGACTGCTCCGTGGATTTGCCTTGCCATTGGGCTCAGTAGACAATTGGGTAATACTGCTCTCTCATCTGTGGATACCCAAATGCCATCATCTCTTTTTGTGCAACCTGCTCTGACCCATGAAGCAGCTTCTTCTTCTGAGACTTCATCCTGCAACCGCTTCACCTCATCCCAAGTATCGGCTATAGCTAACATCATGCTGAGCTCGGTCTCTTCTGTACTCTCGCCTATATATTCTCCATTGAAAATACAAGCATGTTCAGCGCAAAATCGTGCTACTTCATCTGCATAATTGTTGCCCTTAGTGACAAAATCTTCTCCCTTTCCATGAGCTGCACATTTAACGACTGCTATCTCTTTAGGTTTCTGCAAAGCTTCCAATAGTTGGCGCACATACTCGCCATTACTTATAGGTGACCCTGAGGACGTTAGAAACCCCCTCTGTGACCATAACTGCCAAAAGTCATGAACTACACCAAATCCGTAATGACTGTCTGTATACACAGTCACTCGAATATCAGTTGCAATGATACAGGCACGTGTCAAAGCGACAATTTCAGCCACCTGAGCAGAGAATACTCTATTTAAACAGGCAGCTTCCACTACTCCCATGATGGTGCACACAGCAAACGCTGCTCTCAAATACCCTTCATTGTCCCTTAAGCATGAACCATCAACAAAAAGGATCAAATCAGATTGGGGCAAAGGTTCATCGACAATGTCAGGTCTGGGTTTGGTAGTTAGGTCAGTAACGTCTAGGCAGTCATGCTCTTCACAATCCTCATCTCCTTCCTCTGCCGGAACAGGTAACAATGTAGCAGGGTTCAGAGTGGTACAACGTCTCAGGGTAACATTATCAGTTGCCAAGATAACCTGCTCATACTTGGTAAGTCTGTTGTTGGTCAGATACTGTGTTTTCGTCCGAGTCATCAATAATTCTACTGAATGGGGTACATAAACAATGAGCGGGTAACCCATCACTATGCTTTCACATCTTTCAATGCTGACACCGGTTGCAGCAACGGATTTCAGACATCCGGGCAACGCAGAAGCTACAGGATCTAATGTAGCTGAGAAGTAAGCTACTGGTCTACGGGCACCCCCATGTGTCTGCAGTAGGACTGCTAACGCACATCCCTCCTTTTCACAGCAAAAGAGCGAAAACGCTTTGTTATAATCCGGCATTCCGAGAGCTGGAGCACGACAGATACTTTCCTTCAGCTCACGGAAGGCTTTCAAGCACTCGTCATCCCATGGTACCGGATCGCTAACATCCTTTCGAGTCAGTTTCAACAGAGGCTTTGCTTGCAAGGAAAAATTTGGGATCCACTGTCGACAATAGCCGACTATTCCCAAAAACATGCGGACTTCTTTTTGTGTTTTCAGAGTTCCCATTTGCAAAATCGCCTCTATGCGATCTGGTGACACCCTTCGCTTTCCTTTCTCAATCCGGTGACCTAGGTACTGAACTTCAGACAAACAATACTGCAATTTGTTTGGAGACACTTTGTGTCCATTCTCTGCCAAATGATTCAGCAACGCCACAGTGTCAATCCTGCAAGCATCCTCAGTCTCTGAGGCGACCAAAAGGTCGTCTATATATTGCACTAAGACTGAGTTGTGGGCCATCACCAGTCCTTCAAGGTTCTTTTTCAGACATTGACTAAAAATGGAGGGGCTTTCTGTACACCCCTGAGGAATTCTTTTCCATGTTAATACACGATCGTCCATCCTAAACGCAAATAAAAACTGACTTTCTTCATGCAATGGTATGGAGAAAAATGCATGACACAAATCTATCACTGTAAACCATTCTGCTTTGCATGGTATCTGGAATAAAATAACAGCTGGATTTGGTACCACAGGACAACATGGGATCACAATTTCATTAACTCGACGCAGATCTTGCACTATTCTGTACTTGCCACTTGGCTTTTGCAGTCCCATGATAGGTGAGTTGCAGGGACTTCCTCTTATCTCCTTAAGAATACCTTGGGCAATCATAGTATCAATCACAGGTCTTATTCCGGCCACGGTCTCTGGAGTTTATTTATATTGTGGCGTTCGTGGGAATTCAGCATTGGGTTTGACCTGTATCTTAACTGGCTCAACCCCTCTCATTAGACCTACATCCTCGCCCGTAAAATCCCACATTTTCGGATCAACTGAGTCTCTCAAGTCATGGGGCAATTCTGCTATGGTGAGCACCACAAACATTTCTGCACACAGACTCATGTTAGCCATTTTAAAATCGGCATCGTCATCACAGGTTTGCATTTCAACACCTCTCGGAGTGCATGATATAGTACAATTGAGCTTGCACAGAAGGTCTCGTCCCAAAAGACAGACCGGACTTGAATTGCACACTACAAATTGGTGTTTATCTCGAAATGGTCCTATTCTCACGGGTAATTCGGTTGTCAACGGATTAGTCATTTTCTGATTGCTAACCCCCACTACTTGAATCGATCGTCCCGAAAGAGTTAAATTTGGGACTACTTCAGTTCTCACCGTGGAGCGAGCAGCTCCAGTGTTTAATAGGAAGGTAACAGGATATCCATTCACATCTGCATCTACAAACGACTCTGATCTACTTCGAGGATCGCATCTAAGGTGCATTCCTCGTGCACCCCCCTCTGACACTCTTGTAAATCTTGATTTTGATCAAATCTATCTTTTATTTCAAAATAAGGCATCTGATGGTATAACTGATTATGCATGGGTATCCTAGGAGGTTGAGGTACTTGCACTTGCGGCTCATATCCTCCTCCATACATAGACCTGGGTCTTGTCACAGTATTTACAGTCTCGGACAGCTGTCCCTCTCCTTCTATCTGTATCTGATTTGCTGGATTCAATCTACACTCGCGCTTCCAATGCCCGATTTTGTGACAATAGTGACAGGCAGTGACCCTTTTCTGTTGGGCCACCCAGTCACTTGCACCTGGATCCATTCCTCTTCCTCTACCCTGACCAGGTTGGGTCACCATCTGTTATCCCATTCCTCTTCCACCTCCTCTACCTCTACCTTGACCTCCTCCAAACCCTTGCGTCGTATCAGCGTTTCTTAACTGCACCAACATCAACTTGTCCTTCAATTTCTTCTGTGTCGATTCCACTTGATCACTGCAATATTTAGCATAACGCAGAATCTCGTCCACTGACTTATTCTGCCAACATATCAAGTGCTGCTGTATCATCAAACTAATATCAGATTTCAGTCCCAACACAAACTTCGAAACAAACTGTCCCATATCTTTCTGTTCAATTGTATCCAATCCACTATGCTGCTTAAAAGCTAACAACAATCTTTCGTAATAATCATGTACTGATTCCTTAGAGTCTTGAGTGGTGCGATCAATCTTCAACCAATCAACAGTCTGAGGCGCTACCTTCGACTGCAACCATGTAATCACTTGCTCATATTTTCTCATTACATCAGGTGAAGGACCATGAGTCATTGAATCTCTAGGCGGCTCTGCAGTAGGCCACTCAATGGCAATCTTACATGCCGCCCACAAATCCGCTGGCACTACTATATCTAACAAGGTGTTCAAATCAATCCACAATACTTTTGAAATCTTTACAAACCGATCTATTTGCTTGTACCACTCAGCAGGTTTTTCCCTCAGCCGAGGGAAATCATTCGTAAATGCTGCTAAATCACCCCTGCTCCATGGCACATGTACATACCCTCCATTCTGTACCTCCCTGAGGGGAAAATTGCCTGCAGCTCCCGTCCCTCCACCCGGAGGCGGAGTATTTCCTATTCCAGTCTGGAAGCTTTTCTTTTTGGCCCATCTTTCTTTCCATTTGTCTAATTCTTTCCATGTCCGTATCCCTATCACTAGTTCTCTAATTTGTGTTTTTAATCCAATCGTTCGCTTCTCTTCCAAATCCTTATCTGTGTAATTTAATCTACAAGAACCCTGTGTCAGCTTGGTCTTTGACAAATCAACCTCATATCTTTGTGCCAAAAGCAACAAGGCATCATAAGCTCGTTTGGCCTTTCTTGTCATGTCCTTTGCTACGAACAATAGTTCGCTCGAGTCATACGTATCAATTTTGATCAGGGGCAGATTACCTTCAATCACCTCGTCTAGTTCTGCCTTTAAACGTACCACATCCAGCATTGGTGCTTTTATTGCACTTTTTAACACTTTCTGAATTTCCTCATTCCTTGTATCTTCCCTGTCACAGCTTTGAGTTCTCCTAGGAACTGCACCCTCTTCTCTCTCCGACGCTGAGCGTCTATCTCTTTCCCAGCTTCGACTTCTCCAATGGTCACCTGCACAAATAACCTGTGGCCCAAACAGTTCTCTAGGCGCTTCTTGTCTCTTGCTTGTCTCTTCCCTCGGCATCATTGACTCTCTCACTGGTTGAACCCACATTCGAAGGTCAGACCTAGAATTCGCCAGAGCTCCTGTCCGTACTCGTTCTGCCCCACTATCCATTCTTGATGGATCAGCTGTAGCTGGCAGTGGAGTACTAGATTCCACTGGTATCCGACTGAAACCTGTCCCACTCATTGCAAGACTCCCTCCAGACATGGTCTCTTCCCCTTCACTTATTTGCTGTTGACTGTCATCGGTTCTTTCTCTAGGAGTATATATCGGAACCACCGGCCCTATTGTGACTGGTACTGTCAAAGCATCTGGTAACTGCATGTTTCCTGCAGGTTGTACTGGCTCAGAGTTGGAATACCTCCTTCCTCCAGACCCTCCCGGAATGCGTACCATTGTAATTTTGCCTCTTACTCCTGCTGATTGTTCCTCTGAACCCGGTTGTCCCACACCTACAAGCTCTTCTGATGGGCGCAACCTCTTTGTCTCTGATCTAGAGTCGCACGGTGGAGGACGCTCCGCTAGCAATCTATCAAGGAAGCTGTCATCTGTATCACTGTCCTCCTCTGTCATCTTTTTCCCTTCAGCCCCCTCTCCTAACGTTAGAAATGGGTACAAGCATTCTCCCTCTATGGTGTCTACTCTCCATCTTTTCAACTGGGCATCCCATCTAGCATCATGATATGCCTTCATTGCTTTCCTCATTCTTCCTTGTGAAGCCTCTCTCCTTTTTACTAGGGCAGCTCTCATCCATGCATCTAATGCCTCGAATTGTGTGGGTCTAGGGGGAGGTTTCAGTGCATTCATCACCCCCCTCAGCTGGGTCAGTACCTCCATACGAAAAGACCCATAACGAGGGAAAGCCAAATTACCCTCTTTCTCTGTAATTTTATGCCAATTCTGAAGCCACACTATAGTATGAAGTCCTACATTCGTTGCCATGTAATGTGCCGGTGTGTCTTCTGGCGGAGCTTCTTCTCCTACCCGAGTCACTACCCCTGTGTCGCCTCTACACAAATCTCGCAACACCCTAAAGCATCTCATTGTAAAATCGATCAATTGCAAGCCCAAATTACGCTGTTCCCCTGCAAACGAACTTCCACCAATCCCAGCGCGGCGTTACACCAACCAACCTATCACAGCGCGGCGCACCCTGACGTCACTTCTCACTCCTTGCAGCGGCTCACCCGCCTTTACAATTTCACCGCAAACTCACATACACACATTCGTACTACAAGTAACTGTATAACCAAAAGTTATTAAACCAAGTAACTGTTCCTACACAATTACAATAACTTACAGTCACATAAAACAAGTAATTGTCTGACACTAAAGATCGATAGAACACTCTCACAAGAACATTCAGCCGTTGTGACCCCCGACCTGCGTTGGTCACTCAGTCGCCATAGTCCACCCCCGGTACCTGAGGCTTTCTACCGCAACCTATTTCTCATTCACACAAAGGTCCCTAACACAAGTGGATCGTTGATAGCGCTTCACAACACCCACATTTGATCAGACAATTACAATACAAAACTATCCCGGGATCTTGGACTTCTCTTGAGTCCGCTCACCAAAACTTCCTGCTCCACACGTGTCCGGACCAGTAAACCAAAAACCACATTCACTCAACATACATCCCAACTCCGCAAGACTTCACCCACTTACTCATCACCGCAATCAAACACCACAATTCCTTTCATACTCACGCCACCACTATTTCTGCCGCACCATCAACGTCCGCCAGTCTCCGGTCTCCGCCGTCTTCCACTCCACTTCAGGGCTCTTCAACCTTCCACCCTACTCCTGATTACTCCCCTCACCTTAGAGATAAACCACTTTAAAGGTAAACCATCCTCTGCTACCATTTGATTACGCTAAATTGCACACCTAAGTTCCCTACTAAATATAGCGTAAGGGATCGATCTTTTATTTACCTAAAGTGGTTGAGGGGAAGAAACAACTCAGACAGATATTAGCAAAGTCTTCATGCCTGAAAAGATCACCGACTCCAAAGTGCAGTTTAAATATTTATTATAAGGCCAAAAACAATTGGATGTAAATACATCTCAATAGCAAAGTATAAAGATACAGAAAAATTAATACAGAGACGATTTTGCGAATATAAGTAATGCGGCCCAAAAGACAGATGATTATAAATTCCAAAATCACAATGCAACACAGAATAGATGCAATATTCAGTTCTCGACTCATTGAAAGAAATCGAAATCTTTCCCTACACTGCTCTACATGAGGGCCCTTCATGTCTCTTTGCTATCATTCCCCAATGGTGTCAGCACGTGTTCACTTCCTAAGAAGTACTCACGTCAAATGGGTCGTTTAGCTTATGGCTTTGGAGCTTGCTCTAAGATGCTCCTTCTCCTCCGAAAGCTAGCAGAAGTCTGGTCTCGCTGTCCCTGCGCATCATACAAAAAGATGGGATTCAACCCACAATACGTCATTCGTCTTAAAATTTTCCATCGCACCTCTAGGCAGTAGCTTTTTTCTTTCATGAAACAAATTTAATTAATGATATCTTCTTCCAGTGGCCTTGGCTTCCAGACAGACCAGATACGCAAGGCATCCTCCCTTCTCGCTTCCCAGCCATCTTCAAAGACATTCTGGGTCTCTCCTTAACTCTGAAAATAACGATGTGTTTCTTTCACCTGCAGTAAGATGAGAACATTCTAACTTCGAACACAACAATCATTTAATTATTTATTTCTCAAGAGCAAGGAGAATTGAAACACTAAGTTTGGGCCTATAGTTCAGGCAACTTAAACTAATCACAATTACGATATATAGGAATAATATCGTCCTGCACATTATGCATGAAGGAATCATAATACATACAAAGTTCTACTTAATTGCGTTCACTAGTTTCAACATCAAATGATTCAAATAAATGTTTCTTAATAATCATAAAACACTGCAAACAATACGAATACATGAGAGAGCGTTTAAACTATGAGTATAGTGCACTCATACAAAATAGAGTGCTATCAGCACTCTATCAAGCTCTACCTTCCTGCTGCTTATTTCAGACAAAGTGAAGCCAGGGCAGAGAAAGACTGACATGTGTTTCACATTATGGAACGTTTTCAAGGGCACAGATCAGTCGTGGTAAAGGAGCTGCATATATACTCTTCATCTTACTATCAAGGTTAATAAGCAATACAAATATAACTTAAAATAGTATCTTTGTTGTGCTGGTATTAGGTATGTAAAGTGCTCTTCTACCCCGAGGCTCCATGGCACTGTCTGAGGACTTACATGGCAAATAGAGTTCAAATCAGAGATTTATCCAGGAAACAGCCAGGTCATAAGCTGTTTCTGTAGAGCCAGATGGTTGTCTGATTCACAAATCTCCACGAGGAGTGTGTAGCTAAACTGGACAGCAGGCCCCCAAAAGGGGCTTCTGCCCATATGGATCCTGTGATGAGGAGACGTAGTGGCAAGTGTTGGTGGGTGGATCGCAGGCCTCTTTGTGTGATGAAGTGCCAGGACATGTTACTAGGAACAATGATCCGAGCCTCAGGCAAGCCTTATGTGTCAAGCACAGAGCTTTACATTGAGTGCTCTGATGTGCAGCCAACCAGAGGAGGCATGCTGCATCTTGTCAGTGCTGGTAGCAGTACACACTCTGTGAGTCCTGGAAACCTTGCAGCCACAAGAGCATATACTGGGCAACTACAGGTACAAGCCATTGCAGCAACCTAGGCTGGATGCAAATGTGGCAGTAGCCACAATGCAACACTGCAGATCCTGCAGCAGAGGTAAGATGTGCTGGAAGACATCCAGCTTTAGAATAGCAATCTTTAACAACTGCCCCCACCTGGGATACAGATGACAGCTCTATAAGGCTGGGAAGATTCCTCACCACAGGACATGAAGGATGGACAGAGTCCTGGGATATCTAGCCAAAGCTCCACTGCCTAGTTTTCTTTGTTTCTTCAGATGATAGGGTCTATTGTACTGCTGCTCATCTTAGGACAACTGCCTCCTTTAGATAAGGGCAAGACAGCAGCTCATTGAGTTGGCAGCGGAAGGATTAGTAGAGTAAATATGCAGAAGTATTTGTGAACCATCAATATAAGTAAAAAAAAAGTTCGGACCTTAACCTGCAATGACTGTCTCTAGAAGGTGCGCGTACACATTATAAGGGCAGGGTCCGGTGCTGAGGTCACAGAACCAGGTGGTGAAAGAAAGGTTTGCTAGATTCAGCTGGAAAAGGACACAAACCAGTCAAGAAATCTGTTCAGTTGTGGTTGGTGCAATTTTAAAGTATTTCAAATAGCAGTTGTAGGGAAAGGGACCATTAGTTGTGTGGCTTGCACAAGTAATGGGCCCACATTCGCCCTCCACTGGGAACCAAACACCCCATTGTAGCGCTTGGCTCATTCAGGGTAGAGAAGCAGAGCAGGTAAAGGCCTATTCAAGGGTGCTGATGTGGGCTAGCAATCACCATTCGCTGGCATGAAGTAATAACACTCAATAAACAATTGCCTTTTCTTTGGAAAAGTAAAAGTACATTTATTACACACACTCTACTCAGTACTGCACAGTAATTTGCAAGTATACATAAGGCTGGAGGAAATAGTTTTGACAACATTGTGTAATCATCTCAGACCCCCTAAAGGGTCATATAAACACATCAGGTGAGTCTTCAAGATCAACAAACTACATATCAAAAGTATAATCATTTTAGGATTAATGTAATAATCAATAATAACCACATAATAAATGCACTTATTAATGTTAATAAAACATATGAACTTTGATCAGTAATCACTGTCAGCTAAAGCATTAAAGTGAACTTCACGTGTGTCTGTATGCTTTTTATATACTCTCAAATGATGAAAGCGCAATCATAAAAACAGCCCCTGGAGGACATCACATTCTGATTACATAACATGTAACCATATTCTTAGCCTCTAGAAGATGCTATACAACATGTACTTTTCTTTAGACACCTTCAGCCCTCAATAACTGCAGCCATAGATATAGCCCCTAGAGAGCACTGTATTTCCAGCTGTACGGCACATGCTTCAGCCTGGGCAGTGCTTGAAAGTGGAAGAGAATTCAAGGTTGGTCCTTCCTTTTTGGACCCTGCAGACTTAGGCTCAATACTATTTGTAAAACTTCCTGGAGGGTGCTGCCATGCTTCAGCAGCCCCCTACACCCTACGCTCTCCTGGCAGCATTGGTGGCGCTAATGCCATCCTGGGGGCAACCACATCAAGGAATGTTGTTGGCAAAACAAAGCCCCGCAGGGCATTATGAGGCGTTCCCTCCTGGGAGCCTGAATATATGATTAGCGACTCCTGATGCTAGCATTTGATTCACTGCATGGCTGGCTGTTTCCCCTTTTCGTTTGTTTTTTTGGGGGGTACCCAGCTCAACCTGTGCCTCTTTTAATGGGGGCAGCACAGGGAGCCCACACCTGGCCCCCTCGGCCGGGTCCCTGTGCGGGCAGCACTCCTCTGTGCTGCCGCTGGAGCTGGCATTTCTCTGTCTCCGTCTGCTCCTGCAGGCAGGTGCTTCCCCAGATCCTGGCACGGGGAACAGGGCAGGCCCACCACAGCTGAGTCCCAGAGACATCGGGGCCTGGAGTTGGGATCCCAGGCCCCTCTTTACTTCAAAGGGGCACAAAGGCGCCCCTGCCTTTCCTTTGGCGGCAGGGGGGCCAGAATTCGTGGTCCAAGTCCCCCATTGATGAAATCCAGCCTTGGGTTGGGGGTCCCAAACCTCAGGCTCTTCTAGCTCTGAGGAGCAGGCTTAATGCACCCCCCACCCCAAGGTAAAACATTACACTAGACTCCTCGGGAACCCCCTTCTTGCGTCTTGGCAGCCTTCAGCAGAGCTCCACATGCTCCGAGCTTCACTGGAGGGAAGGTAAAAAGTCAAATACTTCTTCGGTTGATATCTCGGACACCATTTTGCATGTTTTAGGCTAATTCTGCTCCTGGTGGCGAGCCCTTGCCACCTGGAGCACTTTTCTCAGGCCTCCTCACCACTAAGGTGGTGAACTTTGCAGGGACCCGGTTCCACTGGCTCACTGCTCTAGCCTTCCTCCTTTTCCCTCCTCTGTGGTGCTTTCTCCCTAAAATGTTACACATGTACTTTGGTACACTCCAGATTGGATACTGGGGTACCCTTATAAGTCCCTAGTATATGGTACCCATGTACCCAGGGCATAGGTACCCCAGAGGCCTCCCATGGGCTGAAGCATGTATTATGCCACCCATGAGAGGCCATGCAAAATGGAACTCCAGATCTGCTACAGCAGCCTGTGTAAGTTGGTGCTTGCACCACTTACTTTAGATATAGGTTCACTATATCTATAGGTCACTACACTTAAAACTTATAAGTCACCCCTATAGCATGCCTTATCAATCCTGAAGGCAGGGTGCTGGGGTTTTAGTGAGAGGGTGCCCCTGCATGAGCAGAGCCTCTCTGCAGCCTTCGGAGACCATTCTCCCGGGTTGTCTGTGACTCATCCGGACATATAGGTAGAGGTGCATTATAACCTCACGGTAAATGCTATCTCGAAAACGGCTGCATAGAAACATATCGTGTTTGGTATCAAACACCTTGGAATCATACCACCACACCGGTAACCGGTGTGGGAGGTATGGTTCCACCCTTCTGAAGCGAGCTTCGTGGGGTCACTGGTCTATCTGGTGCCAGCCTTCTCGACCCGGTCAGCACAAAATGGATGCTGCCGACCAGAGACACACTTCTGCCCTCCTGCTGCTGAGCCAAGCTCGAGCAGAGGAAGGCAGCACAATAGGCATCCTGTCACAGGGAGGTGTGACCACCTCCCAGACAGGATTTAGTGTATTGAGGCTGGGTGGGTGCACTTTGAGAGTGCCTGAAAGTCTGCACCTGGGGCACATTTGGTGTCCCTGTGCATAGTCCAGCTCAAACCAGTTCTGGGAGCCATTGGCTCCTGCTCTGGCGCGAAACTGGACAAAGGACATGGGTGTAACCACCCCTCTGTCCTGACCCTCCCCTAGGAGGGTCCCCCAAATCTGTCCAACCCTCTTCCATGGGTACATAAGGGCTTACCTGGCTGTAAGACTTTAGATTTGACGTGGACAAGATTCTACAAGAAGAAACCACTGACCTTTGACCGTCTGGACACTCTGGACTTTGCTGGACTTCGACTGGGCCCGACTTCGTCTCCCTCTCCGTCCAAAGCGTTGTCTGTGCCCTTGCTCCATACAGGCTCCGTGCAGGACCTGTGGTGCACTAAGGACAACTGAAGAATCTCCCTTGGAGTGAAGGAGTCACTCCCCTGCTGTTGCAGGCACCGTAACACAACTGACCAGTCTGCTGCTCCTGAGCTCCTGCAGACTCCGAAGATTTCAGCAACACAGGAGGTGGATTTTCGAAGGTCCCTGAGGTTGATCTGCCCTATCAGCAAGTTTGAGGCCAGTATCCCTCGTGGGGGCTGCATAACTTGAACCCCTGTGCACCGTGTCCATTTGCAATTACATATGCTTGTTGGCAATTCCCGAGCTTATGCATTGGACTCCGTGTAGTCCTAACCCTGAGCAGTATTTGCACCAAAGAACTCCAGCCTCCTCGCACGAGTGCTCCGTGGGCTGGTACTTTGCAATTTTGCATGAGGTCCCCTTGCGACTCCTGGTCCTGCGGCCTGTGGGTCTCTCTGAGAGTCATCTTGATTTCTGTTGGGCTTTCCTGGTTGCTCCAGATGTGCCCTGACTCTCCATTGCTTGGTGAGTCCCCTGGACCTTGCTGGTCCACACCGTAACCTGCTTGACCTTCCTTCGTGGGTTGCTTTTGCCAAGGCTTGTTGGTGCTCCAGCCGGACACCGACCCCTCAGCACTCGACATCCTTTGTGGGACAGCTCACCTCCAGCTCCTAGTTGTCCTCGACGTCTCCTGGTCCTCATGGCTGCAGAGTCAAGCATCCCTTCTTCGCACCTGAAGCACCCGACATCGGTGGGCATTCGTCTACCGAGCCCCTGGTCACTCTGAAGTGACCCAGACTCTGTCCCCTCTGCTTTCAGGTTCCTTCCTTCCCGAATCCAGGCTTGGATTCCACCGGACCCTTTTCATCTTCACGGCAGCAGTACTTCTTCACAGCCCTCCATTGAGAACGACGGCAGTTTCCGACGCCACTCCAGACCTATGCACCCGGCTCCCCTGGGATAGGTAACTCGGGTACTATGGTATCCAAGGGTGGGGTGGCTCTTCAAACTCTTAAGTTCCAAAGGGTTAGCTTGAAGTCCTCCTAGAAGGGTCCTTAAACTTTAAAAGTGTAACCGCGACTTCCCCATAGAATTGTACGGAGCCCGCGGTCATGTTCACACACTGCACCCGTCCCCGTGGGGTCCCTATCTACTCACCTTGGGTGGTTCCTTGGGGTCCCAATGATTCTACGTGCTCCAGACTTAGTCTTGAACTCAATGGTGACTGTTATACCACTACTTTAGTATATGGTTTGGTCTCCCCCTGGAGCCCACTGTGTATTGTGCTACTTACAACTGTTCTATTGATCTGGTATTGTGTGCTTTGTGTTCTATCCTCGTGTAGAGGATAGTAGAGAGTGTTATATTAATAAATACATATTTTTATATAACTACTGTGTGGTTCTCCTTTCATTTAGTAAATATAGGAGGTGATGTTCTGGTAAATCAAGCTGCTTTACATTCCTTCAAGATTAAGCCTGAAGGCTGCGCTCCACAGCTACCACTAGGATAGCTTTATAAAGGTTATCTTTGACCTCATACATCATAAGGGTCGTTTGGACTGGTACAAAGTGCCCACTTTAATTAGTGGTCAGCATATACCAGGCCAACTTCTCACATGTGGCTTCTCTCCTCCCGGGCGTAGAAGTCCAGTTCTTTCCCCCAACTAGTCCTTAGGGGGCATAAGGGGACCAGTTTCCTTGGTCCTGGGGAGAGCCCCACTGGTCCTGGGGTCAACTGAAGTTGGAGCCCTTAGTCCAGATGGGAATCAGGGGGTTCCTCCTTCCATCTCTCCATCGCTGCCGCCTCCAGTCCCAATGTCCAGCAGAAAAACACAACCACAAGAGAGCTTTTCCCGTTGTGTAAAGTGGAGGCGGATGGCTCCAGGAGCCAGGCACCTCTGGCCTATCCTGGGGTGCCACATCACCTCTCCGCCCCTGTCCCAACCCTCCTGCACAGCATGGTAGCACAATTCAAAATGACATCACCCAGGAGCCACTAGTCGCGTCTGCTCTGGGGGCTTCAGCTCCCCCGCTGACATCACTGCCAGGGCCTTTCCCATCAAACTTCATAGGGAGTCCCTGTAGGAGGGCTGGGTGGATATAAAGACGTGGCGCCTGAGTAGGTTTCTGAATTTTGGTGTTTTATTATGTTCACAGAGTTACGCTGGTAGTGGGGTTCTTTAGGTTTGACAGTCTCTTCTTCCGCAAAGATATTGCTTATACTGAACTCTCTTTCCTTCCTTCTAGGTGTCCCCTGAGAGGATGTCACTGCCAGTATCCTCGGAAGAGAAACAGCAGTAGGTAAGAGGATTGTATATTTTTCGTTTTCTAGTCCGCCACCTCACCCGTGATAGCTATTAGTGCAGGGGATAACAATCCCTGACCCATCCTGGGTCTGAAACAGCCTCACTCTAAACTTTCCCCTTAGTGTGTCCTGGTGTATTTTTATATGGCTCGCCTGGATTCTCAGTCACCTGGAACAAGTATAGTCTCCCTGTAATAAGATGCTCTGAATTTCACACCCGGATCAGTGATCCATCCCTGTGTTAATCAATAAGCAAACGGTAGTGCACCTCACACAATTCTGAATTTGTAAATTAAACAGGAGTGCCCTTTACCCAATTGTCAAATAGCTGTGCCTTTTAAAATCAAACAGTAGTGCCCTTTTTACACCTCACACTGAGCGTCTTGTTGGCCCCTGATCATGCGGCTGGTCTCCCGGAGGTGCTAGAGGGAATTAGACATGCTCTACATACCCCGCGGTTGCCTCCCCCACATAAGGGGCAAGCTCCATCCCTCTAGTTACTCACCCGCAATGCTGCAACTCAACCAGCGTCCTCCGGCGGCATCCACCACTCTTCGGTTCACATCTCCTGGGATTTGTCGAGGCTTCTCCAGATCAGGATCCTTCTTCTGTCGTGTAGTTCCTATAGTACCCATGCAGGACCTGCACGTTTGGATAACATAAACCGTGGGCTTGGTGTTAGACTGACTCTGTGCACCCCCACCGCATATGTTAGCCGGATTTGCATTAGCTAGCTCACAGTGCCACTAGAATCTCCTCTTATCAGGGAGAGATTAGTTTCTGGCAACCTTAGATCATGACAACCCAAAGTCCTCAGAATCGTGGAAACAATGTACTACCTTTCGCTCAGTCACTCGTGCTTACTTATTCGGTTTGTCTCAGAGAGTTACACAGAATAAACAGTCGGGCGTTTCAATAAGTATTTATTGAACAGTTGTTATTTTAGTGTAAAATATATGTGCTGCAGCAATCAGCAGACAATAGCAGAGATATATTATCAGCAGTACGATCAAAGTGAAAGGATAGAACAGTTCTACCATATTGCAATAATCATGAATACATACATGAATATAAAAGCATTATGAAAAGTGCGCGTACTCCTACGATGCCTAACTAGATGTACCTGAGTGTACCTAGCATATGTGTAGGTCTAAAGCCTAAGAGCCAAGAATCCCTCTAGGATTTAGTCGAACCCCCATACCTGAATAGAGAGAGTGTGGGACCCCGTCCTGGTCTCGAGTTGGACACCCCGCAAGGGCTGTGTTAGACCGCTGTCAGCTGGAGCGACTGCATGCAGGAGCCTCAGCGTCTCTGGTCAGTGTGTCAGCATGGAAGTCTCGGTTCCCTCTATCTTACCGTGGCAAGATGTGGTGTATTTATACCCTAAAGTGTCTCGTCCCTCAGTATGGTTTGTATTGGTCTTTGTTGGTCATGAGGAAGACGTCAGGGGTGAACTTTGTACATACATATTATGCGGGAGATGTAGCTGGTGAATGCTCATGCATAATTTATGAGTACATTGTAGGCCTGTGTTCTGGAAAGACCTTGCAGTGTTCTAACCACAGACTAGATAACGTTCAGCCCTCAGAGCTCGTTGTGTACGGTAGGGAACTAATGTAGGTGAAAGATCATGCCTATATTAGGAGCCATGACTATAATAGGGCATGTACGAGTATGACCATAATAGGGCATATACGAGCATGACCATAATAGGGCATATACGAGTATGACCATAATAGGGCATATACGAGTATGACCATAATAGGGCATATACGAGTATTTCTACATTATGGCATAAATGAACAGGTCTACATTAGGGTCTATATACGAAACATAACACCCACTTCACTTCCGAATTGGATGACAATGACCATACTTGAAATCTGGATAATTTAAAAAATATTCACTTGAAAACAGCTAAAACATGGGTTTTAAAAAACTATAAAAAAGTTACAAAATGTTAAAAATAGCTATTTCTTAGTTACCACTTTGAAAAAGTCAATTCTGTCCCATTTATAAAAGTTGCATCACCATAAGCTGAAGAAGGCCATGCTTTTCTAAGCGAAAGTGTCAATTTAGGAAATGTTCCAAATTTTGTTCGTTTATTTATGCAACGAAGCGGAGAAGCCGAATTCTTTCCCAGGACGCGATGAGCCAATTCAAGATTAAGTGTCCTGGCTGGGAGATACAGCATAATTGGTGTTAGCTACTGCAGATGACAAATCCAATGCTTCACAGAGAACGTCAATCGCACATAGATGGAATTCGGCACTGCCAACAGTCGTTGCTGCGGCAGCTTGTGCGGCAGTTGTTACCTCAGTGCCTGTGGAGGAGCCACCTAACCCAGCAGGAGCAAACGGCACCTGTGGATTCTCAAGGAATGCATTCATCAGAATTGGAAGACGCTGGGGACAACGAAGAGCATGGGCCTTTAGGGGGTCCAGCATAGCATCTAGGTCCAGTGGCGTATCCGATGGAAACGTTAGACAGAGATCCGACGTGCATTCTTCTCTGCAGAACAGGCATCAAAGAACAGGTAAGATGCAGTCCACCCAGACTGGTCTAAATGATAGAAACCAAGAGGCGTTCAGTTCTCTTAGGCAAGGTATGCCCAGAAGCTGCACCATGCGTTCACGATATTTCCGTTCCATGAGCGTGACCACCTCCCAGACAGGATTTAGTGTATTGAGGCTGGGTGGGTGCACTTTGAGAGTGCCTGAAAGTCTGCACCTGGGGCACATTTGGTGTCCCTGTGCATAGTCCAGCTCAAACCAGTTCTGGGAGCCATTGGCTCCTGCTCTGGCGCGAAACTGGACAAAGGACATGGGTGTAACCACCCCTCTGTCCTGACCCTCCCCTAGGAGGGTCCCCCAAATCTGTCCAACCCTCTTCCATGGGTACATAAGGGCTTACCTGGGAAATGGGGCCGTCCATTGCGTAGCAGTAATATTACAATCAGGACTCCTGCAATTAGGAACAGGATAAGCGGGAGACCTCCAAAGACGCTTCCCAATACGGAGTGTATAAAATTAGGGATTACTCCGAGAACTGACTGAAAGGTGCTTAATAGTCCTGACCCTATGGTCTTAAATAGGTGTACAATACCGCTCGTATCAGACATGTTAAAGATACGACCCACCATTTCTGCGAAATGAAAGGGGCAGTTTGTACGTATAAGCGCTTGTATCTCAGTCGAGGTCCTTGCAACTTGAAGTTCAAAGATTTCTCGAGCGGAGGTTAAGGGCACGGGTTGCTGTAAAAGCATGGCTTTCAGTCTGCTCAAAGAATTAAATTGTATAAAGGAAACATTCAACGAAGGCCATAACGGGCCTCCCTGACTGTGTTCAGTGGTGGAAACAATACTTGCATACAGTAAGTAACCCGGGAGTTAACAGTGATCAGATAGGCGACGCCCGGAAGCATCCCACAGCAACCTTGATCATTTAACATTAAGTAACTCCCATTCGAGAGCAGCTGGAAAACCGGCGTGATCATGGCCGCTGGGGTCCCTGACATGTGACATGATAAGTTCGCTGCCGAACCACTACATGCTCCGTGTAGAGAAATATCCTGACACATGAGAGAACCGCTCAAAGCGTTCTTGCAGTTTGTACCACTCAGATACACTTCTCGATCCCCATTCCGGCATCAATATCTATATGGTAACTCCCAAGTTTCCTTGATGTATCCCTTAACCATTTTTTCATATTTGCCTGCCTGCCTTTGCTCAAGGCAGTATTGAAACTGAAACGTAGTGACCGGCAGAGTGATCTGGCCATGAATTAGCCATTCAGTTGATGGTAATTCGGCTACAGTGAATGGTAACCTTTCCAGTTTCTCAATACGCAGCATTGTATATTTGGCTCCCCTCTGTGCCATTTCTGTCTGTTTATCGGTTAGATTGTATTCTGAAAACAGAGATGTGGTGTTTATAAAACGCCAGGGCACATAGCCTGCACGCAAAGATTGCAGCGTCCAGCTTAACATCATAATAGAACGTAGCTGAGACTGCCCGTGTTGTAACAAGGCCAGATCTTGTTCTAATATGTCGATTGCCGAAGACACAATGTTGCCTAAGGAGTAAATCCTGGAGGTCAAAGTTGTTAACCCATTATCCACTACAGCTAATGCCTTCTCTAAGTTAATACGGTCTATTTCCCGTATTCTTTCCGCGGCCTCCTGTTGGGATATTTTCCAGTTTTCATTATAATAGGCATAAATGCCAGCATATATGAAACGTTTCTGACATGTTTTCCTTGGGCCTAGTAAGAAATCCCTAAGGTCTACATCAGGTGTGAGTAAGGTCAAGTGATGTTTAACTTCTGTGAGTGTTGAGGTCTCTAGCCAATCAAGGCACAACTTCCCAACACTATAGGATGTCACTACCCCTGGGTGTTGTCTCTGTACATAGCGAGGATCTGGCCTATGGATACTAAATCCCTCGGGTGTACCTAGGAATCTCTGTTGACATGTGTTCGTGTCAATGGGCCAAATCAGCCATCCTGTCCAATTGGGATCCGACCTGTTGTACTGGAGAATGTCATCTAATCTTATCCCATGTGTAGTTGAATTCTGCCCCCCACCCATCTGTGATGGTGTAGAAAACCCAGGTGTGTTCATTTCCTTGTTCTTGGCTAGTCCAAGACAGGATGTCTGTTGCACAGTTTCATTCAGAAATATTATCTGCTGTGGAATGAGGCATGTTCTAAAAAGTGCTTCTGTTCCCTGGACTTGCCAGTCCCTAGAACCCCAGATTGATTTTGAATCTATAGTGTCCTTCCATAGGTCGAAACCCTGTGTAGACAACTGGGCCATAAAGGAGGCAGAGTAAATTTGTTTGGTGTTAGTCAACATAATTTTCTGTGCTGATGTTGTTGCCACTTTGAAATAAAATGACTTTGGGTCAGATGTGTTGAACCCTGAAAAGTATGTGAATTTCTGTGCAAAAGTTTGCGAACTACCTTTTGGAGGAGTTGGGCAGTGTTCCCACTGGTGGTATTCAAATACATTTCTAGGTGTTATAGATTTGTGTAAGAAATGATGACCATAATGTTGGTAAGAGTACAATGTATCATAGTCTGAAGTACCTTCTAACATTTCATTGTTCGAAAATGCTGCAGTTTTTTCTAAATCAGACATTAAATTATTTACAGTTTCAGTGTCCCAATCATCAGAAAATGTACTGGAGGTAATGATATCACTTAAAGAAATTTTAAATACATGTTTAAGCTTTAAAAGTTCAGTCGGACCGAATATATCATAATCAATCTTGTCCCATACTATACCGTCCGGTATAGGAACTGCTGTGATGTTCACTGAAGACAAGTCTCTTGGTTCACGATGTGAAGACTGGTGTGGTTTTAAAATCAAATTGACTCTTTGGGCTGTAGAGCTCTGCTGGAGGTATCGTTCATTAATAAGCATACTAAAAGTTATAATTAAACCTAGCCAGAAAAGAAAAAATAGAATCCCAGTGATATACCATAGTTCAATCCAAGGTGACACCAGGTAAGTCTTTCTAAAAAAGTTCAAAAAGTCAGTGAGTTTCTGTTTGAGTGATTTTTGGCTGGCGTCGTTTCCGGCTCACTTGGATCCAGTGAAAACGTATTAAAGTTCATGAAATAGCCAGAAGCAGTTCGATCAATTGTTGGAATTGCATCGGGATTTGTTGAAATCGGATTTTGCTCTTGACGAGGCATGTTGAGGTAGATGTCTGTAGTCGGTCTTATTGCAACTTGGTTGTTAAGTTGATTTTCATTTTGAGGATGAATTTCTTGTTGAAGTGGAACGAGTTCCATAGCATTGTTGCTTAGTCCTTTATTCCGTTCAGGTGGCTCTTCAAATGTGATGAGTCTTTCTGTTTGAACTTCTTGGATTGTAGCGAGAGGAGGGCGTCTGCTACTGTGGAGTCCACGAGGCCTACTGTTTACTATCGGCCACATAGTGTAGTTTGATTAGGTCGATTGAGACGAATCTTTTCTCCTTTTTTCCGGCAAGAGACGGCAGAAGTACAGTTCTTGTGCCTTGAATTGCTTAGACCGGTACAGGCTTTCTGTAGGATGGCCCAAATTCTTTCTTGTCAGCAATCTTCTCTCTGACCAGATCCCCGACTTTTGGGATCCAGACAGGTCTTGCCGTTACTGCCTTGACTTCCTCAGTGGCGGTCTGTTTTAAGTGGACGTTGCTTTGTTGTGTCCTGGATTCATTTAGATCCTGTAAAATAGCCAAACGATCATGGATATCAAATGGTTTTTCATCCGCCACTGTGCCTTCACAATCAAGATCGGGTACCCACATTCTTGTCCCAAATAGGACCTCGTAAGGAGTGACACCCACTAGAGAGCTTCTTGGCTGATTGTTTATTGCTCGTAGGACCCCATAAAGGTGATCGACCCATCTACCGCCTTTGCCTAATACCCTAGCTGTTAAAGATTGCTTTAAGTCCCGGTTTTTCCTCTCCACAACAGAATTTCCCTCAGGATGGTACGGAGAGGAGTACCTGCAATGCTACGCCCATTCCTTCCATGGCCTCTTTGTAAGCCCGAGAGCTAAACGCCGGGCCACGGTCAGAATGTAACGTGCTAACTGCGTATGTGCCGATAAAGACTTGCAAATCTTTTATAACAGTTCGAGCGTCAGCACAGCGCTGAGGCCAAACCCATAGGAATCTAGAGCAGGAATCCACTGCAACCATGATATATTTCTTGGCCCCATCAGATTGTAAGGGTCCACAGTGGTCCAAATACACACATGGAAGAGGTTTGTCTGATTTTAGCAATGGTGTCTGTGCTGGGCGTGTTACGGTGGAGCCTTTCATCTGCTGGCAGATGTCGCACTTTAAGACATAGTCTTTGGTCTGCTTTGTTAACCCTGGCCACCAGTAGCGCTGTTTCAGTAAAGAAATAGTCGCTGTGACACCGGTATGCGCAGAACCCAAACCCTCATGTGCTGCTACAATTAAGCCTTGCCTACGATCCATATTTGGTATTACTCTATCCCCCACTCCAGGAATCTGAGCATATGGAATGTTTTGTGCATCTAACTTGTAGGAGTACTTGAGTGGAAATGTTTTAGGTACTGCTGTGCTGCCTTCGCGTGAAGCATTGACAGCTACCATAATCTCGCCGTCTATTCTCGTTTTTGAACGAGTAACTGCAGCTACGGCGGCTGTGCGTACAGCCCCCTTTGCGGCTTCATCAGCCAATGAATTCCCTTCAACGTGAACGGCATCACGCTGATGACTCAGTGTATGTATCACGTGAGCCCTAGGTAGTTCGTTTCTCAACTCCGCTACCTGTTCCCATAGCATTTTATGCTTAATTGTGCCACCTTTTGCATCTTTGAACCCGTTTTGTTCCCAATGATGTAAATATTCATTGTACGACTGTACACAGTAAAAGGAATCATACACAATTAATGTGGGGAATTCGTGTTCCGTATTTACAAGTGCCAGTATCAGTGCTTTTAATTCTGCCAACTGAGCCGTGCAGTCTCCTAGAGATTGCGTTTTAGTGCTACTGGGATGGAACTTCCCATCGAGCATGCAACCTTTAACGATTGCACACGCCGCGCTGTAAGCTTGCTTACTCCCTATGGCCGGTTGAGCAGAACCGTCAGTGTAAATAATGTATTCATACTGATCTAGAGGCAAAATCTCATTTGGTAGAGGATATTCTTGTTCGTATTGCAGGACTGCTTGTGTTTTTAAACTTGGATCAAATCTGTATTCAACATCTGTTGCAGTAAGAGAATTAGCCCATTGTATCCATCTGGGATGTAAGGCTTTCGCATTTGGAATGCTAGCTTTTGTAACAGCTTCAAAAGCTGGTACTGGGGTCACGACAATTATACGTTTACCCTGAGCCAGAGCTCTTTCTCTTGCTACAGCGGTCTGCACTGCTGTCAGGATTTTTTCTGTTGAAGTGAATCGCATTTCTGTGTTTGTGTACAGGTGTGATTTGTATGCGATTGGTACAGTTTCACCTTCATTGAAGGTTAAGTAAGTGTACCCGCATTGACCCGCTATTACTCGGATCACTAAATTGCGTACGTTTACGCGTGTCTGTAAATGTTTTGAAGCTATCATGTCTTCCTGTAGTGAACGTAGGATGTTTGAATGTTCCTGTGTCCATTGTCTGACTGAAAAATCAGGTTTTATTAAGTCGTAGAAAGGTTTTACTCTTTCTGCGTAATCCAAAATGTATGTTCGACCAAAATTTAGGAATCCCAGAATTAATTGTAAATTCTTTAATGATTTTGGAGGTTGGAGCAGCGCGCACTTTTCTAAAACGTTAGCTGCTAGGCTTTTTCCTTCACTTGACAGCTTGTATGCTAAAAATAGGACACTGAGGTTGGGCAATTTTTGATTTTTTTAAATTAAATTTATAGCCCTCAGAGGCAAATCCCATAATAATGGTGCTCTGGTCAAGTGCCTGGATAAGTCATCGTCCGTCAGATAAATATCATCTTCATAGGACAATGCTTCTTCATCCAAATTTTGTAGTAACTCTGTTACCCTTGCTGAAAATAACCCCGGGCTATTCTTATACCCTTGGGGGAGTCGACAAAATTGCCGTTGAGACCCTAGCGCTGAGAATGCGGTCAGATACCTGCTTTCAGGTGCTATATTTTGGCAGAAAAATCCATTCGAGATATCAAGTGTTGTTTTGTATTTTTGTCGCACAATGTTATTCATTAATGCGGCACTGTGTGCATTTTGAACTGCAAATGTCTTTGTGCAGGTGTTTAAATGTCTGTAATCTAAAACTAAACGATATGTGTTGTCAGGTTCTGATACGGGGAACAAAGGGTTGTTCATAGGTGAAGTGCAATTTTCTATCACCCCCTGGTATTCAAGTTGATCTAGGATCTCCCTGACTTGTTTTTTAGCTTCCTGCTTTATAGGATATTGGCTTTGAGCATTTGGGGAAACTTTTAACGGGATCACGTGGTGGGTTGAATCCTCATCCCAACCAGCATGATTTTTGTACAATGCTGGAGCTAGGGCAACCGCCCACGCCTGCGCATATGCATGTTTTAAATGTATGGGAACGAGGTCGGAAAATGCTGGAAAAATTACCTTTTCTCCCTTTGGGCACTCCATGACGAATGCTGGCGGCCAGTCTTGCTCTGCTAATCGGATGTCATATCCAGATGACAAATTTTCCCAAAATAGACCTTTAACTTTCCTGGGCTTGTCCCCTCCATCCGGAGTGTTATCTCATGTAACTTATGTGGGACACTTACCCGAGTATCAGGTGTTTCCACCGTGATATACTCACTCAACTCCGCTGTCACCAGAAATTCCTTCAGGTTCTGGCGAGCTATCGTTAATTCTGCCGCGCTGTCTAGCATCGTCAGAGCCCGTTCAGAAGCTGTGTCCTCAGAATTCTGGGCATGTCTGATCTTGAGACCTGCTACCTTCTTCTTTTTGAACTGAGGTTTTTGTTTTTGTTTATCTTCTTTTTAGGTGCGTAGTCCGCAGCGCGTTGCGTGTCTCTGGACTTTGTACGCTCCTCTTGTCTGTGTTCTGACCGTCCTTCCCTCTCGGAGTTTCTTGACGAACCCTGAAAGGAACGAGAGGAACGTGTATCAGTATCCTGATACCTGTCAGGTTTTTTAATATTATCCCTATTCCTGAGGTTATACCTCCTTTCAGAGGGCTCCTGTTGAGGAGACCTGCCTCGGGATTGAGATCTGCTGTCTTTAGACTTTTGTTGCTTTTTATTTTCCCACTTCTTCTTAGAAGAGGTAGGTGTCTGCTTTGTAGTGTCCTTTTCAGGACTGCCCACCAGTTGTGGTTTTAATGCTTTCCCACCTAGACTGTCTCTGCCTAGTTCTGCATATGCAGTTTCAATTATTTTGGGTAGTTCGTGTTTTTGATCTACTGGAACGAACTCCCTTAGGCGTTGGCGGATCGCCACTGAAGCTGCTTCCCCTTTAATGTTAGCTAGTATTATGGCTGATACCTGATCGAAGTTGTTTAGTAACTTCATCCCTAAGTTTAGGGCAGGCTCTGCTCCGTACTCATTTTGTATCTGTCTCAATACATCAGGTACTACTGCTAATGACGGGATACCATGTGTTCTGGTATATATGGCAGCAAAGACTGAACCCCAAGAGGTGCAATCCTCTACCTGTGGTGTGATCCCCATGGGCAAGCAGATTGTTAGAATTCTGTGTTTATCATAGGTGGTAGTATTCGGGAATACTGCCTCAAGCTGAGTTATTTTCTGAGCTATCAAGAATGGTATTTGTTCGCGTTTTGCGGGCATTTTGCCCATTACCGCGTGTAATGTTTGAGGAGTAATTTTAGTTGCTGTACCCTGGAATTGGGTCCCGTTTGTTGCAATTGTTGTTGGTTGAACTGTGAGGGTCCTCATGACGAATTGTGTCAGGTTTCTGTAGATTTTAATTAAATCTCTGTGTTGTACGAGTAATTCTGGCTGTGGCATTGTTCCAATGTCAGGGTGCGGTGTGTAAGCCGCTAGTATTGGCCATGTGGCCCCGTCTCCTCCGAGCGGGCCTAACCTTACTTTGTTTGTTATGTGGGTGGGGCGCCTTTAAACCAGTATAAGTGTTCCTGGTACGTGAGTGGAATTTCTATGTCATCGAATGGACAGTATTCCTCTGGTGCATCTCCATCTACGTAGTAGTGCAATGTCTTTGTTACAGCATCTGCTGCTGGGAATGTAACCCATGAATAGAATACCTCTGTTTTATTTGATTCGTGTGCCTCAATCACGAGAGCTACTACGCCATCCCTTGGTGGTAAACCATTTTTTAATAGTTTCATGGTGAGCGTATGTCTGAATTTAGGTGCAATTTCAATTGCATTTTCGGGTGGTTCTCCGGCTGAGACCTGTAGATTTACTCTTTCTTCATCGCTCTCAGTCATTTTGAAAAGAAAAGCTTTTCCAAGAGAACTTAGTTAAAGGTTTTATGCACAATTTAGGAACTAAATGTCCTTCAAGCTTGATTAACCAACAGCCGATAAATAGGATATCTCGCCTACTCAGCTGTGGCGGAGTTTGTGCCCACCCACTCCAGACGTCTCTGGGGTTTTGTGAGTAGGTTCTCTGAGAATAGCACGACTGAACTACTCAGATTCTACTGTTAAATAAGTACCCAACCAACGTTGGCAGCGCCATGTCGTGTAGTTCCTATAGTACCCATGCAGAACCTGCACGTTTGGATAACATAAACCGTGGGCTTGGTGTTAGACTGACTCTGTGCACCCCCACCGCATATGTTAGCCGGATTTGCATTAGATAGCTCACAGTGCCACTAGAATCTCCTCTTATCGGGGAGAGATTAGTTTCTGGCAACCTTAGATCATGACAACCCAAATTTCTCAGAATCGTGGAAACAATGTACTACCTTTCGCTCAGTCACTCGTGCTTACTTATTCGGTTTGTCTCAGAGAGTTACACAGAATAAACAGTCGGGCGTTTCAATAAGTATTTATTGAACAGTTGTTTTCTAGTGTAAAATATATGTGCTGCAGCAATCAGCAGACAATAGCAGAGATATATTATCAGCAGTACGATCAAAGTAAAAGGATAGAACAGTTCTACCATATTGCAATAATCATGAATACATACATGAATATAAAAGCATTATGAAAAGTGTGCGTACTCCTACGATGCCTAACTAGATGTACCTGAGTGTACCTAACATATGTGTAGGTCTAAAGCCTAAGAGCCAAGAATCCCTCTAGGATTTAGTCGAACCCCCATACCTGAATAGAGAGAGTGTGGGACCCCGTCCTGGTCTCGAGTTGGACACCCCGCAAGGGCTGTGTTAGACCGCTGGAGCGACTGCATGCAGGAGCCTCAGCGTCTCTGGTCAGTGTGTCAGCATGGAAGTCTCGGTTCCCTCTATCTTACCGTGGCAAGATGTGGTGTTTTTATACCCTAAAGTGTCTCGTCCCTCAGTATGGTTTGTATTGGTCTTTGTTGGACATGAGGAAGACGTCAGGGGTGAACTTTGTACATACATATTATGCGGGAGATGTAGCTGGTGAATGCTCATGCATAATTTATGAGTACATTGTAGGCCTGTGTTCTGGAAAGACCTTGCAGTGTTCTAACCACAGACTAGATAACGTTCAGCCCTCAGTGCTCGTTGTGTACGGTAGGGAACTAATGTAGGTGAAAGATCATGCCTATATTAGGAGCCATGACTATAATAGGGCATGTACGAGTATGACCATAATAGGGCATATACGAGCATGACCATATTAGGGCATATACGAGTATGACCATAATAGGGCATATACGAGTATGACCATAATAGGGCATATACAAGTATTTCTACATTATGGCATATATGAACGGGTCTACATTAGGGTCTATATACGAAACATAACACTTCCTTGTCTTCTGGTGTCCTGTGGCAGGATTCTTCTACTTCATGGGGTTTCGTGCTCTCTCTCTCCTGCCAGGTTCTACGGTCCTCAGCGTTTTTGTCCACTCTTTCGCCCGGCCTGAATTGGTTCACTGTTGTTAGGGCCCTGCCTACCTGTTCCAAGACAGAGTGGTCCTTCATTACTGTTCTCGGCCCTTTGCAGGTCCTGCCCAGTTCTACCCTGTGTCTCTCTCTCTCTCTCGCTCTCTCACACCACAGGCACTCCGGCGGTGAGACAAGACGGCAGAGCAGACTCTGGGGTTCACTTCAGGTAAGAAGGGGGTTCACGAGGCTCGTCCTCACATTTCTCCTCCCTTACTTTCTTACTTGTAAGAAATTCTTCATTGGGATATCTTGAGAGGAAGTCAGCATTTGTATGTTTTATCCCTTTCCAATAGAATGTTTGGAAACTAAAGGGCTGCAAAACTATAAACCATCATAAGACACAGTCATTGTTCCCTTTGTTATAGGCCACCCATTAGATGGGAGCATAATCTGAATACAGGGATAATTCACGTCCCTCTAGGTAATATCTCAGAGATTCTATGGCCCATTTAATTGCCAGAGCTTCCATTTCGACCATGGCCTAGTGCTTTTCTAGGGGAAACAACTTTCTGCTTATATATACAACCGGTCGTTCTTCTCCAGTGTCATCAGTCTGTGATAAGACCCACGCCCAGATGCACCGGTTTGGAAAACAATAGGTCGAGTATAGTCAGGACATGCAAGCACTGGTTCAGAGGTGAGGGAGGGTTTTAATGCCTGTAAGACCTTGAGTACGGCTGTGGAGAGTTGCTTCAATTCTTGTTCTGCTTCTCTAGACTTCTTTAAGAGATCAGTCAAGGGGCCTCTACCTGGGAAAACCAAGGGATACACCGTCAGTAGTAACCAAGTAGGCCAAGGAAAGCACGTAGGTCACTTTTGGTCTTTGGCATGGGTATTCGTGATATGGCTGCAACTATTTCTGATTGGGGTCATATGTGGCCTTACCTCAAAAGAAATCCTAAATATTTTACTTTCCTAGCAGCCAGGTGACTCCTGGTTGGGTTAATCTTCAGTCCGCAGGTACCTAAGGCATGAATAACTGACTAAGTGTCTTAGGTGCAGGTCCCATGAAGGGCTATAGATGACATTATTGTCTATATAAGTGGCAGCGTACTTTCCATGGGGTTTCAGGATCATATTCATCATTCTTTGAAATGTTGCAGGGGCTCCATGGAGCCCTAAAGGCAACACCGTGAAGTGAAGTGGGATGGAGAAGACTATTTACTCCTTGTCTTGTTCTCTCAAATGGATTTGGCAATAACCCTTGCATAACTCCAGGGTACTTATGTATTTTGCCTCCCCCAGTTTTTCTATCATTTCGTCCACTCTGGGAAGAGGATAGGTATCGAATTTGGAGATTTTATTGACTTCCCTGAAATCGATACAAAAGCCCATCGGGTTTTGGTGCTAGGACTATTGGCGAATTCCATTTGCTAAGGGAGGGTTCGATGACCTTCCATCTGCAGCATCTGTTTTACCTCTTTCTCAATGTCCTCTTGTAGGAAAATGCCCCTTTCTGCATGGTTACCCCCTACTTTTTGCCTGACATTTGATGCCCTTTGACTTGATATGCCCTGGGTCCCTGCCAATCAGGTTCCCAGGGCCTGTGTTCTGTCCCAAAACTGTACCCTCATACCCACAATTGGCACACCTCTGGCCACAGGTAAGCCCCTTGTAAAAGGTACCCTGGGTACCAAGGGCACTGTGACCAGGGAAGGCCTCTAAGGGCTGCAGCACCTATTGTGCAACTCTTAGGGGCCCTGCACTTTAACACCACTCACTGGCATTGCAGGCTGTGTGTTTTGGTGCAGAGGAAAGTGAAGAGTCGACATGGCACACATCCCTGTATGCCATGCCTGCAATCCACTGCCTGTGGCCTAGATAAGTCACCCATCTAGCAGGGTGCACTAAGACTACAGATGAGGGTGCAGTTGCATGAGCACTATACCCCTACAGTATCTAAGTCCATTTTTAGACATTGTAAGTGCAGTAAAGCCATAAAGAGTATGTGGTCTGGGAATTGGTCACAACAAACTCCACAGCTCTATAATGGGTTTACTGAAACCTGGGAAGTTTGGTAGCACTGATTCCAGTGTGGGTTTTAATGCAAAATGCACTCAGAGGGCATCTTAGAGATGTCCCCTGAAAAACGACCAGCCCTGGTGTGGTTCCTGAATGGCTACCTGCCATTTGCCGCCACCAGACAGGTTTTTGGACCCCTGAGTAGAGGGCCTCCGCCCTCTGGGTCCAGAAACAAAGCCCATGCTGGGCAGAGGTATCATGCCTCTTCCCCCAGGATGGGCTAGGTCTATGAAAGGGAAGCTTCAAAGGCCTGCCTCCTTTGTGAGCTGACCCTGCCTTTGCTGCCTCCAGCAACTGGCTTCCAACGGTTCTGGCCCCCACTTTGGGTGGTAGAATCGGCCGGAAAACCAAGTGAGGAAGAGAGGTGTGCCCACCTTTGCCAACCCCACCCCTCAAGTGGAGGAGGCGAGGTGAAGCATGAAGCACACATCTCAGTCCCCTCCATCGTGAAGATGAGGGAACACAGCCAATTAGAGAGAGGCTCATGCCCCCTCCCACTGGAGGATGGCATAATAGGGGGTGTACTCACCCAAAGGAAGGGACCTATTGGTCCCGACCTTGACAACCCTGTAACACCCCTAAATCTGGCATTTAGGGGGGACCCTGAACCTTGCCTCCTCAGATTACAGAAGAAGAAAGAAGAAGGACCGAAGAGCTGTGCTGAAGAAGGAAGAAGAGGACACCAACTGTCTTGGCCCCAGCCATACCGGCCTGTCCTGACTTCAATCGGCACCCAGCAAAACCCTGGCGTGTCCAGCAGGTAGCAGCCATCCGGAGCCCAGGGGACCTGCCCTGCCTTCACCAAAACGACTCTGTCTCCTGTGAGCACCGGATTTGCTCAACCAAAGACTCCAACACAGAACCCGGACCCAGAGGGCTCAGCGGTTCTGCACCACTCTGCACCCAACGCCCACAGCCTGAGTTTAAATGGCCTCCCCAGCGATCCTGACCTGAGATCTGGTGATCCCTGACCTACCTTGCGCTTCAGACCGACGCCTGCAGCCTCAACCTGAGGGGTCCTCCGACCGTGACCAGAGCTGGTAAGAAGATCTGACGCCTAAAGACACCCCTGCATGTGACGCCCCACCGCCTTGGGTGGCCCAACCGACGGTGTTCAGGCATCCCTCAAGAAACCAACTTACCTCTCCTGCCAGTGGTTGCCTTCAGGAAACCTCCTTGCCCGAGCCTGCAGCTTTTCTTCCAAACCGGAGATCTCCATGAAAAACCACAGGGCTCCCGACATCTTCTTGGCACTCTGCATCCGGCCGCCTCCGTGCCACTAGTGGTGCAGCTCCTGTGGTGATTGTTGGCCCCTGCATTGCTGATCCCAACCCCAGGAGCTTTGCTCCCACAACCAAGTGGCCTGCTCGTAAGCAGCCCCCAACCGACGGCCCCCTAGCCCATTGGCTAACATTGGGCCCCTGCCCTCTACACCTGGCTGCGCTAGTGCCGCTGGTGGTGCGAATTGAGTGTCTAACTGAACCTTGGGGAACCTCTAAACCCAAAAATCTATTCTTGTAGGCTGTTTACTTACCTGCAAAACGATAACCTTCTTTTCTCCCATCAGTTCTTGCCTGAGTGAATACAATAAATGCTTAACACACCCTCGTGATAAGCCTAACTCCTTGACCACACTACCACAAAGAGAGCTTTAGTAATTATCTAATTTAGCCTCTTCAATACCTCTGGGGATCCACTGAACTCTGTGCACACTAGACCTTACTTTGGTATAGCATATACAGAGCCAGCTTCCTACACCTCTTCACAGGCTTCCAGGATGCGGTATGGTCTCAAGCACTCTTTCTTCCCCGGAGGCGTATTTGTAAGATGGTCTATGACAGTGGTCTTGCCTGGAATACCTCCTGAAGGGGTCGTAAGTGGGTTCCAAGAGCTTGGTTCAGGCTTTCAGTGAGGTCTGTATCGATACATTGATTATACAAGAGAGTTTTGTGTAATAGATCTGGGATACCTTTTTTGTCAAGGTTCAACTCAATATAAATGACAGGAGTCACTTGTTCCAACACTTTATAAGGGCCTTGCCATTGACCCAAAAGCTTGTGTTCCGAGGAGGGCTTCATTGAAAGGACAAGATCCCCTACGGTCAGGGTGCGAGCCTTTTCCCTTTTGTCATACTGAGATTTTTGGGCTTGTTGGGCATTCTCCAATTTGTTCCTCACTATATTTATAATCTAACCTAAGTGTGTTTTAAGACTAGTAACATACTCCAAGAGGGTCTTTGTCTAGTCCTTTTCTTGTTCCTCTCAGGTCATGTCCAGCTAAGAACAGGGCAGACGACCAAAGAGTAACTCGAAGGGAGAAAATCCGGTGCTCTTTTGGACTTTACATCTGATTGCAGAAAGAGCCATTTCGGGAATCCTAATCTTGAAAATATGTTTATCATAGCCTTTGCTATGTGGGTTGTGTTGGGCTGTCATAGCGCCATTGCTTCGGGATACCGAGTGGTGTAGTCCACCATGACAAGGACATATCGGCATCCACTACGTGAAGGGAGAAGGGGACCAATATCCATTCCTACTCTCTAAAATGGTTCCTCGATCACCAGAAGAGGGAGCAAAGGGACCCTTGAGGGCTGATAGCAGCTATTATTTTGCCATGCAGGGCATTCCCTGCAATACGTCTTCACCTGCTGTTGAAATATGCCGGGCCAATAAAATCTACCTAGGATGGATTTTTCTGTTTTGTTCTGTGCTAAAATGTCCACCCAGTAAATGGCTATGGGCCAGGAATAACATTTTCTCCCTAAAGGGAGTGGGTATTAATAGCTGTTGGGGTTGGTTTTTCCCTCCCTTCCTGTACAATAACCCCTCCTTAAGAAAGAATTGTGGACCTACTTCCTCAGGATCTTCCTGCTCAGAAACTGTGTTACATGCTTCTCTGACCAGGCGGTCCTCAATTTGGGCAGCCTGGAAAGTTCAATCAGAGTTCCATATAAAGCCATCAGTACCTACAGGCAATGCAACCTGTGCTGATTTATTTTCTTCTCTTCTTTGCTTCTTACTCTTCTATTCTTCCATGATAGGCCATTCATAATCCTCGGCCTGGGAGAACGGTGCATTTCTCCACCACTAGTCACTTTCCTTTCAGGTGTCTTGGACTAGGCTTTCCAGGTTGGGATAGTCGTTACCCACAATTAATGGTTCTGGTAATTTAGGAATGAGTCCCACCTGTAGAGGTACGACGGAGTCAGCTTGGTGTTGCAGGTGGACCTCCGTCATGGGATACAGGTTCATCTCCCCGTGGACACATTGGATGTTTACCATTCCTGTTGGGTTTGTTACTCCGTCTGAGATTAACTGAGGCCGGATAATGCCCTGATGGCATCCGATGTCCACCAAGGCTGTAACGGGTTCCCCATTCACCTTCATCTGACAGTGACAGGGGAGTTGAGCATTGGTTGTAGTACAGTAGAGACACCTAACCAACCCAACCTCCATAGCTTCTTCCTTCTGGGGACAGTGTCGAGCAATATGTCTGAATCCCCCACAATGAAAACACTGCGGTCCAGGGAGTGGGGGCAGGACCAGGTACCAATGTCACTACCTAGGGCTTCGAGGTCAACCCAGGCCTGTGAGTGTACACTAACATTATGAGGCCTACCCCAGGTCACTATCCAATCCTGCAGAGTCCCCTGTGCACAAGGCTACCTGTGGGCAGTTACCGGGCTGCGCATGACAGGCGTCTCACACTTGCAGCCCTTACACATGTGCACACATGTGTGCACACATGTGCGCGTGTAACCAGCCAAGTGACCCTTACCAGTGTTGCATCGCAGTGGCCTTATCTTAAAACGCGGACACTGGCGGTAAACACACGCAGTCCATTTACTGTGAGTTTACCATGGGTGAGTCTCCAGTGATGGGGTCACCCACAGTAAAAACGTCACATACAGGGGGTCAAATAGCAAACAATGCAGGCGCATTTGATGGGCAGAACTATCGCCTTACAGCAGGTAAGTGAAGCAAGCAAGCCAAACTGCTTCAAAATAATTTTGTGCCAGACTCGGTTGCGGCTTGCTCAAGAACATTTTGAAAATGTAAGGGAAAATGTGTGCATTTTACACCGCATTTTCCCCATTTAAAGTTACAGGTTTAGTATGGATTTCTAAAGGGGTATTCAGGAAACGTAACTATACATCAGAGAGCCCACCCCATGAAGCATTATTTTATTCGAAGCAGTAGGTACTGTACTCAGGCAGTGTCCATTCTACTTTAGATGGCACTGTCTTTTCCTTGATTTGTTAAGTGCAGTGAACCTGGCCAAGTAGGGCGTCGGAATGCTGTACAACATAAAAGGAAAGCATGACGAGTAGCAATTGAGGGAATTACAAACTTGCCATTTCTCGTTTTCAAAGGCGTGTCTCAGCAGGGCTCTTGTAAATTAATGGGATTGTATTGGCAGTTGCATGCCAAACTAAGCAGAACAGTTCTGTGAATAGTATGGCAACACTTTCAGTGTTTACCAAACTGTGAATTTACTTAATCCTATGTGATCTTTTATTTTCCCTTGCAATCTTTTCCTGCACACTCAGAGCTGCTGAATATGTTTGATGCCCTCCACGGCCCTCAAAAATATTTTTGGGAAAGCAGTAGCACACGCATATGTGTGTAAGATTGTGTAACGCACCTTAAATGGTCTTGGAAAATCAGGCAAGAAACAGTGAATAAATGACAATAAATATTATTAACTTTTTAGCATAGCTGCTGTCATAGCAGCTCGTCTCAGAAGGGCAGTAACTGTGGTGGGATGTAATATGTGGAAGAAAACCACAGCTGAGCTCCTGAGCAGACTAGAGCTGGGTCCCAAATTCAGAGGCTGGGTCCTGAGCAGCTAATCCCAGCCTGAGCCAGGGTCAAGTTCAACGGTGTGCTCTCAGACTTTTTCACTGCGTCTAGAGACACAGGGCAGGGATGTCCCTTATTCTCCCTCTAATTTGTGCTATACATGGAACCCTTGGCTGGGAAAATCAGGGCCAAACCAGAAATTACAGGGGTCCCTATTAACAAGCATGTATATAAATTGGCGCTCTATGCGGATGATGTAATCCTCACTTTGACAAACCCCTCTTGTTCATGGTCACTTAAGTTCTTACTGTTCGAATTTGACTCTTCTGGGAGGGTCTCAGTCTCGAAAATCAGCCCTCAGAAATCGCTGATGTTGAACATTTGAATCCCAAGAGAAACGCAGGATATTTGCAACACACATATTCACAGGCTTGGTCAAATAAATATGTCCAATATCTGGGAATCAAACTCTGTTCCTCTCTGGCCAAAACAGCCACTCCTACTTATGGTGATTTGCTCGTCCTAACCTGCAGGGTTCTTCAATCTTGGCACATGCCCGGCCTTTCTTGTTTGGGCAGAATTGCAACAATTAAGATGACCTTCCTACCTAATTTACTCTGTGTATCCCAAACCCTGCACCTACACCACCGCCCAAAACTCTGGAAATGATACAGAAACCAGTAGAGAGTTTTATTTGGGAGGGCAGGAAACACCGATTACCAAAGAAACCTGTTTATCTGCCCAGGGACTGGGGTACCTGGGTTTCCTCAACCTCTCAGACTACTACCTTGCAGCCTAACTTAGATGCATTGTGGAACGGATGGACACAAATCTGAAAAACATTGGGGGTATTTTACAGCCCAGCATATGCTGGTATGCATTTTTAGAAGGTCCCATGGTTAAGCAAAAAGCACTGATCGCATTGATTTAAACCTCGCCGGTCACTAGAGCTACCACCCAGGACTGGGACAGGGTGGCTTGCGTGAGGGGACTTACATCTATGCCATCACTGCTAACCCCATTGTAGGAAATCCCGATTTTATTCACTCTGCGTCAGGGTTACCCTTTATCTAACGGTAGAAAGTGAACTGTAAAAGAATTGGGGACATGTATGTTGCTAAGAAGATTAGATTAGTGATGTTCTGCATCCACTGCATTGAGAAAACTTGACTGGTTGCCTATACATAAGAGGGTCCTTTTTAAAATTCTCCTACTGGTGTTTAGGGCATTCAATCATAGTGGACCATCATATCTCATGGCCCGTTTTATGCATTACAAAACACAGAAGGTGTTGAGGTCTTCTTCTGCCAATCTCCTAAAGCCTCCGCCCTTCAAACTTAAGACCCAGTCGGGAAAGTCTTTTTCAGTACTTGGCACCAGAGCCTGGAACCAACTTCCGAATTCTATAGACAGTGAAGCAACATTCAAGAAAAGTCTGAAGACTTGGCTCTTTACGGCACCTGACTCTCTTTGCCATTCTTTAATTTAAAAACCTCTCTTTCCGTTCTCAGTCTGGCTTACGGTTTAGGCCCATGTTCGAGCGACAGGATGCTCCATTTGGAGTGACAGTTTGCCCTATACAAGAATACCTTTCATTCATTCCCAATGCTCTAAACGAATACATTTTGAGGTCCCTGAAAAGGAACAACTAAGATACTGGCACATTAAACACTGGGTCAACCAGGCTACTGTTATAACCCATGCTAGTAGACCCCTCACTCCCTTTGAAATATGGATCATTTACAAGAAGAATGATAAGCATCTACTATCTGATATCCACAGGTTTCTACGGGGTATTCTCCCTCGCGACGACATCTGCACAAAAGAGATTGGAATTAGAATTGGAACTCTCACTCTCAGAAGAGGAATGGACCATTATTTATCATAGAGCTCACACCACTGCAGAGTGTACAACAGGAATCATGCATTACTGGTATTACACTCCAGCTCGATTACATGGATGGAATCCCTCAAGGCCAGAAAGGTGTTGGTGAAAGTGTGGCGGCATAGGCACATTAACACACCTGCTGTGGTGATGCCCCAAACTAAAGAGGTATTGGCAAGAAGTTGGAAGATATAAATGCTAGTTTTTACAAAGGCATTCCACAATTCCTTTCATACATTCTTCTTGGTCCACCTAACAGACAGACCTACCCACTCTGCTCACACAGGGGCAAGGCCATATCTTTAGCACTGTGCGCAGCCAGGCAAGTCATCACCGCACTGCGGGGTTCTTATTTTTTTTTTCCGGAGTTTTATAAAGCTCGAACTTGACCCAATGGTATCAGGTATCAGAGCGCTTTACATGAGCACCAGTTGCGTTACACAAGGACCCATTAATTTTTGTTGGTACGGGGAGATTAAGTGATTTGCCCAGAATCACAGGATGTTGAGCATCGTTGCTGAAACTCAAACCCGGTTCCGCAGATTTTAGGTCGACCGCCCTAGCCATTAGGCCACATCTTCTCCCATTATTGTGTCTCAGACCACAGATCCTGGCTTTATAGGCTCTGGGATCTCTTGGTAATGGAAAACTTTCGGCTGACTAGGATCACAAGCTAGACCGCTTTGACAAAATATGGGACCTTACATATCTTTTCTAGCAAGAGCCTTCAGGGAGCTCTCATGCCCACAGACCATGAACATTTTGCAGTTGCCCTTGGTCAGTACCCTGAGACCCCTGCTGACGGCAGTAGATCCTGCATTGCCCCAGGATGGGTGGGAGGTTGTTGCATAACTGTGGGTGAGAATACAGCCATTACTGAGGCCTGGGTATTGTTACATATGTGGGGTTCTGGAAGGGGGAGGTTTTCTTTTTTAGTTCAATCCCTTCTTTACTCTCTATGGGGCTTATTTACAAGCCCCTTGCGCCGCTGGTGCGTCACTTTACGTCACTTCACTTCATGTATGAATGCTACGCCTCCACAGGGGAGGAGTAGGGAGGCGCAAGGAGGAGAAATATTTTCATTTCTTCTCGTTTTTTCCTCCTTCTATGTGTCTGGCATTCTGTGCCACACATAGAACGAGGAAATCACCTCTTGTGATTGTTTGTGTGCAGGAAGGTGTCCCTTCCTGCACATAAACAATCATTGAAAAAAATTACGCTTTTCATCTTCTATGTGTGCTGCATTAAGCAGCACACTTAGAAGTTTCAAAGCGCCATTTTAGATTGTTTATGCGCAGGAAGGGACACCTTCCTGCACATAAAAAGTCATTCCCCTCAACGCAGGCACCCTTGCACTATGGTGTAAGGGCACATGCATCAGCGCATGACAGAAAATTGTGCGCCAATGCAGGGGAGAGCACAGGAATCCGTCATATCGCTGTAGATATGAAGCATCCCTGTGCTTCGGAATTAAGACAGTGCGGCGCAACCAAATGGCTTGCGGCACGGCGCTGCGTTAATTCCTTGTAAATGAGGCCCTATTTTCAAACTTTGGGCTCTCCTCACCGGCCGCTGGTTGTACGGCAAAGAACTTTGCTGCGTCTGAAAATGCGTTTTTCTTTCTTCGTGATTGAACAGGAGAGGGTGCCGTCAAATGCCTGACGGCTGGTACCTCGTAGCCAGGAGAGCATTACCTAAACAGGTCTTTGGGTAGCCACATGTAGGCTCTTTTGCCACAGATATATGATGAAACCCAGTTTGTTCAGTCACTTACTTCTGGTAAATAACACTCCAGAAGGAGCAGCAGTTCCTGACAGTAAAGCTTGGTAAATACAGGAAAGGAGACTGAATGTCTGTGGTGGCCTAAAGAAATGTTACAAAGGCTGTGTCTCAGAAAGAGACTGCCATGTTATTTTTCATAAACTAGTCCTTCAGTGGGGTAGCCAGGTGGATGTCCAGGGAGCAAAGCATTCTGATCAGGAGGTGGCATGTTCAAATCATCCACAGTTCCAGGCATGGTTTTGTTATCACGCTTTGTCATAAAGTACCTGTGCAGGTGTAATTCAGTTTACTGTTACTGTCCAGAAGAGGGGGGACTGGAGAAAGCGAAGTCCCTTTGCAGCTTGGACTGAAAAACCCGAGGCCAAGGGGATCAGGAGTTCTAGAAGCAGGTTCCATTTCCGGGGTTTGACAACAAACATGGTGGTTGATTCTTGTCAATAGCAGTTGTTGGGTTTCCTCTGCTTCTCTTACAGTTTGCACTTGTTTTGCATCCGGCACTTTTGTTGTTTTTCCCCATCCTCAGTTCCCTCCGTTCTTAGCCCTGATTAGGCAGGATTCTGGTTATCTCCATCCTTTCCCTCTGTGTTCCTACAGTTCTGAATTACTTACCAAGATGAGATCTTCATCTATGTGCTCCACCTTCTTTGTGACTCTGGAAAGACTGAAGACTTCCGCGACCGGGGCTTGCCTCCCTTTTGGTTCTCTGGCTGTATCCTGCTAGCTAGGGGCTAATTACAGCTGTCCCTCTACCTTACTTTGGTAAGCATAATTCTGGAACAGGCTCACATGTGTTATTATGTAAGTTACAGATGCACCCCTAATGTGTAATGTATTAGGTATACAAAAACCCAAAGGTCGAACAGGTCCTACAGAAAAAAATACTTTGAGGTTCAGAGTCTCCTTAATATCAGAAATTCACCTGCCTCTCTCTCCACTTACCCCTCTTTTCTCGAAGGTAGCAATAACTTCAGACTTAGACGTATTCCTAAATAGGCAGAGGGTTCCCTGATTTGGGGAGCGACGGAGATTATCTTTGGTCCTGAGAAACCACAACATATCTCAAAGCCTGACAAATCAGTGGTCTGAGACAAATACACCGCTACTACAGAAGTAGAAAACAAAGTAGCCATTTTCACAGTAGTATCACCAAGAGTATTACCACGGGATACTTTGTCTTGTGAAACTTGGTGTGCAGCACATTTAACTTCCTTGCAAGCTGAAGAGCAGCAAACACATTTTTTAGATATGGTGCATTTTTGACATGAGTCCTAAATATTACCGATAATGGTGGTATCCTTTATGCCTTGAAAACCTCTGATTTCCCCTCTCTTGGGCAGATCAATTGTTGTAAATAGATTATGAATCGAAGAGTCCCTGACCCTGGTACCATCGGTGAAGGGTCTCCAGTGTAAATTGAATCATACTGTAGAGTGGTCCAATGATGGTATACGTTTGGATGTTCCTGTTCAACACGAAAATGTGTCATTCCATCTATGTGTGCTGCATCTGTTTTAACCGGTGAACACCCATTACAACGCTGGCATTACTACGCATGCCTTTACGTCGCATGCGTTACAACGCAAGCGACGTTACGACGCGTACACATTGCGACGCGTCCCATTACATCGCATGCGCTTTTAAAACGCATGTGGTGTAATGGACGCGAGGCGGAGCACCGGGACAGAGGTGGACGAGCACCAGGACGGACAAGCACCGATACAGAGGCGAGGAAGAGACGACGCGAGGAGAGAGAGGTAAGGGGGATTGTGCTTAGAGTGTAGTTTAGGGCTTAGGGTTTAGGGAAGTGTTAAGGGGTCGTAGTGTAGGGTAGGCTTAGGGTTGAGGGTAGTGTCAGGGGGTCTTACTGTAGGGTACTGTATTAGGGTTTAGGGCTTAGGGTTTAGGGAAGTGTTAGGGGGTCGTACTGTAGGGTACTGTTTTAGGCTTCAGGGTTTAGGGTTTAGGGTCGGGTCAGGGGGTCCTCGTGTAAGGTATTTCGGGTTTAGGGGAGTGGGCCTAGGGGTAAAAATCGCGAAGTCAAAGCATGCGGGGTGTTTGTGTGCGTTGTAAATGTATTTTGTATGCATTTCAATGGAAATGCGACGTAATGGTTTGCGTTGTGGATACTTGCGATGTAAAAGAACATGCGATGTGAAAACTGCGATGTCATGGCATGCGATGTTAACGTTTGCCATGTAGCATCATACATCCGTTTTAACCACATCTGCTTTTGCAGTGCCTGGCACTGCAGCCCCTGCGTGTGCACCACCTGGTGCACCTCCTGAGACTCCAGCTCCATTTACCAGATTGGAGAAGGTTAAAATGCGTAAGTGGTCCCCACCTCTGTCTGCCTGGATCTCATCAGTGATTTGAGTAAATAGGTACAAGGGAGGCAGCATAGTTGGGTAAGCAGCCTTAATGTCATCCTTCATGTGACCACTTTTATCTCAGGGGGAGACGGTAGACACCCTTGTCATGTGCCCCTGCCACTTGAGTAAGCTTTAGATATTATCTGCCCTGTACCGACATTCGCGGTAGGATTTGCATTAAAGAGTTCTGTCCATTTTGGGAATCAATTTTCCCCAGTCCTATGCTGTCTATGATCTGAGATAAGTACTTCCAGTGTAGGGTATCTATCAACCTTTTTGATATCAGTGGCAACTATTAATGCCTCTGGGTGGTTGTCAATGAGGTAATCTAATAACTGGACCAAAATGCCTGATGTTCATCACTGTATTTCATTTCGGGATGAAACTGCTCTGGTCAGGGTGCTTCAGACCCAGTACTCTGAGAAGAAGCATATTGGCAAAAAAATTGCTCCCTGGTTTATAGTAGGTGTTGAGCTTCAAAAAGGGCCTGTATGAGGTTATATCCACCTTGTCCCTTCCTTGCTTTGGTAATGATACTGTGAGAGCTTCACTGACTTTAGGGGGGAACAACTGTTCTGTCCTCTGGCATTTATAAACCTTTACCAATTTCAGTTCTAAATAATCTAAGAATGTCTCATAGAACTCAATGGGCAAGCTATCGGATCCTGATACCTTTCCTCTCACCATGTCCTCGTCGGCACTGTTATGTCCCCACCCAGTGTCTCAGGCTCATCAGGGGATAGGTCAACAAATCCACTGCCTTTATATAATCTAGTATTATGTGAGCTGGACACTCTTTTGGGGCGGCATACAGGGGGCATACAGGGCATTATAATACTGAGCAAACGCTTAATTAATCCCCATTTATGAGAGTACCTGTGCGCCCCTTGCATTACAAATGCTTGTGAGGGGGGGGGATATTCTTTATTTTATTTTTATTTTTTTATAGTTTTATAGAGCGCGAACCAGACCCGTGAGGGTATCAGAGCGCTTTACATGATTAAGGGGGGGATACAACGCTTAAGGATGGGAGGTGTCAAATTGGGATAGATAGGGAATACATTATACAGGAGGAGCAGGCAGTTTAAAGTCCAGGTTACATGTGGGGAAGAAAAACAGAGACTTAAAGCACGTGGATAGAATATACAAGCACGCAGTCTAGAGACCAAGCTACATGTGGGGAGAAAAAAAACAAAGTGGATATAGCATATAAGAAGGCTCGCAGTCTCAGCTCTTGGGGGATGCCCAGAGTGCAGCAAGATGTATCATCCATAGAAGCCATGAATGCCGCGGTGGAGGGTGGAACATGTCGATGAGGTGATTGTAAAGTGTTCCTTAGACGAGGTATTTTCCCATTAAGAATGTTTTGGTTTCTTTCTTAAATTGTGCCAAGGACGGAAGTCTTCTGATGGCGGGTGGGAGAGAGTTCCAAATTCTTGGTGCGGCCCCAGAGAAGGCCCGATTGTAGGTTTTTTTCTTCCGAAAGCGTGCTGGTTGCAACAGCAGGTCTTTGGCAGATCGGGAGTTTCTGGTCCCTCCAGATACCACGAGTTTTTGTGCGAGAAAAGTAGGGGAATTGGAGTAAAGAGCTTTGTGAGTAATGCAGGCCACTTTAAATTGGATTCTGGCCTGAAGGGGAAGCCAGTTCAGAGCTTTGAGGTGAGGAGAGATGTGGTCGAATTTCTTTGTGCCCGTTAGGAGTCTGTTTTTGGGATACACTAGTCAAGCAAGTAATCGCCCAGCTTTGTACCATTCATTGTGGGTTTTGGCCAAATATTCCCTGTAATTGGACTCCCTCAGTCTCTTTACTACATGTATTAGCCTTGCCCTCTCCTCATTCGTTTTGGTTTGAAGCTTGGGGTGTTCTGGTATTCTTTTATCTTCCTCTTTCAGTTCTTGTTCCTGCCTTGTTATTTGTCAATGTTAGTCATATCTGTACTCTTCTAGCACTGCAAAAAATACAAACTGTGATTCCTATTCCTTACCAAATGGCGTACAGAGAAGAATTTCTAAACATCTTACGTGCAACTCAAACTATTGTGTGTATTTTTTTAAATGCCCATGTGACAAACAATATGTGAGCAGCACTATTTTTACCTGTTCGGAAATGAATACTGGAACATCTTCAGGCCATCAGAAAGTCAGACACAACATATCCTATTGCGAGACATTTTGAGGTACCATGATTGAAATCTTGACCTAATACTATTATGTGCAATTGACAGGGTGGAACAAAACATAAGAGGAGGTGAACATGAGAAATCCCTGAGATGATTGGAAAGCAGACATATCCTTGACCTCAACACATAGCAACCTCAGGGACATAATACCAATGAAGAATTAGCAGTCTTTTTGAAATAATGTAGAGCACCTCATTTAAGTTAAGCGGAATCATAGACTACTGAGAGAGATTTCCTCCCTCCTCTCCCACTCCACAGTAATTGTTAATATGAAGATTTTACATGGGAAATGGTTTCCATTGACTTTTGCTGAGTTGAATATGCGAATTCCGATAATTAATATTACCCACTGGAGAATATCATAGAAATATGCAATTGTGTAAGAAGTAAACAGGTATTTAGCTTATGTGTGTGATTAACAAACAATGCTATGAATTAACTGAAAATTAAGTTGAAACATTATAATTTATGGTATATGGCCATTAGTATTTTTAGAAGTAAAATTATTTGCTATATATTTGTATTTCACACCATAGTAAATTGTAAATGTTGACATATGGGTGTATATTTTCACTTTATAGCACTTCTGGTACTTTTTGAACTTCTCACACTTTAAGGACATACCCACAATAATTGGATTTTAGGAATGCACCTTATTGAATGGAGTAAAAGTTAAAACAGAAACTTTCGAGGATGTGACAATGTTAGCAGCACCATGTGTACTTGTAAATCAACATGTTGTTTCTACCTTATGTATAAGTCAATTCTATTGAATTGAAAGTTTGTGGTAATGTGGACATGAATGTAGACTTAGTGTGAACCAAAGTATGAAAGCATGAATTTAGGAGTTATCCTCTGGTTGTACTATTTGCTCTTATTCATTATTGTAATGGATATTATTGAACATTTGTTTTAAAGTGTTTGTTACTTAAAAGTGAGTTTACAACTAAAATCAGTGATGATATATGGTTCTTAAATGGCAGAGCCTTTGAAGCTCTGACACATAGAGGAGTTGTAGTCCTTTTTTAATGTTCACCAGTTCTGTCACTATTTGTATTGTGAGGGAATTGGATACAAGCATGTGTGTTGAAGGCTAATGTCAAAAAGTATCACATCTCTCAAAAAACTATTGAGTAACGAATCCTAGAGGGCCGGCTTTTCCGTTTGCCTGGAGGTGACCTGACTTTAACACTGGAGGGGAACTCCACCTGTAGGCTGGCACCAGCGCACAAGAGTGGATGAGATGGGTTATTGCAGCATTTGGACCGGACTATATATATATATATATATATATAGATATATATATCTATATATAAATATATATATTCACTGAAAAAACCACAGGTTTCAGGGACGTTATAGTTAGTTGGACATTTCACTCGTACAAAACCAGAGAAATTCGACCGTTATAGTTAGTTCAGCTAACTATAACTCGCGCCCCCGCAATGCACTGCTGATGACGTCACATATTACATCATTCATGACATGGTCAGTGACATCACTGATGACATCACTGATGACATCACTGATGACATCATCCAGTGACTGTGTGTTTCTGTAAAGTTTAAATATGTTTTATATATATATAGGCCAAGGTGTATTGAAGAATGAGTGGGTGTATAAGTGTCTGAATGGATGATTTAGTAGGTGCGTGACTGACTGTATAAGTGAGTGATTAAATGTGTCTTACTGAATGCATGGGTTAGTGACTGATACAGACATTCACACAGTTTAGTTTGTCAGTTGGTGTGTAAGCGGTTGCATGGGTTGGTGAGTAGCTAAATGAGGGTCTATATGGGTTATTGATTGGTTGTCTGAGTATCTGTATGGGTGCCTGAGTGTCTGTGTGGGTGGGTGGGGGGGTGTGACTCTGTGCATAGATGTGTGAGTGGGTGATTCACTGGGTGTATGGGTTCAAAAGTGCATCTGTGAAGGGCTGTATGGGTGGGTAAGTGTGTGTATGGGTGTGTTGGTGAGTGAATGGATGCCTCAGTGGTACATGTGTGAGTAACTGCATATGTGAAAGGCAGTATATGTGAGTGTTGGAGTATATAAATGACTATATGTGAGAGTGAGTGATTGTGAGAGTGGCTGTATGGATGAGTGTGTGCTTGTATTAGTTATTGTATAAGAGTGTATGTATGTGTTAGTATATGTTTGAATAAGTGAGGTGGAGTGTGTATAACTGTATAGGTGACTGTATGGGAGTGTGATTGATTCTTTGCATGACTGACTAGGTGTGTGAGTAACTCTATGGATGAGTGGTGGTGTGTGAGTGTCTGTATAGATATGTGAGTGCATATGATAGTGCTGTATTGATGGTTGACTGCATGTATGAGTGACTGTATGGGTGAATGAGTGGATGTGTGTGTAGACCTAGGAATTAGTGAGTGGGTATGTACTAACTGGTATTGGTGTGTATATGGTTTCAAAAATGGTAGTCTGGGACTTGGCCCACCCGGGGGCTTTGAAAACGAAGCGCGGGAGACCGCGCTTCGTTTTTTAAAATTTCCAGATGGATTCTCGCACCCAGCGCGACCCTGCCCGAATTAAAAAAAAAAAAATGTTTTTTTGGGCCTGGGGGTCCGAGGCACAAGATGGCTGCCAACACTTCCTGGTTTGAAGTGTTGGCAGCCAATCAGAGGCAAGCTCGTGCTCTGGATGAGATGTGTGGTTAGGCTCCGCCCAGATATCGAAACTTTTTCTTTTTCTAATTTCTCAGGAACTACTGAACGGATTTACACCATTTTAAAAAAGGGCTCTTTCTGAACCAAGACCTACCTTTTTGCCACATTTGGTGTAATTCCGTTCAGCAGTTCGGGCTGTAGCTTTGTCTAAAGTTTCCTATGGAAATTAACATGGGAAAACACGTTTTGGGACCCCACTTTTTTCTCGGCCCACGCTTGTCGAATCACCCCGAAACTTTCAAGACAGGAGCTGACCGGAGCGCCCCAGTAGTTTTGAAAATGTCGCGAAGATTCGTCAAACGGCGCCAAAGATATTGGCAAATCAAAAAACGCTTTTCCTATGGAAACTAGGTCCTAACTATAACTACCTACTGGCGACCGCCAGTAGGTAATATATATATATATATATATAATTATATATCTAGTTCCAAAGTTAAGCTGCTGAACTTCTTAGGGTGGGGCAGTGGACTCACGTATGTATGCACAACCACTCCTCCAAAGAGAATTGCGGGCACTCTGGGATCAAATTAAACAGAACTTATTCATCAGATAAGCAGATAAGCAGATGCGTTTCATCAAAATGCCTTTCTCAATGCTTGCTGCTTTCAAAGCACACAGTACAAATCATGTCTTTTAAAACTGCCATGTTGCAATCCCATTGGACAATCCCAATAGACATAGAGGAAAGGTTACAACATCCCAGTATATTACTCCATCTTTGGTCGGTATATATATATATATATATATATATATATATATATATATATATATATATATATATATATATCTGCCACCCAATGCCACATATCCCGTTGAATACTTTTGGGGGCGGGTGCTCTTTTCATGAGAGTGGCATCTCACGCACAATATTCTCCACCAAATATCCAACAAAGGACAGAAGAGCACTCCTCGGGTTTCAGACACCATTTATTGCATCCAACAGACACGTTTTGGCAATTAGTGCCTTTCTCAATGTTGAGTCAATAAAGGTTTAGTCAATTTCACTAAACCCAGTGCTTTGCTCTTATTGGATGATTCATCTGAGGCATTGACGAAGGACTGCAGTATTGCCATGTATCGGACGCTCTCACCGGCGCCATCTCAGTGTCTATTAACCACTATATTACAACATACCAATGTTGCACGAACCCATGCACATTCGTCATTAATAGTTATAGTAACAGTATTTATCCCTCAGTGGGAGCAAATCGCATGTTATTCTGGCTCTTTAGTTGCATTTTGCAGTCACTACTGACTTGAGATGAATGCCAATTTTTAAAACAAAAACACCCTGTTATCCCTGTGTTTTACATGATCCCGAAGATGCATAAAAACGTAAGTAATCCACCAGGGAGACCAATAATATCAGCCCAACAAAGTCTCTTTGAGAATGTTTCAAAATATATTGATTTTTTTCTGAATCCGTTGGTAAAGACCCTTCCATCATACCTGAGGGACTCGACAGACTTTCTCAGGAAAATATATGACATCAAATGGGAGCAGAATATGGTATTTGTGACGTTGGATATATCTACTCTCTATACGAGTATTAGACATAAAGTTGGACTTAAAGCAACAGAACATTTTTTGAGAATGAAACCTATGAGATTTGCAACCCATAATCAAATGCTACTGGAAATGATGGAAGGGTGCCTGACCAGAAATATCTTTTTGTTTGGGAATGAAATGTTCCAGCAAGAACAAGGAACGGCGATGGGCACCTGCTTCGCCCCCGTTATGCTAATTTACATCTTGGCTAGTGGGAGGAACAGGTGCTCGGGGTCCGACATTAGAGCATTGGTCTGAAAAGATTTTGATGTGGTCAAGATTCATTGATGGCGTCTTCATGCTGTGGGAGGGCACGGAGACGGAAGTAGATCAATTTATTTGTGAATTGAATAATAATGACCTGAATTTAAATTTTGTTGGGCACAGAAGCAAGCTGTCAATAGAATTTTTAGACATTACAGTTTGTATGGAGGGAAACACATTGGAAAGTACAGTATTCAGAAAACCCACAGCTGGGAACACTATTCTACATGCAGGAAGTTCTCATCAAACACCCCTTATAAAGAGTATCCCCTTTGGGGAATTTTATAGAGCAAAAAGAGCCTGTGCACTCTGCAGGAATATGATAAAGTTGAGGAAGAAATTAAATCTCGCTTTATTCAAAGGTGTTACCCGATCTCGATCCTAGAAACAGCTTCAGAGAAAGCTAGAAATTTGAATAGAGAGGAAGTACTGTTTCAAACCTCAAAAACAACATTGAAGAAGAGAAATAAAGAAAAAAACAGCACACACAGATTTATGACAACGTACAACATCAATCATAAAAAGATAAGACAGATTTTAAAAAAGCACTGTTACTTTACTGTAGAAGATCCAATAGTGGGACAGGAAATGAAAAAGAACCCTGAGATAACATATAGGAAATCTAAGTCACTAAGAGATTACCTAGTAAAAAGTGAGTATTTGGGAGAGGTACCTCAACAAACATGGCTTAGACAAAAAGAAGGTTTCCGAAAATGTTCCAAGTGTAAGGCGTGCCAGCATGGGGAAAACATGTCATCTCTTAAAACGGCTTTTAATAAGACTGTTAAGATACAAGGAGTTTTATCATGTAAAACGAGCTTAGTGGTGTATATTCTAAAGTGCCCCTGTATGAAAATATATGTGGGAAGCACCACACTCTTAGTCCACAAAAGAATATTGCAGCACAGAAGGGCCATCATCAATAAAGACCGAAGCTATCCAGTAGCAAGGCACTTTGAAAAGGAACATCAAAGTGACCCGTCGGTAATGAAATATAGTTGCATAGCGCAAGTGCCAAAAAAGAGAAGAGGAGGAGATAGAGAAAGGGAACTGAGGAAGTTGGAAACATACTACATCTTAGAACTAGATAGTAAGGAACCCAATGGTTTTAATGTGGATGAGGAACTGTTTACAAGCCTATATTGAACTAACATTATATTTTAATATGCATATCCACCAGTAGGAGCGAAACAATGAAAATACAAACGATAAATTGTTTTGTGGGTTGTTAGAGGACATTAAGTAAGAGTGAGAGCACTGGCACTTTAGATTTAGATTTTTAACACGTAAGCACTTGAATATGACAGTTTTAAAACTATCTAGTTAAAACATATGAGGATATACAAAGACCCCTAGAGTAAGGGAGAGTATGTTTTACTTAGAATATGAACAGTGAAAACGGTCATGCACTTTATAGGTTAGCGAAAAGCACTTTAGAAGCACTTTTGAGCACTAGCACTTTAAAAAATTAAAAAATTTAAAATAAAAACAAAAATGAAAATTTGTTGTATTAAAATCATAGTAAGAAAAGAGCTATGAAAAGAAACTTGGCAGCTATGGATCGAAGTATGCATTTTTTGCACTTTAGAATAAATATTGAGCAATGGAACTTTCCATGAAGTAGGAGAAATAATTGTATAATGTGGTGTTGCAAAGAGAAAATGTAATTATTCTCATGTGTAAGGAACTGTCCTTTTTTAAAAGTTTTTATGAACTGTGAACACATTGAATAGTATCATATACTAATGCCACTATATATTACAAAATGGCCACCATGGTTTTATCCTTTGCTGATACTATCTGAACTGTGATGAAACATTGCCTTCTTTCTATGACCTTTTTTTTAATTGAGAAATGTGTGTATTTAAAACAAAAGTTTATGCTTGGCCTGACATCGTGAACAAGGCCGTGAGGAAACGGCCGAAACGCGTGTATGTTATTACACTCACAATAAAGAAAAGCCAGATTAAGTAACCTACGGAGTGCCGGTTCCGCTTCTTTTGGAGAAATTGAGGCGATTACAGGTATATAGGTATATATATATTCACTGAAAAAACCATAGGTTTCAGGGACGTTATAGTTAGTTGAAGATTTCACTCGTACAAAACCAGAGAAATTCCACCGTTATAGTTAGTTCAGCTAACTATAATTCGCGCCCCCGCAATGCACTGCTGATGATGTCACATATTACATCATTCATGACATGGTCAGTGACATCACTGATGACATCACTGATGACATCTCAAATGACATCACTGATGACATCACTGATGACATCATCCACGTAATAATCTGATGCACCTCCTCATACCCAATATAACCTTTGATACACCCACTCTGAAATACAGACTACCATTTTTAAAACCATAGACACACCAATATCAGTTAGTACATACCCACTCACTAATTCCTAGGTCTACACACACATCCACTCATTCACCCATACAGTCACTCATACATGCATTCAACCATCAATACGGCATTATCATATACACTCACATATCTATACAGACACTCACACACCGCCACTCATCCATAGAGTTACTCACACACCTAGTCAGTCATGCAAAGAATCAATCACACTCCCATTTACTCACCTATACAGTTATACACACACCACCTCACTTATTCAAATATATACTAACACATACTTACACCCTTATACGATAACTAATACAAGCACACACTGATCCATACAGCCACTCTCACAATCACTCACTCTCACATATAGTCATTTATACACTCCAACACTCAGATATACTGCCTTTCACATATGCAGTTACTCACACATGTACCACTGAGGCATCCATTCACTCACCAACACACCCATACACACACTCACCCACCCATACAGCCCTTCACAGATGCACTCTTGAACCCGTACACCCAGTGAATCATCCACTCACACATTATGCACAGAGTCACACCCCCCACCCACACAGACACTCAGGCACCCATACAGATACTCAGACAACCAATCAATAACACATATAGATCCTCATTTAGCTACTCACCAACCCATGCAACCGCTTACACACCAACTGACAAACTAAACTGTGTGAATGTCTGTATCAGTCACTAACCCATGTATTCAGTAAGACACATTTAATCACTCACTTATACAGTCAGTCACGCACCTACTAAATCATCCATCTAGACACTTATACACCCACTCATTTTTCAATACACCTTGGCATATATATATATATAAAACATATTTAAACTTTACAAAAACACATAGTCACTGGATGATGTCATCAGTGATGTCATCAGTGATGTCATTTGAGATGTCATCAGTGATGTCATCAGTGATGTCATCAGTGATGTCACTGACCATGTCATGAATGATGTAATATGTGACGTCATCAGCAGTGCATTGCGGGGGCGCGAGTTATAGTTTTGGTTTTGTACGAGTGAAATCTCCAACTAACTTTAACGTCCCTGAAACCTTTGTTTTTTCAGTGAATTTCTAAGGTTTTTTAAATGCTAATTTCTAACTATAACGTGCCTGAAACCTATGGTTTTTTCAGTGAATTTCAAAGGTTTTTTAAATGCTAATTTTTATCTATAACGTCCCTATTAAGTCCCCTTGAATCCTGAGGGTCCCAGGGGCCAACTAGCCCACCAGCTACCTCCAGTAAGCGCCACAGAGCTGCGTTGCAGAGTGGTGTAAAAAGGGGGCGTGGCCTTGGACCACCTCTCTGCAAGGCAGCTCCCTGGCACTTACTGGAGGTTCCTGGTGGGCTAGTTGGCCCCCAGGGACCCTCAGGATTCAAGGGGACTTAATCCCCAACTTAAAACACGCCACGGGGCGCGTTTGCACAGTGGTGAAGGCAGGGGAGGGGCCTGATGTGACAAGTGTGCAAACGCGCCCCGTTGCGCGTTTTAGTTGGGGGATTAAGTCCCCTGAATCCTGAGGGTCCCTGAGGTCCAACTAGCCCACCAGGTACCTCCAGTAAGCGCCACAGAGCTGCGTTGCAGAGAGGTGTAAAATGGGCGTGGCCTCAGACCACCTCTCTGCAACGCAGCCCTGTGGCGCTTATTGGAAGTACCTGGTGGGCTAGTTGGCCCCCAGTGACCCTCAGGATTCAAGGGGACTTAATCCCCCAACTTAAAACACGCCACGGGGCGTGTTTGCACACTTGTCACATCAGGCCCCGCCCCCTGCCTTCACCACTGTGCAAACGCACCCCGTGGCGCATTTTAAGTTGGGGGATTAAGTCCCCTTGAATCCTAAGGGTCCCTGGGGGCCAACTAGCCCACCAGGTACCTCCAGTAAGCGCCACAGGGCTGTGTTGCAGAGAGGTGGTCCGAGGCCACGCCCCTTTTTACACCTCTCTGCAACGCAGCTCTGTGGCACTTACTGGAGGTACTTGGTGGGCTAGTTGGCCCCCAGGGACCCTCAGGATTGAAGGGGAATTAATTCCCCAACTTACAACGCACCACGGGGCGCGTTTGCAGAGTGTTGCTGGGAGGGGGGGGGCCTCCGGCACGATGCCGGCTATTTTTAATTTCTTTTTTAGAAAGGGGGCTGTGTGGCCCCTCTTCCTTTCCTATTTTTTTGGGCCCTGGGGACCCCATCCCCCAGGGCCTGACCCCTCTTTTCTTAACTTTTTTTTAAAAAACGGAAGGGGGCCGCGTGGCCCCCATCCCAAGGCCATTTTTGGCCCCGGGGACCCCATCCCCCGGGGCATGGCCAGTATTTATTTTTCTTTTTATGTATATTTGGAGGGGGGCCGCGTGGCCCCCTCCTCAGGCCATTTATGGCCCCGGGGACCCCATCCCCGGGGCCGGACTTTCCTTTTTATTTTTTGGGGGGAGGGGGCTGCGTGGCCCCCTCCCAGGCCATTCCCTGGCCCCGGGGACCCCATCCCCGGGGCCTGGCCTCTCCGTTGGGGACTGTGGGGAGCCCCAATCCCCCACGGTCCCTGCCGGCTCCCCGCCTCCTGCGGGAGCCGGCATTGCTCCCACACGGGGAGCTGCTGACATGCAGCTCCCCGTGTGGAAAGCATGTGCTTTGGATTTTGGAGCGAGAGCAGGAAACCTGCTCTCGCTTCCAAAATCCAAAGCAGAGTTTGCTATGACAGGGTGGGAGCCGCATGGCTCTCGCCCTGCCATAGCAAACAGCAGTGTCCCGGGGGTGGGCACCCCGGGACACTGCAGGAGCCGGCCCTGGCGGGTGGCGGTCCCCAGGGCCATCAAGGGCTCCAGGAGGGGGGCCACGCGGCCCCCCTCCCTTCGTGAAAATAGCCCCGGGGAGGTGGTGGTCCTCGGGGCTCGGGGTCCATAACGGACCCCCATTTTACATTTTTAGTGCCCCGGGAGGTGGCGGTCTCGGGGCTGCGGGAGGGCCGCGTGCCCTCCCGCATATTATTAACATAGCCCCGGGGAGGTGGCGGTCCCCGGGGCTGCGGGGGCCCCCACGGGCCGCCGCAATTATACATTTTATATTGTGCAATGCCTCCGGGACCTGGCCCACCCGGGGGCCTCATTTAAATGAAGCGCGGGAGCCCGCGCTTCATTTTAAAAAAAAAATTCGGCGGGATTCGCGACCCCGGCGCGAATTCCGCCGAATGTTTTTTAAAAAAATGCTTTTTTTGGCCCTGGGAGCAGGCCTAGGGGGTCAGGGTGTTTCTACCCTGCCCCCATTTCTTGTTTTTTAACGTTTTTTCTACTGTTTTCTTGTGACTCGGCCGAGTCACAAGATGGCTGCCAACACTTCCTGGTTTGGAGTTTTGGCAGCCAATCACAGTGAAGCTCGTGGTCGGGAGGGTTCGCGAATCCACCGCGTCCCTAGATATCGAAACTTTTATTTTTTGAATTTCTCAGCAACTACTGAGCGGATTTACACCATTTAAAAAAGGTCGCTTTCTGAACCAAGCACTACCTTTTTGCCAAATTTGGTGTAATTCCGTTCAGCAGTTCGGCCTGTAGCCGTGTCTAAAGTTTCCTATGGGAAATTGATCTTCCAACCTCTATTTTTTGAATTTCTCAGGAACTACTGAACGGATTTACACCATTCAACAAAAAGGACTTTTTCTGAACCAAGGGCTACCTTTTTGCCAAATTTGGTATAATTCCGTTCAGCAGTTCGGGCTGTAGCCGTGTCTAAAGTTTCCTATGGAAAATAACATGGGGAAAACGCGTTTTGGGACCCCCCTTTTTTCTCGGCCCCCGCTTCGCAACTCACCCTGAAACTTTCAAGACAGGAGCTGACCGGAGCACCCCACTAGTTTTGAAAATTTCGCAAAGATTTGTCAAACAACGCCAAAGTTATTAGGAAAACAAAAAATGCTTTTCCTATGGAAGATAGGTCCTATCTATAACTACCTACTGGCGACCGCCAGTAGGTAATATATATATATATATATACATATATATATCATTTCACAATCCTCTCCTGACAGGAAAGGACAAACGGGTCGCACTCCCGTAGAATTTTGCAACTTAGATTTATTTTCTCCTTACATCAAAACGGGAACACAGGCAACAAGATCTACGCGTTTCGGTATTACCCAATACCTTGTTCACGATCTCAGGCATATACTTGTGAGCACTGTTTAAATGTTTAAACTTCACTTACATCACTTCCTGTTTGTGATCACAAGTGCCCCTGTGATTTATGGGAGTTGTAGTGACATACATTTTTCGCTTTTTTTCCCTTTTTTTATATAAACATGTTATTCTAATTTCATCTTTAACTTTTTAGTACCAAAAACAAAATAAAGTGAAAAGATTTATAGAAAGGTGAATTTAAAAAGAGATTTAGACGTTAAAAATTTTTCTTTTACAAATGTCCCCATTTTTTTCCGGCAGTCCATTGTTAACTTTATTCCCTCCAGTGGGTCTTGTAATTAATCCTTTGTTATTTTTATACACAACTTTTCTTCCTTTCTGATTGGGGTGTATACTTTTCATTTTTCTTTTTTTCAAAGTCCATCAGTTTTATCATATCTTTTTCGAATCTCATGAATTTTTATTCCTATTTTCATTCCTTTCGTATACCTTTATATCCTTGCCCAGGGAAATTAATTTCACTTTTATAAATGGATGTACAGTTCTTCCGATTGGTTGAGGCCATGTGGTGTTAACGTTCGTAGAATTGAGGATATGTCGTGATTCCTTCTGACGTAGGAGTTTTTCCCGATTTCCCCACGTTCATTCATTGGTACTGTTTCAATTCCGTAAACTTTAAACTTTTCCAATCACTTTGATGGTACTGCTCCATATGCTTTGCTATGGCATTTGATCTGTCTTTATTTGTTGTAGCTCTGACATGTTCCATTACTCTTTTCTTTAGAGCACAAATTGTGCTGCCCACATATTTTAATTTACATGGGCATTCTATTACATACACGGTGAATTGCGTTTTGCATGTTATTAATTCCCTTATTTCCCAGGTTTTATTATTGGCTAATTTGATTTCCTTGGTTGGTTTAGCTATCTGGCAGACCTTGCAGGTATGGCACTTTATAAACCCTTTGGTGTTTAGCCATGATGTATCTTTCTTTTTCCCTTTGAAATGACTATGTATTAGTCGATCTTTTAGGTTTTTTGCCCTCCGATAGGTAATTGTTGGATGTTTTCCAACCAATTTTCCCACAGTGTCGTCCATTTGTAGAATTCTCCAATTCTTTTTCAAGATTTTGATTATTTCTTTGTTTTCATATGAATAATCCATAATCAGCCTAATGGGTTCTGGGTCTGTTGTTTCTGTGTTCTTTTCTTTTCTTTGGATCAGGCATTCATCACGTGTCTTAGCATTAGTTTTTTGCCAACATCTTTTCACAACATTTTGGTTGTATTTTCTTTTTTTGAATCTGTCCGCAGTTATCTTGCTGTGTTTCTGCCACTCTTCCTCCTCACTGCATATTCTTCTTATTCGGAGGAATTCCCCATATATATATATATATCGCCAAAACACTTTCTCTTGTTGTAGAAAAAGAAGCCACGGACACCCAAGAATGCTTTATCTTTTTATTCCATAACAGATGGTCTCCTACCGACGCGTTTCACCCTTACGGCTAAAAGATGAACTGAGCCATAATCTAGTTACAACACAAATTAAATCCAAATCAAATCAAGGTGTTACAGGGTTCTCTTGTTGTATGCGGTGCAAGGCTTGTATAAATAGTAAAAACTGCACCAAGATTAGAGTACCTAGAAGTAACAGAGATTATTTAATCAAAGGAAACTTCGATTGCAATACAGAATTTTGTGTATATTGTCTTATCTGCCCGTGTCAAAAATATTACATAGGCAGTACAATACACCGAGCGAGAAAACGTATTCTGGAACATAAGAGAGCAATACGCAAGAATAATGAACAATATCCAGTAGCTCGCCATTTCAAGGCGCTCCATGGACAAAATGATAGGCTTTTGTCCTTCGTTGTCCTGGAAACAGTGAGACCACAGGAGCGAGGGGGAGACAGGGAACGCCAACTAAGGATTCTAGAATCCAGGTTTATCATTGACTTTGAGACCCTGTTCCCTATTGGTTTAAATTCAAGTGAGGAGTTATCCATCCACCTGGGTTAAGATTTTAAAGTATTGAGAAGATGAAGAATAGTGGCCTGAGAATAAATATATGCAGATGAGTGTAATATGAATAACATCAAAGGGGTTTTAGAATAATAAAATCTACATGAATGAAATGGATTTCTCTTTCTCTTATATTACAATATTATTGTAGGATTTTAAATTGTATATAGTATTCACAATTATATGTATTTTTACATTAGTTTTACTTTCATTTTTTGTTGTGTCTTTTGTGTTAATAGGAATGTGCATCACTGGGGAAAATGGTCAACTAGAGGTCAGCTCTATCATCTTGGTCAGGAGGAGACAGATTTGACAATTGTAATAATTGTAATGATTTGTGAAGGTGACATAATAAGCCCACTTGGGCTTGATTTTGTATTACATGGGTTTTGAATGTGACTCATGGGATTTATAATATTTTTTATATAACATAACAGATCTGTTTGCAATGGCATTATGTTATTAGCCCACTTGGGCTTAATTTATGTAGAAAGCACGTGCACTATAATATTGATTATTATGTGATCGGTATTTAGTTAATGTCCATTTTGACATAATATATGTGGATACAATTGTTGGTAAGAATTAGTTATCAACACATTAGTGTATTGGATTCTATGTAAATTGGTTTTTTTAACAATGTTATCACACGAGTAGATAAGATCCATTACAAGATGGCGCCCAGAATTATTGACCAGTAACCTGTGTAACCCATTTCTATGTCTATGCACTAAGATTATGTATACTGAAATGCGACACGACTTGCCGTACCGTGAACAAGCCGTAAGGGTGAAACGCGTCGGTAGGAGACCATCTGTTATGGAATAAACAGATAAAGCATTCTTGGGTGTCCGTGGCTTCTTTTTCTACAACAAGAGAAAGTGTTTTGGCGTTATTAAGGGATTCCGGATCCCGCGACGGACCGCCGCGCAGCTAAGCCCCATACTACCGGAGGTTCGTGCAAATATATATATATATTTTTTTTTTCCAAATGAAAACACGAACTGCAACCTTCTGTTACGTGACACAGGCCCTCCAGCCAATCAATAGTGACAGGTTCTTTTTAATGCTGGTAAAATAGTAAAGCATTACGCGTTTCGACTCCAAAACATGAGTCTTAATCATATGCTAGTGAGGGGGTGGCCGTTTGTTCAACATTTAAATAGTCAATCTATCAACGGTGAGGAGGGACAAACAGTATTTCATATACTTAAGCAAGGACTCGTGATCACAAAGTACATATCCAAGTGTTGGCTGTGTCAGTAGATATATGGGTAAGTGAGTGGCTGTGTGAGTGCCTGTGTATATGAGCAAGTGGGTATGTGAGTGGCTCTGTGAATGAGTAAGTGGATGTGTGAGAGGTTGTATGGGTAGATTAGTGGGTGTATGAGAGGTTGTGTGGGGGTGTGAGTGGTTCTGTGGACAGCACCCCATTATCTATGCTCCCTAGCCCAGACATATCTTCCTACTCGTCTACTCCGTTCCTCATCCCAAGCCAATTTCCTGGTTCCCAGATTTAAACTATCACGCATGGGCGGACGCTCCTTCTCCTATCTGGCCCCAATGTTGTGGAACTCACTACCCTCTTCACTCCGCCATGAAGTCAGCCACAAAAGCTTCCGCAAAGGCCTTAAGACTTGGCTATTTAACCAGTAAATGCTGTCTTCTCTGTTTGCAATTTGTCCTGGGCGCCGGGAAACCTCCGGGTAGCTGTGCGCCTTATAAATTTAATTTAATAATAATAATAATGTCATTTGAGTTGTCATCAATGATGTCACTTGGCCTCAAACAAATCTCAGCAGCCAAGGGGAGTTCATCCCCCAACCAGTAGTACCCCAGGAGAAACCTGTGCAGAGTGGTTGAGAAAGGGGGTGGGCTAGTTCCTGACCTTTATTTTGCCTCTTTCTGCTCTTTTCTGACCTTTATTCTGCCTCTTTCTGCTCGTTTCTAACCTTCATTCTTCCTGTTGCTGCTTGTTTCTGAACTCTTTTTTGCCTCTTTCTGCTCTTTGCTGACCTTTATTTTGCCTCTTTCGGCTTATTTCTCACCTTCATTCTGCCTCTTGCTGCTCGTTTATGACCTCTATTTTCCTTATTTCTGCTCATTACTGACCTTTATTCGGCCTCTTTCTGATGGTTGCTGGCCTTTATTGTGCCTTTTCTGCTCGTTTCTGATCTCTATTTTGCCTCTTTCGGCTCGTTGCTGGCCTTTATTTTGCCCATTTCTGCTTGTTTCTGATCTTTATTTTACCTCTTTCTGCTCGTTGCTGATCTCTATTTTGCCTCTTTCTGCTCGTTGCTGGCCTCTAGTTTGCCTCTTTCCGAATGTTGCTGACATTTTTTTCCCCTCTTTCTGCTCGTTTCTGACCTTTATTCTGCCTCTATCTGCTCGTTTCTGACCTTTATCTTGCCTCTTTCTGCTCATTGCTGATCTCTATTTTGCCTCTTTCTGCTCCTTGCGGTCATCTAATTTGCCCTCTTTCTGCTCGTTGCTGACCTTTATAGTCCCTCTTCCTGCTCATTTCTAACCTTTATTCTGCCTCTTTCTGCTCATTTTTTACCTTTATCTTGCCTCTTTCTGCTCGTTGCTAACCTTTATTTTGCCTCTTTCTGCTCGTTGCTAACCTTTATTCTGCCTCTTGCTGCTGATTTCTGACCTCTATTGTGCCTCTTTCTGCTTGTTATTGACCTTTATTCTGCCTCTTTCTGCTTGTTTCTGACCTTCATTCTGCCTCTTGCTGATCGTTTCTGACCTTTATTCTGCCTCTTTCTGCTCATTTCTAACCTTTATTTTCCCTCTTTCTGCTCTTCCCCAGGACCACGGAAGAGCCTCAAGGCCCATGCAGTCACAGCCGGCTCCCGACTCCTGCAGGAGCCAGCATTGCTCCTGCACGCAGGGAGCTGCGTGAAATAGCAGCTCCCTTCTTGTGGGAGCAATGTTTTCATCTCTTTCCTGCACGCATATTTGCATGCAGGGAAACAATGAAAAGTCCGCTTTCTGCCAGCACATGCTGTTTGACAGCTCCAGCTTGCAGAAAGCGGAGTTGTATTTACTTTTGCTTAGTGGGAGCTGTCAGCTCCCACCAAGCAATAGCAAACAGCTACCTCCCGAGGGTGGGCACCTCAGGAGGTAGCAGGAGCCGGCCCTGGGGGGGTGGTGGTCCCCAGGGCCATAAATTGCTCCACGAGGGGGGCCCCCCTCCATCATAGAAGTTAGCCCCGGGGAGGTGGTTGTCCCCGAGGCCGAGCTCCGCGAAGTACCCCTATATTTATGTATTTCAGCCTTGGGGAGGTGGCGGTTCCCAGGGCTGTGGGGGGGGCTGCATGGCCCCCCTTATTTTTGGTAAATTGCCCCAGGGAGATGGCGGTCCCCAGGGCTTTGGGGGAGGCCGTATGGGCCCACCCACCTTAATTTGATCTTTAGCCTCGGGAAGGTGGCAGACCCTGGGGCTGTTGGGGGGGTCTGTGCTGGCCCCCCACATTTACTTGCCATTTACCCTAGGGAAGTGGTGGTCCCCAGGTGGTGCGAGGGATGCCCCCATATACACTAAAAACAAGTGCCGCGGGGAGGTGGTGGTCTCCGGGGCTTTTATAAGCCTTAGGAGGAGGGTCCGTGTGGCCCCCTCCTGCACATAAATTGGCTCATGTCCCCGGGACCTGGCCCGCCCGGGGGCTAAACACTGGGGAAGCACTTCTTTTTTCAAAAACATTTTGGTAGGAGCCGTGGATACAGCATGGCTCCCGCCAACAATTAAACAAAAAAAATGCTTTTTTTGCCCTGCAGGGTCCCTGTGGGACACCACCAAGAGGCCTAGGGAGTCAGGGTATTCCTACCCGGGGCCCTTCTCTTTTTTTTTAGGTTTTTTTCTGGGACGTGGATTTGAGCACAGGAACTGTTGGATCCTCAGAGGATCTGCGTCCCTATATATACAAGTTTGGATTTTCCTTAATATTTCCAAAACTACTGAACGGATTTAAGCCAATATAGAAAAAGGTTGTTTCTGAATGAACAGCAACCTTTCTGCCAAATTTGGTGTAATTCCGTTCAGCAGTTCGAGCTGTAGTTGTGTCTAAAATGTCTATGGGAATTAACATGGGGAAAACGCGTTTTGGGACCCCCCCTTTTTCTTGGCCCCTGCTTGACAGATCACCACAAAACTTTCAAGACAGCAGCTGAAGTGAGCGTCATACTAGTTTTGAAAAATTTGGGAGGATTCGTCAAACGGCGCCAAATTTTGATTAAGATGCACGGGGGCTTCGACTGCCACAAACTACCCTCACAATTAATGCCTGGGCACTAAGAATCCAACATATCAAGACAGAATTGCTGCAAAATATAGATTTATATTTTAAAGAAAACGTGGGCTCAGTGTTGTCAGCCCAGATCCTTTGGGGCGCATTTGGGGCAGTGATAAAGGGACAGGCACAAAGAGAATAGACCAATTGGAGAGGGAAATCCTGGTAGCTGAGGCTAACCTCACCCACACTACTGACGACGTGGCCCAACGAGCACTAGACGCTAAGAGACTGGACTATAAACTATTATCAACAGAGAAGGCTAGAGCCAGACAAAAAGCAATATATCACAGAATTTACGAACTCGGTGAAAGAACAGGCAAACTACTCGCATGGTTGGAAAAAAGAGAGCAGATGGGTCCACCAACTTCAGGGTCCTGCAGGAGAGGGCATAGTCCAACCACAAGAGATTGCTGAGTCATTTGCTTCTCATTTTGAAACCATTTACACCTCGGGCACGACTGTAACTCCCATTGACTGTCGTACTCTTTTGGCCACCATTCAGATGCCCAGTGTTCCACCCGAAGACCGAGACTCCCTTGAAGGTGATCTCTCAATAGAAGAACTGCAGTTAGCAATCCGAGAAATACGCTTGGGTAAGGCAATGGGACCTAACGGTCTTCCGATTGAGCTTTTTAAATTGGTGACACCAAATTAGCACCCCACCTGCAACAAATGTACCTAGAGAGTTATGAAAAAGATCTGTTGCCGGACGAGATTAGGCTTGCATCGATCGTAGTTATACATAAACAGGGCAAACTGGCAAACACATGTGAGGCATATAGGCCCATATCCCTTTTGACGGCAGAGGCCAAGATACTTGCTAAGGTGTTGGCAAATAGGCTTCTCCCACTGCTCACTAACTTAGTGCACCCAGATCAAGCGGGCTTCATGCCCGGCCGCAATACGGCCGCAAATCTACGGCGCCTACATGGCGCCCTTGGTCGGAAAAGTATAATACAAGAAGAGGTAGCTCTGTTGTCATTAGACGCTAAAATGGCCTTTGATACTATCGAGTGGCCATATCTTTTTGCAGTGTTGGAGAGAGTGGGATTTGGTCCGAAATTTATTCGTTGGATCAAGCTTTTGTATACTGAACCTATTGCACAAGTCGTAGTTAATGGCCACACATCACGAAAGTTTCGATTGTGCAGAGGAACCAGGCAGGGATGCCCTCTCTCACCGCTGATTTTTGCACTGGCACTGGAACCCCTGGCGGTGTGGGTCAGAGGGGACCCTCTGTTAAGGGGACTAAAATGGACGGACCAACATGAGGACAGAATATCCCTCTATGCAGATGACATTTTACTATATATGGCATACCCTGAATCCTCAATCCACCGCACCTTGCATATATTTTGCATATTCGGTAATCATTCGGGATACACGATCAATTGGTCTAAATCTCAGCTGTTCCTGATACAGGGCCCTAGACCCAAATTACCGAAAGGTTACGATATTCCTATTGCGGAGGAAGGGTTCCGCTACCTAGGGATATATATTACAACAGATCCTAACAAATTTCATGACGCCAACCTACAAAGCCCCCTGGCATGCCTGCGAATGGACGTTAAACACAGGCGTGGTTTGCCATTGACCCTGCTGGGCCGAGCAGCGCTATTTAAGATGTTAGCGCTGCCTCGTTTTTTATATGCACTACAAAATACTCCTTTTAAGATCCCAGAATCCTACTTTCAAGACATTGATAATGAGGTACGCTCTCTATTATGGGAAGGGCGGGCACCAGGTATTGCATTGCATAAGCTAACGGCTGGGTGGTTTGACGGCGGGATTGCATTACCTGATCTCCGGCGGTACTACTGGGTTTCGCAACTTGTAGTAATTAACTGATGGGTATATAATGCTCAAGATGAGCCAAACACCCGCACTGACACATGGCTGATGGGACAGGGGGGATACCGAAGAGCCCTATACACAAACCCCAAAAAGTTGGGCCTGACGGGACCTACTGCCAGGATGGTGGAAACCTGGCATGCCGTCCACAAGAGACTGGGTTGGGATAAAAAAATTATGCTAGCAACCCCACTATGGGAGCCGGAGTGGTTGGGTCGCCTGAGTTCCTGCCCAGGGTTTGACAAATGGGACTTGATTGGCATCTTGGCTGTGAAAGACGTGTGGACTAGGAAAGGTCTGATTACTTTTGTCGACCTCCAAAATGACTATCAATTAGCTCAATCCGAAACCTTTAGATATTTGCAAATTAGTCATGCCCTGAAAGCAGTAATACCCAGAGATGGCCAGATCCCGGAATCCTCTCCACTTGAAGATAGATTGCTGTTAGACCCAATGCCTAAAAAGGCCATCTCTCTAACATACAAAAAACTAATAAATAACCGACCTGATCCATTGATAAAACTCAGACAAAAATGGGAGACAGAAGTGGGGGAATTAGATGATGATGATTGGCGAGATGCCTTGGCCTCCTCTAGGGAAATCGCGAATCCTATGAGGCTGAGACTGATCCAACTCAAGATTCTGCATCAGACTTATCTAGCAGCAAATGTCCTGGTAAAGATGGGAAGGAGAGTTGGCGGCCTGTGCCTTCGTCGGTGTAACATGGAGGGGACCTTTTTCCACATGTTATGGGAATGCCCAATTATTTCAAAATACTGGAAAGCGGTTACAAAGTTTATGGAAGATGTGGGTGGGAAGGAGTTGCACCCCTCCCCGAAACCCTGCCTATTGAACATATGGGAGGCAATGGACTTAACTCAAACTGAACAATCATGGGTATCACTGGGGTGGGCCTTGGTGAAACGTAACATCGCACAAAAATGGGGAGTTGGGGATCCACCTTCACTAAGGGATGGATGGGGGACATGGATAGGGCAATGGTCGCAGAGAGGTATGTGTGCACAAATAGAGGATGCCCGAAAAAAATGGGATCCAAAGTGGTCTAAATGGAATGTGCACAGAGGTGGGATATGCCTGTCCCCTACAACTGAGCTTAATCGGCAGGCGGGTGGGTTGCAAGATTTTCTAAATGACAAAGTTTAAATGGGAAAAGGATTGTACACACCTGTATAACTATGTGGTGGATTCACTATGACTATATTGTGCTTGATCTTGGTCAACTGACAATTGCTTGTACTGTGCTGTTTTTGTTTTGGCAAATAAAAAGAATAATAAAAAAATAAAAACATTTTAATAATTTTCCATAATCTTCCTCATAAGGAGATCTCCACCTCAGTGGTGGAGCTCTCCGTCTATGTAGTTTGTCTCTACCCCTGGTTTTAGGGGTGGAGACATGTAAGTCTACATTTTGGAGTACATTTACACTTGGAAATGATGAATACCCAAAAATAGTATATTTAATTCAAAGTGTTAGAGTAAATTTACATGTGTACATTTATTCATGTGTAAATGTACTTTTGCCAATATACCTCATTGTGTTAAGCTAACAGACACTGTGGTATTTAAAATGTGAATGTGGAGCTGCATAAAAATCACCAACAATCACCTGCTGTCCTTCTTTGAAGTTCACTAATAAGAGTGGAACTCATTTCAGAAGTTGTAAATTTAATCAAGAATAAAACCATATATATAAATGAAAAGGGTAGCACAGCCAGGAGCAGTAAAACTGTTGAAGAAATATGGAGTATAAGAAATTAAATGATTCTGACTACATTAATCTTTTTTTTTCCACCTCAAACATCATTTATTGTTGCTCAACACATACATTAAACAACTTTACAGTTCCTCCTTTCAAGAATTTATTTTTTGTAACTTTTCTTTATTGATTTTAATAACATAATACAATGAAGTTAGTATCATCAGGCAATAAGTACAGGTCAGTTTGGCAATCACAGTGGCTCCGCACAGTAACAGAAGTACATCATAATTTATAAAGACACACAGGAGAGAAAAAAGCATAAAAAGCCGATGAGACATACACCCCCTTTTGTGATGATAAGGCGTACATAGCCGGGAAAAAGCAATAAGCAGCGGGCGACCATCCATAATCATATTATGACATTAAAGATGGGTACTGACAGTAGCTCCCTCTGGTTCACCGGTTTCTTTACCTATCAAGTACTGTTGAAATGGGGCCCAATAAGAATGCGGTTTGGATTGGGGGGGGGAGAAGATCGCCATATGAGTCCGACTGGGTATTGCAGTAAATCATATCACTCGTCCATTCATCAATGGTAGGGATCGGGCCTCTACCCCAACGCATGGCAATCCGTCTTTTCGCCATAAGTAGCGCCATTGCCACCAACCGTCTGAAGGTCTTATCGATGGGTTTGGTATAGCCTAGGAGTGCGATGAGCGGGTCTGGCGATAGTGTAAGGCTAGTGATGTCATTGATTATCTGAAATATTTTCCCCCAAAACTCCAATATGCGATGACAAGACCAGTCTAAGTTCATAAAGTCTTCAACCGGCTCCGGACATCGAGAACAGGCAGCGGACTCACGCAAACCATATCTGTGCAGACGTTCTGGAGTGTAATATGTTCTATTAATGTATTTAAAATGTATTAGAACATTGGAATGTTGGGAGCTCCATTGAAGACAATGGAGTAGCTCTGGGCTTATAATGGCTGGTATAAGCACAGCACTCCAACATTCCAATGTTTGTCTTTTTGTTTCTCCATTTTTAATTTAGAACATTCTACCCTTAGTGTGTGGAATGTTCTAATAGCCTTATAGCCCTTCTGCCTCAGGCTATACCAGTTGTTAAAGGCCCTCTCCCTCGTTATAGGCTCGGGATCAGGGCCTTTAACAACTGGTATAGCCCTCGGCAGCGGGCTGTAAGGCTATATTAGGGGATGCCTACCATTCATCGAGACCTTCTTAGTCATCTCGCAGCAAAATTGCCATTGTTTGTCCTCAAGAGCCCGGCCCAAGTCCCTCTGCCAGTTATGCCTCGGCTTGGAGAACTGTACCGATCTGTTTGCTTGTGCTATGTTATATATTCTAGAAATCAACTTTGGAGGTGAGGGAGTCTTGATAACGTAAGAGAGAGCAGGGACCTCTGGTGGCTCCTGTGGAGAGCTCCCCAAGAGAGATTTCAGGGCATGCCAAAGTCTTAAATACTGGAACCGCACCAATGGAGCAGGGCATGGGCCATCCGCTGTCAGCTGTTCCAAATTGCGGAGTTCCCCCCCCTCAAAGAGGTCGCCAACCACAGAGACGTTGACTTCACTCATGGGCAGGGAGACCCTGCTATCAATGCTGGAAGGAAGCCAGGTGCACCAGTCCAAAGGGGTCAGGGGAGAGTACAAAATAGCGCCAGCTTGTCTGTTTAGTAGGTTGTGCCAAGCATGTACGGTGGATTTAATGGAACCAAGGACACTGTGCCTGCGTGTTGGATTCCTGAATAGCGCCCGTGGGAGAGTACCAGGATCAGCAGCTATTTTCTCTATGTATATGTGTGGAGGAGTAGTGGGGCAATGCAACCAAGCAGAGGCGTGGGAGCACTGTGCAGCTCAATAGTATAGATCTAGGTCTGGAGCATTGAGACCGCCCAAAGAATACGGAAGAGTGAGAACGCCCCATTGTACCCGGGGTTGCTTGCCTGCCCAAGCCAGCTGTATCATGAGGGACCTTAATTTAGCGAACATATGTTGTGGGAGGACCATGGGGATGTTCTGAAATAGGAACAGTAGTCTGGGTAGGACAACCATCTTCATCAATGAAACACGAGCCAATAGCGAAAGCGGTAAACGCGTCAATCTAATCACATCCTCTTCCAACCTATCCAATACTTTCCCATAGTTATCAATCAACACTACTTCTGAGTCAGTGTGTATTTGGATCCCTAAATAGCGTACAGTCTCTGTTGTCCACTTCAAGGGGAATTGCATCGTGGGGGAGGAAGTGGATGCACTCAAGGGAAATATCAAGGACTTATTCCAGTTAATGTTAAGCTGTCCAAAGCGGACCACTTAGTTCAAAACGGGAGTAAGTTGAGTGGAGGGGTCTCTAACATAAAGTAGTAGATCATCAGCGTATGCAGAGACTATCAGCTGATAACCCGGGAACCGTATTCCCCTATGACTGTGGTATTCCCTAAGGGCGCACAGCAGTGGTTCGGACACCAGAGCATACAAGAGAGAGGATAAGGGGCATCCTTGACGAGTGCCCCTAGTTATAGGTATCGAAGCTGTCACTAAGTTCCCCAGCCTAATTCTTGCGACCCTTGACCTCTGGGTAGGTCGCCCCCCCATCCGCACAGCTCCACCTGTGCGTCCAGCTCCCTGCTGCTGCTGATCTGAGGCCCTCCTCCACCCGCAGGCTACCACCTGCGCCTCATCCCTGGTTGCCAGTGGTAGGCCGTAGGTAGGTTCTTGTCGTTGTGTGCGTCACTGTTACTGTCTTTCCCCTCTATATTTGTGCCCCCACTGTTTTTCCACTGTTTTGCCCTTCCGTTCGGTGCCCCCACTGCTGTGACTGTTTTCGTTCTGTGCCCCCACTGTTTTTCCACTGTTTTTGCCGTTCCGTTCTGTGCCCCCACTGTTGTGACTGTTTTCGTTCTGTGCCCCCACTGCTTTTCCACTGTTTTTGCCCTTCCGTTCTGTGCCCCCACTGCTGTGACTGTTTTTCGTTCTGTGCCCCCACTGCTTTTCCACTGTTTTTGCCCTTCCGTTCTGTGCCCCCACTGCTGTGACTGTTTTTCGTTCTGTGCCCCCACTGCTTTTCCACTGTTTTTGCCCTTCCGTTCTGTGCCCCCACTGCTGTGACTGTTTTTCGTTCTGTGCCCCCACTGTTTTTCCACTTTTTTGCCCTTCCGTTCTGTGCCCCCACTGCTGTGACTGTTTTTCGTTCTGTGCCCCCTGTGCCCCTTTTGATTTCTGTACCCCTTCGCCCTCCCGTTTCCCGCCGCTGTGTCCCCTGCGGCCCCGCCCCCCTCGCTGCCCCTGCCTCCCGCCTCCCAGCTGCTCCTCCCTCCCACCTCCCCATATATGGCGGCCGCTGAGTGGTGAGGTGAGCGACCCTTGACCTCTGGGTAGGTCGCCTCCCCATCCGCACAGCGCCACCTGTGCGTCGAGCTCCCTGCTGCTGCTGATCTGAGGCCCTCTTCCACCCGCAGGCTACCACCTGCGCCTCATCCCTGGTGGCCAGTGGTAGGCCGTAGGTAGGTTCTTGTCGTTGTGAGCGTCACTGTAACTGTCTTTCCCCTCTATATTTGTGCCCCCACTGTTTTTCCACTGTTTTGCCCTTTTGTTCGGTGCCCCCACTGCTGTGACTGTTTTCGTTCTGTGCCCCCACTGTTTTTCCACTGTTTTTGCCCTTCCGTTCTGTGCCCCCACTGCTGTGACTGTTTTTCGTTCTGTGCCCCCACTGTTTTTCCACTTTTTTTGCCCTTCCGTTCTGTGCCCCCACTGCTGTGACTGTTTTTCGTTCTGTGCCCCCCTGTGCCCCTTTTGATTTCTGTACCCCTTCGCCCTCCCGTTTCCCGCCGCTGTGTCCCCTGCGGCCCCGCCCTCTCGCTGCCCCTGCCTCCCGCCTCCCAGCTGCTCCTCCCTCCCACCTCCCCATATATGGCGGCCGCTGAGCGTGAGGTGAGCGACCCTTGACCTCTGGGTAGGTCGCTCCCCATCCGCACAGCGCCACCTGTGCGTCGAGCTCCCTGCTGCTGCTGATCTGAGGCCCTCCTCCACCCGCAGGCTACCACCTGCGCCTCATCCCTGGTGGCCAGTGGTAGGCCGTAGGTAGGTTCTTGTCGTTGTGAGCGTCACTGTTACTGTCTTTCCCCTCTATATTTGTGCCCCCACTGTTTTTCCACTGTTTTGCCCTTTTGTTCGGTGCCCCCACTGCTGTGACTGTTTTCGTTCTGTGCCCCCACTGTTTTTCCACTGTTTTTGCCCTTCCGTTCTGTGCCCCCACTGCTGTGACTGTTTTCGTTCTGTGCCCCCACTGCTTTTCCACTGTTTTTGCCCTTCCGTTCTGTGCCCCCACTGCTGTGACTGTTTTTCGTTCTGTGCCCCCACTGTTTTTCCACTGTTTTTGCCCTTTCGTTCTGTGCCCCCACTGCTGTGACTGTTTTTCGTTCTGTGCCCCCACTGTTTTTCCACTGTTTTTGCCCTTCTGTTCTGTGCCCCCACTGCTGTGACTGTTTTTCGTTCTGTGCCCCCACTGTTTTTGCCCTTCCGTTCTGTGCCCCCACTGCTGTGACTGTTTTTCGTTCTGTGCCCCCACTGTTTTTCCACTGTTTTTGCCCTTCCGTTCTGTGCCCCCACTGCTGTGACTGTTTTTCGTTCTGTGCCCCCACTGCTTTTCTACTGTTTTTGCCCTTCCGTTCTGTGCCCCCACTGCTGTGACTGTTTTTCGTTCTGTGCCCCCTCTGCTTTTCCACTGTTTTTGCCCTTCCGTTCTGTGCCCCCACTGCTGTGACTGTTTTTCGTTCTGTGCCCCCACTGTTTTTCCACTGTTTTTGCCCTTCCGTTCTGTGCCCCCACTGCTGTGACTGTTTTTCGTTCTGTGCCCCCACTGCTTTTCCACTGTTTTTGCCCTTCCGTTCTGTGCCCCCACTGCTGTGACTGTTTTTCGTTCAGTGCCCCCACTTTTTTTCCACTTTTTTTGCCCTTCTGTTCTGTGCCCCCACTGCTGTGACTGTTTTTCGTTCTGTGCCCCCACTGTTTTTCCACTTTTTTTGCCCTTCTGTTCTGTGCCCCCACTGCTGTGACTGTTTTTCGTTCTGTGCCCCCCTGTGCCTCTTTTGATTACTGTACCCCTTCGCCCTCCCGTTTCCCGCCGCTGTGTCCCCTGCGGCCCCGCCCCCCTCGCTGACCACTTGCTGCCCCTGCCTCCCGCCTCCCAGCTGCTCCTCCCTCCCACCTCCCCATATATGGCGGCCGCTGCGCGGTGAGGTGAGCGACCCTTGACCTCTGGGTAGGTCGCCCCCCCATCCGCACAGCGCCACCTGTGCGTCCAGCTCCCTGCTGCTGCTGATCTGAGGCCCTCCTCCACCCGCAAGCTACCACCTGCGCCTCATCCCTGGTTGCCAGTGGTAGGCCGTAGGTAGGTTCTTGTCGTTGTGAGCGTCACTGTTACTGTCTTTCCCCTCTATATTTGTGCCCCCACTGTTTTTCCACTGTTTTGCCCTTCCGTTCGGTGCCCCCACTGCTGTGACTGTTTTCGTTCTTTGCCCCCACTGTTTTTCCACTGTTTTTGCCCTTCCGTTCTGTACCCCCACTGCTGTGACTGTTTTTCGTTCTGTGCCCCCACTGCTTTTCCACTGTTTTTGCCCTTCCGTTCTGTGCCCCCACTGCTGTGACTGTTTTTCGTTCTGTGCCCCCACTGTTTTTCCACTGTTTTTGCCCTTCTGTTCTGTGCCCCCACTGCTATGACTGTTTTTCGTTCTGTGCCCCCACTGTTTTTGCCCTTACGTTCTGTGCCCCCACTGCTGTGACTGTTTTTCGTTCTGTGCCCCCACTGCTTTTCCACTGTTTTTGCCCTTCCGTTCTGTGCCCCCACTGCTGTGACTGTTTTTCGTTCTGTGCCCCCACTGCTTTTCCACTGTTTTTGCCCTTCCGTTCTGTGCCCCCACTGCTGTGACTGTTTTTCGTTCTGTGCCCCCACTGTTTTTCCACTTTTTTGCCCTTCCGTTCTGTGCCCCCACTGCTGTGACTGTTTTTCGTTCTGTGCCCCCTGTGCCCCTTTTGATTTCTGTACCCCTTCGCCCTCCCGTTTCCCGCCGCTGTGTCCCCTGCGGCCCCGCCCCCCTCGCTGCCCCTGCCTCCCGCCTCCCAGCTGCTCCTCCCTCCCACCTCCCCATATATGGCGGCCGCTGAGCGTGAGGTGAGCGACCCTTGACCTCTGGGTAGGTCGCCTCCCCATCCGCACAGCGCCACCTGTGCGTCGAGCTCCCTGCTGCTGCTGATCTGAGGCCCTCCTCCACCCGCAGGCTACCACCTGCGCCTCATCCCTGGTGGCCAGTGGTAGGCCGTAGGTAGGTTCTTGTCGTTGTGAGCGTCACTGTTACTGTCTTTCCCCTCTATATTTGTGCCCCCACTGTTTTTCCACTGTTTTGCCCTTTTGTTCGGTGCCCCCACTGCTGTGACTGTTTTCGTTCTGTGCCCCCACTGTTTTTCCACTGTTTTTGCCCTTCCGTTCTGTGCCCCCACTGCTGTGACTGTTTTCGTTCTGTGCCCCCACTGCTTTTCCACTGTTTTTGCCCTTCCGTTCTGTGCCCCCACTGCTGTGACTGTTTTTCGTTCTGTGCCCCCACTGTTTTTCCACTGTTTTTGCCCTTTCGTTCTGTGCCCCCACTGCTGTGACTGTTTTTCGTTCTGTGCCCCACTGTTTTTCCACTGTTTTTGCCCTTCTGTTCTGTGCCCCCACTGCTGTGACTGTTTTTCGTTCTGTGCCCCCACTGCTTTTCCACTGTTTTTGCCCTTCCGTTCTGTGCCCCCACTGCTGTGACTGTTTTTCGTTCTGTGCCCCCACTGCTTTTCCACTGTTTTTGCCCTTCCGTTCTGTGCCCCCACTGCTGTGACTGTTTTTCGTTCTGTGCCCCCACTTTTTTTCCACTTTTTTTGCCCTTCTGTTCTATGCCCCCACTGCTGTGACTGTTTTTCGTTCTGTGCCCCCACTGTTTTTCCACTTTTTTTGCCCTTCTGTTCTGTGCCCCCACTGCTGTGACTGTTTTTCGTTCTGTGCCCCCCTGTGCCTCTTTTGATTACTGTACCCCTTCGCCCTCCCGTTTCCCGCCGCTGTGTCCCCTGCGGCCCCGCCCCCCTCGCTGACCACTTGCTGCTCCCGCCTCCCAGCTGCTCCTCCCTCCCACCTCCCCATATATGGCGGCCGCTGCGCGGTGAGGTGAGCGACCCTTGACCTCTGGGTAGGTCGCCCCCCCATCCGCACAGCGCCACCTGTGCGTCCAGCTCCCTGCTGCTGCTGATCTGAGGCCCTCCTCCACCCGCAAGCTACCACCTGCGCCTCATCCCTGGTTGCCAGTGGTAGGCCGTAGGTAGGTTCTTGTCGTTGTGAGCGTCACTGTTACTGTCTTTCCCCTCTATATTTGTGCCCCCACTGTTTTTCCACTGTTTTGCCCTTCCGTTCGGTGCCCCCACTGCTGTGACTGTTTTCGTTCTTTGCCCCCACTGTTTTTCCACTGTTTTTGCCCTTCCGTTCTGTACCCCCACTGCTGTGACTGTTTTTCGTTCTGTGCCCCCACTGCTTTTCCACTGTTTTTGCCCTTCCGTTCTGTGCCCCCACTGCTGTGACTGTTTTTCGTTCTGTGCCCCCACTGCTTTTCCACTGTTTTTGCCCTTCCGTTCTGTGCCCCCACTGCTGTGACTGTTTTTCGCTCTGTGCCCCCACTGTTTTTCCACTTTTTTGCCCTTCTGTTCTGTGCCCCCACTGCTGTGACTGTTTTTCGTTCTGTGCCCCCCTGTGCCCCTTTTGATTTCTGTACCCCTTCGCCCTCCCGTTTCCCGCCGCTGTGTCCCCTGCGGCCCCGCCCCCCTAGCTGCCCCTGCCTCCCGCCTCCCAGCTGCTCCTCCCTCCCACCTCCCCATATATGGCGGCCGCTGCGCGGTGAGGTGAGCGACCCTTGACCTCTGGGTAGGTCGCCCCCATCCGCACAGCGCCACCTGTGCGTCCAGCTCCCTGCTGCTGCTGATCTGAGGCCCTCCTCCACCCGCAGGCTACCACCTGCGCCTCATCCCTGGTGGCCAGTGGTAGGCCGTAGGTAGGTTCTTGTCGTTGTGAGCGTCACTGTTACTGTCTTTCCCCTCTATATTTGTGCCCCCACTGTTTTTCCACTGTTTTGCCCTTCCGTTCGGTGCCCCCACTGCTGTGACTGTTTTCGTTCTGTGCCCCCACTTTTTTTCCCACTGTTTTTGCCCTTCCGTTCTGTGCCCCCACTGCTGTGACTGTTTTTCGTTCTGTGCCCCCACTGCTTTTCCACTTTTTTTGCCCTTCTGTTTTGTGCCCCCATTGCTGTGACTGTTTTTCGTTCTGTGCCCCTTTTGATTTCTGTACCCCTTCGCCCTCCCGTTTCCCGCCGCTGTGTCCCCTGCGGACACGCCCCCCTCGCTGACCACTCGCTGCCCCTGCCTCCCGCCTCCCAGCTGCTCCTCCCTCCCACCTCCCCATATATGGCGGCCGCTGCGCGGTGAGGTGAGCGACCCTTGACCTCTGGGTAGGTCGCCCCCATCCGCACAGCGCCACCTGTGCGTCCAGCTCCCTGCTGCTGCTGATCTGAGGCCCTCCTCCACCCGCAGGCTACCACCTGCGCCTCATCCCTGGTGGCCAGTGGTAGGCCGTAGGTAGGTTCTTGTCGTTGTGAGCGTCACTGTTACTGTCTTTCCCCTCTATATTTGTGCCCCCACTGTTTTTCCACTGTTTTGCCCTTCTGTTCGGTGCCCCCACTGCTGTGACTGTTTTCGTTCTGTGCCCCCACTTTTTTTCCACTGTTTTTGCCCTTCCGTTCTGTGCCCCCACTGCTGTGACTGTTTTTCGTTCTGTGCCCCCCTCTGCCCCTTTTGATTTCTGTACCCCTTCGCCCTCCCGTTTCCCGCCGCTGTGTCCCCTGCGGCCCGCCCCCCTCGCTGACCACTCGCTGCCCCTGCCTCCCACCTCCCAGCTGCTCCTCCCTCCCACCTCCCCATATATGGCGGCCGCTGCGCGGCCGAAGGCGCGCCTAAGGCAAGCCCGTCTGCGCCCGTCCGCGCCTGGACCGCGCCCAGCGCCAGAACCCCTGGTCCCCGCATCCGCCACGAAGACCACCTCCGATACGACGCCAGCACCCTCATCGCTCTCAACCCAGGACGGACCTCCACCTGCATCAAGGCCACCCCGAAACGCACCCATGGTCCCTTCACCTGCCGGAACTGCAGCTTCACCTGCCTCGGAGAGCCCGAGACACCCGCCAAGAAGGACCTCAACCATCTCCGGTGCATCCTACTAAACACCCGCTCCGCACGCAAACACGCCGTCGAGCTCTGGGACCTACTCGACACCTCATCACCGGACGTCGCCTTCCTGACAGAGACCTGGATGAACGAATCCTCCGCACCCGACATCGCCATAGCCATCCCCGACGGCTACAAGATCACCCGCAGAGACCGCACCAACGGAATCGGAGGAGGAATCGCCATCGTCCACAAAGACACCATCAGGGTCTCGAACAGCACCGACGACACTCTCAGCACCGCCGAACACATGCACTTCCAGATCCACACGGATCCCAACACCACCGTAAGAGGCACCCTCATCTACAGACCCCCAGACCCCGACCCCAGTTCAGCGACTCCATCGCCGACTTCATCAGCACGCACGCCCTGACCTCCACCGACTACATCCTCCTCGGAGACCTGAACTTTCACCTGGAGAACAACAACGACAGCAACTCCTCCACCCTTATCGACAACCTCGCCAACCTCGGACTGAAACAGCTCGTCACGACGCCGACCCACATCGCCGGACACACGCTCGACGTCATCTTCTCCTCAAGCTCCCACGTCTCCTTCAGCCACACCTCCGAACTCACCTGGACCGACCACCACTGCATCCACTTCACCTTCCGGAAACCCGCCGCACACCACCGCATCCTACAGATCCCCCGCAGATGCTGGAGCAAAGTCACCAAAGACCAACTCCAGACAAACCTCGCACTCAGCCCACCCAACGACCCCTCCAACCCCGACGCCGCCGCCCGCAATTTCAGACGATGGATGGACGACTGCGCCAACACCTTAGCCCCGCTGAAAAAAACAACCTACAAAGACACCAGCAAGAGAGCAAGCTGGTTCACCCCGGAACTCCTAGCATCCAAGCGCACCTGCCGGAAACTGGAGAACAAATGGCACAGCGAGAAGACGCCGGACAGCCGCGCAGCCCACAAAGACGCCATCCGCAACCACCATCACCTCATCAGGTCCGCCAAGAGGACCTCCTTCAAAGACCGCCTCGACAACAACGCACACAACAGCAAGGAGCTCTTCAGCATCGTGAAGGAACTCTCCAACCCCAGCTCCAACGCCAACGACATCCCGCCGTCGCAAGCCCTGTGTGATTCCCTCGCCACCTTCTTCTACCGCAAGATCGCCGACATCCACGACAGCTTCGACTCCCGGACGACCCCAACAGGCCCCGACACATCAGACCCGCCGCACCCCATCGACCACGACCCCCTGACAGCCTGGGTCAACGTGAACACCGAGGACACAATCAAGACCATGGGCACAATCCACTCCGGCTCCCCAACAGACCCTTTTCCACACCACATCTTCAACAAAGCCGGCAGCTCCATCGCACCCCACCTGCGCAACGTCATCAACCTCTCCTTCGAGACCGCGACCTTCCCAGAGAGCTGGAAACACGCCGAGATCAACGCCCTACTCAAAAACCCAAGGCGGACCCGAGCGACCTCAAGAACTTCCGGCCCATCTCCCTGCTTCCATTCCCAGCTAAGGTCATCGAGAAGATCGTCAACAGACAGCTCACCCGCTACCTCGAAGATAACAGCATCCTGGACCCCTCCCAGTCAGGATTCCGCAGCAACCACAGCACCGAGACCGCGCTCATCGCCGCCACAGACGACATCAGGATCCTGCTGGACAACGGCGAGACGGCGGCCCTCATCCTCCTGGACCTCTCCGCCGCCTTCGACACTGTCTGCCACCGCACACTACGCACACGCCTCCACGACGCAGGGATCCGAGACAAGGCCCTGGATTGGACCACCTCCTTCCTTTCCGGCAGAACCCAGAGCGTCCGCCTCCCCCCATTCCGATCTGAAGCCTCCGAGATCATCTGCGGCGTACCCCAGGGATCTTCCCTCAGCCCGACACTGTTCAACATCTACATGGCTCCACTCGCACGCATCGCCCGACAGCACAACCTCAACATAATCTCCTACGCCGACGATACTCAACTGATCCTCTCCCTCACCAAGGACCCCCTCACCGCCAAATCCAACCTCCACGAAGGAATGAAAGCCGTCGCCGACTGGATGAAGTGCAGCCGACTTAAGCTGAACACAGACAAGACGGAGATCCTCATCCTCGGCTCCAACCCATCAGCCTGGGACGACTCCTGGTGGCCCTCGTCACTAGGGGCACCCCCGACACCAACCGACCACGCACGATACCTGGGAGTCATCCTCGACTCAACGCTCACCATGACCAAGCAAGTCAACGCAGTCTCCTCCTCCTGCTTCAACACCCTCCGCATGCTCCGCAAGATCTACAGGTGGATCCCGACAGACACGAGAAGAACAGTCACCCAGGCCCTCGTCAGCAGCAGACTCGACTACGGAAACGCTCTCTACGCAGGAGCCCCGACCAAGCTCATCAAACGACTGCAAAGAATCCAAAACGCCTCTGCACGCCTGATCCTCGACATTCCACGCCACAGCCACATCACCCCCCACCTGAAAAATCTGCACTGGCTCCCCGTCGACAAGAGAATCTCCTTCAAACTCCTGATCCACGCACACAAGGCACTCCACAAAACTGGCCCAGCCTACCTCAACAGTCGACTCTCCTTCTACGTTCCCAACCGTCAGCTCCGCCGACCTCTACCTGGCCACCGTCCCGCGCATCTGGAGAACCACCACCGGAGGCAGATCCTTCTCTCACCGCGCCGCCAAGATCTGGAACACCATTCCCCTCAACCTACGACAGACCCAAGACCTGCTGACCTTCAGGAGACGACTCAAGACCTGGCTATTCGACCAGTAGCGGCAACACCCCCCCTCCTCTCCCTCAGCGCCTTGAGACCCTCGCGGGTATGTAGTGCGCTTTACAAATCTTGTGATTGATTGATTGATTGCACAAGTAGCTTCGTAAAGGACCTTAATCAGTTGTAAATAGACTTCGCCAACACCCAGCCGCCTGAGTACCCTTTCCATAAAAAGCCACTCTACAGAATCGAAGGCTTTTTTGGCGTTCAGGAACACTGCCGCTGCGCTAATTTCGGGATTGATATGCTGTATAGCAGCAAAAATCGTACGAAGGTTAGACGTCAAGGTGCGGCCAGGGATGAATCCGGCCTGCTCGATTCCCACCAGGCCCGGAAGCAGAGGGAGATGCGATTAGCTAGTATTTTGGCGAATATTTTTGTGTTGATATTTAACAGGGACAAGCGCCTATATGATGAGCAATGACTGGGGGTTTTGCCCGGTTTAAGGAGGGTGACGATTAATGCCTCGCGCATAGATGGGGCATAAGTTTACTCTCAGCCATCTCTTCGAATAGGGTAGCCAGGTGGGGAATTAAGAGATCTTGAAACGCTTTATAAAAGGCCGCAGTCAACCCGTCAGATCCTGGGGCAGACCCACTTTCATTGATGACAGGGCAACCCTAATTTCCCGGGGTCCAGGGGGGCCATGAGGTGCTCCCTGTGAGAATCTGTGAGCCAAGCGAGGCGGATGTGAGATAAGTAGTCTTCTATAGCTGAATCATCAGGGAGTATACGAGACCTATAAAGCTCAGCATAATATCTGCTGAATCGATCCGCGATGCCTTGTGAATTATATATCATACTACCATCTTCGCCCTTAATTTCAACTAGGGAGTTAGTTTCCCGCGGGGGACGCTGTAATTTAGCTAACAGGGTACCGGGGCGTTCGCCCTCCCCGTACACCCGAGCTGTGGCATACTTGCCTAAGTGCTTGACCTCACTCTCAGCTGTTTCCTGGAACTCCCACAGCAGTACTTTAATATCCTTTAGTGTCTCAGTATGCCCTGTCCGCTGATGCTCGAGTTCCAAAGCTGCAATGTCTGCCTCTAATTTTGCAAGCATGTTCTGAATGGACCTAAGAACGCCTGCATGCTTAGCGATTGTTTCCCCACGAATGAAGACCTTAAACGTTTCCCAAACGGTTGAGAAAGTAGGCACTGAGCCAATATTCTCACTAAAGAAGGTTTCAATAGCTGTGGCCATTTCTGAGCGAAACCCCTGGTCAAGGACGGAATATGGCGGAAATCTCCATGTGAATGGGGCATGTTTAAATGTAGGGACGTCAATATTATCTGCACTGCAAAATGGTCGGAGTAAGTTCTGGGAAGTAGTTCACAGTTAGAGACCAGAGGGACCAGGCTTCTGGAAACCAACCAGTAATCGATCCTAGTATGTATGTCATGTGGGGCGGAGTAGTGAGTGAACCCAGGTGTGGTGGCCGGACGCTGCCTCCAAATGTCTGCAAACCCCAGCTGCTCCATAAGTGCCAGTATGGCGCTGGCCGCCGCAGGGGGTTTCCTAGGTGGGCCACGTGATCTGTCTTTATTGAGGTCAAGTATACAATTAAAATCTCCTCCCCAGACTACATTAATCACAAATAAGGAAAAGTCTGCTGAAGCCATGCCTCGCCGGTGACTCGTGCCCTGACGACATTTGTGAACATTTACTTGAGTATGACAGTGTTCTCTCTGTCATGGGATATAAATAAGGCTCCCTGTTTTCCATTTTTTACTGGTTTTTACAGATAAATACAGACAAAAACCTATTTATTTTCCTGTCTGTATTTATTTTTAAATGTGGATAAAAACGGATTTTTTTTTTTTTTTTGTGATTCTAAATTCTGCCAGTCACGGCTGCTAAGCGAATAACTATGCAGATTGACAGGCAAGGTGCATAAAAAAAAGAAAGGAATTTTAGTAGAGAGGCATAAACAGCAGCAGATATGCCCATGGTTGATACTAAAATGTGCATGTTTTCATTTAAGTGCATTGATTTATCATCTGTGGGTTTTCATATCATTGATTCCTTTCGGCAATTTAAGCATGAATGCACATTTATCGGTTAAATAAATGTGGAAATATACTAGTTTCAGCTTAATTTTTTTCATAAAACCCAAAATAAATATGGATAAATACAGATAAAATTATCAAAAATAAATATGGATAACTACAGATGGAAAAGTAAAATAAAAATACCATAAAACCGGGAGCCCTATATATAATGCACAGGCTGAGGTTTTGAATACTGGGTCAAATTCAGAATGGACTCCTAAGCAAATTGTTCTGGTCCATTAAACGCACTGATAAGCTGCTGTTTCATCAGTTCCTAATTGACTTATGTTCTGTGTAGGTTAGCTCAGCAAGAATAAGCAACTGCCTCTGTTACATATGCTTGTGTTTTGAAGCAGACAAACATGGTTCTGATTGGTTTAAAAAAACTCAAATGCAAATCGAGTGCACCTATGTATGTTACACTCGGTAAAAATTACCCCTGACTTCATCAGTTCTCCAGATCATCGCTTTAGTTTTGTTCTGTGGACTAATGGCATGCTCCTGTTTTCCAGCTTAATTGCATCTGGCAGACACATTACATTACATATGGATCTAATATTAATGTGATAATCTTAGTTTATTGCATTAATCTTAGCTCTTTTTCTGTCATGATTCATTTTTAACACTCCATCATAAAAGTGCCGTTGAGTGTGCTTATTGTCTAATATTGGATAGTCAACCCGAAAATTTTAACCATTTGGCAGTCAGATTGATTTTTTTTTTTTTTACGGAGTTTTATATAGCGCAAACTTGACCCGAATCGGGTATCAGAGCGCTTTACATGAGGACACATTCATTTTTTTGTTAGGCACGGGGAGATTAAGTGATTTGCCCAGAATCACAGGATGTTCAGCGTCATTGCCGAGACTCGAACCCGGTTCCCCAGATTGGAGGTCCACCGCCCTAGCCGTTAGGCCAACTCCTCTCCCCAATTGATAGGCTAAGCGTTAACATTACCAGGGAAGAGATTCTTCAGAGTATTCAAATAAGCAACCAGATCTTGAATGTGTCTTGGCTCAAAGCCGATCATTATAAAATGATCTAGGATGTTTGCTGTACCTATTGAGACTCCTTAATTTGGGCTGTAGATCAGACTCAGTGTGCTGTTGATGTCAAAAGATGGTAGCTGACGTGGTCCATATGTTTGGCAAATGCTCCAAAATTCAACATTATTGGGGTCATCAAGTGAAATGAAAGAAATGAAAGACACATTTGTAGAGCGCATGGCTACCCGGGAGCATCCCAGCGCTGGGACTGAATCCTGCGGAAGACAGAGGAACTATGCGGGCTGAGGGAACAAGAGGGTCTTAAGTTGTTTACGAAAGGACCCGTGGTTTTGGACTAGGCGGAGCTGGAGTGGAAGCGAGTTCCAAAGCTTAGAGGCATTATAGGAGAACAGCCGTACACCACTCCTGGCCTTCCTAATCTTTGGCACTTCGGCTAGGTGGAGATTGTCAGATCGAAGATTGCGCTTGGCATTATAGGGGCGGATCATGGCTGAGTTGATGGAAGGGCCGACCCCCTGCATAGATTTATGTGCTAGGCAAAGTGTCTTAAATCTAATGCGTTCCTCGATGGGGAGCCAATGAAGGGAAGCAAGTGCCGGTTTAGCCGATTGTCGGTTGTTGGTTCCGGTTAAGAGTCTGGCAGCACTATTCTGCACAGACTGTAGTTTAGAAACTACAGTAGTGGGGGAACCCAGGTACAGCGCGTTGCCGTAATCTAGCCTGGAGAGTATAAGTGATTGCACCAATACTTTTTTTGCTTGGAAGGGGAGCAGAGGTAGCACTTTACGGGCCATTCTGAGTAGGCCATAACAGATGGCTACCGTCTTCCTCGCTTGTGCTCTAAAGCTCAGGTCCTGGTCCAACCAGATGCCCAGGCTCTTGATTTCTGGCTTGGGGGTCGGGGGGGGCCCCATGCACGCTGGCCACATGGAGCTAGATTTAAAGCAGAGGGGGTTGCCTAAGATCATAAGCTCGGTCTTCCCACCGTTGAGCTTAAGCTGGGATGTGTCCATCCAGTTTGAAATGTCTTCTAGACAGGAACGGAGGGTGTTGGTTTCTTGGTCCATTTGGTTAAGTGCAACCACCAATTGGGTATCGTCGGCATAGGTTACCATACGAATTCCGGATGGGGCAATAATGGATGCCAGTGGAGCCATATATACATTAAAAGGGTCGGACTGAGCGTAGAGCCCTGAGGCACCCCGTTCTGTAGGGGGGTGGGATTAGATGTCGTATTCTCCTCGAATACCTGAAAGGATCTTTCCTCCAGGAAAGAACCCAACCACTTCAGTGCCAAGCCAGTTACTCCTAGAGACGGTAAACCAAGATCCTGTGGTTCACCGTATCAAATGCTGCGCTCAGGTCGAGGAGTATGATGGCCGAAGATCCACCTGAATCTAGGATTTTTCTGCTTTCCTCCACCACCGCTAACAGGGCCGTCTCCGTGCTCTGGCGCGGACGGAAGCCTGTTTGCGAAGAGTGCAGCAAGTTATGCGTTTCAAGAAAGCCTGACAAGTGTTGGTTTACATATTTCTCTGTCATCTTTCCTATGCCTGGCAAGAGAGATATAGGACGGTAGTTAGCTAAGTCTTCCGTTTCCAGATTGTTTTTTTTTAACAGGGCTTTCACCATAGCTGCTTTCCAGGCGGGGGCACTATTCCTGAGGACAGAGATGCATTAATTAGGTCGGTCAGGTTGGGGGCAATTATAGATCCCACCTGTTTCAGTATGTTAATTGGTGCGGGGTCCTTAGGTGATCCACTGCTCACCCTGGATAGCAGGGTACAGCAAGCTTCAGGCGAGAGGGGGGGGGAAAGCCTCTAGTGTAGGTTCCAAGGAGTGTGGGTCGGGAATCAGGTGCTTATCAGTGGTATCACCTATATCTGCCGTATGCAGCAGTAATTTGAGGATATTCTGGACCTTAGTGGAGAAATATTCTGCCAATTTATTGCAGTGTAGCCCGGAGGTGTCTGGTGCTATGCGCGGGTCCGGGACTTTGAGTAGCTTTTTAATGACGTTGAAAGTTTCTCTGGGTGAGTTGGAGGCTGACAAAATCTTAGATTCGTAAAAGATTGCCTGGGCTTTTTTTATCTCTGCTTTGGAGGCGCTGATGGCCGCCTTATATTCCAGCTTCTTACTGGGCGAGAAGTCTTTCCTCCAGAGCCTTTCTTTGACCTTACAGTGCTGTTTTAAAGTGCGCAGCTCTGCTGAGAACCAAGGGGAGTTGTGGGGACCATTGGTCTTTTTTATCCTTGTCTTTAGGAGGACCACGTCTTTAGAGAATTAGTAAACCATTTATTATAAATATTTGTATGTCCCCAAAACATATTATTTTGTGCTTCTCATTTGATATTCCATTTAGCTCTATTGGTATTGTGTTTTTTACTGTAATTAACGTCGGACTTGGTATTGCCAAGACTTGGCTGGAAATTGATTCACCTTCATGAGAGATTGGTGGTCCCAAAACGCTAATTTATGTGGACTAGAACTTTCAATTATTCAAAGTATTAAGGAACACAAACACTTAGTAAAAATGGGGGATCCTGTTTCTGGTTAAATACCCCTGTACATGGTTAATTGTGTATTCTTCGTTCATTGTAAAATTGATTTACCTTTCTCATTTTTTGTTCACCATGGTTTCCATTTTTCTTTTAAACTTTAGCTTTCTTTTTTTTTTGCAAGATTTATTATGCTACAGGTTGTGTTGCGGTCAATTAAATATGAGTTTATGTTTTCTTTTGCACAAACAAATGTTTAAATTAGGGTGGAGATGACATAAGGAACAAGGCTTATTTGCATATGGCTCTACCTGTCAATATGTCATTCCTCTAAAACGCTGAAAAAAACATATTAATGTTCAGGTTTGTGAAACCATGCACTTTTTCCACAGACGCTTAAAGGTCTGCAAGGAACACTTTACGAGGAAAAGGGTTTGGGAAAGCTTATTTATTTCTGGAAGCCATTTACTTACCTTCTGGAATTCTTCATAGTGCTTTCTCTGTCCTGTAGGTCTCCAGGAAGAGGGGGAGCTGGACTATGTCATCCTTCCCAATCCAACAGGTTGGGTGTATTCGATTCGGGAGACATCCATTACCACGTGGGCATTGCATCGCAATGCCTTTACATCGCGGGTATTACAACGCAAGTCGTTACAACGACTTGCGCTGGATGGCGCTCTAACCTAAGGAATAGTATGATTTACTATTACAACACCTTCCCTACTGTACGTAGACTGGTGTTGGAATAGTAAATCATACTATTCCTAAGTCCAGCGCCCTCCAGCGCAAGTCGTTGTAACGACTTGCGTTGTAAAAACTGCGATGTAACGTACCGCGATCATTTTGATCGCGTTGTAACGTCACATATTCATTGGATTCTTATGGTTGCTTCCCAATCAAAGATAGTTTCTGTACTTTCTGTAATGTCACTTCTTTTTTTCTGAATCTTCCAAGCCCCATAGTTCTCCAGGAAAAGGCGAAGCGGGAATATATCATCATTCCTAATCCAAGATGGTAGACCCAGTGGATTCCTCCAAGATTTCCCCTGTACTTCCTGTAATGTCACTTCCAGACTCTCTAGTACAAAAGACTGCTGAATTCAGGGGAAGATGCACTGCAATGCAGCCAATAGTATTTTCAGTCACATTCTTCACCCCTTCCTCTAATCTTTTGTACTATTGGTTGTTCTGCAGGGTTTTCCTTGGATATGCAAGTCTCGGCTACACATCTCCTGATTCCAAATTCTTCTCTGCTCACTGCTGGGTGGTTTATCATCCCGATTTTCAGCTTCAGATCAACTCCTGATATGTTTCTCCAAATGTCGTCTTCCATTGCCTCTGGAGTTTTTCCTCTCTTGCGACACATCTTAAGGGCATCAGCATACCTCTCATTGTTTGTTCTACACTGGTGGCATTGTGGTTATAGGAAGCAATAGTGCTGGTGTCAGTCAGCACCAAAGTCATTCTAGGAATCTCAGCTCAATCCAGAACTTGATTTGGTACTGGCAAACTCAGGAGAAAATGTATTTTTACCTACACTATTTATCAGTTGCTGAGAGTGATTCAAGCATTCAATCATCACATTTTAGCTTGTTCCAGTGAGTCGTACTGGTGACAGGTATTGCCAGACATTGAGCCTGGAAATTGATTCAGGTTTGTGCAGCCCACGCTTCCTATCAAGCAGCGCATCACCTTTAAGGCCCTTTGCATAGCATTCAAAGCTCTCCATGGAATCGGCCCTATTTAAAGAACAACTTCAAATGGTACTCTCCAATCAGAGCTTTACCTTCTAGCTCTGCTAGAAATCTCGCTGTTCCCACACAGAGCCCACAAGCGAGTCTCCTGGGGAGGAAGGAGCTTTATTAGATGTACTGCTTTAATGGAACTGTTTTCGTCAGGCTTTGAATTCTGCCACCACCCTTTGGCATATTGGAAGTCTTAAAAATCTGGCTGTATTCCAACTGACTGGGCCTCTGTTCACATGGTCACAAGCAGCGCCAACACATATCCGGGCATTCGAGGGATCCATAAAGTTTATCATCATCATTGTGCCATAGGACTCAAGCTGCCCTTCACTGATGAGGCCAAAGAAAGCTGAAGCGTGTCCAAGGTTGCTTGTGCCCCCAGGAAGAGTGGACTTGTCCTAGCAGTCTGGGCTGTCCTTATTTCTGTACGGTCAAGGCTAATTTCCATATAGTTGGCTCCGGTACAGTGACAGTGAGCAAAAACGATGGCCTGGAAAGCAGCCAGAAAGATTGACAGTATCTAGGACTAATTCGAGCCTTCCATACATCAGGCCAAGCACGTTTGTGCCACCCAAATTGGAAGCCTTCTGCAGTGTATTCAGCTTTCGCATTGACTCTTGAGTCTTGCCTCTTTCTTGGTAGGCACAATGTAAAGTTTCCTGTTTTCCAATTGCCTTACATGTTCTTCATGCTGACTGGTACTCTTTCTGGGACACCATTGGTCTAGAGGTCGTATCCAGTTCAAAAGATTGGGTGGCAGTGATTGGTTAAGAACTGCAGCCATCTGGTCATCATCTGCAGGTATGTTTGCAGGTAAGACATGTTGGTGTCTGCCCTGCTGATCACTGCTCCAACATCATCCTATTTTTACTGTTGATTGTTTGCTGTTGATCCTGCCTGCCCTGCACCGTGGCACTCATCCACTGTCAGAGAGCTCCACGGAATGACTCTTCCCATTGGTTCTATGGAACTTGAGGTATCTCTGGGAGACAGCCCTATGTTCTCTTACGTGCTTTGCCAAATGAAATCTTGTAGACATTTGATGGAATATTTCTCACCCCCAGACTTGATGCCAGGCCAATGCTTTTCCTTTCGTTATTGTCCCAGAAAGATTTTTTTATGTTAAATGGAACCAAAAGGGGGACACTCCCGTTAATTTTCACAGTAGGTAGTTACGCATCTATCTTAGTTATACTTTTGTTAGATGAAAGGACTTTCACTTGGTTGTGGAACATAGAATACTGAAGAAGTAAGAGAGTGGTCTATTCACAACGGCGCATAGGAGTACGAGAAGTAGTACTTACTTTACTCTTTTACATACTCTTACGTGCTTCTGTGAATTCGCCCCAAAACGTCTGAAATAGGAACAAAATGGGGCTATTAAAAAAAATTAATGCACAAAGAGAAAGAATGAGGCCTCTTTGCACTTTAACTAATAGGGAGTTACACATTTCTGGGCTGATTCACAAAGGCATGCAAAGTAAGTAGAAGAGTACTCCTGTCGTCCTACTTCCCGTAGTCATAAATGCTTTTGTGAATATACCCCAAAGTTTTGGAGTGCCCTATGTGCTCCATTAGACCATTGAATATAACCAGTCTATTCGATGCTGATACTTGAAGGGATGCTTGCTTCTTTGTAGGTCTGGCTAGGCCAAGGATTATTTTGGCCCACATTAGGTTAATTGCCAGTGAGTCTTGTTGGTGGTTTCAATGCATGTCAGATGGCTGTTATACTCTTTCTTTGCTTCTCTAAGAGGTTCAAATGGTGCTAATAAAAATGATTTATTCACTGCTTTCACCATAATTGGTATAGCCCCTCAACTACAGCTATATTCTCATGCAAGCCTGGTGACATAGAGTATTCTTCAGGGTTGTAGCATCTTCCCTAGCCCTAGAGCATGCAAATAGATTATGTCACACACTGGAGCTGCTGTTCAGCATATCTTTATTCTCCAACATCCATTCACACACTGCACATTACCTCATACTTCCCTGAACCACACCCTAACACCTCCCCCTTATACCATGTAGTTCCTGTTCAGAGTCTGCCCAGAACCACAAGGGCCCTAGTGTGTATAGCATCAATATGCTACATCTCTCACCTTGTTAAATAAAAGGTGGCAGGCATCTTTTGAAATCACATCTCAATCAGTCTGTGAGGCGCTTGCACTTGTCTGCTGGCTCAGGTGATCTGAGGTGATCGAGGTTCACACCTGTCAGGCAACAGAGGCACAGGTTCAGGCTCAGGAGCCAGACCTGCAGGTGTGGCCACTTCCAACATAGTTTCAGGAGCTGGTGAGTGTCAAGGTAGGTGTTTAAAGTGTGATGTGTCCCGAATGATGAAATTCCCAGGACGATGTGCTGTCACCATCTGTCCCTTGCATGCCACCACCTGTAAAGGTCCAGTGGCAAAAGGGGTGTCTGTCTTTTGTTTCTGTCTCTGCTTTGCCAGTACCCAGTCTCCTTTGACAACGACTGTTTTCGGGGTGTGGCAGCGCTGATCAGCATACGCTTTCATTTTGCTCTTATTAGTAGCGTCCGTGTCACGAAGTTTGTCAGCATTCACTGATCGATCTGATGTCCATTGAGGTAGTTTTGTTCTGATGGCTCTCCCAAACAACAAGGGAGCTGGGCTCTCACCCATTGTGGCATGAGGAGTTGATCAATAGGCTCGGAGGGCCTGGCACATAGCTTTGCTCAAGTCGATTCCTTCCATGGACGCTCACTGAATGACCCTCTCGAGGATGCCCATAAATCTTTTGACTACAACATTGGCTTGTGGCTAGAGGGGTGTTCTCTTTTGGTGTTTGACGTTGAGTAGTGCAAGAAACACTTTTAACTCCTTGCTGTTGAAGGGTGGGCCATTATCAGATTTAAAGTTCTCAGGGAAACCCCAAGTTACAAAGATGCCATTAAGCCTTTCTGTGACGTTATCATGAGTTGTCGAGGACAGTGTTTCCACCAAAGGAAAACGTGAATATTTATCTATGACAACCATGAGTTGATGTCCATCTCCTCATTGTCTGAAGAAGTCAATGGCGACTCTCTCCCAGGCATGGGCAGGAAAGTCAGACATAGTCACAGGATGCTGCATCACCTTGGGGACAGGCAATTGCAGATGTGGCATGCTTTCAATTCTTTTTCTACTCTCTCATCTAGTTGAGGGAACCACACTCTGTCTCTCAATGCTCTTTTGGTTGCTACAATGCCACGATGTCCTTCATGGGCCAACTCGATGACCTGTTGACTTAGGCTCTCAAGTATGACAATGCTCGAACCTCTCAGTATTATGCCTTCTTGTGTGACTGCTAACTCATCCAGTATGTTTTTAAACTTTTGGAATTCAGTATCATCCACCATAGGCCGTGCACGTTGTCTCCATGTTTGTGTCTCAATAAGTTCTTTGACAATAGTCATGTTTGGTCTGTGTTGGTGGCAGGAATGATTTGGTCCACAGACCGAGCCGCTGGTGTGCTATACCTCACAATAAAATTGAGATATCCTTCAGCCATCCTGGATGTCGAATTAGGAAGATGTTGTGGCGCTCGTGAAAAATAATCTGCTGGATTCTGATCCTTCCCATACTCTTGCAGCCTCAACCCACAACTTTCAATGCGAGGAGGCATCTTAGCCTTCAAGTTTCCAAAAATAGTTAGCAACGCCTGGCGGTCCGTGATGACATAAATCGTTTCCCATAGAGGAATACATGAAAATGTTTGCAAGCCCATGCCACAACCAGACTCTCCTTCTCCGAATGAGAGTAGGCATTCTCCGTTTCAGACAGGCTTTGACTGGCATGGGCTACAATGTGTATCTGAGCATTCAGATGGCCGTTGTGTTGAGCAAGGATTGCCCCAACCCCAACGGGCTCGCATCTACCGTGAACTCTGTATGCAGCTTGGGGTCGAAGTAGGCCATTCCAGTTGCAGTCTCATTTGCATGTTTTATTTCTTTGCAACTCTGATTGCATTCAGGAGACCACTGAAAAGGAACATTCTTTTCTGGATCTGGACTCATTCCCCCATCAGAGAATATGTGCCGAAACAAATTACGTTTGGTTTTGTAAAATTCACATTTTGCTGCATTCAAAGTGAGGCCTGCATCTGCAAGTAACTGGCACACTTGAGTGAGGGCTTTGTTGTGTTCTTTCTGGGTTCTCCCAAAGACCAGTAAGTTGTCACTGTAATTGAAAGCATATGCAACAAGTTGGATTACTCTGCAGATAACATCCTGAAATATCTCAGTAGGCGAAGACACTCAAAAACTCAGTGTCTTGTATCTGAACAAACCAACATGAGTGGAAAAAGTGGTAATATATCTGCAGTTCTCTTCTAACTTGAGTTGGTGGTGGCCTTTCTTTAGGTCAAGAGAGGAAAAGACTTTAGCTCCGTTCAGTTGCATGATGACGTCCGCTATGTGAGGACCAGGGTGTCTCTCCCTCTCGATGGCCCTGTTTGGCTGGCATATATCAACACAAATGTCCACTGCTATCCTTTTTGGTACAACTACTATGGGCAAAACTCATGATGTGGGGCCTGTGGAATGTTCAATGATGACATGTTTCAAAAGAGTTGCCAACTCTTTCTCTACTGCTTCTTCAGATGAAAAGCAACTCTACAGTGCCGCCGGGCAACCTGACAAACGCCTTTGTTACTATGAATACGTACTTTCATTTTCTTGAGTTTTCCCAAACCATGAAACAATGACGGGAATTGGTTTGTAATCTCAGGGTGGGCACAGAGCATTTAAAGCTGAGGCTGGCGCGAGCGCGTAGCGGCCGCGCCTAAGGCAAGCCCGTCTGCGCCCGTCCGCCCTAGTTCCGCGCTCAGCGCCAGCCCCCCTGCACAAAACACATCAGGTAAAGTCAAGTCTTTACAATACTCTAGCAGTTTTTTAAAAGGTCTAAACACTACCAACATAGACCAGAATTGCTGTAGTATTCGACTTGATTCCAGGCCCCTGCAGGCCCAAATGACTTGTCCGGGCTGTAGTACCAAACTACCAGAACTACGGTTCCAACCAGTCGCTGCCATAAATAATCAACCGCAAGGGAGAGAATTGGACAATTCCACTATAGTTTGGAAATGTGTCCTTCTCAATGCAAGGTCCTTAGTCAAACATAGCACCGACTGTGCCTCCCTCATTGAGGATGAGAAGATAAATATTGCATTTATCGCAGAAACATGGACGGACTATGCTTCCGGCCCAGACTTAGTTAAAGCGATACAAAAGGGGACGATGGACGGAACGTTTGAGCCAATCAAACACTCACCCCCAGTCAACTGATCTGGGTTTAATCCATCATCATTCTTTAGCTCACTCCACCACCCCAGTTCAGACATGGCCATATGCAAATCAGTCTGACCCTGTGCCTCATGGGAACAGTCCAGCCCGAACTGCCAAGCCATGTCTTCCCTGGACCGGAAACAAGCATCCTAGGACCGGTTTCTGGCATTCCAGCCGTCATCAGCCAGGCTTGCTTGAATCCAGTGGCAAAGTGAGCAGGGATTAAACCCAGATCAGTTGACTGGGGGTGAGTGTTTGATTGGCTCAAGCGTTCCGTCCATCATCCCTTTTGTATCGCTTTGGTCGCCCTAAGTTGGCGGGGGTATGCCCAGACGTGGGTCCCTTGCTCACTTTGCCACTGGATTCAAGCAAGCCTGGCTGATGACGGCTGAAATGCCAGAAACCGGTCCTAGGATGCTTGTTTCCGGTCCAGGGAAGACATGGCTTGGCAGTTCGGGCTGGACTGTTCCCATGAGGCACAGGGTCAGACTGATTTGCATATGGCCATGTCTGAACTGGGGTGGTGGAGTGAGCTAAAGAATGATGATGGATTAAACCCAGATCAGTTGACTGGGGGTGAGTGTTTGATTGGCTCAAGCGTTCCGTCCATCATCCCCTTTTGTATCGCAGACTTAGTTAAAGCCACACCTCCTGAGTATCTCTGTTATACGTTGAATAGGTCACAGAGGAAAGGAGGGGGCTTAGCGGTCATATATCATAATTTAATCACGGCATCCTTCAACCCACTAGTTAGTGGGGAATGTGAAGCGCTGGATTTCTGTTTTTCTCTCTCACACCACTATACATTTAGAGGCACCCTCATCTATAGGCCTCCGGGCCCAAGAGGACGGTTTCTAACTCAAGCAGGTTGTATAATGGAAAACGGGATAAGTGCCAATTCCTACACAGTATTGGGAGATTTTAACTTCCATCTGGAGTTACTTTCAGATCTAGACACCATCAGCCTTCTGGACCTGATGAATGGCGGAAGTTTAGAGCAACTGGTGACAGGCGCCACTCACCAGGCAGATCACACATTAGACGGCATTTTCTCTAATAATCCACAGTTGAGTTTCACGGGCCTTCTTCCCTTAGTCTGGTCAGACCATAGGGCAGTACTATTCGAGCTCACGGTCCCTGACCACGCTTCTTCTAAACCACCCCAAAAAAAATATTTAGAGAAAACAGCTTGGAACAAGGTAGAAGCCGAGGATTTACAGGAACTATTAACCTCGACCCTCACCACGTTACCTAGAGATCTGGACGAAGCAACCAGGTCTTAACAAACTGGCTGTAAGCAGCAGGGAACAAGCTAGCGCCCAAAAAACGTCTTCGCCGCAACAGGCAGCGTCCTTCCTCTCCTTGGTACTCGCAGGAGCCTAGAAATCAAAAATTGCGCTGTAAGCACCTGGAAAGAAACTGGAGGAAGGAATATAATGACAAGGAAAAAAAGGAATATAAATTGAGTCTAGCTCAGTATAAACAGTTGCTCCAAAAAACCAAACTAGAGTACTTCACCAAGAGAATCAACTCAGCAAAATACTCGCCGAAAGAACTTTTTAAAACTGTTACCACCCTGGCTCACCCAATCTCTCCCACCATCCCTGCTAGTCAGGAACTGTGTAACAAAGTAGCGAAGTTCTTTTTGATAAAGTTAATGCTATTTTCTTAACTTTCTCAGACTCAACAACCAAAACCACTACTGATCAGACGATTAGCCCCAAGGTTGATGATAGTAAGGTCTTTTCACTGAACAAACTTGCCCCTTTAACAGACTCAGACACTTTCAATCTTCTCACGAAAGTGAAATCAGGCTCCCCGTATGATCCATGCCCAGTATTCATAGTAAAACTGGCAGCCGAGTCAGTCTCACGTATTCTGACCTCTATCATAAATTCAATGTATTCGGAGGGTTACTTTCCCAGAGATTGGAAACAGGCATCCATTCTGCCCCTGCTCAAAAAACCTAGCCTGGATGCTAAAGACCCAAATAACTTCAGGCCCATATCCAGACTACCACTCCCGGCGAAAATCATAGAGAGAAATATGAACACGCAACTCAATGTGTTTTTGCAAGAATCTCAGGCGCTGAACCCAACCCAATACGGTTTCAGAGAGGGGCACAGTACGGAGACTGCACTCCTCAAATCCACAGAAAAGATTAGGACTATTTTGGATCAGGGAGGAAAGGCTGCATTGATTATGCTGGATCTTTCAGCGGCCTTTGATACGGTCCATCATGCTGTGCTGATGGACCGATTGTACGAGATTGGAGTCCAGGGCACCGCCTGGAAACTTCTCAATTCCTTTCTTTCCAACAGAACTCAAACGGTTGCCCTGGGTGAATTCGAGGCCGAATCATTCTCACTGCCCTGTGGAGTGCCGCAGGGGTCTTCATTGAGTCCGACACTCTTTAACATTTATGTGTCCTCATTGGCGCCTCTTATTGAATCCTTTGGCTTTAGTCTGACTTCCTACGCGGACGACACCCAAATTGTGGTGTCCATACGGCCTGAGGTGTTCCTGGGAACTGCATCCCGGCTCCAGGATTGTATGAATGCCGTGGGGGTCTGGATGGCACAAAATTGCCTAAAACTCAATTCCGGCAAAACAGAGGTTGTGCTGTTTGGCAATAACCCCAACTTTTGGACCTCTGATTGTTGGCCGGACACTTTGGGCCCCCTTCCCACTCCCAGTAGGAAGGTGAAGAACCTGGGAGTGTGGATTGATAACAACCTTAGCTTTAGGGACCAGGTAAGCACAGTGGCGTCGTCAACTTCCTATATCCTGAGATCCTGTAGGAAAATTATTATTATTATTAGCAGATTTATACAGCGCATAGCTGCCCCAGCAACGGGGCGTCCCAGTGCTACCCCTACAATGCCCATGAGTAATAACAGCTCGGGAGACAGTTATGCTGGGAAAAGCCAGGTCTTTATGGCTTTCCGAAAGGCCAGATGATCTTGAAGCCCTCTAATGGCAGTCGGAAGCGAGTTCCAGAGTCTGGCAGCCAGGACTTTGAAGGAACGGCCACCAGCCCTGGCTCTTAGAGCTCTGGGGGTGCATGCCAGCCCTTGAACAGCTGACCGCCGGCAGCGACTCGGAACATACGGTGTTAACAGGTCAGATAGAACCGGGGGGGCTTGTTGAGTCAGGATTTTATGGGCGACGCATAGCGTCTTGAACTGGATTCTTTTCTCTACCGGTAACCAGTGTAGTTTAGGTAGAGACCTGGACACAGAGCATGTTTTCGGGAGCGCCAATAGAGTGCGGGCTGCTGCGTTTTGTATTCTCTGCAGACGCTGAATACAGGATTTGTTGGCACCTAGGTAAAGCGAATTGCCATAGTCCATTCTAGATAGGATTGTAGCCTGTATTATAATCTGCCGGACTTTAGGCTCAAAGAAGCCAAGAAGGGGTTTTAGTCCTCTTAAGAGCCCAAAGCAAGTTCCTGCAACTACTTTGGATTGGGCGTCAAAAGAGAGCCCTCTATCAATCCAAAATCCCAAGTTCTTAACCGCCTCCTTTGGTGTTGGTGCTGGTTTTAGTTGGTCTGGCCACCATTGTTCTGACCACATATCACTGTCTCTTCCAAACAGCAAGATTTCCGACTTACTGGCGTTTAGCTGTAAACAGTTTGTTGTCAACCAATTGGCGACTGCCATCAAGTCCTCCTTAAATTTAATAAGATTGTTTTTGCAATTCTTGGAAAAGGCTATGACCAGTTGGGTGTCGTCGGCATAAGAAACCAACGATAACCCTCTGCTTTTTGCCATCACTGCCAGGGGTTGTACATAGATGTTAAAGAGCACGGGGCTCAGTATCGATCCTTGTGGAACCTCGTGTCTGATCACCACTTCCTGGGAGTGATATGGTGGCACTATGACCTGGAAAGTTCTGCCCTCTAAGAAGGAGCGAAACCAGGCCAAGGCCAAACCCTCAATCCCTATCTCCTGTAGCCTACACAGTAATATCTCGTGCGAGACAGTGTCGAAAGCGGCACTTAAATCTAACAGAATTAAGGCTGCAGACTTTCCGTCATCTAAGCTATTACGAATTTCCTCCGTCACTGCCAACAGAGCCGATTCTGTACTATGGCGGGCTCTGAAGCCATTTTGCGAGGAATCCAAGATGGTATGTTCCTCTATAAACTTTGTCAGAATCGTATTGACATGGGATTCAGTGATCTTGGCTATAAAAGGGAGCTGAGAAATGGGGCGATAGTTACCCGGATCAGATGGATCTAATGATGCTTTCTTCAAGAGAGGTGTTACTTTCGCGTACTTCCAAGCTGATGGTAGGCACGCTGATGTCAAAGATAAATTAATCAGTTCCCTGGCCACTGGGAGAATGGAGTTACAGAATTGGCGGAATTGGGCAGGTCTCAAGAGATCAGCTGGAGAGCCTGATTTAATTTTCAGGCAGAGATGTTCAGTCTCCGTGAGGGATATTTGGGGAAAGGAACACAGTATATTATCCAAAGTGAGTCCCCAGTCCTTATACCCTTCCCTCTGATCAATGTTGATAGTGACTGGTGGAAAGCTCTTATAAATTTGTTCCACCTTATTAATAAAGTATCTGGCCAATTCGTCGCACTGCTTATTGGAGGTGACAGGTGAGTCTGCTTTCGAATTTGCACATTTCATGACTTTAAGGAGAGAGAAAATAATTTTAGGAGAATTATTGCTATCCGAGATTTTGCCAGCGATATACTCCGCTCTAGCTTTCCGGATCAGCTTATGATAAGCTTTAATAGATTCGCGGTATATGTTTTTGGTTTCAGTATCGTACGAACGCCTCCAAGCCCGCTCAAGTTGTTTACATTTTTTCTTCGCGTTAGTCAGGGATTCATCGAACCAGGGGTTCGACTGTCCTCTTTTTTGTTTCAGACACATTTTTGCAGGAATACAGCTATCCAGAGCTTGAGCCAGCCAGTCCTGGAAACATGTGTTCGCTAGCTCAATGTTTGACGACAGCTGTGGGGAGTGGTTAGACAGTACATCAGAGAATTTATCCGCCTCTAATTTATGCCAGGGTCGTGTAGATATCAATGAGGGACGGTTCAGCGCTGGCTTGCTTTGCCAGTAAAAGAAAAAAGGGACAAGAAAATGGTCCGTCCAAACCATAGGGATTGGAGGCTCAGTTATCAAAGAGCCTAAATTAGAAAAAATGGGATCTAGCAGATGACCTGCTACATGTGTAACATTAGAGACCTGTTGTGTTAACTGACATGCCTCTAAGTCAGCTAGGAAATTAGCAATGCCTGTCTTGCCACTATCTTCTAAATGCAAGTTGAGATCTCCTAAGATAGTAAAATGTGCTGCCTTATTGGCAAGCAGAATGGCTTTATTTACTAATTCTTCCCTAAAGACTTTAGATGGCCCTGGTGGTCGATAAATAAGAAGTCCAGAAATCGTAAAATTAGGGTTAAGGGTGATTTTAAAGATTGCGCTTTCGCACTCTGAGATATTCTCCCTAATGAGGCTACAGGAATATATCTCCCTATGGATTAATGCCACTGCTCCCCAAAGACATGCAAAAAACAGTCATCACAGCGTTAACAATGTCCAGATTGGATTATTGTAACAGCCTATATCTGAATATCCAGAAAGGACTGATGAACAAATTACAGATCCTGCAGAACGAGGCGGCCAAACTCCTGACTGGCATACCTAAATACGCCTCTATCTTGGCTGAGATAAAAAAAAACTCCACTGGCTGCCAGTTAGGAAGCGCACCCAGTTCAAAGCCTTATGCTTGGTCTTCAACGCTCTTCACAGAACTGGGCCAGACTACCTACAACAGCGATTATGCTGGTATGCACCGAAAAGACCTTTGAGGTCATCAGATGCAAAACTGGTGACGGTGCCATTTGTGAAAAAAGTCAATTGGGGGGCAGAAGCTTTGTAGCCAACGCTGCCAAGGCATGGAACGGCCTCCCAATACACCTCAGAAGTATGACCAATCTACTGGCCTTCAGGAAAGCATTAAAAACATGGCTTTTTATTAATTAATCTCATTGATACCTCTTCCACTTTAGTCTCCGGTAGGACTTCACATAGCGCCAGGACACCGTCAGGTAGCAGTAGCGCTCTATAAATGTCACTAACAATAACAATAACAACAACAATAACACAGAGGTTGTAGTTGAGGAATATTAACACCATATCAGCCAATGTGGCAAAGCTGAGCAGACATGCACTAGATGAGGTTCCTGGTAGAACATGAATGGTGGCTTGTACTGCCATCGTTTTATTTTGCATTGCCGCTGGGAACAACCCTTGGCTTTGTAGCGGTTTAGAAGCTGCCCATGTGTATACCTTTATGTCTGAAGGAGTGAGGCGTGACACAGGCGAGAGACAGTTGAACTTTTCCACTGGTATGATATTAATCGACGCCCCACTGTCAATGACTAAGGATATGGGGTGACCATTCGCCTTCAAGGTAATTCGGGGACAGTGTCCGAAAAAAGTTCAGTGCTTTGTTTGATGAATTGTTTTCAAACTTCCGTCTTCTTCACAGGCAGCTAACCCCACATGTGCACACCGTCTTTTGGTGGACATCACCAAAACGCACCGATCTTCTTTACTGGTACTCAATAGTGATGCTGAAGAACCTTTGTATGATGAACTTGATGACGATTGATTTTGCTTGGCCTCTACTTGTCGTAGCTGATATTGCTTTTTAGTTTTGTGGGCATGGGGGGAGTGCTTCTGGCAAGTTCCCGGTTCCATCTTTTCTTTCCATTGTGACGTACTTGATTTTTCCTTAGCGCGACACACTGTTATGAAGTCATTCTCTTTCCCACAACCCTTATAGGTTTGTCCTAAGGCTGGATGTTTGCTTTCATGGGGAAATGAAAATCCACATTAGAAGCATTGTTTTGTTTTCTTAGATGACGTCAACTTACGTGCATCTGTTTTGTGCTTGTGCTTGCTTTTCATGGTCAACGGTGATTCATTGTTCGTTGTCTCTGCTTCCATGTCAGCAGCTTCTTATTCTGCTTGTTCTGCTCTCACAGCCATTAGCATTTTCTCTAGTCTGAGTTTGTCTCTCAACATGCACACTCTAAGAGAATCTGAAAGGCAGAACTTGCAAAGTTTAATAAGTGTGTCGAGTCTTTCAACAAACTCATCCATTGTTTCACCAGTCTGTTGTCATGCTTTGTTGAAGAAATACCTTTCATAATCAACATTCGGCATTGGATTGAACTTGGCTTCCAGCGCTTCTTTTACCTTTCGGCACGATGTTTCGTCAGTCTGTGAAACTTTCTTTAGCGCTTCTTTCACTCCATCACCTGAAGGTTTTTCAAATATTTGATGATTTTCTTATCTTCCTCCTCTAATGCATCTATGAAGCCATCAAATGTTTTAATCCACGCAATCCTCCTGGCACCGATGTTCTGTTTTTTTTTATGTGTCAAACAGCAGTGGCAGCCTCATTAACACGGCTGCATTGCATTTCACGCTTCCTTCTGCCGCCATTTCACTAGCATGTCTCGTTCAGCTGTTTTAGCTGTGCAGGGCGACTCCAACAACTTCTGCATGCATCAGTCGTGTGCAGAAGCATGTATCATAGAATGCTTTAATCGTCTCCGAATGTGAGTATGCTCTCTGTTTCTACCTTGTTGGCATCATAGTTATTATCTTGCTTTTCCTGAATAGTTGCTCTATGTTTAGGGCACAGCACAGCGTCCCTGCCGATAACCTCACCTGCGGTATTGGCGGGCATTTTGAAACCACTCCTCTGCAAGGCTTTTGATTGCTTCTACAGCTGTGTATGGGCTGGAGGAGGGCTTTGACTCCACATGTGCTGGTCTCAGACTGCTTTGCATCAATTCTGGGCACACGCGGCACGCACAAGCAGTTTGTCGTATTGTTGCAAACTCTCAGGGGGAGCAGTCTTGTTTTCCACAGGCATGTAATCCCCTACTTGTCGCCAGTTGTAGCATCTTGCCCAGCCCTGGAGCATGCAAATAGATTACGCTACACACGAGAGCTGCGGTTCAGCATATCTTTATTCTCCAACATACATTCGCACACTGCAGATTACCTCATGCTTCCCAGAATCACACTCTAACACCTCGCCCCCACTACATGGTAGGTGTCCGCCTAGAACCACAAGGTACCTAGTGCGTATAACATCAATATGCTACAGGAGTCAGCTTTGAATTCATTTCTTCCGGAAGTGGATGGAACGCTGTTAGTGACTGCAATGGTGCTGAAGTGTCTATGCGCCTTTCAATTACAGCCTCCGCTTCCCAACATTGCATACACTTCAGTACGAACCCATCTATCCTTAGTGTCTGTTCCTACTTTTCCAGTGTTACTCATCTTCAGAAGAGGGAGGTTAAGTTTGGAGACTTTCTGAGTTCATGATTCGTTTGTACAAATAGTGCCAACTGATGCCAAATATAAAAATAGTAGTGTAGTAAAATTATGTGCCACAAGAGGGCATCAATCTACAACATTACATCTGCAAAGGAAGTTCTGCAATACATAAATTGTTGGGTTGAAGGACTACTCCAGCTTTCTTCTGTTTTTATCAGGCAGCCCTGCAGCTTTGGCACACGGTGTGTGGCTTTTTAGGTCTCGCCTAGCGACTCAGCGCATGCGCTGCTTGCCTTGGCGAGATCTATTGTCGTGGGTTTTGCTTCCGAAGGGGGACAGGAGATGTGCACGCATACGGACATGAGATGTGCACGCGCCCTGTCTCCTTTCCGGCTCGCCGATCCGGACTGGAGATTGTGCACGCGCACAGCGTCTCTTTGCTCGCGGCGTGCACAGCGTCTCTTTCATCGCGGCGTGCACAGCGTCTCTTTCGTCGCGGCGTCTCTTCCGCCTTGGTATGCGCCAGGATTGTGCTGCTGAGCGCTGCCGGTGACCCCGATTTCGCCATTAAATCGCAGTGGAGTATTTCTGCTTTCGCTCATAACTGCAGCCGGGTCTCCCTGCTTTCCCCTCTACCTACAGCCAGGAGTCTGGCTTTCAACCCTAGACTCCAGCTGAGTGTTTCTGCTCTTGCCACTGACTGCCGCTCCGTTTCCTCCTTTTCTCATTCACTAAAGATGGGCCACATTTCTTTTGACCACTGACTGCATATAGCTCTCCTGCTTTCACCACTAAACCTTACCTAATTACTTCTGCTAACGCCACTGAGGACCTCTAAGGTGGCGGTGGAGGGTGCTTGCGCCTTTAGTAGTGTTGTGTTCTGTAAGATCGAACACCACCCTAATGATCATCTGGTACTTGTATGTTCTAGGGCCGCTTCCGGGGGCTGTTTGGTTTATTTGCCATGCAGAGAAACGCGCCAGTCTTTGCTTGGTAACCAGAATGAAGCCTGAATGGCTGTGCAAATGCAAATTGGCTGCGACGAGGCAGTCTCTGGACATCACTTGTGTGTTTTTTATAGAATTTACATCAAAACTGACTGCAGCTCCGTTTCCTCCTTTTCTCATTCACTAAAGATGGGCCACATTTCTTTTGACCACTGACTGCATATAGCTCTCCTGCTTTCACCACTAAACCTTACCTAATTACTTCCGCTAACGCCACTGACTTCCACCCGTTTCCCTGCTTTTACCCATCTGCAGCTCATTCTCCCTGCTGTCACTGCTAACCAGCGCTCATTCATACTCAGTCTTTGCCACTAACCTTAGCTGTCGCCCAGCTTGCACCACTGACCACAGTGTCTGTCTATTTTGAAATAATGCACCTTGTATTTGGATTGTACACGAAAAAGTTTTATTTTATCCCTGTTTTCCTTTGGACTGCAGAAGTGTCAGATTGAACATGAAAATCTTGGTTTTTTTTAACCCTATTTTGCGTTTGGCCCACACTGGCCACTGTGTTTTTTTTTAATAAGAACTTTAACCGAGGGTTCAGATAAAAGGCGCCTGCCTTCCCTGACCGCTGTCCGAGTTGCTTTGCTCCACCGTACTTATTGCTTTATGCTCACCCTCCCTGCAGTCCGTGTTGCTTTGCCCCATACTCCTCAAATATCATCTGTTTTGCCCCTCCCTGCGTTTTTATGTGTTGTTTTGCCCTGCCTCTCTGTCTGTGTTGCTTTGACCTCACTGTCCCTGTCTGCTGTACGTGTTCCTTTGCCCCCACCTGCCCACGTTGCCCACAGGACACACCATAACAAGCATTTGCAATGCAATAGGTCTCGCATTTACGCGAGTTGGAGCTATTGACATTGCAAATAACAATGCCTTTTATTTTTGTTTTCGTTTTTAAAACATAAATAACAGGCAGTGTCATTTACAATGCCAATAGCTTAAACTTGCGTAAATGCGAGACCTATTGCATTGCAAATGCTTGTTAACGTTCCTTTCTACAGGATAGGACTGGGATAGAAAATAGGCTCTGGCACCAAAATAAAAGTGGCTCCCATTAGTGAATTAGATTATCACAAAAAAAAAGTGGCCCATGTTTGCAAATTGGGGCAGTTTTGAACTTGTAAAGACACGCTGTATAAGTGTTTTGCAAGGTTTGGAAGCCTGCGTGGATTTGAGCTTGCTGCAGGCAATGTTTGTATTCAATTCAGGGAAATCATCAGTAAAAACCTGCCCAGCAGACCATAAAACAGGCCCACAAACTGCCCAAAAAAGAGCCTGCACACTGACTTGACAGACCGGCCTATCAGGCACTGTCTGACTGCCCCTTAGGCCTGTCTGACCCTGCCTTTCAATTGTATTCACTTATATAGTGCTTTTCTATCCACAACGATGCCTCAAAACGCTTCCTAGGTGCTTGAGTAAGCAGCTGCGCAGTTGTGTGTGTTTTATCGAGTGGTCTAAAGTGGGAAGTATTTTGGTGTGGAGCGCGAGGTGCAGAGGGGTGCTCTACTTATGTCACTGCTAACTTTTGAATGTACTCAAGAATCCTCTGAAGCACAAAAAATGCCAGCGAGACAGAAACCCTCAATACGAGTTGTTTATTTTACCAGCACGGTAACTCGGGGTGAAACTTTGGACCTTGCAATTCCTACTCTTTTCGGTCCTGGAATTATGGGGTCTACAAACTCTGAACTTTCGTGTCCCCACGCCCAAGGAATACACAGACACGGGCGGCCTCGGTGACACGTCTTTATTCTCTGGCTTTCAGGCGCAAACTGCCGCTTCCACCCGCGGCTCCTCCCCTTCCTCCTCCAGCCATGCCTGACCTTGGGGCGAAATCAGGACAGGCATGGCGACACGTAGTGTTGCTACAGGGACAGGTGCTGTGGGCAGCATTACAGCCCTGCCCGCCCCCTGCAGCAGTATGGGGGAGCAGCCAATTCTGCAATACGTGTAATGGGGGCCCCGAGTCTCTTTAGCATATACCTAACATCCAGTGGCGGCTCGCCGAGGGAGTGCTGCGGGGCGATGGGGCGGGGCGGGGGAGGGGCAGGATGGGGGGGTAGTGGAGTGTGACATACGACGGACAGGAGTATGGTAAGTAATGAAATTTAAAAAAACAATTTACCTTGCGCGCACTGCATCACCAACTCGGCGATGCAGCGCGCGCAAGGTAAATTGTTTTATTTATTTCATTACTTACCTTACTCCTGTCCGTCGTATGTCGGACTCCATTACCCCCTCACCCTGCCCCGCCCCGCCCCACCACCCTGCAGCACTCCCTCAGCGAGCCGCCACTGCTAACATCCCATTCCTATTTACCATCTTCTGCCTTATGTCCACTGTAACAGAGAGTCTGCATTGCATCCACATCTTCCATGTGTTTTGGGTGCCCTGAATATATACTACTCACAATGGGGCCTATTCACAAAGAGAAATCTACACGTTTAGGTTTACTCTTACATTTTTTAGTAACTTTACTAATTTGGGCTATTTACCATTACGGAGTGTAAAGTTACTCAAAAGTTTAGACTTACATGTCCTCTCACACTCCCCTTCTAAATAGGAGGTGGAGTCAGTAAAAAATGTGAAATACGACTGTAGTTACCACTAGTAATGAGTGACAATACATCTCTATTTGACTTTCTGAACACTTGGACGAGACCGTCACTATTGGGGCAGAAATCTCTGCATGATAAAATATAGGGAAAAGTTTAAAAGTTTATTAAAATGTTTTTAAAAAAATAGCTAAAATATTTTGAAGTTAAATATTAATTTTAATTAATCTTAATTGTATGTATTTGTTTTAAATGTAGACTAATTTAAAAGGTTACAACATTATTAACATAATTCTGATGATTTTGAATATATTACATTTAAAATAAAATATTTTTTCTGAAATTTAAATTAAACAAATCCCACCTAAAGTATAACAAATTTTTTTTATTATACATTTAAAATTATTAAAAGCGATGTATATAATCAACAGTACGAACTCAGCACAGCAAAGGTAGGTGAAGCGGAGGAGTAGACCTCTGCACATAGGTATGGTAATAATATTTTGTAGTACGTTAGTAGTACTTGCAGTTTGTGAATATGTGAATAAGCCGCTTGTTCCCAAACTGTTCAATGTTTATGGCTAATTTAGGTGGTGGCAAACCTACAATATAATGAACATGAAAAATCTTTAGCATGTAGTGGGCGGTCCACAGCGTCTTCCTTGGAGACTCAAAGCATCATATCCAGGCCCGGTTCTAGTGGGTGGGCCGGGTGGGCCAGGCCCACCCAAACATGAGCCTTGGCCCTCGCAGTGAGGGCTTGAAGGCAGGCGCGCAACGCCATTGCGCTCAAAGGGCTTAAACCCCCCTGTCGGGAAGCTGTCTCAGCCGGGCTGACACAACCCGGCTGGAGACAGCTTCCCGGGCGCGCACACACACACAGACAGTTTTTGAGATTATCGCAGCTGCTCCCGAGTACTTCACAGGTCTTTAAAAGACCATTTACATGTTAACGAGGCTGTTTATTTTTTCACCCCTTCATCTCCACATGGCGAAAGGCGACACATCCTTTCTTTGACAACCGTAACCTTTGCCTACTGTCCTGCTGCGTTGATATTTCTTTTTCTATGCAGCGCAGGAGAAAAGAAGTTTGTTTATTCTGATTCACCTTTCCTAACCCCTGCCAGCTGCTTATCACATCAGGCTGTGACCCAAAGTTTGACTAATGGAGTAGGTAAGAGAATGTGTTACTTGTTTTTCTTTTTAAAATCTGCGCAGGCCCAGCAGGACACATACATCGTGAGAGCTTCATTTAAACAGTTTTTATCATTATCATGGCCGATGCAGGACAACAATAAGACAATACAAAATGCCCAGATAACGCTGGTGATTAAAGATCCTGCTGGAGAGCAATCATTTGTCTGTTAGTAGTTTTTAAATGCAGATGAACTGTATTTTATGTGGAAGCTCAGTGGGTTACTGCCTTTGTCACAGAGATCCTTGTGTTACTTGCAGTTCAGAAGTTACAATCCTAACATAGGACAGTGACCAATGAACTGTCATCAAAGAGCTGCATGCAAACCTGAATGGTATAGTTAGAACTTCGCTTTTTTTTGTTTTGTGATATAGTTAGAACTTCCTCAGTCTTTCATTATTCTAATGTTGCTAAAATGAGTATGTTTGGGCAGATATACATTTTTATCAGTAAAGCCAACCCCCAACCACTCGGGTACTCTTTAAATCCTGAGTTTGTGCTTCTCCAGACCAAACCCTCTTAAAATATACTGCCCACCAGTATGGATGACACGTGATTCCTACACCTTGTAATCCTCATTGGCTTATGTGACATTCCCTGTAGACTGATTTACATACTTGTATGATTTGTTGTCTCTGTATAATGTGTGCTTGGTGTAAAGTACTGACAAACACTACACTGATATGAGTAGCGCTATACAACAAATGAAATGCATATGAGAGAGGGGCTACGTAAAGATGAGGGGCACTGTTGGAGGGTGACAGTGAGGGAATCCGAGGAGGAGGTCAATAGGGGAGGGGCTATGGAGCGATGAGGGGCACTGTTGGAGGGTGGCAGTGAGGGAATCCGAGGAAGAGGTCATGGGGTGGAGGGGGAGCTAGGGAGAGATGAGGGGCACTGGTGGAGGGTGGTAGTGAGGGAGTCTGAGGAGGAGGTCATGAGGGGAGGGGCTACAGAGAGATGAGGGGCACTGGTGGAGGGTGGCAGTGAGGGAATCCGAGGAGGAGGTCATGAGGGGGGGCTATGGGGAGATGAGAGGCACTTGTGGCGTGTGGCAGTGAGGGAATCCGAGGAGGAGGTCAATAGGGGGGCCAGGGAGGGAGGATGGGCACTGGTGGAAGGTGGTAGTAAAGGTATTTACGGAGAAAGAGGTTATTGGTGCGGTGCCAAAAAGACTTTCGCATCAGCGATAAAGCCGCCCTGTCATGGCCTTTCTGTTTTTGTTTATTTAATTAGCAGTCGGGTCATAAGGGCTACTGTGGAAGATACTTTAAAGTTCATGCTAATTATAGTTTCTGCTATAGTCAATGTTTTAAGTTTGAAGGTGATTTTACTAATGTTTTTACCGTGAAAAATGAAAGTGGAGCCCGATGGTGCCTGATATGGGGCTGGGGCCCAAGGTCAGCTGTAAGATAAGGTGCACTGGAGAGGAGTAGTGGATAATCAAGCCTGTAAGGGAGTGCGTTACAGAGTCCGGGGTCAGGTGGAGGTAGTAATGAAGAGGGATTCTCCCTGAAGGCTCGCACAGAGGGAGCCCGAGAAGTGTCACTTGCCTAATACTCCCACCTCAGAAACCTCCTCTTCCCATCAAAGGAACATTACATGGAAAAACACTTTTTGAGAGTGATAATATTTAGAAAGAGATTTGGAAAAGAGTGCGTTTTACTGGGCCTTGTAAGACTAAGAAGAGATAAAGGAGGGCCCTGAAGCAGGCCTGCCTAGACATACATGCAACAAATCGAGCCCGCAGTGGCCCACCCAAATGCACCCTTGGCCCACCCAAATAAAAATTCCTGGAGCCGGGCCTGATCATATCACCCATTTATGCTATCTTGTTATCATGTATATAAAAATAAAACTACTGTGTTGGGCAAAAGATGTAAAGGTCCCACTCTACTGAGTGCATGCTGAGGGTAAGAGACCCCCATGTGTAGGCTCTTCTGTGCCACATCAGTGGCAGTGTATGAGTGGGCCTAGAAGAGGGTGGGGTATTCGCTAATAATAGGAGGGTGGCCTGAGCGGTTAATGGGGCGGGGTACTGTTGTCGGGGTCCTTGATGCAATTGTATTTTTGACCAGGTATATGAAGGAGTGTGCTTGGAGTCTGCACAGTGGGAGAATGCTCTGGAGAGTGCGTCAGGAGCTATTGGTCATTTTTCTCGATTCTACTTAGCTTATCCATTCTATGTTTTTTTCTATGTGTGATGATCAATCAATCAATTAGGATTTGTAGAGCGCAACTTATCTCCCGGGGGGTATCCAGGCCTGTACACGATTAATGTTTGTGATAGTTCTCGTCTTGCTTATCTTATTCATGTCTAAAAGTAACAGAATGCAAAAAAACACCTTAACTTAATGAGCTTCTAACATATGGACTCATAAAACTTCAGAGTTCTGCTGAGAGAGGGCAGTGGAATTCATCAATATATATAATGAAATACCAGCATTTGTAAGCACAGCTACCTCCGGAGAGGTGTCCCGACGCTGGGGGCCGTCAGGAAGATTAGGCGAGCTATTGCCCAGAGTCACATGGTGCTGGGCTAACCTGCCACCGGCAATCGAACCGTGAACCCCGTGGTCCGGAGTCAGGCACCCTGGCCGCTGCGCCACACCTCTTCCACCTCTTTCAAGGGTGACTGCGCTTCAGTGGTTTCAGGTTTATCCAACGATTTTCTGAGGCCTGGGGCAAAAACCTACGGCAGGGCCTCTTCCATTTTTGGCAGGTGCACTCATCACCTGTTTCTAAATATTAAAACATATTTAGTTTAGGGTAAGAGGGAACAGTGGCTTCTGGCGCCATCTAGCGGTATTGCCACATCATAAACCGCCTGAGTATGAATGAAGATAGCAGGATTATCAGTTCATCCTGAACTGCTGACGATGTTCCACTAGGGTCACTTGGTACAACTTCAGGGCTGCCCCCTTTCTTTGCTCAGTGTGGGTGCTGGCTTATTAAGACCCAGCAACATGCTCTTATAGTGCCTAGACGATCCTAGACAAGGGATCTTCCCTGCCCATTCTTAGTGTGGCTCACCCTAGATAAGGACCAGTGTGGTTGTCATTTTCATATTAGACCCACAGGTCCCTCTAATGTCCAACCCACAGTGCTGCTTCTGTTGCTATTGGGAGAGGGGCTTGGAGGGAGGGAGGAATATGGAATCTTGCAATATGCTTAACATGGACTAGCCCGGATGATTCACCTGATGCAGACCAGACCCCAGGCCCACTGTTCACATGCATGTAGCTGCAGAGCAGTCACCAGATTCCAGGAGTCATTGTTCCCATGTAGTGTGGGATTTAGGCCTTACAGATGGTCTGGGTGGCCTAGACTGAATAAAGGGGTCATCTGATGTTTCCTTCTTCAAGAGTATCTAGCTACACCAATGTTTGTATCTCTCGATAAAGGATTCTGGCATTTCCAGTTTGTCGCCATGTTTACTGTTTGTAAATATAGTTTCTAGCACATGGAAAACTCAAGTTAAAGCACTACGGGCCATATGTATCAAAATCGGAATTAGCGATTCTCAAAATGCAAATTTTAGCGAATCGCATTTTGGGAATCGCAAAACCCGATGTAAATAAAACATTGCAAAATTCTAGCGATTCTCTAAAATTCGCAGAATAAGTCTGCGAAGTCCCAAATTGCGATTCCTTAATTGCGAATTCGCAAATAAGGAATCGCAAGTCAGAGAATCTGCAATCCAGGTGCAGCTTGATGACATCACACCCAGGAAGTGTGACTGCCCTTGCTGCACCTGATTGCCTGAAGCTGAGTGAGAGGCTGGGAGGAGAGTGAAAGAACAGTGTACTGCAAGTCTGTCAAGTGCAAATGGATCCCCAGGAGAAAGAGAAGGAGAAGGAGGAGGCTGGGAGAAAAAGGAAGCATAAGTTCAGCGAGAGGGAGCAGGAGGTGCTGATTGAGGAAATGGTACACAGCCATGAGCTCCTCTTTGGGGAAAAATAATTACGTGTGCCAGAGGCACGTAAAAGAAAAATATGGCTGGACATCCAGGAGAAGGTAAATGCCATCGGCGTGACCCACCGCACTGTGGATGACCTGCGCAAGAGGTGGTATGACATGCGCCTCAGATCCAAGGAAAAGGTGGTAACCAGATTGGCAGAGGCAAAGAAGACTGGTGGGGGAACATCCACTGCAACCGAGTCTACGCCCCTTGAGGAGTTGGTGGAGTCCACCCTTCAGCCCGAGAGTGTAAGTGGTGTGGCTGACCTTGACAGCTCCGACCCTCCCAATACCAGACAAGGTAAGATGCATGCCTAATCATCTCTGACACACCACCATATCATTCACACACAGGAATGCCCCAAATACAACACAATCATGCAAATCCAGTACACGTTCACAAGCACACCCAGCAGTGCATCATGGGAGATGTAGTCACATGCACCAAACAGTGGAGCAATGAGACACAGCAAGGTAGAAACATGACATGCAAATCAGCATAGTCCAAAAAACAGACATAGGGTACTTAGCGAATGCAAAATCAAAAAACTTTATTGAGTGGACAATGTGAGGCAGGACACACCATTCATTTGTGCATTTTCATTGACAGCACCACCTGAAACACAGGAAGACAGTGCAGGAGCTGAGGAGCCAGCTAATAATGAGGACCAGGCAGGGCAAGAGGAGCAGGAGGAAAACACACCTACAATCCCTGTCCCACGGAGACAGCGTAAAATAGTGCCTCCACTCCCACTGTTGGAGGCAGGACCACAGGACACAGGTGAAGAAGCCCAGCCAGTCCAGGGCCAGCGTGCAGCACAGCTCCAGGAAAAGTCCCCTGACCACCATAGGGAAGAAAGTGGGGTGAGGCGCAGGGCAAGGCCGTCCACCAGCGCTGCTGCCGTTGAGGAACACACTGTGTTTGCCAGGCTGGAAGGCACCATGGTCAAAGTACAGCGCCTGCAAGCAAAATCGATGCGGTCAAAACAGCGGCAGTTCGTCTCTGTCAACCACAACCTGAGCGACATGAGGGAGGGCATCAGGGAAATGACAGGTGCAGTACAAGAACTGTGTGCCACAATGAGGAGAGACCAGGCAGCCAGACGCAGGGAGAGACAACGTCTCCACAGCCGGCTGGACACGTACAGCAAGGCGGTCAACCGCCTGTGTACTGCCACGTCCCTGCTGTCACGCCGCTCTGTAAGCATGCAGGTGGAAATGGCACACTGCAGCCAGGATGTGGCCAAGGGACTGGTGCAAGTGACGCATGCGATGGAACAGCTGCAGACAGCTACCACAGGTGGCACAGGACTCCTGGGCTCAGGGGAGAGTGAGGAGCAGTCGAGTAGGAGCAGCATCACCCCACCAATTCCCGAGAACAGACGGCGGAGTGTGAGGCAGGGGAGAACACCCGATGACTCAAGGGAGAGCAGTGAGCACCCTGTGCGAGCGGCAACAGGCCGTACCCACAAGAAATGAAGTGGCATCAGTGAAGCATGGCAATGAGTGAGGCAACCCATTGCCTGTGGACTTGTGTTTGTGCGTCATCCTTGCACTGTGGGTCTAACATGTGCAACATCTTGTGACACACATTAGGTGTGCGTCAGGCTGTGTGACATATTTTCCTGCACCCAAAGGAATAAAAAACACAGTTGTGCACCAATTAGTAGCATTGTGTCATCATTACTCACCTAGAAATAGTTCTGTGTGATCTCATCAGGTCTCTGGCGTCCCGCAGCTGGCCCGACACCACCTGCTGGTCTGCCCCGTGGAGCTGGGCCCTCATCATCAGATGCCTCGGTATCCGTAAGCTCGACTGGGATGCCTTTTTTGGTGGCTATATTGTGGAGCATGTCACATGTGGCCACAATCTTGCAGCACGTTTCAGGGCTGTATTGGAGCGCACCTCCACTCTTATGCAGGCAGCGGTAATGGCTCTTGAGTATTCCAAAGGTTCGCTCAATGCACAGCGTGTAGATTTGTGAGCACTGTTATACCTCCGCTCCCTTGCATTGGCTGGATTGAGGTAAGGAGTCAGAATGAAGTCACGTACAGCATATGCACTGTCGCCTGCAGGGTGAAAGACATTAGATCATTCACTGTCCTCCCACTTCAGACCTTTACTGTATGTGTGAATGTAAGCCATGCATTTACCTAGCAGGTAGCCCTCACCAAACGCGCCAGCTGTGAGTCGTCGGCATATCTCTCTGTGGCGAAATATGAATGAGTAGTGTGTACTTCCTGGGTATTTAGCTACAATATCGGTGATGACATGTTTGGCATTGCAGATTACCTGTATGTTCAGGGAATGATAGGATTTGCGGTTCCTGAACACATACTCGTGTGATGGGGGTGAGAGGGCGACACGGGTCCCATCTATGCAGCCAATTACGTGGGGGAATTGGGCTTTCTGATAGAACTCCTGTTTTGTCTGCTGTAATGCCTGTTGTGTGCTGGGGAATTGTATGTGGTGATGCAGCCTCTGTATCTGCATCCAGGAAAGCGTGAAAGAAGCGCGACAGGCAACTCTGGGAGACCCCTCCTGCTGCTGCTATCACCCCCTGGAAACTCCCTGATGCCAGTAAGTGCAGTGAGCACAGGACCTGTACATGGGTTGGGATGGTGTGTGTCCTGCGTGTGGGGTGTTCCAGCATTGGTTTTAACTCATCTATCAAGTCCATGATGCTGGCTGCGTCCAGCCTATACTTCTCATGGATCTCCTCCTCAGTCTGCTGGAACAGGGTGACGCGCGCTCTGAAGATCCGTTCCTGTCGTCTCCTTCTCTGTGCAGCAGCTCGGATTCGCAGCCTCCTGGCTATCACATACAGCGCTGCCATTGTGAAACTCCCTGAAGCATTGTGGGCCTGTTTAAGTAGGTTGCTCCTGGTTACCACCTGCTTTGAGTTGGTGGTAATATCCATGTGTAAAATTGCGAATTTCTTAGAATCGCAATTTGTGAATTTTTCATACATCTATTTGCGATTTCGCTATTAGCGATTACGGTATTTGCGATTCTCACTAATAGCGTGTCGCAGAATGCGAATTCGCAGATTTATTCGCTATTTCAGGGTCTCGCAAAATTGCTAATCGCTAAATTTGCGATTAGCTATTTTGCACGGCGGAACACCGTCATACATTGGACAGCTCTGTTTTGCGATCGCAAACACTGTTTTTTTGCGATTCGCAGTGTTTGCAACCGCAAAACAGCTTGATACATATGGCCCTACATGCCTTCTTAAGTGTTGCGTTCTTCTCCCTAAATGACGCAGGACCCCACACCAGTGGTCGAAGTGGGGCAAAAAAAGGTAGGGGAACTGTGGGCGTAGAATTAGAGGGCGGGAATAACCTGACGATTGGGTCAGTGGGCGGAGTCTGAGGTGTGGCCAGAAAGAGCAAAACATCCCAATTTTTAGTATTTGTTTGCCATTTCACTGATCAGTTACAGCGTATTACGTTATTTAATTCAACCAATGGATGCACATGTTCATTTAAGGTTTAATATGAGTTATTGACATTAAAATACATTCACAAAGTGGGATATGTTTCCAATCACAGAACATACCATATACGCTTAAAGTGGAATCACAAGCCATTTGTCTCCGAGCCCTGAAGTTTCTGTCATCAGCACTTCTCCTCCCTTTTTCCACAAGAGCAGTTCAAACAAGAATGGCAAAATATCCTAGTTTGCAAATGTTTTCCACATAATTATGGCTCTGACATATTTGCCACATAATACAACGTCTGCTGCATAATCTAAAGATTTTAACAAAAAACTGTTTGTAGCTCAAACGGATCAAAAGTTACTAAAAAATGTGACTTGTGTAGGAGAGTAGGATCTGCTTCTTATAGTTACCCCCACTTTTTGCTGATGTTTCACTGTTTTTCGACTTAGTCAGACTGAGGCCCTGCTAATCAGGACCCCAGTCTAACTGCTTACTACTCTAAATTGACTGTATGTACTTTAGGTACACTCCAGATTGGATTCTGGGGTACACTTGTGAGTCCCTAGTATATGGTATACTATGTACCCAGGGCATAGGTACCCCAGAGGCCTACCAGGGGCTGCAGCATGTATTGTGCCACCCCTGGGAAGCCTTTTAAAATGACACAACAGGTCTGCTACAGCAGCCAGTGTAAGGTGGTGTATCCACCCCTTACTGAGATATAGGTTCCTATATCTCTCCATATCACTGCACATGTAAACCTATCAGTCACCCCTATGGCAGGCCTTAACAATCCTGAAGGCAGGGTGCTGGGTTTCATGTGAGAGGGTGCCCTGCATGAGCAGAGCCCCTCTGCAGCTTTCGGAATCTTCATTCCGGGGTTGTTTGTGATGCAGCCAGACCATATACTCTTAAGTGCATTATAACCCTGCGGTAAATGCTAACTTGAGAATGGCTGCATGGAAACATGTCGTGTTTGGTGTCAAACACCTTGGAATCATACCTCCACCCCAGTACTGGGATGGGAGGTATGATTCCTCCCTTCTAGAGGGAGCCACATGGCATCACCGGTACACCCGGTACCAGCTTAACAGAACCCGGGCATCACAAAATGGATGCTGCAGCCACAGACACGAGTCTGCCCTCCTGCTGCTGGACGAAACTCCGGCAGGGGAGGCCTGGAAAATAGGTTTCCTGTCACAGGGAGGTGTGACCACCTCCCAGACAGGCTTTAGTGTATTGGGGCTGGGTGGGTGCACTCTGAGAGTGCTTTGAAGTCTGCACTGGGGGCACATTTGGTGGCCCTGTGCATAGTCCAGCTCAAACCGGTTGCAGGGGCACACAGCCCCTGCTCTGGCGTGAAACTGGACAAAGGAAATGGGTGTAGCCACCCCTCTTTCCTGACCCTCCCATAGGTGGGTCCCCAGAGTTTGTCCAACCCCTTCCTTGGGTATAAAGTAGGAAACCCTGACTACAGGACTTTAGATTACACCTGGACTACACTCTGATACCAGAAACCAAGTACTTCGACGATCTACACTACGCTGGATGACTGAAGAATCTCCCTTGGAGTAAAGGAGTTACTCCCCTGCAAGGCAGGCACCTTTAACGCAACTGACCAGTTGGCATCTCCGAAGCTCCTGCAGACTCCGAAGAATATTGCCACACAGGAGGTGGGTTCCCAAGGTCTCTGAGGTCGATCTGTGCCCACAGCAAGTCTGAGGCCCGTATCCCTCGTGGAGACCGTGCAACCCGAACCCCTGGACACCGTGACCATTTGCAGAAGCATCAGCCTTCTGGCAGCCCCTGAGGCTGAGCTTTGGGTTACTTGTAGCCCTGACCCTGAGCAGTAATTGCACTGAAGATTGCAGGCCTACACTCAACGAGTGTTCCGTGGGCCGCAATTTTGTGATTCCTCTTGAGGTCCCTTTGCAATCCCTGGTCCGTTGACCTGTGGGTCCCCAAGAAGGCAATTCTAACTTTTATTGGGCTTTTCTGGTTGCTCCAGACGTGCCCTGACTCTCCATTGCTTGGGAAGTCCCCAGGACCTTGCTGGTCCGCACAGAAGCATCTTTTCTCTTCCTGCATGGGTTGCTGTTGCCAAGGCTTGTTGTGGTCAATCCGATCACCGACACCCCATCACTCGACATCCTTTGTGGGATAGCTCGAATCCGGCTCCTGGTTGTCGTCGACATCTCCGGGACCCCGTGGCTGCAGAGTCAAGCTTCACCTCTTCGCACCTGAAGCACCCGACATCGGTGGGCATTCGATTGCTCCGCTCCTGGTCACTGCTTTACACTCCTTCAAGACTTAGCCTGAAGGCTGCTCTCCATAGCTACCACTAGGATAGCTTTCAATAAAGGTTGTCTTTAAACCTATCATCAATAAGGGTCGTTTGGACTGGTGCAAGGTGCCCACTATAACTAGTGGACAGCATATGCCAGGCCAACTTCTCACAACTTGTGTTGCTGCGAAGTGGAGAGCCCTTTGCAAAGGTTGACTGTTCACCTTTCTCACAGCTGCATTTGTATGATATACTGGTATTAATGAGGTAAAATCTTTGCAGAGACTGTTAGTATGTGTAAAAATGTCAAAATAATAAGGTATCATAAAATGTACTGCGTTACTATGCAGCTTTTCTTTTGCTGCATAGTTTAGTCAACATTGCAACATAATTTTGTCCTCCATTGCTGCATTATTCCAGTGGCCCCAAAGCAAGCAGCACGTGTTGCCTTGGTCACCTTATCCATTTTCAAACTTCAGTACAGTGGCCCATCAGATCACAAACACATAAATGCAGAAATTAAAATAACTGATGCGAACGGGTTCCAATGTTGCTTCATGACCCGTGGCTGTCAGTTCTGTATAGCCTCTTGACAACTGTGAAGGAAAGGGGTAACTTGAAGGATGCTACAGGGAACCTTCCTGTTATTCTTACTGATTAAAATACACATGCATCTGCTACCCCAGTCCTTGAGCATGGCCACCCCCAGTTCCAGCTGTATGAGGATATTTAGTGTTGCTTTTGAAAGAAAGAGCATACCTGTTCACACCAGGGTGGTGCTTCCATAAGGCAAGGTACGGCAGCAGTCTTAGAGCGCTCTCTAGTGGTGGTGTCAGAAAATATCAAAAGTCCAGAAGAGTTGTGTTGGGGAAGCACTCCAGAATGCTGGAAATCTGCAGTGTTCAAAGATCCCACACATAAACCTATGCTGGCTGAAGGTGCCTCTCATCACATTGGACCACCAGCCAACTCTAATCATGCAAGCGTGGTACTTATTGTGTGGATGGCCCTTTTCACGATTTGATATTAAAAAAGTGCTTCCTATGCTCTGAACCGTCCCCCATTAGGACTTGGAGATCTGGTTGCTGCTGAGATGTAACTGGACAAGCTAGTTGCACAGCCTGGTATCAGTATTAGGGACTGCTAGAGTGACATACACACGTAAGGAGTTTCAGTCTTAATCAAGAAAATGGTGACCTACCTGAAGCGGCTATCACCTCCTGCTTTAGCTTTGGCTGCCTGGCCACTGGCCTGACAGCTTGCGTGACCACTTGTATGACAGAGTGCATGACAGCATCTCTTACACGCAAGCATGTCATCACTCACACCTGCCTTTCACCTCAAGCTCATGCTTAGGCACAGCAACAAAAACAAGGTAAGAGCACAATTCTGGTCCTCACTTATAACACCTACCCTATCCATCTAGGCCCTGTAACACACACTCTTCCATCCACAGAGAGCCTCGTAGCCCTATCAGTAGAAAGCACTATGTAAATTCAACCTTAATACAATACATTTGTGATCTAGTATTTTGTTCCTTTTAAAAGCTAGAATTAGCCCAATTTTTCAAGCACTCCTCTGCACTTGTGTTTATCTTGCTCAGTCTGTTAATTATTGCCACTCTCAGCCTGGCTTCTGTCACGGCCTCCCACACTTTCTGTTCCATTACTGCACGTCTGCTTCCCCTGCGTGCCATGAAATACTCATTAGCAAATCCTTCTCCTTCCTGTTGTGACTCTCTGCTGGCACCCTGTTTTTGTTCTGTCTTCTGCTTCTTGGCTGCTGTCAGTCCCCTTTCTTACTTGGCACTGTGCCCAGAGTGCCTTGTTCCTGTGCTTTGCTATCACTTGTTAATTTCACCTGTCTGTGCATGATGACTACCTCCCCCAGGTCATTACGGACACTGTTTTCAGGCCTGGACTCTTGTGTGATAACCTAATGCATTATGGGTGTTGTGTATCTTGTTTTGCTCCTTTGGACTAATTAGACTTACACACCTGAAAATAATGACTTGTAAAGTTCGGGACTGCAGAAGGTGTCCATAATGGAGTACGGTGGTCACCCTATGTCTACTAGTAGGAAAAAGCCAAGCCGACAGATACCAAGAATAGCTTGAGCCATCATCCCCTGCAATTAGGTTTGAAATGCATTTGAATTATTCAAATGTGTTGTGATAGGTGAAAAATTAACTCAAGCTTTGTATTGTATCCTAGTCGCATTTGTAAAGTGCCTCATACCCTGATAAGGCTTGTAGCACATTTCAGTGAATGGTTAGCATGCTACTTCATAGCATGGGGTCATTTACGAAGACCTGAGCGGTGGATGTATTGCAATGCAGCATATATAGAGCTATGCCACTGCATTTAAGGATGGACTGGAATAGAGCAAGAGGGCTGGTGTTTGTTCATACCGACCATTGTTGTGTTGCTTCAGTCGGGTCTGGATTTAACATGTGACTTATGTGGAAAGTGTTTTGGTGTTGTGTGTGATGACCAGAAGGTTGCTTTTATGGAGTGGGGCAAAGAGAAGTGAAAGATATATTTGCATACACTCATACTGATCATCTGTCAAAAAAGTATAGACCAAACAAATGCTCAGATATTGAAATATTTTGATTAATTCACAAATATAGAAAAAAAATTGACATTTTAATTTTTGCATTTTTAATTGTATATACTTAATTTTTTTTATGCGTTTATTTAAATGTTATTTAATTTTGTAAAACAGTCGCAGGCCTCCTGAGTAGGCTTTGTGGACTCCCAGGGGTCCTCGGACCACTGGTAAAGAACCACAGTTTTTTTTTTTACACAAACTTTATTGCATTTTTATCAATATAAGGCATTACAGGCGAATGACTTTTCAAGTAGCAAATGAGTACAAGCACATAACGTCAATAGTATGTATACAGTGCCACGGGTGTGGCATTTAGTCTCTGTCTCTGTCATGGCAAGGCAGGAAACAAAAAAATAAAGATTAAATAACATAATGAACCCCCCCACCCGTATCCCAAACCAAACAAAAACCCAATGTGTCACCTCAGAAATGTCTCTTCAAATGTCATAGTGCATGCGTGGTAAAGTTAGGAATCACTGTTATAGACAGTTAAACGCATGTATGTGATTTGTGACACTCACCAATTGTAGAAACGAAGCTGGAAGACACCAAAGGTAGGTCTTCTCCATCTACGCACCCAGGATCTGGAACGAATCCCATATTGACTTAAAAAATGTGCCTACCCTCCTTCAATTCAGAAGGACATTGAAGCTAGATGTCGTCAGAGTGCTGCCACCTGACACAATAAGAACCTCATACCACTTGCCTCATTGTAAACCATCTTGAATTGTATTGTAGTGTGAGAGGTCACCGTAAGGTACTCAGTGGCTCCCCAATAAGGTCCCAGCTGTACAAAGTCAACTATATAAATACATACACACAAAAGCACATATGTAAATAAATACATACACACATAAACACATAAGTACATACATACATATACACATATACACATATGCACATAAATACATACACTCATAAACATATAAATACATATGTGGAAATGTACCTTTTTAGGGGTACACTGGTGCAGGTTCACCCTCCTGTCCACGGGTTCAAAAACCAACAAAATAGAGATCAGCACTGGAGTTGGAAATAAATAACAAGTTTATTAATCACTCATGAGTGGAACCACGTCCAACAACACTCTCAAGTGTTGCAGGAGGTGGCACCCTGAACTCACAAACCAGCGTCCTTATATACTGCCTTTTTGCAGTGCAAGCATATGGACAGAATTGGAAGAAACAAGTTTAGAAATAGCTATCAGCAAACAAGGGCAGATGAATAACCACTTGGTCAGCAAAGTGGGAGGGGGAAGCAGAAATGCTTATGGCAGTGGTAAACAGTCAACAGATAAGTCTAAAACCAGGTGCACCGTCAGCTACAAACCCTCAGCACATACATTGTTTTAGCTGAGTCAGGAAGTCACTAAAATAGATAACACAAGCAAAGTGAAAAAAGATGAGCAGCAGAGGACGGAGGAATTATGAAGGAAACAAAATGGACACCATAGCCAAAATGGCTGTAGCTTATGCCAACGTAAAAACACGTTTCCACAGATGGCCCTTTTGGAATAAGCTAAGACATTTTCTTGTCCCTTCTAAGGGGTATGATATACATCGTGAATATAAATTAACATCATTTCACAAACTTTTTGTTCTATTGCTAAACGGGCATTTGTATCACGGATATTAACTTTAGTCGGCACACAAGCAGCACAGGTGGAGATACAAAGTGAGCAGAGCATTGGTCCGTAATGAACACACAGATAGCAGGAGAAAATAATGGCTATGATCACAAACAGAACTGTCAATATTTTCCAACCCCAAGCAGAAAGCAAATCCCAAAACCACCCAGTCCAAGTCCAAGTTCCAGGGCTCTGGTGTATTTCAGTGGCTATCTTATGCAGTTTGGAAATAGCCAACAGCACATGTCTGATGCAATGTCTAAATAAAAACATTATCTTGATAGACCTTCCGGTGTTCTTCTTTATGAGGGCTAGAGTACCAATGATATGTTCAGGGGGGGAGCGGAGTAGTACTGATCAAAGTGTGCACAAGATATTTTTCTTGCAGAAAAAACAGTATTCCAAATACGAATATTAAAGCAAGCACAATAATTGTCACAAAAACATTCTTTGTTTTGGGGGAGCAGGCGGACCAAACGGGGCCATGGGAATTAGGACGAGGAGCCACAAAGGGCTGCTCCTCCTCAAAAATGGGACGACCAAAGGGGTACATTGCTAACAAAAAAATACTTGGGGAATTGAAGCCACTGTACAACCAGCCAGAGGGAGTCTTCTCCCTGTGTCCATCTGAGCCTCACAGGCAGGCTCTTATCGTTCATCAAGTATTGACTCTCCCACGGTGGAGCTGCACAACTTGCAACCCAGAAAAACAATCGCAGCCCAGGCTTAAGGAAAAAGTCTTTCTTTCAGGATAGGGCAATCACCCTCAATGATCCTGTCCAGTGTCTCAGGCAGTGCACCAGTATTTTTCACTCTAATCTAACAGGCACCAGAGACACAGCACCTGTACCCTAAACTCTAGTCCTTCCCTAACTCCTGTGTTGCCCTGCTGGCGCACTGCCCTCTCGTCGGGACCGCAGATTGTACCTGGTGTGCCCAGGCACCTCCTTATCAGCAAACAAAGGTGCAGACTTGCATTCACTTGGGGACCAGGACTCAGAGGCCTGATGCACAGAAACTGGAGTATCTGAAGCAACCCTTGTTTCAGAGGGGGTCCCCTCAGGCAAAACCTCCTTGCTCTTGTTATCGGTCTGTGCCTCTCTTAGCTAGGCATCAAAAAAAGGAACAAAGCGAGGAATCAGCTCTCCGTCCTGATTTGTGACCCCGTCTTTCACCCAAGAATTATCCGACAGTGGTAGGGGTACACGTTTCTTCCGGCCTTCCACCTTCACCGCTGTTATAGTGGCCAGCAACACCTGGGCTGGGTCCCTTCACCTCGGCTCCAAATTAGACTTGCCCTTAGTCCCCTGGTTGGATCTTATATCCTGGCCCCTCTGGCAATGGTTGTAGGGCAGCAGATATCTGTTAGTGAACAGAACGGAAATCTTTAGACAAAACATACAAATAATCAATCAAAAGAGGATATTCAATTTCAGAAACGCCCCTATATTATTCATCTGAAGAACCTAAAAAAAAAAGGAATTTCAAAACAACTATTCTTTTAACCCCTTGACCGCGATCGGAATTCCGCTCGTGTGCTGGACATTCCGATCGCGGGTGTGGTCGTGACGAGCTCAGCTCGTCATGCGCACAGCGCGACCGCGCAGCATGACGAGCTGAGCTCGTCATGAGCATCGAAGGGGTTAACAAACTTGTACTTAATAAGTCATAGAAATCACGATACAGCTTCTACTTTGTAAACCTTCACTATTGTGCAAAACTGCAGACACCTCTAAAATTATTTTCCTTGCATAAGATCAACCATGTTTTGCGCTTATGACCATACTCTCATATTATAGGTGTAGCTGGAAACTCTAAAACTGTGAATGTAACAGAGATCCATATTACATGAATAACTGATAAATTAAACATAACCTAGTAGGTACATGAATTTTCCAGCAGAACTTGTTTGTGGCAGACAAGAAAACAAGCAAAGAACATTTTGTTCTTAAAAATGTGTGCTAAGGGCATATGGGCATCTTTCCTAGCATTGTGAACCATATGCATCATACTTTTCACGATCCGGGCCATGTAACATCATATTCAGGGGAGAAACCTATTCACCAGCTCTAGCAAAGGCTGTCAGCTCGATTACATAGACTAACTGATAAGGGACTCGTGATGCCTCTGCGACTTATTTAGTGCTGCAATAACATGAACAATAATTGTGTTGCCACCTGGGAATTTGGAACAAAAACCACCAACATATAGTTCCCCTTAAAGGTCAAATAAGGGAACATCAGTCTATTCTACCCATCCTTTCATCCTTATCCAATTCCAATTTCATCAGTTTACAGAAAGGAGGGGCAGTAACATGGCGTATTTATTTATTCATTTTGTTAATTCTAACAATTTGTTCAAACTGTATTACTTAATAGCCAATTAGACGTGCACTGGTGAGGTGCTTTGTCTCTATTTATTCAAGAACATATTCACAGCATCCTGTGAAATGAATGACTAAAGCGAGCCCAACCGATTGTCCCATGGCCGTTCCTAGACAGCTCAGGCAGGCGAGAGAGAGAGAGAGAGAGAGAGAGAGAGAGAGTACACAACAACAAGCTGCCCTGCGTACTTTCCACGCAGAATAGCTCACAATAATACACATAATAGGCACGTAAACCAAGAAAAACGGACACAATAATACATATACCAAGCACAAACACCAAAAAACACAGTGTGTTACTTAATTTTGCTTACCCTTAATTCGCCCAGGAGCTAGTCTCCTACCCCCCTTCGACAGTAGGTAACCTAAGCAAGGTGACCTCCTGTCGACAATACTTACCCCCTTTGGCAGCTGGGCATGGACAGACTTGTAGGAGGTAAATAGCTAGGGGAAACCACACCAAGGAGGCCATGTCCAATACTATTGGACTGTACCACTTTGTAAATTTTGCTGTACAAGCACATTGAGCTAACCAGAAAACATTAATCCAATGACCAACTACCAATTCCTTTAGCTATTGTGCTGTTTAACATGATGGCGCATTAATGCAAACTTTATTTTATTGCCTCCTCATCTGGCCCTGGCACAGCAACCTTAAATTGAAACCATTATTCTGTATGCATGGCAGAGCTGCTCTCTGTGTCAGGAGCTGCTCTCTGTGTCAGGAGCTGCACGTGGCCCACAGACGCTGCTGCCCCTCCTTCTCTCTTATGGCTTCATAGAACCTGCCTGGTCTTTTGCCAAAAATAATAAGCAGAGCCTCCCCTCTCTCTCTACGCTCTGGCCCCCTCCTTCGGAATGTCTTCCAAGGTCGAAGTGCCAGAGCAAGCCTGCCAGAAACAAACCCTCCTTCGTCCGCTCTGGTCTCTCCCCCCTTCTTTTTCATAGAGGGGGAGAGCACATTCCTACATGCACTTTTAAAATACGTGTCTTTTTAAGCACAGAGATACACAGCACTGTTTAATTTAAACGCGCATTCTTCTTTACATTTTTCAAAAGTTGCACTTTTCCTATGTCAAAACGAATGTACATTGTTACTAGTATTTCTGATCAAACCATATTTTTATTTATGTATTATTATTTATTCATTCTTCAAAATTTAAAGTGTAATTCTTCCAATGGCATCTGCAGAACACAATGACGACAACAAACCAAATTGAGCTCATTCCAGACATTTTCAAGAAGGGGCCACACACTCATAACACACAACACAGCTTGCTGAGGCAAGCCATCCTTACACAAAGAGCACAGTCGCTACTCACTCAAACAAGTACTTCTCAAGCATCACCACCGGTGTCAGTCCACAAACCTCATAGACACTCAAACACACAATCAAACCACAAATCAACACCAGGACAAAAACAAAAGGCAGCCCACAGACTGCACTCAAACCAAACCAATTGTAAATCATATTTACAAACAAAAGAGCTCTCAAAATCAGTCTAGAGACTGCACCAAGACAAGTAAACAGCGCAGAGACTGTTCCATGTTCAAGAAGACAGGCTCTAGCCCCAGACCTTTTCCAAAATACGCCAAATTACCAGTTGGTCTGGCAGAGTGTTCGCAAACACTCTGTGTCTTTACCAAATCATACTTATTCCAGAAGGCATGCCTATTACAGGGGTCCGCAGACCCACCCAAAACAAGATAGGGTAAAACCCCCAGGCCTTTGCAAGAAGAGACCGAATTACCAATTGGCCTGGCGGAACACTCGAGCGCTCCGTATCACCACTTACAAATTTTACTAAGTGCAGGCATGTTCTTCCAAGTATATGTAAAATATTACCCATTCAAACAAATATCATAAGGAGAAAAATCCCCACATTACCTGCCTTCACTTTTTGCAAAAAATGAATAACAAACCAAACCAAAATCTTGGCCAACCAAATCAAAAGTGCCGCTTCAGCGACCTTACCAACTCCCACCTGCCGATCTCTGGTCGACCTAATGGTCACTGCAAAATTGCGCCAAAGAAAACCCCAGTTGAGACCGGCCATCACTTGGAGGGTCAAATCGGGAAAACCGGAAAATTCACGTCGGCCTGCAAAGACAAAGGTCTCCTCGTGCAGTGCGCTTCCTCAGTAAGATTTCAATTTTCCATCAAGACCACTCCTTCGGACGGCCGCGTCTCCAATGGGGCCCCACGAGTCGGGCGCCAATTGTGGAAATGTACCTTTTTAGGGGTACACTGATGCAGGGTCACCCTCTTGTGCACGGGTTCAAAAAACAACAAAATAGAGATCAGCACTGGAGTTGGAAATAAATAACAAGTTTATTAATCACTCATGAGTGGAACCACGTCCAACAACACTTTCAAGTGTTGCAGGAGGTGGCACCCTGAACTCACAAACCAGCGTCCTTATATACTGCTTTTTGCAGTGCAAGCATATGGACAGAATTGGAAGAAACAAGTTTAGAAACAGCTATCAGCAAACAAGGGCAGATGAATAACCACTTGGTCAGCAAAGTGGGAGGGGAAGCAGAAATGCTTATGGCAGTGGTAAACAGTCAACAGATAAGTCTAAAACCAGGTGCACCGTCAGCTACAAACCCTCAGCACATACATTGTTTTAGCTGAGTCAGGAAGTCACTAAAATAGATAACACAAGTAAAGTGAAAAAAGACGAGCAGCAGAGGACGGAGGAATTATGAAGGAAACAAAATGGACACCATAGCCAAAATGGCTGTAGCTTATGCCAACGTAAAAACACGTTTCCACACATACATACAGATACACATAAACACATAAGTACATACATACTGTAGGAAAGTGACTCTATATATACTGCACCAAAGTAAGGTACAGGGTGTATAGGGTCCACAGTTCCCCAATGGTAAGGCAGAGGCTAAAGTTAGATATAACCTTACTCTCTAAAGTGGTAGCTTGGTCGAGCAGTAAGGCAGTATCAGAGGACAGTGTAAAGCATTTGTTGTACACACTCAGTCAGCAAATGAAGCCACACACTCAAGAACTGAACTCTAGGCCAATGGTTTGTATATAAAAATATAGGCTTGTTTTATTTTAGAACCAACAATAGGAATCAAAATATACTTTCTCAGAATGAAATGCTTTGTTTAAACACTTTTCAAATAGGCAATAGTCTTTTTGATGACAGTAGTCACAGTTGTTGCAAGAGGCAACACAATTTCAAACACAATGCAACATTGAGCTCAATGGAAAGTTTTGGTTAAATGCAATTAATTACTTTGTGGATTACTTTTCTAACCACAGGACTGGATCTTGGATTCAGTCCCGGGACATCTCCTGTAAACAGTTAAGTAAAAGCGTTTTGGTTATAGTAGTGATTTTTGAGGAATATTATGGTATTTCAAAAGTTGACACTTAGAAACTTTTCTGGGTAAAATTACCAATGTTATCCTATGGAAGGAAATACAGTTTGCAAGCAAAGTATGTTTACGTTACTTTTGTAATCCAGTGCTGGAGTCTCAGGTTCAGCACTGGGATATCTATCTAAAACAGGCAAGTAATTACGTTTGTATCGTTGGCACGATTTTTAAAGAATATTTGTAAGATTCAGAAATCGACACTTAGAAACTTTTCAACAAAAAGCAGGCAATGATATCCTATGGAAGGAATTTCAAGTTACTGTTCAGTACGGTAAAAATTACTTTGCAGGGTCAGTACTGGGCTGAAAGATGCAGCACTGAAGTCTCTCCTGATGACAGGTGAGTAAATCGGAATTCGTTACTGTTGTGATTTTTAGGCAATATTTTAGTATTTCAAAAGTAGACAGAAGAATTTTCACAGAAAACCAGTCAATGGGCCCCTATGGAAGAAAATTGAGTTAGCGATAAGTAACGTTGTGATTACTTTTCAGGGTCAGTGCTGGGCACCCAGATCCAGCACTGGGATCTCTCCTAATAGCAGGTGAGTATTTTCGTTTTAGTTACTCGGTTGATTTTAGGTGAATATTTTAAAGTTGAGAAACTCCACACTTAGAAGAATTTTCCGGTGATGCCAGCCAATGTTACCCTATGGAAGGTAAGTGAGTTATCGGTTTTTGGGTAAGTACTTGACTGGCAAAGTTAAGGTTCTGGGCATAGACTCAGGGGTCTCCCAGGGTCAGGTAAGTACAGTTGTTTCACCCCCAGCGGCACAGGGGCGGCCAGGTGCAGAGTGAGTTAGGCCCAATGTTATCCTATGGCAGGCAGGGGGCCCTTGGATGGTGGCTGCTGGCTAGCAGGCCACGCAGCTGTGGGGGCTGGGCTCCTGGTCACTTGCTCAGGGCAAATGGGGAAGTGGATTAGGACAGAGGTTGCACTGCCAGGGCCACTCGGGCGGCTGGGTGCAGGGTGCTTTTGAGCCGTCGGGCGCTCAATGTTAACCAATGGAGATCTTGGAAGGTGAACAAAGGCTGCAGGCTCGGGGACGGTGACTCTTCAGGAGCAACCAACACTTCGAGAGGTAAGTTGGGGTCTTGGTGGATAGGTAGACACCCAGGAGTTGGGCACAGGGGGCCGTGGGGCGCCGGGTGTAAGGGTGTCTTTTGAGGTCGGGAAATCTTACCCCCTGCTGGTCGCGGTTGGAGGGGTCCCTTGTCCTGAGGCTGCAGGCGTCGTCTGGGTCGTCAAGGAGGGTCCTTGGGCACTGGATTCCAGGTCAGAATCACCGGGGGGACGTCCTCAAAGTCTTTGTTCACTCAGGCACAGGCTGGGCTCGGCGGGTGCAGAGTGTGCAGGTTTCGCGGTTCCGGGCCAGGGCCGGGTCTTTTGTAGTTTTTCTTTTGAACAGTACCACTGCTCGTGGGAGTCCCTGGGTTGAAGGCTGTGGCACAGAAGTCAGGTCCTCCGGGGTTTTTGAGGTTGCTGAGGCCGGGGTTCCGCAGGAGCAGGTTTGGAGGTCGACAGGCCGGTAGGGCTGGGGCCAAGTCAGTTGTCGTCGCCTCCTTGTTAGCAGCTGCACGGCTGGTCTTCTTGCTTCGTCTTCTCTTCCTGTTTCGGATTCGGGAACTGAGGAAAGAAGGTTCAGGGAGCCCCTAAATACTGAATTTAGGGGTGGTTACAGGTAGGTAAGGGCAGGGACCAATGGATCCCGTCCCTGGGGTGGGTACACCCCCTATTCTGCCACTCTCCAGTGGGAGGGGGGCAGGAGCCTGTCCCTGGTTGGCTGGGTCCCCCCATCCTCAAGATGGCGGGGACTCGAGCTTGTGCTTCACCTCGCCTCCCCCACCTTAGGGGTGGAGTTGGCAGAGGTGGGCACAACCCATTTCCTGCCTCTGGTTTTCCCGCCGGTTCTCCCGCCAGAAGTGGGGGTAGAACCAGTGGGGACCAGTTTGCTGGGAGCAGCAAATGGTCTGGGGAAGCTCAAAAGGCGGCAGGCCTTTGAAGCTTCCCCTGCCCATCCTGGGGGAGGAGGCTTTGGCACCTCGCCCCAGGATGCGCATTGTTTCAGGCCCCTGAGAGCAGAGGCTCTCGACCCAGGGGTCCAGAAACATGTCTGGTGGTGGCAGCCTGGGCAGCCACTCGGTCCGGACACTGGAGGTCGGGTTGGTTTCAGGGGGCATCTCTAAGATGCCCTCTGGAGTGTGTTTTACATTAAATCCCACACTGGCATCAGTGTGGGTTTAATGTGCTGAGAAGTTTGATACCAAACTTCTTAGTTTTCAGTGGTCCATTATGGTGCTGTGGAGTTCGTAATGACAGACTCCCAGCACCATATACTCTTAATGGCAGCACTGCACTTACAATGCCCAAGAATGGACTTGGGCACTATAGGGGCACAGGGCTCATGCCTCTGTGCCCTCACCACTGGCATAGTGCACCCAGCTAGAGGGGTGGCTGACCTAGGCCAGGGCAGTGGCTTGTAGGCATGGCACACAGGGATGTGTGCCATGTCGACTCTTCACTTTTGTTCTGCACCAAGACACGCAGCCTGCAAAGGCAGTGTGTGTGTGTGTAAAGGTACAGGGTCCGTAAGGGTGGCACAACAAGTGCTGCAGCCCTTAGGGGCCTTCCCTGGTCACAGTGCCCTGGGTACCCATGGTACCATTTACCAGGGGCTGACCTGTGGCCAGGGATGCCAATTGGGTGTAGGCATCAATGCAGTTTTAGGGAAGGAACACAGGCACTGGGTACCTGGTTGGCAGGAACCCAGGGCACACTCAGTCAAAGCACATCAGCAATTCAGCAAAAAGTGGGGGCATACCATGCAAGAAAGATGGCACTTTCTCACACATACATATACACATAAACACATACGTACATACATACACACATAAACACATACGTACGTACATACATACTTGCATACTTAAACTAGCATATTGCCTTTCGTCTTCTTTCAGTGCCCTTTTATACCCTGCAGGGTGCAAGAAGTACAGGGGCAGGAGTGAAAGTCAAGACAGCTGATTAGGGAAAGGTGGCGGAGTGGGAGGTGGGGTAAGCAGCACAATGCAGCTGAGACAAATATGGCGGAAGGATGTTATAAAACAGGAAGAGGATGGAGGAAAAATGGGGAGTGCATGGCCTGGAGGGAGAAGAAGGAGCTAGCAGGGGTAGAATGAGGTAGTGTGGAATGAATGGAAGTAAAAATCATGATGGCAGGAAGATGGATGCAGGACAATTGATTTCAGGCAGATGGGGGGTGGACTTGTCTGTGAAGGAGCAACAGATGAGGCTCTCTCTCTCTCTCTCTCTCTCTCTCTCTGTCTCACCAGCTCTTTGCAGGCTCGGCTGTCCCCTCACACAGTGTTTCCTTCAAGTCTCTTTTGTATGTTTTACGTGTAGATAAAAACTCTAAAATATTAGCAAGTCGAAGACGTAGGTGGGTTGTATTGTGTCTAAATGATATATTCTAACTTTGTAGTCTCTGAACTATTCTTAATTTGTTAAACTATTCTTACCTTGTAGTTGCCCAGTTTTTCCCCAGTGAACTTCTTCCATTGCACTTTAGACTAGAACTCTTACAACCCCGACTGGACACGCTGCTTCCATTATTATCCAAAAATGGGAACTACAAGGGAGGAGATTTCTGCCTAGTACCTCATGTAACCAGTATCTTTCATTTTCCTTTTTCTTTTTTATAGAAATCACTCCCTGCTTTGGGAATCCTAGGTACCGCCCCTCCCCCTCCCCCTCCCCGGCCCACTGTTCATTGTGTGGCCCACCATGCACTAGGCCTTCTCTGTCTCCCTCCTGGTCCATTGGATGAGCTGGCGCAGAAGTGAGGCCTGATGCAATTTACACAGGTTGGGCACACCTAATCCAACTTGCCTGGTCTCCACTGGACACTGCCCCTTGTTAATTTGTGTCTTCTTCCCTTATCACTTCTCCATACATATTTGCAGGTCTGCAGTACATTAGCTATTTATGAATAGCACTATCTTTTAAAAGATATACACATTTTAGTCAATATTGTCATTTTTAGGGCTGCATTCACCTTAGCTTGACCCTCCAGCTTGCTAATTCTAATTTCATGGCCTTCTGAAGCTTTCATAGGTTTCTATCTTTGTTTTTGGTCGCAATCCCTTGAGGTCAGTCCCAGGTATATAATAGAGGTATCCACCCACCTCAGGGAAGCCAACATCCCCAGCACCTGGACTGTTGCTTCAGAGACTGAAAAACTCAACTCCTCTGACTTGCTCAAATGGATCTCATTTCCTGACACTGGTTGGTATTCCCTAAGACAGCGGTTGTTAACTTTTTACTCGAGGATGAGGTCTCCTACCTAAGCAATTTCTATGCTCCGAATCTCAAAACAATATGCACAAATACAGAAAAAAGTGTAGATGAAACATATTTAACAATTATGAAATACTTGATTCACAAACAAAAACATATGTAAAAATCCAAACTTTTTAATGGGAAGGTTGGAACTTTAAAAAATATATATATTTCTAAACGACAAAATGATATGCTGGATGCTAGCATATCATTTTGTCTTTTTTGCTGTAAATGGAAGCTAGTGTATCATTTTTACTGTAAATGCATACTTTCTTTTATTGCTGTTCCATCAGTGGAGACAAGGAGCTTATGGGGTCGGTTAGGGAGAGTGTTACATGACCTGCAAAAATAGTGAGCTTGAACTTATTTCCTAATAGATGAACCCCATGATCTGTTAGTCAGCCCTGATCCTTTGCCCTAATAGTTCTAAGGTGAACACAAGCAGGAGTGGAGCGAGGTGGCGCAGTGGCGTGATGAAACTTGAGGGGCCCCCCTGCAAAGCACACAGAGGGGGCCACCCTCCCTGGCCCACCACCTAGCACTTTTGCTGAGTGGGTCCCCTGTAGCTTAGACTCCCCCCTCGTACCGCGGGGTTGCTCGGACTTATGTTACACCACTGGAGGGGCGCCCCTGTCTCGTACCTCGTTTATGTGGATCCACTGGCATAGCGTGTCATTCAACCAAACTCTCACTTTAGGGGAACGGTAGCCCGCCAACACCCAGCCAATGAATTCTTTCCCAGAGCTCATCTCACATAAAGTGTTTTTCATAAAATCTCAGCCTATCATAGCAAATGCTTTTATAACTTTATGGTTTATAAGGACTGCCCTCCCATTGCCATTATTCCCAACATCTAAAAAATCAGATGCTTTTTTATCACTTGTCTGCCTACTTGATTGGTCTGAAATCACTTGTCTGCCTACCTGATTGGTCTGAAAGCACTAAGTCACTAATAACGGACTTCAGGCATAATGTTGCTACTTTGTCAAGTATTTTAACATCAATATTAAGTAGTGAGATCAGCCTGTATGAGACGCAAGGGATGGGGAAGAATTTTATTGGTCTTAAGTATGAGTGATATTTGTAGATTCCGCATTGTCAGGTTGCTTTCCCCACTTTTATTACTTCCTGGAAAATCTTCAGCAGTATTGGCAGGAGTTGGGTGGTAAAGGTCTTATTAAACATCACCTTAAACCCTTGATAGGTGCAGACTGCTAATGGTTCTTAGAATGTTCTCTTTAGAGATCAGCTCTTACAGTTTAGCTCTTTGTGTGTCTGATATCTTAAGGAGATCTGCTCAAGCCAGGTAACCTTTGCACTGCCTAGCATCTGTTGTCTCTTTTGTGTAGAGCTTGGAATAGAATTCTTGGAAGCACCTTGCTTTTTCTCTCTCTCCACTACACGATTTGCCTTCTCCATTTCCGACTTCCATGATATAGCTACATGCTTGCTTTGCGCTGAGTAAATTCGCCAGTAGACAACCTGGTTCATTCGCAGACTGAAAAAAATCTAACTTGTCCAACAGACACTTTCCTCTATCTATATCCAGGGTTCTTATCTGCCCACTTACTGTTGTAACATTCCTCCATAATCTTTGAGATTGTGCCCACTTGTGGACCTCTTTTGTTTGCCTCAGTTCATTCCTCAGCAGTACAAGTAGGGCCTCCCTTATTTTCATTAGTCATGCTGCCTCAGCTAGGAGGTACCTCTTATTACTGCATCCATGGCCTCCCATAGAGTGGCCGCACTAGTATGTCTGTTGTCATAACTACTATGTAATCTGTTATGAAATAGCTAATGTTGTTCACAACTATAGGGTCCTTCACCAGAGCATCATCAAGGCGCCACATCTTTCCACTGGTATTTGGGGGATTACGATCATCACAACACATACTGGAGGGGGTCATGGTCCGATAGGGTTATGGGTCACCTAGTCACTTCTTGCACTTTTCGTAGCAGCTTTTTACTTCGAAGGATATGATCTACTCCGTATAACCATTATGTACTGCTGAGTGTAATGCATATAATCAGCGGTTGTCTAAATCTCCACCCTTCCACGAGAGCCAGTGCTTCAAAAAATACTCACTCAGCTACTGACAGTGGCGGATGCGCCTTCTCCTACCTCGCTGCGAAATCCTGGAACGACCTCCCCCTTCACCTCCAGACATCATCCTCGCTGCTTGAATTCAGGAAAGGACTCAAGTCCTGGCTGTTCACCTGATCGCTCTCATGCAGCACGGCTCTCAGTGCCTAGATACACTCGTGGTGATAAGCCGCGCTCTATAAATCCTGTTTCATTGATTGATTGAATGACATGACACCTGTTCCCCCATATTGCTTTTTTGTCCCCTCTGTTTACCCATCAATGACCATATTCAGGTTGCGGTGATCTATGACTGGTCCCTTTCACCATGCTGCCACAGTTTGCACTGTCTGTCCCAAGAACTAATCTTGTCCCTGTTTCGGGCTGTAGATAGATGCGAGTGTCAGTGGTTGCCCATTATGTGTGCCTCTAATTGCCACCCACTGGCCTGACTTGTCTTTCAACTGTCCTTCTACTTGGAAATCACATTTGTAATGTATGAGTTCGCCTACCTCTGCAAGCTTCCTCTCTGCTGATGAAAAATGCTGGCATGGAAATTCTTTGGTTCTGCAAAGCTGAGTCAAATGAGCTTCCTGAATGAGCCCAGTGTTGATATTTACTAAAGTGAGCTCATATAGTATCGCCTTTCATTTGGTTGGACTAGTTGGACCCCTGACAATATAAGTTGTAATGGTGAGATTCATCCTATCCTGTCACTTTCTTAGTTTGCCTTGTGGTGTGGTGTGTCCTGTGGAGTTTCTAATTTTGGGGTCCCCTTCCTATTGTCGTCAGTTTCCAACAACATATTTACAACTTCCCCCCAAAACCCCCAACTCGAAATACAAAATTTAACAGTTTCCCAATACTATGTTTCAACAAGGAGATGATGGTTGTTACTAAATTATGTCCAATAAGGAAAAGGTGATCAACCCTGTGTCAGGTCCTAGCTGTTGGCCTGCCCCGACATGGGGCATTTCTCATCATCTTGGGCTTATCGTTGTTTGTAGTCTACCCTCCCCTGCCTCCTAGCCCGACCAAGCCTATCTTTGTTCTTATTTCCAATGCATCTATTGGGACTTAGGCAGGGCTGCATTGACCTTATGGAACTGCTCTACTGTTGCTTTGCAGCCTGCTAGAATATCAACTTGTAGTGAAGTTTGTCGGTATAGTTTCTAGACTATCTTTCAGCATGCCAGACTCCTCAGGAGCAGCAAGAAAACCATCTGCAATTCAATCTTCTCTCAGTGGACTTCCAAGAACCTCACAAGTTTCTGTCAGAGATTTTTTAGTCCATTGTTTCCCTTGCCAGTCAAAGGTGACGTGGAAGGGGTATCCCATCTATATACTTAACTCCATTGGTTCTCAAGAAAAATGTAACTGGCTGAAAAACACTTCTTTTTTTGTAGCATGATAATGAAAAGGTCTTGAAAGATTTGTAGGTTTACTCCATGGTATTATATTTGTCTTCCTTTCTGAACCACAGTCATCTTCTGCTTGTCTTCAAAGTATGCTAGGAAAACTGGTAGTCCTCTCACCAGCACCGTCCTATGACCTCTGTCTATTTGAATGTTTCTACATCAGATCTCTCCACAATGGCATCCAGCATATCCTTTACATATCTCTTTATGTTCTTACCCTCCTTTCCCTTCAGGATACTCTGATGCAAAGGGTACAACGCTTGGAGGTTTTTTTGAGGTATAATGACTTGTTCGTCCAGCGTTACTATCCGCACTCTGAATTCTTCCAGTTCAAGGGCTCTTTCATACTTCAAATTTTCTAATGTGCCTTTGGTGAGCGTTTTGTCTTTTTCACTTTTGAGTCTTTTTAATCCTGCAAGAATGGTGCCTGCTTTTCTTGCTGGGAAGACTCTTCAGATTTTTTGGAGGCTCCTTGTTGGATCAGATCCTAGATGTGAGGTCCCATTTACTGCTGCTGGTGGCCATGCCAGGAGCAGGATATCTGTCAGAGTATGATATGTACCCGGGATCAGAATGGTACCACGTGCCACCACACCTTAGAGTAGAAGCCATCAGAGATATAACATGGTGCACTACACAAAGGCGTGTGGAAGGGGGTTGATCCTGTGACGATTGTAGAGTCAGTCAGTGTAGGTTATTCAGCCTACTAGTCGTATTTTCTCAATGGTCACCAATTAGAATCTCCCTATCTATTAGCTGCACCGCAGTTACCCGCACCTGAGTTGTTATTCTCTGGACAAAACTCTTCTTAAAGGTGAGGCTGGGATTAGGTTAAGGAATTCTGGGAATAAGAAAAAAACAACTATGATTAAACATTGAAACAGACCTTTCTCTTACATCAATCTCAACTGACTTCGGGATTCTCAGCAGGAGAACTTTTCCTCTTTAGAGTTCTTTAATAGGCTGTTCACATTCACAACCTATTTTGGCTCATATTTGTCTTTCAGAACTTGTAAACAAAACCACTCATCCAGTGGTTAAAGTCACCCCAAGCTTTGTAGAAGCCTATATTCGAATACATTGGGAAAATAAGTTATCCAACATTCTCTTTTGATATGGCCTAAGCCACCTGTAAATCAGGAATTTTCCAAAGTCTTCTCAGTGTCACTCCAAAGTCTCTCAATACTCTGCTACAGGCTTTAGCTTCCTAATGGTCTTTCTATGAACTATTCAAATGTACTGAGAAAAGTGCATTATTTATTCAAGTATAAAATGAAGTTAAACCTTTTCAATCTTTTGGCTTAAACTCCGGATTTCTCATTTACCATAAAGACCTTGACTGGCTAAGAAGGGAGTCTCTACACTCCCTGATCGACCCCTGTTCAACTCAAGGAAGACTGATATATTTTTATCTGCATAGGAATGCACCTTCTCTTTGCTGCTTCCCTTTCACTGGAAACCACATTCAGAAGCAGGTTTGCTTAGATGTGGCTGCTCATTATATTGGGACCATGCTCAAGTTGACATCTACTTTCGTGAGGGCTTGAAAGATTCAAGATGACCGTTGAGATGCCTGCTGAGGAACCTGCTGCCACCAGAGCGCAGTGCACAGCTGCCTAATCCCACAAGTTTTATGCCACACCTCTGTCCCTTTAGGCAGCTTCTGGAGCCTGCAATGGCCGCATTCAGCCACCTGGTCCAGCCACAAGGGCTGCACTGGGGCCCGTTGGAGTACTACGGTACATATGGCACAAATTGTTTTGCTATTTTGGTCCCTCTGGGTCCTCCTCAGGTGTTCAGGATGTCCCTACCCTGCCCCGTTATATATTGTTTTATGCAACTTCAGGACACGGGGACAGAGTTCCCAAAATCCTGTATTGATAGCTACCACATTTTTCTTTGGATTGCTGCCAACCAATCAGATCAATCAGTACCGCAGGACCGGTACCGGTGTACCAAAAGGACAGATGGGGAAAAAAGCTTTCTCCACCAATCAGAAGGCCCTATTATTTTTTTAGGTCTCGCCCTGAAAGCCGGCGCTTCAGCGCTGGCTCTGGGCGAGACATTTTGTAGTGTGGGCTTGCGGAAATGCGACCACAACTTTTGGCTGGCCTAGAGCATGCGAGAACGCGCACAGTAACGCGCATTCCTCGCATGCTCCAGGCCATCTGCCTTTGATGTCACTTGCTCCTCCCCCTCCCCCACCACAGAGCGCGTCTCGCGGCCGCGCGGCCAATGCTTGTTATCTATGAAACCGTGTTCAGAGTCAAATCTCTGAACTGGCCTGGCTGTTCTGTATTTAACATAGTTAAGATTAACTTGTTTCCGGCCGTGAAAGGGCTGCACTGTTTCTTACGGTAACATTCTGCTCACGTTACAGGTACAAATGCTTGTGTTCCTTTTCCGATGTACATATGAAAGGCCGCGCGGCCGCGTCACTTTCACGGCCGCGCAGCCAATGCTTGTTGCCTGTTATTCTGGTGCTCAGCATCGGCACTTCGGTGTCGACACCGGCGCTTATAATGTCTGCCACATGGTGGCGCTGTTTATTTAGTTTAGAGACTACTACAACAGTTGTTTGTTTATTGAATACACCTTCAAGTTAACTAATAACTACCCCCTAGCCATTCTTATAACTTAGGGGAAGTAGAATAGTCTGAATTGCCACACATTGGAGTGTAATAGTAGTTGTGTTGGTGCCGTCATTGGCAGCGTTGACAGGGTCGATGGGTGGTGCATGCTGCACCCTCACACGGGCCCCAGCAATTATTTTGACACAAATTAAGCACTGCCGCAGTCAGCATTTTTCGCAATGGACAGGGGCCTTGGGAAAATCCAAGTCAGCACACGAGACCAGGGAAGGCGGCTGCCATTCAGGAGTAGCAGATTCTCGCGGTGGGATATCTGCTTCTCTTACAAGGTGTTTAAAGCCAGCATTGATGCTGCGAGAGCGCGGTCACCAAATTGCTCTTTCAGGACATTGAGCCACGCAAGACGGCAGCAAAACAGAAGAACGCTGATCCTCCTGTGGAGGAAGACGTCTACAGATTTCTCGGGGAGGTCTTGAAGAGCTCAAACAGGCGGATGATGACTTGTGCACAGTATGATGCAGTCCCACCATGTCTCATCACACCCACCTGCTCAATTCCCAGGATACCAGCCCACATCAGGTCAGCAATCTTCAAACGAAGAGAGGAATTCGGAGTGATGCATAATTAGTGTGCATATCTTATGGGCAGGCCTGTTCTATGCCCTTTGAATAAAACAAGATTGTAAATGTACGTATGTGCTAATCTATAGCTCACAAAGTTTAAGCTACTGGCATTGTAAATGACAATGCCTTTTATTTATGTTTTAAAAACGAAAACAAAAGTAAAAGGCATTATTTGCAATGTCAATAGCTGAAACTCGCCTAAATGCGAGACCTATTGCATTGCAAATGCTTGTTTTAATTAACCGTCCAGATATATCAAACTTTTTAATCTCTTCAAGCTCAACCCGGGCACCTCTTTAAACACAGAATTCCCAAATATTGCTGTTAGACCTGGCATCTTTTGGCGTGTTTCCCCTGGCTTTTTGCTTTCTGACCTCCCGGTTTTGACTCTGTTTTTGCTGGTTTTATGTCTCTGCGCACTTTCTCACTGCTGTTCAATGTTAAAGTGCAAGTGCTTCTGTTGTAAATTGTCTTATGGATTGGTGTTTCCATGATTGGCATATTTGGTTTAGTAGTAAGTCTCTAGTAAAGTGCACTGAGAGTGCCAGGACCTGTAAATCAAATGCTGCTAGTGGGCCTGCAAAAAAAAACAATTGATGGATAGAATGCAGAACAATGTCATACATTCACTCCAGTACAGAGATCTGGGCCTAAATCCATCGTTTTTTTGCTCACCATGCCATTCCAGTTTGAACCCAGCCATATGAAAATCAGTCTTGACCCTGTGCCCAATGGGAACAGTCCAGCCCGAACTGCCAGGCCAGGTCCCCCCTGGACTGGAAACAAGCATCCTAGGATCGGTTTCGGGGTTTCACCTCTCATCAGCCAGGATAGCTTGATTCCAGAGGCATGGAGAGCACGGGACCCACGTCTGGGCATACCCGTCCCACTCAGGGTGACAAATGCAAAAAGAACAATTGATGGACAGAATGCAGAACAATGTCATACATTCACCCCAGTACAGAGATCTGGGCCTAAATCAATCGTTTTTTTGCTCACCATGCCAATCCAGTTTGAACCCAGCCATATACAAATCAGTCTTGACCCTGTCTGACCTCCCGGTTTTGACTCTGTTTTTGCTGGTTTTATGTCTCTGCGCACTTTCTCACTGCTGTTCAATGTTAAAGTGCAAGTGCTTCTGTTGTAAATTGTGTTATGGATTGGTGTTTCCATGATTGGCATATTTGGTTTACTAGTAAGTCCCTAGTAAAGTGCACTGAGAGTGCCAGGGCCTGTAAATCAAATGCTGCTAGTGGGCCTGCAGCACTGATTGCCACCCACCCAAGCAGCCCTGAAAAGGGGTCTCAGACCTGCCATTGCAGTGTCTGCACACAGTTTGTAACTGCCATGTCGACCTGGCAAGTGCACCCACATGCCAGGCCCTAATCTTCCCTTTTCTTACCTGTAAGTCACCCTAAGGTAGGCACAAGGTACCGCTGTGGGCAGGGTGCTGTGTATGTTAAAGGTAGACACAAGGAGATGATGGACGGAGTGCTGAAACTTTTCAAACACTCACCCCCAGTCACAGATCTGGGTTGAATCCATCATCATTCTCTAACTCACTTTGCCACCCCAGTTCAGACACAGCTATATACAAATCAGTCTTGACCCTGTGCCTCATGGGAACAGTCCAGACCGAACTGCCAAGCCATGTCTTCCCTGGACCGGAATTAAGCATCCTGGGACCTATTTCGGGCTAACAGCCCTCATCAGCCAGGCTAGCTTGAATCCAGTGGCAAAGTGAGCAAGGGACCCACGTCTGGGCATACCCTGCCAACTTAGGGCGAACAAAGCAAACACAAGGAGATGATGGACGGAGTGCTGAAACTTTTCAAACACTCACCCCCAGTCACAGATCTGGGTTGAATCCATCATCATTCTTTAGCTCACTTTGCCACCCCAGTTCAGACACCGCTATATGCAAATCAGTCTTGACCCTGTGCCTCATGGGAACAGTCCAGACCGAACTGCCAAGCCATGTCTTCCCTGGACCGGAATTAAGCATCCTGGGACCGGTTTCGGGCTAACAGCCCTCATCAGCCAGGCTAGCTTGAATCCAGTGGCAAAGTGAGCAAGGGACCCATGTCTGGGCATACCCTGCCAACTTAGGGCGAACAAAGCAAACACAAGGAGATGATGGATGGAGTGCTGAAACTTTTCAAACACTCACCCCCAGTCTCCTTGTGTTTGCTATGTTAAAGGTAGGACATGTACTGGTGTGTGTGACATGTCCTGGTGGTGAATTACAGTGTATTTTGTTTTTCACCATTGCAAGGCTATCTGTCCCATAGGATAGAATGGGAGGTTACTTATAACATCTTATAAGTATATCTTTCCATTGGGACAAGATAGAAAGATGGAGTTTAGTATGCCTGAACTCAGAATATAAAAATGCATCTTTTAGTAAAGATGATTTTTATATTGTGTGTTTGAAAATACCACTTTTAGAAAGTGGGTAGTTTCTTGCTTAGCCATCATGTGTGCCTCTGCTGGTTTGTGGATTGACTGTCTGGCTTTGGAGTGACAGGGGCTGGGGATGCGCATTCTCTCAGACAGCCACTGGGTGGGGTTGATGTGTGGTCTGCCTTTCCTGAATGAGTCAGTGCTGGGCTGAATAGACCTGGGCTGCATTCAGAGTAGTGGGAGGAGTAGTTTTCACTAGCACCTGAATAGGCCTGATCTGCATTTAGAGTGGTGGGCGGAGATTTTCCTTGTACCTGAATAGGCCCTGTCTGCCTTGGACAATGCTGTGTCCACCTCCTGCTGGGAAACTGGGCCAGAGAGGACCAAACTGGTTTGGACTAAGCACAGACACTCTCTGCCTGAGAGAACAAAGGAATTTTGAGTATAAATATTGGGGCCCAGATCCCAGAACTTTAGAACTCGCTGGAATCGAGGAAGTGGCCAAGAAGAAGAGCTGGAAGAACTGCCAGGAGGAGTACTGCCCCTTTGCTGTGTTGTTGCTTTGCTGGGTTGGTCTGCAGTTGCTACTTCTACGTTGGGCAGAGAAAGGACTGGACTGAACTTTCTTTGCTTGTGCTGAGTATCTCCAAGGGCTTGAAGTAGAGCTTGCCTCCTGTTCTGAAGTTTCAGGGACCGCAAAGACTTCACCGACCTCTGGGTACCACCTCTGGAACAGTGGTTTCAGTTGCCACAGAGGGGGGAAAGCAACTGACTCCGTCGCTGGCTCTGTGTCCTGTAGGCACCACAGAGGGCACTGTCTGCATCTCGCACCGCAACCCTGGTCTCACCGACGACAACCGCCGCCACAGAGCTGCTGCTTGAACCGTGACCTGTGGGCACCGCACTCTGCACCGCCTCGCTTCACTTCGCCATCCTGGTCCCATTGACGCCATCGCTGCATGCTGAATGCGACTTCTGTGACCGCATCGTGGATTGGGGGCACTGTTCGTAAGTCTCACGACGCACCGTCCCGTCCCACACCGCAGTCTGGACCAACCAACGCCAGCTACCGGCAACCGGCTCTGTCATCTGCACCGTGATCTGTCAGCACCGCAACGAGCACCGCCTTCACTCCGCACCGCAGCCCTGGTCTCACCGACGCCAGCGGACGCCCATCACCGAGCAGCTGCCTGCACCGCGACTTGAGGGCACCGCACGCCGCACCGCTATGTTTCGCATCGCAACTGCGACGGTTGCCACGACTGGTCCGCCCCAACGTGTCGGCCGCAACACAAAAAGTACTGTTTACGAGTCTGTCAACACCCCTGACCGACGAGGTCAGACGGAACTGTTGGATTCTGTTGTTTACAGCACCGCGGTAGCACCGGATGGAGCTACCGACTTCAAGGAATTGTGTTTTTAAAGTATTCTTGCAAAGTGCATATTTTTAAAGTGTTATATGTTGGATTTTTGTCATTTTGGTCTTGTTTTGTATATATACAAATATTGCATATTTTTCTAAACTGGTGTGGTGTCCTTTTGTAGTGTTTTCACTGTATTACTGTTGGTTATGTGCAAATGCTTTACACACTGCCTCTGAGATAAGCCTGACTGCTCGTGCCAAGCTACCAAGGGGGTGAGCAGGGGTTATTTCAGTAGTGTATCCCCCTTATCCTAACTAGAAGGAAGGGTCCCTACATGGATAAAGGTGCAAACCATTGCCAAATAGAGACCCCCATTTCTAACATTGGTTGTCAGCGGTGAGGATAGGACTTGTGTTTGCACTTGATCTACGGTGATTGGTGTACACTACTACCATACCGCAGACCATTACGTGCCACATACTGGTTCTTTTTCTCGTTGGCCTATTTTTCGTCTTGCCAGTTTGTTGAGAACTTGAACTTGCTACTTCATCATGCGTGAATCCAGAGTATCATCTGTTGCATCCTTGGAAGTGGCCTTTGAGGAGGATAGGTTGGGATCCTACAACGTGAAAGAGTTGAAGGCTATTTGCAAAAACCTAAAGGTCCAAGTCAGAGGCCTCACCAGGAAGAAGGAGCTACAAAAGGCGCTGAGGGCCTGGGTGGCAGCCAGACATGCTAGTGGGCAATCTGGAGATCTCAGTGGGGAGGCGGAGGAACCTCTTCCTAGGGTGGATGTGCTTTTGGGAGGGGGGAACCCTCCAGGCTAGGCAGCAGTGGCCTGTCCCCAGAGGAGCTGGAGGACAGTTGGGAAGCAAGGAAGTTTGAATTAGAAAAACTCCGGATGGAGAATGAAAGGGAAGACAAAAGGATAGCCATGGAGGAAAGAAAGATGATCTTAGATCATGAATGTAGTCTTAAGGAGCTGGAGCTAAGGAGTAGGCCCAGCACAGATGGTGGCAGCAATTCATCAGTGGAGGCAGATAGAATTGTGCACATCCCCAAGAATGTAGGCAAGGAATTCAATAAGGGGGATGACATACAAAGGTGGTTTCAGGGTTATGAGTTATCTATCCACATGAATGGGGTCCCTGAGAAGAATTGGGGGGCAGGATTGTGGCCTCTTTTCCCAGAAGAAGCAAGGGACACTTTAGTAGCTTTGGGTAATGGGTGTAACCTCACCTATGCTGACATGAAGGAGGCCCTTCTCACCAGTTATGGTCTCACTCCTGAAAAGTACAAGGATCAGTTTAGGTCCAGTAAGAAAACTGATGCAAACACTTGGTTGGAATGTGTGGATTCGTTTTGCAGATCACTGGATGGCTGGGTTAAGGGCAGTAATGTGACAGATTTTCAGGGACTCTACAGTTTGATTGCATGGGAGCACTTGTCTAGTCTATGTTTTGCAGAACTGCACCTGTACATGGTTGATAGTAACCTGACTGACCCCAGGAAGCTTGCTATGGAGGCGGACCGCTGGATGAGTACCAGGGTCCACAAGAAAGTGTTTGGGGGAGACTCAGCCAAAGGTGGGCAGGGTCCCCAGCAGAAGAGTGAGGGGAACAAGGGTAAAGCACAGGCGTTCTCTAAAGGGCCCCAAACTAATATCCAGGGTAAAGGTTCCCATCCCCCAGGAGACAAGAAAGCAGTGGTCTCTTCAGGAAAGACTGCAGAGACCGCCCCCCGCAAGTGCTATGCCTGTGAGCAGGTGGGTCACTTGAAGGGGGACCCCAAGTGTCCCTAGAGGTCACAGCCACCCACCGGTGGGCAGTCCAGGGTGTTGGCTAGAGTAGCGCTTGGGGAGGAGGGGTGCCCACAGGAGGATGGGGATCCTGCAGGAATGACCCTCGTCTCACTAGGGGACAGTGAGATGGTCCCAGGAAATTAGGTGCCTGCTAACACTAAAAAATACAGTGCCTGGGTGACCATCAATGGGAAAAGGGTAGAGGCTCAGAGATACTGGAGCCAGTATGACCTCAGTCCGGTGTCACCTGGTCTCTGAGGAGCAAGTGGTCCCCGGGGCATTCCACCAAGTAGTTGCTGTGGACAACTCAGAGCGCCAGTGTATGGTGGAGCAGGTTCCCTTTAAATGGGGGGGGTCTCAGGTCCCTTGAGGGTGGTTGTAAACCCTACCATGCCTGTAGATTGTCTGCTAGGGAACAACCTGAAGCAGTCCTTGTGGAAGGATGTTGAGCTCAGGTCTCACTTGGAGATTCTTGGGTTGCCAGAGTGGGCATGCATGACCACTCGGTCAATGGTGGCCGAAAAGGGTGATCAGAAGGACCTGGAGCCTGAAACAGTGGCCCAGGTTTCTGCTAAGAGAAAGGGCAAGGGGCGCGGGAAACCCACCCCTGAGGTTCCCACGGTCCGGGAGGAGGCTGACCTCCAGGGGGACGCCCCGGTACCTACAGGGGAGCAGGTAGCTGAACTGGGGGACGAATCTGAGCTGACCCATTTGCAGCAAGAAGGTGGTCCCACCAGGGAGGAATTCTGCAGGGAGCAGAAAGAATGCCCTTCTCTGGAGGGTTTGCGGCAGCAGGCTGCAAACCAGGCAGCTGGTGATCAGTCTGGATCACACTGGATCTATTGGGAGAATGGCCTCCTGTACAGCGAGCCTAAGGTCGCTGGGCCTGGTTAAGCCCGTGTGCTGGTGGTACCCCAGCGCTTCGGGACCTTCCTACTGGGTCTGGCTCATGACGTGCCTTTGGCAGGAAATTTGGGGTGGGACAAGACCTTTGACAGGCTTGTCACCTACTTTGTTTGGCCCGAAATGTGAAGGCAGTCAGATGAACATTGCAGGTCTTGCCAAACTTGCCAGGCAAGTGGTAAGAGTTGTTGGAACCCCTTTTAAAAGGGTTGGGATGGACATTGTGGGGCCACTGGTTCCCAAGACAGCCATGGGCAACAGGTACATCCTGGTCTTGGTGGACCATGCCATCTGGTACCTGGAGGCAATCCCTCTAAGGACAACGACGGCGCCAGTGGTGGGCCGGGCATTAATGGGGATCTTTTCCCGCATGGGTTTCCCCAGAGAGGTGGTTTCTGACTGTGAGACCAATTTCATATATAAGTTTATGACATCCCTGTGGAAGGAGTGTGGTGTAACCTACAAGTTCACCACTCCTTACCACCCACAAGGTAACGGTTTGGTGGAAAGGTTCAACCAAACCATAAAGGGCATGATCAAGGGTCTAACAGAACCCATGGGGCGTAAGTGGGTCGTCCTCTTGCCATGCCTTCTCTTTGCATACAGGGAGGTAACACAGAAGTCTCTAGGGTTCAGTCCCTTTGAGCTTCTGTATGGGCACCCTGTGAGAGGACCTCTTAGTTTGGTCAAGGAAGGCTGGGAGGCAGCTCCCAGGAAAACTCCCCAGGATGTATTTAGCTGCATGCTAGCCTTCAAGAACCAAACTGCCCGCTTCAGGAAACTCGCTCAGGCGAACCTGGAAGCAAGCCAGGAGGAGATGAAACGCTGGTACGACCAGAATGCCACTCTGGTTGATTTTCAGCCTGGCCAGAAAGTATGGGTCATGGCCCCAGTGGAACCTTGTGCCTTGCAGGACAAGTGGACTGGGCCTTTTGTGTTGGTGGAGCGCAAAAGTGATGTCACCTACCTGGTGAATTTGCAGACTCCCAGGAACCCTTTGAGGGTCCTCCATGTGAACCACCTCAAGCCTCACTTTCAGAGGTCTGAAGTGAGCATGCTCTTGGTGACAGATGATGGGATGGAAGAGGAGAGTGAGCCTCTCCCTGACCTCCTGTCTACCAAGGAGCATGATGGGTCAGTGGAAGGTGTGATCCTCTCCCCTACACTGACCCCAGAGCAGCAGGGTGACTGTCACCAGTTGTTGGGGCAGTTAGCCACACTCTTCTCTCTGACCCCATGTGTTACTCACTGGTGTATCCATGACGTGGTCACAGGGGACAGCCCTCCTGTAAAACATAAGATATACAGGTTGACTGACCGGGTCAGGGCCAGTATCAAAGAGGTCGTCTCTAAGATGTTGGTGTTAAGGATGATAGAGCCCTCCAACAGTCCTTGGGCCAGCCCAGTGGTCTTGGTCCCAAAGGCTGCTGCACCCAGTGCCACTCCAGAACTGTGGTTTTGTGTGGACTACCGTGGGCTCAATGCCATCACCAGGACTGACGCGCACCCCATCCCCAGAGCTGATGAGCTCATTGATCGGTTGGGAGAGGCCAAGTTCCTCAGCACGTTTGAATTAACGTCTGGGTACTGGTAGATTGCCTAAACCGATGGGGCCAAGGAGAGGTCAGCATTCTCAACCCCAGAAGGACATTACCAGTTCTGGGTGATGCCCTTTGGTTTGAAGAATGCCCCTGCCACCTTTCAGAGGTTGGTCAACCAGGTGTTGACTGGACTGGAGGATTTCAGTGCCACCTACCTGGATGACATTGCAGTGTTCAGTTCCAGCACCTCTGGGAAGTGTTGAAGGCTCTGCAGAGGGCAGGCCTAATGGTCAAGGCCAGCAAGTGCCAGATCGGGCAGGGCTCTGTGGTGTACTTGGGGCACCAGGTAGGAAGCGGCCAGGTGGCGCCCCTACAGCCCAAGATTGACACCATTCTGGCTTGGGAGCCCCCCAAGACCCAGACAGAGGTGAGAGCCTTTTTAGGTCTCACTGGTTACTAGAGGAGATTTGTTAAGGGTTATGGCACCATTGTTACCCCTTGAAAGAGCTGACTTCCAGGAAGCAGCCCAGGAAAGTGATCTGCACTGATGCCTGCCAGAAAGCTTTTGATTCCCCGAAGGCAGCCATGTGCACGGCACCCGTGCTCAAGGCACCCGACTTCTCCAAGGAATTCGTAGTGCAGACTGACGCTTCAGAGCATGGTTTGAGAGCGGAGCTCTCACAACTGAACGATGAAGGCCTAGACCATCCTGTAGTCTTCCTTAGCAGGAGACTACTCCCCAGGGAACAGAGGTGGAGTGCCATAGAAAGAGAAGCTTTTGCTGTGATCTGGGCACTGAAGAGGTACCTGTTTGTGATCACTTCCGAGTTCAGACAGACCACAGGCCCCTCAGATGGTTGATGCAGATGAAGGGTGAGAACCCAATACTGTTGAGGTGGTCCCTCTCCTTATAGGGGAAGGACTTTACGGCACAGAACACGCCAACGCTGATGCTCTGTCCAGGTTCTTCCGCCTTTGTGAAGAGAACTCCCAGGAGGGTGGGTAGTTCTCCCTACTTTCAGCTAGAGGGGACATGTGTTAGACCTGGCATCTTTTGGCGTGTTTTCCCTGGCTTTTTGCTTTCTGACCTCCCGGTTTTGTCTCTGTTTTTGCTGGTTTTATATCGCTGCGCACTTTCTCACTGCTGTTCAGTGTTAAAGTGCAAGTGCTCCTGTTGTAAATTGTGTTATGGATTGGTGTTTCCGTGATTGGCATATTTGGTTTACCAGTAAGTCCCTAGTAAAGTGCACTGAGAGTGCCAGGGCCTGTAAATCAAATGCTGATAGTGGGCCTGCAGAACTGATTGTGACACCCACCCAAGCAGCCGTGAAAAGGAGTTTCAGACCTGCCACTGCAGTGTCTGCGCGCAGTTTGTAACTGCCATGTCGACCTGGCAAGTGTACCCACTTGCCAGGCCTTAATCTCCCCTTTTCTTACATGTAAGTTACCCCTAAGGTAGGCCCAAGGAACCCCTGTGGGCAAGGTGCTGTGTATGTTAAAGGTAGGACATGTACTGGTGTGTGTGACATGTCCTGGTGGTGAATTACAGTGTATTTCGTTTTTCACCACTGCAAGGCTATTTGTCCCATAGGATAGAATGGGAGGTTACTTATAACATCTTATAAGTATATCTTTCCATTGGGACAAGATAGAAAGATGGAGTTTAGTATGCCTGAACTCAGACTATAAAAATGCATCTTTTAGTAAAGATGATTTTTATATTGTATGTTTGAAAATACTACTTTTAGAAAGTGGGTATTTTCTTGCTAAGCCACCTGTGTGCCTCTGCTGGTTTGTGGATTGACTGTCTGGCTTTGGAGTGACGGGGCTGGGGATGCGCATTCTCTCAGACAGCCACTGGACTGATGTGCGGCCTGCCTTTTCTGAATGAGTCAGGGCTGGGCTGAATGGACCTAGGCTGCATTCAGAGTCGTGGGAGGAGTTTTCACTAGCACCTGAATAGGCCTGGTCTGCATTTAGAGTGGTAGGCAGAGATTTCCCTTGCACCTGAATAGGCTCTGTCTGCCTTGGACAATGCTGTCTCCACCTCCTGCTGGGAAGCTGGGCAAGAGAGGACCAAACTGGTTTGGACTAAGCACAGACACTCTCTGCCTGAGAGAACAAAGGAATTTTGAGTTTAAATATTGGGGCCCATACCCCAGAACTTTAGAACTCGCTGGAATCAAGGAAGCTGCCAAAAAGAAGAGCTGGAAGAACTGCCAGGAGGAGTACTGCCCCTTTGCTTTGTTGTTGCTTTGCTGGGTTTGCCTGCAGTTGCTGCTTCTGCCTTGAGCAGTGAAAGGACTGGACTGAACTTTCTTTACTTGTGCTGAGTATCTCCAAGGGCTTAAAGTAGAGCTTGCCTGCTGTTCCAAAGTCTCAGGGACCGCAAAGACTTCATCGACCTCTGGGTACTGCCTCTGGAACCGTGGTTTCAGTTGCCCCAGAGGGGGGAAAGCAACAGGATTCCGTCGCTGGCTCTGTGTCCTGAAGGCACTGCAGTGGGCACCGTCCGCATCTCGCAACGCAACCCTGGTCTCACTTCCACCGCCGACCGCCGCCACCGAGCCTCTGCTTGCACCGTGACCTGTGGGCACCGCACTCCGCACCACCTTGCTTCACTTCACCATCCTGGTCTCACTGACGCTGTCACTGCACGCTGACCATGACTTCCGTGACCCCATCGTGGATTGGGGCACCTCTCGTAAGTCTCACGACGCACCACACTGTCCCACACTGCAGTCTGGACCGACCGACACCAGCTCCCCGCAACCGGCTCTGTCACCTGCACTGTGATCTGTCAGCACCGCAACAAGCACCGCCTTTACTCTGCACCGCAGCCCCTGGTCTTACCGACACCACTGGATGACCGTCACCGCGCCGCTGCCTGCACCGCGACTTGAGGGCACTGCACGCCGCACCGCTACGTTTCGCCTCGCAACGGCTACGGTTGCCGCGACCGCTCCGTCCCAACGTGTCGGCCGCAACACAAAAGGTACTGTTTACGAGTCTGTCGACACCCCTGACTGACGCGATCAGACGGAACTGTTAGATTCTGTTGTTTACAGCACCGTGGTAGCACTGAACGGAGTAACCGACTTCAAGGAACTATGTTTTTAAAGTATTCTTGCAAAGTGCATATTTTTAAAGTATTGTATGTTGGATTTTTGTCGTTTTGGTCTTTTTTTGGATATATAAAATATTGGATATTTTTCTAAACTAGTGTGGTGTCCTTTTGTAGTGTTTTCACTGTATTTCTGTTGGTTATGTGCAAATGCTTTAAGCACTGCCTCTGAGATAAGTCTGACTGCTCATGCCAAGCTACCAAGGGGGTGAGTAGGTGTTATTTCAGTAGTGTATCCCGCTTATCCTGACTAGAAGGAAGGGTCCCTACTTGGACAAAGGTGCAAATCATTGCCAACTAGAGACCCCCATTTCTAGCAATTGCTTACACCAAATAATGAAAAGCACACTTTCTGAGTAAAGTTCTAACTTTCTGCCATATTTGGTGTAATTATGTTCAGCCATTATTTTCTGTATGGGAAAGCAAAGTTTCCTATGGGAATTAACATGGGATATTAGTGTTTTGGGCCCCTCCTTTTCTTGGCCCCTGTTTGACAGATCACCCCAAAACTATCCAGGAAGAAGCTGAGGTGGATGAACTTTTTGGGGGGAAATTTCATGCAGATTCGTCAAACTGCATCAAAGTTATTAGCAAAACAAAAACTTTCTTTCTATGGAAACTCTGACCTAACTATAACTACACAATGGAGACCGCCAATGTGTGATCTCTCTCGCTCTCTTTGTCTCTGTCTCTGTCCACAAGGAGAATGGCAGCTGTACAAAAGTCCTAATCCTGACTTTGTTTTTTTCCTTTCCTTACGCTTAGACCTACTTGATGTTGAATTGAAAATGCTGAAAGAAGTACTGGCTGAAGGAGAGGACAATACTCCCCTGGCAGGCTAGGCAGAAAGTCTTCAGCCAACCAGTGAATCTTCTATTTTTAAAAGTTCCAAGGCTCTTCTAATCCCGGAGGGGTATTTTCTAACTGTTCTTGGCCAACATTTTGTGGACTTCCTATCTTGGTGCCCACCCTGACTCTGGGTTGGGATGGCAGAAGTTTGGATATGTATTTCCCAGTTTAGAGAGCTCGGGTTATACAGGGAGACAGATACAAGGCATAAAACGGATGAGGAAGGACTCAATTTAGGGACATCACTATTGTGTATTGTTATACGGCTAGTTGTTGGCATATCTAATTTTTTTTATTGTCTTTGATATATGGTGTAACTCATATCTCAATTTTACAGACTTTTTCCTTGCTTTGTTGGTGATCTCTTTACACAGGGGGAGGATTACACAAATACCTTTAAAAATTTTAGGCTCAGGGAGATTTTCCCAGAATCACACAATTTTGAGTCAAGCACCAAAGCTGGGATTCAAACCTAATTCCCTAGCTTCCAAAGGCAGCAGCAATTGCTAAGCCGGTATTTGGACAAAATATTGAGTTGTAAATATCGGGAGACAGAAATATAGAGAAAAAAAACGATTGTAATGCAGAAATATCTTTGTCAAGAATAACGTTTTTTCAGGTAAGTAATATCGTTGTTAAGAATATTGTTGTTGTTAATATTGTTTTTAATAATACAGTTGTAAAGAATATCGTTTAATTAATTTAATGTATTTTAGTTGATATATTAATTTTATGTGTTAGTATTGTTTGTATAATTGTCATAATTTTTTACAATATAGTTTGTAATTTTAAGTGTTTTAGATTTTTTTGCTGTTAATAGTAATGTTGTAGCGGGTTGTTGGGTTTGCTTGGGGATAGGGAGGAAAGTTAAGTAGTAATTATTAATAAATTAATACGTTTTAAGTCAGTATGTGATATTTATTATGTTTTTTATGTAGTATTCATTTATTATACTAATATTTTAGGTGTAGGTTTCTACGTTTGTAGGGGTATATGGTGGGAAGGTAATTAGATAATAAATTAATATTTATTATATTTTAGGTGCAGGCTGCTGGGTTTGTAGGGGTATAGGGTGGGAGGCTAAGTAATTATTATTTGACAATTAATTATTAACTTATTTATAATGTTAGTGATTATTAAATATGTAAATTGTGTAATAACTTTATATTTTAATAATATTTTAGGTGTGGGCTGTTGGGTTTTGTGGTATATAGAGTGGGAAGATAAGTAATAATTAACAAATAATTATTTATTTATTATTCATTATTTGATTGATAATTATGGTACATTATGTAATACAGATTTAATGTACTTATATTATAGTTGTGGATTGCTAGGTTTGCTAGGTAAGTAATAATCAACAAATAATTATTAATTGTTAATTAAATAATGATGTGGATTATGACAGAGCTGCTGATGCTGCACTAGTTCACTTTCTGTCCCGGTGGGACACTCTAATTTGCTTTTAATTGTTTTTAACTTCCGTATTGTTTTTTAATTGCACTCCCTACCTGTGTTCCCTGTAACGTTGTCTTCCTTGCATTTTTTCTGCCTCTTGCCCTGGTCTGCCGCGGCTGTAGTGCCGATTGAGCAGAGGATAGAGGTCATGCCGCTAATTCCACTTCCGCGCCGTCACTTCCTCGGGCGGTGAGCATTCCAGCCTTCCCTGCTCCCCTATTTAATCCGATGCAGGAGCGTACACGCAGCAGATTATGACAGGGCTGCTGATGCCGCACTAATTCACTTTCTCTCCCGGTGGGACACTCTAATTTGCTTTTAATTGTTTTTAACTTCCATATTGTTTTTTAATTGCACTCCCTGCCTGTGTTCCCTGTAACGTCTGCCTTGCATTTCTTCCGCCTCTTGCCCTGGTTCGCCGCAGATGTAGTGCCGATTGAGCGGAGGGCAGAGGTCACGCCGCTAATTCCACTTTCGCCCGTCACTTCCTCGGGCATTCCAGCCTTCCCTCACTCTCCTATTTAATCCGATGCAGGAGCGGACACGCAGCGGGCGCCGTTGCCGCTCCGTAAATGCGCCTAAGGCAAGCCCGTCTGCGCCCATCTGTGTCTGGCCGGGGACAGGGGCCAGAAACCCTGGTCTTTTTCAATTAGCTCCTAGAGCCTACACCTCACTGGCCCTTCATAATCTCAGGCCCACACCGAATGCTCTTTGTCAGACTCTTAGGGGTCGATTACGATGGCGGTCGGTGTCAGTACCGCGGTGCCGGCGGTGTGGAAAAATGCCTTTTACCGCCCGCCAGCAGCGTCCTCACGGCCGCCATATTATGATGGGCAAATATGCCCCATTTCCTGACCTCCGCGGTGCAACGCCGACCGCCATGAAATTGCGCTCGCCACCGCACCGGTGGTAGCCAATGGAGACTCACCGCCGTGCGGAATGACGTCCCGTCCGCTCAACAAATTAGGATGCGCCAAACAACCAGTCGAACCGCAGGGGAGAAACCGCCCTTCCAGACACGGCGGAATCTCGACAGCGGAGCGTGAAACGAGACTTCCGGAGCCAAACGCCATGGATCCAGCACTACACGTCCTCCCGGTGCTGTACGTGATACATCACCAGGTAAACATCGACCGCCGCGGACGCCGCCGCAAGTACGTAAAAAAACACAATACACACAAAACAGAACAGAACACAAATTCCACTGGCTGAAACAGGGCACCTGGCCACACCAGACACACTGGTGTGGACAGGAACACATCCATCAGTGTACCCACACATGTCTCATCTGGCACCAATTCACACCCTGCATCAAGCCCACCAATCTACCGCGATCATAATGTAATGTGTTGCTGACGACACCGCAGCGGTGAGTATGCGGGAAATCTATTGCACAAAGCAGAATGCATGTACAGCAACGGTCAGGCCAGAAAGACCACAGGGCAACACCACCACCCACCACCCACTGCTCTGCCGCACACAGCAAGAAACATGCCAATACTCCCCTGTGCACCCCCATGTCCAACACCAAGCGAGCTAAATCCACACCCAGCAGCACACAACTAACACCTAGGGAGACAGACACAGCAGCATTGGGTGTAGATTAACACACAGCACAGAAGCACAGGCCCAGGGCAACACACACACACACCACAACACCACATACATGGCAAGAAAGCTGAATACAAGCACAAAATTAACATCCACACACACAAGGACCATACAGACTACTGGACACACACCCTGCCAACTCACACAGACATACCCCACACCGACACACAGCCACATACACAGACTACATGCCACCGGCAATGGAGCACAACATAGAGGAAAGCAAAAATGATGTGCACACAAATGGGAGGGCAAGGAGACAACCAACAACCAGGTGAACATACACATGCAGGACAAGGAACCTAGAACAACATCCACACCCCATCCAAGCACATGGCTGGCACAGTGAGTGAAGTCAAACAACAGTCACCTCAGTGCAACAACTCAGGGAGACAGCAAGGTAACCCATGTATTAGGGACAGGGATGAAAGGAAGGACCTCAAGTCAAACAGTGAACAGCAAGTACACATGAGTATGCCAGCACCACAACACACAGGGCACATTGGCACACTCAATGACTGTCAAACACAAGTAGGAGTCCCCAAACATACCCCCCTCATATCTGCAGCACACAACCCCAATGCCAGACACACAGAAGGGCCTACATAATGTCCAATCAAGAGACAGACAAACAATCAAACCCCCTGGGGGCATCCACAAACATCACACACACACAGGGATGCCAGTACCAACGTCTGCACCAAAACAAAAATGGCAAACACAATTCAAAACAGAAACACATACAGAACCACAAAAATAACACACATCACCTGTGCAGCCAAACTGGGGGAAGGCAATGGGAGCACACACACAACAGGAGTGCACCACCTCATCAGTCAGGAAAATGCATAGGCTACATACCACAACACAGACAAGAAGTGCACCATCACAGAACAACACAGACACATCAAACACACAACAGATGCACAACACCACAAAGCACATAGCAAACACAGCAGTACATCAGGGGATGTACACCAGGACAGCACAAGGCAACATACACCCACAGCACTGAATGCACAACAAGCAATGTGTGCACACAAACGCACAACAGTCCCACACAGCCATGAGTCACACGCCATTAACACACACATCAATAATGAAAACAGCACACTGACAACATCACACCAAGGAAGTCAAGCAGTAGCCCAGCACACACATACACCAAACACAACACACACAGATGCAGAAGTCTGCCACACAAAAGTTGAAACAACCTTACCAGAGGACTGGGCAGCACACACAGATCAACTGCACATGAGAAACCATGCATGCTGAAAAGTACAACAACACTACAGGTAACCAATGTGGGAAAAGTCATTAGTGGGATAGTGCCCCACCACAAATAAAGGCACCACGAAGCACACTGTCACAAAATAAGTGATGGAGAGGCACACACACAGGCAACACAAGGGGACAGCTGACATCCTACTGAAGTTGGGTGCACACCATCAGTGGACATGGCGTTAGTGTCCCACAAAGGAATAGAGGGAATGCTGACTCACAATGACAAACCATCTGCAGCACAGATAGGGGATGGTAGCACACTGCACCCCATATGCCACACTGGAGTCAAAAAACCACCATGTGACAACAAGGCATGAGAACAGCACACCCACAATGTCAGTCTGGCTGGGCATGCATGCACAGTGAGTACAAACTGATACAAGACACATGGCTGTTCAACAAAACAAATCCCTGACTTGCCAGTCACACACACAGCAGACACACACACTGGGGAAAAGAAACAAGCAGAAGCCAGCCACAAGTGCAAGGACACACAAACACACTGCACAACATACAACTCACACATGTCCACACAACCACAGTCCAGAACAACAACACAAACAGGCACTCCACTCCTGGGTGACACATGTGGACATTTGACAGTGCATGCGCACACACACATCAACACACACGACAAAGCCACAACCTACACACTGTACAACCCTTGACCACCCAAATGCACACCTTGTAAGTAACCGTTGTGACTAGGATGACTGCCCATCACAACATGACTACACATCTACACTGCTAGGCATACATGAAAGCAAGAACGCACATACATGTTGAGCCTGGTCAGCCTGCCTGCAATCCTGTGTATATGACCCCTCTATGTGTTTGCAGCGCCCACATACCAGGATTCAGTAAAACATAGCCAACAGCAACAAGGAAGGAACATGAGTCTGGTATGTCACCGAAAACAACATCACTGACCCCACAAGTATCCGAGTCATGAAGAACTGAAGTCCCCGTCACCCCTGTAAAAAAAATAATAAGTTAAACAAGCCAGTGGCACAGTTGAAGTGGCACACAGAGCATGTGGCCCAGTAAACGTTAGACATACAGGAAAAGCTTTATTCAGTAAGGACAATGACACAACTGACAACATGAGCAACTGTTTTTATTCACAAATAGCACTGATAGGCAACAATATTAGACAAGACCAAGGCACAAGATGCAGAGCCTGAACATGAGAAGCTGCACAGGCAGGGGGCAAACTGCAAGGCCAGTGGCCAGTCCAAGGTGCTGACAGAGTCAATGAGAAGCTGCACAGGCAGGGGGCAAACTGCAAGGCCAGTGGCCAGTCCAAGGTGCTGACAGAGTCAATGAGAAGCTGCACAGGGAATGTGTGTCACCAAACTCCGCCATGGTCAGCAACACAGTCTGGTGTGTCACGATGGGCAGCACAGGTAACGGTGTGGGAGAGACAGGTCTGTGACGTTGATCAACATTCAGACTTGGCTGTCAGTCTGACCGGGAGCTGACTGTGTGTCGGGCACAGTTGGACCACTTGACTGGGGAGTGAGATGCCCAGCTGAGGAAGAGCTATCAGTGGCCTTGGACGCTGGAGGGCTGCTTGGACCAGGTGGTGTAGTGGCACGTGGAGGTGGACTCAGGCCGACGTGGGACACAGTGTGGGAGGGAGATAGTGGAGGGGTGCCTTTCCACTTCTTGGGGATTCTAAATGGCTTGCCTGTCTTGGTATCAATGGGAAGTGGTGTGGACACAAACGGCACACTCATCACCAAGGCTGCCGCAGGTGCACACGCTGGACCTCCCTCTGGGGATGTGCTGGATCCAGAAGGACGCTTTGCCTGGCATTGCCTCTGCCCCTCCATCCCCTCTTTACCCTGTCTGCCCCCTACAGTGCCCTCCTGTCCCTGCTTCACTGGTCTTGGAATGGGAGTAGAGGTAGTTGGTGAAACAGCCTTGGATACCTTACTATGTGTAGCCTTGCCAGGCCCCACCTTCACAGTGGGCATGGAGAGTGTCTGCATGCCTTTGCGAGATGTTTTTGGGACCACAGAGTCTGTGGCCGGGGATTGCTCTGAGGCTTGTGACCCTGAGTTCTTCCTCCTTGAATCATGTGCCTTTGCAACGCCTGACGGGCTCTTCACTTTGCGCTCTGGGGTTGTTTTTTCTTCGTAGGGGAAGGTGTCTGTGACCTTAACCGCTTGGGCTGCTGCTGCTGTGTGCTACGTGTGCAGTATCGTGACGTTGAGGTGTGTGAAGCGTGGTCACCGTCGTCAGACGTCGCCACTGGCATGGGGGTGGACAAAGGGACTGGAATTGGACTACGAGATTGAGCCAGTTGAAGTGCAGCCGCCACTGTGGAGGACATTGTCTGGACAGTGCAGTGCAGCCCACCCACGTCTGAATGTATGCCCTCCATGAAAGCTAACACCTGTGCCAATTTGTGGTCATGGTCTAACAATGCATTGAGGAGCCCTGTCTGCCCCACACACAGCTGGCGCAAAAGGCCACACACTCTGCACTGATGGCAGCAGGGGGCACAGGGGCAGGGGCAGCGGTGCCTGGAATGAAGGACACTCTTCCCCTCTTTGTGGTGCGAACACGGGCAGCAACAGAGGAAGTGGCTGGGAGGGTGGGCACTGCACGCTGTGTGCTGGAAGATGTAGCAGACTCTCCGTTCCCTGTGTCCTCCAAGATGTCTGCACCACCGCCGTCATCAGATGATGTTGAACTTTGCGTCTCGGGCTGTGATTCCTCCAGCATACTCCTATCCCCCTCCGAGGCGCTGGTCACATCTGTGTTACTGGGATCCTGTGCAGCTGTTGTGCTTGTTTCACCACCACTGGTGTCCGTCCCCTGTCCCTCCATGCCCATGGGAGATGCTGCATAACAGAGAGACATGTAGGGTCAGCAAAGTGACAGCAACAGGACAAACATATTCAAGCAAAGCAACACTGAGGATGACAAAGTCTACATGTTGCAGGCCACCCCGTGCATTCTCACCATGCAGACACACTTCACTACCTCAAACAGTGCGTACAAACATCTAAACACGGCATAGCTGAGCCATGTGATGGGCAGACAGCACAACATCATGCATGTTGGGGCGTACAAACACTAACACCAATGGACCAGGCCTGCAGCACACCACCCACAATGCCATTGAAATGCCCAGGATTGGAAAAACATCAGTAAGTGCATGTATGTAAAATCCGTGACTGCCACACCCAGCACAGGGGCCACTTACAACCCACTGCATCACACTAACCACATCACGTACACCAGCGCAGGTACAGGCTTGGTACACATGCAGCCACTCACAGACAAAATCAACCTTCACAGAATACTCACCCCTAGCTTGCTGTTGATGCTCCTTCAAACGTGCGTCCAGCTCAGGCTGTGTCACAGCCAAGATGCGGCACATCAGTGGTGTCAAGCTGCGTAGTGACATCCTGCCACTGCGAGGGAGTATCCCCAGTGTCATCTCGGCAACGTTCTTTGCCAGTCGTGATATGTCGTCCCACCTCTTGTGGCAGTGGGTGCGCCGGCGGTTTGACACTCCCAGAGCCCGCACCTTGGTTGCAATGGACCTCCACACGGCCTTACGCTGGTGTACCTTGAGCTGCAGGTGTGGGAGACAAGAGGGGGAAAACATCAGTGACACACTCTCATGGTAAAACCTCTCTCTCTGTACAGTGGCATGACACAGACTCATCCCAACACGGCAGATATGTCCCGCAGATACACTACAACATCTCACAGGGTACATCGTCATGTGTGAAGTCCACGTCAATGCATGCATGTTTGAGGAGGGACACTGTATCCGCACATCTCACATACAAGCTGGATGCTAGCACAGAAAGCCATGTGTAATGTGCCCACATCTACTGGCTATTACCAGGTAGAGCAAGACATATGTCACATTGCAACATGTGTATGGGGTGAGAGTCACTGTGTCCACCACTGCGCACGCCTAAACGACCTTGCTCTGTGAATAGCTCACTGTGTCATGTTTGTAGCATTGAGGGACATGATCTCACATAACCACTGACTGATCAGAGGGCCAGTCATGTGCAGTCTACACGGCAGACATGGGTCATTGATGTACACTCCTGCCAACCACACACGTATCACTCTCTGTACAGTCAGTGATGTGTCCTTGTCACATTGGGCGTGGACAGTCCATGCCAGGTAGAATCACACAGAGATGGACAACAAGGACCCACACAAACAGTCACATGAACAATAACTGTCCCGAAACATGCATCACCAGATAGCTGTCACACCATATGGATGTGTACACAACACATGTCCATCCACCCTTCATGTCCATGCATTTATCGTGTGGGTTGCATACACCCCCTTAACAACTAGGAAACAGCATGTCAGCCAGTGCATGACACAACCCCACACTCTCAGGCACATACACCATCTGATCGACTACATGTGTGCCCCCCTTGCACTCACACCCCCACTGTTGGAGACTTACCACAACATTTGGGCCACCATATAGCCGTGGGTACTGTGTCAGCACCTCGTCCACCAGGACATCCAGCTCCTCGCTTGTAAATGGACTGGCACGTATCTTCTCTGTCCTAGCCATCACTGTGGACATGAGACATCAGCGGCGGCAGTGGGCGGTGAGGGGTCCCAGGCAGCAGTCCCTGGAGGCAGCAGCAGGTGAGGGGTCTCAGGCAGCAGTCCCTGGAGGCAGCAGCAGGTGAGGGGTCTCAGGCAGCAGACCCTGGAGGCAGCAGCAGGTGAGGGGTCTCAGGCAGCAGTCCCTGGAGGCAGCAGCAGGTGAGGGGTCTCAGGCAGCAGTCCCTGGAGGCAGCAGCAGGTGAGGGGTCTCAGGCAGCAGTCCCTGGAGGCAGCAACAGGTGAGGGGTCTCAGGCAGCAGTCCCTGGAGGCAGCAGCAGGTGAGGGGTCCCAGGCAGCAGGCTCTGTGAGCAGTGGAAATGTGGTGCTCCCTTCCACACATATATAGGGCCCTGGACTCGTTTCAGTGGTCATAGTCTTCTGCCATTGGTGTTCCAGGTCAGCCTTCTTCAAATGCATCCAATGACCGCCTCCGCGGGGGCGGAGCACGCCTACCGCGATTTTAAATGTGCATCATGCCACCGCGATAGCGGTCCCCATTGGCTGCTAGGGCAGGGGTCATGGCGGTGACACACCGCGGGGTCCTGGCCGGCGCTACCGCGGTGGTGCATCTTACAATTGCATCCAATCTCCGCATCCACTGGGGGCGGAGCACGCCTACAGCGATTTTTAAATGTGCATCATGCCACCGCGATAGCGGTCCCCATTGGCTGCAAGGGCATGGTTCATGGCGGTGACACACCGCGGGGTCCTGGCCGGCGCTACCGCGGTGGTGCATCTTACAATTGCATCCAATCTCCGCATCCGCTGGGGGCGGAGCACGCCTACCGCGATTTTTAAATGTGCATCATGCCACCGCGATAGCGGTCCCCATTGGCTGCAAGGGCATGGTTCATGGCGGTGACACACCGTGGGGTCCTGGCCGGCGCTACCGCTGTTTGGTTGCCATAGAGTGACATGGGTGACCGGGATGTGGGTGGTGGAGCATGACAAACGCCATCTGCAGCTATGTAGAGGGCCATCACTAACACCAATGTGTCATGTGCAGCACATGAAACACTGGCGTCAGTGGTGGGCATCGACAAAGGTTCAAATGGTGGTTGGCATGCTCCGCCACCCAATTCACGGACAGTATGTGCGTCCGCTATGGGGAATATGCAGCATCACATCGTACACTCTGTGCGTCATTGTGTTTATGGAGCACGTTTAAGGCACCTACGGACAGTTCTTGTTGTGTGTGGATCAATGGTCATTACTGTACTACGCACAGTGGACACGTACAGTGGCACATGGCACTGGATGACATTGATATGGTCTCCTGTCACAAATGTCAGCCAATGTGTAACGTCTCACACCAAATGGAACACTGTACTTCATAATGTTGAGCAATATTTACACACAATGTCGTATCTGCCACCTATGCTGACCACTATCTCACATCTGAGCCCATGTGTTACACTGAAAACCCAGAGGAATTCATTTATTCAGCATGACTGTCATCATTGGAAACAGATGTCACCCTGTTGTGTTATTGCTAAGACCAATTACATGCCGCATGTAATGTCTTTGTACACACTGGCAACTCCTGCAGTGTATGTCCACATGTACAGGGGGGGCTCAACCTGCTAAAGGATGACGAGTACTTCAGCACCACACCTGGCATCCGTTGCATTATTATTGTTTGTCACTTGGGTAGACGGCCAGAGCAGATGTCTTTGCTACATGTCTGCCACCTGTTACCACAGGGACCTATGTGGTAGTGTCAGGTCTGTGCTCATGTTGTTTGGACTGTTGTATGTGAATCAGTGACATGTACATTTCAACAATGGTGCTTAGCTAAACATTGTTTTTGAGTGTTGTGCTGTGTTCCGGTGCTACTCACCTGCCACCAGTGCATGTCCATTGTTCACATCAGGAATGTTGCGTTGGCAGATGGACTGCATGCACGGTTGTGGATTGTGCTAACTGTATGGAATATAGTATGCGACATTTGTCCACAGGCTATGGGTGTCCAGTATTGACTGTACAATGTTGCAATGTGTGTGCACTGATTTGCGGGAATTGTCTGCAATGTTGGATGGTCAGCACAAGTGGCACACGTGTGCAGTGTGTTGCCACCAACACTAGTGTATGTGCATGCTATGGGGTGCTAGCCATCCTTGCTCACCATCTATTCCAGCACTGTGTGGGTGGATCACATCTGCTGGTGTATCAGGATGGAGTGGGCACCCAAGACAGGTGAGATGTACCTTGATTGTTGTGCCTGTGACACTCATCCAACTACGACATTTGGTCAATGTGAGGTACCAGTGTCCCACTACTCATGCACAGCCAGCATGTTTGTTAGATGTGGGATATTGATTGTATGCTGTGTTGGGCCTGACAGCCTGTGTGGAATGAGGGTCAGGATGCATGTCCTTTGGGACATGTGGTGTAAAATTACATCCACTGGTGTCAGGTGTCTGAGCCAGTTATCCATATGTAATGCATACAGTCTGTTCATGCGTAGACTTGTTGGCATACTGGCTTGGCATTGTCCATGTAGTGTTGTATGTTTGTGTTGTGGCACTGTTGTGTCTTGAAACAGCTGGATGTGTATCACCATGGTATGTGTTGTGGTGCACATGTGTCCTTGGGCAGTCCCTCCTTGATGCTGCATGTAAATGTCCAAAATGGGGGAAGATTAAGGGTGCATACAGGCCCTGCTGATCACGTACCTCATCTATTGTTTATGTGTGCCACATTGGCTATCTGTGTGCTTGTAGAGAGTATTGGGCAGTGGGGTAATGGTGGCCTGTTACAGTGGTACACATACTCTGCACAGGTGTGACATCATCTGTCACTGTCCGACTTTGTATTCAAGTCAGCAGCAGATATGGCCTGTGTACTGATGACATTGGCACATGTATGGGTTTGGGATGTGAATGTCATTGAATTTTGAGTGTGTTCGAAGTGGCACTGAGTACAAAGACAATCCCAATGATCTATCCACATTGTGTTGTTGATGTGTCCCCTGCAATTATTGGCCAAGGAGGTGTGGCAGGTACAGCAGCAACGTGGAAGCCAGCAGTGTCTCTGCTTCACACATGTCCTGTGTCATGTACACCCAAGGCTGAGTCCACCTCAGCTCGATATGTGACTCTTGGCATTCACATAGACAGTGTTCGTATTGTGTCTACTGACTGTGCAAATCCATGACAGTTGTACAATGAATCTGTCTCATGTTGGGACAACACTGAATTGCACTGTGTGCTTTCAGGGATGACAGTCAATGTTAGCGCCGTGACAGGACGGACTTTATGAATTTGTGCACATCCTAATTTATGTTGCTATGACGTGTCCCCTTTCATCTCACCTAGGAGGCGACCTAATGTGTTTCGTACCTTCACCCTGCTGGCTAACATGGAGGATACCGACATCATCAGGCGATTCCGTCTGGATCGGACAAACCTCCTGGAACTTTGTGCAATATTGGAGCCACACCTGCTTCCACGCAGGACATACCCAACAGCACTCACGGCAACGGCAAAGGTGATGGCATTCCTACATTTCGTGGCTACGGGATCCTTCCAGCAAACTGTGGGCATTGCAGGGGGGATGTCCCAACCAACATTCAGTATGGTGCTACGTGATGTCCTGTTGGCTATGATGCAACACAGGGACCAATTCATACATTTCCCCAGGCGGCAGGAGTTGGTGGATGTGAAGGGCGAATTTTATGCACTTGGACACGTTCCTAATGTAGTTGGTGCAATAGATGGCACACATGTTTCCCTGGTTCCACCCCAAGCACGGGAGCATATTTACCGAAATAGGAAACATTATCATTCCATCAATGTGCAGGTGATGTGCCAGGCAGATATGGTCATCTCACACGTTTGTGCAAAGTTTCCAGGATCAGCCCACGATTCACACATAATGCGCAACAGCATTTTACCACAGCTGATGGCCAATCTGGCGCCGGAGCGGGCATGGATTGTGGGTGAGTACAAAGGGTCGAGTCGTGTGCTGTTTGTGTGCCATGCTGTCCTCGGACACATGTCAGACACTCAATCTGTATGTGTCTTTCACACTTAGGTGACTCTGCATATCCCAACGGACCTTGGTTGCTGAGTCCACTTCGCAATCCCAGGACACCAGCTGAAGTGCGCTACAACAATGCCTATGGGAGGACACGTCGGGTCATTGAGCGAACATTTGGACTCCTGAAATCGCGTTTTCGATGCCTCGACAAGACCGGAGGGGCTCTGCAGTACTCACCCGTCAAGGTGTGTCAGATAGTGGTAGCATGCTGCATGCTACACAACCTGGCCGTGCGGAAGGGGATCCCCTTAATCCAGGATGATGATGACCAGCCACAGCCCCCACCTGCGAACACCCAAATGTCAAGTGACGAGGATAGTGGAGAGGAGGAAGGTGTCGGACAGCGTCAGCAGCTCATCAACAACTACTTCACTTGATGGTCAGTGGCAATGTCAAAACTGGCTGTTGTCTGATGATGTTGTGCTTGGTGAATATGTGTATGTGAGCTTTCTGACTACAGCATGTTGCAGAGTCAGTGCTGGCTGCAGATGTATATGGTAAGGGATCTTTTGACACAGCTACTTGATGTCTATGTTGGTACAGTTGCTCCTTGTGACATGTGCAGATTGTCGTACCTTGATGTGCTGTGTTGTGTGATGGTTGTTAGTCCACCACCTGAGTAGCAACTGATGTTCTGTTGTGTTTTCCTAGGTCCCTTCAGCCTCTACTTGCCTGCAGAGTATCCCTGCTCCTGTGACATTGTAATCATGGGTGTGAGTTAACATACTGTGATGAACATGGAACAGTGACAACTACATTGATGCGTTATTACTGTTTATTTACAGTGGATACATGTGATGTAGATGTGGATATTTACAGATTTGTGAATGGTGAATAACAGATTTGTCAGTGATGGTAGATGAGACAATAGAGTATACACAAGATCAGTATGGTAACACAGTCCAACAGTCATTTGCCATTCCCACGGCATTGTGGGTGGGGACAGTCTGCAGGGTACACAGCAGGGTGAAGAGGGGTGCCATCATGGCTGGCTACTTGACTGGCTTTTGCCAGGTGCTTTGCCACGGGATGCTCCCAAGGATTTTTTCGGGCGGCCCCTTGCTCTTTTGGCAGGGGGGGACACAGGTGCATAGCCAGTGGTGTCTGATGAGTCCCCATGCTCGCTGACCGCAGGGGAGGATGGGGGTCTGTCATCCTGCGGCACAACGGAGGGAGCTGTAGGTGTTGGCGGTGCCGCATGCCTGTCCCTGAGGACCCCCACTAGCTGGCCCAGGAGGTCCCTGATTTGGCCCATGCAGGCCACGAGTTGGCCCATGCAGTTGTCAATTGAGCGCAGCATCTGTTGTTGCTCACGGGCATCCTGCTGAGCCTGCCTCAACTGTCCCTGGGCGTGTTCATAGGCCCCCACAACTCTGTCAATGTGTGCCAGTGATTCAGTGCCAGGGTCTTGTTCCCTTTGGGTCAGCCTTGTCCTCACACCTGGCCTGCTGTCACGGCCCTGTTGCCTCCCTCCTGTGGGCACCGGCCTACTCTCCCGTACCTCCACAGTTGTTGTGGTCTGGTTGGCCTCTGGAGCAGGGCGAGTGTGGCAGGCAGCAGTGGTAGTGGTGGTGGAGGTGGTGGTGGCACAGGTCGTTCCAGCAGGGCTCTGCGTTGATGTTGTTGCTGAGGGTGGTGGGGCTGTGGGGTCCTGGGACACATTACGCCCTGCCACACCAGATGGTCCGGCTTGGTCCTCCTCCTCATCATTATCCAGGGAGTCTGCATCCGAGGGGAGATGTTCGGGAGCTGGTGACTGGCTGTGCTGGTTGAGGTTGTCGTCCTCTGCAGTCAGTTGTTGGTCACCTGTGGGACAGGAAGTAGATGGTAATTGCCTTACACACCTCAGGGTTGCTGTGTTTGATGTCTCTAATTTACATGTTATGCTACACACAGTTGCCTTTTTCACACATTGTATGTCTGCACAGTGATGTGCCTGAATGCCATGAAGTGGAGTTACATTCATCATTTCACAATGGTGTGACCTGTGATTGGTTACCATGCCACACGTCTAGTATTAGTGATTACAATGTGAGGTTGTCATCTGACAACTGGCATGACTACAAGTTGATGTTCAGCATCTTTGCTGATTACTCTGCCTGGCAGACATTACCTGTGTGCATGGACTAGCCATTGTCATCACATGCATACCGTTGACATGTCCTGTGCTTGTATTTCTTTATACAGCAGACCATGCTAGTTTGTTTTTCCCATGGTCCTTCATGATCAGCACCCATGTACGCTACAGAGGGAAGTCTGGGTGATGCATGTCAGAGGCCCGTTTGCTTGGACATATTTGTTGAGAGTCACAGTTCTGTTTCTGTTACGTACGCTGAGCTGTCTGCATCCTGTCAATGGCTGTGCTTTTCTTTTCTATTTTTGTGTGAAGTAGAGCCTCGTGTTGTCATGTGTCTCAATGCTTTTGGTGAGTGATGGTGGGGTGCATGCACTGTCTGATTACCTGTGCAGTGTTACTTTGGTTTTTACTTTCAGACACATGCTTCTGGGTGGGGTGCTCCATCCTGCTGAGGGGTGGGAGAGGGGGGCCTGTTGGGAGTGGTTGTGCTGCCTCCAGATACACATTCCCCATCCCTGTGAAGATGGCTACCTACCTGTTAGGTGGTGGGGGAGCGTTCAATGGCTGACACATGCTTCTGGGTGGGGTGCTCCATCCTGCTGAGGGGTGGGAGAGGGGGCCTGTTGGGAGTGGTTGTGCTGCCTCCAGATACACATTTCCCATCCCTGTGAAGATGGCTACCTACCTGTTAGGTGGTCGGGGAGCGTTCAATGGCTGACACATGCTTCTGGGTGGGGTGCTCCATCCTGCTGAGGGGTGGGAGAGGGGGCCTGTTGGGAGTTGTTGTGCTGCCTCCAGATACACATTCCCCATCCCTGTGAAGATGGCTACCTACCTGTTAGGTGGTGGGGGAGCGTTCAATGGCTGACACATGCTTCTGGGTGGGCTGCTCCATCCTGCTGAGGGGTGGGAGAGGGGGCCTGTTGGGAGTGGTTGTGCTGCCTCCAGATACACATTCCCCATCCCTGTGAAGATGGCTACCTACCTGTTAGGTAGTGGGGGAGCGTTCACTGGCTGACACATGCTTCTGGGTGGGGTGCTCCATCCTGCTGAGGGGTGGGAGAGGGGGCCTGTTGGGAGTTGTTGTGCTGCCTCCAGATACACATTCCCCATCCCTGTGAAGATGGCTACCTACCTGTTAGGTGGTGGGGGAGCGTTCAATGGCTGACACATGCTTCTGGGTGGGGTGCTCCATCCTGCTGAGGGGTGGGAGAGGGGGCCTGTTGGGAGTGGTTGTGCTGCCTCCAGATACACATTCCCCATCCCTGTGAAGATGGCTACCTACCTGTTAGGTGGTGGGGGAGCGTTCAATGGCTGACACATTCTTCTGGGTGGGGTGCTCCATCCTGCTGAGGGGTGGGAGAGGGGGTCCTGTTGGGAGTTGTTGTGCTGCCTCCAGATACACATTCCCCATCCCTGTGATGATGGCTACCTACCTGTTTGGTGGTGGGGGAGCGTTCAATGGCTGACACATGCTTCTGGGTGGGCTGCTCCATCCTGCTGAGGGGTGGGAGAGGGGGTCCTGTTGGGAGTTGTTGTGCTGCCTCCAGATACACATTCCCCATCCCTGTGAAGATGGCTACCTACCTGTTAGGTGTTGGGGGAGCGTTCAATGGCTGACACATGCTTCTGGGTGGGGTGCTCCATCCTGCTGAGGGGTGGGAGAGGGGGGCCTGGTGTGTGTTGTAGTGCTTTTTGTCTGTACACATGCAACCCAGTTGATTTTGTTTAGCTTTGTGCTTTATCAGGTTGAGTGGTGGTTACATCTGTGTGACCTGTTTTGGGTATTGTGGGGCAGACGAATGTCCTTTGGCCTAGGGGTTGTAGGTTTGAAGTTGTGCAAGACGGTACATGGCAATGTGATGATATACATTGGTTTGTACTTACCAGCTTCCAGTCCCCTGCGGATTCCTTCAAGACTCTCTGGATGTAGGATTCCAAGGACCTTCTCCTCCCACGGACTGTATGGTTTGGGTGGGATGGGAGTGCCTCCACCAGTCACGTCAGCCAGCTGACGGTTCTTGGCCCTCTTCCTCTTCACCACGGTCTTCAGGTCATGCCACCGCTTCTGTATTTCCTGCTTGTTGCGGGGGTGGTCCCTACTGCATTGACCTTATTGACTATCCTCACCCACATTTGGGTTCTTGTGGCTAATGGGGTGTGTTGGACCATGTTACCATAGAGTTGTGGTTCAACTCTTATTATCTCATCTACCATGACTGCAAGCTCTGAATCAGTGAATTTTGGCATTTTGTGTGGTGCCATGGTGTGTGCTGTGCAGATGTTCTGTGGTGCAGTTGTGTGGGTGATGTGGGTGTTGTAGGTGGTGTAGGTGGTGTGTGTGTTGTGGTGGTGATGTGTGCAGGTTTGCCTCTCCTTTGTTCTCTGGGGTTGGGACCTTCAGTTGTGGAGTGTAGCAAAGGATTGTGGTCAGGGAGGGGCTGGTTTTATGCTCGGCTATGGGGGGTGTGGCAAGCTGGTATGTTGCTGTCAGGTGTGTTGTGTGTGTTGTCCTGGGATTGGTTATTTTGACATTTCTGGGGCTGTTGTCATTGGGCACTTTTGGTTTGTATTGGGGCAGGTCTACTTCACTGTGTGCATTGTTTGTATTTGTTTTCGTGTTTTTTCTACGTCCGCCATTTTTTTTGCGGATCCTCCGCAGCGGTTCCTAGGCAGCGGTGGCTATGCTGCAGCCCTTCCGCCGCCTATCGGATTCATCACTGTTCGCGCACAAGGCGGTCGGATTCAACGGTAGGTACCATGGTGGTAACGGGGATGTCATAATGTCACGGGCGGTTACTCCGTGTGCATGGCGGCGGTTCTTGGCTTTTCCACTGAGAATCCGGCCGTTGCGGTCGGATTTTCAGCTGGTCCGGCGAGTGCGGGCGGTTTTTCGTTGACTCCCGCCGCCGCAGACGGATTATTCTGCCGGTTCATCATAATGTATCCGGCGTTTTTCCCGTTGGCCATGCGGGCGGACTTTTGCCGCTACCATGGCGGTCGGTATGCTTTTCCGACCGCCATCGTAATCGGCCCCTTAATTTGGAGGGCCCTCATTCTCACTGTACTCACTGTCACTTTGAATGGATCAGTAATTCCCTGCCTAAATCTGTTTTAGCCTCCTTTGCTAAGGAGACCTCCTTTCAGTCTATGGATAAGGGCTGGGCTGATCTTTCCCAGCCTAAACACCTTAGATGTATTATCTTAAATTGTCGCTCCCTCCCGAAGAATCAGGTACATTTATTTAATTTCCTCCTTGATGCTGACCCTGATGTGCTCTTTTGAACAGAAACTTGGCTCCACGACGGCTCGTCACCTGACATAATTTCTGCTCTTCCTACCAACTTTGCTCTTCTAGGGATAAATAGACCACATAGAACAGGAGGAGGCATTGCTATTATTTACAAAAAGGATTACAAATGCAATATTAAGGACCTACAGATTCCTAATTGTGAAGCTTTACTCTTCTCCATTTTCTTTTCTCCAAAATTCACCCTCTCAGGGGCTCTTAATTATCGCCCATTGGGCCTTCTAGCAACTGGTGTTCAGCATTACCTGACTATTTGGCTCCTCATGTTTTACAGGCAGCCAATTTTACCTTGCTTGGTGACATCAACCTACATCTTGAGGATCCCAAGAATAAACCAGCCTCAACCTTCATAGACGACCTGAGCTCACTGACCCTTTCCCTTCTTAATTCCGTCGCCACCCACATTGCGGGCCAACTTTTAGACCCCATTTTCTCCAATCTCTCCACCCTTTTAGTTGACCCTCCACTGCAACTTTGTTGGACTGATCATTATGCAGTACCATTTAATATTCCAATTCCTTGCTTTCTCGTTACTCGGCCTGCACCACGACTTACGAATAGACACTGCGCCAAATTGGATATGCCGGAGATCAATAATCGACTCCTTAATACTATTCCTACCCTTAAAGTCAATCTTGATGCTAATCAAATTGCTGTGCGTCAATAGCTTAGGGATGCTACTGACACAATTTTGCCTTTAACACCCATAACGCAACGAAGAATGCTTCCCCCTGCCCTGTGGTTTAATGAAGCCCTCCGATGCGAAACAAAATGGTGCAAATCTTGGAAAGGGGCTGGAGGAAGCACTATGCACTTGAGGCCAAAGCAGTTTATGTTGACGCCTTGAAAAAATATCATGCCTCCTGCAAATTGACCCGGGCATCCTATTACAAGGAGAAGATCTCCAGCGCCCAACATTGCCAAAAGACTGTGTTTAGAGTGGTGAATGAACTCTCGGCAGCTAGCACTTTTACACCGCCGCCCTCTGTTTCTCAACAACAGCTAGCCACCTTTTTCCTAAGCAAAGTTGAGTTAATCCATCGGCAATTAGCAGTAGATGCTCTCATGCTAGTGAGACCCCCTTTCGCTGCTATCCAAGCCCTTGGTTATCCGTCCTTGAATCCTCTTGCCCACAAGCCCAACGATAAGCCTGAAGAACCCCTGTAAATCAAGGCCTGTCCCCCTTTGGATGTAGCATTGTTACATATCTTATTACATACCATCAAGTCGGGCTCTCCGCTATATCCTCTTCCCCTGTCTAAACTTAGATTGACTGAAGATGCTGCCCTTACAGTTTTCTGGATCTCCTCAACTCCTCCTTGAATACGGGCTATGTCTCCCAGAATTAGAAACATGCCATAGTGCTCTCTCTGCTTTCTCTGTTGGTCCAATTTTCGGCCTATCTTCCTCCCCCTGCTTTTTTCTAAGATTCTTGAAAAGCATTTCAACTCTCCTCTTTCGCTACTTCTTGTAATCTGCTCCATCCGTCTCAGTCCAGCTTTAGGACAGGCCATAGCACGGAATCCACCCTACTGGGAGTCACAGATCTCCTCAGGCAAGAACTTGACGCCGGTGGGACTGCCGCCCTTATCCTTTTGGATTTAAGTGCGGCTTTCGATACGGTTTTACATTCTATCCTAATGGACAGATTGGAGGCGATAGGCATTGTGGACCTGGCCCTAAAATGGATGTCCTCTTTTCTGAAAGATCGTACTTTTCAGGTCTCATCAGCTAATAACACATCCAAGACCCTCTCGCTGACCTCGGGGGTTCCGCAGGGCTCAATTTTGAGTCCCCTGCTTTTTAACATTTACCTTCGCCCCCTGATGGACGTGATTGAGGAGTATAGTCTTACACTGTTTTCTTATGCTGATGATTCCCAGATTATTTTTTCACTATCTAATGCTTAGAACCTAGATCCTTTTCCACTTAGGCAAGGTCTGGCTAAGGTCGCCCGTTGGATGAACAGAAATGCTTTCAAGCTTAATGGCAATAAAACCGAAGTCATGATTCTCTGCAACAATCCCGAACTCTGGTGAGTTACCCATTGGCTGGTCTCTTTGGGACCCTTACCAATGCCGGTTGATAAAGTTAAAAATCTTGGCCTTACCATTGATAAGAATCTTTCATTTAAGCCGCAGGTCTCCAAACTCACACCCTCTTGTTTTGCCACTCTCAAATGGCTGAAGAAAATCCTTTGGCTGATTCCTTTGAATACCCAAAGAACCGTTTTGCAGGCGTTAGTTATGTTCAGATTGGACTATGGGAATGTTCTGTATCTGGGTGTCGATAAATCAGTCATTCATCGTTCACAGATCATCTAGAACACACCCGCCCGCCTTCTAATTCGGTTGCCTATACATACTTCTGTCTCTCCCCTGCTCCACAAACTACACTGGCTTAAGGTCGACAAGCGTACTAAATTTAAGGCCTTATGCTATATGTTCCGAGCTAGGCACGGCCTTGCCCCTTTATACATCCAAGGTCTGGTGCTACTTTGTATACCCACCCGACCGCTGAGATCAGCTAACCTCGCCCTATGCACCATGCCCAGGTTTCGCTTGGCCCGCATGAAGGGATGATCCTTTGCATACTTAGTCCCTAAACTCTGAAACTCCCTTCCTTTGGCTCTCAGGAATCGCCATTCTCTGCTTACGTTCGGTAAGAATTTGAAGACTTTGCTCTTCAACTGCTCTTAATGAGCTCAGTGGATCCTGCTTCGGGCTTAGGCACCCTGTTGCTGTTTGCTCTAGCACCGGGAGACGCTTTTGGGTAGCTGCACGCTCTACAAGCTCTTTTTATTAATAATAATAATAATAATAATGCAATAATTGATTAGTGATTATGTAAATCATGTTATACTCATTTATTTTAGTTATATTTTAAGTGTGGACTGCTAGATTTGTAGGGGTATAGTGTGGGAAGTTAATTAAGAAATAAATTTAAAAAAATGTCATTGATAATTATGAGATTGTTTAATAATAATGTGAATCATTTAATTGTGTTTCCTTTTTATATATATATAAGTATATATATACATATATATATATATATATATATATATATATATATATATATATATATATATATATATATATATATATATATATATATATTCATCCAAACTCTGCATAAACAGTGTGGCGCACACTCGAGTAATAATTAAAAGGTTACTTTATTATAGTCCCGTGCTGAACAAACGCGTTTCGGCCATGACGGCCTTCATCAATGTCCTATATATATATATATACAAAAACACAAGAGTTGCCTCTGTGAGCACGCCCACAAGGAGGACGCACACTCTAAGGAGAGTGTATGCAGCAGAAACAGCTTCAGATCTTCAATCTATTTGTACGCGGCTCAACGCGTTTCGAACTTTCGTCCTTTTTCACGAGCCTGACAACACAGAACGCAGCAGCCATGATGAAGAACACCTTGCGCTTTATTAAACTTTCCGCCCCAGTGGGCGTGTACTTATACCTTGATAAGCAGTCCAGTGCATTCTGGTATTTGCAGTGTTCAGCAAACAATAAACATCCAAGTGGTTGCTGCCGCATTCCCAAATAATATGAATAAAATCCACAGTGGGTCGATTAAAAACTGTCGCTGGATATGTTGCCAGTGTACAATCACTCATACTTGAGCCCTCCATTCTTTGACGTCGCCCAGTCCTCTGAGCGCCAAAGATCCGCTTATCAGCGTTGGTTCGTCCTTGCGACCGGCACGGCCGCCAAAAAATCCAAAAACACAAGAGTTGCATCTGTGAGGACGCCCACAAGGAGGGTTAACCTCTAAGGAGAGTGTATGCAGCAGAAACAGCTTCAGATCTTCAATCTATTTGTACGCGGCTCAACGCGTTTCGAACTTTCGTCCTTTTTCACGAGCCTGACAACACAGAACACTACCTGCCCTTAAAAAATGAAACGAAAACGTTTCATTTTTTTCTTTTTTAAATGCATCCCGTTTTCCTTTAAGGAAATCGGGCTGCATTAAAAAAAAACTGCTTTATTTAAAAGCAGTCCCAGACATGGTGGTCTGCTGAGCCCAGCAAGCCACCATACCTGGGAGGGCCTGCCATTCCCAATGGGGTCGCATATTGCGAGAGGCTCATTAATATTCATGAGCCTCTCAATTTGCAACCCCATTGGGAATCGCAAACAGTGTAATACACACTGTTGTACATCCAAAATAGCGCCTCGCAAATTGCGAGTCGCAAAAAACTCACAATTTGTGAGGCGCTATTTTGCGCATCGTACATCTGGCCCTAAGAGGCTCATTACGGTGGTGGTCGGTCAGACCGCCGACCGCCATCATTTCAGGCAGGAGCCATCCGACAATGAGTTGGTGATCCCACCTGCCCTATTAGGATACAACCGCAATGCAGGTGGTCATAAAATGCCCAGCAAAAAGGCCCATAGCACAACCCGCAGTAGAAAATGGCACTTTGTGCACATCCATGCACGGTGTGCCAGGCACCATGTGGTGCCCGCCACACAGTGCATGGATGTGTGGGGGGCACTACATGTGCCCCCTAGCCACTTAGCAGTGGACCACGGGGGCCCTGCTTGGAGCTCCCAAAGTCTCTTTCCGTCTGCCTAATCATGGCAGTAGGACCGCCATGAACAGGCAGTCGGAAAGGGATATACTAATCCTTACGGTGGTGCCTGCGCAGACACCGCCTCCATTATAGGGTTAAGAATCCGACTGCAGTCCCGATGGGATTGTTGATCCTGTCAGAGGCGGCGGACTTTCCCTCGACATTATCGCTCCGACCGCCTGCATAGTAATGCGGTGGTCGGACCGATGGCCTGGATGTCTGGCGGACCATCGACCCAACATCATAATGAAGGCCTGAGTGTATGCTTGTCTTTGTGCTGGGGATTATATGTGTATGTATGTATGAATGTATTTGTGTGCGTACCTATATTGTGTGTGTGTGTGTATGTATGCATGTCTGCTTGTGTGTGATGTGAAAGTCTGACCTAGGGGGGTGGGGAGAGTTGGCAAGGCCCGAGGCAGAGTGCTGGATCATGCTGTTGGGCCCCACCACTTCCATAATGCACCAGCCACCACTGGTCCATTCCATTGCCAGCCATCACTTCTCATCCAAACATTACTATCTGAAATTGTGCCGCCAAGATTGTTGAAGAAAACTTCAGTATTCCGCATATAGATTGAGTCTGCAAAATGTATTTATTAAACTGTGTGATCGTAAAAAATTGGACACAGGTCTCTCCACAAGCTAAGGAAAAGCACGCATTTATGACAAACATATGAGTCTTCTAGATTACGGTTACATGATCATTTGTTTCAGTCTATAGGGGGCAGATCATTAAATGAGATCATAAGAAAAAACAGAACTGAGAGTAAACCTCCTTGAAAAGTATCTATACATAGAGCTCTACTCCTCGTTTTCAAAAATTCACATTTCAGGTGTCAAGTACAAACCTATATTAATGCGAGGTGAGGCCTACTAGCTAAGTCGTTGCTAGACGCTAGAAAAATAGGGCTATTGCAAGATAAATGATTAGGCTTTAGCTAAACATTGACACAATGGTCCTGAACAAAAGGGAACTCACATTTTTGAGTCACTTTACACTTTTGAGTAAGTTTACTACTTTTCAGTATTCACTAAGTCCGAATGCAACTTACTACAAAACAAAACTGTAGAAAGTCCAGCACTACACATGGCCAACCACTCTCCCATAGAAAATATTGGAGGTAGGGACTAAACCCCCAAAAGGAAATAATATTAAATTAAGTTCATTTATTTAAAATAGATACAGTTGGAGTTTGTGAAAAGTGAAAATAGTAATCTTACTTAAGAGTGTGAACTTACTCAAAAGTGTAAGTTACCTTTGTGAATCAGCCCCGATGTGTAAAGTGAGCTCTTTCATCTCCCTTGGCCATATACACTCATCCATATAAAGTGTTTTGGTTCAATGAGCTCATATATATAAATCCATAAAGCAGGAAGGGTTTATCTTACCTGATAAGGTCTACAGGTTTGAGCAACCTTTGGCAAATATAACAAATATCCCACACAAAGGGGGGTTTCTCGCACCACATGATAGAAATGGTTGCTATGTGAAAAAAACAATTGTACAGTGCACTGTTTAGTACTGTCCGAACTACAAGTTGCTACCACCTGCCCCACCTTCTCCCTACCAACCTAGTTTCTGTAATCCGTTCTCAACCAGTACCGGACCCTACAATCCACACTGCACTGTCTGTTCTGTGTACAGCACCTCTCAACAGGGACGATTCTGCTATAAACAAAAAATCTCTGTAAAGCACTCACTTCTGCTTCTTGGAGCTAGGATCACAGTACACCACTTACCTAAAATAATAATCATGTTCCATATTACGAAATTGAAGTGCATGTGTGTTTATGAACATTGTTATTAATGTACCTAAATGTATTCTGTGTTAATGTTGTATTTGTGTGGAATTTTTTAGATGCTTTCTCGAAATATATCGTATGGTGATGATCACTAAAAAAGCATCTTTTTACTGTCAATAACTTGTATTTGCAGACTCAATCGAAAGAAGCAAATCAATTGGATGTTCAAGGGTTATAAAACATACAAATGAATACATATTAAAAAACCCTTTAACAAAAGACTATAATGTGGCACATACTGGTTTTGGTGAAATTCCCCTCAGTCAGGTGGCCCAGCTCAGCCTTCGTCTTCAACTTAGACCACTTCCCCTTTCGCTTCCCATTACGTTTATTTTCTTCCTCTGCTCTGTTTTTCCCCACACTTTGCATTGTCATCACACACATGACACTAATCTAAAAACCAAATGGACATTTTTTTCTTATGTTGTAAAAAAGTGCTTTTTTCCAGTGTTATACATTGACCTTTATAAAATACATGTTCAATCATCAGATGGTGAGATGTATTTAGACAAAAATCCCATGGAAACATTGAAATTCTTAAGTTGATAACAGTATCATTGATGAAAAAGATACATAACTACAGGGGGAGTGGACTAAGAAACAAAAATGAGAAAGATATGTCGAATTGTGGGTTGTGGAGGTGGCGTTGACCTGCGCATATCGTAGCAGTTTCATTGAGAATAGACATTTGATGTATGATGTCTTATCTTCATCTGTAGGCCAGTTTGGCTTGGACATTACAGAAAAACTCAATAAAGTTTGTTGTGGAAAAAAAATGAGAAAGATAGAAAGTAGTTATTGTCATACCACGGCTTGATCAACAACAGAACTGTAATATATTTGTTTCAAAAGTAGCAATGGAGGCAACAGGCACCAGCTATTTAGGCAGGATAAGCAATGCAACATTGTACCATTTTAGCTTATTTTCTGTAGCATGACAATTTTACTATTTTATTTGACATGACACTGTTATTTTAGTGCTCATTGTTCTCTCAACAAGAACAAAGTACAGAGATACATTTTCTAGGATGGTAGTCACAAACTATCTATTAACTGGTGAACCTAACCTTGTTTTTGTTGCAAATATCTGTGCTTGCAGAAAAAACACTCACACTTTAATAAAGTATCAACTCCAAAGCGGAAGCATCCATGCCAACAAAATAGTGAAAATATTTGACGTTACAATTTTGTATTGCTCCTTTTAAAACGGAATAATTGTAAATTAGTCTTACATCTTTGAATTTAGAACTCTATATTACACTCCTTTTTCACTCATTAACTACATTCGGTGTTCAATGTTCAAATATTATTTTACTCCATGCTTGGCGTTCATGGAAGGGTGAGTTTCTCTGGTCCCGGAAACAATGCTTCAGTCTTACAAGTTCTCACCGCCTCTCAATGTGAGTTCCTCTTGTGTTGCACAGTGCTACTTGGACCTGCCGGTATGTCACTGATTTCTCTTATTGAATCATTTTCTATTCATTTAATATTCCAAAACTCTTCCTTATTTTCTAATATGCTTTAAAAACAAAAATGAGTCTCCAATATTTCACTTTCTTTTTTTTTACAATTTCATCCATGCGTAGAATCAAAACTTGTGAACGGCTACCCAATATACTCAATGCATTTTGGGGTTGCAACAGCCCTTCTCACACACATGTAAGAAGGTCGGTGCGTCTTGCGTGAAAGATGCCAAGTTGAATGAAAGGTGTCAAAATGTATAGGGAGAAACCCACAATATGAATATGATTAATTGCCCCCCTATGAAGAAGACATGCTCTTGTAAATTCTTTTTTGGATGCTTCACCAAGGGTTGGAGACTGTAATCTACGGTTAGGTGTTTAATCTACACTCAGAAATGGGGAATAGCAAAAAAGTGTAAATTCACACCTACAGGTGAAGTAGTAACATACACATGTACATCTACACATGTATATTTAACTTAATGAATTAAACCCTAAGATTTGTTTCTTTTTACTCTTTATTCTCTCCATTAGTTTTTTATTTTTTACTCCCAACAACCCTTCTTTGGGGCCGATTCCGATGCAGCTGGAAACAGCTCCGACTGTCAGTCGGAGCCGTTCGGACCGCATCAAAATGTCCCGTTCGGATTCCTTTCCGACCGACCTATTTTGATGGCGTCGGTGGGAAAGGAATCCGAAACCAGATTTCAGAATGGACCATGAGTGGCTCGGAGAGCCCGTCTGCCATTCGGAAGGCCTCCAGTAATCCCTGGGGCAGCTCTTTCCACACGAGGGATTACGATGGCAGATTCCAACAATCTTTCTGTGCCAGCCTTTACTACACAGAAAGGCTGTGGGAATCCGACTTTGGGGGCCCCCAGCAGGGTCCCCATGGGTGCAAGGCCTCCGGATGGCGGTTGATCCCTGCACCCGGTGGAAGGCACCTTGAGGTGCCTGCAATGGGGTGCAGGGATGAACTGCACATCAGCTCTTTACAATGAGAGCATGCATTCCGGTCGGAATGCATGCTCCCATTGTAAAGAATAGGAATGCGACTGAACTGTGTTCGGTCGCATCCTAATTGCTGGGTTGGGATCGACGATAGGAGGTCGTTCGGTCCCAGTTCCAAACGATGTCGGACGGATTAAGGTCCATGCGACATCATAATCGGGCCCTTTGTGTGATCCCTTACGCTTACAGTGTTTTTTCACCCACGTCAGGGTTTCCTATATTAATTGCTTTTATTTTTATTATTATTTTTCTTGTATCAATTATATTTATTGTTAATGGTAACTGTTGAAAGCAGTAATAAAAATGGATGTTAAAAATCAACAAGCATTGGCAAAGCCAATTGTTCTCACCTTTGTGACCTATTGGCTTTGCCAATGCTATCTGTACACCATCACATCAACAAAAGGAAAAATGTTTTGGCGATGCTGCAGCATTAGCAAAAAAAAGAAAAGTGCATTAAAACGTATGTGTCATGATGCTACTGGTGCTGCATTATTCATTAGGTACGCGCATGCATGATGATGTATGTGTGCGCATGCATCCCCCATGGCAAAAAAAAAAAGATTTTACTAATTATTTGAAACATTTCCCCTATACAACAGGATGGCTGCATGATATCGGTCCCAACTTGACACTAAGATCTCAACTCACCAGAAAGATGACCAGACTTGTACAAATTTTGAACAAGGGACGCACACTGTCCATCTCTCTCAGGCTGCCAACTCAGCAAACAGATAAAAGTACAAACCCTACCTATCCTTCAACCCATCCAAAATAAGGTATGGAACTGCATTTTTTTTTACACAATTCTTTAAGCAATCAATTGACTTCACTTGCTTCTTCCATAGCATTTTCCCCCTTCTTCTTGAGGATGATTGCCCCTTTTAGTTCTTCAAAGTTTATGCCTTACGTAAGCACTTTACAAACATGGGCGCTTTGTACCAAGCTCCATGTTTCCTAACCTCTGCTCCTTTGTCCTCCATCCACAGACGCAACCTTCACCTGTTGTCCATCCTGATGAGACCCCTCAACAAGACAGGTCGAAATGTGTCGATATTAATTTCCAGAGGTGCGAGCAATTCTAGTTTTCCACAAAAGGCACAGTTAATAGTCCAAAAAGCAAGTGACATGCACTTCTAGAGGATTTCTTGAGACCCAGACTTTAAGACCCACTAAACAAGTGTACAGAAGGAAAAAAACAGAACTGTTGTAACCTATATTTCCCAGCCTTCAAAATAATAGACTGGTCTCAAATCCTTCACACTGCAAAAATGATTTATCTTCTTCTTTCAAAGGAGTGCTAAAAGCACTTTTGGACACGCGCAAATCCTGTGTCACCTTCCAATTTTTCAAAATTCTACTTTTAAGGCACTCTGCCCCAGTAGACTTTGCCTTGACTATTACAGCAGTTTTTTTATTATTCATTGGTGACAGTACATATTTTCAGTTCACTATTAATTTGTTAGATAAATATTAATAATGTTGTTTGTCGTCTGTGATCTAATGACAATTCAACTTTTGAAATATGTTTCTTTGAACAATGTATCAACATTTGATAAATAAAGTAATTTGGATCAACTGACTTATTGCTTTTAACATATGAACAAAGATTAACAAAAGAACAGTGATTAATTTGAGTTGGTGGTTTCCGGTGCTCGGCACCGGCATGTAATTATCAACACAGACACTTCAGACAGTTTGCCACATGGTGGTGCTGTCTTTCAAATTTAGAGATGAGCACAACAAGTTGTTTATTAATTCAATAAACATTAAAAATGACTAATACCTGCCACCCAAGCTATGCTTATAGCTTTGGGGCCCTGGAGTAGTCTGAACTATCACACTTGTAGGAGTGTGATGGTTAGTAGCTGTGTTTCTACTGTCATTGGCAGTGCTGGCAGGAGCAATGGGTGGTGCAAGCTACAGTGGCCTCCTGATGAGGGCCGTGGCACTTAATTCCTTTTTTACAAATTAAGCACTGCAAGAGAATCAAGCGTGCAAGATCTTACGTTTATTTATTCCATGTAGCATGAAGTCCAAGCTCCCTCAGCACCATGGACGAACCCCCTTTTTAGAGTATTGATAACTGTGATTCAAGACCAGTGAGCAGAAAACTTGTGCTTGCACATTAATGCAGTCACAAGGATGACACCAATGTACCTAGTTATTCAGTTTGACTGTACAATGAGCAACACCAGTGAACTCATTACTAAACTGATACATGCATCATCTGGTACTAATGTCTGCAACATTACCGCTGCTCCTTGAAATGATCAAGAATTGTGTCTGTTATTTAAGATTTCGAGAACAATAATGTTTTATACGTAGTAGTAACTGATGGCATGGCCCATCCTAAGACCCCTGTTTACTATTAGTAGCTTCCATCCCTGAGTAGCTGCTGGTGGGATAAGTGGTAAATCCTGTTATGTCACTGGAGGCTAAAGCAGTGCTTTAAAGGGGCCAGGCCTAAGCTCCTACAACGCAAAGAATAGACATTAAGACAGGGTGCTATGAGACGATCTCGTCCTGTCCTTCGTTGACTGAACGAAAACTGCACAACCCCAGAAAAATGCAGTTGCGTTGGTAGCCCAGCACACAAATTTTGATAAAGTCAAGTTTGGATGTCCAGTATACTGGGCCACATATTTTGGTAAAAGTGGGGTTGCCTGTTTGCCCACCCAGTAAACTGTCAAACTTGGGGTTCCAATATAAAGTTTTTTAGAGCACTCATTACCTGAATTCAGCCTGTTTTTAAACCCTCTAAGTGTTTGCAGATAGGTGATTAAAAGCTGGTGGAAATTGTGGACCCTTGGCAACAGGGGGTTTGTAGACAGTATCCTTGATGGACACTGCTATTTACAAGTGGTTTCCCAGGGCCTGTGCTTAATTTGTAAAACAATAACTGCCGGACCCAAAGTTTTCTTTAAAGGTACGCGGACAGTGCTATCGAAGGTCAGGGTGCCGAAAAGCAATGCGGCATAATCTTTATCGCGCCTCATGCCACTTTAATCCATCACCAGACTTTCGCTATCCCATTATCTCACTCCTGTGGGTTTCCTTTCATCCCTGCTTTCTGCCTTTGTCACTATTTTTCCATCTTTTCCTTACTCATTGTTTTCCCCTTTTGTGTATTTCTTTCTTTTGCTCCGGGTCAAAGTCTGGTGGGGGGTGGGGCGGGAGTGTCGGTTCCAAAACAATTAGTGGCGGTGGGTCCCACCAGCAACCACAGCCTCAAATTAAGCACTGCCCAGGGACAGTGTTTCATTCTAATTGAATTACCAAATTATCCCCTTCGTACAGTTGACTCTCCCAGGGCAGCGTTAGAAAGAAATCAAGGCATCGTGCAATTTTAAATGTACCTTTTTAGGTCGAGCCTAGAGTAGCGCGCAAGCGCTGCTTCTGGCGAAGACTTTATGTAGTGGGGTTTTCAAAGCTGACCACACGCTCGTGCACAATGGCCTTTTCTGTGCGGTTACCCGCACGTTTCAGGCACGATGCACGAGCGTGTGGTCAGCTCTGCACGCTGCCTCGCTCGCTCGCCCCCGCTCCTCTCTTCAAAGCTTTGTTCCAGTTGCTTTCACTTTCGCGGCCGCTGCATTCTAACAGTGCGCGCACCACTCGCGTGCTTGTTTAGCTTGGTCCCGCATTCCGGTAGAATTAATAGTTTTATCACTCCAACACTGCATGCAATGGATTTAAAGCAGCTCTTCGCGCTGTCACAATGGACGAGGACTCCCCAGGTCTGAACAGGGTGATATTAAAGGCTGCTTTTCACACATGCACGAGCAGGTACAGGGATTCCCATTCCTTTTGTTCGGATTGTACGTGAAGCCGATAGTTAATAAACACGTCCCAGTGATAGCTGGACGGGAACAGGCCAGACAGAAGATTGCGTGCGGAAGCAGGTGTGCAGGCGAGACAGGTAATTACAGAGTGCCCGGATGAGGAGGGCAGGGCGCCAGCTGCCAGTCCGCGAGACAGTGGCGTTTAAAGCCCAAATTCTGGCAATGGTGGCAAAGGGCCCAGCGCACAGACACAGACCGGCACTCAAGATGAAGCAGGCTAAATGGTCTCCTGCCATACAGACCTGTGCAGGGCACCAGCAGGCTAGACTGTCCGAGCCATTCGCCCCTCACAACACTGACAGGACATGATGTGAAAGCTGTGCTGAGACGGCCACAACGTGACTAATACTCTGTCCCCGCCCATCCTTGGCTCACCTGCCAGGTGATGTGATGGCAAACACGGATGAGGCACTCGAGAGAGGCCCAGGCTGGTTTTAAGGCACGCAATATATCCCCGCCTCCTGCTTGCAGCTAGTCCCTTCCAGGCTACCCCTTGTTCATCATTGTTTCTGATAACGACCCAAAACAAGAGGTATTATCCGAAAGTACAAAATGTAAGATGCCGGGTATTACTATTAATTAGGTTTAGAACACAGTTCAAAATGAGAGCCATAGGCTTCCACTTCCCAGCCAACAACTACTTGCGCATGCTAAGCCTGGCGTTTCTGCTAGCATCCAATGTGCTTTGCCTTTTCCTTACACCGGCCCCATTCGAGAGGGCCTACGTAGAGTAGAGAGAGTGGGACAACTCTCCTATCCCCCCCCGCCCTCCACTACTACCACCAAAACAGCCCCGGCTCATTACTTACAGCTTCCATTCCCTCACCTTACCAATTCATGGTTTCCTCGCTCAGGCTCTATCTTCCAACAGTGCCAGTTTGTGTGTCTCTATTCTACCTCTCGTTGTCTCGCCTCCATCACTCACTCCAGATCCCGACTTACCTCCCGCATCCACCTCTCTCTATCATCCTGACCTGTACTAATCCGACTCTCCTCTACCTTTCCTGGTATTCCTCTTACCTCTTGACCACTCTCGTCCCTCTCAATCCCAATGTAATCTCTCCGTTTACCTTTCACGTCAACGTCACCCTCCCATTCTGTTTCATCAATCTTTCTTGCTTTTTTTACCCTCATACTCTGGCCACCTCTCGGCTCATCATAGCAAATAGTGGCAGGAATTATACCTCAAAAAACACAGGCCGGAAGCAGGCTGCTCCCGATGTCAGTCCTTACCCACGTCTGTGTTACAAGTGTGCATACAGCCCGAAGCCCTCCGCCCTGGAGTCCACACACAGGGAAGCACTTATTGTCAGGGCCACTGGAATTACGCGGCCGGTCGAGGGCCAAATTATGCGGCAGAGTTGGGTAAATTATGCAGTAAGAAAAGGCAAATTGTGCGCCGTAATACAGCACATTTTATTATAGTATAACGTCATTATTTTGTCCTTTTTACACTGGTTAATACTGGCTAGACATAAGGTGCACCTCATTAGTTCCAGTGTAACACTCAAATATAGCAATAAGCAACAGAAAGGTGACCAGTCATGCTTTGCAGAGGGGCCCTCCCCTGCGCGGCAACAGGTGCTGTTGAGTTTTTAGTAACTTTTGAACCATTTGAGCTAGAAACAATTTTTTTGTTAAAATCTGCAGATTATGCAGCAGATGGTGAACTATGTGGTAAATGCGGCAAATCTATAATCATGCGAAAAGCCCTGCGACCGCACAATCGCGTAATTACATTGGCCCTGGATATTGTCAAAATGTGGATGCTGAAGTCTCAAAAAAGAGCTTTCCCCTGCACAATTAAGCTCCATGCATACTCACAGAGAGGTATTGTGCCATCCAAAAAATAATGGTAACAGATATAGCAATAAATAAGTGTTGAGGTCCAAAGTGTTTGCCAAGGGCTCTCCACCAGCACTCTTCGAATACTGGGGCTGGGTAATACCAAGGTTGTCAATTTTAGATACTAACTCAAGGCTCTTTCTTCCACATCCCTACACTTCATGCCTTTCATCCCTGCTTTCTCTCTTTGTCACTGGTTCACTCTCACTTCCTTCTATAGTGTCTTTTCTGTCTGTCTCTTGCTCAGCGTCAAAGTCTGATGATGATAAGTAAGTCTTGCCAGATGCCCGCCACCTGCGCACATTAAGAACAGGCTGTCGTCATAACGCAACTCGTGCTCATGCCCATGAGTCAGCTGACAAATTGGAGTGAATGCATGTGATAAGAGCGCGCCAGCACGACCCTGCGCGCCTGGCAACAAACTGCGTCAGACGCTGATCTTCAGATGCGCAGATTCCCTGACAGAACCGTTTGAAAAGCAGCTGCCAACCGTCGTCGTAGGACACTTCAATGGAACACGGAGCTGGCCCTCTGACGCCCAGGCCTGCTGCGGTCAGAGGGCACGGAGGTACGCCAGTATAGTGACCAGTTTGTAGAGAAGGGTATATCGCAGTAAACCGTCCTCGTCAGTGCTTGAAATGGAAAAAAATACAAGTTCAGGTACTCTGTACTAGAGTACCTGCTTGTTTCTGAGAAGTGCTGGCACTCTCCAATTAAAAGTATTACGTTTTTCTTGAGAAGTGCAGGTGCTCTCCTTCTCAAAATAAACAAGCATTGGCATCGCCAATCGGTCTCGCCTTTGGGACCTTATAAGTGTTTAGCCATGCAACAGTTGATGTTGTTGCACCAAGGATATTGTGCTGCATAACTAAATACTTATAAGGTCCCAAAAGCGAGACCTATTGGCTATGCCAATGCTTGTTTTTATTAGTTCTGGCCTGAGTTAATGATGATTCATGCTCCGTAAACTGCTAAATGCCTTGTTGCCTGTAGATTCTTTATCCAGTTCTGTGTGAGAATTTGTCAAGCACAGGATTCTGTTCCAACTGTATTAGACCACACCCTTAGTTACATTCGCCACTCCTCTTGCAGAGGGTTTTAGTTACACTTCTGAGCCTGAGGTCACATCTGTTTGAGACCTCCCCCACCAGCATCATCCCAATCAGGGAACTTGGTCAAAGAGTGAGTGATGTCACTTCTGCTGACCATGCCATTTTGGTAGATCGCAGTAGCTGATCACGGAAATGGCATGAGAAGCTACTCCTTGAGCTAAACCTTTCCTGATTTGTCAGCATCTCTTTTCAGAGAAGCCAGATTTTTCATCAAGATAATATCATAGTTTAAACTCACATCACAGCAACCATCCTTTTACTGATGTGATGAAAGTCACACACAAAGAGTCAAAGTAAGGTGCAATAAAGGATAACATTCATGATGTATTTAGTCCATAATAGCCGGAAAAGCACATTAAGGAGCAATGTGAGAAGGGAAAGAAGTTGGCAGCATGCAGTCCAAGTGGAGGAGAGGGCTAAAGTGGGATAACTGGATGTGAAGCTGAAGCAGACACTGCAGAAAGGATCTGCTGCAGGGCAATAGCTTCAGAAGGCATAGCAAGCGATTCAAAGAAAGAGGCATAAATCAATTGAATCTTGGAGTCTGCCTACACAATGCAGAGATTTATAACTGCTCACATGAATCACCAAAATCCCAGGCATTTGTGTCAGTTTCTTCCGAATTTGTAAAGTTTAAAAAAAAAAAATGTGTATGCACGGGAATGACTAGTATTTGTGTTAATTTCTAACCTACGCGTGTTCTTTCAACGCCACACCTGTGGAGTCTCCGTCTTTTTAGTAAATTCAAACAAGGATGGTTAAAAAATTTAGAGAAAGTAAAAAAATACATTTTAGGCTTCTTTTTCCCTTTCCCTTGAGCTTCTTATACAGTTGCCACTGCTCCTTTGAAAATTCAAAATTCTGGTGCACTTTTCTACATGCACTGCACCACTTGCATCAGGGGCATTCAGTGTGAACTTAGCAGTGCGTGCATACACAGGAAAGGTTTGTAAGTACTTAATTTACTGGTAACCTGACCCAGCAACTTCAACTCCGCATTCCAATTAAGAATCTGGAAAAGTTGCAGACCTTCCAGAGATTCCGCATGACTTGATAGGTCTGAACCATGTAGAATCGTCGACGTTTCGACCCTGACAAGGCTTAATTAGAATGTCGTGGTGGGTCTTTATCAGGACATGGAAGGGAGAGACAGCCCTGTCTTAGGTGGCATCCTTCAGACTGCAGCGACTCGGCCGCACTGCACCAGGACTCCTGCCTGGCGCCTTACGGAGAATTAGATTGATTCCCTCCTCTCACGGCTGATTGCTTTAAACAGCCCGTTCCTTTTGCTGAAGATCGCTTCACGAATACCGCGCCTCCCCAGAGAATTCCTGACTACAGTGGATCTCCGAAGACGAGCACCTCGCTTGATCAGAGATCCTTTGATAACCAATGAAGGATGCCACCTAAGACAGGGCTGTCTCTCCCTTCCTATCAAGTCTCTGGTTCTATAGCAACTTCCACAGCTGCCAGAGTCATTGTTCTGTCCTTAAGCTCTGACCATCGTCATTTACTTTCCCTTGTAAATATTGTACATTCATTCACCTTGTATATATCATATGCACTGCACTTTTGTCACTGAGCACTAAAATGTCACGTTAACACACATCACGGTTCATCAAACCCTGTTTTGACAGCCTTGTTGACAGCTTGCAATATATAAAAAATATATATAAATGCCTTAATTTATAGAAACATCAAAAATACGCATAATCCGGGGGCATGGCCAAGACCCGGAGCGAGATGGCCGCTTAAACCACTCGCTCCGTAGTATCTACTCTCCTCCCGCTGATCCGCCACACTAATCCGGTTCCTTCAGGTGGGAATAACTGCAGGAAGGCAGGCGGCACAACTTGCGCTGCCTCCCCTCATCAAAGTCTGCCGGACGGAGCGATCGGAAGCTCCGTAAAGTCTTGACCTGCAAGCCGGCGAGGCCGGGGACTAAATTTCCGATTTAGGCCACCGTGAAGCCCTGCAGAGTCGACCTGAGACGCACCGGCGCGCAGGAATTTGGACGCCGGCGGGACCCGCCTACCACTCATCCGACCCTGTGGGGGTCCTCCGGGACATCTGCGACACCCAGCGACCCACCGTGTGAGACACGGTGGTCATCTGCGCCACTCGTACTGAGGCCCGGAAGGGGTGCGGCGCTCGGCCTCAGCCTTTCGTGATTGATCGGCGCGTGAGGTGAGGAGGTGGAGGGCCTCAGGGGTGCCCCACGGAGTTGCGGGGGCCTCTCCCCTCCCCCCCCGGTGTTTACTGAGTCCCGGCTGGTTGGCCCTCCTCGTGTGTGGCCGGGCGGGGATCCCACTCCTCTCTTCCTGCAACTACTGAGGTGGCCATATACAGCAGGCCGAACTTTCCGTGGCCTACAGCCAGACAGGCCGAGGTCCCTCTCCTCGCGACTCGGAGGCACCCCCTGGTGTGTACTAGACTCGACATCTGGTAAATAAAATTTTCCCACAGCCACACTTGACACTGCGGCGCAGGTTTCAGGCGAGTGCCGCCGCTCCTCGCTCCCCCTAAATTAACTCGACAAGGGGCCTTGGATTTGAGAGTGCCCTAGAGTGGACTGTGCTAGTGACCCACGCCGGAAGCACAATATCGAGGGGCCCTACAACCCACTGCAATGGCTTCAGAGAGGAGCAAAACGACGAGCACGAGAGGGCCCAAGACGGTGCAGACAAACAAGCTTGACTGATATACCCTCCCTAAGGATGTGATTCAAGGCAGACAGTCGAGGGGTAGCCCTTCCAGCGAGCCGGGAGGGGAAGACCAAGAACTCTCACTCAGAGATGTGATGGAGGCGATCTCCAGCGTCAAAACCTCGTTGGAGCACAAAATGGACACTATTGCCATTGACGTCAACCTGATCCGTGCTGATCTCACCACGCTCAAAGAAAAAGTCAAACAGGTGGAAATTACTACCTCCAGCCTAGTGGGAGATGTTGCTCAGCTCCAAGGGGACATACATGACATTCGCTCCTTTCGTAAATCGACCGAACTCAAACTGGATGATTATGAAGGGCATCTTCGTCGCAACAACCTACGCATTTTAGGGGTGCCGGAAAAGGCAGAGGGTCAATCTCCTGACCTCTTTGTGGAGGACCTCATTCTACAGCATCTACGACCTAAAGGCCTCAGCAAGTTCTTCGTTATTGAGCGAGCTCATAGAGTGCCCGGCGGGCGCCCCAGACCCGGGGCTCCCCCCGCGCCCCATATTGGCGAGGGTGTTGAACTTTCGAGATAGGGACACAATTCTCCAAAACGCCAGAGCGGGGCCTGCCCTCCGATACGAGAATGCAGACATCTCCTTTTTCCCGGACTTTACACAACGGGTTCAAAAACAGAGAAGGTCCTTCCTTGCCGTAAAGCAGAAGCTCAGGGACAGAGGACTCAAGTACTCCATGCTTTTTCCGGCGCGCCTCCGCGTGGAGGGTGGAAGGCAGAACATGGTTCTTCGAGCAACCGGAGGAGGCGGCGGACTGGCTCGCCATCCGTTCTAATCGTGCCACTCCTGATCGCTCTACAGTAGACGACGATGCCCTCCAGCCCCATGGCTGAAAGACTGGGACACCTTGGCGGTCCGCTGGGTGGTCGCCTCCTTGAGATGCACTGGGACAGGTAACGGGGTGTGTGGTGGCTGCTCATCGGGTGGTGTCACTCCCTCTCACTGGTCGCCACACGGAACTTTGATGCAAGACTTTCCTAGGGAACTTCATGATCAGTATGTTGGGAGGGGAGCGGGGAGGCGGTATGGCACGGCCCTTCTTTTTCTATTTTTAGTTCCACTACAGGGCGACAGTCACTCTGCAGAGTTTAAAATGGGCAGTTCCACGCCCAGAGTGCAGGGCAGCAGGGTGGGGGGTTGTTGGGTTTGGGGATGTTATTTGTATGTTTTTCGGGTTCGCACATCGGTACTTGCTGTCGATTATATATCAGACGATGTAGCGATCTTTGCACTAACCAAATGGGTACACACGGAGACAAAGCTTTTAAGGTATTGAGCTGGAATGTAAATGGTCTTGGGGACAAAATCAAATGGTGCGTGGTGCTCCAGTACATTAAACGACAAGCCCCTGACGTTGTCCTATTACAGGAGACACATTTAATCGGTAATTCATGTAAGGCACTGCATAGATCGGGCTACAAGATGTTGGCCCATGCGGGGTTTACCTCCAGATCGAGAGGCGTGGGTATTATGGTGAAAAATTCCTTTCCCCTCGCTGTGAACGCCACATGGGCGGATGATCGGGGCATATACATTGGAGTGTCTGGAATGTGGGAGGGACGTTTTGTCACTTTTATGTCCATATACATACCACCTGGCTTACAAGACACTACCTTTACAGACTTAGGCTCTGTCCTGCTCACTATCCCAGACGGCCTATTACTCTTAGGAGGTGACTGTAACGCAGTGGTTTCAGGCTTACTGGATCGTTATCCCCCCCGGAAGATAGGTCCCTCCTCACGTTGGCTGCCAGACTTCCTAGATGCAATGGGGTTAGTGGACGGGTGGAGAACACATCATCCAGACCAAGCTCAATACACTTTCCATTCGGGGGTCCATCAAAGTCTTTCCCGTCTTGATTACTGCCTCGTCCCCTCGGCTCAGGTTTCCCTTATACACGAAATCAGACACCTGGCCAGAGGCATATCCGATCATTCACCACTATGGATACACGTAGTCCTCAATCAGGTCACAGTGGGAAGGCTAGCCCCCATCAACCCATGGTATCTACGAGACCCGAAAATCCGCAAAGACCTCCTTAAATCCATGGATAACTATTTTATTGAAAATGAGGGGTCCGTGACCTCGTCTCAGTCATTGTGGGAAGCCTTTAAAACTGTAATCCGTGGTCAAGCTCTGTCCTTGATCGCTGGAGCAAAGAAGGAGAAACATAAAGAAGTTATGGACATTGAGACCGAGATTCATAGATTGGAGGACGATTTAGAATCAGGTGTGACGCCAGAAAAACTTCATAGGCTAAAACTGAAACAGCATGACTACAAGGGCCTAGTGACTGATAGAGCCAAGACACTGGCCAGGGAACAATTGAGTAGAGTCTATGACCTGGGGGACAAATCGGGTAAATTAATAGCGTGGCTTGATAAAAAGGAATGGGCGAGCAGGCTGGTGCCGGAACTTAGGGGCGACGGTGACGCCCCTATTACGGAGCCACAAGAAATAGTGGATAGCTTCGCCAATCATTTCCACACGGTCTACACGACTGTCTCCCCCCACACTGAAGAGGAATCTCAAGACCTACTACGGGACCTCAGACTCCCCCATCTTACCTTAGAGGACCGCGCATACATGGATAGTGAACTGACAACAGATGAGATAGCGCAAGCAATTCGTTCCCTAAACTCCGGGAAGGCCCTCAGGCCTAACGGACTTCCCATCGAGTTATACAAACTCCGTTCGGACAAATTGGCACCATATTTGAAATCCATGTTTGAGGAGGCCAGAGAGTCCGCCTCCCCCCGTTCAGTTCCGAAGCCACCGAAGTCATCTGCGGCGTTCCACAAGGATCTTCACTCAGCCCAACCCTCTTCAACGTCTACATGAGCCCCCTCGCAGCCATCGCACGCCAACACAACCTCAACATCATCTCCTACGCCGACGACACCCAGCTGATCCTCTCCCTCACCAACGACCCCACCACCGCCAGAGCCAACCTACACGACGGGATGAGAGATGTCGCCGACTGGATGAGGAACAGCCGCCTTAAACTGAACTCAGACAAGACGGAAGTCCTCATCCTGGGCTCATCACCCTCCGCCTGGGACGACTCCTGGTGGCCCCCGGCCCTGGGCACCGCACCCAAGCCAACGGACCACGCACGCAACCTGGGCTTCATCCTGGACTCCTCCCTGTCGATGACCAGACAAGTCAACGCCGTCTCATCTTCATGCTTCAACACCCTGCGCATGCTCCGCAAGATCTTCAGATGGATCCCCACTGAAACCAGGAAGACCGTCACCCAGGCACTCGTCACCAGCCGACTGGACTATGGGAACACCCTCTACGCCGGAACCACAGCCAAACTTCAAAAAGACTCCAGCGCATCCAGAACGCCTCCGCACGACTCATCCTGGACATCCCCCGACACAGCCACATCACCGGACACCTGAAAGACCTGCACTGGCTCCCCGTCAGCAAGAGAATCACGTTCAGACTCCTCACCCACGCACACAAGGCCCTCCACGACCTGGGCCCAAAGTACCTCAACGACTGCGTGACCTTCTACACGCCCACACGCCAGCTACGATCAACCAGCCACGCCCTCGCCACCGTACCACGCATCCGCAGAACCACCGCCGGAGGAAGATCCTTCCCCTACCTGGCAGCCAAGACCTGGAACTCCCTCCCCACTCACCTTCGGCGAACCCAGGACCATCTCTCCTTCAGGAAGCAGCTCAAGACCTGGCTGTTCGAGCAGTAACTTACCCCCTCCCCCAGCGCCTTGAGACCCTCCCGGGTGAGTAGCGCGCTCTATAAATGCCGTGATTGATTGATTGATTGAGATTGAGACGCTGCCCAGAGAGCAGAGGATCGCCACTATAGTTACAATACACAAAGAAGGGAAGCCTAAGACTGACTGCGCCTCATATAGGCCTATTTCCCTCCTAAACGCCGAACCTAAAATCCTGGCCAAACTTTTTGCTACCCGCCTGGTTAAAGTGGTCAATACCCTAGTTCACCCGGATCAAACGGGCTTTATGCCACACAGAAACACGGCCCTAAATCTGCATAGAGTGCATGGCGTGGTGGGTAGGGCACCTACAATCCAAGAACTAGCGGTAATCGTGTCTCTAGACGCTACTATGGCGTTCAGACCATAGAATGGCCCTATCTCTGGGCAGTATTGACTAAGCTGGGATTCGGACCAAACTACATTAGGTGGGTCCGTCTTTTATATAGCGAACCTCTGGCGCAGGTTGTGGTTAACAATAAACTTTCCGCTACGTTTCGGCATAGAAGAGGGACTCATCAGGGTTGCCCACTCTTGCCACTTCTATTTGCCCTTGCCCTGGAACCCCTTGCGGCCTGGATCCGCGGAGACCCACGGATACGAGGGCTGAGGTGGTCCCCCGATTGGGAAGACCGCATCTCACTCTATGCGGACGATATATTGCTCTACTTGGCCTCCCCTAGTAAATCCCTGATAGTGGTTTTAGACATTTTGGCTATCTTTGGCAGATTCTCTGGTCTTTCCGTCAATTGGAGTAAGTCCCTTCTATTTGTCCTTAAAGGGGACCCACCCATCTCGCCAAGGCACTGCCCAATACAGGTCAACACCGTTGGCTTCAAATACTTGGGGATCTTTGTCTCCCTTGACCCCTCACTCCGTTACACTCAAATCAAATCAATCAAGCTTTATTCGGTTAATACAAATAACCATAAAAGCATTCTAAAATACAATTCATCGTTAAACAATTCTTAAAATTCTTGTACATTAGAGATCGACATATTAATCAATCAATCATTCACATATAAAATACATTTTAAAAATATAATATGGGATAACAAATTTAGAAAAATTGGAAGGAGGGGAACTATTCGGTTTCATAATTCAACATATCCAGATGTGTAAGATCCTTTCTCCTCTTAATAGCCAACTGAATAAAAAGAATCACAGCATTACATATTGCTACATCGGCCAAATTACAAACATGATAAAAAGCAGATTTATAAGAATACAAATGGTTCGTAATAAAAAGTGGTCGTAAGATTGATTTTCTGATGTCCCTGTAAAAATTACAAAAGAGTATAAAATGCATGTTGCTTTGGGGGGTTTTGCCATCACACGGGCACCTGGGTAATTTTAAGCTCCACTTACCCATCTCTGGGAAGGCAACTTGAAAGTGGAGCGTATTCAACCGCAATCTTGTCAGATTTTGCCCACAGTTCCGAAGCCACAACAGGGTTTTGCGTTATCCTCTGTAGCAATACCACCACCCAAGGTCACAATTTGCACGACAATCACATTGCCCGCATTGCTGACTCGGTGCCACCCCGAGGTCCCGTTAATTGAGTCGCCTCCCCACGGGGTACAATTCATTTTACACACGCTATCTTTGTAAAAACCCCTGAGCTGGGCTCCACAGGTTCCGGGCTCCCTGACTCACCGCACCGAGCGCCAAGGTGCTGAATCAGGGCTGGAGCCTGGAGTGAAACTGCAGCTTTTCAAGTGACTGGCGGCTGAGAGGGGTCGCGGGAGCATGGGGCAGTCCCCCCCCCCCTCTCTCTCTCTTCGAGCCGCATGCTGCTTGTGTACCTCAGCCTTTTTGCTTCGTCCACTGCGCTATCATTCACCCTTCTTTCTCCACCTTATTTTAGTCACTCGTGCGCTTGCTTTCTCAATTTCTTCTTATTATTCTTTCATCCTACCTCTCCTTATTCATTTTCCCCGTATTTATTCGTTTTTGTTTTCCCATTCTCCCGCTCTTCCTTTTCGCATACGCCCTCCTGTAGTAGTTGTTCGAACTCCTCGAATGTTTCCACATTTTGGCTCAGCCACGCTTTCTTCCACATCGAATGATCCTCCTCTGACCCCTCCATCTGCTTTTTCTTCCCCTCTCTGCCAATAGTCCGGTCTCGCTCCCGCTCCGAAATCCCGTCTTTCCTTCTTCCTCGTCACTCTCTGCCTCTTACGCCCCTTATTTACCGTCCCTTCACATACCTCCCAGCTCACCCCGAGTAATGTTTTATTCTGTGTTGATTCCAACAGGCCCATTCACCAAAGCCGGTCTACCACTTGTATGCCAATACAATCGCACTCGGGGCACGGAGCACGCGGTCAGGAGAGCCGTTAAACACGTTTGGCAGTAAAGGCCATTACTGTATCTCCATGAACACTAACAAGTGGCCTCGGTGTTGTTATCTTGTCAGTGGGTGTGGGAAGAGGGGTGTACTGTACTGGCGAGTCGGAGTCAACAAACATAATTCTAAATTTACAGCGTGATAGTTAGTTAGTTTATTTTTGAAATAAAGAAAAGAAAATCCTACCTTACTCTGAGGAGGTCCGCCGTCCGTGCCGCCTCGGGTCCGACTCCGTTTGGCCCTGCCTACAGCCCCTCTCAGCCAATCCTGGCGCTGCTAGCAGCGCCAGGATTGGCTTAGGGCACGGTTACCTCTCGCCCGCCTGCCCATTAGGAGACCGAGGTTTGAGCCTTTGCTCAACCCTCGCTCTCCTAATGGGCATGCGCAAGCCAGTGCACACACAAGTGCGCATGACTGGGCACGGCGCGAAAATTCGGTGCCCTTGCCCACTCATGCGCACTTGTGCTGCAGTGCTGCCTGCTGGCCCTGGTCCCTGGCTCCGACAATCATGTCAGTCAACATGACGCAGGACCGCCCACCCCCTTCAGACTCTGAAGGGGGTGGGCGGTCCGACGTCATGCTGACTCACATGATTGTCAGTTCTCCCTCGGCTCTTTGAACTTAAGTAAACTGATTGTTTACTTAGGTTCAAAGACGCCGAGGGAGCTGCGGGCGGGGGGGCTACGCCCAAACGCCCCAATGGACGCACCGCCCCTGATATGGTTGTATGCCCAGGGAGAACGGTCCTTCACTGTAAGATCTAGCATGCGATTTTATACTAAAATCGGCTACCCTGGTTTTTTCTCTAATTCCCATAAAGCGCTTCTTTAGCTCAACTTTACTTCTAATCTGGATGCTCTCAGGGTTTTTAAAATTTGGGGCCATATTACACTCGGTTAGGAGTCTAATGATATAATTTATCCATGGAATATTCTTATAATGATCTAATTTCAGGCAATCCAGAAATATGTCTTTAGTAAAGTGAGCCTCATCGATCGTCCAAATTCTGTACCACAGGGTAAGAGCCGCCACATCAATCAGATCGCTCACATAGGGTACATCTAGCTCCTTATGGGCTATATAAGTTGAAGTTGAGTTTGGGACCGACAATAGTCTTCCTAAGAATTTGTTCTCGAGGGTTTGTAACGGTGAGGTATCGGCCATGTCCCATAATCCTCCACCATAACAAGCCCCTGTGATGCACTTACTCCCATATAGCTTTAAAATCTCTCGTATTGGCTTATTTCCTAATTTTTGTGAAAATCTGAAAATAGCTTCACTAGATCTCACAAACTTCAATTTACTAGTGTTAACATGTGTGGTCCATGGTCCTTTGCCATCAAACACTAATCCTAAATAGGAAAAAGTGGATGTCCTGTCAATAGATGCGCCCCCGACATTGTGGGTTCTATTTTTTGTTTTCTTTTTTCCACATGTCATTACAAGCGTTTTGCTTAGATTAATTTTTAAGTCTTTTTTAGTCATAAATTCTGTAAAATGATCTATCAACAATTGGAGACCGTTTGCAATCCTAGATATTAGGACCGCATCATCGGCATATAATAAAACCGGGGTAACACGTTTGCCGTCAACAGGGGCATTAGATTTCAAGCTTTGTAATAAAAGATCTATTCCATTGATATAAAGTGAGAATAAAAGGGGGGCAAGGACACAGCCTTGTCTGATTCCTCTGGTTACCTTAAAGTGCGTTGTGCATTCCCCTTTCAGACCATAACATATTTTCGATAAGAGGTGAGCATATATCTGTGATAAAAAATTTATAATTTCCTGGGGGGCACCCATCTCTACTAGAGTGTTCCATAGCTTAGAGTGGTTTACCAGATCAAAGGCACTGGACAGATCTGCAAAACAAAGATGAAGTGATCCTTCTTTGGCAAGTGTGTATTTGCCAATTATCAACTCGAGGTTAACGCATTGCTCAACCGTTCCAATACCCCTTCTAAAGCCGTATTGGGCATCTGTTAGAATATTATTTTCCTCCACCCAGCATTCCAGCCTGGCTAACAGGACTCTACCCATAAGTTTAGAGGTAGAGTCGAGAAGGGATATTGGTCGGTAGCATTTAGCAGTACCTCTATCTCCTTTTTGAAGATGGGCACAATCACACTTTCAGCCCAGGTAGCTGGTAACACCCCATTAATGATAGCATTAAACAGATTGACTAAAATAGGGGACCATAGATCTACATTGTCCTTAAAAACATCAATTGGAACCCCATCCGGCCCTGCAGCCTTTCCACTCACACTTTTTTTAAAGCTTGATTTATCTCTTCTAAATTGATGGTTTCAATCTTAGGGGTATTCATTATGATAATATATCGATTCTCATCTGTTTCCAACGGCTGTTGGGCAGGGTTAAAAATATTCTCAAAATGGGATAACCATTCTTCTGGCATAACTAATGTGTCAACCCTTGCGGATGAAACGTCTTTAAACAGAGGTTGATCTATGGTTTTCCAGAAGAGGATGGAGTTTTTGTCTCAGCTGCTTGAATAAGGCTCTCCCATGCATCCTCCCTAATTTCGTTTTTCCTCAGCATTAAGGCTTGTTTATAGCTTTTACGAAGGCACCTAATTTTATCTATATTCCGGGGTTTATTTTTTAGTTCTTCCTTCAAGGTCCTGTTTAGTCTAGAACAATGTTGATTAAACCAACGTGGACTATCATCATTAAATTTCCTACTCTTAACTTTAAGTTCTTTTGAAATTTCATCTGTGATATTTTGAAAGGCTGAAACAATTTCAATATTACTAGATGTATTGCCCAGACATGTTTCCATGTATACACTACTTTTTTTAATAATCTTTTCCATGAAAACAGTGGGATCAACACCTGTCCATTTTATTGATATCCCATTTTCACCATGTGTGTTAATATTAGTTGCAGCAAAAGTTATCTTCTGTCTATGATATAAATGAGAATTTAATATTAACACAATTGGGAGATGATCACTCAGGGGACTCGGTTGTATATAGCATTTTTCTACCTCAAGCCTACAATTCCTAGATAGTAAAAGGTGATCAATACGTGATGATGACCTGGTCCCCACATATGTATGAATAAGGTTTACTCCCTCATGTGGGCCTAGGTCCATTATTTCTAAGTCATATTTATACATCACATGATTGATAGTTTCACCATACAAGTTATGCGGGAAATGCGAAAGGTGATCACCGAGCACATCTTCATATCCACATTGATCGCCTATAATATTATCACACAGAACACAGTTAAAATCCCCAGCCCAGACTAATATATTATCGCCCCCCAGGTCTCTCAAAAATTTGTCCAGCTCAACCTCTAATTTTACGATAATCTCATATCTTGAGTTATCAAAAACATTATTATAAAAGTTAATAAATACTATGTTCTGTTTTCCTTTGACTGTAAGAGCTAAGAATTGAAAATGCTGTGAAGTTATATAGACTTTCTTTAGGGACAATGGTACAGACAAAGAAATTAAAACCGCCAAGCCCCCACTTGCTCTTCCAGCCTTAGATGAAATTGCTTTAGTGAAAATAGTTTTAAAACCGTTAATATGAAATACCTCTGTCGACCATGTCTCCTGTAGGAGAATCACCGAACAATACTGTATACTTTTGAACCATATCGGATTTTGCAATTTGTTTTTAACCCCTGCAATATTCCAGGTCATGATTTGCAGTGTCCCTACCGGGGAGCACGATATTGAAACTGCCCCGTCCTATTCTTCTGGGATATATGGTCGCTGTAAGCATCTAATTCCACAACTTCCATTGGGTTGGTTTCTACGAATTCTACATGGGAGCTTTGATTTGCTTCATTAATATGATACACATCTTCTGTGGGAAGGTTAAATATCTTCAGGGGGCAATTACTTTTGTGAAATTTCATACTTTTTGGAGCTAGTCAATCCACCTCGCTACAACTGCCTAAAGGGGCAAATCTGTTTGACATGAGCGATATCCCAGGGGTTTCCCGGGGACAATTCGCTTTACTTGATAAGTGGGACAACTCGTGGCCTGTTCTATAAAAATATCCAAGGGGTACCGCAATAATGCTACTATTGCGGTTGTCATATGGCCAGGTATATTTTGCTGATAGCTCTTCCATTAGACAGCCTACCAAATCTGCGTGTCGAAAGTTTACCACCACACAGTCCCCATTACATAGCTTTTCCCCTTTACCCACCCAGCCAACTCTTCTCAACATGATTATCTCTTGAAATAAGAGTCTAGTACTACAATTGGTGTTACAAGTGAACCAGTGTACAACCTGATTCTTCAATGAGTCCCATGATTCAATAGAATCATTTTGGAGTTTTGGGACATTCTTTAGGACAATAACGTAAGGGGTCGCTTGAGGTGGTAAACTAAGAAAACCCCCCTGAAGAGTATTTGGCCGATGATGACCATCTAAGGGCCCGATTCTGATGCGGGTTGGAAAAGCTTCCCGACCGAGGGCCTGATTCTGATGCGGTTAGGAAGGCCTCCTAACGGCATTTGCTCCTTCCAAATCGATACCCGACCGAGGGCCCAATTCTGATGCGGTTAGGAACAAATGTTCCCATTGAAGTCAATGGGAGTTCAACCAAATCGTATCTGGAAGCATCCGGATGCATCCTACTCCGCCGGTCGGACTTTCCCGATCCGAGGGGGTCAGACACCATTTCCCAACCGATTCGGTCGGGAAGCTTTTCCAACCCACATCAGAATCAGCCCCTAAGTCTTGATATTGGTTAGTATTACTCTGCGGGTTAGCATTTGCCTGCCTAATGGTTGTTTTTAATCTATACGGACTTGGTGGTTCTTTTAATTGTGATTCAGGCAATGGTACGTGCAGTTGGTGACTATTAGACCTAACTGCATTACTTTCGAGACCCTGGACGTTTTGTAGCGGTTTCTTTTTATCATCAACCATATTTAATTTATTAGGAACCGGTTTCTGGCATGTATTAATCACATTTGATGTCTGCATGACTGTAACCAGGTCCATTAGTTTAATAATGTCTTTCTGTATTTTTTTAACCTCAGATGTTACACGCCTTTCAATAGAGTCTATTTTCCCATGCAGTTTTTTGAAGAGTGTTTCAATATCGGGTATATGCCATGCCATATCTTCGGATCTTTTCACGGGGAGCGATGCATCCTGTTTCAGTGTCTTCCCCCCCTTTCTTTTTGTTTTCTGGGAAGCGTTCTTTGGATCGTTTACTACTGGAGGAGTATGCTGCTTTGGCCTTTTTGCTGGAGGCGATATCAAATCAGCCGAATCCGATACTATGGATATTTCAGCTGTAGTTGTCAGCACACAGGGACCTGGCCCAACAGGGTACGTTGGGCTCTGTGCGTTCGAGATTATATCTTCCAAACTATTATTTAGCCCCTCTTTGTTTTCGCCCAAAACATGTACATCTGATTCCAAATCGTTACTATCCTCGCTGGCTTCAATTACGGATATAGACCCCTTATGGGCAGCATTTAAAGCAGTTTTAGTAGCGGCTGGCTGCTCCTCCACCTGAACAATCTCGCTGTTAATAATTCCCATAGCGCTTTTCAAGTAGTTTGTAATTGGTGCTGTATTAGCCATGGGCTTCACTTTTGATGTTTTAGCCAGTTTTCTCTTCCCCATTTTTGTTAGAAGTAACACAGTACAAGAGGGAAGAATAGAAATCGTCTTACCGGCAATGCATTGCGTCGAATCAAAGAATTAAGGGAGGCGGCCCAGCGGTAAACAAACAAAAAAAAAGAAACAGCAATAGCGCTACCTTGCGCTTCAGAAGGTAAACTAACCCGGCCTCAATTATCCAGGTCCAGGGAGAAGGGAAAGGAGCACAGCGCGTCCTCGCGCTCAAAGGAAGGTAGACGAAGTCCACAATTCAGCGCTACCGGAAAAGAGAAAGGAAAGCAGCGCGTCCTCACGCTTAATGGAGGGATTCACGGCAGGAACAGGAACAGAGAACTTCCCAATGAGCTCACACGAAGTTCCAAGATCACAGGCAGCACTTTCCAGATAACAAGCGAAGGGAGGAAGGGAGCAACTCTGAGCTGCCTGAGTCGCGATCTCACTGCTCCGACGCCGGCGCCATCCCGGTTAGCCCCGCAGCTCCGCCGATCAGGCTTCGAGACTCACAGCAGCCCTTGACATTAACAGGAGCAGTGGACGGATGCCAGCGGTACCAGCGGCACAGACTCCACAGCAAACACCGGTGCTCACTTCTCCAGTGACTCAACGGTGACGGCAACCGTTCTGCGTCTCAGCGCAGAGTTTCTGCTCAGCTCAGCTCAGCGTTCAGCTCAGCGTTCAGCACTGGATGAACTCGATTCCGTGGGTCCGCTGTGACTCCATCCATCATCGTGTGGTGTTTGCTGGATATGTTCAGGACAATAAACTTTTATTTGCAGGGTGAGTCAGAGGGGTCGGCTAAAGGTGCAATTTAGCTGCACTGGCTCCGTGGCTCGTCTTCTTTGAACTCGGAAGGTCCGGCCGTTACTCTCTCTCTAATCTGTGGTAGCTCCTGCGCAGAGCTGCTCAGGCCGGCACTTCAATTCGAGGCTGGCAGGACAGAGAGCTTGGAAGGCCCGGGGCCGGGCAGTAATCGAAAATGCTCCGTTCAGGGTGAGACAACTAGCCGTTGATTTAGTAAAATCTACTGCTTGGTTCTTTTCTTCAATTCTTAACATACGTAAAGAACAGTACACGCTGCTGCGACGTGGTTGTTCCTTCAGTAGGCCCCAGCCCGCCAATCAAAGTGCGCAACAGCAGTTGCAGAAGCCAGTGACACGCCCAGCCTATCTCATAACCTTCTCCCACCATTGCAAAGACTCAGGAAGGATATCGCCAGATGGAAATCGCTTCCCCTCTCTCTATTGGGCAGAGCCGCCCTTTTTAAAATGATGTCGCTGCCCAGATTCCTGTATGCCCTACAGAACACTCTAGACCTAGTCCCCACAAAATATTTCAAGGAAGTAGAGGGCCTTCAGAGAGCTCTGTTGTGGGAAGGAAGGCCATGCATAGCGCTCAACAAGCTGACATTGAACTGGTATGATGGGGGCATCGGCCTTCCTGATATCAGGAAATATTATTGGGCGGCTCACCTGGCAGCCATTAATCATGGCACCTACGGCCGTCCCGAAGACCCCGGCTATGCCATGGATAGATGGCTTCTCCCCGGTGGGAGCTATAATAGGGCTCTATATTCACGACCTACACGATGTACTCTAACAGGCCCCACAAAACACTCCATCCAGATTTGGCATGACGCCACCAATGCACTTGGGTGGGGTAACAGGTTGACATTAGCTACCCCACTGCTGGACTCTGAGAAACTTGGCAGACTCTGGAGATCAAAAGGCTTTGATAGGTGGGACCTTATCGGCATTTCGCGTGTCAGGGATGTTTGGGGGAAGGGTGACATCAGGCCATTTCACGAACTGCAGAGGGAATACGAACTGGCAGGGACCGAATATTTTAGATACGCTCAGGTGCTCCATGCACTTCATTCTCACATACCGCGGGGCTCTGATCCTCCTGACTCCTCGCCGCTGGAGGACAGGATACTGGACGGTCACTTGCCAGAAAAAGCTATTTCCTTAACATATATAAAGCTAATAAACAACATGGAAGACCCCCTACATCCCTTGCGGGAAAAATGGATAAGAGATGGGATCGAATTGGACGATGAGGACTGGCGAGAGGCAGTATCCTCCCCTAGAGTAGTCACCATCCCTGCCCGACTTAGACTGGTCCAACTCAAAATCCTTCACAGAGTGTATGTTACAGGCCCCCGTCTTATGCATATGGGGAGGGCAGGTAATGGAGAGTGCAGGAGGCGCTGTGGGCATCTGGGAACTTTTATGCACATAATCTGGGAGTGTGCATCCATCAGCTCCTTCTGGAGTAGGGTGCATGATATCATCAATTTGGTGCTCTCTGTTAGTCTCCTCCCGGAGGCGAGACGATGTCTATTAAATGTTTGGGAACCAACGGACTTGAACATTCATCAGACACAGTGGGTCACACTAGGGCTCATGCTAGCAAAACGGAACATTGCACAGTTATGGGGCACTACGCAACCACCCACAATCGAAGCTTGGGAAAAAGATCTCGACTGGTGTATGCACCGGGAGAAAACAGTATACTTGGCCAGGGGCTGCCCCAAAAAGTGGTCCCGTATATGGGGCCCATTGAATGCACACCGGGGAGAAATATGTTCACCTCCTCGTTCTATCGAACACGATGATACACCTACCCCGTGACATTTTCCTTCCATTCAATGATGTACCATGATTCATGTTGTATTACTGCAGTGCTTGGATGTTTTGAATCCTCTGTATTACCTCTTATACCGATGTATGTTTAATAAAAAGATTTATAAAAAAAATAAAAAAAATAAAAAACGCATAATCCAGTTTCCTTGTTGTGTGTTCCGTAATGCATTTGTTTCTCTTAAATCACTGAGTCTGTTTGAGATTGAAGGTATGATTTTTTCTACTTTTAGATAAAGCAATTATTCGTTGATTGTTCTGTTATCATCAAAGGAATGGTTTTATCCCCGACAGAACCATTGTTGTTATTACATATGGGAACCTAACAGGGCACAAAACAGTCACTCTCAGACATCCAAGGGGAGCATGTCACAACCTCAAGACCTGCTCTAAGTAAATATTGGTATTTTTAAAAGTCAAATTTTGTGCAGGACTTTCAGATATCAGGAGAATGGCTTTAGGTGAATGTTATTTATCAATGAAAGAGCTGTTATTGATTCGTGGTATTATCAAAAGCGGAGCTTTGAGTCAATCGCAGAATTGACTAAAGTGGAGCTTCAAGTGAGTCTGGATATTATCAGGAGCAAATCTCTGACTGAGTTTTGAGATTACCAATAGCAAAGAAATTTAAACCTGAGATTTTCTAAAGCAGAGCTCGAGTAAACCTTTACTGTCAGAAGCAGAACTCTTGGTACTATCAAAAGCAAACCTTTGGATCGTGTGGAGAAAAGCTTTAAGTGAATCCGGATTACCAGCAGCAGAACTGGGTATGAATTTGAGTAGTGTTAACAGCAGAAGATGTATTCTTGTTTTTGTTAGAAACCAAGATTATTGTAATTCTGTGTTACCAGGAGCAGAGCTCTGAGTGAATCTCATTATTATCAGGAGCAGAGCCCTAAGTGACCATGGGAATGACCAGAAGCAGAGGATGCAAGAGCTGAGCTCCAAGAGAAGAGCTCTTGGTTAGTTCATTGTCAAGTGCAGATCTTTGAATCCCTATAAATTATTAAGAGCACAACTATAAATGAGTCAGTGTGTTTTCCATATCAGAGGAATAACTTATCATATCAAACAGTTCTTGTATAGTGCGGCTTATCACCCGTGAGGGTATCCAGGCACTGAGCTGCAGGAGCTCACTCAAAGAGCCAGGTCTTGAGTCTCTTCCTGAAGTCTGTTGATGATGGTGCAGTTCGGAGGTGGAAGAAGAGAGGGATCCAGGATTTGGGGTGAGGTAGGTGTCATGGTTCTGGTGAGGGCTTGGCGCTCCCCGAGTGACTGCGGTGTGCATGCTCCTACAAACACTTGGAAGCCGGATTGCCTCACTTCCGCCTAACATACAGTCAGCAGTCTAGTTTCCGCTACCGGAAACCTCCTCCACAACTCCCAGCGCATCCGGGGGAAACCGCATAACTGCCTCGGTTTCCTCCCGGCTCTTCGAATTAATGTTCTAGCCGACTTCGGATGCCAGAACCTGCCTCATCCGCTGTAAAGGTATTTCCGAGCCCGCACAGGAGCGCTTGTTTAGTATCTACCTACCCTGATCTTACTCCTGTTTCCCGCTGCCTAGTGCGCCCAGTCTTCTAATTTGGGTGTTCTCCTGAGAGACTTCACCGCGCAGGAGCGCTTGTTTCTGATTTCCGCGCTGGAGCACTTTTTGATTGGGATTATGTTTTGCTGCGCAAGAGCGCTTTATTTTGGGATTATGTTTTAAAAGCGCAGGAGCGCTTTTTGTTGTGGGATTGTGTCTTGGAGCGCAGGAGCGCTTGCTTGGAGTAACACTTCTCCGCGCAGGAGCGCTTTGGGTTTGCCTTGCACTACATCGAACAGGAGCCCTAAGTGTTACATGTACTTACCCGCGCTGGTGCGCTGAATCTCTTTTCTGTTTCTCCTGATGACTTCTAGTTTTTTGTGCTTCTATTAACAAGGTGATTACTGGTTCTGAATGTGTGTGTATGAGGAGGGGTGGGTTTGTCTATGCCTATAGTAACCTAGTGTCCCCTTCTCTTCCCTACACAGACGGTGCTTCATTGAACGGTCCCCAGAGTGAGAGAGGTCCGTTACTCAAACTTCTGAACACCATCCCCGTCATCTTTAGCTTCCTTCCCTGATCCCACTACCATCCTGGTTAGTGTTCACTTCCCTACTAGGGTAAGGTGGGAACGGTGACGGTTTGTCATTTCGTCTCTGCGAGAATACTTCACAAGCAGAAGGTAAGACTTGTGGGGTAACCTGACAGAATTCGAAGCCCAAGAGATATCTCTCGCCCGGACGACATGAGCAATCCCGAGGTCACCCTGCAGGATATAGCGGCCATGCTTACTAGCATACAGGCGGAAAACCACAGCTTACGCCATGACATGACGGTCTTACAGGACCAGGTGGCGGCTGGGGTAACGGGTCCTTGGGGCCCGTCTCCTACGTCCAGGGTTCGGCGGGAGGGGTTACTGCGGCCCCCCTTGTTCACATTTGGGAGCGCTCCCTCTTCTCAGGAGAATGCCATACAGGTTATAGCCCCACACCCCGTACAATTAGCACCACCCGAACGCTTTCATGGCGAAAGCGCCAAATATAGCATATTTCTTCATCAGTGCCAACTACATTTTATGGCCCGAGCGACTGCTTTCCCGGACGACGCATCTAAGGTTGCCTTCATCTTGTCCTATATGGGAGGTGATGCCGCCCTGTGGTCCATTTCCTTGGTGGAGAACGACGATCCCATGCTATACAACCTCGAAGCATTCAAAGAAACAATGCGACGGATGTTCGCCCGTCACACCTTTGTCCAAGCCGCAGATAATGAACTGCTCAGTTTGAAACAAGGCAACATGGACCTCCTTCATTACATCACTACCTTCAATAGACTAGTTATTGAAGCCCGTTGGCCTGAAGACAAGAAGGTGTCCGTGTTCTATAGGGGGCTACGCGACGAGCTGAAGGACCTGATATCACAGATGTCCGAACCGCCAGAAGAAATAGGACCATTCATCGATCTGGTGGTGAAAGTGAACTACAGGATACAGGAGCGGAAGACCGAGAAAACCAAAGGAGGAGACAACCGGTTCTTGGCCATAAAAGAAAGAACCAAGGAAGAATTAGCTCAACCCTGTGATATGCCGGAACCAATGCAAATAGGCGGCGTTCGGGGGCCCCTTACCATCGAAGAAAGAGAGAAAAGGAGGAAGCAGAATCAGTGCCTGTACTGCGGCAAGAATGGGCACTTCGTCAGAGAATGCCCAGTAAAGCCTACCCGAACAAGAGGAAGGAGACCTTTTGCCTTCTCCACGACCAAAGGAGACAAGTCGGGAAACGGGGAAACCCAGTAGACCGAAGGGTCCAACTACTGGGTTCTTCGTCCAGAAAGACAGCGACCCAAGCCCGTTTCAGTAGTAACCATCATTTGGTCGTAGACGTAGCCTTACGAGCACAGACAGGCCAGGTATGGCAGGTAACCGCCCTCCTTGATTCTGGAGCCACTGGCAATTTCATCGATACCCAGTACATGAAAGACCTAGGTATGGCTACCGTACAAAAGGCGAAACCTGAAACCGTAAAGGCAGTGGATGGTACGGACCTCACCTCCGGTCTTATCCGGTTCCAAACCGAGGACATGGTAATGTCATTTGACAACAACCACGCAGAAACCATCGTTTTCGATGTCATTGATGCGCCCCAGTTCCGACTTATACTTGGTCTTCCGTGGCTGGTCAACCACAACCCACGGATCCATTGGGCATCCAGAATCATGACCCTGGATTCGATCCATTGTGGCCGTTCCTGTTATCCCCAGACGGAGTCGATCGGGGATCAAGCTATACAGACCCATGCTCTGCCCCTGACAGGAATGGGTATGGTTACTCAGGAACACATACCGGAGGCATACCTGGACCTAGCTGCAGTTTTTGACAAGAAAGGGGCCAACACTCTCCCTCCTCACCGCTCCTTTGACTGCAGAATAGACCTGGTACCTGGTTCCACGCTTCCTTGCAGTAGGATCTATTCCCTTACGGAAAAGGAAAACGAACATCTCCGCTCCTACCTAGATGAGTATTTACATAATGGGTTCATACGCCATTCCAGGTCCCCGGTGTCCTCTCCTCTTTTCTTCGTGTCCAAAAAGGAGGGGGACCTTAGGACGTGTATTGACTTCAGGGCGATGAACGCCATCACCGTAAAGAATCGGTACCCGTTGCCTTTGATATCTAACCTGTTGGATCAGGTAAAGAATGCCTCCATATATACCAAGCTAGACCTGCGTGGAGCTTATCATCTCGTCAGAGTCCGGAAAGGTGATGAATGGCAGACCGCGTTTTGGACCAGGTTCGGTCTTTTCGAATACCAGGTCATGCCTTTCGGACTCTGCAACGCTCCCGCGGCTTTCCAATACTTCATCGATGAGGTATTGAGAGACTTCATCGATTTATATTGCATAGTCTACATCGATGATATTCTGATTTTCTCACAGTCCACTGTGGAACACATCCAACATGTGCGTACCATCCTTCAACAACTAGGACAACATGATTTGTATGTCAAACTGGAGAAAAGCGTCTTCCACACCACGGCCGTAGAGTTCCTGGGTCATATCATTACCCCTGCTGGTGTCAAGATGGACAATAAGAAGGTGGAAGCTATCTTGCAATGGCCTCCTCCTAACACCGTGAAACAAGTTCAGAGGTTCCTAGGATTTTCTAATTATTATCGTCCTTTCATTACAGGCTTTTCCAAGATAGTCACTCCCATCACTAGACTGCTACGCAAGGGTGTTCCATACAGTTGGGGTACTGAGGCAGACCACGCCTTCCAGGAACTGAAACGAAGATTCACCACGGCTCCCATCCTGATACACCCTGACTCGGAACAGCCATTTATTGTGGAAGCTGACGCCTCAAAAGACGCTCTGGGGGGAGTGTTGTCGCAGAGAGACGTTGGAACAGGTCTCTTACACCCTGTGGCGTTCTATTCCAGGAAGCTACAACCAGCCGAACGCAACTACACTGTATCGGACCGGGAACTCCTGGCCAATAAGACCTCGTTCGAGGAATGGCGTCACTACCTGAAGGACGCCAAACACCCAGTTACGATCTATACGGATCACAGGAATCTGCAATTCCTCCACTCAGCCCGTGCCCTTACATCCAGGCAATTGCGTTGGACCCTGTTTTTTAACAAATATGATTTTCACATCACGTACCGACCCGGCAGGGAGAACGCCAAGGCCGACGCTCTAACCCGCCTTGATGAAACCGACGAAAACAGGTCCACCGCTGAGCCAGTGTCTATCATTCCCGAACACTGATTCCAGGGTGCGGTCCTTACGTCTGCCTTTCTTTCCCAGCTACGGGACGACATCAACCAGGCTGATCCGGCTACCATGGTGAAAGATCGTGAAGGGCTGACCTCACAGAACGGACTCTTGTTCAAGGGAGGCAGATACTACCTTCCTTTGGTGACCCACCAGCAACAAGCCTTGTACATGTGCCATGATCACGTTCTGTCCAACCATCCGGGACATCATAAAACCGTAGCCCTATTGCGGAGACACTTCTGGTGGCCTACTCTGGAAGCCGACGCACAGGCTCATGTGGCTTGTTGCGCGGTGTGTGCCCAAGGGAAAAACATGTCAGGATCCTCAGTGGGGCTGTTGTGCCCCATCCCTGTTCCTCCTTATCCTTGGCACACCATCTCCATGGACTTTGTTGTGGAATTGCCAGCCACCAAATCTGGTTATACTACGGTACTCACCATCGTCGATCACCTCACCAAGATGGCTCACTTCGTACCACTGAAGAAACTGCCGTCAGCGGCGGAGCTGGCGGTGGTCTTTCTGCACAACGTGGTCCGACTGCACGGCATACCATCGGTGGTGATAACGGACCGGGGTTCGCAATTCGTGTCCAGGTTCTGGAATGAGGTGTGCACAGCCATGGATATGGATGTACGCTTATCATCTGCGTATCACCTCCAGACCGACGGTCAAGCGGAGAGGACGAACTACACCATGGAGCAGTATCTCCGCTGTTTGCTGTTGTCGGTGGAAAAGGAATGGGCGGACGTGTTGTGGATGGTGGAATACGCATATAACAATAACGAACATTCAGCTATTGGCATGTCTCCCTTCTATTGCCTCCAAGGGCGGCATCCACGTACGGCGCCATGGGAGGCGCCTATGAACTGTCCCTTGCCCACGGTTCAGGAGTATCACGCCATGCTCCGCACTCTCTGGCAACAGGCTAGGTTTGAGCTGGCTAAAGCCAAGGAAACCTATAAGCAATATGCGGACAGTGGCCGAAGGATGGTACCTGCTTACAGAATGGGGGACAGGGTGTGGCTTTCCATACGTAACCTTAACGTGCACGGCCCTAAGAAGCTTCTGCCCCACTTCGTGGGTCCCTACTCCATTGAGAAAGTGATCAATCACGTTTCCATGAGGCTCACTCTGCCCCCTCACTTGAAGGTGCACCCTGTCTTCCATGTGTCCCTCCTGCGTCCTGTTCACCCTGACTGCCTTGTCTCTTCTCCTCCCTCTCCGGTCCTCCGGGACGATCACGTTGAGTATGAGGTCAGGGCTATCCTTGCTTCCCGTCGCACCAGGGGTAGGCTCTTTTACCTGGTGGACTGGTTGGGGTATGGTCCGGAGGAGCGGTCGTGGGAAATCTTGTCTCATGTGCGTCATGCTCCCCGTGTGGTTCGTGCCTTCCACCTTAGTCATCCCCTTAGTCCTCATCCTGCCACCCCTGTGTGAGGCTGTGGGTGTTGGGTGGGGGTTCTGTTTTGGGTGGGGGTACTGTCATGGTTCTGGTGAGGGCTTGGCGCTCCCCGAGTGACTGCGGTGTGCATGCTCCTACAAACACTTGGAAGCCGGATTGCCTCACTTCCGCCTAACATACAGTCAGCAGTCTAGTTTCCGCTACCGGAAACCTCCTCCACAACTCCCAGCGCATCCGGGGGAAACCGCATAACTGCCTCGGTTTCCTCCCGGCTCGGCGCTTCGAATTAATGTTCTAGCCGACTTCGGATGCCAGAACCTGCCTCATCCGCTGTAAAGGTATTTCCGAGCCCGCACAGGAGCGCTTGTTTAGTATCTACCTACCCTGATCTTACTCCTGTTTCCCGCTGCCTAGTGCGCCCAGTCTTCTAATTTGGGTGTTCTCCTGAGAGACTTCACAGCGCAGGAGCGCTTGTTTCTGATTTCCGCGCTGGAGCGCTTTTTGATTGGGATTATGTTTTGCTGCGCAAGAGCGTTTATTTTGGGATTATGTTTTAAAAGCGCAGGAGCGCTTTTTGTTGTGGGATTGTGTCTTGGAGCGCAGGAGCGCTTGCTTGGAGTAACACTTCTCCGCGCAGGAGCGCTTTGGGTTTGCCTTGCACTACATCGAACAGGAGCCCTAAGTGTTACATGTACTTACCCGCGCTGGTGCGCTGAATCTCTTTTCTGTTTCTCCTGATGACTTCTAGTTTTTTGTGCTTCTATTAACAAGGTGATTACTGGTTCTGAATGTGTGTGTATGAGGAGGGGTGGGTTTGTCTATGACTATAGTAACCTAGTGTCCCCTTCTCTTCCCTACCCAGACGGTGCTTCATTGAACGGTCCCCAGAGTGAGAGAGGTCCGTTACTCAAACTTCTGAACTCCATCCCCGTCATCTTTAGCTTCCTTCCCTGATCCCACTACCATCCTGGTTAGTGTTCACTTCCCTACTAGGGTAAGGTGGGAACGGTGACGGTTGCTCATTTCGTCTCTGCGAGAATACTTCACAAGCAGAAGGTAAGACTTGTGGGGTAACCTGACAGTAGGAGAAGGAACGTCCTCCAGTTCGGCATTGACGAAGGCACTGCAGGGGGGTCCCCTCAGCACAGTACCCTGGCTTGAGAGCTCCTGAGTGAGTTCGCAGGAGGACTCCTCCATGTACTTTGCAGGGCCCCCCCCCTTAAGGTTCATTAAGCCACTGATGTGAGGTGTCTGAGCGAGGGCGAGGTGGACGGAGAGGAGGTTTCTGGGTGGTTGGTGGAAGTTCAGTCGGTGGTTCATGTATGCAGATCCTTGGTCATGGAGGGCTTTGTAAGCGTGGGTCAGAAGCTCTTCTGGATGGGGAGCTAGTGGAGGTCTCTCAGGTGTTGGGTGATATGGGTCCTTTTGGGCAGGTTGAGGATCAGTCTGGCTACTGTGTTCTAGATCGTCTGGAGTCTTCTCATGAGTTTGCTGTTGGTTCCTGCATAGAGTGTGTTGCCGTCATCGAGTCAACTGGTGATGAGGGCCTGCATCACTGTTTTTCTGGTGTTGATGTGTAGCCATTTGAAAATTCTACAGAGCATGCAGAGTGTGAGGAAGCAGGCTGAGGAGACGGTGTTCACCTGTTGTTTCATGGAGAGTCCGTTGTCCAGGATGATGCTGAGGTTGCGGACATGGTCTTTCGGAGTGGGTGTAGGGCTGAGTTCCGATGACCACCAGGAGTCGTTCCAGAGAGCGATGTGTCTGCCGAAGATCAGCACTTCAGTCTTGTCCGTGTTGAGGTTCAGGCAGCTGTCCTTCATCCAGATTAAGACACTCCTCATGCAGTTGTGGAAGTTGGTTTTCGTTGTGGTGGGGTCCGCTGAGGACAAGCTGGGAGTCGTCAGCATAGGAGATGATGTTGATGTTGTGGTTTTTATGATGTCTTCTAACAGCGTCATGTAGATGTTGAAGAGGGTAGGACTTAGGGATGAACCTTTAGGGATGCCGCAGATGGTACACTTGGAAGGGAGGGAGGTGGATGCTCTGGGTGCGCCCCTTGAGGAATTATGCCATCCATCTGAGAGCATCTTTTTTGATTCCGATCTGGTGTAGTCGGCCGATGTGTGTGTGGTGGGAGGGTGGTGTCAAAGGCTGCGGAGAGGTCGAGAAGGATCAGGGCGACTGATTCTCCTCTGTCGAGTAGTGTGAGGATAACGTCAGTTGCGGTGGTCAGGGCTGGCTCAGTGCTGTGGTTGGCTCTGAAACCTGATTGGGAGGGGTGGAGTAAATTGTTTCTCTCCAATTGTTCGGAGAGTTGGAGGTTGATGGCGTTCTCCAGGACTCTGGTTGGAAACGGGAGTAGTGAGATGGGGCGGTAAGTCTGGAGATTGGTGGAGATTGCAGAGGGTTTCTTGAGGAGGGGTCTAATCTCTGAATGTTTCCATACGTCGGTAAAGGTGGCTGTGGTGATGAAGGTGTTGAGGATGGTGTTAAGCTGGTGACTGATCTCGTCGCTACTGAGGTTGAAGAGTCAGTAGGGGCATGAGTCGGTGGGTGCTCACATGTTGATGGAGTTTATTAAGGCAGTAGTGTCTGGTGTGCTGACTTGTTCCCATGAGGGGAGCGGTTGGTCGTTGGCTGTATTCATGTGAGTGAGGATGTCGATGCTGAGGAAGTCAGGGGATTGGGGATCCACCGACCTCCTTATTAGAGATATAACTTATTCTGGGTGTAATCAAAAGAACAGCTCTGGTTAAATCTGGATATTAGCAAAGATACCTCTTTGAGTATGAATGTGTGTCAGCAGGTACAGAGCCCTGTGTGAGTCTGGCCATTATAAGGAGCATAGCTATGAGGGAGTCTGTAATATCAGGAGAAGAACTCTTAAAGAGTCTAAGTATTATCAATAGTAAATAGATTTGCTTATCATCAAGAGAGCTCCGATGAGTATGGATTTTATAAAGAGCAGAAAGAATTCTGAGTGAATCTGTATCATCAGACGTTCTCCCAGTGAGTTTTGGTATTATGAGGATGTAGGAAAGTAGGATCTGCTTTTATGGTTACCCCCACTTTTTGCCTGGTGCTAAGCTGTTTTTGACTAGTCTGACTGGGGTCCTGCTAATCAGGACCTCAGTCTCTCTGCTTTCTCCCTTAAATTGTCATGTTCAGTACTTGGATACATCCCAGATTGGATACTGGGGTACCCTTATCAGTCCCTAGTATATAGTACTAAGGTACCCAGGGCATAGGTACCCCAGAGGTCCCCATGGGCTGAAGCATGTATTATGCCACCCATGGGAGACCATTCAAACTGTAACTACAGGCCTGCAATTGCAGCCTGTGTAAGCTGGTGCTTGCACCACTTACGAAAGTTATAGGTTTCCTATATCTAAGGTCACCACTTAAAACCTATGTCACCCCTATAGCAGGCCTTATCAATCCAGAAGGCAGGGTGCTTGGTTCTAAGTGTGAGGGTGCCTCTGCATGAGCAGGACACCCCTACAGCCTACTGAGTCCATTCTCCCGGGTTGTAAGTGAAGCAGCCATATACTATACAAAGGGGCACTGCGTAATTACGCGATGACCATCTCTAAATTGGCTGCAACGAATCCTATCATGTTTGGTATCAAACATGTTGGAATCATAACTCCATGTTATGCTCTCAGTGTTCCCAGGTACCAGTCTTCTAGACCCGGACAGCACAACATGGCTGCTGCCGACCAGAGACACGAGTCTGCCCTCCTGCTGCTGAGCCAGGCTCAAGCAGGGGAAGGCAGAACAATAGGTATCCTGTCACAGGGACGAGTGACCACCTCCCAGACAGGATTTAGTGTAATGGGGCCGGGTGGGTGCGCTTGCCATCGCCACTCAGTCTGCATGAGGGGCACATTTGGTGTCCCCGTGCATAGTCCAGTTCAAACCAGCTCTGGGAGCCGTTGGCTCCCGCTCTGGTGCGAAACTGGACAAAGGACATGGGAGTAACCTCCCCCCTGTCCAAACCCTCCCCTGGGAGGGTCCACTGAATCGTCCCAACCCTTTCCTTAGAGTACTTAAGAGCTTACCTGTGGGTGGGTCCCTAGATTTGTCGTGGGACAGGATTCAATTCAGACACCACTTCAACTTCGACCGTCTGGGCACCCTGGACTTCGCTGGACTTTGTTTGGGCTCGACTTCGTCCCCCTTTCAATCTACTGCATCGTCTGTGCCTGTGCACCATACAGGAACCTTCCAAGGCCTATGGGCATCCAAGACACCTGAAGGAATCTCCCTTGAAGTGAAAAAGTTACTTCCCTGCATCTGCAGGCACCGCAACCAAGCTGACCGCTCTGCTGAGCCTGAGTTCCTACAGACTCTGAAAGGTTCTGCAACACAGGTGGTAGTTCTCCACAGCTCTCGAGGCCTGCCCTGTCCTCTCACCAAGTTTGAGGCCAGTATCCCTGTGGTAGCCGCAGGAAACGAACCCCTGTCCACAGCGTCGACTTGCTGTTGCAAAGGCTTGTTGGCTTCTTTCCACCAAGATCTTCGGGCTCCAAGTAGCCCCAACCTCAGGCATCTCCAGTGACCAGAATCTTCATCCACACCGCATTGCTTGCACTGTATTCTGCATCTTTTGGTGAGCTACTCTAGGTCCTCTTGCGACTCCAGTGCCTCCAGCCTGTAGGTCCTGTTGAGGGTCACCTTTGTTTCTTTTGGGCTCCCCTGATTGCTCGGGGCCTGCCCTGACTCCCCTACTTTTGGTGAGTCCCCTGGACCTTGCTGGTCCCGACATTGCACCTTCTTCAACATCCACGTTGTTTGCATTTGCCAAGGCTTGTTGGTGCTTCCAATGGACACCTACCCCTCAGCACTCGACATCGGACGTGAGACAGCTCATGCATGGCTCCTGGTCTTCCTCAGCATTGCCTGGTCCTCACAGATGCAGAGTCAAGGTCACCGTCAACTCTCCTGCAACACCCGACATCGGTGGGTATTCGTCTTCCAGATCTCCTTGTCACTACTGAGTGACATAGACTCTGTCCCCTTTGCTTGCAGGAACCTCTCAACCAGAATCCACCTTTAGATTCCACCGGACACTTTCTCCTTCTCCAGCAGCGGCACTTTCCTGAAGTCCTCCATTGGGTTCGACTGTGGTTTCCGACACTACTTCAGACCTATGCACCCGGCTTTCCTGGTGTAGGCAGGGCAGTGCTGTTGGCGCCCTGTGCGACAATGTTTGTTGGCGCCCCCCCCCAATGACCACCTCCGCCACGGATTCCCTCACTACCACCATTTGACAGTGCCCCTTAAGTCTCCATAACCACTGTCTCTTAGATTTATTTCGTTTAATAGCGCCACTCATACCAGTTTTAGGTGTCAGAACACTTTACATCACACAGGCATTGCACAGAGACAATCAATCATCAGTGTGTAAATCAGTATATAGGAAATGTTACATAAGACAGAGGCCTACAAGGAGTAGGAGTCACATTTCATCCATACTTTTAGGCAGTATAGTTAAAGAGTCCTTGGACTGGAAAAGCACTATTCAGAATTTAAAATGTAACACCATAGTTAGGGGTTTTCTTTAATAATAAGAATTGATTTCTACCCAAATTAACCCCTTTTGCAATATTAGGACAACGAAAGACTAGGCAAAAAATATATAGCTCTAATATTTTCCTTGCAGTTTGCATGCAGCTCTTTGATTGCAGTTAATAGCTCACTGCTCTATATTAGGATTTTAACTTATAAACTGCAAGTAACAAAAGGATCTCTGACAAAAGCCGTAAACCATTGACCAATTTATATTATATGCACTTTGTGATGTGAATGGGACACGTTCTTTGCAGCAGGCATATTAACCCTCTGCGCTATGATGAGTCAAAGCTTTCACTAGACAAAGCTCCAGTCTCTCTCCAGGAAGAACATTAATCACCGGAGTTGTCATTTTTATTGATGCCTGAAAACTGCTAGGAGAATGTACACTGCATCAGGTGCTTTTAAAACGATGGATATGGCGCCCCCACCGCAAGTCAGCGCCCGGTGCAGTGGCACCGATCGCACCGCCCTAGAGCCGGCCCTGGGTGTAGGTAACGTGCATACTGGGTATCTACGGGTGAGGTGGCTCTCCAACCTTCTATCTTCCACGGGGTTTCTTCAGGGTCCACTGGGAAGGGTCCTTAATCTTTAAAAATCCAACCGCGACTTACACATTGACCTGTACGGAGAACGCGGTCGTGTTCTCACACTGCACACGCTCTCCTTGGGGTCTCTATCTACTCACCTTGGGTGGTTCCTTGGGTCCCCAGCACTTCTACGTACCCTCGGCACTGTCTTGACCCGAGTCGTGGTTCTTATACCACTTTCTTAGTATATGGTTTGGTCCCCCCCTTGGGCCCACTTTGTATTCTGTGCTATTTACTGTATTTCTATGCAAAGTATTGTGTGTATTGTGTTTATCTCTGGGTAGGAGATACCTAAACGTGTTAGAGAGTATTATATAATACTTACATGTTTTTATAAATTCCTTGTGTAGTTCTTTTCCATTTAATCTATACTATAAGATTGCATTCTGGTAAAACAAGCTGCTTTACACTCCTTCTGGACTAAGCCTGAAGGCTGCTCTCCACAGCTACCACTTAGAGAGCTTTCTAAGGTTGTCTAAGACCTTGTAAATCACCATAAGGTTGGTCTGGGCTGGTGTAGGGTGCCCACTTACATTAGTGGACATCATATACAAGGCCAGCCTCTTACAGAGGACATAAGCTCTAGGTTAGAATTTTTTGAGAACAGATTTATGAGTGATGTTGCATATTAGCAAGAATAGGCAGCTTTAGGGATCATCCAGATAGGATCTCTGAGGTAATCATTGATATCTTTAACAATTGGTCTCTACTGTAGTATGTATTATCAAGACCAGAATTCTGATTGACTCAGTGTTATCAAACGCAAACATCTGTATGAGTCTAGGTGTAACCAAGACCCAGGTCTGAGTGAGACTTGATATTAGTGAAAACAAAACTTGAGGCTCCGAGTTAGAATATTACCATGGGCAGAATATGGAGTTGGTCTGTGCAATAACATTACCAAATCTCTAAGCAAGTGTGGATCTAATTGAGCCTGGGTGTTATTAAGCGTAGACGAACAGAGCTCTCGGTGAATTTAGATATTATCAGAAACAGAGCTTTTGGTGAGTCAGAGACAATGAAGAGCCAAGCGATCTAGTCTACACATTATCAAGAGCAGACCTTCTAGTAAATCCAGGCGTAACAAACAGCAGAACCCTGGGTGAGTTTGTTATCAACAATTGCAGAACTCTGATTGAGTATGTATATTTTTAGGAGGGTAATTTTGAGTAACTCTGTGTATTATCATGAGTGAGTCTAGATAGCATCAAGGGCAGAACTCTGAGTGGGCTTGGTTAAAAACAAGGGAGTACCTCTGGGTGAGTATGAGAATTAACTGCACTTAGTTACTCTCTGGAGTGGAGCAGAGCTCTGAGCAACTTTAGGTCTTATCCAAAGAAAATCTCTGATATACTCTAGGTATCATTAATAACAGATTGCTGAGTAATAATAGATTTCCATTTCCTTTTTTTTCAAACTTGTTTTATTGTCATTTTATAAACGAATATTTCCATTTTCAAGAGGTGAAGTCTGAGTGGCTCTGTGTTATAAGGAGGGGACATCTTGCATAAGTCTCTGCTGCCGACAGCAGGCCTCTAAGAGTGCGTTTGCTGGCATTAGAAGACGGCTTTGGGTGGTATCAATATCGAAGCTGTGGGTAAAACGAACCTGGATAATATCAACAACAAATCTCAGGGTATTATCAATAGCAGATATCTGGGGGATTCTAGGTACTTTTAAGAACATAGCTGGGTGTCAGTAACATATTGTCAAGTGGACTTCCGAGTGACTCTGTATATAATCAGAAGGACAGGAATTTTACAGTTTCATCACAGACAAGAACAGTAGTATGTCATATGCCCACTCTACTAGAGGTTGCAAAGACTGACCCCTTTATTTGCACCAGCGTACATAAAAAGAACAGGTATAACCTGAAGTACACCTTTTGTCTACACCCTAATAGGTATGCCAGTCTTCAGTGATACTCTTCATGCTTACAGCTAACAAGGACAATTATTATCCCAAAACTTTATTTCCGCTCACAGTTTCACATTTTATGATGACCAGTTATCTATGGACCCAATATTTTGAGAGGCTTTATCACATTGATCACGAGTACTTTATGTCATAATCCCTATTGGATGCATATTATTTTTGGGCCAGATATTCCTCGCACAGTGGATCATGTGATGTTTGATCTACAACACTGTATTTCAGATGGCCTTTACTTCTCCTGGTATCATACTTATTAAGACTGTTATTTCTGCTGTGGCTCAATGCTTCAGATGAAATAGATTTTGGCAGTAACAGCATAATACTCACTGTGTTTAAAGGGCTCCCACTTGGAACCAAATATATCTGATTGACATCCAAGTGTTTTTAAGTAGCAGTAGAATATTTCTTTGGGGGATTTTGTTCCAGCAACACTATGAGCCGCTGTGCCATAGGGAGTGGCTGGAATGTTGTGTGTAGTTCGGGTGGGAGGGTGAGAGCGTTTGCAGTAATTGTCATACTCAGTTCTCGTGGTGTGCACATGGGGAGACTGGAGCTGGCACAAAAATGCTGGAAGAACAGAGTGTGTGGCGGAGTAGCAGCTGCAGCGCAGGAACTCCAAAGGCCTAATTCACAAACTGCACTCTACAAAACCTACTACAAAGTGCTACTCACAAACTAGACTTTTGTAGTAACTTACACTTTTGAGTACGTTTACTACTTTTCCATATTCACAAGCTGTACTTTTGTATACCGACATTGTTTTCTATAGGGAGGTATTGCAGTACCAGTGGTTGGCCATGTGTAGTGCTGGAGTTACTACAAAAGTGCAGTTTAAGTGTAAACTTACTCAAACGTATAAGCTACCCTTGTGAATCAGGTCCTAAGAATCTTAATAGTCTCAGTGGGGCAGCAGAAGTTGGCAGAAGCTGGCAAATCAAGTTTGTGACTCTGGTGGTCCACAGCAAGGATGATGGGGTGCCAGCACAGCTCTCATAAAAGAGACACTGGGGTGCTACATCCACAGGTGAACAAGGCTGATGGCTCAACAGTGTCAGATGCCGAAGGGGAGCCACCACAGATGGGCCATACTCCTGGGTGCAACACGATGAGAATGAACAAGCACAGGGCGGGAGGAACAAATCCTTGGGCAATATGCATCTTTTGTGGCTACCTTTCCTGATACTGGACTCCTAACCCCCCTAACATAGGTGACAGTGTCATGTTGGCTGTAATTGTTGTAAGGAGAATATGGAGAGCTCTGCTCTCATTATCGGCAGTCTTGGGTCGAAGTGGGCAGGGGATGAAGCTCTACGATTTGGCAACAATTTTCAATATAAATTTTCTTCACTGCAGCATAAGGAGGACGCAGCCAGGCTAGCACTCCCCGCCTAAACAAGGCAGGTTCTCAATAAGCCATGGAGACTACCTCCTCCTAAATCCGGTCACAACAGCAGTTCTTTTACTCAGTAATGGAGTATGTACGTACACCTTCAGGGAAGACAGCCAAGTTTCCTTCCTCTGGTCCATTCCTTTCTCTGTGCATGTGTTAAAGTAAATATGAATTTCGATTCTGGCTCAGTGAGTCAGCTTATATTCAGTTAACTCAAATACAAACCCACTCATCTACATTTGCCTTCATGACTCCTGCTCCCTAAACTCCTCTTCTTAAACTTCAATTTTTCACAACCCAACTTTCCTTTGCACACACAACTCCAATGCATGGGGGCACCCAAATAACAGGCCTGACTCACCACAAAAACCACAGCCTCTTATAGCCTTTCCGCTCCTCCAAAAGGGCAAAGTGGTGGATATCCTTCCTCCCTTGGAGAGAGGGACTACCCACAAGACCTCAGGTACAAAAAGCCTTTCCCTCCCCAGGGAATCCATCTGTCCTCTGTGGCGTGGAAAACCCATGAAGCACCAGAGACTTTTTTTAGAATGGGCGCTACATTTGTGAGGATTCCATGAACAGGACCTGACTCTCTCAGCTACACTGCTTCTCATAGCCTTTACCCTCCCCTATAGGGGTGGGGCAGATATTAAATGCCCCTGGACATCAGGCATCATCCTTTTTGTGTTTTAAACAAAAAAATAGCTACAGAGTGAGATGCTGCGCATTCTTGCACATGGTGTCCCGCTCGCTAGCCTCTCCTTACCATCTGCCTTTCAAGCCCCACAGGGGAGCACATCAATGGTCTTACCACCTAATCTTCCCTCAGCATGAGTCTCAAAATGCACCTTAGACACAAAGTATATTTTTTTGTGTGAAATGAACTAATAGAAACATAATAGTGACAGCAGGTATCCTCAGGAAGATGTGCCCTGCCAACCATTTGCACTCCATCTTCTCTGAGGCAAGAGGATCAGTGGGACTTACCTCCCATTGTGTACCCTGAGATTCACTAACTTTGCAAGAGCTGTACACCATGGCATTCTGTTTGTCCCACCTGTACACAACCCCCAACTATCCTACACTTCACTTTGTGAAAATAAGACCACAATTGTCAGGGACACTTGAGCCGCAGTGAAGAGGAAGAGACCAGAACTGCATCCATGTGCAGAGCAATTTAGATGCACGGTTTGCCACTAAGGTTTGTCAAGTGGAACATCTCTAGTTTTTTGCCTTAGGATTAACTCTGAAGATGTAGGTCTTGAGTGCATTGCACAAGCATTTCACAATCATACCGCTGTGCAAATGTCAAATACTGAGGAAAAGCGCCATTTAGTCACATTTATGAAGCAGTAAATACTGCAATTTAATGCTAAAGATAAATGCCCTCTCATTTTTAAATCACACATACCCTCGATAAAAAAAATTACCACAGCTGGGATACCTATAAGCAGACCCCAGAACAGGGTAACGGGCTGATAGCTTGAGTATGTCTGTAGCTTTTGGAGGTTGTTTTTTAACAGAAATTTGGCCAGTGGGATGGCTTTGGGTTTTGGCACTGGGTCGGTTCAGCATCTAAGGTTATCTTCCAACATCACACATTTTTTAAACCTAGAGACAAAGGAGAACCTAAGGAGGTGTCACTTGTGTGGATCGTGCAAAGTTTCCTCATACATAATACAGTATAAATGTCAAATATTAAGTCCAAGTGCTATTTTATCACATCTATGTAGTGGTAAATACATGAATTCACCGCCAACATCAAATGTTCTTCCATTCTGTGTTTCCTAATCCCCCCAACAGCTGCCAGTAAATTCTGGTGTTTGCTGTTATATAAATGTGAGGAAATCGTGTTTTTATCCAAAATCGTGTTTTTATCCAAAGGTTGACTGCATGGCATTCTGGGTAACAAAAAGGTGGTGGGATACACACCCGCCACACCAGCCTAGATTCCACTAGCTCTCTTTTTCAGAGATGTCTGGGGTTGGTAGACTTCCCTGGGTTCCGACAATCTCAGGCTCCCATAAACCAGCCATATCCATGGCAAATTGGGACAATGTTTGCCCCTTAGCAAGCAGGACTGGACTGAGAAGTCTGAGCAACGCTGGATGGCTATTTCCCGAGTGGGCCGAGCTGGAGGCCCATGAGTGGCTGTGCACACTATGAATGTCTACAGATGCGCCTGCTAGCTCCAGCATGCATTCAGAAGGTAAATGGGATGCAGTACCTGCAGCATAGTGTCCTGCTCAATGCAGCTTCAAAAAAAGCTTTTTACCTTTAGAGATGGTAAAAGTGAGGTGAACACTTGCAAAACCTCAGTGGTCATCACGAACGACATGAAAACATTTCCCAGAGAGGCTCAAAACAAAAAACAGCGCCCTCCCAACCACACATCGTAAATGGTGTAGCTTTTTATTCATTTTTTGTTGTTTGATCTGTTTATTAAAGATTTTTTCTTGTTATATGTACATGAACATCAAAAGACATACCATCATAATACTTATCATACAGAACCAGTAGGTAGGTAACAAGTCCAAATCGTAAATCAACAGCTCGACGGCTTGGTTACGTCAATTAAATTATGTACAACTGGTGACGACACTTGGCATATCCCATCACTCATATAACCTCCTCCCTCCGTCAACAAAGCAGTGCAATCACGTTATGGTACATTATAACTCAACTATGCAATACCCGTCAAGTACATAAGCACATCACTTATGGCTTCACTCCGCCATATCACATCAATCTGTTTATGCAATCAAACAATTTTATGAAAACCACCTAACGTGGAAAATGCTATCGGTAAGGGGAGGTTAGGAAGGGAAACAAGAGCCGCACAGAGGTGGGAAAGGAAACACGAATCCCATTTGTCACAAAACAGGAACCTATCGACTATCATATGGATGCACAACATGACTGCCGCAAGAAATGACCATTCAGTTTGGGGTACAAGGGACTTCTTCTATACCTCAGCGCAAAACTCGGGCCATAGGTCTGCCCATATATAACACATTATTATTCCGGAGTGGGAACATCCAATGGGTCTTTCGGCACCAACAACCCCTGTAACACACACAGCATAGCACTCCATGCAGCAGAAATGGGGAATTTACGCAAACCCAGTGTATCCCCCCGTACCAGGGAACCCGCCTCAGCCCTCACCCAGTTCAGCATGGATAGGAACCAAGCCTTCATCGGCGGGGGCTCCTCCGCCTTCCACCTACGGGTAATCAATCGTTTGGCCACAATGAAACCCAGATCCAGAAACCGGGTGGAATCTTTGTGCTTTTTGACTCTTGGAAATACGCCAGTAATACATATCTCCCATGTCCGCGGCACCCCCCTAATCCATGCAAGTGGCCAACGCCTCAAACACCCCCTCCCAATAAGCATTCAGATCGGGGCAGGACCAGAGCATATGTAAAAGATCGGCATTCGCCAACTTGCAGGGTGTCCTGTCTATGAAAATATCGATTTATTTTGTCCGGGAGAGATATGCCCTGTGGACAATGTAGAATTGGATTAATCTAAAACTGGCGTTTCTGGGGACCTGCTCGGGACTCTCCAGGACCATAGACCATTCCTTTTCCGAACAGGGCCTCCCCCGGTCTGCCTCCCACTTAATTTGCAACGGCATTAAGTCCATTAAAGTATGCTCCCATATCGATTCAGCAAGCCACTTCACTAAGTGGCGTCCCGTACCCATAACGTGTAGGTATTGCATTAGGAGATGCGTCGGAGGCTCCTGCGCGATGTCTCCCCACCAGCGCCTCATCGCGGCCGTCCAGGAGGCATAATTTAGAAATTGGCCTGGGGAAACCCCGTCTTCGTCCGTGATAGCGAGGGACGGTCGTAATGTACCCTCTTCGTATAGGTCCCCTAGGGTAGTTATACCAGCCCTCACCCAGTCCGTAAGGTCCACACCCTGTACACGTTCCTGTACGGTCGGCATACCTAATATGGGCACAACCGGCGCGTAAGGTGTGACGTGTCTAGTGAGACGAAGCGCTCTGCTAAAACACTTCCGCGTCGTCAGGACCAGTAAAGGAAGTGGTTCATTCGATCTGTTACAAGGATGGAATAGGGAGAGGATCCTGTCCAGAGAGTATGGAGGGTCACGTTCCGCAGAGTCAGATAAATGTAGTTTCTCCACCCATTTCGCCACCCACAGGATTTGAGATGCCGGGAAATAATGTTCTAGGTTGGGTAGAGCCAACCCCCCCTTGAGCGAGGTAGGTACAACTTCGCCAGTGCCACCCTGCACCGCGAGTTATTCCAGATGAAATCCCTAACAATCCTTTCCAAAGAGCGGAAGAAGGACACGGGTAGGTAGAGCGGTAGATTAGCAAAGTAATAAAGGAGACGTGGTAACATGACCATTTTGATTAACTCCACCCTACCTATAACCAAAAGGTTAAGCGTCTTCCAGAACTCAGTCTGAGACTTAAGCGCTGTGACCGGCCTCGTGATGTTACCATCCATAAGGTCCCGATCATTATGGTAAATGCGGATCCCCAGATACCTGAACGCCACCGGCTGCAATTGTACTACCGTCCCGTCCACCTCCCAACCCGGATCTTCCGTACGAGGATTAAAGGGGTATAGGCAAGATTTGCCCCAGTGCACCCCCAGCCCAGACAGAGACGCAAAAGACCTCAGTGCGGCAAGGATGACTCGCGGGATCGCCTGAATATCCTTAACGTACAACAAAATGTCGTCCGCATAAAGCGAAACCACATCTGTGCCAACCCCAAGACGTATCCCCCATTCCGGTGCCGAATTTCGAAGTGTCATTGCTAATGGTTCAATCAATAGGGCAAATATCAAGGGGGAGAGGGGGCACCCCTGGCGAGTCCCCCGCTCTATCAATATAGGGTCAGTGAAGAGAGTCCCGAGCCGCATCCTGACAGTAGGAGCCCCATACAGTAATCTGATAAGGCTTAGAATGTACGGCCCAAATCTGAATCGATGGAGCACAGTAAACATGAAGGACCACTTGACCGTGTCGAAGGCCTTCTCCAAGTCCAGCACAATACAACCGGCCGTCGGCCACTCCATTGTAGCACAGCGAATCACCCGGAACAGCCGCCGAATGTTAAGCGACATGCTGCGGGCCTGTACAAACCTATTTTGGTCTTGGTGAACCAATTGAGGGATCAAGGGCGCTAACTGATTTGCCAGGATGCCCGCTAAGATCTTATAGTCCCCATTCAGGAGCACTAAGGGGCGATATGCCCCTACTGAGGTGGGGTCCCTACCTGGTTTGGGAAGCGTGATCAACGTAGCTTCCGTCATTGAGGTTGGGAGGGCAAAGGTCTCAAGTGCCTCCAAGTAAACCTTAAGCAGCTGTGAGCTTAAGGGGTCAGCATATGACTTATAAAATTCATGGGGAAAACCGTTGGGACCTGGAACATTCCCAGATGGCAAAACCCTCATCGTGACCCTAACCTCGTCCAGCGTGAGCGGGGCATCTAGATCCATCCGCTGTTCCGGCGACAGGGCCGGGAACGGAAGTCCCTCTAAGAACTGCTGTATCGCCCCCTCCGGGGCCTGTTGACCAGATTTATAAAGCTGTGTGAAATGTGCGGACAGCTCACTGTGGATTTCTAATTGTGTGTGCCGAAGTCTTCCGTCCGAAGAACGGAGAGCCATAATAGGCCCACCCGACTGTTCCTGTTTAATCAGCCAAGCGAGAAGAGGTCCCGAACGGTCCGCTTTAGCGTGCACTGACGGGGAGTGCGCTGCAAAGTTGAGGCAGCGCTGCCGGTCCAGGAGCTCCGCATGTTTCTTGCGCGCCTCCTCCAACTCGGCAATCCCCCAGCGTCTACCACTGCCCTAGACTCCAACGGCAACAGACGTCTTTCTACATCAAGCAGATCCAATGCCACCTGCTGTCGCAGCCCGCAGCCCAGTCCCAAACACTTCCCTCTCAGGGTGACTTTCATAGCCGCCCACTCTACCAATGAGGAGGAGGCAGTCCCATCATTAATCGCAAAGTATTCCCCTATAGCCTCTCCAATCACCTCCCGAGAGATCGAATCCTCAAGCATGGCCAGTTGGAGCCTCCATGTAGGGACTGCCGGAACCCCACCCTCCCAGGCCAACACAACACAATGAGGATTGTGATCGGAGTGTGTGCGCCCCCAATTCTCCGATTTGGAGACATATGGAAGGAGGCAGGGGGACCCGAAGAACCTATTGAGCCGAACGTGTAGGTTATGAGGCACTAAAAAGAATGAGTACACCCTCTCCCCCAAGTGATGATGTCTCCAAACGTCAACCAGACCCCAGCCCCGTGCCCAGCCATTCAGCACCGCAGAGTTGGTCGTGGCGGCCGTGCCCCTGAGCAGAGAAAGGATCTGTTGGTCCCTACATCTAAGACACTGTTAAAATTCCCACGCAACAACCACAGGATCTCACACCACTTCCCCAGAGCAAGGGACAGCTGACCAAAAAACTGGCCCTGATCCACATTCGGTGCATACACATTTCCCAACAGTATATGTCGTCCGTCCAGTTTACCCTTTACCAACACATACCTGCCCTCCCTGTCCGTAAAAACCTCATCCATGGCAAAAGGTGTCCCAGGGCGTATCCAGATAAGAGCCCCCCCTAGCAAACATGGAGTAATCCGTGGCGTATATTTTACCCCTCCACCTACACTGTAAGCGGTTAATCTCTATTGCGTTTAGGTGTGTCTCCTGCAATAGCGCTACTTGCACGTTATGACGTTTTAGATAGGAGTACACTGCATACCTATGGGAAGGAGTGCGGAGACCCAGGACATTCCAGGTAAGTATCACGTGACCCATGGCAGAGCTAAGAGAAGTGAACAACAGTGAATAGCAGTCCCCACCACTCAAATCCCGATAATTAGCAGTCGGGCATGCACAACAACAATTCCAATGTCCCTCCCATAGACTCCCGCAGCAAAAGGGAAATGGGAAAAACCAAACAGGGAAAGAAGAAACCTTAAAAGGGAAACCCCCAGAACATTGAGGTATCGTCCAAACAAAACTACAGTAACCTAGCCGCATGCCCTACTGGCCCCTAAAAGATGGGGAGAACAGGGGGTTGCGCAACCATGCAGGGTATGCTCCCATAATCCCCACAAAGTCAACTAATAGTGCATTGCCATAGCATATTTCCGAAAGTCAACAACAGCAACCCCCCCAGGACGCAGAGACACTCCAAGCATACCAACTCCACCCCATCCGGATTCATGCTAGCACACAGACATTAGAAACATTAAAAATCCCTTCCCCCTCCCACAGCAATTCAAACAACAGCACACAGAAGTGTAATTTCAGGACAGCCATTTTCATACGATACCATCCGCCGTCTGGGGTGTAACGTCTGGCATTCTCAGGGACACCTTATCCGATGAGTCCACTATCGAGGAGCCCTCCCCCCCGAAGAATGAAAGGAAGTGTCTACTTTGTCCTCCGGCATCGCTGCGTCTGCCATCTGCTCCGCAATACGAACCACCTCATGCCACTCCCTACGGATCTGGTCTGGGCCAGGCACCGCCGCTGACCCTAGGAACCGCCTTCCAGACCGCCGCCACCGGGATCCTCTACCACCTGCTTCCCCAGACCATGTCGCAGTAGTGCCCGTGGGTCTTGGGCCAGAATACTGACCCGATGTCTCCAGCCAGTCCCAAACATCCTGAGGAGTGTCAAAGAACCTGGACTTCCCATCAGAGATGACACGGAGCCTGGCCGGGAACATCAACGAATAGGAGAGATTGAGCTGACAAAGCTGACGTTTAACCGGCAAGAAAGACCCCCGCTGGCGCTGGACTTTCATTGTGTAGTTCGGAAAGAACAACACCTTGGAATTTTCATATTAGATGTCATCCAGTTTCCTCGTCTCCCGGAGGATCACATCCCGATCCCGGAAGTGTAGTAATTTGAAGATGAGGGGCCGTGCCCTGTCACCTGGGGCCTGCTTCCTGCCTGGGACACGATGCGCCCGTTCTATGGTAAAGAATGGGGAGAACTCTGTGTGTGGTAAGATGGTTTTAAGCCAGTGCTCCAGGAAGGCGATCGCATCCTGGCCCTCCGCACCTTCCGGCAGCCCAATCAACCAGACATTGTTCCGCCGTGAGCGGCCCTCTGCATCCTCAATGCGATCTTCAAGATATCGGATCCGAACCTCATGGGCATTCTACTGTTTTTCCTGGAACTCCGGGGCGGGCTTCAATTCAGCCACTTCCTGTTCTACGGCAGCGACCCGATCCTTCAAATTCCGGTAGTCAGCATGCAGCAGGTTGAGGTCCAGAGCCACCTTGTCCAACTTGGCTTCTATGGATGCGCTAGAGCGCTCAATGGCCTGTAGGATAGCATCTAGGCGATCATCAGGAGCCGTTCGCTCCCCCATCTGCTGCGGTGGATCAGAGTCGCCAGCACCCGCCGCCTGCGAGGAGGCCCTCGACACTGTCCCCCTGGTGCCTCCCATTCTCCCGTACAAGACCAGGCACGTCCGCTGTACCACCAACCTGTCCCACGGAGGCGTCCTGCAGCACCTCTCGGCCCAACAATAGTCCTCTCCTCCGTAGATCTCGACTGCAGGCCTCGCGCCGCTCCTACGTCGCTCACCTCCACAAATGGAACCAGGGGGCCCCCTCCTCGCACTCCGCAGTCACCGGAGCACCGGGGCTCCATGCCGCCCCTCTGATTTGTAGTGCGTCACCACTGCACTCCTGCGCCGAATGCTCGTGGCCAAGTGTATCCAGCTGCGTCACACACGTGCTCCCTCTTACAGCACGCTCCCAAACAATGCCACCGCTTCTTGATATGGACCTACCAGCTCGGCCAGTCAGGGTGGCCCACACCTGCACTTCCCTACACACACTGGATGTCCGATCGTGGGCCACCAACCCAAACTGGCTCCAGTCAGGCACCACCGTCCATCCTATGGCTCGCTTCAGGCCTGCCAGGCCCTCCCACCACTATGTCTGCCTCCGGGCAGCCCCTGGTACCACCTCACCGTCTTGTTGGGGACTCATTGGGGCCTCACTCCACCAATGCTGGCTCCAGTCTGCTCGTGGGCACCTCTGCACCTTTCCCACCAGCAGTCAAGGGGGCAGCGTTTATCCCAACTGGGCTGCTACCGAGCTGCGCCTCACTCTCCCCAGATCTCCATAGGCTGGACCGCTTGCTGCCTGCTGATATTCCGGGACAGGACCCTCCGCGCGCCGCCCCGCACCACCTTCCTGCGGGGGCTCGACGTGTGCAAATATCCGGGCCCGGGAAGCGGGGCCCAGTCACAGGCGTTTCACCCGGTCGATCGCGGCCGCGGCTCTTCCACCGCTCACCAGTGCTCTATTGTGTGCAGCAGAGGCCCCGGTACTCACGGGCTGATCCACTCGCTACTTTCCACGACTCAGGGGCTGACTTCTCTATTTCTCCGCCTCGCACCCCCATCCAGTGGGGGCACGGCATATAGCGATGTCCGGGTCCGGACGGCGAGGCCCAACCACAGGCGCCCCTCCCAGCTGATTAGAAGCGCAGACCTTCAGCTGCACGCCCGCACTCCGCTGAATAGCACGGACAACTTGCCCTCCGGGTCCCGCGTCAATCACTGCTGACCCCCGGGGGGTGCACTAGGGCATCACCCACTTCCCGATGGTACCAGATGCCGGCAATACAGGAGAAGTATTCTGGATTAAGGAGATATACGACGGAGCGTTCTCAGAACGTGTCTGCCATGCTGCCCCTGCAGACCACGCCCCGTGTAGCTTGTTATTCATGTGACTAAGTGCTCCAGTGCACCAAATAGAGGCAGTAAGCACTACACAAATGCTACATTAAAATAGTTACAATACAGATAAGCAACTCTAAACCAGTGGGAGCATCTCCAAAGTCTTTAATGCAGTCTGGCCCATCCAATGATCTCCAGCTTGAGTTAAGACCTGTTCAACCCGCTCAAAAAGTCACATGACACAGTCGGGATTTTGACCAGGTCCTGTTCTATCCCATATACCCACCCAAAATTATTGGGTGTCATTTTTATAGGCGGGAAGTATGGTAATGAAGGATTGTTAACTTTCGCTACCAGCAAATTCATTTTGCTGAATTTTAGAATTCATATTGTGAACGTTCACAAGAAGATCATGTTGACCCTAAAAAGCAAAAATGAAAATATTAGGCCTGTAGTAAATCAAAGTTTATTCAATCAATATTATTTCTTGATCTGTTATTACCTTGCAGAAAGGACAATCTTGCATCTGTAGTAGATTTATTTGTAATTCCAAGTTAAAAAGAGGATTCTTTAGCTAAACACGTGTTGGCTGAATTCATAGTGGAATTTGAACCAACTGTCGAATTTTTGAAATTATGAAGGAATCTGAAGCTTTCTGACTTGGAATTAGCAATAAAACATTTACAGAAGACTTTCAGATTTGTGACTGTACTTTCTACAGGATAATAACAGATCAGGAAACAATACTGATAGAATGAACTTTGATTTTCTAGAGACCTAATGTCTCACTACCTCCACTTCTGGAGTTCTTGCCAATTCGCAAATCATACTGAGGAAGAAAATGGTGTAGGAGGTTGTTTATTGCACCATGCACCTAAACTTAGTTACTCTGCTTCCATAAACTAAACCGGGGTGTAGCTGCCAATGGTGCAGCAGATGCAGTGCCACAGCAGCCCAGAGGCCTTAGGGGCCCACTGAACCTTGTTTCTTTTTTTTTGATAATCAAATTTATTGAATTTTTCCCAAGAACAACAATACGTTGGTAGCATGACAGACACAGTAATTAAAAGCATGATAGACGATAAAGACAACAAGGATTCGCAAGGCATTGATAATGTGAATATAGCACCTGATGACGAGCAATCACTTATCCGGCCCATCTAACCCCTCAAACGGGCAGTGAGTTGAACCATTTGCCCCATATTTTAACAAAACGTTCAGGGCATCCTCGGGCCTCAAAGATGGGTTCTTCTTGGGCTCCACACCAGTCCACCCCCCGTCTCCATTGCCGCATCGTAGGTGGCTTGGCCTGGGACCAGAGCGCAGCAATATCACGCTTTGCCACCGCTAATGCCGTTCCCAGGAAGCGCTTGTCAGACCGGGATCCATTAAGGCCATCAAACACCCCCAGGAGCAGGCGCCGTGGGTCATGGGGGACCTCCCAGCCTAGGGTCTGTGTGAGTTCACCTTCCACCCCTGCCCAGAACGGCGCAAGGGCGGGACACTGCCACACCATGTGGTAGAAATCCGCCGGGGCGTGGCTGCATCGCGCACAGGACGGGGAGGGCCGCATACGGGCGCTATATAAGCGTGCTGGGGTGAGGTACGCCGTGTGAAGGTAGTAGAGTTGGACTAGACGCAATCTGGAGGAGGTCGTCAGAGTCTTGTGAGCCATAAGGGCATCTCTCCAGTCCGCGTCGTCTAGGGAACCCAACCAACCCTCCCAGCGGGTACGAAGCAGGTCCAGGGATGCAGGGCCATTGTTCACCAAGGATCGATAGATTCGCGATACGCCCCCTCTACCCAGGTTTCCCATCATCACTTGGGCCTCTAGGGTGCTAAATTCGGGGAGGGAGGTGGGGGATGGAATGTGGGTGTGGAGGGCATGTCTTAATTGTAAATATTTGTAGAACTGGGAGGAGCGAAGGGAGTAGCGGTGCTGTAAATCTGCAAATGATCTGACATGGTCCCCCGCCCAGACATCCCCCAGTAGCGAGATCCCGATGTGGTTCCACCGACGGAAGTCCTGGAGAGCCGAGACCTCTCCCAGCCAAGCCCCACACCACAGAGGCGTTTGCCTAGTAAGTTTACGATCCCACTTTACGTGGCGCAAGGCAGTCCGCCAGGCCATTAGCACGGCTCTAGTGGCGGGGGGAAGGGTCTGCGGCACAGGGCTTCCATACAGGTAGGCTTGGATTTGAGCAAAGTCCATTGATCTGGTTTCCACCCAATACGCCGGGTCGGACCAGCCGCCCGCGAACCAGTCGTGGATCACGATTAGCCTCGTGGCCAGGTAGTAGAGGTGAAGGTTAGTTACTCCCATGCCCCCGTCGTAGGGGGTATGCGGCAATGTGCTAGGGACAGTCGTGATCTCCCTCCTCCCCATAAGAAACGGGTGAGTACCCCGTCCAGTTCCCGAAACCAGCTGCCCGGGAGGTGGATGGTAATGTTTTGTAAGGTGTACAGGAAACGGGGGAGGACCATCATTTTGAAAAGGGCACTTCTGCCAAGGGGTTGAGGGGAAGAGATTGCCATTTCCTGAGGTCTGCCTTGGCCCTAGTGACCAGGGGTGTAATGTTCAGGGCCCATTCAAGTTCGGGGAGAAGAGCAACCCATATCCCCAAGTACTTAAATGACTGCCTGCGCAGGGGGATAGTCGTCTGCCAGTCGAAGCATGTTCGTGTCGGGTGTAGGGGAACCAATGTGGACTTCGCCGGGTTAAGTCTAAGGCCGGAAACCCGTTCAAAGGCAGAGAGGGCGTCCAAGCATCGCGGGCCGGAGCTTTCTGGATCTGCCAAATAAAGGAGGACGTCATCGGCATACAGGGCGATCTTATCGACCTGATTCCGGTCCCAGGTCCAACCACGGATGAGGGGATCTTGGCGGATGAGGGAGGCCAGGGGTTCCATTGCTAATGCAAAGAGAAGCGGTGAGAGTGGGCAGCCCTGTCGAGTGCCCCTCTGAATAGGGAACGCCTCGGACAGCACACCATTAATGAGGACCCGTGCCTTGGGAGCCGAATAGAGGACCCGGAGAAAGCGCCGGAACGGGGTCCAAAACCCATCCTCTCCAACACCTCCTCAAGGTAACTCCAGTCCACCGTGTCGAATGCTTTTTCAAAATCTATGAATAGCAGTGCCAGATACGGGGTGAGGCGGTGGCGGTGTGCGAGGGCGAGCTGGAGGCGGCGTATGCAATGTCGGGTACCGCGGGCAGGCATGAAGCCGCTTTGGTCTGGGTGAACCAGCTCTGGTAGATGGGGACGTATTCGTTGGGCCAGCACAGTGGCAAAGATCTTAACTTCCGTGTTAATAAGGGAGATGGGGCGGTAATCCGCGCATTCAAGGGATGGTGGCTGTGTCTTCGGGATGACTACGATAGTGGCCATATCGGCCTCCGGTGGGAAGGACCCCTTGTCCACTACGTGTGTAAACAGTTCCGTCAGGTGCTGGCCCAGTGTGTCCTGGTAGACCGCATAGTATTCCTGGGGGTAACCGTCGGGCCCGGGTGTTTTGCCGGTGTGCAGTAATGAAATCGCTCCCTGTATCTCCTCCAGGGTAAAGGGATTATCCAAGGCTTCAGAGTCTGCTTGAACCTTGTTTCTTATTGTATTTATTAGTTGGCCAGCAGTGAGTGTGCCCAAATACCATGCTTGTACCCACACCAATGGCACCCTTACTATGCCACTGAAACTAAAATAAATAACTTCCAACTTTTTTTAACACAAAAAATTATTTTCTTTCCGCTTTCTCGTTCTTCCCTGCTCTCAAATATCGTCATTTTGCTAGTTATATCTGTCATGTAGTCAGAGTTCGAAGTGGACATGATTGGAGGGTCAAAATGTGCCCATACTTTTTAATTTCTGAAAAACTGTTCCCCTGCTTTTTGTTAGAAGACAACTAGTCCGGACGGTTAATTTCGATACATTTCCAGAGTTTAAATGCTTCAGCTGAAGTGTCATTCAGGGAGTGTCCAGGTGCTGTGAAACCAAGAGAGAGGCAAACAGCTAAACAAGCCTTCTCACCAGGGTGCCTGCTGCCTAAAAAAATGCAAATGTGGGCAACTGGTTAATCTGCAAATGTGAAGGGTGCTTGGGAGCCGTCCTGGCTTTAATTGATGTAATCAGTTAATGCTTTGTGATCACAAAGATGTATTCTTTTTGAGTGGTAATGCAAGGGAGCTATCAGCTGAGCTGTGAAGTGTGTGCTTTTAATGGACAATTATATTATATTATAAATGCATTATGTACATTCTGGGCATTACTAAAATATACATTTTGGAGGCAGCATTTTATCTTAAACCTTTTTGAAAAATGTGTAGCAGTCTATTTTATACAGTGTGTAATGTAAGTTTAAAATAATGACTTACATATTCACAGTGGCTGTCACAAACTGGGACCTTGTAGCACTAAAAGTACACAAGTCACTATTCTCCACTGTACCAACCAAGATTTAATTTGGTGGCTCTCTGGGTACACACAGAAAGAACTCTGCAGTGCATTAACAAATAGAGGTTTCATAATGTACTATTTTGCATTTCTCACTGATTAACGGAAGCTCTTTTTAGGTCTCGCGCCTAGCGTTGCAGTGCGCAGCACTGCTCGCGCAGCGCGAGACCTTTAGAAAGGGCTTCAGAAAACGACCCACACGCTCGTGCGTCTGGTTTTGTTTTCGGAAGCCCTCATTGGCTGGAGCGTGCGTTTTTTTTAAAAAAACGGCACGCGATTGGGCAAAGGCGGGCGCATGTCCCGCCTTCGCTCCTCCCATTCCCGACGGTGGCCAGAACGCGCAGCAGCGCGCGTTCGCCTCGCTGCCGCGCTCCCTGGCCCCCGCTCCTCTGTGGTGCGCGCGCACCACTGGTTTAGAAGTACAGCCTCCCCTCCCTTCCTGTTTTGCAAGCAGCTTCCTTCGAGGATCGGACACCCTTGTTAAGCCTGGTAACAGCATGCCATGAGTGAAAAAGATGATTTTCTTGTGCCAATTTTGGTTGTGACACCAGTATTCACGTTTCAGGAGAAAACTGCATCACAGTTGTGCTTGAGTTTGCTTTTTAATGTCGCAGGACCAGTACTTGCCCCAGAATTGATTTCTAAAAGCAGCTTGCAGACCCCAACAACCGCAATGAAACACTCAGTCTGAACCACGGCTCGCTTTTCGGATTCCCTTCTTGTGACCTGTCTTTCTCTTGCACTGCACATAGTCAGAGCCCTGAGGAGCGCGGCGATCTGCCTACAAGTAACATGCAGTTTTCTTGCCACTCTAGGATTTGCAAATGTTGTCAACACGTCCTGTAGTAAAAAGCGCTGTGATGCCATAACTATGTTAGACAGTGCTATGCAAAGACAAATGGCATAAAAATATTGCATCCGTAAAGATCTCTTCCCTGAAGGAACGTGGCACCTGATAGTGAAGGTTCTGGGTGAGGTGCTTTAAGACTGACCATATGTTATATTAGCTCGGAACGCCATCCTTTATCTAACGCGAAGCAGCCACGCGCACCCTTCAGTGAGTGCAGCAAACTTAGGCAGCTGGCAGCGCATTCCGACTCTGAGGCAGCAGGACCCGCAGACAGACAAGGGGAGGCCGCGTTTATATGCACCGGCAGCAGAGCAGGGAAAGGGAACCAGTGACGGCAAAGAAAGAAAGAATACTTTTAGAAGGGACGGCAACGGCGAAAACAAAAGGATTTGCAATGAAATAGGTGTCGCATTTGCGAAATGTTGAGTTATTGGCATTGTCATTTACAATGCCAATAGCTAAAACGTGCGTAAATGCGAAACCTATTGCATTGCAAATGCTTTTTTCGTTGGTATCCTTTCCCAGATGGCAGAATGCGTTCTTGGAAAGGCTAAAAAAACATTTGGCAAAGCCATAGGTATCACAGGGGAGACCTATTAGCTTTGCAGATGCTTGTTAACAAGGCTAACACTATCAGGGCAAATGTTTCACCTTATTAGTACAAATTTGACACCCAAATACAGTTACTAAGCAACAGAAAGGTGACCAGCGAACCGTTGAGAACGGCCTTTTGCTTACAGTAGCACGTGTCGTCATGTTTCTAGTAACATTTGCTCCGTTTGAGTTTGAAAAATGTTTTTAACAGCTGCAATTATGCAGCAGATGATTGATTGTGTGCAAAATGCAGCAAATCCACAAAGCGCTGCAGCCGCATATTTACAGTGGGTCTACCTAGATTTCACATGTACCACGAACAAAGGTTATACTCTGATCACCTAGAAAATATGCAATACTTATAGATCCATTCTGAAGGCATGTTTGTATACAATCCAAACGATGGCATGGGGGTACGTAACACATTTTAAGTAAAAGAGGGTAAGAATTGACTCAAGCAAACGTGCAATCAAGCAAACACATTTGTCCCAGTGAATGTATATGATTCAGTGAAAATATATAGCTAGACGAAAATATACTTTCGCAAAAATGTAGATTTGCAGAAACAAGTACATTACAGTGTTATAGTAATTATATAGCACTTCATACCCCTAATGGGGTCGCAAAACGTTCATATTTGCATCAGAGTCCAGGGAGTCCTTTAAGAGATCATAATGAATCTGGGTAATGGTTTAAGATAGACCACCGTGTGAAGTGTTAATTGAAGTGCATGACGTTTGATAACTTATTCCAAACATGGCATCATTGTGCATATGGTGTTGAGGAGTGGCATGAGAATAGACACGTTCAAGCGTATGGATAACCAGCGTTTTTATGGTCAAATATAATGTAGCTATAAAAGAGACCCTTTTTGGTACTCTCTGAAATATAAGATGGTTGCAAATTACTCTTAATCTTGAAGGGAGGGAGTTCCAATTCATAGCCATTTAGGTTGAGGAATTATCCTCAAGTGAGATGGTAGGTACAGAATGTTTTCTGAAGAAAGTCGGAGCTGGAGCCTGAATGGCACTATGAGCCATGCACAATGTTTCGAAGGCAGTCGGTATAGAGAATGAAGAGCAGATGCAAGGCCTGACCAGATATTAAGCCTAAGGAGGTGTCTCACAGCTATATTATCTGTAGCTTCCAGGCCGCTTGGTGGGATGGTATGTGTCGTTTGTGTAAATTACGGTCAGATAAAAGGGCGAGGATGGCTTTTACCTATTGGTGGAATCCTAGGTAAGGGAAGAGTCCACGTGGTCGTCTCATTGTATAACAAGCATTTGCAATGCAATAGGTCTCGCATTATTAAAGTTTGAGCTATTGGCATTGCTAAATAATGCAACACCAATAGCTCAAACTTTAATAATGCGAGACCTATTGCATTGCAAATGCTTGTTTTATGTTTACTATAAGTTGCGCGTTATTTTATATGTTCCTACCTGAAGGTGAAAGACCAAAAAACAGTACAGAATATTTTGTTTTTTTAGCCATACCTTCGACCCCGCCCCGTGCTCACTGACCCAGCCCCCATTGCATGCTGCATCACAGTTCCCATACTTTTTTAATGCACTTCGATTGCTGCATTCTCTACAGTAACGGGAAGTTGTTGTCTATTCCATCACGGTGGGGGCTCGGCTCCTAAACTGACAGGTCCCGATGCTACCAGGACCGCTCTCATGCAGGAATTGCTCCTTGGCGCCTCGGGTTGCTGTGGGCGCATGCGCAGAGCGGGCCCTTTCCTGCAGGATCAGTCCATGGCAGGCTTCCCAAGTCTCTGAGCGCGCATGCGCACTGCTGGCGGGCGCTGGCAGAAACGGTGCCCCGCAGGCCAGCGCACCGAGTACCGCAACCATGGAGGACGTCCCCGCCCTGGAGAAGCCGGTGGCCGAGCTGACGGTGATGGACGTGTACGACATGGCCTCGTCCGTGGGCCAGGAGTTCGAGCGGCTCATTGACCTGCATGGCTGCGAGGCCATCGGCCGGCTCATGCCACGGGTGGTGCGGGTGCTGGAGATCCTGGAGGTGCTGGTGAGCCGCAACGCCATGGAGCCCGAGCAGCACGACCTGCGCCTGGAGCTCGAGCGCCTCCGCCTGGAGAGGGTGGAGCGGCAGGAGAAGGACAAGAAGCACCAGAAGGTGGGCTGGGGTTGTTGTGGCTGAGGGTGGGCTAAGAGGCAACGGAGGGCCCGGAAGCATCTGAAAGTGGCTTTGGCTGTGTTTTGATTGAGCTAGCGCTTAGAGGTGGGACCACGCTTTGAACTGCACTGGTAGCAAGAAGAGAACGGGGGCACCAGAGGCTGATACTGCCCCACTTGGAACGGGAAGAGGGGGGCACCAGAGGCGCAGGGGCAAGGGAAGTGCTGAAAGCATCTGTACGTGGGCCAGGAGGTGGCAAGAAGGGCGCGGATCGTAAGTGCAGTAGGGAGCACCAAAGAGTTGGACTGGGACTTTGGTGCTGTGATTGTGGAATGGGGGAGTGGCTAGAAAGACTGAGGTCAAGACCGGTGGGCTGGAAAAGTGGAGGCTGGCGGTAGATGGGTTTGACATGGCTATGACAAGTAGAGATTTGGTAGGGCTGTGATTGATATGGGCAGAACTGACTGGGCAGTGGTGGCACAGGTGCCTTAACTTAGAAACATCTGCACATCATATACTTTACTCTTCTCAATAGCGGCCCAAATCCGTGATGCAGAATTTTCTGTACAAAGCACATTTTTTCCCATTCCCCACAGATTTTTCAATTTACCGGCTGTTTTTTAAATAGTGTTTTTACCTCCCTCAAAAGCACTGCGTGTGGCCTAATTTTCGGTCAAAGCAGATATCTACAAATGGCAGAGGAGAACGGGGCAAATATAAACATTGGGCCAGAGTTGGCACTCCCTGGACACTAATTGTAAAGGGAGCTTAGGCGAGTGGCTGATTGCACTGAGCAGTGGGCAGGGTACCCTGAGTGTTTGTAGGAAGGCTTCCCCTCTGAATTACTCAGTTGCACAATGCGGACAGTTTTGTGTCCTTTGTGACTGTACGTGGCAACACAATCTGAAAGAACTCACTCGTGACCTATATTTCTTTTGTCAAACTGAAATTAAATTCAACATGGGCTGAATATAGGCTAAACAACAACAAAGTCCCAAAACATAATCATGTTTATAAATATTCACATTATTTATTTATTTTCTTTGTTATATCAAAAATATTTTTTTATACTTTTTTTCATTTCTTTTAAATATAAAATCAATGTGTTAAACATCCACAGACAATATTACATAGTTATAACATGACAGCATGTAAAACAGTCTTAACATTACTAACCCACGAGTAAAAAACCAAAAAAAGGACATTCATACACACTACCTCACATACATTCCATCTCAAGTACACTCATACCACATTCATTAGTACATATATCTGGAGGGTGGGAGACAGAAGGTTGTATAATCTCCGCGACCAATTAGAGTAACTGCATATAGCAGGATCTGAACCGCATTGGTCGACGCGCGTTTCGGTGGCTTAGAGAATGGTAGCACCACTCAGGACCTTAGCCAGATATCAGACCAATATTGACGCACCCGGGGGATACAAGTGCTGATACTCTGCAGGAGACAGGCCAGTGGCAGATACTGTCTTGTGTGGTTATATCTCTAAGTTATTATGCCACACTCTAGAAGTCTCATATGTGCTGTGCATTAAATGAAGCGTATATACATATATTTTGTCAGCAGAGTTAGATATCCTTATAAAGTAGGCTTTTTGGGATCAGTGAGTCAACATTTAGTCAACCTGCGCCAGTCCACTTCAGCGATGTGTCAGTGTGATTATTTATGAAATTGCATGGGTCTAAGCCCAGCGGTACTCGATTTGTTGGCACAAGGTCATCTGTAACTCGACAGAGAAGCGACCGGACGGGAAAACCAAGCCACTGGACGCTCTTAGTTACGAGGGCAAGCCGGGAGTGTTGTGCGAGGTGTCAGGTGTAGGAAGAAGCAGTCAGTCTGGTCATACGACACATCAAGGGTGAGAAGGATGTGGGTGAGAGAAACACAGATGCTGTTGGAGGCAGGGTGGTGGGAAGATTTGCATGAGGGAAACAGAAACTCGCCTATTCCGTTCGGCTTCATTTCTAACCATTTAGGGGTATTACAATTAAATACATACAGACGTTGTTTGATTGTTTTTCTCATTTGACATCAGTGTATACTTTGATCGTAGTTTCTACTGGCTTATTAGGTTTTCTCCACATATTTTTTCATTTTACCCTAGCAGAAAATTGACAAAACGTCCACACGCTTTCACATTTTATCCTGGAGATTTTAACTGCCTCTGGTCATGGCTACTGCTAAAGGCGAGCGACAGGAGCTGGGCTGTGGGCGAGGTCGGGGGCGAATGAAGATAGAGTGCGAAGTGGATAGTTACCAGCTTCGACTGAGGGCGAGGGGGCATGGCTTTGAGTATCAGGGATGTGAGTAGCTGTAAACAGATGCAAACACAAAACAGTTGATGGACGGAATGCTGAACAATGTCAAACATTCACCCCCAGTATAGAGACCTGGGCCTAAATCCATCGTTTTTTTTTTGCACACCGTGCCATTCCAGTTTAGATCCAGCCATATGCAAATCAGTCTTGACCTTTTCTCCCAGGTATGTCCAGAACTGGGACCCGTGCTCACTGCGCCACTGGATTCAAGCTAGCCTGGCTGATGACGGGTGATGCCCCGAAACCAGTCCCATGATGCTTGTTTCTGGTCCAGGGAGGACCTGGCTTGGCAGTAGGAGCTGGACTGTTCCCATGAGGAACAGGGTTAAGACTGATTTGCATATGGCTGGGTCTGAACTGGGATGGGGTAGTGAGCAAAAGAACGATGGATTTAACCCAGATCTTTTGCCTGAGGATGAATGTTTGATTTGTTCTGCATCCCGTCCATCATTTGTGTGTGTCCAGCTGTAAACAGAGACACAGTCAAGAACGTTATTAGCAATGCAGTTAACCGGGTGATATGACATGCACACATTTGTAAAGCTTTGTGCAGTGCTTCCTCAGTTTGTCCGCCCCCAGAGACAGCATTACACATCCTGCAGTTTATCTTTATTGCTTTAACTTTTGTGATCCGGTGGGGTGGGGTGGGGGAGTGTTTGAATCTCTACAAGTAGTTCAATAGTCATATAAGATGCTGCTTTCATAATCATAACTTTCCAAATACCCTGTTCCGCGATGCCTATTCGCCCTCACCAGGGAATCGCAAACTACCACTCAGAAACCTGTGTTGTGCCAGCAAACCAGTCATTTACCATCCTGGACATTAACACCCCGTCTCCTCCTGCAGACGTGGCTCCTATAGATTAATTTGTTTATTAAGTGTAGCGGGAACGCTTGTGACTGTGAGGGACCCGTAGGCCATTGTGGCTTTCCAGATAGGACGTGAATGGGTGGGTCCTGAGTTACAGCAGGCTGTTGTTAAGTCTGAATCCTCAATAGGCTCTTCCAAAGGCTTGGTGTCAATGTTCACAGTCCATCTGTTACATTAGTTACTTGCTTTACCAGCCCAACGTGCAATATCTAATGGATTATGGTTATCATACTTATTAATGTGTTACACTTTACCTTACGTTTTGATCCTGCTTATATCGCTATGAGGCACCCTAGTGGAAGCAGGGTGCTATACAAATGTGAAATACAATACCGTGTAAGTATGTTGATCGTGATGCTTTGAGCGCTCCGTGAGATATTTTCCACTTACACGCTTAGATTCCCCGTTAATGTTGTGAACCAGCCTTAAACATGCCCCCGTGCACGTGTGCATCATTACAATTCTGAGTTCTAACTTATGACATCCAATGAAGCTTATTCGATTGATTTGAACACAACACCTTGCTAGAACTCCTGAAACTCAGAATGGGAATATCTGGGTCTGTGCTTACCTGGTTTACCTCTTTCCTCCAAAATAGATCTCAAAGATTCAAGGTCAATCAAACCTTGCCCAACCCCATGCCAGTCACGTTAGGAGTACCGCAAGGATCTTCCCTTTCACCCACACTATTCAACCTTTTCATGGAGCCTCTCACCGAACTTCAGTCTCTCAGAGGTCCATTTCCATATGTATACAGACGACACCCAACCCTACATCAAGATCCATTCACTTGAGGACATCAAAGCTCTCAACACAACGCTACAAAAAACTCAAACATGGCTGCCCGAAAACCATTTGAAACTAAACGCCCTCAAAACCGAGTTCCTCCTAATCGCCCCCCCACCAACAAATCATCCACCATCCTGGAATGGATGAAGCACCTAACCACTCCAAGGGCAACCGCTCATTGTCGAAGCATATTAGCGCCTCCACAAATGGAGCAAATTTCCATCTGAACACACTTCGAAAACTGAAACCCTTCTTGCCAGCAAACGACTTTAAACAAGCAGTTCAGGCCCTAGTGATCCCAAGAGTGGAATATGGGGCAGTAACCTTATGCGGCCTCCCTAGGTCGTCGACAGCCCCGTTAAGAGGCGCTATCATTTCAGCGGCGAGACGCATCACAGGATCAAAGAGAACCTCTCACATATCCCCAGACCTTAGAACCCTCAACTGGCTACCGTTTGAGGCTACAATTCACTTGAAAATAGCATGTATGACGCACAAGGCCATACACCACAATTCCCCGAGCTATCTAGCTCAGAAGCTGGTACTCTCTGCTGGTAATAGAGCTTCCAGAAGCTCCAAGAATCTTTTACTGAAACCACAACGATTTGCCAAGAAAAAAACTTACAATCCGTCCTTCTCTGGAATGGCTCCCAGGATCTGGAATGCTTTGCCCACAGAAACAAGAACGAACCCATCCACTGCCGCCTTCAAAAAAGAAGTGAAAGGGATTTTTATGACCAAATTCACGTGAACTACTTACTTTTTTACTAGATGTTAATTACTAGGCTGTATTATTGAGCACCGTATTTTAATTGCTAGTTTCGTACTATTCAGCACCTTATATCTGAATGACCTATAATTGTATTCTTCTATGCTTATTTTTCTTTTTTCCATGTTTACTCTTACTCCCAATGTATGACATTTAAAGCGCTCTGATACCCGCAAGGGTCTTGTTCGCGCGATATAAAACCTTCATAATAAAATAAATAAATTTGACCTTTCATCGCCTCTGTGGTCCCACGTGCTGCTTACTGTGACTTCACTACAACTTTACTACCCTTAATGGGCCGTAGATAATCGTGGATGTATGGGGCACTGTTTTTATGAGGCATCGCTCGTGATTTGCAATGGGGAAGGAATGCTGCAGCGGGGCAGCAGTCATCTGACTGGGCAGCCAGTGTGCTTCTGTCTGCCTGATTACTCACATCAGGGGGTTTGCTACTGTGTAAGTGCAGTCTGCATTTGTACTGTCTCTGGCAGGGAATAGTCCTAGCGGACACACCCTACGTTGAGCCAAGGTTTGGAAAGCTCATCAGCCTAGCGTTGCTTTTCTGGTCCTGGTGTGGGTTTTTTTTTTTTTTGCAAGCGGCAGGTCTTGGAAACCTTTTTGTATCCCCTGTAACTTAAGAATGCATAATTAGTAGAGAGGGAGAACATATTTGTCTTTTGTGGATTAGTTGTGCACCATAGTGCAGACACCAGGAGTCTTTGAGCCGCTTCAGCAGTCCCAGTGCCAGAACACAACAAAGAAAATAGACATTACATAATGGAAGAGCTTCACTGAGCAGTAAATAGACTGCTGCCTCAGGCCTGCCTGCTCAGCCATTATCTGATTGTAAAGAGGGCATGTGTGACTTTCAAGCAAAACACTATCGGTTATGTTAGACATTATTTTTAATATGCACCTCTTTAAAATACAAGGTGGCTTCTTGGCACTAAAGCCTAAAAGTAACTGCACATGACCCATCCCCGTCAGGGCAAATGTGTTAGCCGGTGTTAAATTGGGGATATCTGGGGATGGGAGGGTGTAGGGTAGTGGCAGCTTCATTTGTAAGTGTGGAAATTTCTTCAGTAACAGATTGCATAGGGGAGGGAGCACCACAGGTTTGTTGTCACAGTTGGAGAGGACAGTTTTTTTCAGAAATCTACTTAGAACATTCTGAATATCAAGTTTGAAAAACATTAAGTTGGAAACTAAAAGTGAGAAACCTTTAGTTCCAAAAGTAAATGAATCTATGCAGTTGTTGGCCAGGCGTGGTGGCACGCGTCCCTGCCGCTGGGGACAGCTGGGCTAGCGGCTTTCTCAGTTGCATAGTTAGAGTGCCCTTGGCCAATGATGGGGTCATCATAGAATCTACGTAGCTGTCATTTAAATTTAAAGCATTAATTTCTAAAAGGCTCCCATTTTTATCAAATAATGTATTTTGTTTTTGGAGCTATTCTCTCTTACTGTTCACTGCAGCCCCTCTCATGGAATTGCTGCTGCAGAGGTTTGCCACCCATGTGCACCGGCTCTGCTTCTCCACTTCCATGATGTTTTTGTTGCCAGGTATTCCTGCTGCAAATGTGGGTAACCTCCTCTACCCATCCTCTAAATCTTTGTTCCCAGCATTACTTGGATGGACGAGGGGACCCCCCCCAGATCCCCTTCAGCACCAACATTTGATAGTAAAGCTTGCGGTTTTGAAACGCAAAGCAGCCCCATTCCCAAGTACTCCTTGACTTTTGCCATTACCAGGCATTTCCTCCTGATATAAGTACTATACTTTTATCTAACACACTTAAACATAAAGTAATAATATTAAATGTTTTTTAATTTTTTCGTATTGAGGGAATTTATTTTCAAAGTTTTTGCTTTCAAACAATATTTTAAACTTAAAATGTGAAAATTTCACACTTTTCAAAGTAAGTGGCAATTGCATAGATTTTTAAAAGCTTGATCTAATACTGTTCTTCAGTTAGCCGATAAAATCTATGGTTCCTCAGGAGATAATCTACAAAGGTGTACTGGAAAGTGATGTCTGGGATTTTCAACCCTGTGCCCAATTCGGATAAGGAAGACCGAATAATCTGAACTAGGCAAACCCTGCATCGTCCCTCGACTTCAGAAGAAGCTTGGACTCAATACTACCAGACTCAATCATTGATGAACGACAATGAAAGCAAAAGAGGCCTGGGTGCTCCTAAAAGTCATTATAACATCTTTATATTTTGTTTCTTTGTTTCTGAAAATGTATCATATATTCTGCCTAATGTGGAATTATTTTAATGGGCTTAAAAGCATAGTGTTCTTGCATCCTAGGGTAACTCATTTGTTGAATTTCCCTGGTGCAAGAATTTGTGTTGTATGTTAACAATGCAGTTCTAAAACTTTTGACTTCAATTTATTTTTTATTTATTTGCAGAGTTTTATATAGCGCTGGCTAGACCCGGAGGTATCAGAGCGCTTTACATGAGGATCAGCAGGTTACAGGTTACGAAAATTACATCAGTTACAGTTACAAGTATAGGCTTTGGAGAAAAACATGAGATTACACAATAATATAAGTTATTAGCGCGTAGCATAGCAAAGACACGCGTCTTATGGGGAAAGGAGGGTGGAAGGTAAACAGGGAGAGGAATGCAGATAGAGTCAGGTAGACCGGAAGGGGGAAAGTAATTTAGGGGAACAAAGCAGTCAAAGCAGTCGAAGAGAAAGACAGATAAAACCGTGGAGAACCGTGAGAAACAATGTCCGATGTCCGGCTGGGTAGGTGACGGCCGCGGGGTGAACCAGAGCCAGACTCCTCTATAGCTGCATAGGACAGCTCCACCGGGCAGCGGCCACGGGTACTCGGGCTCCGCCGTAAGTACAAACAGTTTACAAAGCAGTCAAAGCCATCAAAGAGAAAGACAGATAAAACCGTGAAGAACCGTGAAAAACAATGTCCGATGTCCGGCTGGGTAGGTGACGGCCGCGGGGGTGAGCCAGAGCCAGACTCCTCTATAGCTGCATAGGACAGCTCCACCGGGCAGCGGCCAAGGGTACTCGGGCTCCGCGGGAAGTACAAACAGTTTTGGTTTCCGCCCATGGGGCATCGTCATAGTTCCATAGAAGGCAACAGTCCCGGTGTTACTGGGAAACGCCGTCCGCCTCATCCTCCAGCTCGCCCCATGAGAGGAGAGGTGGAAGAGACCGTTCCGAAGTCTGCAGATCTACCCCATTCCCCAAAGCAGTAGTGAGTGTTGGGCAATAGTCCAACTGGAAGCCATTTCCTCCTTCGTCCTTTTCAGTACACACAATGCGTTCCCTTACAAGTCACATTTTCTATATTCCAACTTCCACATGTTTCTGCTGCGAACCCCCGGCCTTCTTTGGTGCTGCACCTCTCAATTTCCCCTCTGCATACTGCTCCAGATTAGCCTACTGAGGTTCCTACTGCTTCTGAAGGTTGAAATGCACCCCACTGAATCACTACTGGATGCCAGTGACCCCTGCCTAAGCAATGTCTAATTCTTAAACCTCAAAACAGTATGCAAAACACTTCTACATCTAACAAATTTGAAATATTTTATTTCACTCACAGACAAAATATACAAAAAATCTTCTTTTTAATGGGAAGTTTGGAACTTTTCAGATTTTTTCATTTCTAAAGGTTAAAGCAATATGCTAGAATCCAGCATATCACTTTGTCTGTTTTTTTCTCCTAATGCATGCTCTCTTCTTGTCACTACTTCAATGGAGGCCACCAGTCGTCCATACTATTGTGTTTGCTGTACTTGCACCGCTCCCGCAAATCAATCTAAGAATACCAACTTAATTTTTAGCCTCCAAATTCAATTTTGCCTTTTATTTATAAACACTTTATTGCTCTGCTAATAATATGCAATGTTTTAAACATTCACGACCCCATGGGTATGCTCCATGACCACCCCCCCTGGATTCTGAGTTGAACTGGGCAATAATAATAATATCTGTTACTAAGTGCCGACAGAAAATTCCATTTTGTGGCATGCATTCGATTTGTGGTTGCTGTTGCATTATATGAATTTCTTATGAATTTATGAACTGTTTTGTACAGTGAAACATAGTAAAATACATCTTAATATATCTCTTTTTGGAAGAGTTAAGGGGTTTTATTGTTCAACTTCAATTTGTGAAAAACTTGAATAACGTATCACATCTGTGCGTATCGTAGCAGTATAATTCCTGTATAATCATATAATATGTTACAGAGCTTTGCTACCCTAGGAATAATGCTATATTTAAAAGTACACTCTGGGTTTTTGCTTCAGACGAGTTCCTGGCTTTTGTGTTTGCCACAGTAACGTACACGCTAGCAGGACACACTGTTTTTGTATTGAAAATGTTTGGCACCTCGAGCCCAGTCCCAGTGTTGTGTTTTTTCTTTGTGCATCTTTTGTATGATTTAATGCTCCAGGATTAGTCGCACTATAAGAATTTGCCCTGAAAGCAAAAAGGAAATCCTCATTCTGTAGCCATAGAAGTCAACCGCAGTCCCACCCATTGACAGCAGCGTCATTGCACTGTTGGAGTCTACAAACCTACAGATATTTTTAGAAGTTGCAGAGTTATTTTAATAGGTTTATTTTTATGTACAAAGCTATTGATAGAGAGGATCGAGGGTGGTAAACGGAATCGAAAGCTTAGAGACCCATTGAGCATCCATGAGGTGCTTGGAGGAGGGACATGCTATATCTAACAGTGCTACATTTTAACAGTAATCAGACGGTAAATTGGTTTGGTTATAAATATATATGCTCGCAACAAATTTTATGTTTGATACTGTTAATCGAAAATACAGTCACCCATGTCGCGTTTCATCTGCAGACCGTCCGATATCAAGTAGCTTGGAGACTTTAAAACACGTCTTAATTTTACATGTAATACAGTAATGTGATCTGGAATTATCAAAGCATAGGTTGTGCCAGTATTACTCCACGTTTTGTTATATCATCAACACACTGAATGAATCCACTTTACGTAATAGTAGGACAGTGGCCTGCGTATGCTCACTTATAATGTAGTGCTGTTTCGAGGTTACAATGTTTATACAGGCTTCATGTTACATTATTCCTTTAGACCTCAAACTTAAATGCCTCATTGTGTTTCAGAGACCACAATACAGGGCTGTTTCAAAATATATTGGTTAATTTCTGGAGAAGAAACCAGAATGCTAGAGGATTATTGGCACAACTCGTGTTTTGAAAAGTTTGGATACAATGAGTGGGGAGCGGTGTTGTGTACCTGGAGTGTCACCCTAATATCTTTCAAGTGATATTTACTACAGAGTAGCAGATTGTTGATACTAATTCCCACCTGTGGATGGAAATGTCCACAGATTGCGAGTGGCTGAAAAGGGATCAAGGTTCGTAATTGCCATTTGTTGCTCACCTGAATTCAATACTGGTGAACAAAAAACTAGGAATGAGACAATTTGTATTGGTGTTCAAGATTTATACTGTCATACATTGTATTGGCTGGGAGTGGGCCTTATAAGTGTCACATGCTGCGTTTACTGACCCCAGTGGGTTTGGAACACTGCAGAGCGTTTAGTTGCTACACTGGATCCACTAAGCCAGGAGTGGGACTATGGGGCCGTCACACTGTATCGAATATGGAGAGAGCTGGTCCCATAGCCACTAGTCACCGATTTGGGGGGGGGGTTTCAAGACATGCCAATTTCTGAGCTGAGATGACCCTGTGGGCCCTCAAGGCTGCACTGCCCCAACCAGGAGTAACTGCTGCTCCAGTTACTGAGCTGGAGTTTGCCTGCCTCCTTCCTGACAGTTTGCATACACCCATTCTGCCTCACAGAGGCTTGCTGTTCTTGCCTCCTACTCACAACACCTACAGCAGAAGCCATTTTGTCTGCAGTCTGTGCCACAAAAATATCTTTAACTCATTTGCTTCATCTCTTCAGCTTTAGACTACATTAGCATACTCTTACAGCGCCCCCTTCCCGCCCACACCATGGCAGGCTGCTAGTCAGTCTCGGATCTTGTTGACTGACTCATCTGGAGTTTGCGTGTTCAGCTCTGCAGCGCAAGCTTCCACAGTACAGCCCTTCAGGTGGGTTTTAAACTACAGGAAGCTGGTGGTTTTGAGCAAATTGTGCCATATTTTAGAACGAGGGTCTTGATGATGTGTCCGAAAACAATAGCCCCTAGCATTGTCAAAGCCAATAGGTTTGGTTTTAATGTAACCACTGCATATAAACAGCATTTACAAATGCTGTTTACACGTGGGGCGTGCTAATGCTTTGTCATATTACAATCTGCACTTCTGGCTTTGCCAGACCTGGGGTGAAAGCAAAAAAATAAAGATTGCTTTCTGTGTACAATATATCTAGGGGCTAAATATGAATGCGACAAACAGCGTGATTATTGACTGTACTTTTCATATATAAAATAGTCCTTCCTGCCTTTCAATGGAGCACTTCCTGGAATACACCAAGTAGCCAATAGCATGAGGTGAAAGTAATACTCCTCAGGGTGGAGCCAACACCCACTCTATGTATCTTTTCCTTACCATGATGAGCTTGCTAACACCAATCCTGGCTCTAGTCTCTGAATGATGGAGCCTCACATTTTGACCATATAAGACCTTGATCAATCTTCTTGTTAGCATCAACCTTATTGCAATGCTAAGTTTGCCAGCACCACTTCTCAGCACCAGGCGCGGTCGGTGGTAGGAGTGCCGGTCGGGCGGTGACGTGGGGCGGGGGAGGGGCAGGGTGGGGGGTAGTAAACTATGGATTAAGGCCTAATACAGGTAAGTAAACATTTAAATAAATAAAACGAATTTCGTTGTGAGCGCTGCATCGCCAAATGCGATGCAGTGCGCGCAACGAAATTCGTTTTATTTAAATGTTTACTTACCTGTATTCGGCCTTAATCCGTAGTTTACTACCCCCCACCCTGCCCCTCCCCCGCCCCACGTCACCGCCCGACCGGCACTCCTACCACCGACCGCGCCTGCTCAGCACCGTTTTTGACTAATGGGAGCCCGTTAACACTTGCACCAGCACTTTGCCAGGCCTCGGGACTACATCCCCCATTCCTCATCGCGCCAACGCTACTCTGTCCGCGCCGGAGGCGCATAAAAGCAGCTTCGGGCACCCGCTTGCACCAGCACTTTGCCAGGCCTCAGGGGACTACATCCCCCATTCCTCATCGTGCCAGGAGGCGCCAACGCTAGTCTGTCCGCGCCGGAGGCGCATAAAAGCAGCTTCGGGCCCCGCAGCGCGGCAGCCCGTTAACACTTGCACCAGCACTTTGCCAAGCCTCAGGGGACTACATCCCCCATTCCTCATCACGCCAGGAGGCGCCAACGCTACTCTGTCCATGCCGGAGGCGCATAAAAGCAGCTTCGGGCTTCCGCAGCGCGGTACGCGGGTGGGCGTGCCCGGGCCGCGCCTGGGTCGAGCCCGGGCCAAGGGAGGGCCCATCTGCGCCCGGAGGAGACTGGACTGGGCCAACTCTCTTGGTTTTCTTCCATTTTGATTTGGGGACAGCAGGTATAGTGTTTTGCCCTTTTATAGCTCTGAGGGTAAAACATTTTGTCCTATATTTCCCTACTTGTTTTCTATTAAGCTAATTTGTATCATGGGAAAACGGAAATCAAGCACCATACCTAAGACACTGGACTCAACTTTGGATGGTTAGCTCCAAAAAGCGGTAGGGGCGTTATCTAAGAAGATAGAAATTGCGGAACGAAGACTCTCATTATCGCCTTGCCCAACCAAATCTGGCTCAATTGACTCAAGTAGTCATACCAGAATTAGTCCCTGCGTCGAGGCCGCAACTACCTCTTTCACCCACCGTAATTATTGCGACTCAGGATGTTCTACATGTCCCCAGTGAAGGAGCTGCCTCTAGCACTTGCCCAGTGATGAAATCTACACTATTGTAAGCTGTACCTGGAGGGAAAAGGAAACGAACCGACCAGGCAGGGGCTGACTGCAAATCAAAAGGTCACTCTCCAAGGGTCAAGAGAACTAAACAAACCCATTTACCTGGAAATACTCCTAGGACTCGGTTGGGAGGAGGGAGAAATAATGTTTCAAACTAAATAGACAGCATTGTTGATAAATTCAGTAGAATTGTACAAGATGCTCTGTCACCTATTATATCTAAATTAGCCAGCATTGAAGAGCATCTCGCCCGACTGTTGATGGGCAAGGGCACCAACGCAGCACCCGACAAATTGATTGATAATGTTATCTGTCCAAGAAACCGAGATGTAAAACTGGATGATGTCACCTCTAGCGCCCGATGAATCCCTTGACTGCTTTGAGTACAATAGCCACTGTAAACGGCCGGACTCCCAGTGCAGAGTCTCCCCGTAAAAATATTGGTAATAACCCAAGGGTTTTAACATCACAGGACCCCATCCTGGCTGGGAACACCCATTGAACAACCAAAGGTTGGGTCAGGGGGTCACAAATCAATCAAGACCACTCATGACAGATAGGGGTAGATCATCACAAGGAAATGTGCATACAAATGGCACAGTGCACACTTCACAGAGTGAGCGGGGTGCAAATGATGTACTAAATTTACCCCCGGAATGTACACCGTATACTTCGATCTTGAAGGGAGTTCCCCGCTTGGTCCTTGGCCAGCAAGAAACTTGTCAAAGTCTTGTGAACAAATCGGCTCATTGGTGTTCTAAGAGAATTTTGCAGAAGATAAACTGGGCTGAAAAAATAATTATGGCTAGGCGAGTGAGATGGCTGGGTCATACGCCCAAACGTGGGGAAGGGGATTGTGTTGTACTTAACTTTAGTAATGCATGGTGTGCCCGTTTTGCCCTAACTCACTTTAGAGATTTACCTGGTGATCTGATAGAGGTTCACCCATTGGGTTTCTTCTGTCCTCCACATCATAATTTCATTGCGAGAAACCAGTCCGCATGTCTGGGATCTAGTACACATCCCCTTACACAGCTTCCTCCATTTAGTCATCCAAACCGCTTTGATGTCCTCTCTGGGCTGTCTGAAATGGACTGACTAACTGGCTGCCATAGACAACCAGTTGCCACGATGGGAATGGGCTTGTACTACAATGTTCAAGGGAGAGGATACTTCATAGATGAATCCAGTAATAGGGGTTCGGTGGATTTCCTAGAATTCTCCACTCCCATTTTAAATATTATGAGGGGGACCCAAAACCAACCCGAAAATTATTCACTGTCCCCTAATTTAATCCCAAGTGACACCATGGGTAGGGAGGAGCCAGCTCTGCCTATCATCGTAGCTGAACAAGCCATAAATAATGAAATTGCGGGACCGACAAATCAGGGTCATGTCAAGTCTCTACTTAAACTTATCTCATGGAACATAGCAGGAATTCGCCCCAAATTGACTGATGAGGCATGGCTAAATTATATCAGAGGTTTTGAATTTATTTGTCTTCAGGAGACGTGGTACAAGGAAGACATTATGCTGAATGGTTATTGTTCTTACACGGTCCACGCTACACCCTCGTTAGCAGGGAGGGCGAAAGGAGGGTTGGTACTGCTAATTTCAGTTAAATATGAGGCCATAAAAATTACTGTTCTTGGTACATCTCCTTGGTTTCAATTAATCCTGATCTCCAACATGTTACAGGCCAAGCTACTAGTGGTAAACTGGTATTATAGTAATTTTAATTCAAATAGCTGCCAGGTTATTGAGGCTCTGCAGGCGGAAATCAATAATATCTTTGAGAAATGGCAACCATTATGCATCCTTTGGGTGGGCAATTCTAATTGTTCTTCCTACCCCCATAGCTCTAATAAAGTCTGTGGGCTGCTAAATACTGAAGGGCAGCCCCTTCCGCATTTTATTCACATCCCTCAGGGTGAGGCTCTAAACTCTTATTATGGAAAATGATTTGGGCCCATTAATGATGTAGCTAATAATCCTGTAACACAGTGCCCTACTTATGTTGGAGGAGGTAGGGAAAGTTTAATTGATTTTATGTTTATCTCACAGAAGTTTTTGTCTCTTATTAGAGACTTTAAGGTGGAGCCAAATAATACTAGTGATCATAACCCTCTCATGGCGTCCCTCAGTATAACCGCTCATAAGGGGGAAAGTAGAAGACTGCCCAACTCATTTTAATCCCAATAAAGGGGTAAGACTCAATTGGAACAAAGTAAACCCCTCTGAATTTGAGGCTAAAACTGTCACAAATAATTATGATTCGATTATGAGGTGTTTGGATCATGACTTGCCCCCAGCTGAGATCAATGGTGAGTTAGAGTTGATTTGTTCAGACGTAGCTAAAAATCTGACCAAATCGATTAAGATCAGGGATCTCCCGGAGACAAGGTGGTTTAACGCGGAATGCTCACAAGCCCAAAAAACTTTAAAATTGGCGCTCCATGCTAATCCTTGTGATAGGGCTCAAATTAAAAACGCTAGGAAGGCTTATAAAAATATAGTTAAGCAGAGGAAAGAGGAATTGAGGTGCTTAGCCTGGGACGATTTGGTGAGAGCGAGTTCCCTTAAGGACTCTAAAAGCTTTTGGGATATCATAAATCGTCCTTTATTCACCGAAGAGGCAAGGAAGACAGATTCACTGATCCTGGGGGATGTCTGGGAAACACAATTTACGGCTATATTTAATCCTAATGGCCGCCAGCCTGAGGTAATTAGCGGGGATTTGCCTTTAGATTTAACATCGGCTTCACACTTAAGTGCATCAATTTCAGTAGCTGAGGTTTAGGAAGCCATAGCAAAAGGAATCAACATGAAAGCTCCAGGTCCGGATGGAGTGCCATTAGATCTCTTTAAAAGTAATCATCATTTATGGGCTCCATTATTAACTAATATCTTTAAAGCAGTGGTCATTGGCCCTATCCCAGCAACCTGGAGGGAGGCTGTCGTGGTCCCTGTGTTTTCAAAAATGTAACAGGAGTGACCCAGGCTGTTATAGGCCACTCTCCCTTTTCGATGCCACAGCGAAGCTGTTGGGGAGGGTAGTCCTCGCCCGACTCGAAACCTGGGCGACCGATACAGGGGTTATGGCAAGAATGCAGTACGGTTTTAGAAGAGGGATGGGCACCATGGAACAATGCCTCAACTTGTCACTGATTACGGGCAAGTACATGAGGGCCAAGAAGGGTTCTATCCACCTGGCCTTCATGGACTTGTCCAGCGCTTTTGACACTGTAAATCGTGAGAAGTTGTGGGCACTCATGGGGAAAATGGGAGTCGAGGAGGCTTTGATCTCTCTTCTTCGTAGGCTCCATGCGTCCACCTCAGTTATTATAAGAAATGGTCCACAGGGGGAAAAAACCAGGCCTATAGCCTCCACAGAAGGTGTTCGGCAGGGATGTATTTTAGCCCCTTTTCTTTTTTAATTTATACTAATGAGCTAGAGGCCTTTTTACCAGATAAAGAAATTGACTGTCCACGCATCGCAGGCACACGGGTCCCGTTACTCTCATACGCGAACAACACAGTGTTAATGGCCCTGACAGCTAACGGTCTTCAAAAATTACTTAATGCGTTTACAGATTTTATGCTGGCACTTGATTTAAAAGTTAATTTTATCAAATCTTATATTATGGTGTGTGGCCCTAAAATGACCAAAACCAGGAAATTTGCTGTAGGAGACAAGAGAATTGACAAACTGAATAATTTTAATTATCTAGGGAATATTTTTAATAACAAGATGAATTGGGAATCGCTTGTCACTGCAAGGGTGCAACAAATGGGCAGAATTGTCGAAGGGATTTTTCGCTTTCCTTGTAAGCTGGGCTACAAACCAGTTACTGAGCTGGTTACACTTTATAAAGCCAAATGTGTGCCTGTTGCAACATATGGAGCAGGTGTTTGGGGATACCATAACAGCCGCCAGCTACAGATTATGGAAAATAAATTTATAAAAAGGTTACTGATGGCTCCAAATAGTGCCCCCACAATCTTCTGTCATCATGAGCTGGGGCTTGACTTTGTAGAGGATCGTATAGACATTGCCCCCCTGCTATTATTGGCCAAAATCTGGCTGACTGAGGAGTTGATGTTTTCCAGAGAGGTCATCAAAGATTGTATTAATCTTGATGGAGCACTAACTATCCCTTGGCTCTGTTTTGTAAGGGATGGCTTCTATAAGTTAGGTCTGGGGCACTATTTTGATTGTCCAGCTGGTATCCATGAAAATGCGAAAAATATCATAAAAGAGGCACATTCTACAGGGGCGAACATACGCCGCTCCCAGCCCGAGGCAACAGGCCTCCCTTGCTTAGCCCCTGTCCAACAGCAATTTTACCTAACCTTCTCCATAAATGTATAGACACGATTTTATCTAACAAGATTTCGTTTACTTACCCTGCATCTTTTAGTGGCTTTCCCAAAACAATCTGGGTGGATAAATAAACTGGAGCCTTGCCCCTGTGATAATCTGACAGTCCAAAGCACCTTGCACTTTATGCTATTTTGCCCCCTCCATAAAGAGCCAAGAGGAAATTTTTTTTGTTCCGATTTTAAAAGAAATTAGGCCATGTTCTTATATTGAAGGTTTTAACCATTTACACTCTTTGGCTACTTATGATAAATGCACTATGGTTTCCAACTACATTAAAGTTGTAATGGCTATTAGGAAACGGTATTAGTTATTGTAGTTGAACCTGAATACTGTAATTCTCTTAATCCAAATACAAGTACTGGTGTATTTTTATGGAGGGAGTTGTATATTGTTATGGCACTAAGTGCTTGTAATATAGAACGCGTTTTTATCAAAGATTGATTTTAAGGATTGCATTGCTTTTTCCTTTTACCTCTTAATTAATTGAATTGTATGAATTACCCCTTGTGCTGCTATGTAAAGTGACCACTGGAATTTTAAACTGTAATGTTGATTTTACAAACTTTTATGGTTTTCTTTTGAAACCGAATAAAGTTCTTTTGAATTGAATTGACTAATGGAGTTAAATGCTCGCACTTTTAAGATCTTAATTAACTTATCACTTCTTTGTAAACCGGTGTGCTAATCAACCTGATCACTAACACAACCTGGAATGTACCATTCAGGTCACAACCCTGCTCAGCAACACATGGGTGTTTTATTTTTCCACTTTGCACATGGTGATGGATTCACTTGTATTGAAATAGTTTTAGTCAATTAAAACCATAAGCCTTGCAAAGGACATACATAACAGAATATAGATCTAAAAGTTCTAAAATTTGTTTTCCGTCATCATCAAACCATATAGTTTTTTAGTTGGAAAACAAATACAAAATTTACTACCCATCCTGGTAATAGTTTGCAAATAAAATGCCAGTGTGCAAAGGTTAGGGTGACGGGCCAAAAAGCCTAAACAGTCAGTATCGCTTGGACAGCTTTTCTTTATCTGTCACTCAGCTTTGCAGTTTAACCGATTTTATTTGCCGCTTTCTTGAAAACTTGCCCTGATATATTGGCATTCCATAGATTTCCCAATTCAAGCCTCCCGATGCTGCTTTCAAGATATTTCTTATAGTCCCAATTCCCCCTTCCGAGGTTGATTTCAGTCCAAACTCGACTGGCCAGCGTATCAACTGCAGCTGAGCGCAATTTGTGGCAGAGCTTGATAAATGCTGCAGGTCTAGCGAGCGTCTGTTTCATTATTGAGATCTCCAACCTTACTTGGGCAGGCGAGGCTCATCTGGGTAACCAGAAGGTTTGTTTATTCGAACTTATCACCAGTTTGTCAAGTAGACTGGCCTCGGCACCTAACATTATCTCTGATCCATACGCAAGGGTTGGTAACAATTTGGCCTTAATTACTGCTACCAGAGGTTTCAAATCGTGGCCTCGGATGGTTCTTGCCAACGATGAAAATGCATAATTAAGTTCCTGCGCTTTCCTCTTGATCGCCTCTCTCTGGGGTTCAAATTTGCCTCTTGCATCTATTTTAACACCTAGATATACACTTGGGGCCATATGTAGGTAGCTAAATACCGGTCGGTAACGGCCGAAATTCGGTAAATCTCCCGTTACCGACCGGTATTTAGGCAATTGAGATGTAGGAGGCCGGATTTAAGGAATCGGTAATTTACCGATTCGTTATTTTAAGGAATCGGTAAATTACCGATTCCTGAAATCCTATGTAGGGAGCACTAAAGTGAGTGCATTTTTGGTTTCAGGATTCGTTATTTACCACCAACTACAAGTTGGTGGTAAATACTGAATACCTTTTAAAAAGCAATTTTGTGCTTTTTAAAAGTGCCATGTGGCAGACAAACATGCCCTTAGGGCATGTATGTGCGCCACATGTGCACACATGCACGATTCAGGGGTGCAACAGGGTGTCAATTTGACACCCTGCCACCCTTGAATATGCTCCCCTATTACCGATTCGGTATTTACCGAATCGGTAATAGTGAATGGCTTCCCATTCATTCCTATGGGCCTCCAGGCCCATAGGAATGAATGGGAAGGTATTCCTTATTACCGATAATACCGAATATTACCGAATCGGTAAAATTTACCGAATGTTTACCTACATTCTATTTACCGATTCTTAAATACCGAATCGGTAAAATTAGGTATTTAGGAATCGGTAAATAGAAATTACCTACATATGGCCCTTGATCACATCTGCAATCTCACCACTCACTATATTTCATCGTGTTCCCAGCAGCCTTGAGAAAGCTCCAGGCCAATGGGCCACCTAGGGGAGAAACATGTGTCCGCTGCTTTGGCATCTGCTACCTTGTGGAATACTCGAACAATGATGGACTGATAAAAAAATTCTACCGTGAATAAAACAAACAACTGAAAGAACATACAAGAAGTTGCTTCTATATTTATTACATTGTGGAATACTCCCAATATAATGGAATAATAAAAAGCCTTATATGAATGGGAGGACACACTTATCCCTATTATAAATCTTGACACAGAGGCATGGAAGGTCCAAACATCGAGTAGCGATCCACCCACAATAAAAAGGGTACTCCTCAACAGGGAGGGAGAGTTGGACCTTGAGATATAGATATATAGATATATATATATATATTATCTACTGGCGGTCGCCAGTAGATAGTTATAGTTACAACCTATTATCCATAGGAAATCCGCGACATTCTATTTGAAATAACTCTCTTGCCGGTTGACGTATCTTCGCGAAATTTTCAAACTTCGTGGGGCGCTCCAGTCCGCTCCTACCCTGAAAGTCTCGGGGTGATACGTCAAGCGGGGGCCGAGAAAAAGGGGGTCCCAAAACGCGTTTTCCCCATGCATTTTCCCATAGGAAACTTTAGACACGGCTACAGCCCGAACTGCTGAACGGAATTACACCAAATTTGGCAAAGAGGTAGTTCTTGGTTCAGAAAGAACCCTTTTGTTAAATGGTGTAAATCCATTCAGTAGTTGCTGAGAAAATCAAAAAGTAAAAGTACATATATATCTATGGGCACGGAGGATTCGCGCACCCTCCCGATCACGAGCTGCATGTTAATTGGCTGTCAGCTGGCTGTCAACATTCCGATTCAGGAAATGTTGGCAGCCATTTTGTCCCTCGGTAGAACCGAGGGACAGAAACAAGTGCGCAAAGCGCACAAAGGGGGAGGGTAGAAACACCCTGACCCCTAGGTTTGCTCAGGGGTCCCACAAGGACCCCCTGGGCAAAAAAAAATTTTTTTTTTTAAAAATCGGCAGGATGCGCTCAGGGAGCGCGAACCCTGCCGAAAAATCGAGCGCGGTCTCCGCGCTCGATAGTCACTGGCCCCGGGTGGCCCAAGTCCCGGGGGCATGCTGGGGGGGGTTAATTTTATGTGTGGGGGCCTCTAAGGGCCCCCAAGCCCCGGGGACCACCACCCCCGGGGCTTTATGTACAATGGTGCGGGAGGGCTCTGAGCCCTCCCGCAGCCCCGGGGACCACCACCTCCCGGGGCTTCTTTTTTTTATTAAAAACCTGTGTGGGGGCTCCAGCCCCACACGCCCCGGGACCACCACCTCCCGGGGCACTAAGAAAAATTACAATGGGGGTCCGTTTTGGACTCCCAGAGCCCCGGGGACCACCACCTCCCCGGGGCTGTGCACTGAATGGGAGGGGGCCGCGCGGCCCCCTCCTGGAGCCCTTGATGGCCCTGGGGACCACCACCCCCAGGGCCGGCTCCTGCAGTGTCCCGGGGTGCCTACCCCCGGGACACTGCTGTTTGCAATGACAGGACGGGAGCCTCGCGGCTCCCGTCCTGTCATTGCAAACTTGCTTTGGATATTGGAAGAGAGAGCAGGAAACCTGCTCTCTCTTCCAATATCCAAAGCCGATTGCTTTCCACATGGGGAGCTGCATCTTAGCAGCTCCCCATGTGTGAAGCAATGCCGGCTCCCGTAGGACAGGGGAGCCGGCGGGACTGTGGGGGATTGGGGACCCCCCACAGTCCCCAACGAGAGGGCCAGCCCCGGGGGATGGGGTCCCCGGGGCAAGTAGTGGCTCGGGAGGGGGCCACGCGGCCCCCTCCCCCAAAAAAAAAAACGATCGGGCCCGCAGGCCCCGCCCCTTCCTTCACCACTCTGCAAACGCGCCCCTGGCGCGTTTGCAGAAGGGGAACGATCCCCTTGAATACTGGGGGTCCCTGGGGCCAACTAGCCCACCAGGAACCTCCAGTATGCGCCAGGGGCTGCCTTGCAGAGAGGTGTACAGAGGCCACGCCCCTTTTTACACCTCTCTGCAACGCAGCTCTATGGCGCTTTTGGAGGTATATGGTGGGCTAGTTGGACTCCGGGGACCCTCAGGATTCAAGGGGACTTAATCCCCCAACTTAAAACGCGCCACGGGCGCGTTTGCACAGTGGTGAAGGGAGGGGCGGGGCTTGAGGTGACATGTGTGCAAACAGGCCCCGTGGCGCGTTTTAAGATGGGGAATTAAATCCCCTTCAATCCTGAGGGTCCCTGGGGGCCAACTAGCCCAACAGGTACATCCAGAAAGCGCCACAGAGCTGCGTTGCAGAGAGGTGTAAAAGGGTGTGGCCTCTCTACACGTCTCTGCAACGCAGCCCCTGGCGCATATTGGAGGTTCCTGGTGGTCTAGTTGGCCCCTAGGGACCCTCAGGATTCAAGGGAACTTAATCCCCCAACTTAAAACGCGCCACGGGGCGCGTTTGCAAAGATGTCACCTCAGGCCCCGCCCCTCCCTTCACCATTGTGCAAATATTCCTCTAAAATCAGCCGAAATAGGAATTCCGATTTACTCACCTGTTATAAGGAGAGACCTCAGTGCTGTATCTTTCAGCCCAGTACTGGTCCTGAAAAGTAATTTTAACCGTACTTACCGGTAACTTGAATTTCCTTCATAGGCTAACATTGACTGGTTTCACTTGGAAATTCTTCTAAGTGTGGAGTTTTGGAACTTTAAAATATTCCTCTAAAATCAGCCGAAATACGAATTCCGATTTACTCACCTGTTATCAGGAGAGACCTCAGTGCTGCATCTTTCAGCCCAGTACTGATCCTGAAAAGTAATTTTAACCGTACTTACCGGTAACTTGAATTTCCTTCATAGGCTAACATTGACTGGTTTCACTTGGAAATTCTTCTAAGTGTGGAGTTTTGGAACTTTAAAATATTCCTCTAAAATCAGCCGAAATACGAATTCCGATTTACTCACCTGTTATCAGGAGAGACCTCAGTGCTGCATCTTTCAGCCCAGTACTGGTCCTGAAAAGTAATTTTAACCGTACTTACCAGTAACTTGAATTTCCTTCCATAGGCTAACATTGACTGGTTTCACTTGGAAATTCTTCTAAGTGTGGAGTTTTGGAACTTTAAAATATTCCTCTAAAATCAGCCGAAATACGAATTCCGATTTACTCACCTGTTATCAGGAGAGACCTCAGTGCTGCATCTTTCAGCCCAGTACTGATCCTGAAAAGTAATTTTAACCGTACTTACCGGTAACTTGAATTTCCTTCATAGGCTAACATTGACTGGTTTCACTTGGAAATTCTTCTAAGTGTTGATTTTTGAAACATACAAATATTCCTCTAAAATCAGCCGAAATCCGATTTCTGATTTACTCACCTGTTATCAGGAGAGACCTCAGTGCTGCATCTTTCAGCCCAGTACTGGTCCTGAAAAGTAATTTTAACCGTACTTACCAGTAACTTGAATTTCCTTCCATAGGCTAACATTGACTGGTTTCACTTGGAAATTCTTCTAAGTGTGGAGTTTTGGAACTTTAAAATATTCCTCTAAAATCAGCCGAAATACGAATTCCGATTTACTCACCTGTTATCAGGAGAGACCTCAGTGCTGCATGTTTCAGCCCAGTACTGATCCTCAAAAGTAATTTTAACCGTACTTACCGGTAACTTGAATTTCCTTCATAGGCTAACATTGACTGGTTTTCAGCAAAAAAGTTTCAAAGTGTTGATTTTCACAAACTACAAATATTCCTTAAAAATCGCCTGTATGACTTAAACGCATTCTTTCAACTGTTTACAGGAGATGCACCAGTGCTGGATCCAGGATCCAACACTGAGTAAGAAAAAGTAACGATAACAGTTTTTACCTGCTAAGTGAATTTCCTTCCATAGGATAACATTGGTGATTCTATGAGAAAAAGTTTCAAAGTGTCAACTTTTAAAATACAATAATATTCCTTAAAAATCACGACTGTAACCAAAACGCTTTTACTCAACTGTTTACAGGAGATGTACCAGGACTGAATCTAAGATCCAGTCCTGTGGTTACAAAAGTAATCCATAAAGTAACTAATTGCATTTAACTAGAAATTCACATTGAGCTGAATGTTGCATTGTGTTTGAAAATGTGTTGCCCATTGCAACAACTGTAACTACTGTACTTAAAAGTCTATTGCCTATCTGCAAAGTATTTAAACTAAAGTAATTCATTCTGAGAAAGTATTTTTTGTAATGTAATGTATAATGTAATTACAATGTAATTTGACAAATAAAATATGTAAAAAAAATTGTTTCTAAAAATGTAGTAAATCAGTATGAAAAAAATTAATATAACAATTAATACATTTAAAAATTGTCATTTACAAAACCTTTGAAATTCACTGAAAAAACCGTAGGTTTCAGGCACGTTATAGTTAGAAATTAGCATTTAAAAAACCTTTGAAATTCACTGAAAAAACCATAGGTTTCAGACACGTTATAGTTACAAATTAGCATTTAAAAAACCTTTGAAATTCACTGAAAAAACCATAGGTTTCAGACACGTTATAGTTACAAATTAGCATTTAAAAAACCTTTGAAATTCACTGAAAAAACCATAGGTTTTAGGGACAGTTATAGTTACTTGGACATTGCACTCGTACAAAACCCGTGAAATTCCCCCGTTATAGTTAGTTCAGCTAACTATAACTCGCGCCCGCAATGCACTGCTGATGACGTCACATATTACATCACTCATGACATGGTCAGTGACATCACTGATGACATCACTGATGACATCTCAAATGACATCACTGATGACATCATCCACGTGATAATCTGATGCACCTCCTCACACCCTAATATAATCTTTGATACACCCACTCTAAATTACAGACTGCCATTCGCAAAACCATAGACACTCCAACACCAATAACTACATACCCACTCACTGATTCTTAGGTCTACACACACACATCCACTCACTCACCCGTACAGTCACTCATACTTACGGTCACTCAGTACAGGACTATCATATGCACTCTTACTCCTATATAGACACTCAAACAACGCCACTCATCCATAGAGATACTCACACACCTAGTCAGTCATGCAAATAATTAAACGCACTGCCATTTACTCACCTATACAGTTATACACACACCAGCTCACTTACTCATACAAATAGTAGCACATTGTTACGCTCTTATACAATCACTGATACAAGCACACAATCATCCATACAGCCACTATCACAATCACTCACTCTTGCTTATAGCTATTTATATACTCCAACACACATATATACTGCCTTTCACATATGTAGTTACTCACACATGTACCACTGGGACATACATTCACTCACTAACACACTCTTACACACACTTACCCACCCATACAGTCTATCACAGATGCACTCTTGAAACCATCCACCCAGTGAATCACCCACTCACACATCTATGCACAGAGTTGCACACACCCCTCCCACACAAACACTCAGGCACCCATACAGATACTCAGACAAGCATTCAATAACTCATATAGAAAATCATTTAGCTATTCACAAACACATGCAGCCACTTACACAGCAACAGACAGACGGATACAGACATACACCCAGTTTAGTCACTAACCCATGCATTCAGTAAGATACGTTAAATCACTCACTTATAGAGTCAGTCACGCACCTACTAAATCATCCATACAGACACTTAGACACCCACTCATTCTTCAATACGTCTTTTCCTATATATTTTAAAAATATTTAAACTTTACAGAAACACACAGTCACTGGATGATGTCATCAGTGATGTCATTTGAGATGTCATCAGTGATGTCATCAGTGATGTCACTGACCATGTCATGAGTGATGTAATATGTGACGTCATCAGCAGTGCATTGCGGGGCGCGAGTTATAGTTAGCTGAACTAACTATAACGGGGGAATTTCACGGGTTTTGTACGAGTGCAATGTCCAAGTAACTATAACTGTCCCTAAAACCTATGGTTTTTTCAGTGAATATATATATATATATATATATATATATATATATATATATATCCAGCTGACCACCAGACAGAAGAAATCAGCACTATAACAGAAATCACCCCTACTAATGCAGAAAACCTTGCAAGCAAAATACTAAGGGAAATTGTATTTATATAGCGCTTACTACCCCTGACATGCGTCAAATCACTTTATGGCGAGTAGCATGCTACTTCGGAACCCAAAAAGGATTACTGGTGGGTTAGTATAGGGAAATATATGTTAATTTGAGCGGTGGACATGTGAGTCTGTTAGTGGTGTATTTTGTGTCTAATCAGTTTTTTTTGTCAATAAACAATATTTAATGGGTTACTGTGTATAAGGTCCTATTACAGAATCAAGTGTGACCAGATAAGACACTAGGAGCCTGAGGGGGGAGTGGTTTGTAAATGTTAGCAGAACTCTGGGATTCCGTTGGTTAGTGCATATCTAAAGTAGTGTTATGGAATGTTGTAGTATGGATTGTTTTAGTACAGTACTATGATGTCAGCTGCTTCCAGCTACCACACTTGGGTCGCTAGAGACCTGGACGAGGTAACGGAACAAATGGGAAGCAAGCGCTTCTCCGTGTGACGTCATACCAGTAGGTAACCACTGTTGAGATGTCACAGCAGTGAATTACCGGATTCCGATCTGGTTCTTCATGATAATGGCTTCCATATGAAAGCCACATACAACAACAATAAATTAGATCCAGGCAGTTCTCAATAAAAGCTAAGTTGTGTTCTTTAAATGCTTTCCATTCACACATATTTATACACCTAGAACTGAATTGCATAAAATGTTTTCATTAGCAGACTGTTCCATGTTAAAAATAAATTCGTGATTTCACTGTGTTGAGGGGACTATTTTTATACTGCACGTTTTAGTACACTAGTAAGGGTATCCAGCCAGCCTGCCAACGAAACAACACTTGGATAACACATGCCTTGCCACGTGTGTCTGCTGATAATGTAGACAAGACGAATACAAAAACACTAAACCTTGGCTTCCAGTCTAGAGTTACTTCCTGCCATGATTTCCAAAATACGTGTTCATGAATAAAGTTAATTTTAAATGTGAGGTTTTGAGGATCATAAAACCAGGGCTTTTGCTGGCACTTAGCTTACATTTCTTTTTGAGAAGGGAGTTCATTCATTTCTGTTCCTTATCTGACTGGAATAACTGCTTCCAGCGCTCTTTATCTGGAATCTGCTTTCTAATAATAAAATAGGATACTTTTCAAACATGACATTTTCTATGTGCTTCGTACAGGGTTGGCATATCTCATGACTCTAAAATTCCAAATTCATGGAAGTGAAAGCAATCAAATTTTCAGCTTCCATAGAGATCTGTGATAGAGAACCTTTTAATTCTCAACTATCAAGTAATACATTTCTGAAAGATTAAGGGCCTTTTTGTGATCACAAAGGGTCCGATTCACAGAATCTGGCCATTTGCAACCGCAGAAAAGCCTTTTCTTATATACAAAACTAAATTGTGATTCGGTAACACGTTACCGCATCGCAATTCAGGTTTGCCACCAAATACTGATTTAGCATTTGGAAGGGGCGTGTTTAGGGCATCCCTTCCAAATAATGAATTGGATTGGTATGTATTAATGTTTTGCGACCGAAAACCGGGTGCCAAACATGAACATTTTACCACCTCCAAGAGACACCTTCCCCTTTGTGAATTTTGACACAATTTTTTTTAAGAGTAGGCAGCCTAATTTTAAATAATGAAACTTACACTTTTCATTTTTTTAACTCATTCCTTTTTCCTTTAAGGAAAACCGGATGCATTTAAAAAAAATGCTTTACTTGAAAGCAATCACAGACATGCTGATCTGCTGCCCTCGACAGGCCATCATCCCTGTAATGTCTTTGATTCCTAGCGGGGCACAATTTAAGACCTACTTCATTAATTTTCAACCCAGTAGGAATCAGTAGTTTGCAAAGTGACCTGTTAGTACATAGGCCGGTTTGCTATTACCACACAGGTCCCAAAAACAGTGGTCGCAAACTGTGACCAATATTTTGCAACTAGTTCTGAATACATCTAGCCCAAAGTGATTATAAGCGATCTTAAAATAGTGAACAGAAAAGCATTCTACAAAGCCTCATGCATGTTTCCCAACAAATATATTTACGAACTAGAAAATTCAACTTTGGTGTATAGTGAAACGTTTCAAAAAGTTTCTAACCACCACGAAAACTGGTGGTTTTCAGTTTAAACATGCAGAAACTGTTTTTTATTTATGTATTTTTTATGGTGTGCTCTCTGTTTGTGAGGCTATGCCAGAAGAAAGCTCTTGTGTTCCCACACCCATCTCCAACTTTGGTAACATTATCCTTTGTTTTAACAGACTCTCACTCACACAAAGGTATGGCATGCTTAATCATCGAGTCCTGACCCGGAAGATCTAATATCTAATGTCTGCATTGAACACCTCCTTTTCAACAGTGTACTGTGGCTGGGGTGCCTGAGGATGGTGCTATGTACTTGAATTGAGGCAAAAACGTAGGACATTTGAATGTCCTAGCAGCTAGCTTAATGCAGCTTGTTATTCATACTTTGCCTGGTCTCAGTGCTATATTAAGGAACATACCATAGATACCCTGCGGAAGGAGATCTCCCAAAAGTAGGTTTGGAGTGACACCCAGGATTTATCATGCGTGACCTATGGGTGACATTGAAATAAAGGTGAAAAATCAAAGTGGGCGGGATAAGGTAGCAATATGTTTGGTTTTGTGTTACGAGTTATTGAGTATAACGGGGGGGATTAATTCATATTGCATTGTTACTTATGTTGTTTAAAACTGTAAAACTGGTATTATTTGGTTGAAAAAAACAAATCTGCACAGCCACTTTTTAGAATACCAAAAATATACAAGCGTAAAATAAAGTCAGCTTTCTTCGGGCATAGCCTTACAAACAGAAAGAGAGCACATAATTTAAAGAAAAAAACTTTGTGCATGTTTAAATGAAAACCACTAGTCTTCATAGTGGTAGAAACTTTTTTAAACGTTTTACTATACATACATTTGTAAAGTTTCTTTTCTAGTTTGTAAGTGTATTAAAAGTATATTGAAGAAAATACTGAAATATTAAGCCAATATAAAGTGCAGAAAGAGCACAGAATATATAATCCGATATATTTGATTTTGAAAGATGCATATTTTTACCTATAGGATGGATTTGGTTGGTGCAATCAGTTTGTGCAGCTGTTAATGTTGAGGGATGCCTAATAAAACTGTTGGTGGTCATTTGTGATGGCAGGCAATGCTTATCAGGGCAAGCAAACGATCATGCTAGAGTCCCTGTCAAGAAAAACCTTTTCTTAGCCCTGGTGCCAATGGTTTGACCAAAAGAGCAAAAATCACAGGAGACTGTGGATTATCTCACTAGAATCCAACTGATGGGAACCTTGGTGCATTGGTGCAAAAATACACAACTTATCAACAGCAATGGCGGCATCCGCAAAGAATGGGGTGTTCAATTTGATGGTGTGTATCATATTTTTTTGTTGACAATTTGCAAAACTAATTTAAAACAAAAAAATCTATAAATATAATCAAAGGAGATTATGGGCCTGATTTAGATCTCGGTGGACGGGTTACTCCGTCACAACGGTGACGGATATCGCATACGCCAAAATACAAATCCCATTATGTCCTATGGGATTTATATTTCTGCGGACGGGATATCGGTCTCTGTTGTGACGGAGTAACCCGTCTGCAGAGATATAAACCAGGCCCTTACTCTTGTGTAATGTTATTTTCTCCAAACGCTTAGTGTTAATCTTAAGCACAATTTTTTGATGAGCCACAAAATAAGCTAATAAAAGGTTTGAATTTTAGAGTCAGATTTTTTTTTGCAGCATTATTTTAATGAAACCCCAGTCAAGGTTGTCAAATGCTTTCTTTGTGTCCAAGTAAAGAATTGCAATGCTCGAACCGTGACTTTCACAATAATCTAGTACATGTAATATATATATATATATATATATATATATATATATATATATATTCTCTCATCTAACTTTATCTGAAGTCTGCCTAGTGTTAATACAACCTGAAGGAAAGGGGTCTGTTAAGGGTGAAACAACTTGTTCTGGCCTATTGCCCAAAATCTAAAAGTAAATTCTTGCGTCACAGTTCAGCTGAGCTATAGGACTATAAGAAGTGCATTCTGACAGGTCTTTCCCTGTTTTGGCAAATGTTGAAATATTTGAATTGTGCCTTGGGAAGGCTATCATCGTCATGTCCAGACACAGATTATGAAGTGTGGATGTTAGACCATGCAGAAAAAAGCTTATAAGTGAGGACGTAAACTTATCATGTACAGGAACCTAAGCATTTGCAAGAGAGGAGATAGATGCAGCTTCCTTCTTTAGTAATTTTAGCCTCGCACGTCTGTCTGGAGACTGAAGAGATGAAAAACAGAGTTAAAGTATCTAAGAGGAAGTGCAGCTTGTCACGAAGATGAAAATACGTTTGTGAAATCTTACAACTGTCCCGATTTAGCAATCACTAGAGATCTTCTGTAATTTTTGAGCCATTTAATGTAGTTTCTGTTTGGTTTTGCCTTTTGCTATTCAACAACATATGGACTTTATTACAATGGCTGTATTAGTATTTTTTTAATATAACAAATGCCTCCTTGTGCAAAACATCAAGTTCAGACAGAGTGTGCAGCTAATGATCTATTCTAGCACTCACTGACCTCTTATGGTGGAGTTTCAGAGGCGTAATCCATGACTCTAGAACTAGTCTCGGGTGGTCCTTTGATTTTTCTTTTCCTCGCTGCACTTAGTGTCATAATTTCACCCCAATTACTGCTTTCACAGCATCTCACATAGTTAACCATAGCTGTGACGTTTAATCAAAAGCGTTGGCCATTTATTGCCCAGTTTACAAGGGGTTGTTACAGTATCAATTCATTCATTTTTAATTAAAAAATGATTATAGTAGTACCAGTACAGCATACTGCAGTATCACTGGAGAGTGGTTAGGCAAAGGATTTTATACCCATTTCTGCCAAGATAGCATTATCAGCCAGCTATGTTCCAACAATGAAAATGCCAAGTCTGGAGTAAATTTTCCTTACATGAGCATAGTGCATGAAGTCTTTCTTCACAGGGTGGAGAGTCTCCTAACATCAGAAAAAAACACTTCTTTAATAACCTTGCCATGCGATGTAGGAGTTTTATGGTGCCCAGTTAGGTTGGGATTTGATTTGATTTATCAAGTGCGATCTACTACAGCACATTAAAACTCCCTCCTTTTGACCCAAATGATGACACCCAAAGAAGGATGCAGCCCTCGGAAAGGGATAAACAAAAAAAAAATCATTGTTAGGAACATAAATGGAAATTAATGTGCAGTCCTTTCCCTGCCTTTTACCCATGTATGCCTTTTACCAACCTTTTTTCAGGGTTTCTTATGACCATGTGAAGTTCCCTCAAGGATTGTCTACTATACCCCTGCCTCCCTTTTAAGGTTTCGCCTAAACAGCACGTGCAGTTTCTCTGTGAGACTTTTGTTTATATACAATGGGATTACAGTGCGCCCATAGCTTACCATTTCTTGGCTTCAACCATGCTCTCATTTCATTTATCCCCGTTCCTCATGGCATGCGGGCGTCATGTCCTCTTCTTGTGTTTGGCCCTCCCCTGGAGCATGGACCAAAGTACTTGTGTCCATCCACTGCTCCCATTTTTGGAGCAACTTTTGTCTTTGTTTTCAAGCCCTCTATATGAGTGCTTGTGTTTTCAGTCCTTCTCTCGTCTGTCTCTCATATCCCCTCCATGTAGCTTCTATTCCCTCCCACCTGTACCCTTCTATTTTGCTTGTTTTCCCTCCCGCCCCCTACCCTGTAGTCTATAGCACTGTACTCTGCACCCCTCTAATCTACGCCACTGCACTCTACTTTGCATCACTCTTCACCTCTCCACTCTGACACTCTACTGTGTGCCACTACTTTACGCCACACCACTGTATTCTAGGCCTCTGCATTTTACTCTACACCACTCTACTCTACGCCACTGCACTTTACGCCACTCTACTCTGCACCACTGCACTCTATGCCAAACAATCTACGCCTCTCTAATCTACTCTGCACCACTCTACTCTCTGCCTCTGCGCCACTGCATTCTATTCTGCACCACTTCATGCCACTGCACTCTTCGCCACTCGACTCTGTACCACTGCACTCTACACCACTCCACTCTGCACCGCTCTACTCTACGCCACTGCAATGACTAAATGGCACATTGCCTTTGTAAACGAAGTTCCTGCTACGCAGGAGAAGGGAAAAAACACCTGCATTGCAAGGGGAAAAAAGGGCCCAGTTTTGGCATTTGTTTACAGAAAGGGAAGAAAAGTGAAGAGAAGAAAAAAGTCCCTTCACCAATGTTCTGATTGGTGCATACTCTAGCTGGTGCCCACCTGTCCAGCGAGTCCCAAGACAGTGACCACCTCCAAGCATTGCCCCTGTGCTCGGATACGACTGGATTCAACAGGGATGCTGCTGCAACTACTGAGTCAGAGCGACTTCCCTGGGAGGGTCTTTCAGGGCTATGGGAAGGAGGAGGAGGCCTTGCAGGACATCACCAGGGCCCCTCTCTCTTCCGGCATAGCCGCGAGGTGGTTGCTAGGGTGCTATATGTTGAACTCCATCTAAAAGCGCGGGCCATCTCACAAAGATAGTTGACCCGGCTGCCCCCTCCTAAGGAGAACACCCACTGGTCCCATGGACCTCATGGGGCCCCTGTCCCCAGAGGATGGTTGGCTGCTGCATCCCGGATATGTTGGTCAGTTCAACCACTCACTAAGGGACTGCAGCGATGAGGCAGCATGCATGACCAATATTGTCTGTGTAAGTTATAGCATGGGGCCAGCTTTCCTATTTTGTCGCTCGCACCTGAGGTGGATGGGTGGGTGGGGGTGTGTTGAGTGTTTCCCACAGGCTAATCAACCACACGGTCTTCCCCAGAAGAGAATACCCGAAGGCAACATTGATTCTTATGCCCACTCACCCTTGAAAGTGTTTGTCACACAGAGTGGAGATGTGACTGGCCTTTTAGGGGACTGTTAAGCACAGATTTTGATCCCACACTGCCTGCTGCACCTTGTCTGCAATTGAGGAAAAGGAAGGCTGAAGTTGCGAGTTAATGCAGGAGCTTGAGGGAGAGCCACCTGGCCCCAGCTATTGCTGAATTTCAGTACGACTCTAGATCCTGAGGACCTGGGCTGGGATCAGTCTCTCTCCACACTATTTCCTTAGTTGCCCGTTCAGTCGCCACTCACCTGTCCTTCCTTTTTGACACCCTACTGACCTACATTCATTTGTAACATCTCCCCATAGTCCTCTTCTCTTGCCATCTTCCACCCAGCCTTCCTGACTGCCTCCTCCCAAGCCTGCTTCCTTCGATGCCTGAGAAGCTGTTTCTCTCACTGCCTCCTGCCCGTAAGCCTGCTGCCCTGCCTGCCTCCCGCCCAGGAGCCTGCGTCCTTGGTCGACACCTGCCCAGGAGCCTACTTCCTTGGCCACCACCAGCCCGGGAGCCTGCTTTCTTGGCCACCACCCACTCGGGAGCCTGCTTCTCTGGCTGCCACCCACTCGGGAGCCTGCTTCTCTGGCTGCCACCCACTCGGGAGCCTGCTTCTCTGGCTGACACCCAGCCGGGAGCCTGGTTCCCTGACCGCCTCCCGCCAGGAGCCTGCTTCTCTGGCCACCACCCACTCGGGAGCCTGCTTCTCTGGCCGCCACCCGTCCGGGAGCCTGGTTCCCTGGCTGTCATCTGCCCTGGAGCCTGCTTGCCGGTTTCCCTTGTAATATTGCTGGAGCTTCTCTCTAAGCTCTTCTTCTGAGGTTGAGGGGTGCCCCCTCTTTAGACCTTTAAATACTTGAAGATGATTTCCTAAGCAGTACTGAGCCTCAGCATGTAATGCTCTTTGACCGCAAAATAATGCACCTTGGTGGTGATATGCAATGATAAAGTATACTCGCCCTTTCAGCAGAGACCAAAAATGAGCTACAATCTAATAAATCTTCTAACCCAGCTGTATCTTCCAGAATATAGGTGAAAAGATTGGGACCATAGGTTGAGATGACCATGTCTTTAACTGCAGTCAGAATTTCTCTGATCCTAGTATTAGTACTTCAAAATTGATTTTCAGCATTGTCCTATTTCACTGCTTGGATGTGTTTTATCTTCTAGGGCTTTGTACACAAATCTAAACCTCTGTACCTTCATTGCATTATAAGTCGTTGTGGTTTTGAACTTGTCAGTTCATTACACTTAAAGAGATATTTATAGGAAGCCTGTATCTTTTTAGAGAGTGTGGTCTTATAAGAAGAAATGTTGGCTTTCAGGACTAGGTCTCCTTTGTAACCAGGACTTCAGCCTTTTCATCTGAAGGGGCTAACATCAGCATTTGCTACCATTGCTTTTTGTGACCATTCTTTTGTGTCAATCTGACAGTTTTCTGATAGAGCTACAAGGTCCTTTCCTTTTGTAGTTATTCCTGGTTAATTAAAGTGAATGGGACAGTTAGGAATCTTCAGGGGGTCTTCCTTCTTCGATGGAGGAATTGGGATTTGCTGCGGTCTGGAGTTTTCTGATTTCTGCAGCCTGTCCTATGTTTGCATTGAACCGTAGACCCAGTGGCACCAATTTGGAATTCAGTCAATTTGTCCTGGCTCTGCTGCCGGAAGATGTCTCTTTAGGTCTCGGGCTTTGCATGATGGAAAAGCTAGTACCTCTTGCCAGGTCACCCTGTTTTCTTTTCTTGCAATCTCTTTTGTTCTAAGCAGGATCTGACCCTCTTATTTTACTTATGCTGATATAAGAACACGTACAGTGTTCTTCTTTAGGCATATCACTCACTCCCTTAAAGGACCCTTTCCTGATCTGTGGGCCTGGATACCTCCGTGTAGATCTTTTGTCTGTTTTTTTTTCAGATGCCTGCGCCGGAGTGTCCTGCGTACTTGGACTCCTGTTAGTCAGGCACACTGACCTTATGGTCCCATCGATTCCAGTTAAGGACTTTGGTGCAATATCACCTTTATTAAGGGATTCTGGTCTGGGCACTAATTCTGCTGTTAGGCGCAGGAGAACAAACTATGCAGTTTTGCACATTCTGGAGATAAATTCCTTCAGAACGTCCTGCTAGTTGGCCAGACCCTTGTTCTTTAGTGAACCTTCAGAGAGAAGATGCTAGCTCCAAGGCTGCTCGACCCTACCAGCTTCAAAATAATTGCATTTAATATTTTTGGTTCAGAAAGGATATTCGGGAAAAGTAAGCCTCATGACATGTGCCTGAGGCCTAACGGTGTTTATACTAGGTGGAGCAGGATAACATTGCAGTGCCACACTCAACCCGGATGCTTGTTACGTCACACCAAAAATCACTTTCTAAATAAGATTTGTAACTCCTGGCTGTTGGATGACCACTTGACCCACCACCCCCTTCTTCCATGCTGTGGCTTCACCGCATTGCTTTTCGACTGGTATTCTCCTCTGACGACTCTGCATGCAGAGATGTCTGGTAACTTAATTTCACCAGTGTCTCATGGCTGTCAGCCTCTTCTGTTTTGTAAAACTACTGTTGCCGGGAAACTGTTTCAAACACCAAATACGTGGCATGTTTAACATATAATTATTCTCACTTTAAAACGATCCGAAGCAGCAAAGCTGGATGAGTTTCAGTTGATCCAGAAGCTTGAAAAAAGACGTGCAGGGACTTGTGATCTTACCACTTGAAGCAGAAAGCAGTGGAACATGTTCAGACCTCTGCTACAGACATGTATCATATGCATTTAGATTGTGCTGGTACCATATTGTATTTTTGTGCATGTTTTTATTGGTCATTTTTCTAAGAGGTAACTTTTTTCTTTGGCAGCCTCTCTGGAAAAAAATAAATGTGGTTGAATGTTAAATATATATTAACGGGTGTATTGTGAGAGATCAGACATGGGTAGCCTCTCGAACCAACAAAAAACATCATCTTTTACGACCTGATCCTCTGTTCCATTTCTCCATCCCTCCCACTACCCACCTTCAAAGGCCTAGTTTTACGTTAGAACTAAGGTCATCCCAGGCATACGGGTTATTCTTTGATAGAATGAAAGAATTTGGGGAAGGGTTCAAAGAGGTGGATCGCAATAGGGGAGTGGTGAGAAGCAGGTGCATGGCCCTTAAAAGTGCATTTCTTCCATCCCGTGGTGAGGCCTGCCCTGAATGTTGCAGACTGTGACTCCATAGATTAAAGTAAACCATTATGTACTAATAGGACTTTGCCCTTTCCTTTGATTCCAGGAGCTGGAGCTTATAGAAGATGTATGGCGAGGGGAGGCACAAGATCTTCTCACCCAAATTTCTCAACTCCAGCAAGAAAACAAGCAACTGATGACAAACCTTACTGTGAAGGATGTCAACCTAACAGAAGAGGAGTTTCAGAAGCATGAAGGTAAAAGCAGAACCTTGACCCACTGGACAGTTTTCTTTCAATGTATGTTGCAGGCACATTAAAACGTTTAAAATGTTTATACTAAAGCTCCCATTTTCAGAAAATGGAAAAATGTAAATGTAGCTGATGTTACTGAGCCATTAGACCTGTCTGGGTGCTGTAACATAAATAATATAGACATGGAACAGACTAACTCATTGACTGAAGTTGTCAACTGCTTAGCATTACTGAACACAAGCATTTGTAAAGCCAAAAAGTCTCTTTCTTTTTTTTTTTTTTTTAACTAGGACTGGCATAGCCAATATTTCTGGCTATAACTAAAAATGCAAGCTAGAACGATCAGCTTTGCTAATGCTTGTTACTAGAAATCCTACCAGTCAGAACTAGGGCTTTTCTGTAGCAGGCTGCAGTACCTTAGTGATCAATATGAAGAAGGCTCAGGTGATGTAAGTGAATGGGTAGAAAGCCTTAATTTAGCAGGCTCATAAAAATACGAAACTATGGACGTAGTAGTTATAAATACCTGTTTTTTTTTTACATTTTATTTTTTTTAAACATCTTTTTATTGAACATACAGAAGCTCCAGTACATTGCCAGTTCATAATACCATTCTTGATAAGACAAACGGTACAGGTTACACAGTGCATGGTATGCTTTCCCACATATTCGCCCGCTTCCAGCAACCTCCATCCCATAGCATACTGCGCGGCATTAGTTCTCCCCCACCTTTATCCCCTGCTCCCCACAGCCCTCAGCTGTATCCTCTATACTTCACCCAGGCGGCCCATATTTTCTCGCCTTTCCGTGGGCATCCCCGGCTCTGGTATATCACCCGTTCTGCCCCATAGCACCAGTCTAGATCTTTCTTCCATGCTGCGAGTGTGGGGGGTGTTCCTGCTCCCCACGCCCGGGCGATATTCCTCTTAGCCACTCCTCCCGCTAAAGCTAGCCAGGTCTTGGCCCATTGTGGCCACGTCACTTCACCAGTCACACCCAGAATATGCCACCTTGGCTCAAGCGGGACGTCCTCATCCACCACAGTCGTCATTACACGAGTTATACCTTCCCAGTACGTTTGGATCCTAGGGCATGACCACAGTATATGGAAGAATGCCCCGTCTCGCCACAACCCCGCACACAGACGTGAGTCTCGCAGGTGCCCATTCGGACGTAGGCCGTCCGGGAGGCATATGATCTATGGAGGATCCGAAACTGGATCAGCCGGAACCTTGCTCTTATGGCTATTTCCCGGGGAGTCTGCAGTGCCTCCACCCAGTCCTCGTCCTCCAGTAAACCCACATCGGACTCCCAGGCCTCCCATAGCAGGCCCAAACAATCTGGGGTATTGTTGATCAATTTCCGGTAGGTCAGAGAGATGGCCTTATCAATCATGGGATCGAGGAGTAGACGATCCTCGAGGGGAGAGTATTCAGGCAACCGGGTTCCCTCTTGCAAATGGCAATGGAGCGCATGACGCAGCTGTCTGTATCGCAGATACTCCCCCCCCCCCCCCATTTGGAACTGGTTCTGTAATGCGTCAAAGTCCAGCATTTTCCCGGCCTTCCAGACGTCCCCTAGATGGTCGATTCCTATTATGCTCCATTTCCGGAAGCCCGTTAGTCTTGTCAGTTCTCCCAGCTGACCACCCTCCCAGAGAGGTGTCTGTTCTGTGAGCCTGTTTGTCCACCCAGTCATCTTAGTTGCCCTGTGCCAGACCTCCGAAACCGTTCGGGTGTGTACCGGGAGTATCAATTTGCTCCTTCCTTTCCGATAGAGCTCCGTCAGGTGGATGCCAAATGGTCCACCCTGTACGCTGGTTCCTCTAGTGGCGAGAAGGCCCACCCGTTAATATTAACGAGCTGAGATGCCCAATAATATTTCCGTATATCGGGGACAGCCAGGCCCCCATCGTATGTACCTCTCAAGAGTTTTTTAAGTGCGATCCTTGGGCTGCCGCCCCCCCAGAGCAACTGGCGCTGCTCAGACTCATTGGCTCGAAAAAGTGTCTCTGGGATTAGGTACGGGGTGTTCTGGACTACGTACAATAGGCGTGGGAGGGCCATCATTTTAAAAATGGGCGCTCTTCCCATCAAGGAGACGGGGAGGCGTCTCCAGTGTGCAATATCGTCTCGCAGGCGGACCAACTGGGCCTGTACGTTAAGTCACATGAACTCGTCCTCATCTTTGGTAATCCAGAGCCCCAAATACTTAAACGTTTCCCTAGGGACCAGCTCCGAACACGCCGACGATAAAGGAGGTAGCTCTCCCGCCAATGAGAACACCAGAGATTTATCCCAATTGACCCTGCAACCTGAATAAGTACCGAAGGATTGGATAATGTGTATGAGGCGGTGAAACGTTTGCCGTGGGCTATGGGCGTATAGCAAGATGTCATCTGCATATAGAGATATACGCTCCTTCCAGCCGCCCCCCAGATCTATGCCTCTCACCATGGGGTCCCCCCTTATCCACACGGCCAGTTGCTCCAAGGCCAGTGCGAAGAGTATCGGTGATAACGGACATCCCTGGCGGGTGCCCGATGAAGCGCGAAGGCTCTGGAGATGTTGCCATTGACACTGACGCATGCCCTTGGACCCGTATACAAGAGACGTATCCATTGCTGTATGCTGGGGCCAAACCCAATTTTGTCCAGGACCGCAAACAAATATGCCCATTCGATACTGTCAAACGCCATCTTCGCGTCAAGGGACAGTAGTGGGGCCGGAGTATCCGCGCGCTTCTGGGTCAACTGCATCACACCATATAGGCGGCGCAGGTTAAGCCTAGTGCTCCGGTGTGGCATGAAACCGGATTGATCCGGATGTATAAGAGATTGAATGACCGGGCCAATACGGTTGGCTATTACTTGGGCCAACACTTTGGCTTCGAAATTCACCAGGGAGATAGGTCTGTATGAGCTGCACAGGTCGTGGGGTTTCCCTTTTTCATGAATAACCACGATGGTGGCCATGCGTAGATCCTCCGGGAGCATCCCCTGCTCCACTAAACATGTTAAGCATGTGAGGGGCGAGTTTGCTAGCGACGCATTTAAACATTTCCGTCGGAAGCCCGTTGGGGCCCGGCGCCTTACCGGATTGCAGATCCCGTATAGCGTTTTCGACTTCCTCTACCCTCATGGCGGAGTCTAGCATTGCTCTATCCTCTTCCTCCAGTGTCCACATGTTTAGGTCCTTTAGGAACTCTGCAGACTCGCCCTCCTCTCGCCGAGTCTGCGATCGATATACCTGTTCATAATAGTCTGCGAACACCTCTGCCAATTCGGCACCGGTGCCGCCCCGCACGCCCTCTTCGGTTCTAATTTCGGATACCCAGTTGCGGCTCCTATCCCGCCGTTCAAGCCACGCAATAAGCTTATTAGCCTTATCCCCGAGGTCATAGACCTTTCTCTGTACTGCCAGTGCATGCGCGCGAGCAGAGTTTTCTTCCAGATCTCAGAGCTCTTTCTGTTTAAGTTTATGTCTGCGTTCTGCATCGCTCACAGGGTCCGGATCTAGCGTCTTGTCAAGAGTGAGGATCTCTTGTTCCAGGGCATCACATTTTGTGCGCTTTTCTTTGCGCCTAGCGCCACTAGTCGCCTGTACGAATTCTCTAGCCACTGTTTTGTATGCTTCCCAGAGTATGTAGTCGGACCGTACCGATCCAACATTGTCATCGAAATATTGGACTGTGCGCTCCTCAAATTGGTCCCTAAAGTCCTGGTCCCGAAACAAGGTGGGGTCCAATCGCGGTGGGAGAGATCGTTCTCGCCACAGCCCCCGCATCTGGACCTCGCGGGCGAGTGGTCCGAAATACCTCGTGCCCTATGGCATCCTCCCCTGAAGCGTCCCGCTGAGTCGGCATGCGTGAAAATATAGTCTATTCGTGAGCTACTTCTATGAGCTGCAGATGTGTGTGTGTGTTTTGTCTTAGGTCAGGGTTATGGCTCCTCCAGAGGTCTGTCAGCCCCATTGCGTGCGTATACGTCGACAAAGTCCACGAGTCTCTGGTCCTAGGCGAATTGGACTCCCTGTCAACGTCCGAGAACATGGTGTCATTCATGTCCCCCCCCCCCCAAGGATCAAAGTCCCCTGTGGTAGGTCTAGTAGCAGTCAACTAAGGTCGGGCAGTGTAACGTCATGGAGCCGTGAAGGGATATAAACCGAGCAAACGTTCATGACCTGCCCCTCCCACGTCCCCGAGAGGGCCACATAGCGACCCAAGTGGTCCGTCCAGGCGTGCATTATAACGAAGGGGAGTGAGTTCTTAGTGAGTATAGCGGTGCCCCTAGAGCCAGTCGTGAAGCCGGCGTGTGCCCTAAGTGTGTAGCCGTATCGGTTCAGTGCCAAGTAATGAGTGCCTTTGAGGTGGGTCTCCTGGAGCAATACCAGGTCTGGTGAGTGTCGACGTAAATACTGAAGCACCATGGTGCGTTTTATCTTGTCCCCCAGGCCATTTACATTCCACGAGAGAACTGTTATTGCCCTCATATGTCGTATCGCCATGCGGGCTGTTTCATACGGTCCCACCCTCCCTCCCTGACACCGTCCCGCTTTCCATGCAGATAGTCCCTTCAAGTGTATGATCACTGGTCTCTTCCCTTTGGACGCGCCGACAATGCTCTGAAGCGTGCACAACTAGAAAACACAATACAATCATCAAGAGAAAGAGAGGGGAAAAAAAGAGAAAAACCCCCATAACAAGCCCCCCTCCCTGCAACCATGCCTTGTAGGTTTAGAACCACCCACATCCCCAATAGCAGAGCGCCTGTCGTCCCAACAACTGAATGACAAATGTAGGGTTGCCTGGCACCACCACCCGACAACATTCACACCCCGGGCCCGCAACCCAGCCCAACTACATGCGGGAGTTCTGCCATCAATTAAGTCCGTATATCGCCCGGCCCTGTTTCTGTCCGTGGCAGAGGGAAGAGAGTCTACCCCATTACAGCTAAAAGAGAGCCTATACCTCGGGCTTGGACCAAAGATAAGATACAGTTCACCAGGATGAAACAAGTCCTTTCACCCCCCCCATGCCTGCTGCACCTCCCGCGGGGCTCGCAGATCTGGAGCTCCTGGACCTTGACTCGGAGCGCACCCTCTCCTTTCGTCGATTCAGGGACTCCAGGGGTCGATCGCCGTTTCCCCGCCAGTCCGTGGATACCCGCTGACGATGTGTTCGGGCACGGCCCTCATTTAACCATCGCTGGACTTCCTCGGGCGTTGTGAAAAACCAGGATTTGTCGCCCTCCACGACCTTGAGTTTGGCAGGAAAGAACATCATGTACTTAAGACCCTTGTCTCTGAGGGCACGTTTCACCCCTTCGAAGGAACTTCGCTCCTGCTGAACTTTCAAAGTGAAGTCCGGGAAGAACCGGATCGTCGTGTTGTCGTAGAGGAGGTCACCCTTAACTCTGGCCGCTTGAAGAATTGCGTCGCGGTCCCGGAAATTCAGGATACGTGCGATAATGGTTCGAGGGGGGGGCCCCAGGTTTTGGCTTAGGGATCGGGGCCCTGTGTGCCCTTTCCACAGAGAACAATGGTGACAATCTCTTGGGCTTCAGGTGGTTTAGGACGAGATCCTCAAGAAAGAGGTCCACGCTGGGGCCCTCCACCCCCTCAGGCACACCTACCACGCGGATATTGTTTCGGCGTGCCCTCCCTTCCTGGTCGTCCAGCTGTAGTGCCATTACCTTGTGTTGGTGCGCCAGCTTTTGGACCCGTTCCTCCAGCTTGCGGGTTGCCGACTGGAGCTCCCCAATATGTTCCTCCATCGCTGTAACTCTTTCGGAGGTTTTTCGCAGGTCAGCCCTCATGAGGTTCATCTCAATCGTGACCTTGTCAATTTTGGTTTTCAAGTTCGTCCCCACTGTCTGGATCGCCGCCATAATGGAGTTTGCGCCCCCTCCTCAGAGTGTAGTTGCCGCGGGACCGGCCTCTGAATGTCAGTGGCGCACCGCGCCAATATGGGGGTCGTCTCCTCCTCCTGCGCCCCCTTGATACCGCTATTTGGCACCGTCCCTCTGCGGCTGGGTACACCGCGGTGCCCCCCACACAGCAGATCCGCCTCCGTAGGCCGCCGACCACAGGCTCAGGGCACCCCAGCCCTTGCGCGCTCCTCTGCGGATCCTCTCACGGGCGTGTGCCCCGCACTCGCTAGCCTCAATATCGCCGCCGTGGCTACAAGAGACGTACAGCAATCTCCAGTGCCTCGATCCTCCACTGCAATGGTGGTCACCACCTCCTCACTGCCGGCTCACGGGGGGCAGGCCAGGCCCTCAAGTCGCATGTTGCGGGGAATGGGGGGCACCTCTTCCCGGGGACGCTGCACAGTATTCCCAGGGTCCACACTTGTCCGGTTCCCAAGTATTCAAGTCTCACGCGCCCTCACCTCCGGAGCGTCCCAGGAGCTTGATGGGGGCCCACAGTCTCCCTCCGGGCCCCGGTCTCCTTCCGAGGCAAGTCACCACCTCGCCTCCGGATCACAAGGGGCCGTCTGGGCCTTGCCGCGGTACACCGCTTATGGAAGGCCGAGCGCCGCGGCCCTGCGTTGCAGTGTCTCCCGGCAGCAGGCTCTCGCGTACGGCCTGCGCCCCACGCGACTCCGCCTCAGTCGCTGCGATAGCTCAGGGCCGTCAGCCAGCAGGGCCCCGCCTCAGTCCGTCGCGGTGTGCCGTTCTCGGGCCGCAACAGTGCCTCCCTTGCCTCAGGGCACTTTCAGGAGCTCAGCGGCGGTACTATTGCATCTCCGTCTGCCGGCTATTGTCCGGATATCGCAGGCTTAGTCACAGGCCCTGGCGGAGCTCAGGAGCTACGCCGCCATTACGGCTGGTGCCAAGCCACGCCTCCTGGGTATTGTTTTTAATACTAAATTGAGTTTGTGGAACATCTTAAACATGTACTTATTAGAGCAAAACGAGCCATGACGGGCTTACTACAGATTATTAATCAATACTGTGGTTCATTGTGCCAGTTTTTTTTATGCCTACCAGGTTTGGCCACAGAGGGGTCTATACTTTAAGAAATTAAAGGGATAAGCGTGGTGCCATACTCTAGGGCTTGTGCGTAGCATCTACCAGCAAGTTATTCATTTCGATCTAGAGCTTTGTTCACTTCAATATAGGATTAAGAACACATGTATAAAGTTTATAGCTTCCTTGATAAGAGATTGTAGCCATATTTGGGCCATGAGTGCCTAAATGATTTGCAATGGAGTGACACTAATTACTGGGGGGAAGAAACTAGAATACTATTAACATTTGAAAAGTAGGACAGGAACTTTGATAATAAATAATCATAGGCACTTTGGTGCACGTAAACAGATCACATTTAAGCAATTGCCTGTTGAGAAATCCTGTATTACAGTTAAACATTTTAGAATCACTACACAGACCTCGAAAGATTATAAAAATGTTACCAGACCTGCAGGTCCAGTGACTTGAATGATTTACTCGACCCAACGGTGATGCTCTTGAACCATAAACTGGTCTCAAATTGAGTGATAATAGGCAAATATTTAATTTCACTGAGCTGCCTTTTTTTCATTGTCACAAATGAGAGCACCTTCAAATATGAGGTCCGCATATGCTGTACAAAGAACTCTTTTGTTTGATTTCTTAGACTAAACGTTTGGTCAATGTATAAAAATAACCTAGCCCACATACAGGGTACACATGACCCTTGACTTGCCTCTACATTTACTAATAGCATTGTCATCAGGGAGGGGGCAGGAATGTTTCTCAGTTAATTTTTAAAAACTCTCACTTGTAATAAATATATTACTAAAGCATGCTGTAATAGCGCACTGTCATTTACAGGATGCACAATTTCCTTTGAAATGGCCATAAAATTTCTCATTGACTTGCAGTTTATAGTGTACAAAGATAATGTGTAGAAATCAGGATTCAGCAAATATTTATTATTTGCACGTTCGTAAGTAAAGAGTTCCTATTTGTTTTGATCCTATTAAAATCTTTTTTCCATCACACTTCAGAATTACAAAAAAATGTGCTTTCCCAACTGCTGATGTATTTTTAAATATTTGTACAGTTCGTTTACAAGCTATTTAAATGTTGTGTGTTAGAAAAAAGCTGACATTCTACAGGCTTACTTCTCCCACTCCCTGTACCGCAAGTGTGATAAGATGATAAAAAAAAAGATTTAAAGATATTTTTATTGCTCATTCACTTTCTGAATGAACAGAAATCCTTTTATGCCAGCTCGAGCTTTCTCCCTAGAACAGTCAAGTAGGCCCTAAAAACAGCTTGCACTGATAAAAACTGACTTACCAGGGCGAGTACATTTTTCATGGCCTGCTACATTCTCACTGTACTATTTTTTAATGATGTAAAATTAGCATCAGGAATGGCAGCTTTTTTTCAAATGGTCTCAATTCAAAATTGTTGTCAATTGTTACTTTTTCGTCTTGATGCACTTCAGAATAATTACATTGAATATATGCATAAGCCAGAATTCTGTCTGTACATTCCGATTTTAAATATTTGCTTTTGGAATCTAAAAAGATTTAAGTGGCTCTATTTTTTTAATGCAGTTAGTAAATTAATTGCTATTCAATTTTAAATTAGACTTTTTAAAAACATTTGCTAATTTTCATTTCAGTTTTAGATGTTAATATTTTTTTAAGTGTATTTAATATTGGATGGTGTTTATGTTTTTATGGATGAGAAGTCTAATCAAATCTGTTTACATACCTGCCAGCCGTCCTTGTGGTCGGGCCCAAAACCTTTTTGGTTTCAAGCTCCTGTAACTTGGGTCATTGTTAGGGATTCCCACAGTCAGATATATGCCCTTTCTATAATCAGGCAGCTGCACCATAGAGCATTACTAAAGGTCCCTGGAAATGGACATAATGCAACTACGCATGGTCCCTTAAGTGTTCACTACTGCCCCTTCTGCCTCGGAACACCAGAGAAAAATGAACTGAACCAGGTGCCCTTGAATGTCTTTTTTATTTTTTTTTAAAGTGGAAAGAAACCATGGCAAAAAGTTGACTGTGCCTTTGTTTTCAGTGGTCCAGATAGCGGAGAGGGGATGTTTTCCACATAAATATGCATTTTCAATCTTACAGGTCTTCATTTTTGCTTATTTTCTGTGTCCTAATAGATATGCTAATAATGGATTGAAATGAAAACGGTCATTGTTATATCCCAACTTTAATGGCTCTCAAAGGAGGTAAATGCCCCAGCAGAGATTTCCCTACAAGAAGGTATTCATAAGGCACCACTCGCTGAGAGAGTGCTTGAGGACGATATAAGGACAAAAAAGGGAAATTGTAATTTTGCAACATGAATCCTTTTCTGGATTCAAATGCTGTGAGTCTATTCCACCATCTAGTGGTTGAGTCTGGAATCATGTTTTGTCCTTCTTCTGTTTTCATTGGGCGATGTCAGACAGCACCCTGGAAGTTCCTGTGCGTTGCTGCCATCTTCAGATTCTTTTTTCTGCCGTTGGGTCTGGAAGCACACCGGAGGAGCTCCGAAGACTCTTAACAGGTCTGCATAGAAGAGAAAGAAAGAGCACCCAAAACTGCTGGAGGCCACTGGGAGCATTGAAGACTGAGAGGAGAGCTTCCCTCAATCACGACAGGACCCCCCCTTGCTGGAGGACATGTGGCCAGAGAATGCAGAGGAAAGGGGTAGATATGGGATCTGAAAAACACCCCCTTTAAGCTCTGCCCAAACTGCCAACACAGGTTCGCGCAGAAGGATCCACAGGAGGTCTGTAATCTGTGTCTTCTGATGGATCACAATGACAAAGACTGCGCTGAATTTTTACCGAAGACTCTCCATACCAGATTGAAGCAGAGACTCGCACATGGTTAATGTGCGAGTCTCTGCTTCAATCTGATATGGAGAGTCTTCGGTAAAAATTCAGCGCAGTCTTTGTCATTGTGATCCATCAGAAGACACAGATTACAGACCTGTGGATCCTTCTGCGCGAACCTGTGTTGGCAGTTTGGGCAGAGCTTAAAGGGGGTGTTTTTCAGATCCCATATCTACCCCTTTCCTCTGCATTCTCTGGCCACATGTCCTCCAGCAAGGGGGGGTCCTGTCGTGATTGAGGGAAGCTCTCCTCTCAGTCTTCAATGCTCCCAGTGGCCTCCAGCAGTTTTGGGTGCTCTTTCTTTCTCTTCTATGCAGACCTGTTAAGAGTCTTCGGAGCATGGGTTACATGGCCAGCACGAAAACCACAAGAATTCCTGAAGGACCTGGGTCTCACCAGCGACAGTGAAGAAAAGTCGAACAAGTTCTAGCTGGCATAGGGAGGAGAGTCCGACGCTGAAAGGAAAATTGTCTGTGTCAAAAGGGAAGAAGCTGTAAGCAAAACTGTGAGGCACACCTAAGAGAGGAAGATAACAAAAGCCTCAAAAACCCTGAAGGCCACCTCGGTGTTGACGTCGAAACACTCTGACCAAAGGTTGGCACAGACACAAGGAGCTGCACGGGTCCCGACCAAAGGACACAGATGAGTTTTGTTTCGAAGGCTTGTCCTCGACGCCGGCAGGCACAAAGGAGGTGCAAAAGGAAAGGGCCACGAAGGCAAAGGACACAGAGCCAATTGCCCCAAAGAGAAAGCCCTCCTCGACAACCAACGCCGATCGATCTCTCGAGGTCAAAAGAAAAAGACACCGACTGGAGGGTGAAATGGCAGCGCTCCTGCAATGCAAGAAGGAGTTTGACGACTCAAGTCTTTCCGTATCCCAACAAAACTCACGGAGACGAGGGACTTGGAAGACGACGTGCCGGATATCAAGGCTCCATTGACGCCAGAACCACCCGAGGAAAAGCAGGTAGAGCCCAGCGTGATGGAGAGACAGGGCTGGTTCGACTAAAAGTTGCAGGATCTCGAGGTTGAATCTCCGAGAAAGGAGTCGATAGCTACCCCTCAAGGCCCTCGCCCCCGGATGACCTGTCCATGTGCAATTAACTAAATCAAGAGGACATCAGACACACATGGAGTCCAGCTAGAGGAAGAAAGGGCGGACTCATGCTTCCTCCTCAAAACTCTGATGCCATTAGAGAAGGTGAACCTGTAGCTGCCCATGCTCGCCAGCATTGCAGACCAGGGCAATGAAGCCTTCAAGGAACCTGCCAAAGCTAGGGCGGTTGCTCCTTGGGTGGCGAAAAAATATAAGCATTCCACCCAAGACCCCCAGAACATCAAGGGGAACGTACCAGAAGACTCCTTCATAGTGACCATGATCAGAAAGAGGAACAACGCCCCCACATTGACTGGCCCACCTCCAGAGAAGGAAAGCTTGACAATGGACCTGGTGGGTAGGAAGATGGAAAGGTATGCGGCGATGCAATTGAAAATTGCGAATTCCAACGCTCTCCTCAACAGATATGGCCACCAACAATGGGAGCAAATGGAAAGGCCGATGCAGCACCTTCCAGAGGAGTTCCAAAAGAGATCGAAGGCAGTTTTCCAGGAGGGCAAGAACATCGCAAGCTCCTACCTTAAATCTGCTCTGAATGCAGTGGATACCGCCAGCAGATGTGTACGGGCACCACACTGAGGAGGGACTCATGGCTCAGGATCTCCGGCTTCAAGGCTGAAGTGCCGGTAACTGTCTTAAACATGCCATTTACAAGGGAGGCTCTCTTCTGGACTGCCATGGACGAAGCACTCCAACAAATAAAAAAGAACAATGAAACGACCAAGACCATGGGGGGCTTACAGTTCAAAGGGTCCAGCAGGTGGAACAGGTTTCTCACCAACCCAACAACTCCACGAGCAGCAGGACTTCAACCAACAAGTTGCACACCAACCTGCTCAACAGTTGCAAGAAGAGTTCTAGGAACTCATCAAAAAGCGGCTCATAGAGTCCCTTGGAGGGAAACAGGCGGCGGCATCTACTCCGCATACTTCCTAGTACCAAAACAAGACTTAACACTAAGACTAATCCTAGACCTCAGGTACCAAAACAAGTTCATGCAAACGCAACATTTCAAAATGACAGCCTTGCAAGAAGTGATCATGCTCCTACGAAGGGAAGACTATATGGCCACGCTAGACCAAAAGGATGCCTACCTACACATACCAATGAACAAGAGGCACAAGAAGTACCTCAGATTCCTCATGAACAGAGTACACTACCAATTCAGAATGCTACCCTTTGGGGAAAAAATCCGGACCAAGGGTGTTCACAAAATGCCTGGCAGCGGTGGCAGCACACCTAAGAAGACAGGGTATACACATCTACCCATACCTGGACGACTGGTTGGTAAGGAAACTCGAAACAGAAATACCACAGGGATATGCAAACAGTCATCAACATGCTTCAGAAACTTGGTTTTACCATGAATCACAAAATGCCATCACCACTCCCGGAGACGGTGAAGGTGTTTTTGGGGGCAACGGTAGACTCAAGGACAGCTCAAGCATACTCAGTCCCCAAGAGGGGGACTACAATAGCGGAGCAAACTCTCCTCTTCTGGAAGGGGCGGTCTCTGACAGTGAGAACTGTTATGAAACTGATGATCATGATTGCATCATGCATTCCCCTCATACCACATGCAAGACTACATATGCGACCTATACAGGAATGGATGTACAATGGATTGTCACAAGCCACGCGGAGCTGGAAGGATCTAATGGTTGTCACATCAAGGATTCAGAAGGAGATAGAATTATTGAACGGGAAACAGCCATTACAACAAATTTAATACAACGCATGTCATTACAACGCATATGCCTTTACCACACATGACTTTACAACGAATTTCGTTGTAAAGGCATGGATGGTAAAGGCATACGTGTTTAACATGTGAATATAAGGTAAGTATAAGGTTTAGGGTGGGTTTGGGTTTTGGGGTGTAGGGGTATAGGTTTTGGGGTGCCAAGGTTAATTTTAGGGTTCAGGGTGGATTTTGGTTTTGGGGTGCCAAGGGTAATTTTAAGTTTTAGGGTGGGTATGGGTTTTGGGGTAGTAAGGGTAATTTTAGTGTCCAGGTTTGGTTTGGGTTTTGGGGTGCCAAGGGTAATTTTAGGGTTCAGGGTGGGTTTGGGTTTTGGGGTGCTAAGGGTAATTTTAGGATTTCAGGGTTTAGGGGTTTAAGGGTATTGGGGTGGTAAGGGTAATTTTGGAATTTTAGGGGGGTATGGTTATTGGGGTACAAAGGGTAATTTTGGGGTTTTAGGGGGTATTTAAAAAAAAGACATACATACAGCATTACTTACCTTAACCACTTATACAAAGTATATGCCTTTACCACGCATGCCTTTGCGTTGTAATGGCATGCGTGGTAAAGGCATATGCGATGTAAAAGTGTGCGTTGTAATGGTAACGCGTTGTAACAGCACTTGCGTTGTTACAACCGCGTTGTAATGGCATGCGATCTAACGTCCTATATTCTTATTGAACACAACGAATGCGAGTGTAAGGAGAACTTTCAAGCGACCAACTCCCAGGGTGACCATAACCACTAAGGCGTCTCATAAGGGCTGTGGAGCTGACATGGGTAATCTGAAGATCAAAGGTCTCTGTAACTCTATGGAAGCCGTGAAACACACAAACTATCTGGTACTAAAGACGGTCTTCCTAGCGCTGAAGGCCTTTCGGGCGCATGTGAAGGGGCAGGTGCTTATTTACACTGACAGCACAACGATTATGTTCTACCTCAACAAGCAGGGGGAAACAAAGTAATTCCCACTGTCAAAGTTAGCACAGGAAATATGGAAGTGGGTGAACCAACGGGACATGACACTGGTTCTCGGGAAACAGAATATGGAAGCAGGCAGGCTGAACAGGCAAGCGAACACCTCCTAAGGATGGGAGATTAAGCTAAAAGTACTGGACAGCGTGTTCAGACGATGGGGAATGGCACGCATAGACCTGTTCACAAGTCCGGAAAATTAAAAATACCAAAACTTCACTGTTAGAAATGGGATCTCTAGTTGGCAAGGGCTTGCACCTTCGTCCAAGTAGGGACCCTTCTTCCTAGTCAGGGTAAGGGAGTTACACTCCTAAAATAACCCCTGCTCACCCCCTTGGTAGCTTGGCACGAGCAGTCAGGCTTATTCTAGAGGCAGTGTGTAAAGCGTTTGCACATAACCAACAGTAATACAGTGTAAGCACTACAAACGGACACCACACCAGTTTTAGAAAAATAACCAATATTTTTATATACTCAAGACAAGACCAATTACGACAAAAATCCACAATACTATACTTTAAAAATGAATGCTTGATAAGGTAACTTCTTCTTTGCAGGAATAACACAAAAGCAAAGTTCGTACGAGTCGGTAGCCCCGTCCGGGTCTACCGCGATGCTGAATTACACAGAGTCCAACAGTTCCAGCCGACCGCGTCGCTACGGGCCAGCAGAGTCGTGGACAGACTCGGTCACAGTACCTTTCTCATTGTGGCTGGTACGGAGTGTACGAGCCGGTCGGCGTTCGTCGCGGTTGCGGTGCAAGACGGAGCGATGCAAGGTGCGGTGTCCCTCGATGCGGTGCAGGCAGCGGCTCGATGAGCGTCGTGGAGTCGGTGAGTCCAAGGCGTGCGATGCAGGGTGAGACGATGCTCGATGCGGTGCTGACAGGTTGCGATGCAGGCGACCAAGCCGGAGTGCGGGAGCTGGCGTCGGACAGCGGTGCGAGTCGGAGCGGTGCGTCGCAAACGTGCGAGCGGTGCCCCAAATGCAATGCGGTCACGACTGTTGAGCCAGTTGCAGCGTCCGCGTCGGTCGGGTCCGGCTGGTTCAGTGAAGCGATGCGAACTGCGGTGCCCACAGGCCACGGTGCAAGCAGCGGCTCGGTGTTGGCGGCGTCGGACGTCGCCCACGGTGAGACCAGGGTTGCGATGCGAAGCGGGGCGATGCGGTCTGCGGTGCAAACAGGTCACCGGTCAGGGATGGATTCGGTTGACGGAGTCGGTTGCGGTTCCCTTCCTCTGTGGCAACTGAAACAGCGTTCCAGAAGCGGTACCCAGAGGCTTGTGAAGTCTTTGTAGTCCCTGAGACTTCTTAACAGGAGGCCAGCTCGGTTCCAGGCCCTTGGAGATACTCAGCACAAGTTTGTAGAAAGTTCAGTCTAGTCCTTTCCCTGCCCAAGACAGAAGCAGCAACTGCAGGCCAACCCAACAAGGCAATAACTCAGCAAAGGGGCAGTACTCCTCCTAGCACCTCTCCAGCTCTTCTTCTTGGCAGGTTCCTTGATTCCAGCGAGATCTAAATTCATGGGGTCAGGGCCCCAATATTTATATCCCAAATTCCTTTGTTCTCTGAAGGCAGAGAGGCCTTTGCCTAGTCCAAACCAGTTCTGGAGCACTTTGTTGACAAGTCTCCGTCCCTTCTTTCAGAGAGTAGGCCAGGGACATCAGACGCACCACAGGAGGTGGAGCCAGCATTGTGGAGGGAAGGCACTGTCCTATTCAGGGCCCAGGTGCAACCCCTCCCACCCATCTACATGTAGATCTTGCTATTCAGCCCTGTGCTGACTCACCCTGTCTCCTGGCATCCCCCAGCCCCTGTCACTCACACTCCAGACAAGGAATACACAACCTCGCAGAGGCGGGCTTGGATGGTTAGACAAGAAAATACCTACTTTCTAAAAGTGGTATTTTCAAACACAGAATGTTAAAACCAACTTCACTAAAAGATACATTTTATCATTCTGAGTCCAGGCATACTAAACTCGAATTTCTACCATGTTCCCGGGGTCAGTTAGGATTATAAGCTGTAATAATCAAAACTGCCCGTTCTGGCCTATGGGGAACAGGTAGCCTTGCAATAGTGAAAAACGAACTAGGCTGTAATTCACTATCAGGACATGCCACACACACACACCAGGGCATGTCCTACCTTTCGCATACAACGCACCCTGCCCACAGGGGTACCTTGGGCCTACCTTAGGGGTGACTAACATGTAGAAAAGGGAAGGTTTAGGGACTTGCAAGTGTGCGCACTTGCCAAGTCGACATGGCAGCCCCAGGCTGCGCACAGGCTCTGCGATGGCAGGCCCGAGTTACACTTTACGGGCTGTTTGCGTGGGTGGCACAATCCAGTGCTGCAGCCCACCAACAGCATTTGGTCTATAGGCCCTGGCACTCGCAGTGCACTTTACAAGGGACTGACACATAAACCAAATAGGCCAATCATGGAAACACCAATCCATAACACATTTTATACAGGAGCACTTGCACTTTCCCACTGGACAGCAGTGAGGAAAGTGCGCAGAATCATTACACCAGCAAAAACAGAGTCAAAACCGGGAGGTCAGAAAGCAAAAAGTCAGGGGAAACACGCCAAAAGATGCCAAGTCTAACACATGTCCCCTCCAGCTGAAAGTAGGGAGAACTACCCAACCCCATTGGAGTTCTCTTCACTAAGGCGGAAGAACCAGGACAGACCTTCTGCGTTGGCGTGTTCTGTACCAGGACGGTGTACCACCGTAAAGTCCATTCCCTGTAGGGAGATGGACCACCTCAGCAGTTTTGAATTCTCACCCCTCATTTGCATCAACCATCTGAGGGGCCTGTGGTCTGTCTGAACCCGGAAGTGAGTCCCAAACAGGTATGGTCTCAACTTCTTCAGCGCCCAGACCACAGCAAAAGCTTCCCTTTCTATGGCACTCCACCTCTGTTCCCTGGGAAGTAGTCTCCTGCTAAGGAAGACTACAGGCTGATCCAGGCCCTCTTCGTTCAGTTGTGAGAGCACCGCTCCCACACCATGCTCTGAAGCGTCAGTCTGCACGATGAATTCCTTGGAGAAGTCAGGTGCCTGGAGCACGGGCGCCGTGCACATGGCTGCCTTCAGGGCATCAAAAGCTTTCTGGCAGGACTCAGTCCAGATCACTTTCCTGGGCTGCTTCTTAGAAGTCAGCTCTGTTAAGGGGGCAACGATGGTGCCATAGCCCTTAACAAATCTTCTATAGTAGCCGGTGAGACCTAAGAAGGCTCTCACCTCTGTCTGGGTCTTGGGGGGCTCCCAAGCCAGAATGGTGTCAATCTTGGGTTGTAGGGGCTCCACCTGGCCGCTTCCTACCTGGTGTCCCAAGTACACCACAGAACCCTGCCCGATCTGGCACTTACTGGCCTTGATCGTGAGGCCTGCACCTGGCAGAGCCCTCAACACTTTCTCCAGGTGCTGTAAATGTTCTTCCCAGCTAGAACTGAACACAGCAATGTCATCCAGGTAGGTGGCACTGAAATCCTCCAGCCCAGCCAACACCTGATTGACCAACCTCTGAAAGGTGGCAGGGGCATTCTTCAACCCAAAGGGCATCACCCGGAATTGGTAATGACCTTCTGGGGTTGAGAATGTTGATCTCTCCTTGGCCCCATCGGTTAAGGCAATCTGCCAGTACCCAGACGTCAAATCAAACGTGCTGAGGAACCGGGCAGCTCCCAACCGATCAATGAGCTCATCAGCTCTGGGGATGGGGTGCGCGTCAGTCCTGGTGACGGCATTGAGCCCACGGTAGTCCACACACAACCGGAGTTCTGGAGTGGCGCCGGGCGCAGCAGCCTTTGGGACCAAGACCACTGGGCTGGCCCAAGGACTGTGGGAGGGCTCAATCACCCCTAACGCCAACATCTTAGAGACCTCCTCCTTGATGCTGGCTCTGACCCGGTCAGTCAACCTGTAAATCTTGTGCTTCACAGGAGGGCTGTCACCAGTGTCCACGTCATGGGTACACCAGTGAGTAACACCGGGGGTCAGAGAGAACAGTGGGGTGAACTGTCCCAACAACTGGTGACAGTCCCCCTGCTGCTCCTGAGTCAGAGTAGGGGAGAGGATCACACCTTCTACTGACCCATCATGCTCCTTGGTAGACAGGAGGTCACGGAGAGGCTCACTCTCCTCTTCCACCCCATCATCTGTCGCCAAGAGCATACTCACTTCGGACCTCTCGAAGTGGGGCTTGAGGCGGTTCACGTGAAGGACCCTCCAAGGGTTCCTTGGAGCTTGCAAATCCACCAGGTAGGTGACGTCACTTTTGCGCTCCACCACCTCATATGGCCCAGTCCACTTGTCCTGCAAGGCACAAGGTGCCACTGGGGCCATGACCCACACTTTTTGCCCAGGTTGAAATTCGACCAAAGTGGCATTCTGGTCATACCATCTCTTCATTTCTTTCTGGCTTGCTTCTAGGTTCGCCTGAGCGAGTTTCCTGAAGAGGGCAGTTTGGTTTCTAAAGGCCAGCATGTAGCTAAATACATCCTGGGGAGTTTTCCTGGGAGCCGCCTCCCAGCCTTCCTTTACCAAACTCAGAGGTCCTCTGACAGGGTGGCCATACAGGAGCTCAAAGGGGCTGTACCCAAGAGACTTCTGAGGCACCTCCCTGTATGCAAAGAGTAGGCATGGCAAGAGGACGTCCCACTTCCGCCTCATGGGTTCTGTAAGACCCTTGATCATGCCTTTCAAGGTCTGGTTGAATCTCTCCACCAGACCGTTTCCTTGTGGGTGGTAAGGAGTGGTGAACTTGTAGGTTACACCACACTCCTTCCACAGGGATGTCATATACTTGGATATGAAATTGGTCCCCCTATCAGAAACCACCTCTCTGGGGAATCCCACACGGGAAAAGATCCCCATTAACGCCCGGCCCACCACTGGCGCCGTCGTTGTCCTGAGAGGGATTGCCTCCGGGTACCGGGTGGCATGGTCCACCAAGACCAGGATGTACCTGTTGCCCATGGCTGTCTTGGGATCCAGCGGCCCCACAATATCCATCCCTACCCTTTCAAAGGGTGTACCAACAACAGGAAAAGGTTGGAGAGGAGCTTTGACCTTCCTCCCACTCTTACCACTTGCCTGGCAAGTTTGGCAAGACCTACAGTGTGCATCTGACTGCCTTCGCATTTGGGGCCAAAAGAAGTGGGTGACAAGCCTGTCAAAGGTCTTGTCCTGCCCCAAATGTCCTGCCAAAGGCACGTCATGAGCCAGACCCAGTAGGAAGGTCCTGAAGCGCTGGGGTACCACCAGCACACGGGCTGACCCAGGCTCAGCAACCTTAGGCTCACTGTATAGGAGACCACTCTCCCAGTAGATCAGATGTGACCCGGACTGATTACCAGCTGCCTGGTCTGCAGCCGGCCGCCGCAGACCCTCCAGAGTAGGGCACTCGCTCTGCTCCCTGCAGAACTCCTCCCTGGTGGGACCCCCTTCTTGCTGCCAATGGGTCAGCTCAGAGATGTCTCCCAGTTCAGCTACCTGCTCCCCTGTAGGTACCGGGCGTCCCCCTCGAGGTCTGCCTCCTCCCGGTCCGTGGGAACTTCGGGGCCGGTTTCCGCGCCCCTGCCCTTTCTCTTGGCAGGGACTTGGGCCACTGTTCCAGGCTCCAAGTCCTCTTGATCACCCTTTCTGGCTGCCATTGACCGAGTAGACACGCATGCCCACTCTGGCAACCCAAGCATCTCCAAGTGAGACCTGAGCTCAACATCCTTCCATAAGGACTGCTCCAGGTCGTTCCCTAGCAGACAATCTACAGGCATGGTAGGGCTCACAACCACCCTCAAGGGACCTGAGACCCCCCCATTCAAAGGGAACATGCGCCACCATACACTGGCGCTCAGAGTTGTCTACAGCAACTACTTGGTGGAATGCTCCTGGGACTACTTGCTTCTCAGACACCAGGTGACACCGGACTGAGGTCACACTGGCTCCAGTGTCTCTGAGAGCCTCTACCCTATTCCCATTGATGGTCACCCAGGTGCTATATTTCTTTGTGTTAGGGGGCACCTGGTTTCCTGGGACCATCTCACTGTCCCCTAGTGAGACAAGGGTCATTTCTGCGGGATCCCCACCCTCCTGTGGGCACCCCTCCTCCCCAAGCGCTACACTAGCCAACACTTTGGACTGTCCACCGGTGGGTGGCTGTGTCCCCTTTGGACACTTGGGGTCCCCCTTAAAGTGACCTACCTGGTCACATGCATAACACTTGCGGGGCCGGTCTCAACAGGCTTCCCTGTAGAGACCCCTTTCTTCTTATCACCGGGGGCTGGGAACCTTTACCCTGGGTACTAGTTTGGGGCCCTTTAGAGAACTCCTGTGCTTTACCCTTGTCCCCCCACCTTTCTGCTGGGGACCCTGCCCACCTTTGGCTGAGTCTCCCCCAAACGCTTTCTTGTGGACCCTGGTACTCACCCAGCGGTCCGCTTCCATAGCAAGCTTCCTGGGGTCAGTTAGCTTACTATCCACTAGGTGCTGGCGCAGATCTGCAAAACATAGACTAGACAAGTGCTCCCATGCAATCAAGTTGTAGAGCCCCTGAAAATCTGTTACACTACTGCCCTTTACCCAGCCATCCAGCGACCTGCAGAACACATCCACACATTCCAACCAAGTGTTGGCATCAGACTTCTTACTGGACCTGAACTGATCCCTGTACTTTTCAGGTGTAAGACCATACTTAGTGAGAAGGGCATCCTTCATGTCAGCATAGGTGAGGTGATACCCCTTACCCAAAGCTATCAGAGCATCCCTTGCTTCTTCAGGGAAAAGTGGCCACAATCCTGCTCCCCAATTTTCCTCAGGGACCCCATTCATGTGTATGGCTGCCTCATAACCTTGGAACCACCTTTGTATGTCATCCCCCTTCTTGAACTCCTTGCCTACATTCTTGGGAATGTGCACAATCCTGTCTGCCTTTCTGGACGAATTGCTGCCACCATCTGAGCCTCACTTACTCCTAAGTTCTAGCTCCTTCAGTTCTCTCTCATGCTCTAAGAGCATCTTCTTCTCCTCCATGGCCAATCTCTTCTCCTCCCGCTCACTCTCCAGCCTGAGCTTCTGCAGCTCAAACTGCCTTGCCTCCCGCCTGTCCTCCAGCTCCTCTGGGGACAGACTGCTGCTGCCTGACCTGGCAGGTTCCCCCCCACCCAAAAGCACATCCACCCTGGAAATAGGCTCCTCCACCTCCTCACTGAGATTACCAGGCTGCCCACTGGCATGTCTGGCTGCTGCCCAGGCCCTCAGCGCCTTCTGTACCTCCTCCTTCCTTGTGAGGCCTTTAATTTGGACTTTCAGGTTTTTACAAATTGCTCGAAGTTCCTTTACGGCGTAGGTTTCCAACCTATCCTCCTCAAAGATAACTTCCAGAGATGCAACGGATGATGCAGCTGATTCATGCATGACAAAAGTAGTGAGTTGAAAACTGGCAAGATCAAAAATAGGCCAAAAGAGAAAGAATCAGTATGTGGTACGTAATGGTCTGCGATATGGTAGTAGTGCACACCAATCACTGTAAGTCAAGTGCAAACACAAGTCCTATCCTCACCGCTGACAACCAATGTTAGAAATGGGATCTCTAGTTGGCAAGGGCTTGCACCTTCGTCCAAGTAGGGACCCTTCTTCCTAGTCAGGGTAAGGGAGTTACACTCCTAAAATAACCCCTGCTCACCCCCTTGGTAGCTTGGCACGAGCAGTCAGGCTTATTCTAGAGGCAGTGTGTAAAGCGTTTGCACATAACCAACAGTAATACAGTGTAAGCACTACAAACGGACACCACACCAGTTTTAGAAAAATAACCAATATTTTTATATACTCAAGACAAGACCAATTACGACAAAAATCCACAATACTATACTTTAAAAATGAATGCTTGATAAGGTAACTTCTTCTTTGCAGGAATAACACAAAAGCAAAGTTCGTACGAGTCGGTAGCCCCGTCCGGGTCTACCGCGATGCTGAATTACACAGAGTCCAACAGTTCCAGCCGACCGCGTCGCTACGGGCCAGCAGAGTCGTGGACAGACTCGGTCACAGTACCTTTCTCGTTGTGGCTGGTACGGAGTGTACGAGCCGGTCGGCGTTCGTCGCGGTTGCGGTGCAAGACGGAGCGATGCAAGGTGCGGTGTCCCTCGATGCGGTGCAGGCAGCGGCTCGATTAGCGTCGTGGAGTCGGTGAGTCCAAGGCGTGCGATGCAGGGTGAGACGATGCTCGATGCGGTGCTGACATGTTGTGATGCAGGCGACCAAGCCGGAGTGCGGGAGCTGGCGTCGGACAGCGGTGCGAGTCGGAGCGGTGCGTCGCAAACGTGCGAGCGGTGCCCCAAATGCAATGCGGTCACGACTGTTGAGCCAGTTGCAGCGTCCGCGTCGGTCGGGTCCGGCTGGTTCAGTGAAGCGATGCGATGCGAACTGCGGTGCCCACAGGCCACGGTGCAAGCAGCGGCTCGGTGTTGGCGGCGTCGGACGTCACCCACGGTGAGACCAGGGTTGCGATGCGGGGCGATGCGGTCTGCGGTGCAAACAGGTCACCGGTCAGGGATGGATTCGGTTGACGGAGTCGGTTGCGGTTCCCTTCCTCTGTGGCAACTGAAACAGCGTTCCAGAAGCGGTACCCAGAGGCTTGTGAAGTCTTTGTAGTCCCCGAGACTTCTTAACAGGAGGCCAGCTCGGTTCCAGGCCCTTGGAGATACTCAGCACAAGTTTGTAGAAAGTTCAGTCTAGTCCTTTCCCTGCCCAAGACAGAAGCAGCAACTGCAGGCCAACCCAACAAGGCAATAACTCAGCAAAGGGGCAGTACTCCTCCTAGCAGCTCTCCAGCTCTTCTTCTTGGCAGGTTCCTTGATTCCAGCGAGATCTAAATTCATGGGGTCAGGGCCCCAATATTTATATCCCAAATTCCTTTGTTCTCTGAAGGCAGAGAGGCCTTTGCCTAGTCCAAACCAGTTCTGGAGCACTTTGTTGACAAGTCTCCGTCCCTTCTTTCAGCGAGTAGGCCAGGGACATCAGACGCACCACAGGAGGTGGAGCCAGCATTGTGGAGGGAAGGCACTGTCCTATTCAGGGCCCAGGTGCAACCCCTCCCCCCCCATCTACATGTAGATCTTGCTATTCAGCCCTGTGCTGACTCACCCTGTCTCCTGGCATCCCCCAGCCCCTGTCACTCACACTCCAGACAAGGAATACACAACCTCACAGAGGCAGGCTTGGATGGTTAGACAAGAAAATACCTACTTTCTAAAAGTGGTATTTTCAAACACAGAATGTTAAAACCAACTTCACTAAAAGATGCATTTTATCATTCTGAGTCCAGGCATACTAAACTCGAATTTCTACCATGTTCCCGGGTCAGTTAGGATTATAAGCTGTAATAATCAAAACTGCCCGTTCTGGCCTATGGGGAACAGGTAGCCTTGCAATAGTGAAAAACGAACTAGGCTGTAATTCACTATCAGGACATGCCACACACACCAGGGCATGTCCTACCTTTCGCATACAACGCACCCTGCCCACAGGGGTACCTTGGGCCTACCTTAGGGGTGACTAACATGTAGAAAAGGGAAGGTTTAGGGACTTGCAAGTGTGCGCACTTGCCAAGTCGACATGGCAGCCCCAGGCTGCGCACAGGCTCTGCGATGGCAGGCCCGAGTTACACTTTACGGGCTGTTTCCGTGGGTGGCACAATCCAGTGCTGCAGCCCACCAACAGCATTTGGTCTATAGGCCCTGGCACTCGCAGTGCACTTTACAAGGGACTGACACACAAACCAAATAGGCCAATCATGGAAACACCAATCCATAACACATTTTATACAGGAGCACTTGCACTTTCCCACTGGACAGCAGTGAGGAAAGTGCGCAGAATCATTACACCAGCAAAAACAGAGTCAAAACCGGGAGGTCAGAAAGCAAAAAGTCAGGGGAAACACGCCAAAAGATGCCAAGTCTAACATTCACGTTCATGTTTCCACACACATGTCGAGGGAAATACCCTGTTGATATACTGGTCAGGGAAATTTGCCTACGCCTTTACACTGCTTCCCCTTATCCCAAGGGTAATGGAAAAGGCCAGACAACCAGGAACGTCACTCATACTAATCGCCCCACAATGAGCCAGACAGACATGGTATTCGGATCTACTAGAGAGGTCCAAAGGACAAATCATACCAATCAAAGCAACTAAGGACCTATTAACTATGAAGAACGGGGGAGTGTGTCACCAGAACCAGCCACACTCAACCTAGCAGCGTGCCTCCTGAATACCAAGCGTTTGGGCACCTTCAGTGGCCCTCCAGGTCAATGGAAATTCTGAAGAAGTCCAGAACAACGAGTACTAGAAAGTGCTACATGGACAAGTGGACCAGATACATCCACTGGCGCATAGACTAAAAAAGGCTAGAGACCAGGACAGAACATGGGGTGTTGCTAACATACCATACCCACCTACTAGACAGCAGCCTGACCTACACATCACTGATGTCCACCTAGCTGCCATAGTTGCTTACACCAGAGAAACATCAGGGAGCAGTCTCTTCAAACCACCACTAATAAAAAGATTCCTGGAAGGATCAAAGAAAGTTGCACAACTAAGAACAACACCAGCACCCATGTGGAACCTGAACACAGTACTCACACAAATCCTGGCAAAACAATTTGAACCAACCCACAAGACTGAATTGACGTTTTTAACCCTAAAGACAGTGATCCTAATAGCCAACACATCACTCCGCAGAGTCGGCAAGTTGCAAGCACTGACAATCCTAGAAACATACCTTCAAATCCACAAGGTTATTCTGAGAAAGAACCCACATTTCCTACCAAAGGTGGGCTCACCTTTTCACATCAAGCAGAGCAACCAACTGCCGGCCTTCTTTCAGGACTCACAGAGTCAAGCATAGTGGGCACTTTATACCTTGGACTTGCGAAGAGCACTCTTGTACTACCTGCAGGAGATGAAAGCAATCCGGAAGGGGAACCAGCTCTTAGTCTCTTGTGCCAGGGCAAGCAGCGATACACCGATAATCAAAGTAACGATTGCACGATGGATATAGGAAACTATTAAAAAAATGCTATGCAAGGGCGAGGAAGATTTGACCCATCACGCCCCAGGGCGCACTCAACCAGGAAGAAGGGCGAAACATTAGCATTCCTGGAAAATTACTACTTGCCGACATCTTCATGGCAGCAACCTGGGCATCCCCACACACCTTCACGAAACATTACTGTGTGGACATATTCGAAAAAAGCACAGGTGGGACAAAAATGTCATTTCAACCCATCCTTCCCAAGGAACCAAACACAGCTACGTAATCAGATGCAAAGCTTGTGAATTCAGAAAAGGATTCAAGCTACAAAACGAAATGGTTACTTACCAATAGGAGTAGTCTTGCAGACTGAAGAGTTTTCTGGATTCACATGCGACCCTCCTGCCTCCCCAGAAATGGGAGAAAAGCAAGGCGAGGAGAACAGAGATTCAAGACAAGAGGAAGTTCATAGAACAGCATACGTAAAGAATCCGAAGATGGCGACACAAGAACTTCCGGGATGCCCTTCTGATGTCACAGAAGGGATGGACTTACCATAAAAAGGTGGCCGACAATGGGAAAAAAACCAGAAGGGAAAAAACATGATTCCGGACCCAGTCACTAGATGCGGGATAGATGCACAGCATGTGAATACAGAGAACTCTTCAGGCTGCAAAACTACTCCAATCGCCTGTCATTCTTGTCTAATTCCAGGCACTAGTAAATAGAAATGAGCAACCTCTCTTATTTGTAACAACAGTTATTTCCATATGGCATAACGATGCCCAAGTAGTAGCTAATGACCCAGGCTTGCAAAAAGATAAATAATTCCTTGACATCCACATTGGAAGGATACAACTCATCCATGCCCCTGTGTGGGACAAACAAAAGAATATGGAGGAACGCTGTCTAATCAACAGTAGGGGTCTGAGATTGACAAGAGCATTCCAGTAAATGAGCATGTGGCATACCCAAAGCCCATTGTAAGCATATGTTAAAACATTGGAAACTACAAGTCTAAAACCAACAGCTAAAACTCTCTGAAGCCAGACCTAAACAAAAGAAAAGGCCGACAAAGAGTTGGTCTCAGTGGTATGTAGAGCAGACTGCATCATCCAGAGATACCAACTTCCTAAAATAATGGGGCAGCAGAACCTAGTAATATAAGCAGCAGTTTACATGTGCGGTGGTACAGGTGAATGTGTGTAAAGGGTATTTAAACCATAGAGATTGTAGTTTAGAGAATGTGGGTCCTCTGTAGGTAGCTCTGTGAAGTTGTTTGGAAGGCCTAACAGATACATTGATATGACCTTCACAGGACAAAAAATACTTGACATAGTAATGATCCATGAAAGTTTAGGCTGTTCGAATGAGCAGTTGGTGTTCAACTATTGCAGTTTGTGGAGGAAATTAAAGTACTAAATGATTTTCAGGTGGAATTTGGCCCAAACCACGAAATGGAGTGATTGACTGCTACAGTTGTCATGACCAGTCTAGGCAGGCACATCGGGCCATTGGTGCTGCTTAACTTATCACATAGCAGACCATCTTTAGCCCGATGACTTACAACTGCATATTAACTTCAGCGATTAATGAATTTTTGTTCTGGTTTTGATCATGAAGTGATCACAGGGTGTCTTGCCTTACCAGCTTATATCCAAAGTTTGGAAATCTGGGCCAGTTCTGTGTTTCATTGATTTGTTATTATCTCTGAAATGTGTGTCCAGAGATGCACAGCAATGGCTGCACCAACACTGGTAAATACGAAAGACTGAAGTGAGTGTTATGATGCACTGCATTTAACACAATATATCTGGGCGAATTGCTGGTATGCCAGGCAGTTTGCTCCATCCCTCGTTTTGTGGTTGGCTCCTTGTTTTTATTAACAAATTTGAGGACTATGGGCTATATTTATCCAGGTCCAGCATACATGCCCAAGAGTGATACAAAGCAGAATGGTATGCAGTTCCTAGTGAACACTATAGGTTGACGTATGGTTAGTGTAATGAGTAACACACTAAGAGCAGGAGAACATTACCTCCTTTCGGAAAGAGACCTCACTACCCCATCAGTGGGGTGTCTTGCTTCATCATCGGGTCTGCTCTTATCGGAGTCGGCGCTGCAATACCCGATCGGCGTCCTAACGGGGCCTTTTGGCGGAGATCTTTATTTCCTTTTGCCGTAGGTGCCGTGCGTGTGAGGGCCCTAGTGAGTGTAGATGTAGTGAGTGTAGAAGTGAGGTTAAAACAGAAGGAGGTGGTCCACCCAAAACTACTTTAATGATCGTGGCCATTCTCCTCATTAATAACGTGAGAGTAGCGCACCCCTGTTATAAGTCACGGGGCTGTGCGCATTTGGGTCAACATGTTTCTTGCCAATACTTCAATTAGAAGGCAATTCTTCAGGACCAAATCAAGATCTATCCACACTTTTGGTAGTGGTACACAATTAACTAATAAAGTGACCACCCTTACAGCACCCTAAAAAGTGGTACCTGCAGATCTATGACATCAACCAGCGGGACCGGCGGAGCAGGGGTAGGTCTGCTGACTTTATGCGCGGATGTCCAAGACACTGTACTATTCAGTGTTTGAGCTCGCCGGCCACCGATGTAACATCTCTTTGACCCAGACTGGGTTGATGTCATAGATCTGCAGGTACCACTTTTTAGGGTGCTGTAAGGGTGGTCACTTTATTAGTTAATTGTGTACCACTACCAAAAAGTGTGGATAGATCTTGATTTGGTCCTGAAGAATTGCCTTCTAATTGAAGTATTGGCAAGAAACATGTTGACTCTCAAATGCGCACAGCCCCGTGACCTTATAACAGGGGTGCGCTACTTTCACGTTTTTAATGAGGAGAGTGGCCACGATCATTAAAGTAGTTTTGGGTGGACCACCTCCTTCTGTTTTAACCTCACTTCTACACTCACTACATCTACACTCACTAGGGCCCTCACACGCACGGCACCTTACGGCAAAAGGAAATAAAGATCTCCGCCAAAAGGCCCCGTTAAGGGCGCCGATCGGGTATTGCAGCGCCGACCCGATAAGGAGCAGACCCGATGATGAAGCAAGACACCCCACTGATGGGGGTGTGTGAGGGTCTCTTTTCCGAAAGGAGGTAATGTTCTCCTGCTCTTAGTGTGTTACTCACTACACTAACCATACGTCAACCTATAGTGTTCACTAGGAACTGCATACCATTCTGCTTTGTATTGACTCCTTGTTGCCATCACCCCCAAATTGAAGCTGTTACTCTCTACTGAAGAAGGACAGATATTTTGAAATGCATATCTAGAGATATACAGCACTTGCTGCACCAACAATGGTGAACATTAAAGACTTTAAAGTGAGTGCTTTCATGCACTGGCTTTACCACAGTATTTCTGGGAGAACTGTGTGCTGGTGTGCCAGGAGGTGTGGCCCCTACCCACTTTTGGATTTCCTGCGAATACATGGGTTTGCTGTTTCTAGGCTTGATAATTTTAAGATGGGAGACTCTACCAATTTGAGTGTTTTTGTTGATGAAATGGTTGAGGGTTTCTTCATATGTCAACCATATGATTCTTCTGGCAGCAACAGCTGAAAGTAATTCTTCTGGTTGAAACTTCAATTGACCGTATACCGTTTTCAATACTTTAGATTTCTTTTTGAAGTAGAATGCCAGTGTAGGTAACAGATAACATATTGATGTAGTCTGGTCAGTCCAGTAATTTAAGAAGTTTTATTGAGCTTAGTGGTGGGAAAGTTAGATCCAGTATATTCCCTTTTTCTGAGTGGGAAGAGCGCTTAATGGACAATGGATAACTCGGTTGTAGTAAAAATATTGTTTATTTAAGATGGTAGTCTATTAAACAAGAACATAAAGTACATATGCAATACACATTGATTAAATTATTATAAACTCTGCAAATTCTCTACAGCCCTTTAATCTTTACCCGCTGCACATATAACACCTAGAAAGTGTATAGCAAATAAAAATTGTATTCTATGCATGCAAGTCATTGTCCTATATTTAGGAAGAACTGGTTTTAAAAGCACAGCTGTACAATTGCAGGACTTTAGGGTGACATTGCTGTCGGTCCCACCTACTGCCATGCAATCCATTGCCCGCGTGCATGCACAAGCCTGCCTTAACTTCATTGGTGTACTTTCTTAATGATCCTCTTGTGTACCACCAACAAATATGTTTCCAAAACCTTTTTGCTCAAGGCCTCAACAAACTCAGCAGGTGAGTTTGACAAGACTTATTCTAACTGAATTGTTGCTGTGCCATGCTAATCATTCCATATCTGACCTTATTTTTCTTCATTAGCCTCCATAATAAGAGACTCTAGGATGTTTGCTAAAACAGATGTTACATATATTGGTCTATAGTGACCTGATGGCGATTTTTCCCACATTTCCAACACTAATACCATGTGGGCCACATGTTGACTTCATTCCAAAACTGCATTTAGCCCCTTATTCCACGCCTTCATCTATAATAGACATAGCTCCATGTCACCATGGGTAGCATTTACTATCTCATATTTTCCATTTTAGGTCTGGCTTGACAGCACAGCTGTCTGCATGACATATTGTTACTAGTTCTTTATAATACACACTGAGGGGGCTAAGCTCTACCCAGAGTAGTATTACTGTATCGCCCTATTCTACTGGCTCTTTGGTGTATCATTCCACCTTCCAAGGAAGTGCTTCCATTGGAATACATGAGGGTCTATTTTACATTTGAAATGTATGTTTATTCACGCTGGTTATTCCATTCGATTCTTTGTCTCATATATGTGTTCTATAGTGAAAGCAACCCTTTTTGCTCCCTTTTTCAGCATTGACAAAGCAAATAGGGCAGGCTTTAATATGATAAAAAGCATTTGTGCATGCAGTGTATGAAAAGAGCTTATGTAGGATGCCTATATTTGCATGTGTTGGCCAATTCAGCTCCCAGAGTGCATTCGGCTTAAACAAAAATCCAGGGCTTGAAAAATGGAGAATCAAAGTAACATTACAACTGTCTTTATTTTTATAACTTTATATATTTACTCTTCATCAAGCAAAGTCTAACTGGGAATTACACTTATTGCCACCTTGGCAAATGCTCCTTCTGTGATGTACATATCTTTAGGCATTTCTGTGGATTCTCCTAAGAATTTTTTTTTCTTTTCTTTTCCTAGTTTCCCCCATCAAAGTTCATTTTGTTACTATTCATTCTTAACATTTTTGCATTGTGTCTTTGATGTTTTTGTTTTTATGTACTTGGAACCTCCACTCGGAATTCAGTTTTTAGTACTTGACTTATAGTGTCTGACATTCAAGGTTTGTCCACCAACTCTTTCTGTCCAGTGTATGCAATTTTTTTTTAGAATTGTTAGAATTGTTGCAGCAAGAAAGTCAGCAGCAGTCCAAAATGTTCTGCAATCAAAGTGTATTTATTATTTTTTTTAAATAATTGTTTCCCATTTACTTTATGCTAATGAATTATTTGTTTCTTTAAAAAGGGCACTTCAATATTGTAGCTCTTGAATACTCTATTTTAGTCTGAATCTTTATTTCAAGCGATGCAATTGCGCTATGGTTCGGTTTCACTGATGTGCGAGTGTCCTCTGTGTCAGTGATTTCTTCATTAGTATTCTTTAGCAGGTGTAAAATTGATCCCTGTCAGGTTACATCATTTGCATAGTGGATCAGATGGTTTTGGATGACACTCACGAATCGCGTCCCCTTCAGAATTCCAAACGTTACTCTTCCACAATTTTGTTCGGTAGTTCAGTTCAATCATTCTAAATGTATGTGTACATTGCATCCTTTCTAATTGATCTTGAAAAGTTAGTCAATTCTACATAATAGCAATTAGAGGTCTCTAAGCTCCCAAAAATTAAAGGGGTTCAATACAAACAGACTCGATAATGTAGGTCATAGACTGGTGGTTCATTATCTCAATGTGGTTTTCAGTCTCGATCTGTGGCCTCCTTTGTGTTGCAGAGTCTTGGATCTGTCACCAAGAGGAATGGTACAGCGCTGCAACATGAATAAGGACATAATGAAGCATTTCCTTTTTTGCTAGGGATGTCGGAGCGTGAACGGCAAGTGATGAAGAAATTGAAGGAAGTGGTGGATAAACAAAGGGATGAAATCAGAGCAAAGGATCGAGAGCTTGGCTTAAAAAACGAGGACATTGAGGCAGTAAGTATTTCTTTGTCATCTCAAGTTATGTTCTTTTTTGTTTAAATCTGTTTTTATTTCCATTAACAAAATAGACAATCACATTTCAATTCACACATTTCTTGGGACATCTTGTTTGAATGTACAGTGTACAACTGTAGTTGCACATAGACGTTCTGAGCACATTTGTATCATTAGACATGTTGGTCACTCTGTGCATAGTAGAATTCTGCTTACTTTTCGCCCAGCTACCCGCCACTGTCGTGTAGTTCCTATAAAACCTATACAGGATCTGCGCGTTTAGACAACATATACTGCGGGCTTGGTATCTGAACTGATTACAGATGCCCCCACCGAGTATGTTGGCCTGTATGCCAGCTAGCTCACAGTGCCACTAGAAACTCCTCTTATCAAGGAGAGAATAGTTCTTGGCAACTATCAAACATGACAACCCTGATCCCTCAGAATCGTGGAAACCGTGCAATACTTTTCGCTCAGTCACTCGTGCTCACTTGGTCCCAGAGACGTACACAGTATAAACGGTATGGACGTTTTCAAAAAGCATTTATTGAACATTCGTCATTCTAGTGTAAAATGGATGTGCTGAGACAATCATCAGATAGTAACAGATATAAATAACTAGCAGCAATAGAAAAGTGAAAGGATGGTAAATCGCTACCATTTTGTCATAATCATGAATACAAGCAGGTATATAAAATACATGACAATAAATTGCGTACTCCTACGATGCGATCCTAACTAGATGTACCTAAGTGTACCTAGCATGTGTGTAGGTGTCAAAGCCAAGAATCCCTCTAGGATAAAGTCCACCCCATTACCGGAAGTGAGATTCTGTGGGACCCCGTCTTGGTCACCCCGCAAGGGATGTTCAGACCGCTGCGAGCTGGAGCGTCTGCATGCAGGAATCTCAGCGTCTCGCGTCAGTGTGTCGGCATGGAAGTCGTGATCTCCTCTGCCTATCTCGGCAAGATGTGATGTTTATATACCCGAAGGTATCCCCAGGGGTTCTACCTTGCTGTGCCACTGTCGGACTAAGGATGACGTCAGGAATGAACCTTGTACATAGTTATTATGCAGGAGATGATATTCCTGCTGATTTTTCGAGAATCCTGAATCCTCATGCATAATGTATGAGCCTATTGTTCAGGGAAAACCCCACGATCTGTAAGGAGTACTGTAACTAGGTAAAGGGTCAGTCCTAGCAGCCGTTATGTATGTAATGTAGGGACGAATATAGGTGAAAGGTTGTGATGTTACCTGGGCCTATATTGGGGTACCTATATGGAATATAACACCACAGGCACCGGCGGCTGCGATCTCTAGGAACATCCCAGCTAGATATCTGCTGTGTGGTAGCTGCAAACTAGTCTACTAACAAGCGAAGCAGATAGCAATGGATGGGGCAAAGCAAAATAAACAGGTGGTGGCATGTCTAACTGGAGTGGCCCCAGATGCCGAACTTGACCGTTTTGCATGATTCTTGCTACCTTGATCGTGTGAGTGTGTAATGCTAAGACTGCTATGGGTAGTGCACAGTCAATTTCACAGTCAGTGGTCCCTTTACCATGGCTGTGTCAAAGTTAGTGCTCTCCTTCCGATCTGGACCTGGTAGTGTTATTGAGGGTTAGCATGTCTGCGGCAGTATTGTGCTCATTCTGTAGATCGTGCATGATCGTGTCCCAACTTGCTGCGATTGGAATTTTGCGAAGGCCTAGTGTATCCTCCCGGTGCAGTGCAACGCTCTCAGCCATAGCCCATATTTTCAGGGAGTGCTTCCAGGCCACTGCCTGGGGGAGTTCAGGGGATTTCCACCTTTTAGTGATCAGCCTTTTTGCTACTGCCATTCCCTGGTCAAAAAAGCGGGAGGTCACCCTTTGATTTTTAGGTCTCGGCCTGGCGTAGGAGCGCATGCGCTCCTCGCCTGCGAGAGCTATAGTAAACAGTATGAAGAGAAGGGAACTTTAATCCACGCCCCTGTGTCTCGACCGTTTCCAATTGGCTTTGGTCGTGATTAATGTATTTTCTGTGCTTTTGATTTGCTGGCTGTCACTTTTGTTGACGCCCTTGCAGTTTTCGGATGCCGCCCTGTGACAAGCACATCTGTTTTCACTCAGCCCAGACGCAAAGACAAGGGGCTGAATGAAACCAGATGGTGAGGGTTTTTGTTTCTCTTTGTGCTTCACTGCTGTTCTGAAGACTTTTCTTATCTGCTTGTTTATTTAACAACCAGATAAGAAAAGTCTTCAAGAGAGCCACGGCCCACAGGCATTCCGAAAAGAAAGGAGACATTGGAGTGGGTTGTGTACAGAATACAAATCACGCGCGCTACAGCGGGCCTGGCCTCCTCCTGCACAGCGCTGTGGGGGTTTTATTGTACTTCACGCCATTGATTCATGCGCGTGCTTTACCGTTTCCACCTACATCCGAGCCCTTCTGCTGCCTTCACCCGCACCGAGTCCAGCATCCCAGGGATGCAGGGGGTGGCAGCGGCTGGTGGGTGTGATCTCTCTTCGCGCCCACGCTCCTGTCAGAAACGGAAACATAAACATGTTTACGTCAGACCCCGACATCTATAGGGCTCCGTTTAAAGTCACAAGAAAGCTGGTTTTAACGGGGAATGATAGTGCAGCCAGATTGGGCACGGGGTGGGCTGTTTCCCTTTGTGATTAGTCTCTGGTTACATAGTCCATGTGATGCGCAGCGTGTAAATGAAACGCATCTCTAAAAGCGATTTACAGCTGTGGTCGGTTTGGGGACAGAGTTATGAACAAAGAGTGGTGCTGAAATTTGGAGTCACTTTCAATTATTTCAGACCTTGTCAGCGCCGTTTCTGATAATGGGAGAGGCGCATTTTGCACAGCTGTCCCTGCTGATTTTTCTTCTGGAACTGTAGTCACTTAGCGCCCAGACCTACGAAGCATTGTTTCCGCAAAAAGACGCTAAATCATAACAATAGCATAATCATATAGCGTTTAGGACTACAGTTCTTATCAACAAGCATTTTTTGTCACTGTAAATTAAATTACAAGTGCTACTATTACTCAGCGTATTAATATACTATTTTTATGTGTTTTTCTACAGCGCGAACCAGACTTCAGGGGAAGGGGCCAGAGCTCTATAGCCACGGTCGTACAAGGAAACTAAAGAGAGCGACCCTGGGCTCCAGGCAGTGTAGGAAACACATTTGTATAAACGTAGACTTCCTCTAAAGCGCGTAGTGCACACCGCAGATGTGTGCCTGTGTGACAGGGGGTAGGTAGTAGGTGAATGAATGGCCCCGTTGGAATGTGAACGTGAGTGCGAATTTCCTCCAAAAGCCGGAGGCTGTCCTCAAACTATGACAAGTTGCGACTCATCATTCACTGCTGGCGAGCCCCTGCTGCCGGCTCCGCATTTCACCAGATGGAATTACCAGATGTTAGCAAACGGCTTTTGCAGTTGTAACCTTGCCCTTGAAAAGACCAACCAGTTTATGGTAAGGGGGAGGGGATATAACGCACCCACCCCCTCACCCGCTGCAGCTGTGGTTGTGAGCCCAGCCCGCCATTTGCCAGTGGCCTCTGAATACCAATTTGGGTGCAAACTGGAGTCTGCACTCAAACTAGTACTACAGCAGTGCAGTCCTTTTGTATGCAGTATTACCTCATGCATAATTACCCTCGATTTTTCTGGGGACATATTTGCTAGATTAGAAATAGAGGAAGTAGTTCCTGGAAAGTGTCCCAGACTTTGGGAATGTGGCATGCCAGAATAGGTGCGGAAAGACCAATTTTTAGTGTTGTCCCCCATTTTATAAGGCATAGCATAGAATACTGCAGCAATTCCATTTTCCCAAAAATAAAGATACCCGTGGTGTTGGTAATTCTGAGTGCAGAAGTATTGAACCAGTATGAGCCGAATATTTGCACTGTGTATCTCAGTGCCCATTAAAGTGAGGTAAACTATTGGATTCACCTGGGATCTCAGCCTGAAGGGTACACCGGTGCGTTGACCCCCTAAACTATCTTACCAAAACGAAAGACTTGCTTCCACACCATAATCAAAGACTGAGATACCGTTTTTAAGAAGGCAATGAATTTCTGTGCCAAGAACATCATTGACATATCAGTGCATGCTGTAAGTGGGGAAAGAGGTAGTTTGCAAGAGCTCATAGAGCATGTAAGCTAGGAAACACCAGGACTAAAATATTAGTGCATACCTCAAGTCAGTGTACAGATGCATTCTGGGAGTTTGCCTAGGTTTCAATGATAGTGCATGAAACCAGTTAAAATAGGTGCTCTGAAGGAGCTTTTTTAGTCTCTGAAAATCTCAATATTGCGGGTGGAGTGGGACTGGAAATCTCATCGAAAGCATTGCAAGAGATTTGTGCATGACAGTACAGAGCTAGAAATGCATTGTGACAGCCAGCGCTACAAGGCCATGCAAATGACAGAATGTGAGCTATACAGAATCCAGTGACACCATTCTGCACCCAGGAACGAGGTGCTTTGTGAAAGGTCCTAGATTTTATTGTGAGAGCTCTGTGGGTGTGCTGTGAGGACGGGAACACCTTGCAGGAGGGGGCTTAGTGCAACTCTCTGGGACAGCACTGGAGGGGGTAGCTCCAGGTGATGAGTGTTTTAGCACAGGACAGCAGAGGAGAGTGCAGTTTTGGGTAAAGATGTATTGCGGCAGCTCTGCGGATGTTTCATTGTTTGGATACTGGTGCATGATGCGGCTTGGAACAGGGATGCATCGTTAGAGCCAGATAGAGATGTCTGATCACTGGGGCAGCACTGCAGGGAGCAGATCAGGATAGAGATGTGAGAGGTGGTCTGTGGACAGTGATAACTTCACACATATAGGGGGATCTGTGGACAGGGATTGATCAGCTCCACATCCAGGCGTGGTCTGTGGAGAGTGGTAGTTCCAAAGATAGAGGGGTCTGTGGGCAGTGATAGCTCTACACATGAGGGGGTGGCAGTGTGTGGACTGTATTTGTCCCACATATAAAGGTGGTCTGTAGATTGTGCTAGGATCACACAGCGGGGGCTGTGGGATAGTGCCAACTGTGCTTTACACAGGGGTAGATCTGCTCCAATCCAAAGGGTAATCTGTTGACAGGGGTAGCTTCATGCAGATGGAGAATGTCTATGAACAGGAATAGATCAGCTCAACAACCACATGTGGTCTGTGAACTGCATTAGTTCAACACAAAGGAGGTCTGTAGGCTGTGATAACTCCACACATGGGGGTGGTCGTTTTGGGATACTGCCTGCTTCACTTTACACACCGAAGTGGTATGTGGACAGCGGTAGACCAACTCCAGACCCCAGAGTGGTATGTGGACAGTTGTAGCTTCATGCACAGGGAGAGGGTTCTGTTGACAGGGGTAGTTCAGTTCTACACCCAGGAGTGGGATGTGGACGGTGGCAGCTCTACACATACATGGAAGGCCTGTGAATGGAGTAGATCAGCACCAGGGTGGTCTGTGGACTTTGCTAATTTCACATATAACCACATAAAGGAGATCTTTAGACTGTGGTAGATCCCCACTTAGTGGCTGGTCTGTGGATAGAGCCAGCTGTGCTTTACGATTAAAGGTGGTTTGTGAACAGGGGTTGATCAGTTGCACAAACAGATGGTCTGTTGATAGTGGTAGCACTACTCCCAGGGGTGGCCTTTGGATTTTCCTTGTTCTACACATCACATAGAGGGCCTCTGTAGACAGTGGTAGGTCTAAACCTTTGGGTTGTGGGCAGAGCATTTGGACCTAATTCCATTAGCTAATAGGTTGCAAATTCTTAATTACTTGTCCGTCAAAGCCATGCCATCACTATTAGTGAAGGGGAACCCCAGTACTGATGTCTAACAGGGAGATTAAGACAACAACCAAATCTCACCAATATCTTAATCAACAAAACGATTGAAAAAAAGTACATTCAACCAATGATAAGTTTGTTTCCAGTCAGTGAACACAAATTAAATCATACAAAACAATATATTCGTTTATGTTTGGTATATTGAAATAATATATTAAAAGTTCATCAATAAGTCATTTCACAGAAATATTTACACACAAAAATCTATTTTTCTAAATACCAATAGGACCCATATTACACATTCATAGACCTCCAATTTCACTTTTAAAGTTGGATCCAAATAACTGACTAACATATCCACCACTCAAATTACTTTCGTATTTCACTATACTAATTCAACACTAATCCTTTAATGGGTTCCGGAGTAGCGTGCTACTCGCCAAAAAAAGCGCTTCAACGCCCCATCGAGGGTGACAAGCGCTATATAAATGCAAACTTTTTTCCCTCTTCTATCCCTCCGCTATCCTTCTCAATCCAAATAACTGATTAATATCCACCATTCAAATTACTTTCATATTTTACTATACTAATTCACCACTAATCCTTATGGGTTCCGGAGTAGCGTGCTCCTCCCCCCAAAAAAGCGCTTCAACACCCCATCAGGGGTAACAAGCGCTATATAAATTCAAACCTTTTTCCCTCTTCTATCCCTCCGCTATCCTTCTGAATCCAAATAACTGACTAACCTATCCACCACTCAAATTACTTTCATATTTCACTTTACTAATTAACCACTAATCCTTTTTTGGGTTCCGGAGTAGCATGCTACTCGCTGAAAAAGCGCTTCGACGCCTCGTCAGGGGTAGTAAGCGCTATATAAATGCAATTACAATTACTTCACGCAGGAGATCCGATTTTTACCAAAGTATGACTTCAAATGTACTCTGCTGGGCTCCAGAGCTCCCTGCTCCCAGCTACTCCACACTTCCTCAGGGTGACCTTGGTTTATCAGGCTGCTGAAAGCTCTTTCAAACACACATTTGGCAGGTGCCTGAGGGCCCCCCATACCAGGACACTAGAGGCTATCTCTTTTTATCACCTCTCCTTCACACAAACACACCTGTTGTTCTGTAATATCTTCTCTCTCTTCTACTAGTCCGCTTTCCTCTCTCACTGGTCTGTCTTAGTCTCAATTGTGCTGTATTCGTAGATATAGAGCCCACTCTCTCTCTCTCTCTCACACACACACACACGAAAAAATCTGGGCCTCACTTTACACATTTATTTGTTTTCAAACTCTGCTGCAAAGAAATTGGCAATAAGGAGAAACGTGGCAGTAAATCTGTTCTGCTTAATTGGTTGCAAAGTTTGCATTTCAAAATATCTGAAGGTGTTAAGGCAACTGCTGCAGAGAGCTTCTTCGTGTGCCCAGTAAACCTCAGGGAATAATAATAAAGGTAAGATAACTCTGGTGGTTGATGCTTTTGCTGGAAAGATCTTTGTTTTGTCTAGCCCCAGTTTTGAATTAAAGTAGCAAAGAGGGTTAATGTGTCCACTGAGAACACATCATGTAACATGCAAAAGAGGGATTTTTATTTGATGTAGCTAGGTAAGTGGGTTGCTGCTTTTAACAGAGATCCTTTTGTTACTTGCAGTTCATAAATTGAAACCCTTCTAACACAGCACAGTGAGCTATGAAGGGCATGTGACTCCTACACCTTGTAAACCTCACTATCTTATGTAACACATCCTGTACATTGATTTATACACTTATATGATTTATTGTCAATGTATAATGTGTATACGCGATGTAAAACGCACTGACACCCTGCAATGGGAAAGGAAGCAATATAAAAGAAATAAAACAAAATAGTGGTATTTAAATTATTTGTGTAAATACTGGGACAGGCCAACACATCTGGCATTCTTACAGTGCATGCATATCTCTTATATACAGGGACTGAACAAAGTAAAAACAATGCCTTTCTTGAGTACCTGTGAAGTAATAACAAGTGGTGAGCCTTTGTTTCCCCTCTATTGCCTTTGCAACTAGGTGTGGGGTTCCAGATAGGTGCCAGACAGATACTGGATCAAAAGAACGCCTGAGGGCTCCTTAACTGCGGGCTTTGATCACAGCCCTGCTGGAATTTAAAATAACAAACCCCCCTCTCTGCATGCACATTGCTGCTGAGAAAGAAAGCAGACAATGTGGATGCACTGCTGAATGTGTCCTGGTGTCTGAAAACTACACTATTTCATTGGGGCTACTTTTGTTGGCAGCGGGGACGGGCGTCCACCGTCTAACAAGGTCTCGCATTTGCAAAATTTTAAGCTATTGGCATTGTAAATGACAATGCCTTTTATTTATATTTTTTCAAAGCCAACACATAGATAAAAGGTTTGTCATTTACAATGCCAGTAGCTCAAAGTCTCGCAAATGCGAGACCTATTGCATTGCAAATGCTTGTTACTCCTGCGATAGTGATGCAAAATACATGTCTCCCATGCGAGGGGAACTGAGTGCTCTGTGCAACGATACAGGGCGTCTGTTACAGACCTCCAATACCCGTGGAACAGCAGGCAGTTCCACAGCATATGTAGCAGGTCCGCGTCTGCGAGGTGGCAGGGTGGACAGGTGGCATCTGTGCGGTTAAAATATTTATTGATTTTGGCCGGGGTAAGATACGCTCTCTGTGTGATGTAGTATTGTATCGGGCGGAAGCGCATGTTCCTGGGAATAGAGATAGGGTTTTCCAGCATGGTGGTCCACTCTTTATCTGTGAAAGGACGGTGTAAGTCCTCTTCCCAATGTCGCCTCAGGGGCGATAATTTTATTGCGGTGTGTTGTCTGAGGGAGGCAGCGAACCATTTCGTAAGTGCCTGCCCTACCCTGTGAAGTGCAGGTATTGAATTGTTAGGTGTGTTGGAGGTTCATATGTCATGTCACCCCATTGGTTACTCAGGGCTGCTAGGATGTAGTGAAGTAGTAGAAATTGGCCCGAGTGCAGTCCGTCCTCTTCGATCAGCGTGGCATACAATGTTAAGGTGCCCTCCCATCTCAAGTTATGTTATTGTGAGTAAATCTTGTTGTTCATGCAAAATATTATTTATCACCACTTCCAAAGGTAAAAGTTTACGGTTAAGATTTACTTTGTGCCACTTCTTTGTGCAAATCAGAACTTGCTGCACATGAGTCTTAAATATTATCTTGCATCTTATAACTTTGTTTTCAATCTAATGTCCCCTATCATGCTGCTTTTGACTCATTTTCATATTGATGTACAGATTGTTCGATACTACTAGCTAATAGATATTTATTGCGTATTACAATCATCATAAAATTCAAGCACTTGCAAAATTGTCAAAGAAAGAAAATAGTTTAAAATTCAATCCGAACTACAAAACCATTACATGGGGTGCACTTACAGCTACCTAGTTTTCTTAAACTTTCCCAACAATGTACAGCAAATGACAAAACATGTTGTATTGTTTTGTGGTAGTTGCAACAACAGCAAAACAGATTAATGAAGATCAACCATGACCTTCGGCACAGAATCAATGTAGTGGAGGCTCAGGGAAAATCCCTGATTGAGCAGAAAGTGGAACTGGAAGCAGATCTGCAAACTAAGGAACAAGAATCGGGAAAAATGAGGATGGAAATTGGAAAATTAAGAGAGAAACTGCAAGGGCAGCAGAACAACCAAAATGGGGAGGTGGTGAAGGTAAGAAAAGATTCCAGTGTGACAAAATGTAGCATATTTGCAAAAAAAAAATTTTTAACTTGCTTTCGCTTATATGTTGCTTTATTTATTTCATATATTTGTTTAGCACATGATCACCAAAGAGGTAGATGCGCTTTACATGGTACCGATAAATGCTTCTCAATGTCTTGCATAAAACGAGTTTGTGAACAAGGAGGAGGAAGTCTAAGAGGAGGTGTGAAGGGATGTGTTATAATTAGGTTATTGGACAAGGAGGTATAACGGGGAAAGAGGGACGATCGGAGAAAATTGTAGGAGTTGTATTGGGCAGAGAACGTTTATGGGAAGGAAGAAAGGGTAGAGAGGGAGGTGTAATTGAACTGGGGATTAGAGAAGATGGAGGGAGAAAAAGTCAAAGAAAAATAGAGAGTGGGTTAGGGATGGGAGGATTGAAGGAAGATGGGTGAATAGTGCATGTCCTATAGATCAGCTCCAACAATGAAAACAGGAACAAAATTGCAATCCTGAAAGTGTATGTTTGTCCTTTTTAACCATGAAGTAGCCTCCTGCTACTTTTCTGGCATCATCCATTGCTTTCAATATGTTAAATCTCATGATCATCTTCAACATCCGAGATTCTTAATGTCACGATTTCTTTCTGTATTGTGTGCCATAGATGGGGAGCCTTTTGTAGTTTGTTCTAATAATCCTTGTCTTTTGCTCTTGTGTGATGTCTACATTTTATATGTCTGCCTTTTCCTGGTCTCTGTGGTGATGAATTAAGTGCCAGAGCCTCTATATTTGATGATCTATTTTGCAGGAACTCTCTAAACTGTATCTGGACATTTAATATCATGCCCTAGGATAGAAAAAATGTTTCTTTATATAAAGTATTACTTAAATGTGTGTTCTTATTTGTACGTTTTTCATCCTAAATGTATCTTCAGATCCTTGTTTAATTTCATCTTGCATTCATAAATGCTAGTGCAGAGTAACAGAATCCACACAGCACCTCTGATACTAGCCTTTTCAAAGCAGTTAGTTATGTGAGCATCACTAGAGAGGGGTTTTGGCTCTGCCCACATGTTGGGAGCCGGAAGTACATGTTTTGATAAACCAATTTATTGAGTTTCAGACAAAAGGTAATGCAGAGTACATGTTTTGATTGGGCAGAAGTTGTGTGCTTCCACAATAAAGTGCTTGTCCTCCACGCAGCTTTGATAATTTTGTTTATTTATCCAGCTGCCTAAGCTTGAACTTTCAGGGCCACACACGTGACATTGGAATGGTATTAAAGTGTCCGAGATGCTTAGATAATTTGTTGTTTTTCTCTGGCAGCAGCACAGATAGGAGGGCAGTCCTTAACCTACATGAATGTGCAAGTCTGGTTTGACAGTGCAACTGTCACCTGACCTGATCCCCCGATGTGAAAGGTTATACACATTATTCCTCAGTGCACGACACTCGCACATGAATCGACTTTTGGCTAATGTCTGGGGGACTGAGTTCCAGAGTTGTGACGTGTGCACATTTGCTGCGGACGTATTCCGATCACTCACCTGTCCAATTTGCCTTGAGGTATGGGGCACCACGCATCCCTGCATTCCCATGGCGTTTCCCACCATATTCGCTGTTAGACACTGTATTTAAAGAAGGATTAGCTACAGCCATAGAGAACTTCTTTTCTGATAATGTCGGGTCAGTGACCTCATTTACCACGGTGTGGGAGACGTTTAAGGTGTTCGTCTGAGGAGTGGTGATCTCTACTCCTGCAGGTGTATTACGTTTCATCCGAGGTAGACTAGAAACACTATAACAGGAAATAGGTCATTTGGAACGGGACTTGATTGAGGGAGGATCTGCCCAGACCACCGCAGACCTCCAACAGAAACTGGCAGAACACCTAGATACAGCCAACGACGAAATCAAACACATGGGTAAATACGCATCGGCACGATGCTATGGAGAGTGGGAGAGACCAGGCGCTACTCTAGCAGAAATATTGAGACCTAAGAGAGAAATGGACGCTATGGTGGGCATGATGGATGACAAAGGAAACACTCTACACACACCGGGGGAAATAGCTGCCCATTTTCGCACCTATTATAAGACATTAAATACCTCTCGGGTCCCTCCAAATAGCGAGGCGCTAGAGGAGTATCTCTCGTACATTAAAATGCCATGGCTAGTGAGGGAGCATAGGGAACATCTGATGGCATCTCTAACGTCGGATGAGATACGGGAGACACTTAAGGGGATGGCAGCCGGGAAAGCTCCAGGGGCAGATGGGCTCACTGTAACCTTTTATAAAGAATTTCAAGACCTACTGATTCCCCACCTCAAAACACTTTACGAGGAGATGGAGGCAGGCATAATGCCGCCCTCCTTGCGTGAAGCTGTCATTGTCACGCTATTAAAACCAGGAAAGTCACCTACCAGTTGCTCTTCGTATAGGCCCTTATCTCTGCTCAAAGTTGATGCTAAGCTTTGTGCTAAAATCTTAGCCAATAGACTGGCGTTATTGCTCCCTGGTATTATTCGCCTAGAGCAGGCAGGGTTTGTCCCTAGTCGTAATTTATCTCAAAATTTGAGGACTTTGTTTGGCACCGTACAGAGACTAAACCCAGACATTAAGGCGGCGGCAGCAGTCTTCCTGGATGCCGAAAAAGCCTTCGACTCTGTTGAGTGGGGCTTCATGTTCGCAGTATTACGCAAAATAGGAGTCGGAGACATGTATCTCCGTCTGGTATCTGTACTATATACATCACCTACAGCTAGAGTGAGGATCGGAAATGAGGTTTCTCAGTCATTTAACATCACTCGAGGAATGCTGCAGGGCTGTCCTCTATACCACTATTGTACGCGATTGTTGCGTAACAACTGGCCTGCGCAATCTGCGAGTATCACGCACACAGGGTTGAAATTCCCCGAATACACGCTAAACATTTCTGCATATGCAGATGGTACGTTAATATATATACACAAACCGGAGGTAAATTTATCTCCAATACTGGGGGAAGTGGTACAGTTTGGTGGTCACTCGGGGCTGCGGATAAATTGGGATAAGTCCATTATCTTTCCCCTCACTCCCAGCACTGTGGAGCCAGCCATGGAATTCCCGCTGCGTTGGACCACGGAGGCGGTCCGCTACTTGGGCATCCAATTCCATACAGATCCTGCGATAGTGCTGCTGGAAAATTATGGTAAAGCCACACAAAAGCTCACAGAAAACGTAGACAAGTGGATTAAGCTTCCACTCTCGCTGATGGGGAGAATCTCTATTATGAAGATGGTTATTTTACCACGATTCCTCTTTTTATTTCAGAACATACCCATCTTGCTGCCAAAACACCTGTTCAAATGCTGGCGCGCACAGTTGATACGGTTAGCTTGGGCTGGTAAACAACCTCGCATACGATGTAACTCGCTTATTTTGCCCTATGACTTGGGTGGTTTGGGGGCACCTGATCTGAAGAAATACTATAGAGCCGCGAATAGCGTTTTCGCTCATTATTGGATACATGACCCACAGGATACGCCGTTTTTAGGTCTCGCCTAGCGACGCAGCGCGAAGCGCGGTCGCTAGCGAGATCTATTGTTGTCGACTTTAGTTTGGAAGGGGGACAGGACATGTGCACGCGTATGGCAAGACAGGAGATGTGCACGCGTACGGCGTTCTCACAACTCCTGCTCGCACCATACGCGTGCAGATCTCCTGTCTGTGCGCGCCGCGCTTACGTGAACACGTGTGGACAGCTTGTTTTCATCGTCGTGGAGGACCGGCGTGGACATCGTTGGTGACAGTCATTTCTCAATGTTTGTCCAAGTGGTGAGTGGACTTGGAACGTAAAAACACATTGACGTTTTGCAAAGGAGCGTAGTTATCTGAAATTGTCTTGCATGTTTGTTTTCATTCTTTACAAACACAATTGGTGCACAGCAGGGTAATCTATGAAACATCCGGCCACACCTTTTTACGGATCAAGGTTCTAGGAAGGTGAAAACAAACGCTACCTTTTTTGTTTAAGCAAAACATTTTCTAATTTACTTTATACGTAACTAACAGTCCCTGTTGGGATTTTGTTTATTTCATGAAGGGTATACGTTGACGTCTGTTACTTCAGATGGTAAACGGAAGTAATAATGTGGACTTATTTCAACGATTTTTCTGAATTTGTCTTTCATGATTTTCACCATCATATATCCATACATCTGGTGCATTGCGATTTGACCAGGGTTAACATAGCTTCTAAGTTTATTTGAGAGACATTGCCAGGTTTTCGGTGTGCTTATGTGTGGCATTGTAACCCATTATGTCACACTTTGAGAGAGACTTTTTAGCGAGTAGAACAAAGTAGTTTCTTCTATGTAACTCGTATAGTTCTGACATTATATTTTTTGTGAAATATAAAATACATCGTAAATGTTTGCAGTGGTTTCCGTTTCTCTTTACCCTTCATGTAAATATCACAATAGGCCAGATTCATTGTGTTTTTTTAAATTTTTTATAATTCAGTAACCAGTGCTATAAAGCATGTTAGGAGCTCAAATGAGGTTAAACAGAATACCTACTTCTGACCCTCTAAAGGTGTGGGCTGTTGCTTGACTCTCTTGCAGCCTGCCAAGTTACCGAGGTCCTCACATGACAAGCTGCTTACTCCAGTTTTATTTTTTAACTGTGTGACATGTAGAACATTTAATCCATTTTAAAACTAGTACTACAAGTCCCAGAATGCAAATAAAAACCTCGCCAAGACAACCCGTGCGCCGATCTGGGAAACTTGGTAACAAACTCTTGTGTTCTTTGTCTATGAAGTGTTGGTGGTCCTATCCAGTACATGGATCAAGAGCTCTCACGTTTTGCAGCTCCATGCAAAGCATATGCTTTTAGCTTTCTTACTTTGTCTTCTAGGACTTGTAATCCTGATTTTATGATTGAATAAACAGAACTACAAGTACCAGCATGCAAAGTAAAAACATGGACTAGATGAGTTATTTATATATGAACCTGTAAAACATGAGCACTCTGGCATCAATGATCCCACCTTAATGACCCTAGGCCTTAGTAATGATTAATAAATACCCACCGGCAAACGGGCCTCCATACATTAAGCTTTAGGCAGTCCTGCGGTGCTCCCTCAGTATACCTCCCATTCGAGTAGCTCCTCACCTCACTTTTGTCTGTGGCCAGAGCTGCAGCACACCAGAGCCAGCTCACAAGTGGCCTTGTTGACTCTTGGGGGAGGTACTTGGTGTGCAGCTGTGAGGCTGGTGTAGCACAGAACCCTGAGGTTTTAGCCTCCTAGAAGAAACGTTAGTCTTCTGTGTCACGACCACGAGACCTAGAGTTTTTAAATATTCTTAGATGTGGGTGAGCCACTGAAGGCTCAGGTCGAGGGCCTCTTAGATACTCGAGTCCAAATCAGGCCAAGATTTCACATGGGCTTTTTCTGCCATCCATGCCCAGACCTCACATGACCAGAATGAAACACAATTAACCTTTGATGTAAAACGGGAGAAAGCAAGAAATGCCCATTTAGTTGCCGAATTGCACACTGTACAACCAGAAAGCTTGGGATCAGTTCCTGCTTCCCCATTTTACTCAATTGTGTGGTCCTAGGCAAATATTTTGCTTCACTTTGCTCCCTATTTAGGTCGAGCTTGGCAGCGCATGCGCTGCTCTGCGAGGCATGCTGTATTAGAGTATGGACTTGAAGCTCCGCCCACTCTCCACCCATATTTTTCCTAGGCTTGTGGCTTTGTCCTTTGTAAATGCTGGTGTCTGATTCCGTAATAGGCTTGTTAGTCCCTCCTTAGTGCCGCCTTGTCTTCATTTGTAACCTCCCAGGAGGACTGGCCTTTTTAGGTCTCGCCCTGAAGCGCTGGCTCTGGGCGAGACATTTTGTAGTGTGGGCTTGCAGAAATGCGACCACAACTTTTGGCTGGCCTAGAGCATGCGAGTGCGCGCACAGTAACGCGCATTCCTCGCATGCTCCAGGCCATCTTCCTTTGATGTCACTTGCTCCTCCCCCACCACAGAGCGCTTCTCGGGGCCGCGCGGCCGTGTCACTTTCATGGCCGCTCGTCACTTGCTCTCCCGCTCCTCCCCCCATCCCCACCACAGAGCGCGTCTCGCACGGCCGCGCGGCCAATGCTTGTTTAATTAAAATGAGCAGGCTCGTAAATTCCCTGACTGATAGAAAATTCCAACTCTATTCAGCAGTGTTTTAAATTGTTGTGGTGATTCTCTGCATGACTCAGCGTTGCTTTCACTCGACAGCAATTTCCAAGAAATTGGCCAGCTCCGAGCCTGCTGCTTTTCAAAAACCCCAGACCTGTTTTTCGCCAGTTAAGACATTGTTCAAGCTCTCGACTTTAATTAACGCCTTGCTTTGCTGATTACTGCGAATGCCCGCCACACCCTCAGCACGCGGGATTCCCCCTCCCACCACACCCCCGCCTCTGCAAGCTGAGAATTTGCATGCGTGCTCACTGATTCCTGTAAATGTACTTTTTCCTGAAATTTCTAAGAAAAAGCCGTTATCTGCTCTTCTAAAGCACGACCTCCGTTTGAAAAGTGAGACGTCTGTCTGCCTTGTGGCAGGCACCCTGCCGGCTCGATGCAGTTAACTGAACTCAATTTTGTAATTAAAACTTTAAATGAAATAAGAACTTGTGGTCGTTTATGACTGCTCTTGTTATTGTTGGGTCGAGCCCTCTGCACTGTCGGAAACTCCAAACCTCAGACATCCGTCGGAGTTTCATGGTTCACATGCTGAACATTCGCTACCAAAGTGGGCTTTTTCTGTGTGGGGCAAACCCGGGGATAAGTGGCAGCTTTTATTGTACTCGAGGGAGAGTTGAATCAGGGGCGTAGCTTCCACTGGTGCAGCAGGTGCAAGTGGCGCAGGCGCCCAGAGGGACCATTGAACCTTGGTTATTGCAGTATTTTATACTTCAAACAGCATCCTGCTCTTGCAACAGGGCCCATGACACACTGGCTACGCTACTGTTTTCAATCCGTTACACACACCAGTGAAACCAAATTCACAATATGACAGTCATCCACTTTTGAGGAAGGATATGAATCTTCACAAACAAGTCATGCAGACAGTTTCATTTCAGTCACATTGTGAAGCAATGCCTTTATATTAATATTTTTATTGAACTGTGGTATTGAAAATAGGCGCGAAAACAGCACTGTCTAGACACAGGTTGTGCCTTCTGAGTAGCAGGATACGAACTCTTGGAATTATGCACTTCAGCATGCATTTAGAAGTGCGGAAATACCACTGGTAAAGCTGGATTGCTTCATTAGCAACTGTAGGGTTAGGAGTGGGATTACGTTCGTTTATGGATGGATCATTCTAGTAAATAAGATGAGCACCCACAAACTTTTTACGTGTGTGGATATTACTGCACCTCATACATAGGTTTAACCACTCAACAAACACATGCAAAATTGCTTCTGTCAAAGTCAGGGGTGAATGCCTTTAAGGGGTGGGATCGGAAAGAGAAGGCCTCCATATTTTACCAGAAAATATTTTCCCTATAAAGAAAATAGAAAGAAATCTGTGTGTTAACGCACATTCAGAATTCATGCATGAGGGCGCCTGATGGTGTTACTGCCTGTTTAATTATTATGCATTGGCTTATTGCAGGGAACATGTGACTTTTACAAATTAGGCAACATATTCTGAGAATTATTCCTTGTTCTGATATTGTAGCACACTTTGATACAAAAAAAGATTCCAAATGCTATGGAAATGCACTGGTTTCTTAAGAAAGAAAACTATACACATTCAGTACATCCTATTGAAAATGTTCGCCACCAACCATTAATAATTTAGGGGCTGATTACGAGTTTCGTGGGCAGGGTTACTCCATCACAAACGTAAACAAGCATTGGCATAGCCAATAGGTCTCGCCTTTGGGACCTTATAAGTATTTGGTTAACCAGCACAATATCCTTGGTGCAACAACATCAACTGTTGCATACCTAAACACTTATAAGGTCCCAAAGGCGAGACCTATTGGCTATGCCAATGCTTGTTACTTCTGTTACACGGTCTGTGTCATTTAGTCTGTAAGCACTATTTTCTTTAATGAGTTTCTTCTACTGCAGGCAAGACATGCTTTCCTGCAACATTCAGCGTGCCATGCGTGCTTTCACTTTCCAAGCAGTCGGGACAATGGCGGCTGCTTCTTTGCAATGCAATAGGTCTCGCATTTACGAGAGTTTGAGCTATTGGCATTGTAAATGACAATAGCTTAAACTCTCGCAAATGCGAGACCTATTGCTTTGCAAATATTTTTTTGGGTTGTTTCCAAGAGCCCCATGCTGCGCTTGCACGTTAATAGAGGCCACGCCCAATTCTTTAGACGAGCCACATTTAAAGGGGTGCGCCGCCATTAAAATGATAGCGCTGTTAGGGGCGCTTTTACAAAAAGTATTTGTTTTTCAAACAAATGCTTTTTTGTTAAAAACAGCTCATAGCGCGCTTCCACTTTAATTGCGTCCGCGCCCCTTTCTCTAGACGCAGCTCGTCTAAACAATGGGGCGTGGCATCGATTTACTTGCAAGCGCGGCATGGGACGCTTGGAAACAAAAAATATTTGCAATTCAATAGGTCTCACATTTGCGAGAATTTAAGCTATTGACATTTACAATGCCAGTAGCTCAAAGTCTCGTAAATGCGAGACGTATTGCATTGCAAATGCTTTTTTCATTTTGGCATACGAGATAACCTTGAAATGTCAGTGCAGGATGTGGGGCTGTACCAACCATCTCTTGATTTTGATTTAATAGACTCTAATATTGGTCCACATATATAGGCAACAAATAGGGTCCACATGACAAATGCTCAACTTGCGTGTTAGTCTACTAATGGCATTGTTTTCTCTGTTTGGGGGGGGTTAAAAAACTATACCTTAGTAAATGCTTCCAAACCAAGTGATAATCTGATGTACTCAGGTGAAGCATGTCTACATGTTAAAGAAATACTGTTTTTGCATTTTGAAGAAACGTAATCATATTTTACATGATGCTTCTTGCAACATTTACATGCTAGACATTTTCATGGCCAGGTCGTGTATGGGCTCTTAGAGCCAAGCCTAACTGACTTTTGCTGTCCCTGATAATGCTTATCTACTATAGTGTATACGTGAAAACAAGGGCCACCCTACTCACACTGATCCAGGGTATCTATCACATAACAAAGAACAGTGGTTCCTGCGGACAATGTATTCAACCTTCTTGTGTGTAGTCCTGATTCTCTCTTTGACAGATTTGACCAATGAATATTGCCATTGAGCTTAATCATTACCTTGTACTATTTACATTGTCCGCAGGAACCACTGTTCCTTGTTATATATCTACTATAGTGGCACTGTTAACTGCAGGCCTGCCACAAGTAACCTGATGGATCTGATGTAAACTGCAAATTAGACCCGCCTTTTGACAGGCCTAAACCTTCCTTTTAAATATTAAGTCACCCCTAAGTCGGCCTTACATTTCCATAATGGCAGACAGTCATAACAATATTGTCTGCAAAGTGTAGCTAAAGCTGTCTTTCGTGCACACCATTAGCCAAGCACTTGAATTAAGAGGTATATATTTGGCCATTCTTTATCAGGTGTGTTTCCTCAAGCACAGCAACAGATGGCTTTCAAATAACCAAGTAAGATTTAGCCTTGCTATTCTTGACACTTCACCCTAATACTCTTTTTGCAACTCAGTCATGTGAGTTCACCCAAAGCATCTACCAGAGATTTCCACAACACATTTAACTACTAACATTTACTTCTGGCCATGCTGGGAAAAGCAATAAGGCAACTTCAAAGAAAAGAACGTTCATGAACACTTCCTGTGCTCCTAAACTTTACTTAATGCTTCGACAACCTCAACTTGGGATGTATCACTTTGACCCCACAGAGGAGACCGCAGAATCCATTTTAGCCCCATTACTAAATTGACATATACAGATTGTTGCAGCAAGCCAGCTCAACCAACAGCAAGTCATAGCTGCACAAAGGTTCCAGAACCTACATGTGCTAAAAAGTTTGTCAATTGATAATCATTATTAGACTGGAGTGTGAGTCCCCAAGGAACTTCTGCTCGTTACCTACAGCACCATATAAATCAAAGGAACTAGCTGTTCCGCTCAATATACAGTCTTTTCACATGTGATTGTTGCAGCATGAACTGTTGCTTAGTCTGGAAAAAAATATAAAAAATAAAAAAGCACACTAGCCCTCCAATGCACTGAACAAACTCCAATATTGAGTGCGCTGCCGACGTTCTATAATCTTGAGCCCACAGAATATTTAGCAGGCCGTCTGGCGCATTTGTTTAGCCAAATAACATACATCTTGTAATATTACTGCAATTTAAGGTTAGTAAAAGTAAAGTGCAAAGCAAGCTGTGAAAGAGGATTACTGTTAATAGAAATGTTAATTTTGTTAGTTTTTTATTTTTCTTTCTTAAGAAAGTTTGAAGTGTTGCTCAGTGTTGAAGTTGGTAAAGCTGTAGTTTCACTTGTTTAGTGCTAATGTTTTGATGCAGAGTGTGGTTATTTGAGTATTGCTATGTTAGTTTTGTGATGGTGTTACTGTTTAGGTCGAGCCTACCAGGTTGCTAAAGACATATTGTGAACTTAGTGTTTCCATCCATTGCAGACCATTGATTGCCTTTATTGTCACCCTATTTCTTAATTGATGTCTTACCTTTGTCTTCTTGTTTGTCCATCCTCTGGAACATAGCCTCTTTACCATCCTTCTTCATTGGACGACTTTTCCACTGCTCAAATTTTTTTTTTTCTTTTAGCAACTCATGGGCGTGCACACGTTTTTCTAGCTCTCACCTCTCACCCCCCCCCCCCCCCCAAACACTCTGTGTTGCTTCCATTAGAGAAGCGGGTAATAAAGGGTAGCCATCAGAAGTCTCATAACTAACCAACGACAAAATATGAAAGGAAAACTCTTTCAGAAAAACTGTTGGAGGCTGTTCCATCGTGCCATCAGGGCTGCGACTTCATAGAAGGAAGTAAAACAAGCATTTGCAATGCAATAGGTCTCGCATTGACGCGAGTTTAAGCTATTGGCATTATAAATGACAATGCCTTTTATTTATGTTTTAAAAAACAAAAATAATAGGCATTGTCATTTACAATACCAATAGCTTAAACTTGTGTAAATTCGAGACCTGTTGCATTGCAAATGCTTGTTGTACTTGGAAAGAAATGCAGTGGATCCTCTCACTCTTCCTCAGACGCTCACCCAACCCGCCTCCAGGAGGCTGCGTGTCTTTGACTCCATCGCTGTCACTACACAAGCCTGGCAAACACTCCTACACATGCAGGCGGGAGCCTTCATATATGCCCCAGAAATGCCACTTCAATGGTGCATGTGGTTTCCACTGGGTCAAGAAGTGGGAGCGAGACAGGCGTTGCAGTCTATAGGCATTACCAAAATGGGAGATTTTTTTAAAGATGGCGTGTTAGTAACCTGGGAGGCATTACTCAACCAGACAGACAATTGGAGGTATGGTATTATTTCACTATTATAGGGCCCGGCAGACCTGGCGCTCCCTTATTGGGGACGACTTGCTGGAACGGCAAGCTATGGGGGCTCTTACCGCTCTAATTAAGGTCGAGGAACCTCTAAAGTCAATCACTAAATTATATTCTAGCCTACAGGACACACGCAAATCTGAAGTCTTGAGAGTGCGGTTGGATTGGTAGCGCGATCTGGGCACTCCCCTGAGTGATAAAGAGTGGCAGTATTGCTGCGCTCGCACCTGGTCGGTCTCTCTTAATGGGAGACATAGACTCATCCACTTAAAATTTTTTACTCAGGGCTTATTGTACCCCTGAACGCCAGTTTTGATACGGACTAGCAGAGACTTCCTGTTGTCATAGATGTGGTTTGGAAGGAGCAGGATTCTGGCACTTAGCCTGGCAGTGCCCAGGGATTTATGCATACTGGGGAAAGGTATTTAAAGAGCTGGAAACTATTATCAGTGCTGATCTGGAACCTGACCCTAAAATGGCACTATTGGGGTGGGATCTCTCAGTAAACAAGACACTGCGTCCGTTGTTAGCTATCTGAAAGAGACACGTTAGTGACAGATTCCTTACCTTAGAATATCCCCAGGCGTCAGGCTGGATCCGGAAAGTTTTTGCGTAGCAGTACCCTTGCGCGTCGGTAGGCGGCGTCGTGCGGCTCCGCGTCCGTCGTCGGCGTCGTGATCGCCGGGATGACGTCGCGGGCAGTACTTAGACGCCGCCCCTGCGCGCTGACGTCAGTTCTTCTTTTTCCGCACCAGTAAGCGCAGATCCGGGAAGAGCAGTGCCCTAGTCAATTTTTGACAAACTTTTTTGTGAATTTTTTCACTGTTTCTTTTCGAGTCTTCATCGACTCCTAGGTGTCGTAGGGATGCCCGGCTTCAAGCCATGCGACGCCTGTGGTCGAATGATGTCGATCACAGACCCGCATCTACAGTGTCTCTACTGTCTCGGCCGAGACCACGACACGAAGTCGTGTCCTGACTGCCGGAAACTTCACCCGAAGGCTTTGCGAGAGCGGTCTCGAAAGCTCCTTGAGGTCCGGCAGTCGGCTCCGCGCCGCACCAAGCCCCGGTCCCGGGAGAGGTCGAGGGGCCGGTCGCGGAGCCCCTGCTGGTCGTCGGAGTCCAAGTCTTCGCGCTCCTCGGGTAAGTCGAAGCACAAAAAGTCTAAGAAGCATCATCGCTCTAAGACTTCGCCTCGCCGGTCTCGCGACTCGGCTGAGGCCCCTGTCGGCACCGTCCCCGCCGCCCCGGACGTGCCTGTGGAGCCGCCCCCGCATTACCCGTCCTTTCCGGGTTTGGGGGCAACTCCGGCCGAAATACAGGAATTCCTGTCGGCCATGGCCCGCCTCTTCGGGCCTCAAGGTCCCTCCGGTGCGCCTTTGGGCCCCGCGGGCCCTGATGGGGTTGCTCCGGCGTCGCCGCCGACTCCGGTCCCGGCGTCGCCTGTCCCGCCAGCCTTCATCCTGGCCTCGGCTCCGGCCCCGGCCTCGATCCCGGCTCCGGTGGTACCGCAACCCCCATCGACGCCGGTTGACCTAACCACGCCTCCGCCGACGTCCCCGGTGCCGTTCCTGACGCCGTCCGGGGCTCCGGACGGCGTCGTTCCCGGTTGTCTCCGGCTCCGGACATGGAGCCGGACCGACGCTCGCTCGACGCCGGCTCCGGCGCCGATGAGACCTTGGGTCCCAAATGTCCCTCCTCCTCCATATTTTGAACAAGAGGAGGACCAGGAGAGCTGGGAGGGGTCGGAAGACCCTCTCACACAACAGTGTGAGTATGATCAGGACTGGGCTGAGGAACTTGGGGATGCCAGTGGTCTAGACACTTCCCCTGACACTGGCATGCTGTCTCCTCCCGTGGCTACTGAGGAGGGAGCAAATTTCGCAACGGTGTTGCGTAGAGCAGCTGGAGCCTTGCACCTCCAATTGCCTACTGTGGCTGTCAGGACTAATCTCCTGACGGAAGTGCTTCAGCAGGCAGCTTCCTCCACGGAGACTGTGCTGCCGTTCAATGATGCACTGACTGACGTTCTTTTGGGCGCCTGGTCCAAGCCCACCACAGGGGCTCCTGTGGATAGGAACGTGGCCCGATGCCATCGCCCTGCTCCGGGCGACCCCTTGTTTCTCTCCCAACATCCCACCCCCGAGAGCTTGGTTGTCCAAGCCTCTGCCTCCCAAACCGCCTTCCCTACCGCCCCTCCGGATAGGGAATCCAAACGCCTGGACCAATTTGGGAAGAAGGCTTTTCTTCCTCCAGTGCTGGCTTGCGGTCCGTCAACACCGCTTGCCTTTTGGGCCGATATACCCACTCCCTGTGGGATTCGGTGGCGGCTGTTTTGCCACAGTGTTCTGAGGAGGTCCAGACACTGCTTACCCGCGCCATTGCGGAAGGAAGAGATGCGGCTAAATACACCATACGTTGTGGCCTTGATACCGCCGACTCGCTGGGCAGATCGCTTGCAACGACGGTGGCGCTACGTCGCCCGCCTGGCTGAGAACAACTGGTTTCTCGGGTGATGTCCAGAATACACTCATGGACATGCCCTTTGATGGAGTCGGTCTTTTGGTTCCAAAGCAGACCATGCGCTGGAGCGTTTTAAGGACTCATGGGCTACTGCCAAGTCCCTGGGCCTTTCTGTTGTACGCCCTCCGCTAACCTCTGCTTTTCGCCCCAGTCACGTCAGCTGCCCAGCCACCGGCCCGCGCAGCAAGCGTCTTCGCGTGGCCGAGGACGTGGATACCGCCGTGGCGGTTCGGGCAACCAGCGTGCGGGTCAGGCCACCACCTCCAACCCGTCCGCGGCCTCCAAGCCCTCCTAGTCCCTCCTTTCCGGTGCACAGCACGCCAGTAGGGGCAGGGTCCGCCATCACCTTCACCACTGGCGTCCCATCACCTCGGACAGGTGGGTCTTGGACATTGTCCGAAGGGGCTACTCCCTCCCCTTCGAGACCACCCCCAGCCATGCCACCTCAATTCCACCGCATGTCAGGGGATCACTTGGTGCTTCTGCAGAAGGAAGTCACGGCCCTCTTGGCCAAGAGGGCCATCGAGCATGTTCCGACCCCAGAAGTAGGACGTCGTTGCTACTCCCACTACTTTCTGGTGCCCAAAAAGGACAAGGAGGACATGCGTCCTATCTTGGACCTCCGGAACGTCAATCGCTTCCTCCGGAAGGAGAAGTTCAAGATGCTCACCCTAGCTCAGGTCTTGACTGCCCTCGACCCCGGAGACTGGTTGGTAGCGTTGGACTTGCAGGACGCTTATTTCCACATCCCCGTCCTGCCGGCCCACCGGCGTTACCTACGGTTCACGGTAGGCCTCGAGCATTTTCAGTTCACCGTGCTCCCCTTTGGCCTTACAAGTGCCCCTCGGGTGTTCACGAAAGTGATGGCGGTGGTCGCAGCTCATCTGCGCCGGGCAGGGGTTCCAGTCTTCCCCTACCTCGACGACTGGCTGCTGAAGGCGGGCTCGTCCCAGGCAGTCGACTCCCACCTCCAGACTACGGCCGAACTCCTGCACTCGCTTGGGTTCTCCATCAATGTGCCGAAGTCGCATCCGATTCCTTCTCCACAGCTCCTTTTTATCGGAGCAGTTCTGGACACGACGCAGTTTCGGGCCTATCCTCCCGAACGGCGAGTCCGGGATATTCAGGCTATGATTCCAATCTTTCAGCCTTTATCCTGGGTTTCGGTACGGATGACCCTGAGGCTGCTGGGCCTCATGGCCTCCTGCATCCTGCTGGTCGATCATGCCAGATGGCATATGTGGGCTCTGCAGTGGGACCTGAAGTTCCAGTGGGCGCAGCATCAGGGCAACCTGTCCGATCACGTCCAGATCTCGGAGGGGGCTGCAAAACAGTTGCAGTGGTGGCTCTCGAACCGGCAATGGGTCATGGGCAGATCCCTCTCCCTTCCCCAGCCAGAGCACACAGTTGTGACGGACGCGTCCCTTCTGGGATGGGGCGGTCACATGGGAGAGGCGGAGATCAGAGGCCTCTGGTCTCCGGCGGAGTCCCGGCTCCATATCAACCTTCTGGAGCTCCGGGCGATCCGACTTGCACTCAAGGCATTCCTTCCCTCTGTCAAAGGGAAGGTAGTGCAGGTGTTCACAGACAACACCACCGCGATGTGGTACTGCAACAAACAAGGCGGGGTGGGGTCGTGGACCCTCTGTCAGGAGGCTCTGCGCCTCTGGACATGGCTGGAACATCAGGGCATGTTCCTGATGGTTCAACACCTGGCAGGTTCCCTGAACGCCAGGGCGGACGAACTCAGCCGCAGGTGCATGATGGATCAGGAATGGCGTCTTCACTCGGAAGTGGCGCAAGGTCTCTTTCTGCAGTGGGGAGAGCCTTGGTTAGATCTATTCGCTACCGAAGAGAACGCGCAATGTCATCAGTTCTGCGCGTTGGAATTTCCAAGGCGGCACTCGCTCGGTGACGCTTTTCGTCGCGAGTGGAGTTGCGGTCTGTTGTACGCCTTTCCGCCTATACCACTTCTACCCAGAGTGTTGAAGAAGATTCGGCGCGACCGGGCCCAAGTCATCCTTGTGGCTCCGGACTGGGCTCGAAGAGTTTGGTATCCCGAGCTACTCAGTATGAGCGTCGATCCCCGATCCGTCTGCCTCTTCGGGAGGATCTTCTGTCGCAGCAGCAGGGGACGGTCCTCCACCTGAACCTGTCCAGCCTCCACCTGCTTGCGTGGAGATTGAGCGGCGGCAGTTGATTCCTTTCGACTTGCCTCCCGAAGTTTGTGATGTGATTCTGGCAGCCAGGCGTCCCTCCACTAAGGTGGTATACGCCTGCAGGTGGAACAAGTTTGTGGCATGGTGCACAGCAAAGGCTGTGAATCCCCTCTGCCCCTCTTTCTGAGGTTCTTCTGTTCCTTCTTTCCCTGGCCCAACAGGGTTCTGCCCTGGGTACCATCAAGGGCTATCTTTGTGCCATTTCGGCCTTCCTCAGGCTTCCTGATCAGCCCTCCCTTTTCAAGTCCCCTGTTGTTAGCAGGTTTCTAAAAGGCATTACACACCTCTTCCCTCCTGTTCCGTTTGTGATGCCTCAGTGGGACTTGAACTTGGTTCTTACCTTTCTCATGTGCGCTCCCTTTGAGCCTCTACATAACTGTCCTCTTCGTCTTCTGACTCTGAAGACAGCCTTTCTGGTGGCCATCACCTCCACTCGGCGGGTGAGTGAGCTCCAGGCTCTATCATGCAAACCTCCCTTTCTGTCTGTCCATCCAGACAAGGTTGTTCTTAGGACGCGTCCGTCCTTCTTGCCAAAGGTGGTTACTGCCTTCCACATTGGGCAGACCATCACTTTGCCCACCTTATTTCCGCCTCCGCATCCTTCCAGAGAGGAAGAGCGGCTCCACCGTCTGGACCCAAAACGTGCGCTTTCCTTTTATATCAACCGCACACAACACTTCCGGGTGGATGACCAGCTCTTTGTTGGCTACGTGGGCGCCAAAAAAGGTCGGGCGGTGCACAAGAGAACCATCTCCCGCTGGGTAACCTTGTGTATCAAAGCCTGCTATTCTTTGGCTAAGAAGGAGCCTCCTGTTGGGCTGCGTGCCCATTCCACCAGGGCAACGGCTGCTACCACGGCTTTAGGATATCTGTCGGGCAGCTACGTGGGCCTCGCTGCACACATTTACGAAGCATTACTGCCTTGACAGTCAGGTCCGGAGGGACGGCTTCTTTGGCCGTTCTGTCCTCCGGGACTTCCTTGTCTGATCTTTGTTCGCAGACCCACCACCGGGGTTGGTATTGCTGGGGTATCTATTCTAAGGTAAGGAATCTGTCACTAACGTGTCTCTTTCAGATGCACAAGTTACTAACTTGTGTAACGATATATCTGTAAGAGACAGTAGTTAGTGACAGATTCCTTACCGCCCCACCCATCCTCCCCGTTCTGCAAACTAATTTCTAGGATTAAGGACATCCCTTTCAGGGCCCTAGTATTTTTCAGACACCTATGTCAGCTTCTTGCATGGCTCTGCGTTCCTGGCGCGGAGAGTCGTGTACAGAACTGACGTCAGCGCGCAGGGGCGGCGTCTAAGTACTGCCCGCGACGTCATCCCGGCGATCATGACGCCGCCTACCGACGCGCAAGGGTACTGCTACGCAAAAACTTTCCGGATCCAGCCTGACGCCTGGGGATATTCTAAGGTAAGGAATCTGTCACTAACTACTGTCTCTTACAGATATATCGTTACACAAGTTAGTAACTTGTGCATTGGTCTTTTACTTGCTAAAAGGTGGGTGGCACTGAGATGGATGAGGGGCCCGCTAACACGAATCACAGAATGTCAGACGGACATGTTGTACTGTAATACCCAAGCCGATACATACAGTGAATTACTACCCCCTAGAAATCGTCCTAGGAGCTACTGGGGGCCATACCAAACTTATCTGTTAAGTAAAACAGGGAGGAAATCTCGGAACCACAGATTACTGCTGAGGAGACATTGTTGCCAGAGGCAGGAACATAGTCGATTGAGGGTCCTGTGGGAGGAGGTTGGGCCACACTAACTGTGTCCTTATGTAAAAGATAGCCTCCCAACAAGGCATTGGTCAGTTGAGCGACGATCTGTAACCACAGGAGATACTGCTCTTACTGTTGAGATGATTGTATACATGATATTCCCTGAATGCCGGATTTATGCCTTTGAGTATTAATGTGTTTATATGCTGTGATCTGATACGTTGACATACCTGCCCATGCCGTGATTGTGTTTTTGAGTCATATGTATTTTGTTTTATATTGAAAACAATAAAAATAAAAAATAAAAAAAACTGTCACCTGACCTTTTAACCCACAACAATATTATTCTACAGTTCTTTGCTTCCACACAATGACATATCTAGTCCCATGATATTTAATAGTAATGCATCACAGTACTCTACAGCATTCCTGTAAAGCCAGACCTATTGGCATTGCCAATCCTTGTTTCCTACATTTTAAACCCCCTACATGCCCCCACTCCCATATTCCCCTGAGCTGGAAAGCATAGCACACAAATTTCAAAGCTTGCATGATGAATATTTATGGCACGGGCCGATATACATTGGTGGTTCCGCTATGGTATGAGAGTTCCACACCAATTCTTAATTCTTTGTGTTTGCTGCATTGGTTATAGATCAAGTGTGCGTGCAGTCTACCACTGGTGGAAACAACCAGTGGAATGTAAGAATCCGAGGGAGTCCATATCGATCGCTATTTGCACTTTGGCTATTAAAGTGGACTTCTGGATCATTAAGTCACCTCAGCTGGCTCTCTTGTGTAACCTGTTGCCCTTCTTTATCGTGCCACTCCCATCACAGCCGTGCCACCAGACCCGAAAACCTAGATCCGCAGAAGGTCATTAAAATCACGTGTGCTTTCTTTAGTAGGCAGATTAACCAATAAAGATAATTGGCGAATGAGGAGCCTATTTCCGACCCTCTGTCAGTGCCCCTGCTCAGCCCTGATTCCAACTGCCTGGCACCATAACTCTCAGGCTTTCAAGTACTGGCTAGGCTTTCTGTCAACGTTTTGGTATCAATAAGCATAAATAACCAATCACATGGTCCTGACAAGAGAGTTAGGTATGTTGTTAATAGTGTATGCATCAATTATAGATGCTAAATGGGGGCGAGGTCTCGTTACTCATGGAGTGAGATGCACGCCATCGCAGCTCCGGATAGCTGCCGACGATTTAAGCTTTTATAGCGGCGCTGGGGGCCTGCAGACGACTCTAACTGGGGTGCCCAACCGGCGAACGAGTCAGAGCCTCCTCTGGGAACTTGGCACACGCTCCGGACAGCTGGTTGCAGTGAATGCGGCCCGTCCCGGTGGACTCCGTCCCGGGTGAGCGAGGCCGCCATCTTGAGCCCGCCGGATCTTGGGGCCTGCTGGGGGCATACAGTGGACTCTGACTGGGGTGCCGGCCCGGCGGAAGAGTCGGAGCCTCCGCTGGGAGCTTGGCGCCCACCTCAGACAGCTGATTGCAGTGAGTGCGGCCCCGTCCTGGTGGACTCCATCCACCCGGGCCAAAGATGCCATTTTGAGCCCGCCGGAGCTGGAGGCCTACCTGCCTGGCCGGGACCCATTCCACTTTCCAGGCGGTCCTCCTGGGCACTCCGCTGGGGATCCTGCAGACCGCGGCGGCACATCGGGACCTCGGACCTCCGGTACCGCTGGCGGAGGGGGCGGACATCGGCGGAGACTCCCCCGGGCGCCATTTTAGACCAGCCTGACGCGACCTGAGGGGGTGGACCGCTGGGACCTGGCTGGACTGCGGGCCCTCCCTGGGTGCTGCCGCGAAGGAGCCTGGACTTCGGGGGGGCCCTTGATGGTTCCTGCGGCCTAGGGCGGCGGGCGACGACACGCCTACCCCAGCAGGGCTGAGACCTAAGCAGCAACGTTGCGGCCGCCATCTTGGGCCCGCATTTTGGGTGCCCTTGCGAGGCTGGGGAGGGCCTGCTGTCGGCCTTGACCCCCTACAGGCCTGTGGAGGCCCCGTGGAGAACCCCTGGCTGATGCACACCGGTCAGTGCCGCGTGGACAGCAGGTTCCGAGTGCGCTCCTGTGCTTTAGCGTGATAACAAGCTGGGGACCCTTGGAGAGACCCTGGAAGGAGCCTGAGGCGGACATCTGCGGCGGCTGCTCGCACCCCCTAGGGCCCTAGAGGGCATTTGACGAAGTGACCTACCTGACCACTGGTGAACGTTCCCAGTCTCGACCTGGTGACCTGGCCCGCTGTGCTGCAGTGACTTCGCGGGACCACGCCGGTGAGTGTGTGGGGGGCGCTGCCTTCTGGCTGTTCCCCGGGGACTGTAGACACCTTGACCCCCAGCGACGCAGGAGCCCTTGCGGATTTCGGGGGGCCCCTGGGGTGCCCCGTAGTGGAGTGTTGCTGCCCGGCTTTGTACCTCGAACTCTCTCAAGCTGCCGGTAGACTGCCTGGAGGGCCCCGGAGCCTCGAGGGGATATCCTCTGACTGCCCATACCTCTCTTCACTGACACCTTGTCCCTGCTGCCTGGGCCACCCTTTCTCTATCTGACCGGACAACCGTCTACTCTGCGCAGTGCCTCCTTGCCTCAACTCCCTACTCGTCCCATGGGTCTCTGAGAGGCCATGACTCGCTCACGGGCTGGGAAAGATTCCGCTGCACCCCCAAAAGACAACCCGGTCACGGCCCTGTGGAACAGATCGGGCCCGGCCCCAGCAGCGGAAATGGCATCGGCGACCGGGGGCTCTTCTGACCCTGTCACCCAGTCCTTCATGGCCAGTTTCATGCAAGAACTCAAATCTGAAATCGGCTCCCTTAGAACAGAGGTGCAGGCCTGCGTCAAGGAGCTCAGGAGAGACGTTGTGGAACTCGGAGGGTGTCACAACAGCGAACGGTTAACCACTAACCTCTTAAGCCGGGTACAGCGGGAACGATGGAAGATGTCAGATAACCCTATCCCCCATATGGAATCACCTGCGAGTATCTATATACCCACTCCACAGGTCATACCACAATAGGGGAAAGGGAAAAAAGGGACAAACGAAACAAAAAGGTGCTGCTGTGATAACACTCAAGGGGGATGTCTTCGGGAGTTGTAGACCTCACTCCTACGATAGCCCCGTGTTCCCTGTAGGTGCGACACAAGACAACATTCATGAAGTTCCCCCCTTACGCCACCATAAATAATAATGTGTGAAGTGTAGTAACTTACAGTCAATATTACAGCACGCCTCCATACACAAAAAGGTACAAAAGATAAAAATAAAGAAAAGAAAACCAAGATGATTTTTTCTTACTGATACTCTGAAGGAGTTCTCGAGGTAGTCAAGCACTTCTAATAGTATCCCATAAAGAAGTCAGTGAAGAGGTACTTATCTTTCCTGCAGATAATCCATAGTTGCCTTGAGTAAGTCCACTTGTTTTCAAAAGAAGGTTCTTTTCTCTTTTACACGCGGTTCCAACGTGCAGAGAGGCCACTATCCACAAAAGAATAAAATATCAAAGAAAAATACTACTAATATCCTCAGCGCTCCGAGCCTTGTAACAGCTCTGGGGATATTCCCATATCCAAGGCACTTAACTTGCGTCTTCTGGGGAATGGCTTTGATGATTCCAGGGAGCGTTAGTTTGTCTCGCTTGGCTCCAGCGCGAGCAATTATCTCAAGAGGATCGCGTTCCTGTGCGCGATCCGGGTCGAAAGGAGTCTGGTTCAAGGAACTGGCAGGCGCGCAGCAGCGCGATACGAGCAGAAAGCAGACTCCCTCTGCTCATGAAGATCCCCTGAGTCGTCCGAAAATGAGGGCTTCAGAAGAGTCAGGCAACCGCTAAACGGCGGGCGATTCAGGAGCAGCTTACCAGCAGTAATTAGCTTCTCGAGTGACAAGCACCGTGTGAAGGGGAGGCGGGGCTTAAGTAGCGGAAACAGAGACGGGACAGGCACGACCTCCCGAGGCATTCTGGGAGATGTAGTCTCCATCATTCGTACTTCCCATTCGTCCCTGTGAATGTCTAAGCATAACCCCCCGATCTACCTACGCCTAAACGCGACAGAGGGAGAGTGGACGACCTTGAAAAGGCAGTCGACGCCCGTACGGAGGATCAGGAGCAACTATGGCAGCGCCTGGCCACCCTGGAGGAACAGCACATCGAGTTGCAGATCAAGCAGGAGCACTTGGAAAATAGGGGACGCCGCAATAACCTGCGCCTGCGGGGAGTTACGGTTGGGGCAGAGGGCTCGGACATCATGACTTTTGTAGCAGACCTGCTTCACGAGATCAGGGGGGACGATGACACGTCCCCACCGGCTTTAGACCACGCCCATCGGGTGTCGGGTCCACCTGGCTGCCCGGGCCTCATCCCTGACATCCTGACCCGGGTTCATTTTTTCACAGAAAAGGAGGCCATCCTCAAGGTACGCGAGACAAAGCAGAACTCACCTTCAAGGGTACTCCCATCCAGCTGTTCCAGGATCTTGCCCCCACCACGCTCCGTCGCTGCAGAGACTTCAGGCCCATCACTGACAAGCTAAGAGAACTGGGTGTCCGATACCAGTGGGGCCACCCGTTTGCACTCATCTTCCAGTGGGAGTCCAAGCGTCTGGTGCTGCGGTCCTTCCAAGAGGCTGCCCAGTTGCTCCAAATTTCAGCCACACCGCCATCTAGCCCTTCAAGAATGCCCTCTTTGAACCGCGAACCTGCAAAACCCCAGTGGGCCAAGATACACCGCCACAGGCGCCCTTCTCAGCGGGCGACTTTTCTTCATCCCAGGCGAAATAAGACATTATACAACACATTCGTTCCTTGGAGGGTGGACACTCGCCCCCGGGATCTCAGTCATCTGAACAATAACCACCAGGCGCCCCTGCACGCAATTTCGAGCTCCATCACCTGCGCTGACCCCTTGCGAGAATGGACCTAGCACCCCACTCATCCTGTTGACATGACTGCCCCGTGCCTGAACTGCACCCCGGCGGCGGTTCCGGACTACGCTCATAGATGGTGATGCTGATCTCCTGAGACCCGCTCCCATTTCTATTCCTCGGAGAGTGACATCTCTGGGATGGCCTGTGCCTCTGAGCCTGGCTTACCCCCGGACTGGAATAGACCTTGTTGGCCACTTTGGCCATTGTTATTTTTTGGATACCATGTTTCTTCTCTCTCACCTCCTTTCTCTTCTCTCTTCTTACCCCTATCTCTGGCGGGGGGGGCAGTCCTGATCGTGGTGGGGGTTCTCTTTGTGAAGGCTACTCTTTTCTCCCTCAGCATTGCACTAGGCCCTATAACGACCATCATTGCCTTTGTCTCATTCAGACCTGCGTTGGGGGGGAGGGGGGCTGCACTGCGTTCTACTCCTACTCTTCTGCCTGAGATGGCGCTAGCACACGGTACACCGGTATCATGACTTCCGTACCCTGTCTGAAACTCCTCTCCCTCAACGTGAAGGATCTTAACTCCCCCAACAAGCGCCGCCAGATATGGCGATACCTCTTACTGCTAAATCCGGACATCATATTTCTGCAAGAAACTCACCTGCTGAGGGAAGATGTCTCTCGCATGGCTCATCCTAGATACCCTCTTCAACTCTAAGCATCTGCACCCACTAAATCAGCGGGGGTGGCAATCTTTTGTCGAGCAGGCATTCACCAGGGGGACTCCAGGGTAGTCCGTAGCAAGGATGGCAGATTCCTCAAAGTGATGGTCAGGATTGGGCAACGAATCCTCACCTTATGCAACACTTACACACCGAACCAGGCTCAGGACTAATTTCTACGGGGTTTGTTGCGGGAACACATAACACATGATGACCCTAATCTCATCCTGGGGGGAGATGTCAATCTGGTATCGGAGGCGGGACTCGACTGTAGCGAAGGCTCGTTCCACGGGACGGGGGCTATGTCCTCTGCCTTAAAGAAGCAACTAACTGCCCTTGGCCTCATAGATATTTGGCGATACCACTCCCCAGACGCCCGCGATTACGCCTATTACTCTCACGTTCATCGCTCCTACTCGTGCATAGACTACCTCTTCGTCTCGCACTCCCTTGTCAAGGACACCCTTTCGGCCTCCATGTCTGACATCTGTCTCTGACCACGCTCATGTGGAACTTCTCATTCAGGATCACTTCTCTCGCCCCAACCGTCCCTCCTGGTGGCGCTTCCCCCCCTCATATCCTCAGGGACCCCGTGGACGTGGCGGAACTCCGGGATGCTATCACGTCCTATTTCGAGACCAACGACCTCCCAGAGACTCCACTCCCCGTGGTCTGGGATGCATTTAAGGCCACGATTCGCGGCTGCATCACATCGATCGCTATAGCTCGGGCTCGGGAAGCCCGTTTGTTCGAAGACAAACTCTCTCGGGACATAAAGGCGCTTGAGAGACTAGACCAGGAGCACCCCCTAGCGCTACATAAGAGACATCTTGCTATGCTCCGAGGCCAGCTCCGGGCGCACAGAACCAACAAGGCAGAACACGCTCTTTTAGCCCTGCAACAACGGTACTACGAAGGGGGGGACAAGGTGGGCACGGTCCTGGCACGCCATCTTCGAACGCGGGCCGCTAAGGCGCACATCGCTAAACTTAAACTAGGGGATGGTACCTGGGCCACCACCGAAGCAGCTAAACTACAAGCATTTCAGAAATACTACTCGTCCCTCTACGCCAGGGAGTCACCCGACCCAGACTAGCTGCCTTGGAGGCCTGTGAGTGGTCCCCGATTAGCCGATACCACACTCAACTACTGGAGGAACCTATCACTCCGGAAGAGCTCGCCGGCGCTTTAAAGGACCTCCCTCTCGGCAAAACCCCGGGACCGGATGGTCTGCCGGTTTCGTTCTATCGCGCCTTCTTCCCGCAACTTAAATCTCATATGCTCCGCCTCTTCAATTCTCTTTCAGACACGGTGGGACCCTCCACTGATATGGCCATGGCTGAAATCGCCTTAATCCCCAAACCGGGGAAGGATCTTACACTCTGCTCCTCCTTTCGCCCCATTGCGCTCCTAAACACGGATCTCAAACTCTATACTAAAATACTAGCTAAGCCTCTCGACTCGCACCTTCCTGGGCTCATAGAGCCGGATCAGGTGGGCTTTATTCGCCAACGACAAGGTGCAGACAACGTACGGCGTATTGCCCATTTAGTCGGGAAGGCACATCATTGGAAGATACCCTCTTGCTTGTTATCGCTCGATGCTGAGAAAGCATTTGATCGAGTAGATTGGGTATTCCTCCCAGCTGTCCTACAGAAAATAGGTTTGGGCCCACAGATGATCGCTAGAATTATGGCTCCCTATCTCTCTCCACTGGCCCAGGTGCGGGTGAACGGCCAGCTCACGAAACCCATCTCCATCCATAGGGGCACCAGACAGGGGTGTCCTCTGTCCCCCCTCTTATTCGCTCTCGTAGGGGAACCCCTGGCCATCATGATCCGCCAGTCCCCTGACATACACGGCATCACACTTGGGGGATTGGACCACAAAATAGCTTTGTTCGTGGATGACCTCCTTCTCACTTTATCACGCCCACGATCTTCTCTACCTGCCCTGCATAAGTTTCTCCAATCGTTCGAACGGGTCTCGGGGCTCAAAATCAACCATGAGAAATCATGGGCTCTCAATCTCACGATCCCTGCGGAGAAGATCGACACACTCCAATCTCTTGTTCCTTATCGATGGGCATCACACTCCATTCGGTATCTGGGGCTCAATTTGACTCCCAACCTTGCCACATGGTCACAAGCAAACTGGCAGGAGTGTAAAAACGTCGTCGTAGCTGACCTGAGAGCGTGGATATCGCCTTCCGCTTTCATGGTTAGGGCGCCTGAACACGGTCAAAATGTCGATCCTTCCAAAGATACTCTACCTTTTCCAGCACTACCCACGCCCATCCCGGAGCATCAGATTCAGAGCCTTCAGCGTGAGCTCACCACGTTTATATGGGGAGGGAGTAGGCCACGTTTCTCTAGTAAGATACTCATGCTCCCGCGCGACGGGGGGCGGGGGCTGGCTTGCCCCAACTTATTGGAATATTATTGGGCGTCACATCTTCGTTTTATCTCGGAGTGGATGGCATGGGAGAGTCCTGACACTACAGACACAATGACCCGGTTTAAAAATTGCATGATCCATATTAACAACTGGATGGGCAATAACAAACTACAGCTCAACGGCAGCAAGACAGAGATTATCCTGTTTGGCAGGGCCGAAGAGTATTGGTCCAACGATTGGTGGCCCCAGGCACTGGGCCCATGCCCGAAACAAGCAGTGCGCAATCTCGGAATAACAATTGACAACAAGTTGTCAATGAAAAATCATGTAAATCTTGTAATTGGCACGTGCTATGGGATTCTGCGGAAACTACGCAAAATCTTTAAATGGATCCCTATTGAATCCAGGAAACCATTGGTGCAGGGTCTTATTGTAAGTCGTCTGGACTATGGGAACGCCTTATTAGCCTCCCTAAATTAAGACCTATTTTCTAAACTTCAGATCCTGCAGAACACGGCTGCTAGACTCGTTTTAAATCTTCCATCGAGATCTCCATCAGCCCCTAGTCTGAGGTTTCTCCACTGGCTCCCGGTAAAAAAGAGAGGCCATTTTAAAATTCTATGCCTCACTCACAAGAGCATACACGGAACCGGACCTAGTTATTTAGCGAAAAAACTGTTAAGATCTAGCACAAAACATCTCCTCACCCCACGACGAATTCGCACCGCAAGAAGCGGGGGACGATCTTTTTCCTTTCTCGCCACTGACCTCTGGAACAAGCTTCCGTCTTATCTTCTGTCCATCTCTGATCACAAGCTTTTTCGGAGAGAACTAAAAACGTGGCTATTTGACCATCAATAATGCTGTTTAGATCTGATCGCTAGCTCTTACGGAGTGTCCGCAAGCGCCATGAGACCGTTCAGGTGATTTGTGCACTCAATAAGTTCCTTTGACTTTGACTGAAAAAATCTGGTTTCATATGGACAGGGCAGTGACTTGTCGCCCCATCTGGGACCTTGCATGGCTCGCACGGGAAGCCCGCTCTCGCAGCGCCTATATCGCGGTTCCTACTAAGACTGTACTCGATATTTGGGACAAACTAGCAATACGCAGAGGCCTCACATCCTTCCCGTCTCCCCATACCCCCATCGCTCGCAACTCCCACTTCCCGCCTGCTTCTCACCCGCCCTACTTCTTAGACAGGACGGAAGGGGGTTGTCGGACGATTCGGGACCTTTTCATGGGGGATACTTTCAAAACTTTAGAACAATGTAAGCGGGATTTCCAGCTATCAGAGGGGGCTAGATTTCAATACATTCAACTTCGACATTGGGTTCAGGCGTCTTCTCTGACACAGGCGGCCATTCGACCCTTCACTTCGTTCGAGCGGCTGGTGCGCTCCTTCGACAACTCCAGGGGATTAATCTCTCGTACATATCAAGTCCTCCAACATTCACAGCGAGCCGCTCCGCATGCTTACCAGCTGCGGTGGCAGTCGGACTCAGACACTGATATCACATCCACTCAATGGGAACACTTGTGGAGAGATATCCCGAAGGTCGTCCGTAGCATACCCCAGCGGGAAACCGCGTATAAGGTTATGACACAATGGTACTATACCCCTCACCGGTTGCATAAAATGTTTCCCACTTCTTCACCTCTATGTTGGCGCTGCACCAGTGCCCCAGGGGATTTTCTGCATATTTGGTGGACGTGCCCGCTCTTGACCATTTATTGGAAGGAGGTTCTTAGTCACATCAGACTGGTACTAGGCTACCCACTGCCTGACAACCCGCTTGCGATTGTCCTGGGCCTCCGGCCGGTGAACCTGCGCGCCATAACCTCCGTGATTGGCATCTCAGCCTCCACATGCTTGGTGCTGCCAAGCAAATCATTGCTCTTTACTGGAAAAAAGCTGAAACGCCCCCGATCAACGTCTGGTTCACCCGCCTGTGGTAGGTGAACTAACAGGCTGGTCCCTGATTGTAGTGTGCACTGTTCCTATTGAACAAAATGTTCTATCATAAACTCTATTGTTTTTCTTAACAAACCGTACAGAAACGATTTCTTCTTATATTCATTTTATATTCATTTTTTCAAAAACTTATTATTAAACAAAAATCATATAACGTAATACACTTCTTACAATCATCCGTGTAGAGTTACACACCCATCTACCAAAAACCATGGGTTACTTTAACAAAACGAATTCTTTTATCTAAAAAAAGTTGGTGTTGTACAATACAATTTCCAAGTTCAATATATCCTTGCATTTCAATTTACAAATTCATCGGTGCGTATCTGTCTCGTGGCCCATAGATGTCACAAAGCCCGAAGCCCGATGCATTTCGGGACTCGCAGGTCCCTTCCTCGGGAAATATTCTGTAAACAGAGGAATAATCGTCGTGTATATTACATATAATACATTATACTGAGACAAACTGATTAAATGTGCGGAGAGTCCTGTGTCCAGCTTAACAAAGAAGAATAAAGAGTCCACTGTGATCTGTATGAATCAATTAGGCAATAAGACACCTAACCATGCTGTATCACCCTAAAAACCTTACTGTGCCAAGACAATAGAAAGATGTGCTGTCCCAGCGGGGGTATTAATCACAAAGATTGAGCGTAATCAAGTGGTGACAGTGATCAACCATAGAATAAAATACCATAAAATTAATATATAATGTCCAAACCTAGAAGATGATGAATAACGCCAAATAGTTCTGCCAGTCGATATCGGTGAATCGGAATCTACAATATGAGTAATAGGTGTGAGTAAACATGCAACTAGCGATATTTAAACGCCAGCCTGCATGAACTATCGCATACACCCTGCTACAATACCAGTAACCAAGGCAGTATCGAAATATCTCTACATCCAGTTTTATAGTCAGACAAGTTAATGCATCCAGAGAACACAACGTGACATACTGCAACAATACCAGTAACCAAGGCAGCGTCCAAATATCTCTATAACCAGTTTTATACTCGAACAAGTTAATGCACCCAGAGGACACAACGTAACATACTAACACTCACTCACCTAGGAGGTAGGTACAACATACGTACCGTGAAGTAAAGCAGTGACTCAGGGGATCTGTGTCCCGTGTCGTGATCAAAGCACAGTAACTGGAAAAAACACAGAAACCAGCAGTGCGTCAAAGCCTTGTCCAGGAAACCAGCAGAAATAAATATTGAGAAATGAGAATCTAGCTTCAGTTTACCTTCTGTGGTAATAAAGTCCTTGTGGCAAGAAAGAAAAACATGTGTAACGGCCTGGAGCTCGAGAGTCTGTAAGTGGCGTCTAACTTGATCGCCATTTTTAAAATCGGGATAGAAACAGGACTGGTCTGCGACCCACATGAGCAGAGGGAGTATGGGAATTGGAGTTTAACTCGGGATGCCCGAAACGTGCAGCAAGCTATCACGCCCCCTGTGCGTGAGAAAATAAAAAAACAAAAATGGAAAAACCCTCAAAGAAACAAACTAATAACGAGCATGAATATGACCAAACGTGGGAAGCTTGCTCTCGACCTGCTGGAGAATCATTCAAGCTAGCGATATATACTCATGCGGAAATGTTGATGCACACAAAATGGAAAAAATGTGTTCACTGGAGAGTAAACGACGAGGTCTGGATGATTGGCAAATTCCCCTTAACCTTAGAATGATATATAAAAGTCCGAGTCTCTAGCTAATAACGGGACTTGCGTAACGGATATACACTCTAATGTAGGGAAAACCTAATCATAAGCAGTGAATATATAAGGTCCCAGTGAGGGTGTGTTACAGTGAATGTAATACACCAATCTCAACTACATTCCATGAATAAAGCTATATAATGCGTGTGACAGCAAGATACAGTGTAATAATTGATACATCATAGTGGAAGATGATAACAGATAAGAAAAGAGGGGAAAAAAAAAGAAGAAGAAACAAGTACAAATGGCTGAATTAATAACCATGATTATTCTCACATCAAATGTACTGCTGATATAAACTCGACATATGGTATGGTTAATTACAGATAACAACTCATATCCAGTTTATCATTGAGCCCTCTAGGGGACAAAGTCTGCAAGTGTCAATCCAGAAAACCTCTCTTTGCAATAATTTGGTGTTATTATCCTGATCATCATATTTAGGGACAACTTCAACAATCTGTGCTCTAAGTTGAGATATATTGTGTTGTGCTTCTAACCAGTGTGTCGCCACACTTGAAGTTTTGTTCCCTATTCGTATTGTACTTTTGTGTTCAGTTAAACGAATTTTAAGCTTGCGTTCTGTCTTGCCTATATATGCTTTTCCACAGGGGCATTTCAAACAATATATAATATTGTTGGTATTGCAGTCGGAAGTGTGTCTCAATTGAATTTTTCTGCCTGAAACAGGGTGTGTGAGTATATCACCAGTAGTTATGTTATTGCAATGTGTACAATTGCGACACTTCATAGTTCCTTTAAAGATCTGTTTAATCTGAAGATTATCCGATACTTGTATCAAATCTTGCAAATTCCTTCCCCGACTGTAAGCAAATGTTGTTTTTTCTTTGAAGATGCCTTTAAAATCGGGTTCATTTTGAAGAAGCTCCCATCTCTTGTTAATAATTTTCTTGATTTGAGTAGAACAGGTAGAAAATTTAGAAACAAAGGTGGGTGTCGTTTCCTGACTCCTTGAAGCTTTCAGAAATAGCGATGTGCGGTCCTTGTTGGCTAATCTAGAAATGCTCTTCTGTAAAATGTCTGGGGGATATCCTCTTTGTACAAACCGTTGTTTGTGTAACTCAATCTTGGTTGTGGCAATAGTAGGTTCGGAGCATATCCGTTTGATTCGGAGAAAATGTGAATATGGCAAATTGGAAATGAGACTCCTGGGATGAAAACTAGAATAGTGTAGAGTGCTATTTCTGTCAGTGGGTTTGGTAAAAATGTCCGTAGTTAATTTGTGTTGAGTGTAATCCTTTATAACTAACACATCAGTTCACGGTTCCGCGCCGAGCGAAGATGGCAGACTGATTGCTCTGCGCTCCATCGGAGGTGAGGCGTTGACGAGAGGTGTCACCACTCTATCACCGCACTGTGAGGCGGCCGAGGGACAGGCAGATGGACGAGAACGCGCGGCAGTCGCCGAGACGCTAGCCGCCTGCCGAGAACCCGGGGAGGAGATAACACCGATCCCATGAGGATCCCGCCCGCCATTGCAGACACTCACCAAGAGTTGAAAGACGGTGAGCGGAGACATTGTTGACATCGACGGGAGCGCCAGGGGTCCTGGTGGTGGGCCCGTGGGGCTGGGGGCTCCTGACGCTGTCCTCCTTGGTCTTTTAGGGCAGCTGATTCGGTTCTGTTCGAGGGCCTTTGTCTGACGCGCCTGACCCCAAAATGGCGCCTGCTGAAGATCGCCGCCAGGGGTTTCAAAAACAACACCCCAAGGGATCCCCCCTTTTAACACCTACAGCGCAGAGGCTGCAAAATTAGATGAGAATAGCAGCAACTGCTACGGCCTCTTAAGGAATGACCACGATCGGCCTTATGATCAACCGAGAGGACACCGGAGGCGCCCCGCCTGATCCTAAAATGGCGGCCGTTTCTCCCCCTGGCAGCTATAACTGGGAAACACTCTCCTCCTCGAGAGGCAAGCGGACACTGGCTCTGCCCATAAGCAGCTCCTCTGCACAACAAATTCCCCCCTTGTTGAGCGAAAGATAAAGATGGGGAACGGCTGAATGTAACACCAAGGTCTGAACCCCTTGCCTGACCCAATGATGGCTGCCAACCACACCGGACTACATGGTCTGGCTCTCCGAGCTTACTCCAGCGAGGCTAGGGATGCTCTCCCACCATCCTCCCCCTCTCGGATCACCCATCATGCACCTACTTTCTTCAAACGTTTTATTAGTAACTGATATGACTTTTTAACTGATGTTAATTTCATAACTTTTGGAACCTCTTGTACAGCGCTCCGATACCTTCGGGTCTAGTCAGCGCTATCTCTCCTCTCCACTGATCCACGCAGCGTCCAAGAATACTGCTGATACCGCTGTTCCCCCACTCTTTTTATATCATGTTCTACACCCCGTTTATTCTCATGTTTTAACACCATGGTTCGTATTGTACAACACAGCATCTATCCTTTGTTTACTCTGTGTAACTTTGTATCTCACTAATTCCCTTGTTAGCACGCTGAATCCTCCAGGTCTTTCCAGCATCCCCGATGGCCATCCTTTGAAGACTGCCTGTACGGCCCGACATTAAAATGGCGGCCGAACTTTTCCCCCGGGCCACATCTTCCCTTCCCCTCTGCTATCATTTGTTCCCATTGTCTTTACGATCTCCTTATGATGCTCCTTATGCCAGAAGACGCTTCAATGACAAAAAAACTACTTCTTCCTCGGAAGAATCTGTAGCGACAGACAAAGATACATCAATTCACAGACCACCAGTCTCTAAAGCCATTCCATCCATACCAGGATCGACAACTACACTCATAACATTAGGTGATTCTCAAATACCCACCACTTCTAGAACACCTTTTTTATCTCAGGCACCGGATCAAGGTCAACCACCATTATTACACCCCACTGCAACGGGGGAAAACGTCACAAAACCAGGAGAGGACAAAGGGGGCAAAACTCTGCGCAGTGGCAAGAGTGTAGTCTGATTATCAATATCTCATCGACAACTCTGTCAAGACAACAAATAAGTACACTAAATAAAGGCATGTCATTTGTCCCCACCACAACCACCACAAGATTATACACTGATATTGCTCTTTATAAATTCATGCGCAAGCTACGGTTACGTCATTATTTTTTCAAATATCATGCAAGAATCAGGAGAACTGCAAGAAGATATCTCAACCAAGTTTAAGCCAAAAAGCAACTATCGGGCTCCTGTTTCACACAAGATCCTTGATACTTTTGAAAATATTGTCAAACATGATTGTGCGAAGTTGAATTACAAAAGACCCAGAGTTTCCAATTTTACTGAGCATGAAAAACGTACCATTCGATCAATAGCTAATAATAAAGAGCTTACCCTGAAACCAGCTGATAAAGGAGGAGCCCTTGTGGTTATGGATACTACCTTCTACGTACAAAAAGTAAATGAGCATGTAATGGACACCATGACTTATTTGGTTCTTGAGTCTGATCCTACTATTAACCTACAAATTATTCTTCACCAAATTCTTGATCAAGCTGAGCAAATGTGTATCATAGACTCAAAATTGAAATTCTACCTTACCACCAGCAATCCCCGGCGACCGAAAATTTACATGACACCAAAAATTCATAAACACCCCACTGACCCACCGTTTCGGCCGATTGTTTCTGGATGTAGTTCTATCTTTGATCCCTTGGGTAAATATCTGGATCATTTTTTACAAAAGTTTGTGCAAAGCTGGTGTACATATACAAAAGACACCACAGATTTTCTAAAGAAACTACAGATTGTTGAACCTTTTTTTCAAGATAACTGGATACTCTGTACCATTGACGTCACAGCGCTTTATACATCTATAGCGCACACAGAAGGCATTGAAGCAACAGAATGGGCACTACTTAAGATGGAATTGCCAGAAGATCTTAGCGTCTTTTTGCTCAAACTTCTTTTTTTCTGTCTTCATAACAGCTATTTTCAATGGCAAGACACCTTTTTTGGTCAACTTACTGGCACATCTATGGGTTTTTCCGGTGCCCCGGCATATGCCAATATCTTTATGTCAAAATTTGAAAATGACCACATACTGACTAACACTAACTGGACCACAGGACTTGTGCAATATAGCAGGTATATTGATGATATTTTTCTTATCTGGATGCAACCATTGCATTACTTAGAAAACCTGATTCGTGAACTCAACACTAGAAATCCCAGAATCCAATTTACTCACACGATTAGTACCAAACAGGTGAATTTTTTAGATGTTTATTTATTTATTTGAGTTTTATATAGCGCTGGCTAGACCCGGAGGTATCAGAGCGCTTTACATGAGGAGAGTTACATAGGTTACATGTTATACATTGCTACAGAGGGTACATCAATTACAAGTTACATCCAAAGGTACATCAATTACAAGTTACATCCGTTGGTTCATGGCGTGTAGAAGGGTAAGAGGGTGGTGTAAAAGGGCGACAGGGAAGGAGATTAAGCGGAGAGTAGGCGCAAGAAAAAAACAAAAGTAGGTAGGGGGAGAGAGATTCAGGGGAGAGAGGTAAGGAAAAGGGGAGGCAAGCCAAGAATGAAAGGAGGGAAGAGGGGGGGGAGGGGGTAGAAGACATAGCGAGGAGACGAGGAAGTAACTGTGTCCACTGTCCGATAATGGTAACATTCCCAACCTCCGCTGTGTGAAGAATCCCTTAACACTGTGGACTCTCTCAGAGGGGTGTCTGAGACTCCAGGGCATGAATGCTAGGATCCCTCCCCAACAAGGGGAGAAGGAGTGCTTTGGTAAGGGGCACATTCGAGGAGGCCAATTAAGGCCTTTTTCCGCTAAGTGTGCAACCCTTAACACTCTGGACTCTCTCAGAGGGGAATCTGAGACTCCGGGGCAAAAATGCTGGATCCCTCCCCAACAAGGGGAAAGGGAGTGTTTTGGCAAGGGGCCCAAACAAGGAGGCCGTTTAGGGACAGTTGGGCGATAGGGGAGGACTTATACAGTAGACAGGGGGATATGAGAGTAGGTACGCTAGTACAGACGCCTACTGCCCTAGGGCAGCTAACGATGAAGGTAGAAGGGGAAAACCATGAAAAAAATAAATAAGTAGTCTGCCGAACTGAACATAGTTTAATCCATGTCAATAACCCTCAAGGTCTAAAATGGGAGGGCTAGCAGAAAGGAGTGAGTTAAGGGTGAAAGAGCGTAGGCAGCATAAGGAGATCGTAAAGACAATGGGAACAAATGATAGCAGAGGGGAAGGGAAGATGTGGCCCGGGGGAAAAGTTCGGCCGCCATTTTAATGTCGGGCCGTACAGGCAGTCTTCAAAGGATGGCCATCGGGGATGCTGGAAAGACCTGGAAGATTCAGCGTGCTAACAAGGGAATTAGTGAGATACAAAGTTACACAGAGTAAACAAAGGATAGATGCTGTGTTGTACAATACGAACCATGGTGTTAAAACATGAGAATAAACGGGGGTGTAGAACATGATATAAAAAGAGTGGGGGGAACAGCGGTATCAGCAGTATTCTTGGACGCTGCGTGGATCAGTGGAGAGGAGAGATAGCGCTGACTAGACCCGAAGGTATCGGAGCGCTGTACAAGAGGTTCCAAAAAGTTATGAAATTAACATCAGTTAAAAAGTCATATCAGTTACTAATAAAACGTTTGAAGAAAGTAGGTGCATGATGGGTGATCCGAGAGGGGAGGATGGTGGGAGAGCATCCCTAGCCTCGCTGGAGTAAGCTCGGAGAGCCAGACCATGTAGTCCGGTGTGGTTGGCAGCCATCATTGGGTCAGGCAAGGGGTTCAGACCTTGGTGTTACATTCAGCCGTTCCCCATCTTTATCTTTCGCTCAACAAGGGGGGAATTTGTTGTGCAGAGGAGCTGCTTATGGGCAGAGCCAGTGTCCGCTTGCCTCTCGAGGAGGAGAGTGTTTCCCAGTTATAGCTGCCAGGGGGAGAAACGGCCGCCATTTTAGGATCAGGCGGGCGCCTCCGGTGTCCTCTCGGTTGATCAGAAGGCCGATCGTGGTCATTCCTTAAGAGGCCGTAGCAGTTGCTGCTATTCTCATCTAATTTTGCAGCCTCTGCGCTGTAGGTGTTAAAGGGGGATCCCTTGGGGTGTTGTTTTTGAAACCCCTGGCGGCGATCTTCAGCAGGCGCCATTTTGGGGTCAGGCGCGTCAGACAAAGGCCCTCGAACAGAACCGAATCAGCTGCCCTAAAAGACCAAGGAGGACAGCGTCAGGAGCCCCCAGCCCCACGGGCCCACCACCAGGACCCCTGGCGCTCCCGTCGATGTCAACAATGTCTCCGCTCACCGTCTTTCAACTCTTGGTGAGTGTCTGCAATGGCGGGCGGGATCCTCATGGGATCGGTGTTATCTCCTCCCGGGTTCTCGGCAGGCGGCTAGCGTCTCGGCGACTGCCGCGCGTTCTCGTCCATCTGCCTGTCCCTCGGCCGCCTCACAGTGCGGTGATAGAGTGGTGACACCTCTCGTCAACGCCTCACCTCCGATGGAGCGCAGAGCAATCAGTCTGCCATCTTCGCCGGCGCGGAACCGTGAACTGATGTGTTAGTTATAAAGGATTACACTCAACACAAATTAACTACGGACATTTTTACCAAACCCACTGACAGAAATAGCACTCTACACTATTCTAGTTTTCATCCCAGGAGTCTCATTTCCAATTTGCCATATTCACATTTTCTCCGAATCAAACGGATATGCTCCGAACCTACTATTGCCACAACCAAGATTGAGTTACACAAACAACGGTTTGTACAAAGAGGATATCCCCAGACATTTTACAGAAGAGCATTTCTAGATTAGCCAACAAGGACCGCACATCGCTATTTCTGAAAGCTTCAAGGAGTCAGGAAACGACACCCACCTTTGTTTCTAAATTTTCTACCTGTTCTACTCAAATCAAGAAAATTATTAACAAGAGATGGGAGCTTCTTCAAAATGAACCCGATTTTAAAGGCATCTTCAAAGAAAAACCAACATTTGCTTACACTCGGGAAGGAATTTGCAAGATTTGATACAAGTATCGGATAATCTTCAGATTAAACAGATCTTTAAAGGAACTATGAAGTGTCGCAATTGTACACATTGCAATAACATAACGACTGGTGATATACTCACACACCCTGTTTCAGGCAGAAAAATTCAATTGAGACACACTTCCGACTGCAATACCAACAATATTATATATTGTTTGAAATACCCCTGTGGAAAAGCATATATAGGCAAGACAGAACGCAAGCTTAAAATTCGTTTAACTGAACACAAAAGTACAATACGAATAGGGAACAAAACTTCAAGTGTGGCGACACACTGGTTAGAAGCACAACACAATATATCTCAACTTAGAGCACAGATTGTTGAAGTTGTCCCTAAATATGATGGTCAGGATAATAACACCAAATTATTGCAAAGAGAGGTTTTCTGGATTGACAGTTGCAGACTTTGTCCCCTAGAGGGCTCAATGATAAACTGGATATGAGTTATCTGTAATTAACCATACCATATGTCGAGTTTATATCAGCAGTACATTTGATGTGAGAATAATCATGGTTATTAATTCAGCCATTTGTACTTGTTTCTTCTTCTTTTTTTTCTCTCTTTTCTTATCTGTTATCATCTTCCACTATGATGTATCAATTATTACACTGTATCTTGCTGTCACACGCATTATATAGCTTTATTCATGGAATGTAGTTGAGATTGGTGTATTACATTCACTGTAACACACCCTCACTGGGACTGTATATATTCACTGCTTATGATTAGGTTTTTCCTACATTAGAGTGTATATCCGTTACGCAAGTCCCGTTATTAGCTAGAGACTCGGACTTTTATATATCATTCTAAGGTTAAGGGGAATTTGCCAATCATCCAGACCTCGTCGTTTACTCTCCAGTGAACACATTTTTTCCATTTTGTGTGCATCAACATTTCCGCAAGAGTATATATCGCTAGCTTGCATGATTCTCCAGCAGGTCGAGAGCAAGCTTCCCACGTTTGGTCATATTCATGCTCGTTATTAGTTTGTTTCTTTGAGGGTTTTTCCATTTTTGTTTTTTATTTTCTCACGCACAGGGGGCGTGATAGCTTGTTGCACGTTTCGGGCATCCCGAGTTAAACTCCAATTCCCTCTGCCCATGTGGGTCGCAGACCAGTCCTATTTCTATCCCGATTTTAAAAATGGCGATCAAGTTAGACGCCACTTACAGACTCTCGAGCTCCAGGCCGTTACACTCTAGTTTTTCTTTCTTGCCACAAGGACTTTATTACCACAGAAGGTAAACTGAAGCTAGATTCTCATTTCTCAATATTTATTTCTGCTGGTTTCCTGGACAAGGCTTTGACGCACTGCTGGTTTCTGTGTTTTTTCCAGTTACTGTGCTTTGATCACGACACGGGACACAGATCCCCTGAGTCACTGCTTTACTTCACGTTACGCACGTTGTACCTACCTCCTAGGTGAGTGAGTGTTAGTATGTTACGTTGTGTCCTCTGGGTGCAATAACTTGTTCGAGTATAAAACTGGTTATAGAGATATTTGGACGCTGCCTTGGTTACTGGTATTGTTGCAGTATGTCACGTTGTGTTCTCTGGATGCATTAACTTGTCTGACTATAAAACTGGATGTAGAGATATTTCGATGCTGCCTTGGTTACTGGTATTGTAGCAGGGTGTATGCGTTAGTTCATGCAGGCTGGCGTTTAAATATCGCTAGTTGCATGTTTACTCACACCTATTACTCATATTGTAGATTCCGATTCACCGATATCGACTGGCAGAACTATTTGGCGTTATTCATCATCTTCTAGGTTTGGACATTATATATTAATTTTATGGTATTTTATTCTATGGTTGATCACTGTCACCACTTGATTACGCTCAATCTTTGTGAATAATACCCCCGCTGGGACAGCACATCTTTCTATTGTCTTGGCACAGTAAGGTTTTTAGGGTGATACAGCATGGTTAGGTGTCTTATTGCCTAATTGATTCATACAGATCACAGTGGACTCTTTATTCTTCTTCCTCTTTTCTCTTTTTCTTCTTTAAGCTGGACACGGGACTCTCCGCACATTTAATCAGTTTGTCTCAGTATAATGTATTATATGTAATATACACGACGATTATTCCTCTGTTTACAGAATATTGCCCCTGAGGAAGGGACCTGCGAGTCCCGAAATGCATCGGGCTTCGGGCTTTGTGACATCTATGGGCCACGAGACAGATATGCACCGATGAATTTGTAAATTGAAATGCAAGGATATATTGAACTTGGAAATTGTATTGTACAACACCAACTTTTTTAGATAAAAGAATTCGCTTTTGTTAAAGTAACCCATGGTTTTTGGTAGATGGGTGTGTAACTCTACACGGATGAATGTAAGAAGTGTATTACGTTATATGATTTTTGTTTAATAATAAGTTTTTGAAAAAATGAATATAAAATGAATATAAGAAGAAATCGTTTCTGTACGGTTTGTTAAGAAAAACAATAGAGTTTATGATAGAACGTTTTGTTCAATAGGAACAGTGCACACTACAATCAGGGACCAGCCTGTTAGTTCACCAGTTTCATGAGTGTGTGATGTCAACACATACAGGTAGTGTTGCACCCTTGGTTTAGACAATATCAACGAAGAATATTATTGTATCTCAGAGTGCGCCTCCATTCTACGATTAGGTTATTTCACCCGCCTGTGGCACACAATGGCAATGGAGTTACTCACGGCGCGCTTGCAGCTACAAGACACTAAATTCACCAAACTATGGCAACCACTTGTGGATTATTTCTGCAGACTGGAACACGCCCGACTTCAACCCCCGAAGTTGCGGGCTTTGCGTCCCGGACGCCTCAACCCCCCATCTGACGTAGACGACCCTGGCCTTCACTTGCATGCCACCAGAGACCACCATCGACTCTGGCTGCCACAGCGCTCACACCCTAATGGCTCACGCTTCCGGCGCCAAGAGATGGTAGACCCCCCCACCCCCGGCATACCTCGCTCACGCCTCTCGCTCTCTTTCCCCTCTCTCATGTCTCCTCTCTTCTCTTTCTCTCTTTATCTCTTTGCTCTTTATGTTGGAAATGTTGTTCTTGGCTGCAATTGTGATCCCTATGAGCAGATTCGAAATGTATGTTACTCAGGCCAAAGTCATCTGTGTTAGAGTTTAGATTTGAGCTATGGTAATTAGGCAGATGCCCCACGATTACCAAAACGCCAAGGCTACAACTATAGTAGACCCGACTTTGCTATTGTGTCCTCCCTTACGATCGTCATCCTGTGCCGCATGAAATGTTTCTGACACCAACTTCGTTGAACAATGCAGATGACAATAATGGACAATGTATAATGGCCTCTGCCTTCTGGCTGAAGTGATATATTGTAATGCTGTGGGGAAAGTGGCCGATAATAATATCGAGATCTGCTCCTGTGTGATTACCTTAAATGCCAATAAAAACAAGTTTTAATAATAGATGCTAAATCTTATTACTGAATCCACCCATCTAAAAGGTATCTGCCCTCTTCAACCTCTGGCCTTGAATATAGATATTAGCACTGAGTGACTGGTTATGGGGTGCACCGTCTGTCCATGTTACTTCCCTTCCCTGTTGTGTTGGTATTACTATCGGCCAATCACAGGCACTCCCTCGATGTAGACATGCTCTGGTCCTTCTCCCTGTTTTTTTTTTTTTTTGCCCCTGTGGTTTCATCTTCACACCTCATGAAATATTCTTAGTTAATTTGCATAATAAGCACCTCTCAATTGTGGTTTCTGGACAGCTTACCATCGCAAGTCAAACATTGGCTATTGATAAAATGAGATCGATTAAGAACGAACAGGTGAAATGAATTGTGAGATTGGCTCTTCTGTAAAGGTGTAGGAATAGCTGACTTGGGATGAGTACATTTTGAGTTTTTTATGCAGTTATGTTAATGTTTGGCACAAGTGAACAAACTTGAAAACCTAGTTGGCTAGTGTTGAAGGTGAGGAGAGCAGCACAGGTAGACTTTACTAGATGTCTGCTGAAGTTTCAAAGGCTTAACAGTCCAAGACGAACCCACACTCACTGGCAGTAACTAAGAGTTTGGGGAGTTGCAGATTGTCTCTTCTAGTACGTTTAAAACCCATGGTGAACAAAAGGACAGGTCTGCTAGCTCTGTTGCAACAATCCATAGCATCTATTTTTTTCAGAATTATCTTCTCATCCAGATGAACTTTGACTAATGGGAGCCTTTGTTTTGCAGGCACAAGTTTATTTGCGTTTGCAGGAGATCAGTCAGGTAGACATTCAACTGACCCATTTCAGTTGTTCTATGGTTCCACTTTATGTTCCTTTCCCCCACTTTGAGGTATTATTATCACGCGTTCTACTGGCTGGAGTGTTGCGTGATTCCGGTAGCTAGCTGACCTCTTTTCCTGGGACCCATCCAGCCTCCTTAATAAATACCCATCAGTCAAGTTTCTGATTTATGAATAAACGGTTTCATTTATTGGCTGAATTATTTGGGAAATTGCTAGTTGGATTTATTTGAAAGTAATTTCCTGTCTGCGACCACATTTAAGTTGTAGGTCTTTTCAGAGTGGGAAGTCTACTGAAAAATGATCACGCAAGTGTCCTCACATGGTGTAATCCCCACCCAAATCTCTTTTTTCATAAGGTAGCTTGTTCCTTTCTGCATCCCTTTGTACTTTTTAGGTCCGGCATCAACGAAAATCTTTTGATTTGTTAAAATTATACATGTAAAATATATACTCCTAGTGGTTTTCAGCCAGACTTCTTCATCCACTCGTCTTTGTGTCAGTCACTTTTTTCTTGTACGATTAAGCCATCGGCTAACTTCAGTGTAAGTGACAGTATTTTACCCTTTCACCAGGAGCACATCCACACCCAAAGTAGTTCCCTTCAGTACCAGGGACTACTACGGTAATGTGTGCTTTTTGAGATCAAAAATATTTTTGCTTATGGCCAGTTGTTTTTGGGGGGTTTTCTTTGTATTTGTTTTAAAGATTGACAAGAGCCCCGGCAGCTGCTCCAGCAATAAAGTTTTTTAAAAATTCCAAAAAGACAAAACAAGCATTGACAAAACCAAAAGGCTGACGTCCAATACCACTCATTTATTGAATTTACGTATGCTTGTTAGATAAGTCATGAATTGTTGAGGAGAAATTGGAGGGGGCAGACATGGAGAAACCTGTGCTGCATTGATTGCCTGGTGGACTGATACAAATGTGAGTACCGGAGCACTAGAGCAGGTTGTGGCTGTAAATACAGATGCAAACACAAGGAGATGATGGACGGAGTGCTGAAACTTTTCAGACAGTCACCCCCAGTCACAGATCTGGGTTGAATCCATCATCGTTCTTTAGCTTACTTCGCCACCCCAGTTCAGACCCACCCATATGCAAATCAGCTGGGCTGAACTTGCTTGGCGAAGTGAGCTAAAAATCTCCTTGTGTTTGCTTTGTTCACTCTAAGTTGGCAGGGTATGCCCAGACGTGGGTCCCTTGCTCACTTTGCCACTGGATTCAAGCTAGCCTGGGTGATGAGGTGTGTTACCCCGAAACCGGTCCCAGGATGCTTGTTTCCGGTCCAGGGAAGACCTGGCTTGGCAGTTCGGGCTGGACTGTTCCCATAAGGAACAGGGTCAAGACTGATTTGCAAATGGCTGGGTCTGAACTGGGGTGGGGAAGTGAGCTAAAGAAGGATGATGGATTCAACCTAGATCTGTGACTAGGGGTAAGTGTCTGAAATGTTTCAGCGCTCCGTCCATCATCTCCTTGTGTTTGCTTTGCTCGCCGTAAATACAGATGCACACGCATTATATTCAAGAGAGAAAATGCCATTTGTGAAGAAAATGAGCTTTGCACGGTTAAGACAATAACTGCTGATCTATCCACTTGCACATTTTTGGCAAAAAATTATATCTCAGTGTTTGGTTTCTGGATTTAAACTCAGGATATCTTGTTCATGGTAACTTTGTTTACCTCAAACTACTTTTCAGGTTCATCCCAAAGACATGTACATTGATGCAGAACACTTGACCTCTCCCAGCATTTAAACTTGCACAGAAAGGGAACATAAAGTTAAAAACACCCTCTATCTGGACGCAGGAAGTCCTCCAATTTTCGGTTATCGGCACTTTTGCTGACTGGTTAAACAAGCATTGGCAAAGCTAGCAGGCCTGGCCATGGCAAGCTGGCAACTTTGTTTTGCATACCTGTACAAGTGACAGTGTAAAATGAATAAAAAGGAAATATGCCATTGTCTGAAAAGTCCTTTCATGTATTTACAAAAAAATAGTCAAAAGTGGCCCTTTGCAAAAATTTAAAAAGCAGAAGAGAAAAATAAATCGGAGAGCAGCCTACCACCCTTAGATTGAAGTGAACTTTTTTCAGATGTGCAAGAGCAAATTTCCATCACTCACAGTGAAGTGACCAAGAGCTGAAGTGGACTGCTCCATTTCCCCATGCTGTATGTAGGCTGTGGTGAATGGAAGCAAAGTGTCAACGTTACTGGAACAGTCCACAACTCTCAAGCATGCTTGTAGATTTTTTCTCAGTCTAGCTGTAGCGTGGACCACTGGCAGCTTGGGTATTAGGGATGAATGGTCTCTGCCTCCCTAATAATGAATTCAGCTAGTGCCAGTGGTTAGCCATTCATCATATTACTGATTAGGGCATTCCTGTAGGAGGCCTTATGGGCCACCAAAATAGCCTTCTAGGTAATGTACAAGTGTACTCTCTCTAAATGAAGTTGCTGCTAGGCGGAAGTCATATATCCTCCTCAGAGTATTAGCGAGATGTTCATCTGCATGCAGTGCAGAAACGACTTTGATGCTGGGATCTATAAGACATTGCACTAGTGGAACTTGGCTCTCAATATGGTGCAAGTAATGGTAGCCAGCCAGGCAGTACTACTGAAACATGAGATAGCAGGTTGAATAGCTAACTGCAACTTTTACAAGGAAGGACATGTCCAACTTTAAGGCACAGTGAGTGTATTTAAGAGATGTAGAACTTTAGACATCTGTGCCGTAATTATGAGTGGCCTGGTAAAAGGGCATGGTAACAAGTATTACCAATACAAGGTTCTGGTTCCACTAGGAGGATCACATTTTGGTCCAATCAGCCCCTATGCAGCTGGAAATTACCTATGGCAATCTGTGCCTTTGTGGTTTCTCATGTAAATTCATAATCCCATTTTATTTACCGGGGCCTGGGGGATTTGTCCCCAGTATTACTGCACCACTTTGCTTTACTCAGGCTAAACCATGTTGGTTGCATCCATGCCTGGAATGGCCCTAAAGGTTATGGAAAATGGTGAAGTGAAGTAGTCGCTGAACTGTAGATTTAAACATAAAACATCAACAAATTTAAACTTCAGCACATTTTGCTTGTTCTTCGTTGCATTGTTGGCTTCAGAATGAAGGCTTTGATTTTTACTTTGTAATTACTTTTGTTGTGGGTTTATTGAATTAGCATTTTTGATAGTCTTTGCTTAACGTAAGTTTGTGTGATCTGGATTTTCTTGATGCTTGCAGATGGCTAAATGCGTTCTCTTTGCATTCTCCCAAACTTACATAAGTGTATAGAAATGCATAACAGTGGAAGGTTATTAAATAGATTATGGTTGGATTAGTTGTACACATTCTACTTTGTTATATGATTTTCCTACCAATTGTTAATATTTATATCCCACTATCCTGTGACAGGGTCTTATTGTGTGAATTTAAATTGAAGTGTATAGGGACGGTCTAAACAACTAAAGATTATGGTGCTCATATTATGAGGAAAAGACAAAATGCCTAATACATTTAGTATTTTAACTAAAAATGCCCTGACATACATTTGCTATATTTTCATTTTTTAATATCTACTAAGCAATAAAGGAGGATGCACCAAAATTTCTTATAATGCTATTTCTAATTTAAAACCTCATCCAAAGTAACGATAAATTGTAAGGTAGTCAGTATTTAAATTCCAGCCACAATGACAGTTTAGTTATTGTTGACCTAACTAGTTTTTGGCTGCCCTAGCTACTGTGGCCATATTTGTCCATTTTAAAGTCATATAAGCAGTATTCAAAGGCAATCTCGAATGGCTCCACACGTTTCTTGGGGTATTAAATTTCACTGGTACCAGCCTCTGTTACTCTTTCAAATTGATGGTACCAGAACCTGTGGTGAAGCTTCCCTATTGTGGCAGCTAAGGGAGGGAATGAGCTTTCACTCATCCTATATAAAGAAATCAATCTTCATTGTAGAAAACAACTGAAAACGTGGCTTTATTCAGTGCTCACTCATGTCTTGCATCATCGTTCTTCAGCATCATAAAACTAGTATCCTTGCCATGGATGCCCAGTGTTTGTTCTGAGGAGCTGGATCCATGCCAGATTTGTAGGATAACCACTGTCTATGTAAATACGTTTAATTAGTTTTAGTATATCTAAATCTATCTTGTGTGGATACCCATAAAATATGGCAAGGATCCAGCTTTCCTGGATATCCCTTGTAAAACTCTTGTCTGTGGCTTTAGAAATAATCTTAATATAACTTCAAGTACTTTATAGGAGACCTGCACAGAGATAAGTTAGGTAGATAACATTTCCTTCCATCACACCATTTAATCACCTGATCTGTGGGTAATGTATGGCTGTATGTATTGCCAGCGTGAAAAAAGTTCACATTGTGTCTAAAGCTGCCCCATGATACTGGCTTGCGGCACCCTACGAAACAACCATAAATGAATACATGAAATAAAAATGCTGAACTACAGCTGAAGGTGGGACGTGAAACATGGTTATGGCATTTTTAAATGTACCATATGTGACTGAACGGAAACTGTATGTGAATGTATAGCTATTTACTGGTGTTCATTTTATTTTACAGACTGAATCAAACAATGAGGATTATATTATTGAATCTGATACGAGTTTGGATTTGAAGGATCCCAATCGCCCAAGATTTACGTTACAAGAGCTTCGTGATGTCCTGCACGAACGAAATGAACTGAAAGCTAAAGTATTTTTACTACAGGAGGAAATAGCATATTATAAGAGGTATTGCATGCATTTGTAGAGGGTGGATGTTATGTAATTAGTGTTGTCTTAAAGGAACATTTCCTCCCTAATGTTATTTGCATTTGTTTACACTGAATAGTGTGAACTCTGTGCATATGTACTCTCCTCCCCTTCTCACTTATTACTGATTTTCCAACCTTTTTCAAGTATGTGTAAATGGTGACTGCAGTGGCTGGGATTCAATGTACAGTTTAAGCAAGCACTGACAAAACAAAAAGGCCTTGCCTTTAAAAGGAGATTCCTCAGCTATTGATGTTGCCAATCCTAGTTTCCATTGCCATTGTTTAAGAGAATAAAATAGAAAATGGACGCTGGTGCCATGTGATGCATTCAAACACATGCAACACGAGGTATCAGTGGCTATCTCGGAATTATTTTTATCATGTAGAAAAATCATTCAGAGATGGCCACTGGTACGTCATTAGTCATGTGCACACATGGGCACGCATGTGCAGCCAAACTGGCATGCGTTTTCTTAAGAAAAAAGAATTTCAAGATTGCCTCCTGTGTGAGCACGAGTGGTTACGCATCAGCTGCCAATCTTGCAATTTCATTTATTGTTTCAAAACTGCAGACTGTCATTTTCAAACTGTAAATTAAAATAAAATAAAGTGTGCACATGAACGCTAAAAGACAAGTGAGTAGCCTAGTCGCACTATACGTGGGTGTTTCACTCGTAGAATTATGAATAACATTTGTTAAAAAGCAAGTGTCCGGCAGAGAGCAACAGTCACAAGTGGCTCTGCAGTAGCATACAGCTGCCAGACACTCACACTAACAATTGTAAAAAAAAATTAGGTTTTTTAAAAAACTTTGAGAGGACAGAGATAGAGTAAAGCAGTGCAGTCCCATTGAATGTTGAAAGGCAATCAAAAATATATCCCCTCATATTAGCAGTGCAGGTCATCTAGCCTGAAAGGATGTAGAGAAGAAATGCATCAGGGTGGGACAAGCGCAAGAATAGGGAGGAAGCTCATCGAATAAGGAGGAGTAACAGAGATAGGCTAGATAGCCATCCGTCATGGCTAAGAGTCTGAACTAAAGCCCACTCTACATTGTAGACAATGATTTTTCGACAATAGTGTGTTAAAGGGTTGGCAGTGATTTATAAATTAATTTCAAACACCTGTTTTTTGAACAGCACAGGGAATTATAACAACTATGTATTATAATTATGTGCATTGAAAATGGTGGATGTTAGCTTGACTGGCTGAAAAAGCAATATGAGCAGAGAAGCCCTTTAAATGACCTTACTGGTAGTTATCGACAATCAGGAACTGATAATCTCAGGTTGTCACAGCTGTGTTCTGGCCGTAGGCAGTCACTAGCTATACATATCTACAGATTAGGATGTACTTTCCACAGTTGCAAATTATCACAGTTGTCTGCTGTTATTAACATTTTCCGATGTTAGAACACCGTCAAACTAGAAGCTTCTCAGACTCCAGGATGAGAGGTTATTATTAGCAAACATTCCATATTTATAAATGTTTTTTTTCATGCTTACAATTGCTCATGTGTAATTGTTGTGCTCTCCAACATAAAGGATTCCGTTGCAAAAAAAAGTACACAGTTTAGAACTCAGTGTGGGCAGTTTCGGCTCGCGGTACTTAGGCTTTAGTAAGTGTGAAAGGCGATGTGTTGGGGACTTTGAAGGCTAAGCTCAACAGGGCAAGGCAAGATCCTGGTCTCACTCATTCCATGTTTCCTGCATCATGTATATCTAGAACCTGCTCTGGAGATAATTGTGAAAACTGACCTGCAGCACTGTTATTTGGCAGATGTGATGCTAGCAGATGTAGCTGGATTTCAAAGCCTGTGAAGTGGGGTCAACACTGGCAGCTGTAGACTCATAAGTCTGAGCCATGCTCGTGTAATTAATGGAAAACCATATGAAAGTTTTACTACCAGACTATCCCACTCCAATTAAATTACACAGTCAATGGCCTCATGATCTGACCCCTAGAACATAAGTTTTAATTTTTTTGTTTTTTTCCATTTATTTTTTATTAACAGTTGGCAAAGTATGATCAGTTTACAGTGATCAGTGTACATTGGTAGTGTACAGACAATAGTAATGACAATCAATCCCTGGAACATAAGTTCATGCCAAACAATCACATTGTGAGTGACTAGGCAGAAAGAGCACGAGTACTTGATTAATGTGGTCTACATGAATAGGTCTTGGTCTGGGTGTATAAATGGGTGCATTTGAATGAGTACATCTTTTTCAACGTGAAGTACTAAAATAGGAAGGTTAAGAACAGCGTTGGAGTTGGTATATCAGGAAGTGTGGAAAATGTCAGAAAATGTTAAGTATCGTTAGTCAAGAGCAAAAGATTCATTTAATTTCTCTGTAATTATAATTTTGGCATTCAGAAACCTTAGACTGATCTTGGTATTGTGTCTGTTGACTTCAGTGTTTTAAAACAATATGGCCAGACAGTAGGAAGCACCAGTGTAGTGAGTTTTTGATTTGTGCCTGAAAGTAGGAAGCCTGGTGAGTGTGTGGCGTCCACCAGAAATCTTATGGAAGGAGCTAAAAAGACTGGATGAAAGGTATACATGTACATATATCAGTGTCTGGGTGTCTGGAGGACAGGATGAGCCTATTTCATTTGCAGTTCGTGGAACGAGAAACGATGTGATGAGACTTTTCACTTGAATAATGCACACAAACGGCGCTTGGAAATAGTCTAACCACTGGCAATTGCCCGGGTTAGTATCCCAAACCATCGTAGAGTCACTTAACAAAGGTCATAAATGAAAGGGTGTAAAATGTATGGAAATGCCTTTCAGTAGAAGTGATGGGAAAAGAATAAGTTAAAAAGTTAAAATTAAAAAAAACTGAAAGATGTACAGGATGCTAATGGAGATTAGAAAGCAAAGCAGTCTCTGAATACTAGATGCAGATATTGTGTTACAGGGAACTAGCCAGACTAGACTGCAAAATAATTTAGTCAAATACTTTGAATGCAATTGTTATGTGAGGAAATTCAACTACTTTCATGTAAAGCCATGTTATGTTTTATTAGCAATTTTTTGCGCATGTACCAACATTAAAATATCAATGTGTTCAATACTGGTCAAGGGTAGTAGAATATGTCCCTAATTAGTGTTTAGAATATCCTTGTAAATTAGATGTATATAATTAATCTGAAGTGAAATAGTGGTTATCCAGAAAATATGACCTAGATTGGGCTCTCCATAATTTACTTTGAAGAACTGGTTTAGTTTACATATCTCATTATAAGCAAGTGTTGAAATGGGGAGTGAGATCACTAATCTTAGTGCCAGTTATAACCTCCTCCTCTCTGTATATCCAATTCTACTCAAGTCCACATCCTGCCCATGACATTTTTTAATCAACAGCAAATCTTTACTTGTAATAGTTTGCAAAAAAGCAAAAGCTATTGTAGAAGTGTACAATATGTTGTTGATCCCTAAGGGTAGTGAGCCTGTTCAAGATTGAAATGAATTAAATATTATTTATTCTCGTTTACTTCTGGCTAGAAATGTTCCCTCTGCTGGCTGTGAGATGATGCTGCCGAAACAAGATATTAATTTGCAGATGTCAAACTCCCTGGTCCCTAATCTATTTAAACTTTTATCTCTGCTTTGAAGAGCTGTTTGTTAACATCATATTATTTTTTAAACATCAGTGAAGAAAAAAAAGAAAGACAATGGAGAAGGAACTGAGTTTGAAAAAGAAATAGACGTGTCTTAACGATTGTGAGAAGAAAAGTGAGAGCTATTCACACAGAGACCAAGAAACATAAAGAACATGTGAGAGATCAGTAGTGAGCAGGGAAAGGAAAACTAAAGATCAAGAAAGGAGAAATGAAATGGGTCACGTGAAAAAATATGGTATTTGTAGAAGCAGAATGCAAAAAATCAGATGAAAACAAGACCAGATCTTCTAACCAAGAATTTAGAGAGATTTCTGCAATAGACGTTTACATAGAATACTCACACAGATGTTTCACTTTCAGTTTATCAAATTTTTGTTAGACAGTTTACAAACTACTCAATATAAAGAAAATATAGGGAAAATGTACAGCTACTCACAATGTGATATATAAAACACCTAAATACTACACTTACTTTCCTTTTATATGTAATCCCAAAATTGATCAGTTACAGTTAAACTTCGTGGAGATGTGGAAGCATTGGCATTAGTAAGTTGGTGTTATCTCTAATTAATTGTTTATGAAACATTCACCGTACATTGTAAAAACAAATTTAAGAAAGTAAAAAGTGCTTCAATCTTTTAATAACTGTGCACTGAAAATGGCATATTTGTTGTTCAACTGGTTAGTTCATGCTCGCTTAACCATTAAAATACGATGTTGGTTGAATCTGGGCCCAATCACACTTTCTTCATGTGTGTCTCCAATCACCTTGAAAGCTAGCCCTTTTCTTTTTCAATCTTTTTTGTGGAACATTTTAAACAGTTGAATGGAATTAGAAACTTTATCTTGATGAAAATACTGTTTTTTCGACAGCATTTCTAGTTGCCAAGTATATACATACCGTGATTGAAAAATATTGACCTTTTGAGTCGCATGCGTTTTGGGGGAAGTAAAGTTTCTTGACTTCTAACTTAAGATTGCAGAAGCAAACAACAGCCATCTCACACTTCAAATCATTTCATCAAGAAAATACTTCCCTACAGTGATGTCATGTGATAATGGTTCAAAATAGAAAACACAGAATTATCAGTGTCAGGTTGTGATGAGGACACGTCTTGTTGTGGCAGGAGAAAGAAGGAAGTTGAAAGCTCCTAAAAACAAAGCAATACAAGTGTGTTTTTTCTTGTTGACGTTTTATATTGTATGTGGATCTGCAGGAACAGGAAATGTTAACAATTTGCCTTCTTTCAATACAGTGAGGAAGCAGAAGAAGAAAATAAAGTGATACATCCAACACCCATAATTCATTCAAAAACACCAACACAACAGGAATCTGTATTAAACGACTGTAAGTAGTGATTTCCTTGATGTGCTGTTTTCATGGCAGTGTCCTTTATTTAGTTAATGAGGTAGTTCAGTGAGTTAGACACACACTTCTGAATAAGATATAGATTACAAAATACAGTAAGTAAGATACACTAAAACAAATTTCCTTTTTTGCAGAAGGAAAACACCAGCCAAGAGCATCAGGATAGCAAATTTGAACTTGTCTGACTTTCTTAAACAATAAATCCTTATTAGAAAAACAACCACACAAAAACAGTGCCATACTCGTTAAATTTACTTGGAAATGCTTTAACTCTTTCTCAGCAATGATACAACAGCACCTCCTTTTCCTTCACAAAATTTTCCATTTCCACTCTTAGGAGTCAGAACAGTGTCATGTACTTCAAATTTTGCAAATTGATTAATCTGCAGGTAACTCCCCTCACTCACACCACTTCATTAATGTCAAGTTCTTCTTGCCTTCTCATAAACCTCATTACTACGTTCTCTAAATACTTGTTCAGTACACCTTAAAACAGGAACATAAGAAACAAACCCATCCCATCCCAAGTACTCTACTCGACCAGACCTATAATAGTTTGCCACTCTATTTTTACAAGACCAGGAATTGTTACTTAATTTTACAGAAGTGTGACCCTCTTCGCCTGGGCCCACAACAATAATCAATGGTTTTGAAACACCCCTCCTTCCAAACTGTGGAATTTTCACTTTAACTTTTTTTATTAACTTCACCTTAATTTTCTTTTCATCTGACCAAACGAATCTGAGAAAAAATTAGTTTGTTTCACTAGTTGATACCAATATGGGTTCAACTACGGCCTGGACTCTGACACTAACTCAAATGGTGTATGATCTGTATATCCATAGATAGTTTTGTGGAGGTATGCTGTAAGATCAGGTTTTCATTGATGTTCCAAATGACTTTTAATTCCCTTATCTTGGGGCCCTTTATCCATACTTGAGGATATGCATACTGTGTGATTTTAAACACAATCATATTATTGTTCTTTAGGTTGCTGAATTCACTAGTCCGCTTTCGCTGATGATTGAAGGGTACCATTGTTCGAAATCATTTGAATGTCTCTCCTAGCTGGGTTAGAATTATGATGGGTATTGTTTGCTTCAGCATTTCATCTGTATTTCAGTAGCCCTGAAGGAGCGACTGTGTCGCAAAAAGTGAGTTTGCTGTCATTGTACATCTTATTAAATTCCACACTTGGATTCTGTGATTATATGTGTCCATAGAGACAGAAGGCTTTATAATTTGGTTGGAAATTGGGATACATCTTCTTATCTGATGACCTACGAATCAACCGTGATGTACATTGAATTCTTTTCCCAGATAAATAGGTTTATTCTTTTATAGAGTTATATGCCGTTTCGGTATCAGCTTCTGGGTTGTTCGCCGGGCTCATTGTGTACCCGAATCGCTTTACATCCGTAGATGTGACCACAACATCTTCTTCAAATGATTTTCAACATTAAACCTGAATACCCATGCCAGTTGCATTCAGTCCACAATCACCCTATTAAAATGATCAACTAACCCAATCATCATAGGTGAATATAAAGCTGTCCTTTTATGACAGATTCCTAAACCTTCCAAAAGCCCTCTCATGTTAGTCGAAACAAACTGAATTACTTTATCCATTGTAATGGACTTTGGTGCACCGCTGTTCATGAACACATCACAAAAAAAATCTAACAACACTTTCTGTGATCGAAAGGAACACCCATTCCATCTCCAAACATTTAGAAAAATAATGCTTCAAAACAATAATGTTCTTTTTCCAACCACCTCCAGAAGTTTCATATGGCCCAACAAAATCCAAAGCAAGATCCTACCAGGGTCCTTCTAGAATTGTATTACACTGACATGAAAACATCTAACGTTAAAACTCCTATTCACCTCCTGATACCAATTACAAGCCTTAACAAGCATAGAATGTCACTATCTATAAATAGCCACTAAAGCCTTTCACTCACCCTTTTCTGGTTAGCAGTCTCTCCTAAATGCCCCTTAGGAGCAGTACTCCCAGTGGCCTTTCGCAGAACAACCAGAGGCACCAAACAGTCACCCCTCAAAACAAACAAAAGTTGAATACAGAACTCAGCCCTTAACTTACAAAACACTTGTAACTCAGACCTCAATTACCTTTCCTTGGACAAAAACTCGTGAAATGTTGCCACCTCCTCCATCGGTTTATCACTCCTTCCTTCCAACCAAGGTTCTTCCTTAATCCTATAATCAGCTAACACTAGCCACATAATCCACACACACCACCACGCATTCTTCTTGGGGGTTTCTGTCTGTTTCTGACATTAGCTGATAGTGGTGAATAGCAATCAGCACTGACATTTTAAACACCACTTTCAAAATTGCTTTTGATTAATTTGGATTAAATTCTTATCAGTCATGATGAAGCTTTCCTATACCCTCTCCCTTACACATGCACAACACCAACTTATTTTAATGGCCTCCCCTGTAAAAATTATTGAAATGTTCTACAGCCCAGATGCAGACTAGAGCATCTCTCGTTCAGTTGCTGAGTATTTGGTTTGTCTAAAGGTTCAGTATGAATATGGGACAGTTTTTTCCTTCTTGAACAATTTTTGGGAAAGAACATCTTTAATTCCCTCTCTGCTGGCATCAACTGTTAAAGTACATATAGCATCATCGAAAAAGGTGGCAAGGCTGGAACTTCAATCATAGCTTGATTAATAGATTAGAATCCCCCTTGCTTTCCGCTTTAACCATGCAAATTTATGGGGGCGTGGCTTGCAGCCGCAGAAGATGGCCGCAGGCTAATAGTGCTGCGCTAACAGCCGCCGATACTTGCCCGAAATCCGTCACTATCCGGCACGCTGTGGGGCACCCGGCCGCACCGAGGGACATCGGAAAGGTGCTGCCGCAATCTGAGGCGTGGAAATAGCCCTTGCATCCACCGGAGGCGACGCGGGGGCCCGATTCGCCAGACGGCCCTGACCCTCAAGATGGCGGCCACTGCGGGGCGGTGAGCGGAGACCGCCGGACCTGCGGGGAGCTCTGGCTGCGAGGCCCGGACGTGACGGGGTGAGTTGACCCCCGCGGCATAACTCCGGAGGAGGCGGTGGTTGCGGCCCCCATGTCTGTGGAGCTCTGCGAGTGCTGGGAGCGGACCGGCAGGAGTGCCGTCTGGTGCGTCGCCCGAGAGCGGGGGGCTGCACTGGTGCTGTGAAGGTGCGTCTGCACGGTGGACCGCGGCAGGGAGGGGGCCACCCATGGCCCCGTGAAGGCTGGCCCGCTTTCTGGCTTGCGGAGCGGAGGCGCGACTGTCCTCGGAAGAGCCAGAGTGCGGGCCTGGAAGCTTGCTGACGGGCGGGTGAGGCCGCTGATCATCCTCCGGCTGGAGAGCTGAGGCCCAGGGGAGCTTATGGAGGTGGGTGGCTCCTCTGCCACTATAACCGGCTGGACTCTGGCGGCGGTCCTACGCGCTGGGCCCTTGCGCTGCGACCAGGCTGCTGAGGGGGCGACGGCCCTGGCGTGGGCTGAAGACTGGTGAGGTCCGTAGAGACCCGAGGCCTGTGAGTGGCGGTCGGATCCTGATCGGCCGCATCTTGCCTCTGGAGGGAAGAGTCTCCGCCCCCTCTTTCCAGAAATACCTTATCAATATAATTAATCCGATCTAAACTCAGCAATAGCGCTGCGACCAGTAGGAACCAGACGGTCACGCGGAGCCTGGGCCCAGATCCTAGGCCTACATCAAGCGAAGGAGGGGGCTTGGGCGCGGACACGACGCTGCATGTAAGAAGGCAGGGGCCTCCCGACAGCGACCAGCAGTGAGACGTGCCAGCTGACGGCCCACCCGATTGGGAAGACACAGGCGACAGACCGCTGCGAGCGCCGGCATGGGCCGCACCAAACCACCCGGCCCCGGCCAGGCAAACCAAATAGACAAGTACACGGTCGCCATGAGCCGTGACGAAGGTGCGATAGGAGGAGGCTCGCAGGGCGCGGAGGATGGGGACTCTGACCCCTCACTCAAGGACATCATGAAGGCCATCAGAGACTTTCGAGGCACCCTCGAGCCCAAATTGGACTCGGTGACAGAATAGGTTAACCTCCTGCGGGCGGACTTCCGAAAAATGTCAGAGAAGGTCTCGGAAGCTGAGACTGGCATTGGCAGCCTTCAAGCTAAGACTAAACGTCTGGAGGAGCAGGTGGCTTCCCTCACCAAAAACCAAGACGACATCTCACGCGCGCCTCGAGGATCAGGAAGGCCGGGCCCGACGTAATAACATACGCCTAGTAGGGGGTTCCTGAGGGCATGGAAGGCCCATCGGTGGACTGGTTTGTCGAAGACCTGATCCTCAATCATTTAAAGCCCAAGCGCCTGTCAAATTTGTTTTCGGTGGAACGGGCCCATAGAGCGCTGGGAGGCAAACCAAAACCAGGGGCGCCGCCGCGCACCATCATTGCCCGGGTTCTCAACTTTCGGGACAGAGACGCCATCCTACAGGCCGCACGGATGGCAGGAGACCTCCACTTAGACAACGCCACAATCCGCTTCTTTCCGGACTTCACACTCCGGGTCCAGCGGATGCGGCGCTCCTTTGATGGAGTCAAGAGGGCTCTTCGGGAGCAAGGCGTAAAATACATGATGTTATTTCCTGCCAAGCTCAAGATCCTTGATGGTGGGAAAGCCCACTTCTTCGACAGGCCGGAGGAGGCCAGTGACTGGCTCGAGGGGTGGCGCACTGTGAGCAGGCGAGACAAGTTGGATCGACCTGAGCACCGGGCCGAGCTGGAGTCAGATGACTGGAGGAAACCCAACGGCCAGAGACCGGAGCAGCCGTCAGATAAGTGACAATGGGTGGGGCCACACGACTATGGAAGGCTATCCTAGGAGGGAGACGGTTCTGCCTCGAACCTTGGCGACATGGCACTAGATGTGCTCTGGTTGATATGGGAGGGCCGGTAAGGGACACGCGACTCTACTACAGCCCACTGGGGCGATTGAGCGAATGAGGGGGACGGGGGGGGTCGCGGCCTGGCCCCACAGTGAAAAGCTGCGTATTGTTATAGGGGCGATTATTGTAATTATTGGAAATGTCTATCTTCATGCTGGCTGTAGGCACACAACCCCACACTATTGTTTGTGTTTATGCTATGGGGCGACAGGCACTCTGCCAGTTCCGAGGGTGGGAGGTTGGGAGCTCACCTAGCAGGGTCGCAGGGTGGGGGTGCGGGGGGGGTGTTCGTTTTGTTCATTGTTGGGGGGAAATGGGAGTTAGCTCAGAATCAGCATAGCGGCAATCTGTGGCAGTACCACGCTAAACACTGCGGCGGGGGAGGGCGAGAGGGGGACCCACAACAACAGCCACCACCCCGCGACAATGGGTGACCCAGTCAGCTTGCAGGTGTGGACCTGGAACGTAAACGGACTGGGGGATAAAATTAAACGCACTCTAGTCCTGCAACACCTGAAGCGACACACGCCGGACGTTGTGCTGGTCCAGGAATCACACCTTTTGGGTAATAGATGTAGGGCCCTAGACCGATTTGGGTACAGAATGGTAGCACACGCGGGCTACACTACAAGTGCTCGCGGGGGTGGGAATTTTGGTACGCACCACACTGCCATTGGTGATAACGGGTACATGGGCGGATAGCACGGGATGCTTTGTGGCGGCCGGGGGCACCTGGGAGGGACGGCCATTGGTTTTTTGCTCCTGCTACCTTCCCCCGGGCCTTCACTCTACTTTTCTTCCTAAACTGGGGGGTTTCTTGGCAGATCTCCCCTTGGGAACCCTTATTTTTGGGGGCGATACCAATGCCGTAATGGACCCATCACTGGACCGCTCCAGTCCTCGGACGGAGGCACGAGGAGAGCGTGGATTGGCGGGCTTTGTCGCAGCCCTCAGTCTTGGTGATATATGGCGGGCACATAACCCTCAACATAGGGAATACACATTCTACTCGGCCAGACACGGGACTTTCTCTAGACTCGACCATTTTTTCACCCGGCTTCCACAGCTGGGGGATTTTATGGACGCCAGGCACATGGCACGTGGGATCTCGGACCACTCTCCAGTGTGTGTGTCCTCCTGCGGGGACCGGTGGTGAACAGGGCCCCTGCCCTAGACTAGATTCCTGGCGTCTGCGAGACCCGGAATTAAGCGGTAAGCTCAGAGAGTGCTCTAAATTATACTTTGAGGAGAACCTGGGATCCGTCGACTCCCAGATCATCCTGTGGGAAGCCTATAAAGTGATTTTACGAGGCCAGGCGCAGGCGTTAATAGGAGGACAGAAGAAAGAGGAGGCCCTACAGATGCGCCAGCTTGAGCGGGAGGAGGGGACACTAGAGCGCGACCCCGCGTTGACAGAGTCAGCGGACCTGCGGCACGAACTAGCTCTAAAGCAAAAGGACCTGAGGGCGATAGCGGAGAGGGAAGCGCGAGCCTATGCTCTGGCTACCCAGCATCGGTTATATGATGTTGGGGATAAGGGACTGAAGCTACTGGCGTGGCTAGAGCGTCGAGACAGGGAACGCTCATGGGTGGCAGGAGTCTGGAATAAATCGGGAGCCTGGTGCTCCAATAGCGGGGAAATAGCAGAGGCATTTGCAGTCCACTTTGAGCAGGTATACTCGCCAGTAAGTACTCGGACTGAATCGGACTGTGCGGAGTTTCTCACGAGACTTTGCGCTGCCCGTGCTCTCTCCGGAGGCACGTGATAAGCTAGAGGCGGACCTCACGGAGAAGGAACTAGGTACAGCCTTAAACGCCCTGCAGTCAGGAAAGGCGGCTGGGCCAAATGGACTGCCGGTCGAAATCTATAAACGACAGGCGGCAGTGGTACTGCCTCCCTTGCTGCGGATGTTCAATGAGGCGCGGGAGGTGGGGCGGCTCCCCCCGGATCAACGGGAGGCCACAATAGTGACCATCCATAAAGCAGGGAAACCTCAGGATCGGTGCGAGTCGTACCGCCCGATTTCATTAATAAATGTTGAAGCAAAGGTGCTTGCCAAGGCCCTGGCGGAGCGCTTGATATCGGTCATCACGGACCTAGTCCATGTGGACCAATCGGGGTTTATGCCCCATAGGAGCACGAGACATAATCTACGGAGTACTCCACATGACAGAGGATGCCGGGCCTGTGCAGACGGCGGCGGTGGCCCTGGACGCATCCATGGCTTTTGACAGCATGGAGTGGCCATATCTTTTTATGGTCCTCCAACGGCTGGGATGCGGGCCGGTCTTCTGCAGCTGGGTGCGGCTGCTTTATGTGTTGCCCACGAGCGCGAGTCAGAGTCAATGGATCTGTGTCCAGGTCCATTCCCTTGAGAAGGGGCACTAGACAGGGATGCCCACTGTCTCCCTCTCCTGTTCGCCTTGGCGCTGAGCCCCTGGCGCACTGGATAAGGAGAGATCCTATGATCTGGGGCATTGTAGCCCCAGGGGGTGGGAGGAGCGGGTGTCCCTCTATGCGGACGATATTCTCCTATACCTGGCCCGGCCGTATCATTCGCTGGGCCCGTGTCCTACATATTCTTGAATTGTTCGGCAGCTACTCTGGGTATACCACCAACTGGTCAAAATCTGTGATTTTCCCGCTCGGGCCCCACGCCACGAATTCCGCCCAGCTGTGCGGCACCAGTAGTCATGGAAGGGTTCCAGTACTTGGGAATCCACATCACAAGAAACAGGGAGGTGTTCCTGGCTAAAAACCTGGAGCCCCAACTCGCCCGCCTAGGTTCGGATGTAAGCCACTGGCGTTCTCTCCCGCTTACACTCATGGGCCGTGCGGCCCTTTTTAAAATGCTCACGCTACCAAGGTTATTATACTGCCTTCAGAATACGCCATATCCGGGCCGCCGCACTCTTTCAAGCGGATTTCTCAGGCGGTCCGTTCCCTACTGTGGGACGGTGGGTCCCCGCGGATAGCGCTCCGCAAACTCCAGAGGGGAGTTTATGATGGCGGCCTGGCAGTCCCGGACATCCAGCTCTACTATTGGGCGTCACAGCTACAGGTCGTAAATGATTGGGTTTACGCAGACACCTCAGAACCGGCGTATCGGGTCGATAGGATGGCCATGAGCAGGGGAGCCTGCGAGTCGCTACTATACACGGCAAAGATGCAGCGGAGTTGGCCGACACACACACGGGTAGTGGTACAATGTTGGAGGGAGGCCAACAGATTCCTTGGGTGGGAACGGAAATTGACCGGGAAGACCCCGCTGTGGCTTGGAGACCAGCTTCGAGACGTGGCAGCATTGACGGGGTTCAGGGGCTGGAGGTCCATAGGAATCGAATATCTGGGAGATGTATGGGAGGGTGATTCCCCCACTCATTTGAATTCCTACGGAAAGAATATGACATGCACCCGTCTACAAAGTTTCCACCACCTCAGACTTGTGCATGCCCTCAGAGTGTACATTCAGCGGGATGTGTCCATACCAGAATTACTCCCATTGGAGGACCGGTTGCTACTTGACCCGATTGCGGAGAAGCCCACATCGACGATTTACCGCAAGCTGGTCAACAACAGTCCAGATCCTCTGGTGTCCCTTAGGGCAGCGTGGGTGGTAGACCTGGGCACCCTGGAGGACGAAGATTGGCAAGAGGCGCAGCAAAGCCCCAGAGAGGTAGCAATCCGGGCCAGATTCAGACTGGTGCAACTTAAAATACTACACCGCACATATTATCCTTGCACGCTTTTGTATAAATGGGGCAGACTACAATCGGGGTGTTGCAGAAGGGGTGCCAGCAGGAGGGTACCTTCTTCCATATTCTATGGGAATGCCCCGAGATATCAACCTACTGGGCAGGAGTCACGGACACTATGTCCAGAGTGGTGGGACAGGAGGTTCCGCGGGATCCAAAGTGGCTACTCCTCATGATACGGGGGAAGGGACCTGGTCCAAACACGCCGAACTATGGCTGTTTCTAGCGGCAGCAGTGGCTAAACGCAATATCGCAAGGAGTTGGGGAGCGCAGGCGCCACCGCAGCTCATTGATTGGAAGCGGGACCTGGATTGGTGCCAACGGGCTGAAGAGATGGTGTATAAGAGCAGGGGTGCGCCAAAAAATGGGGAAAAGTGTGGGGGCCCTGGAAGAGCTACAGAGGCCCTGGGCCGTCAGAGGAGGGGTGCTGAGATGGATCATTGTTGGGCCAGAGAGTGGTCTCCCGGACCTTTGTCCCTGCTGCTAGTTGTAACACGACGTTTTGTACAATTGTCACACCACAGATGTAATGATATAATATATGTTCTTCTGAGCTGTGTTAATAAAAATAAAAAGATTTAAAAAAAAAAAAAAAAAAACATGCAAATTTATCATTTATTTTTTAAGTATTGTCCTAAGTGGTCCTGTCATCACAGCAAAGCCCTCTACAACAATACAGGTATTAGCATCCCTGGCACTGCTTCAGCTGTTGGCATACAGGTTTTGTGTTCACTTTATTGCTAAGTTTGTTTGTCATTGTTATACCTGCTTCTCAGCCAGTGTGACTCTGTTGATGGAATGTTGGTGTTGAGGTGGCAGTGGAATGTTGGTGAGTGAGGGAGTCAGTTGGTGGATGGGCTGAGCAGCAGGAAGGCTGCTCCTGGTGGGGCTTCTCTACATTGTAACATCTATCCTGAATAAACCTACTTGACTAATCTACATGGAACTGGACGTGCTTTCTTTCACAACATATTTTGGCGACAATTTTGAATAGACCTACGTGTACAAGGGGACTGAGAGAGGAAACTATCAGAACTGAACCTAAATGATACAAACCTGAAGTTACTACTGAAAGAAGAATTTCAAAGGAACATAAAGCACTGAAAAGGATAGTATGCCCCCAGCCCCACCAGTGTCCTGCTCCACCGGACAGCCTACCAGCCGGGGCATACTTCACAGCACTCCGGATGAGCTGCGCATTGTTTGTGCTTGGCTGTGTTGTTTTACTACACAAAGTATGGTGAACGTGCGTGGACTTTGCCGTGCTTTCTCACATCGCTGTTTTCGCTGAGCTATAGTGACCAGTTTGCGTATTTAATTTTTCCCGGCACGTGTTTCTGTCAATTAAGCACTTTAGTGGTTACTTTGTGCCAGTTACCGTCTCCTTCAAGGTTTGAAGCAAACTATGGGTGCGACAGTTGGGCTGCGTCCACTCAAACCGCAAGCACTGATCATCAAGCAACTACTCATGAGAGTTGAATGGAATTTCAACAGGAACAAGTGTTGCATAGTCTACAGTGAGGGTGCGGTGATAACGCCTACGTACTCATGAGTGTGACAGTACTATTCCAATAATCAGCCTTTTACTGTGGGACCGCGCACTGTCAAAGGGTCATGGATTTAGACAGTGATAGCCCTTCAGGTGACGTTTGTTTTTATTCAACCTTTGGCTGCAATGTTAATTATTTTGATGATCGATCGTTAAGCCGTTTAACGGGAAGGCACTCACCTCAACGGCTTTTGCTCGCACTCATGGATCTTTGTGCTAGCATGAGCCCAGTCAGTTCCTCGTGCAATGGTCTTCCGTGGTATTGTGACGTTTGGAAGCACGTACGTGACGGGAGCCATCCGGCCCCATTCTAGCGTACGTGTGCTGCCTTTTTGTAATCATAACTAGGTGAGACCAAGAATCCCACAAAGACATGACATTCATCCGACGTCATCGTTGTCAGCATGTAAGGACTGAAGAGGAGCCTTAGCACCAGCTGCGATGTCCAGTTTTCTGATGCACAGTTTTCTGGTGCACATGCAGCGTTGTGTTTCTGGGTCGGAGACCTAGACAGGTTAAAAACTGACCTGTGAGCGTACTCTTTTCGTATGTAGAAACTGCTTACCTGCTTTATGGTTTCCTCAGCTCTTATTACAACGTACATTCCTGCACTGGCATTTGGGGATTGGATACATTAGTGATCTTCCTTCCTGGTGACTACTGTTGAAATGACTGGTTGTAATGTGCTGAAAATAATGAGGAGTTTTAATTCTAACAGGGAGTTTTAATTCTAATGGCAGCAAACGTTCAAGTGTTCATTGCTGTTAGGGCAAGCATTGCTCTTTTCCATTGTTGTAGTAACAGCTCTTATGCAGCGCCAGTTTTTGCTGTGTTTTTTTTATTGTAGTTGACGTTTTTTGAGCCAGTGTTTTATCCAATGTGGTTGCAGCGCTTCATCTTCCAATGGTAAAATTGTTTTTTGTTTTTGAGAGGATTGTTTGTCTATTTTAACTTGAGTGTGTCAGGGGTATGTGTTCTACAGTTGATCTTGTGTTTTACTGGGAGTTTGCTTGAGATGACGTCACCTGTTGAAGCCATTTAATTCTACAGTCATTTTGTGTTTATTGGATGGTGTAGTAATACCACCCACTGTGGTGTTCGTGGGATGATGCAGCAACATCATCCACTTTTGATGTATGTTTCTGATGATTTGGATTGAAGGTGTGGTGTTTTCAGAAGTTAATTCAACCCTTACTACGGGTAAGGGTGAAGCGCAGTGGAGATGTCAAATGTTATTAGTGTTGTGTGGCAGTGTGAAGCCACGGTACATGCGTTTTTAGTATTTTTCCACCCAGCCTTTGGGGTTAGGGTGAAGGGCAGAGTGTGAGCCAGGTTTTTATGGTGTGAGTGTTTTATCACTAGTTATTGTTGATTCTATTTTACTATTTTACTACTAGATTGGATGTAGAACTATGTTGTTCTTTTCTTGGTTTGTGTGGACTGTTGTTCCACACTTTCCACCCTTACTACGGGTAAGGGCAGTTAGATGCCACATGGTTTGTGTGGGGTGGTGTCCCACACATACATGTTTTGGATGGTTCCCTACCGCGCCCTCTGGTTGGTTCCCTTTTTACCACTTGTGTGTTAGCCTGGCCAGCTAGTATGCGAGTGGCACGGGGGTTTGGTAGTTGTGGTAGGGTGCGGTAGAGCGTGTGTTGTTTTTTTTTGCATGGTGGAAAGGGAGAAGATGTGAGTGTAGCTGTGCTCATGTGTTTAGAGAAGTTGTGGATTGCGTAGTGTGTTTTATTTATTGTTATCTTTGCATACATGTATTTCCTCCATCCTTACATGTATTACATTGCATTCTCTTGTTGACATTTCCCATCTTTACATTTAATATGTTATTCGTAGTTGCATGTAGTGTCTTTTACCTTCTTTGTATTTAATATGTCAACATGTACCTCCCGTTCGTTAAATACCTTGGCGTACAAGTCGTACATGTTGTAGTAGCAACCTTATCTTTGTTATTTAAAGAAAGGAGATGTGTTATACCTGCTGCTCAGCCAGTGTGATTCTGTTGATGGAATGTTGGTGTTGAGGTGGCAGTGGAATGTTGGTGAGTGAGTGAGGGAGTCAGTTGGTGGACGGGTTGAGCAACAGGAAGGCTGCTCCTGGTGGGGCTTCTCTACATTGTAACATCTATCCTGAATAAACCTACTTGACTAATCTACATGGAACTGGACGTGCTTTCTTTCACAACAGTCATGTTTCTATATTATTTGCTTTGGCTACCATTCCTTTGATCACTAGCTTTCCCCACTGACTCCCCTTGACATATTGCTGGACTCATACTACTCAGGCGGGAGGGGAGCAGGGCTTCGCCTCTGATGTTCGTATCCCATTGAATTCTTCAAAGCGGACTGTGATGTAAGGGGACTATGGAAATTGTTTTATACTGCCATGCTTGTTTTGTTTACTTTTCTGTGAACAATACAAATTGTTTCCAAAACAAAATCACAGTGAATGCCCTTCATAAACATAGAGTAGTACTCACAGAGTCCCAGAAATTATCTTGTTGGCGCTTTAATTTTCGTAGTCCCTAATCTGCTCAATGGCTTGTAATAAGTTGTCTTTTGGCTTGAAAATCCGTGACCTCATTTTCAGCTCCTTAGCCAAATTTTGCACTTTACTAACTGAAAAGCCATAACTTGTTAATGTAAAACAGGCAAAAGCTTTCCCGTCTTCTATTAGGCTACTCTACAGATGATGCAAAAAGTCCTGCTAAAATGCATTTGCATTTTTGGATAACAGCCAAACAGCTCAAACTCTGCTCGCAGGATGCAACCACTGCTTGAGTATGCAAAAGCCCAGAGTCCCAGGTAACAACTAGCTGAAGAGGACTGTTGGATCCTGCCAGCAGAATGTTTCTGCTACAACGGGCAGAAAGGGAATCAGGTGTTACCTGTCTGGCAAAAACGCTTACTATAAAGCATGCAGCTACTCCGCCCCATACTACTTGTCCATCTTCTTGACTAGAAGTCTTGCGTGTGGTTGCATCTGCCATTCCTCTGACCTGCATTCTGTGATTTGGGAGTACCCTGCCTTGGACAAATTCCTCCTGAACAAGGCTGTTGCTTATTTAGCCCTGTTAACGGCAGTTTAAATTTCCTTTTTTATAGGGAGCGTTAAGCAGGGCTCCTTGCACTCAGTTTACTTTTCTGTATAATTCTATATAGAGTCTTAAAAAGTCAGGAAAATGTATTTGGTAAGCAGTGTTTAAATATTTCAGATATTTATCTAAGGTAACAGGGTTCTGGGGGTCTCGTGGGTGGAGCTTTTTAGTGTATACAACATATTAAAGATACCCATGATGCAGAACTTGAATTGTGAGTAACCTTTCCATTTCTCTTCTCCTCCAGAACTCTCGTAACAGAGATGCAGAAAATCAACATGTTTTTACACTCTAAAAATACATCCCGCTGTCTTTAAGACTCACTTTTTTTTTTCCGGAGTTTTATATAGCGCGAACTTGACCCAAAGGTATCGGGTATCAGAGCGCTTTACATGAGCACCAGTTGCTTACACAAGGACACATTCATTTTTGTTAGACAAGGGGAGATTAAGTGATTTGCCCAGAATCACAGGATGTTGAGCGTCATTGCCGAGACTTGAACCCGGTTTCCCCAGATTTGAGATCGACCGCCCTAGCCGTTAGGCTACATCCTCTCCCCATTACTTTTAAAGAATGCGGTGGGAACTTAAGACTCCCCGGTTTCTGTGGCACTCACTACAATCGATCTAACAATGCCACACGCATTCTCTAAAGTTATGATTTTGCATCTTACCCATATCACTTTCTATGTCACCTGATTTGCGTCTCCAGTGCTATACATCACGCAACCCGGTTTTCATTGTGTATCACCTATTGCTGTGTACCGCGCTCTCTTGCCATTCAGGGCTTGGTCAACACTTTAAAAATACCCGAAAAAAAGTTGTTGTATTGTTGTTTTTAATGATGGATTAGTTTACATTGTGATGGATAACTGAAATTGTGGACTATTGGAGTTTGACACAATGTTTAAATAGGGCAGATATTAGTGGACCAGGGCAAAGACGATTGGAGGGTAAATTGGGCTGGACTGGTGAGCCTTTTGGGCTGGACTTGCAGGGGCAGATTGGTCTTCGCGATTTACAGATTGGGTTGGAGTCTGGGCTGGTTGGATTTAATGTGTGCATGCAGGACTCTACTCATCACAGATTGAGTTGGATTGTGGCACATTGGGTCATACTGTGTGGGTGTAAGTTTGGAGTGGGAATGGGTTGTGTTGGATTAAGTTGGCTGTTGATGTGTACGGGACGTATATTGTATTAGTTTGTTTTGGGTGTGGGGTTACTTCGAGTGTGGCTTGAGTAGGTCGGTATACTGATCGCTATTGTATTTCACTACAGTAGTATTACCTTTCGGTTTCTTCGAGGTTGGGGTTCTGAGCTCCCTTTGCTTGTAATGATGGGCTGATAGGCATGATTTCTTTAATACTCTGTATGCTTTAGGATGCCCACTAAGAAATCACTCCTTAAAATAATTTATTGAAAGCTGCAGTTAACTTGTTTTTCAGTTTAATAAAGCAAGTAAAACTAACAAAATGGTTGGTGTTGGGAACATTTTTTCACTGTAAAATTTATTTTTAAAAGCATCATAAACACAAGCCCATTAAATGCGGTGCGTATGTATGAGAAAGATGATGAAATTCTGACAAAATGCTTTCTAAATTGCAAACAAAACTTTTCAGTCTTCTGGTATGAAATCATATTAAGTTTTGGTTGATGCTAATGATTCCTATTGCTGCATTTAATTAGTGTGATGCATCTGCATTTCATATCCTTTACTATGGCTGCATCCTGTGTGTGTACCTCAAATAAAAGTTTGATGTATATCTTTAGTTATTGTTTCAAAACTTAAAGGGTTGTTGAAGGGGAATAAAGGTTAATGGCAGAGTGAAACAGCTTGTTCATTGTTGTGGAAGAATCGTCAGAATGGAGTGATCTTGAAAGTTTTTTTAATTTATAAAGATAGCCCACGTAAGATTTTAAAATCATGTTGGAGCATTCATTCTCAAATTGGAGAGTACTGAAAAGCATTCATTAAACAAACAATATGAGCGATATTGCACACTGGTTCAGCCATTGATTGTTTAAGTTCTATATGAAAAACCACAGTGCTTTTACTGCTAACAGGGACCTTTGATTTTTAAGCCAGTGGCCGTGTCCTGACCTTGTGGGTCACCTCCCGTTGGTGCTGTACAATGTATGAGTCGGCAAAGGCTGTGGTCAGTATTCTCCAGTACAAGTAACACAATAACCACTTAGAGACTCCTCAGTTAATTCACCTGGTGTAAAACAAGTAATTTTATGATAGTCATAAACAAGTAAGACAGGAAAAATGTAAATTAACTTGAATATTTTCACCCAGTGAAAGAGTTCATGGACCAAGACAAGAGAACAGTAGTTAAGTGAGTATAAAGATTCATACTATAATGATCTCTGTCTCACAAACGGGGAAGGGATATGCACTACTGCATGAAAATGCCTGCCTAGATCTCCTGTCTAATCATATGTTTCTGTGAAAAAAAGAAATTTGCAGTCACTAAATTTTAGATATTGGGAAGGATTAAAAGTGGAAGAAAAGGACTACGTAGACCGCTTATGCTGCTGAAAGCTTGTGAGGCCTACGGAAATTTATATTTCCACACAAACTGAGTCATAAATTTTAGGTTAGGTGCTGCAGGAACCTAGAGGCATTGAAGTAGATAGAGATAACTGTAGAGCTTTGTTCTCTTGGTAATTCTTGTATTGGTCTTTTCAGGACCAAGCATCCCAGCTGCCCAAGCCCATGATGCCTCTTGCCTTCTTGACCAAACCAGTTGTTTTAAATATGTTACCGACATCCATTGGGCTTTTCTAGGCAGTATGAGTTATAGAAAGGCTGGCGATTCTGCACAATTGAACCAGCAATTTATGCTTTAATAGAGTTTACATTCCTTTTTAAAACAAAAGCAAAGGAGGATTTCTGAAGTGCAAAGTGGTTTAGTGGTTGCTGCCTACGGAACAGCTTTAATATGTGATGATCTCCTGCATCTTCCACCTGGGGCTTTGGTGCAAGATAAATCGTAGGTTGTAACTAAGCTCACAGTGACTTATCCATCCCATTAATAGCTGAGAATGTACACTTTAAATACCCGCTTTTCCCTCCTCCATTTGTGAAGGTCCGTCAATTTGATCCATGCTTTAAATTCCTCCTGCAACCTCTCCACTTAGAGATGGGCCCACTTGGCTCCATTTCCATAGTGGCCTTTGATAGTCAAGGTCTCTTTGTGGTAAGTGCCCCCATTCTACATAACCACGTTCCACTGACTGTAACAGAGCTCGGGGAGTAAACTCCAAACTTCAGTGGTCTTAGGTGTTGCAGATGTAACACACCTTTCTTTGTTAAACAAACTTGAAAAATATAGTGTGTGATAGTCCAAAGCTGTTCCACCACTCCTATTGTTTGTTTCTTTTGTGGAATGTATTTGTGTCTTACTCTAGTCTTTTATCTTTCTGTGTCTGTACTTTTCTGACCAGGATGTTCACAGCCATTATGCCCATGGTAGCAGCTGGTTTGATTCCAGACGATCCCACACTGCAGCCAATCAGAAGACTTGTTTCCCTTGTAGGCACTTTCTTTCTTTTGAGTTTGCCTTTTGAAGTTTGGCATCCTTGCATGACTCTATTGTGCATTAAAGCATCAGTACTACAGTACAAGCAACACTTTGACAAGTAACATTTCCTCATATTTCCCATATGATTACTATATAAATTTCCATATAAATTTTTGATTCAGTCAGAACTCAACTTCACCAAATGGACGACATTACTTGTGTGCTTGCAGTCCATAAGTGTCCCATCAGCACTTAAAGGCTAAAATTGAGTACTAGGCAGAATAAAAATTGCATACCTTTTTATTAGACAACATTGTACAAATGTATTAAAAATGCAAGATTATGAAAATATTAAAAACATGTTTTGTCTGAATGTATCTAGTAGTACTGTTGCTTTAATATTTGCAGTTGGTTGCATTCCAATTGGCTGCCTGTGGGATCTTTCATTCACAGTATGGGTCACATCTGTCAATCGGAATGACCAATGGGCATATTAACCTTGACAGTTAGTTCTTCCCTGAGTTTTTACAGCTTCATTCACATGCACTTTTTTCTGTAATCAAGCTAATACAACTGCCTTTGCTAAGTATTTTCTAACAAGAAAAGAAAAAACAGTTACATAACGAGCTATGTTTGTGTGTTATTGTGCACAGTTACTGTTTGCTAATTCGCACTTTGCATCCTCTTGTGGTGTGTAGGATTGTATGGATCTTCTCCAATAGGAGTTGATGATAATAAAGATATAATACACAAAAGGCCAAAATCAAATCCTTACAATAACAAAAAAAATTCTAATCTAGTTTAATTTGGTGCCCTTTATCCTTCATTTGTGTAATCTATTTGTACTTTCCATTGTGAGATCTATTTTAAAGTTTTGTGTTTTACCAATTTAAATTCTAGATGTATTAGTTTTGCAGAAATTAAGTGGGCACACCTGTCCTATAGAACATTTGTTTCATATTGATAAAAGATCCTCCACAAATCCTTGGTTGTACAGGGAACATTTAGAGGCTTGCAATCGAAGGACACATGTTACAATCTTCAAAAGACTTCAAAAAGAATGATTTGTAGAAAATACATATGGTGACTCTGAATAACTAATGAACATCATGTTAAAGCATATACACATAGGACTACTGACAGATGGATGAGAATTTTTTATGTGCTATTATTTATATGGTATAGGAAAAAAAGTTGCATGTGTTTGACATTAATACGCCAAATTCAAAAGACTTGTGCAAAATTGTTTTATGCTGAAAACGCCTGATATTTTTTTGATCTCTTCCATTCTAATCTCTACAGGTTATTCACTTTTTATGAGCAACATTTCAATATTGAGGATGTAAAATCCAGCTTTTGTTTTTCAATAAATAAATCTCTGAGCAGATTACAAAAAAAAAATGTGTAGACCAGTTTACCCCCATCTGAATGGAATCCACTTTCACAAGAGTCGGATAATAAATATGTTGTTGCCGACCTATTCTAGCCATGCAGCGGCTTGTCTAAGTTTGATGATTGAGGTGACTGAGTACCTCACATGTTGGTTGGACAATTATCTTCAAAGCAGTCCCATTCACTAATATTTTACTTGAAAGCCTCCACCAGGTTCCCTGGAGCGCAAAGATCAATTGGGCAGCAAAAAAAAGATGGTCACAGCTGGCTGTTGGGTGTATGCTCTTGTCTTTACCCAACTATAATTCATGATTCAAAGGGTGAGAGATGATCATATTGTTGGCTAGAGGGTTCAATATACATATTTACATGACCATGGGTATCCAATAGTTAGGTTAGACAAACATAACATTGTGCTACTGCAGTGTAACAACGCTTATCCTCTCATTCGCGTAGGCCCTTATAGCCCTCTGATGCTTTGAAGATGGGGCATTGTTCAAGACGTTGCATGACTCTTACTGAGGTACAGTACATTCACTCTACCTGTGGTCTTTGTGGGTTTTAGTCTCATTCCGTGGGATATACTAAGAACTAGATGAGGCATACAGTGTCTGTTGAGTCTTTGTGGGAGACCCTCCACCTCAGCCCTTACAAATACAAAGAAATCTGGGTCAACAAAGGGTTGTTTTCAAGGCTTTAAGCAGCTCACATGCCTTAGATGAATGGAGGGGTGACTATTGTCACCCTTTCTTACCCATCTGGATTGGGGACAGTACTGTACTGATTCGCCATGTGTCGCCCACATTCTCTGTTGCTTGAAGCCAAGGTTTCTTTTGACTCCACGCTAACTTCAATCTTACCGATCGGCTGCAAAGATGGTGAGTGGACCAGGGTAATCCAGAGGAATCTGGCCTCCGGAGGTTTAAGTTAGGATACTGCTGGGTCCTGTCATGCCTTCAGATAATCTCTCCGAGCTAGGATGCCCCACAAGAGCAAAACAGCTCTTGAGCTCCCGTAGAGCCAGAAGTATGCACCAGGGATTGGGACTGTTTGGCGGCTTCTCAACAGAAAACCTCTCGCCCACAAGGACTTTGTCATTTCAGTCACTGGAGTTACACGTCGGCCCATTATCCAAAACTCTGTGGCAGGGATCCCAATGGTGAAGTATCCAGCTTGTAGAAGCATTTTATTAATTGTCACACAGTTGTTGGTTTTGAAAATATGAATGCTGTCAATAAAGAAAAAATGCATTGCCAGTTGGAATTGTGGAGGAGATAGGAAATTTACGGTGACCCATCCTCCAGCAGCATCTAGAAACTAATGTTGTTTAGAGGATCTGGGTTCACAACTTAAACTCCAGTTGGCTAAATTCATGGACATCATTCGGGGTCACTAGGGGTCACATTTGCTCTGCATTGCGACCCCTGGCTCTGCATTGCAACCCCTGGACTCAGGTGTTGAAATCCGTGACAGAAACACAGGGGCACCTCGTCCTTATGGACTGATCTGTTGGGGATTCAATCTCCTTGTTTTTTTGCCATTTTTTTTAAATTACACTAATGGTGAATAGCAGTATATTATTCACGGTTTGTTAGTGTAATAAAAAATACATTTAGCTAGAATATAACCCTGCAGGAGAGAGTGTGTGATTGTGTGTTAATGTGTAAGCATCTGTGTGTGAGTGAATGTATAGGTCAAATGGGGTGCGATGTCGCTTCCGCTACCCCTGCCTTTTCTGTAATTGACGTTCATGGCAAAATTTTAAGCAAATTTTGGGCGTTGGTGAAGAAAACACTAGCCATCATTAAAAAATGCTGCCCCACAAAAAAAATTATCACTATAGTCTGAATAGTTGTAATCTAGAGCTTATTATAACATGGCTCAAGTGTTAGCTGCACTGTGATTAATAGCCCTGCTATCTCTACATCACCCTTCCAAAGTCCTAAGCATTTCAAGTGAAATGTTTAGGGTGTCTTATTATAGTGTTGAGGCTAAAAGGAGGAAATATTGCAGGTTTCAAACCTATTTTCCTAATCCCGTTCAGTAAACACTCCTCCTGTAAAAATTAGCTGGCATTTCTAGTAGTCACTCATTGTTAAATAAAAGGAGAAGCTTTTCTAACTTTGGAAATTGATGTGGGCCAGTAGATGTAGTGGAAGATTTAACAAGACATGTACATTGCATACACTGTATTTTAATTTGTATTGTGTAGTTGTTGTGGGCAGGTGCCTTAAAGGGTGGTGGGTCACTATATTAGCTTGTGATACACCGCACGACAAACGTTTTGCATCCACAAAATCCACTTACCCACTATATAGTAATGTAAGTTTATAATCGCTCTTTTTAATTGTACTTGCCTCCGAAAGAAAGGATGGGTGGTGTCAAGAATAGTATTTATCTATTTGCCTTACAATGTAGTCCGATGTAGAGGATGCTATATTATTGTAGGTCAGTATTAACAACCTCAGTATTAACATAACAAACGCCTTGAATACTACACTGTAAAGCAACTTGCAAGGTGCAGTGCATTAATTCTCTATTTCTTTTTCGAAGATTTAGTTTCTTCTCTCGAGATAAAAAGCGTACATCGACAACTCAGAAAAACGTCCACTTTGAAGAATCCTTTGGCGCCTGGGATGAATATAACAGAGAAAATTACTACACAGAGCAAGGGCAGGAGGCGTTGCAAGACCTGTAACTTGAGTTGCTGCCTGGAACTCTCATTTGCTTTTGGACTAGAAAATAGCTTTATTTGCTACCCACTGCGGAATGGTTATATATTTCAAGAGAAAAGACATTTATATACGAGCTGCTTTCATGTTCATGGGCGAAACAGAACAATGTCCTGGATCATCTTTTATACCTGGATGCACTGGGATGAGTCCCAGTTTTATATATAATTATATTAGCATTAGTCTTTAGCACCCTAGCAATAATATTATGTAATTCAGGCTTATTTAAAATACTAAAAAAGTGTGCTAATGAGAAAAGGGGAACCATGAGCTATTCCAGCTCAAGGTTCGCTCTTGTGCAGTTTTGCTTGAAAAGCACTTGTATTATTTTCTTTTTAATTTTTCAACTGCAAGTTTGTGATTAGTACTTTATGGAAAAGGCTTTTTAAATCTTCCAGTGCCCCAAGCCAGAAGTTGCACAATGAATGATATTACCCATTTCCCAGTGTTGCCCTTGAAACAGACATCGATGCCATGAATGAAGCCCTGGGGCCTAATAGAATTCTATGTGTCTGGATACTGCAGAAAGGAAGAATCGCAAAGGACCCATAAGCAAATAGAAAATCAGTTCATTTGTTCATACAAGCAAAATCATGATCACAGAAAGTGCACAAAAGATGGTGTGGAGGGAATGTACCTGAAAGAAAGTACTATGTGACATCAACATTCTCTTATGAGGGAAATTAACTATTTTCGAGATCAGTATAGAATTTTATAACTAATTGACTGCATGGTTTTATGAAAAAGCATGCCTTTCTTGAAGTGAATGATACAAAAAATCTACTTTTATAGTGCTTTTCTTAAAACGTGTTAATTGTGTTTGGACTCGAGGAAATCCTGGATTCAATTTCTGCCATTCATATAATGTGGAATCATTAGCAGTACACAATGTTTCTTGGTTAAACAGACTTTTATTTTCTTGGCTTTTTGAAGCTACATAAAGCACTTTAAAAGTAACTTAAATGTTTTTGCTATTGTAAAACATAATAGATTTTTTAAAAGACAGATACTTTGTATAGAAGTGTTCTGCAAGGAGAATGTTCTTTTAGCTGTTAAATGACAAATTTCTCAGGCAGTTATATGTACAGCAACCAGTTTCTTTCCCTGACAAATGCAACTGCATCTATACAAGTACTTGTGAGGGGCTGATTTTTTGACATGTAAGATTGCAGTGGTTTTGCTTTTTGAATTTAGCAACATGCAAACTTAAATATTTTGACAATAGGGTGTGAATTCCGTAGGTAATTCTGATTTTTTTTCTTCAATGCAAGATGATAAATTGCAACTTTATTTACTTCTATGTGTGAGCTCTGTTTTATTGGTGTTAAATCTGGAGAATGTTTTATTGGTGTTAAATCTGAGAAGCACTATGCACAAGAACAAGCTTAAACATTCAACATTTGCTCATCATCATGAAATCTGTACTTCCTCTTCAGCCAAAGTAAGAATCCTGTTAACCGCTACAAATCTTTGACTTTGTGTTTTCATCATAATTGTTTCGAGACCTCCTGTGTTTCTTTGGGGTTTTTTTAACACTAGGTCAACAAGAAACTTTGTCAGAACGATTGTGCACATCTGACACCCAGGATGATTTTCAGGTTCGCTGTGATAGTCACTGAAAACCTTTTCTTAATTGAATCCTTCTCTGTTGCCACTATCACAGACATTACACTTTACTTGAGTGAATTAATAGGTATGTATATAAACCATATTATGAGTGGGTGTGTACCTTGTTTCAGTTGTAGAATGCAAACAAGTCCCTTTCTAATGGGGTAGAACTTAAATTACTGGAATTTGAAGACTTTTAGGCTGATAATTCTAAAGAAGGGTGGATTGAAGTGTAAAATGAGATATCCCAATGGATGGATAGTATTCTCTAAAGTAAGAGTTTTGCGGTGGGGTAAAACTCATTCATAAGCCTGTTTTGTACCCCTGCTTTAAGTTTAGGTGGGTGTAGAATCCAAGAACCTATGTAGAATTAAAGAACCCGAATCACAGAATCTGGCCTTTTACTCCTGCCAATAGAAAATTCTACGATGTAAAATAAACCAATAAATCAGCTTTCTGCAGTACGTTTAGGCGTAGGGTTGGAAGACAGTTGTTCCTGGGGTAGGTATAGATGCTGACCATTGAGAAGGCAGTAAACACCCACAAAGTCACAACTTTATGTACTCACAAGCCTTTCTAATGGTTTTCACCCTCCATTTACTCACTTAAAGTTAGTATAAGAAAAGACCGGCATAAATGTATAAATTGGCTGTGAAGGACATCAAAATGCACCTATGTTTCTTAGGTGTCGAGTGAAAAGCACCCACACAATGCTTTCCCTGTGGAGAAAAAGAAGAAACATTTGTGCCTAAAAATTAAACATAAACTTACTGATTTTTCAACAGCGGAAAATCTACTAGAATATTTTAGGCATTGATGTGGAAATGTGCAATGTTTTCCCTACATTAACCTGGGAATTTTTGCAATACCGGAGTAGAATGCAAATTGTTGTAGGAATTTTAAGATTTATAGATGTGTGTGTGTCAGACAAATTCTGTGTTATTCAGACCTCAAGAAAACCTGCATACAATCAAAGATTTTCACATGGCTTAACCTATAAAGAAAAGTTTAGGAACTCACTATTCTTTGGCTAAGTGGATTTGCTGAGTTTGGGAAAGAAAAACAGCATGCCCATATGTGGAGTTCACTGTGTGAGACACCGCTTCTAGTAGTGCCACAGTGCTACGAGATGCTGGACAGGAAGAAATAATTTACAGGGCAAATGGGTCCAGAAGTTCAGCATTTAGAGCAATAAATATTTCCACAGTTCTTCCCTTCAGCATCGTGGTGACTGTTCTTTAAATGTGAGCGTTCTTCGTGGAATTAAATACAATTTAAATGTTGGTTTTTCGAATAGTTACTTTGCGGAAAGTCGCTCATTTTAATAATAGTAGAGGTGGGAATAGTGTCCCTTCACAACCACCCTCAGAACCATTGTCTGTTTTTATTTGATTTTTTTTGCTGCTGTTCAGTTGATTTTTTTTACCTGTGTGTCCTGAAAGTTGGTTCAAAAAGTTGGAGTGGTCGTTCTACGAGTCCGCATTAGTGCAATATCAATTAGTTTGCCTGCTTCAGAAATTACGAAGATCCAAAGATTCAAATTTGGTGCAGTTTTTGGCAGAACCCTTCTGGCTGGGCGTTAGTTTATTTTTATTTTTTGGGTTGGGGGTAAAGGGTGGGGAAATAAATGATTTCAAGCTTGAACTTTGAACTCCGCTTTGACAACATTGTTTTGCCCAGGGGCCTACAGTTGCACTGCCTTTTGAAACAGTGGTGTAGAAAATCAGTATTCATGCTTCTGGATCGCAGTGTGCATTATGGTCTCCAAAATGTGGACTGTTTCAAAGAAAAGACTTTCAGAAGAAGGCAATTTTTTGGACCATGCAGGTCATTTGAGGACACCCAGTGATAATCTTCAGACCCAACAGAGTGGATTACTTTTCACTCAAGAAACCAGTTTCAAATCCTTACGATTGTACATGAACATCTTAGATTGTAGGATGTCCCAGGAGGGAAAGCATAATGGGAGGGCCTCCTTGATCTCGCCCATATGTTAGCATCATGTGTATCGAACGCTCTTGTACAAAGTGCATCTTCCAAAGGGATTATGAATGTTTTTCTCACTTTGTTATTTATAGTGCCTAAATCATGTAGATATTGTAGATACCGATGCACAAGGTGAGAGTGCCTTGGAATTTTGACATTAGGAAATCTGCCATCTTGGTTAATAAAATGAGAACATTTCAATTTTTTGTTTGGATTTATCTCGCCTTTACTCATTTTATAGCTGTTTTTGGTAAATGTATTTCACTGCTAGTTTAATTAATTAATGAGTTACACTTATGTGTAGTTTTAGTCCACTAAGAAATAAATGTGCTGTTTGTTTGCGGTCATAAACACTGATGAAAGACTTGCAGCTATGTATTATACCACTTGGAGTTTTTATCGTTTAACTATGTATCGCAGAAAAGACGGAACACTTTTATAAAGCATAATGTCGCTTCATTGTCTCCGGATGACAAGATTGCTGGTAGAAGCATTGCAACAAAGAATAACATAGGATTACATTCTGGTGGTTAGATTACAACAGCCAATACATTCTCTATGTGCTCTGTTTTTCATTCCCCATGGTATCACCTTCAACACTTGGTACGCACACTTCCATCAAATACAGTACATTGCAGTCTATCTTTGACATAGTGTTTACTCCTGAATACTTGAAAAGATACAAGTAAAACTTAAAGTAATCTGTTAATGCATCTACAACACCTTGAAAACAGCATGTCCTGTGGTTTGTATCATCATGAATCGGATTCCTCAGCGTTTTCTTGACAACCATCTATTGTTTGTACTTATTTAGTTCTTAGCCAGTCTAATAGAAATGTTGCATCCCACCAGGGTTCCATTTACTTGCTGCTGATCCTAATAATGGTGACAGGTGAGGTGTATTGCGTCATCGCTTTTGGAATTGCAAGTGCATGGTAGCATCTGAATAGAGGAAGTGCATGGATATTTGGCCTGGAGCCTTTCAGTGGTCCAGCAGCTGCAGTAGTCACCCTCTTTTTTCCAGCAGGCCACATGACAACTGCACTGACAAAGCCTGTTTCTGTCACAACAGGGGCTTTGGGCTCATGAATATGACCAGACCAGTAGTCAGGTGGGAAGGTGGCCCAGGTGGGAAACCGTATCAGAAAAGAGCAGGAATTCTAAGGAAAGAAACACGCCACACTAACAAGACAGCTAGCTCCGCTCCAACCATCTCTCCCAGTGGTATAGTGGCCATCTCAGCTGGGGAAAGAACCTGGGCAAATCACTTCATATGTATGTATGTATGCAAACAAATCTGAACAGTGAGTAATACAACTACATATATGTTAGAAAACAAACAAGGTAACATATTATTATCAAATTTATTCTTTATAAAAAAAAATATATATTCTCTTTAGACAAATATATGTAGATATATTCTTGATATTTTTTTGCATAAAATGATTTTTTTCACAGTTTTATAAAGTGTCCAAATTTACAATAAATACATTAAAAAATATACATGTAGTACAGTGGTTCACGTTTTTCGCTTTACTTATCCATTACAAAAATTGATCAGGCATTATTACTCTTTGTAAACAGTGCACAATGCGGGTAGCTCAATGATGAGAAAAAAGCTGGTGGTATGTTGACACTATGTGCGTTTCGGCTGAGCCTTCGTCAGGAATCAGTTGCAGTATGAACTGCATGTGACACAAAAAAACAAAGAACTGGATTTTTAAGCCTGCAAGGTTTGTGTTTACGTATTGTCTTAAAAGTAAGATCAAAGGCATATTTTAGTAACATGATCAATAAGTTGTGGCCCACGTGAAGATACTGATAATGTGCATAGAGACAATTGCCCAAAACTACCACACATGCAATAATGGGGGATTGTACTCAAAAGTGTCCATGAAATGAAACGTGAATGAGGTGCAGAGACCTTTTTGTGTATCTCTAAGGAAAGAAAGAATGGGAAACAGAAAAAGAAAGAACAGAGAAGAAAAATAAAAAAACTATTAAGTGGATAATATTAATGGCTGATAGTCAGTGATTACAGATCTACAAAAAGAATATACAGACGTCCCTGTCGAGCAAAGTGCAAGGATAGACATACTTTAGTCAGGCTAAAGGAGGTGAAATACCTAATCAGATGATAATTCATAGAGGTAAATGCTTCACAGGGGTGTCTGGAGCTGTTGCAGTTCGTAGTGGACGTTCCTGAATATGAACAAGGATGAATATGTGAATGACTTGGGCTATGGGATTGGGAGGGTTTTGGTCCTAAAATCAGAAAACTTTAACCTTGCAAGATGTATCCCAGGGAAATAGCTCCAAACGTTAAGATAAAGTGGCCGTCTAAGTAGGCTGTTTAATACATGCAAGACGGATGCATAATGGCTACAGAGGAAAAAAGAGAGAAGAAGGATCAACCCATTATACAGTTACGTTGACTGTTGTCAATTGCTTGTGCTGCTATGCTTAAGGCATGAGGCACAGGGTCAAGACTGATTTGCATATGGCTGGGTTCAAACTGGAATGGCATGGTGAGCAAAAAACGATGGATTTAGGCCCAGATCTCTGTACTGGGGTGAATGTATGACATTGTTCTGCATTCTGTCCATCAACTGTTCTTTTTGCATTTGTCACCCCGAGTGGGACGGGTATGCCCAGACGTGGGTCCTGTGCTCTCCATACCACTGGAGTCAAGCTATCCTGGCTGATGAGGGGTGAAACCCCGAAACTGGTCCTAGGATGCTTGTTTCCAGTCCAGGGAGGACCTGGCTTGGCAGTTCGGGCTGGACTGTTCCCATGAGGCACAGGGTCAAGACTGATTTTCATATGTCTGGGTTCAAACTGGAATGGCACGGTGAGCATAAAAACAATGGATTTAGGCCCAGATTTCTGTACTGGGATGAATGTATGACATTGTTCTGCATTCTGTCCATCAACTGTTCTTTTTGCATAAGGCATAAATCTCAGCACACTTACCATCCCCGAAGGAGACAGCAATTGCAAAGATAAGGCACGATGTATACCTGGAGCGCCTTTGATTCAGGGGGAGAACTGCATATCACTGTGAAGAAAAGGAGTACGATCGTGAGGTGGACAGAGCATTCACAGGGGCTGACATTACGGTGCACGCGGGGTCGTTCTTACCTGCCTTGTCGAGTGGCGTGCATGCGCAAGTTCCCTTGCGTATCCTAAGGTGGGGCACTGCTAGCTACTCTAGTTTATATAACGGAACTGAGCTGGAAATGGCGAGGGCGTGTCTACCGGTCCGTGCATATAGCTATGGATGTAAAAAGAAGACTTATTATAGAGCGCCATGTTGGAGTGGTGTACCATATCAATGTAAATGGCATCGAAACGGGTACATAAACGCAAGTCTGTATCTGTGACCTTATGTATTTAAGAGGGAAGAGTCGTATAGAGGTCCCTATACTTAGAAATGTATAATGGCACTGTGATGGGCGAAAGCATTGCAACGGCTATACGTTACATAAAAAGAGGATGTGAATACTAAAGGAATGACTGTTGAATACATATCAGCTGATGAATGCTACTGACAATATATATACAGATCAAAATAGGCCTAAAATAAAATAAAGGCACTGCTACAGAGCTTATAACAATAAGATTGAAGATGGAAAGAAGACTGTATATGGAGCGCCATGTTCGGATGGTGTGTCATATCAATAGAGGTGAAATCAGAAAAGGTACACAGACAAGCCTGTATTTGTGACCCTTTATGTCTAACAGGGAAAGAGTGATAAAGGTGTCCCTCTAGTCCAAAGCATAAAATAGCAGTATGGTAAGAGAAGGCAATACTACTACTACACGTAACAGAGAACATGGATTCAAACCAGCGAGTAATAGCTGTTAAAAACATACCATGTAGGCCGTGCTGTTGTAGTTACATGCAGGAGTGGGCCTGAGGCACAATAATTTCAAAACTGCAGAGATGTAATGATTCATAATGACTCTGGTGGTCTAGGGTCTCGGGCGCAAAAAAGACGGGCGAGGTGTTGCCGGGATACTTTCAGATGTTAAATTTAATTGCTTGGTCCCAAGGGATTTCCTGATTGAGACCCCGTATGGATGTTTCGAGGAGGAAAATCCAATAGACTTCCCTGCGCTTTCGAACTGTTTCATTGTTGCCACCTGGTCTACACTGGATTTTCTCTAGTATGAACCACCTGATATCTTCTGGGGTGTGATTCATATCAATGAAATGTTGCACCATAGGAGCTGTGATTTTTCTTGTGCGTATAGCAGATCTATGCTCAGGCTTGTATTCAGGGCCCGTGAGGTTTCCCCCACGTATCCCAAATTAAATGGGCATAGCAGTAAATAAATTACGTCTTTTGTTTTACAGTTAGTGAACCCAGTTGGCGTAATGTTATGTCCATTGAACTGCAAGTTTGGGGCCTCTATGGCCAATGAGCATACTTTGCAGGTATTACATCTGAAATTCCCAATTATGGGCTGGGATCCATCTATGGTTCTCTGTACAAAAGATTTTTTTTTTATCATTCTAGAGCGAACTACATGATCCTTCAAGTTTTTGTTCCTGCGATTGGCAAGTAGAGGTTTGGGTATCTTTTCAGTATGGTGTTTATTTACATTTAGGATGTGCCAATTCGAACAGACTATTTGCCGAAACCTTTCGTTGAACATCGAGTGGCGTGTCGCGAACACAAATGAAGAATTGTTTTTTGTGGTCGTATTATTCAGTAAGTGTTGTCTGTCATAATATCTCGCTCTTTTCATGGAGTCCCTCACTAGTTTTTAGGGTAGCCACGTGCTAGAAATTTCTCCTTCATAGCTTTTGCTTTAAGGTCAGAGTCATTAATGCTGGTACAATTACGGAGAAAGGAATAGGAATTGGCCAAACGGTATGCTGTTCTTTTGAGCTGGGGGGTGAAAACTTTTATAGTGCAACAAGGTGTTGCGTGCTGTAGGCTTAGTATATAGATCCACTCCCAGGGTCCTGCCATGCGTTTGATTGTTATATCCAAGAACTCAACATGGGTTCTGTTGAAATTACTTGTGAAATGAATATTACTGTCGCAGAGATTCAACCATTCTAAGAATTCTGATAGTGTCTGGGCTGTATCCATCCAAATAAAAAAGATGTCATTGATGTATCGTGACCATTTGGTCACTGATTCAAAGAATGGAGCTTCTTCGTTGTAGATAAAGCTCCTTTCAAATTGGGCCATGTAGATGTTGGCCACCATTATGGCACAGGAGGCCCCCATATTTACGCCTTTCGTTTGTAGAGTTGTCGGTTAAATTCAAGGACAATTTTGAGGCATTCCAAGATGAAAATTCTAGCACATGTGATATTCATGTCTGTGATGAACCAGTTCACTGCTTCTAAAGCTCCTTGTATGGGTATATTACTGTACAGAGCTTCTATGTCCAGGGTTACCAGTAATTGTGAACCTGGATAGAAGTTGGTGTCTTCTATTAGGTTGATGATATGTCTAGTGTCTTGGACATACGCAGGTATTTGAGACACATGAGGTCGAAGTATAGCATCAATGTATTTTGACAGTGGCTCAGTACTAGAGCCTATAGTAGTCACGATAGGTCTGTATGGTGGATCACTTTGGCTTTTGTGTATTTTTGGCACTCCCTAGATGCTCGCCATCTTGCGGTGCTGTACATTCAGGTATGCCAGTTCCTTTTCACAGTTGTGGTTATCTCTGAATGCTTTATTAGTGAGCCGTTGTATTTTGTTTCTTGTTTTGTTCGTGGGATCAAGTTTGGTCAATGATTAAAATTTCGTATCGCCTAACATTGCATCCATCTTAGATATATAGGCGGTTGTGTCTAGCATCACATTGCCTCCACCTTTGTCACAGTTCTTGATGGTGATTTCTGAAGTCTGTTTCAAATCAACTAATGCTTTGTTTTCATCTTGGTTGAGGTTGTACGGTGTTTTGGGTACATACTTAGTCGCTGAAACAAGCTTCTGATATACCACCTGTTCAAAGACTGCGACTTCTGACGGTAATTGGTCCACTGTAGGTGTAAAAGTGGGATGCTGGAGCTAGGCCAGATAGGTTATTCTGAGTAGATGTTATGTCATTGTGGAAAAAAAATGATCTGAGGCGAATCTTTCTGAAGAATACCATTAGGTATACAAACAACTCAAATTTATTAATTCCAGAGTGCGGGCTGAAACATAAACCTCTAGATGAGAGGGAATAGGTGGATGGGGCAAGAATAGAGGTACTGAGATTGAATATGGGGATCTTCTTCATTCCCTCCAAAACTGCGCATTGCAGGTCACCGGATATTGGTTGTAGTCGGTCTGTTGATTGCCCCAGTATCTCGGTTGGTATTGCGTCCGCCAATTGCCTCTCATCGTATAGTGTCTGCCTAAAAAAGGCTGAACATTTTGTTGTATTCTTGAGTTATATCTATTTCCTCTAGGGTCGAACTGATTAGATGGGCCCTCATTTTCTGAGTCTGAAGTGTCAGAGAATGTTGTTACTTTGCGGTTGTATTGTCTATGTGGAAATTGTTCGTTTTGTACACTATCGGCTTGGTTATAATAGTTCTCTGATAGATAAGGGTATATGCTCTCCTTACTAAAAAAATGAATATCTTTTTTCAACTTATCCGTTTTTCTCTTTGTTAGATAATCTGTGTAGGAGTTCATATCCCTATCTATGTCCTCTAGCTTTTTTTTGGCATCATCTAGTGCCAATGTACTTTTAATCTTGCTTTTAAGCTCAAGAATTTCTGATGACAGCTGTTGTATAACTTCTTTGACGGTTTCAACAATGAGCATCATCAGGTCTCGTGAGCATCGGTTTGCAATCATAGACCACCACTCCAGGAATTGTTTTATCTGGACAAATAGACCTGGTATAGTTTTAACTTTAAGGCCTTGAGGAATCACTCTAGCACGTAGATATTCTAACATGTAGTGTCCATGTCGTCAATTCGTTTTATTTTCTTCTTAAGGGCCAACAATTTAGTTATATCATCATTCTTTTCTAGATTAGATGCTGCCTGTTGACCAAAGCTAGCCGAACTACCAACCATCGAGGCGAAATCCTCATCCGAAAAACCTAAAGGTTTGCAGATTTGCAATGTTATAAGTGATATTGATAGGAGGGAAAAAGGGGGAAGATACCAGCAGGACGAGGGGTAGGTGGGCTCTTATGAGGTTAGATCAGCAGAGGGAGCCCTGGGTTGCCTGTCTCGGGCCCATTACCGCTCGCCCACATCTTGATTATGTGCAGCACGGGAGAAGGATAGAATAACCTGCTGTGCATCTGTAATTGTAGTGGTATTTATATAGCGCTTACTACCCCTGATGAGGCATTGAAGCGCTATGTGTGCATATCAGCCATAGAATCAACTTCCCAGGACCTGTTTTTTTCTTTTATGTCTGGCCTAGAGACGTCTTTAGCTTTCACGGCAGTCTTGTATAATCAAATGGATGAATACATACATTTATGCTTCATTGTGGCTTTGGGTCCACCCTCTTCATCCATTGGTCTGTTTGCCCTCTAAATTTTGCTTCTACCCACTACAGAATGGGACAACGTGCCCACTCCCTGCCAGGGCTGATGGGCCAATGTCGGCTGTTTGTAAGGGTAGGATCCAAGAGGGCACCACTCCTTGACGAATGTGTGACTACAGGAGGTGAACCCCCTCCTCTACAGACCATGAGGCAAAAAGCCACCAGAATATAGGTATCCAAATCAGATGTCTAACCTCAGAGATGTAGGGCCTCTCTGGTTTTATTAACACCCCTCTTACCTTCACTTTCTGTTAGGAAGGCAGTTATTAACTCTGATGAATGCCCAAGACCTGTTAGGCTTTTAGAAAAGGGCAGAAACATGTCGGTTGAAACTAAAGATATGCAAGGATCACAGTATCCACCTCCATACCCTGCTATTACCTTATGGTAACCTTTTTATCTATACCCAGGGAACCACAGGAATAAAAGGATACTCTTGTGGTATACCCCGAGGTATTTTTAGTTAGCAACTGGACTCTTGTTATCCAGAGAAAAATATGAATATCTAAGAACTCCCTCGGGATAGCCCAACACGAGGTTGAGTCCGCCCTGGTGTATCATCTTACTAGGGTGAGACGAGGTGGCCTATGATGAAGCATGTCACATTTCGTGAGTGAGCCCACCTCGTCCAATTCTTGGAATTGCTATCTTCAGTAGGAGACACACAAACATTTTTCTTTACATAAAAAAACAACTGAATCATCTGGTTTGCTTCTGGCATTTCCCTCCAGATGCTTCCAATATAAGGACACTATGCCACATTGTGTTGTATAGTTACTTAAGAGGCAGGTGTGGGCCCTTCTCAGCCTCTCTTTCTCCCTTAATGTTCTATACCAATGTTTTTTGTTGGCATTCGTTAACGTCTTTATCTTTATTATTCATCCTTGCGTGTTTGAACAGACTTCGGGTAACAGTAATTCAAAACCAATAGTACGTTTTCTTTCTGACAAGAATCATGTTTTCCTGTTATGTGTATTACAAATAAAAAAGCATTTTAATAACTGTTTTAAATACACCTGCCTAATGGGGAGCACTTGTCCTGATCTATTAAAACGATATGCAGTTTAAAAAAAAAATATTTACACTGCAAGCATGTGACTGTTTTTTTCTTTATTGTAATTTTGCACTAAAAATTAAACACTGCACTAACTTGCCAGAGCGAGACCAACTGGTTTTTCAATGCAGGAAATCCTTGTGTTAGTCTTGTCATCTTCCTTTTTAGTTACCATGGGTGCCAAAACCCCAAGGGGAGTCAAGTGCTCAGACAGGCAGCACAGCTCATGGGATGTCATGCAGGTGCCTAAATAGCCCACACTGAACCCCAGCTATCCCCAGGGCACTGTGCTGGGTATTTCAATGAACTTGGCAGCTGCTTACAAAGACAAGAAGTCCTAGTACTGCTATGCCAGTGAATGAGGGTGGAAGAGAATACCTGCCTGTCTGTGCAACTATTTGTATTAATGGGTTTCTACAGGGGGGATGGGTAGGGCTCTAGATGTGTTTAATCTATGTAGGTCTGTCACTGTATATGTAGCTGTGGGTGTGTACATTCTCGTTAATCTGGTTAAGTATGCTTCCTTTGTGGTGCCTCGATGGGTTCTGTTGGTGTTGAGCTTTTTCTGTGAGCTCCTGGAAAGGTGTTCTGCATTGGAGAGGCCGGGTTTATATGGAAGCGCATGCTTCTCTTAAGGAACTGTTCAACCTGCAGATGCCAGATTTCTTTATCGGTGATGCTGCCTGCATGGCAGGTCACTGTTTTACTGAATTAATGTTTACTTCACAAACTGGAGCAATTGGGAAACTGACATGGAAAGCATGCTTCAAACTGGCATTATGGTGGTGTCAAACCTGGTGGAAAATTCTCCTGCATTGAGGCATGTGCCAATAAGGTAAGTAACCTGTTCCTGGGACGGTGACATGCTCCCTGGCACAGTGAGCAGCCCTTATCAATTAAAGCAAGCACATGTATCAGTCCTAAGCATATTTGAGCAGCACCACTGGCATATTTGAGCTCTTTAATTGACAGGTCACCACCCGGAGCAAAGCTCTTGAATATTTGAGATCAGCTGGTACACTCCGCATAAGATTATTAGCAGCATCCTTTTAATGTAGACCGCAACCGGTTGTTGGCGTGTCTTGTTTTTGTAGTGATATAATTATGTCGCAGTGTCTAGCATCAACGCTGTGCAAGGACTCTGGTTAAAGCCCCACTGGTAACTAGCTTTAATTTTTTTTTTTTTTTAAATATGTCAGGAACTATTGTAATTGAAAGATATCTCACGATGCATATGGTTTTCAGTCTATAAGTATGTAAAAGTGACGTCATCCTGGTGCGCTTATATATAATCCAATCAATTCTGACTATTATATTTTCTGGCACAGGAATTTTACTACTCTGTTAAGGAATAGGGAAGCCGAATGAAATTAATCTCCTGGGACAGTATTTCAAACTGGTAATATTGATGTGCAGCAATAAGTGATGCCTAAGGTAACACCTCCATGACTTTTTGATGCTCTTGTCCCGTAAACTAATTTAAACAACGTAGAATTGAAATATAACACAACAGCTGGAGAAGGTGATTTGTAGAAAATGGTATAATTCACCTGCAACTGCGGCATCTGACAAACTGAAACAAAACTCACTCCAGAACATAGCGCCCCTGGAGCCAAGATATCTCTAGCAATAGTGGCTGCACTGAGCAGCCCCACACAAAGCAAGCAATCTTCTCAGGTTGTCACTTCCTTCTGACACCTCACCGATTCAGGCAGTCCTGGCTCCGTCCATCAAACCCAAAGCAGAACTTAGTCTGCGAGCCAATGTATGTGGAAATGCAGAGATTTGATTTGAGCATTTATAAAGCGCACAACTGCCCTTAGGCGTCTAGGTGCTCATACCTGGAAGTGCAGCAAAGTTGCCACTGAGACCTGGGAGTGAAGGTTAATTAACGAAAAGCCAAGTTTTTAGTGCTTTTCTGAAGGCTAGAAGTGTTGGGATATTTTTTATACCGGCTGGAAGTATGTTCCAGGTTTTAACAGTCCCTACCAGGAAACTTCTTCCACCCCAACGAGCTCTCTTGAATCTGGGAATTTGTAGAAGTTTGCAGTGAGCAGACCTCAAATTTCTAGGCGGTATATACCATTTCAGTCGCTTCTTCAGATAGTCAGGACCCGACCCGTGGAGTGCCTTAAATGCTAGGCATTGGGATTTGCATGTAATGCTCTTGTCTACAGGGAGCCAGTGCAGGGTTCTCAATTTGTGCGAGACAGGCCAGAATTTCGGGATATCCAGCAGCAGTCTGGCTGCTGCGTTTTGAAGACGCTGCAGCTTTTGAAGGTGCTGCGTTTGGATCCCTACGTACAACGCATTCCCGTAGTCCAGTCTGGACATGGCTAGTGCTGTCACCAGAATTTTCATGAATTCCGGTGGAATGAAGGGGCGAATTTTCCTAATCATCTTTAAGATGAAAAAGATTGAAGAAGTGAGGGAATTGATCTGATTTTTGAAGGTCAGTTTATCGTCAAAGATAAAGCCTAGATTTTTAGCCTTATGCACCGGGACTGGGATGTCTCCCAGACTGGACGGCCACCATCTGGGTGTCCAAAAAGAGGTATCTGTGCCAAACAGGAGAACCTCCGTCTTTCCACCATTAAATTTCAGACAGTTCCGACTCATCCACTGATGGACCTGAGTCATACAGAGATTAAAATGATCTGCTGTCTCTTCAATATTGCTAGATATTGACACCACTAGCTGAGTATCATCAGCATATGAGACCACTGAGAAACCACATTGCCTGATGATTTTAGCCAGAGGGGAGACATATAGGTTAAACAGCATAGGGCTGAGGGCCGAGCCCTGTGGCACCCCACACGGGAGCGAAAACTGTTCTGAGGCGAAGGCCCCAGCCTCTACTGATTGAGCTCTATCAGAAAGGAAAGAGGACAACAGTTTGAGGGCCGTTCCTCTGATTCCTAGTTCTGAGGAAGGCCAGCTCAGAAGAGAAGCTCATCCGGAATGTTCTTTTCATATGATAAATTGCCAAAGGGAAGACCAGTCCAGTTCTTTCAGTACTTAAACCCTACTTACTCATGACAAAACTGAAACTTGTGTTGAAGGCCTTCAAGTTGTGGTGGAGACCCTCATAAATAGAACTGAACTGCTGACACCCTTGTCTTCGAAATGACTGGGTGAAGCAATCGAAGGCTATTTATTACCTGGAAGATTTATAGTTAACAGGTAATGCCACTCTGAGGTAATATTCCTTATACCCCCGCCATGCAAAATGCACACTAGGAAAGAAATATTACTGACGAGTGCTTGGACAGAATGCAATTTTAACACTCGCCTGTTTTTAGCACTCTAACAATGGGGCAGAAGCATCCCACAAACCCAGTAATGGTTTCTCAGCTCTCCACACTACAAGTTCCCACCTTTGTAGTTAACAGAACACTGTAGGCAATGCAAGAGTGGAGTGTAAGGCCTGGAAGATAGTGGTTATTGGTGGGCGCATGGCCCCTGTACACAAGGCACTCAACACAAGAAAGAAATAGAAGGCAAACATCTGGAAGTTAGGAAAGAAATTTACAGCTAATGCAAATACCCACTGCTTCTCGGGTGAAACATGATAAAGCAGCTGAGAAGAATGTATGACTTTACAAGGTGTACTGATACCACGCTTGACACTACAACGCAGGTATTACTAAGCAAATGCCATTACAACGAACTACCATTACAACGCAAACTTTTACCACGCATATGCCTTTACCACACATGCCCTTACAACGCAAAGGCATGCATGGTAAAGGCATACACTTGGTAAATGATTATGGTAGGTAATTAAAAAAAAAAAAGATAAATTAAAGTGAGTGGGTATATACATATATGTTTATATACACATTTGTGTGTATATATATATATATATATATTTAATTTAATTTTTTTTTTACCCCATACCTCCTTAAATTAGCCTTCCCATCCACAAACCCAAACCTACCCTGAACCCTAAAATTAGCCTTTCCACCCAGAAACCTAAACCCTAAAATTACCCTTCCCACCCAAAATCCCAAACCCACCCTAAAATCTCCCTACCCACCCAAAATCCCAAACCCACCCTGAACCCTAAAATTACCCTTCCCACCCAAAATCCCAAACCCACCCTGAACCCTAAAATTACCCTTCCCACCAAAAACCCAAACACATATACTTACATGTAAAACACATATGACTTTACCATTCATGCCTTTACAATGAAATTAGTTGTAAAGGTAACGTTGTAATGGCACTTGCGTTGTGATAGTTGGATGCAATGGCTGTTTCCCTGCTGAGAATAATGGGGTAATTAAGTTGCAGGAAGTAAATTTCAAGACTTCAAGGACAGGGAGACCAGCACGGCCACCTATTATCTTGGGTACACTGTAGTGAGTCTCCAAGGATGTGTGGCAACCTTGGAGGGAAATCATGGGAAATTGGTTGGGAATGCAGAAAGAAACCACTTTTTTTCATGGAACAAAACCACAAAATGTATACCCAACACCCGTCCCAGAACATGGAGGAGATCTCCTACACGAGGCAAACATGCACCACCCAACAGAGAAGAGGTAGAAGCCCTGTTTAATGAAGCAATTCATAATATGGATAAATTTAAGCTAGCAGGATATCCCTGATGCATGTTTTCACCCCATGTATAAAATATTACTAGCTGCAGAACTCCGTCTTTATTCAGATGTGAAGGATAAGGGTACAATCTCGGTCCTAGGAGACTTAAAACAATACTGCCTAAACCAGACACCAATAAATGCACCTCTTGCAGATCTCTTTCCATGATCAATATCTGTTATAAAAATCAATAGCAACCTGAATACAGAAAGTTATAATACATTTTCTTCAACAATACCAAGCACAAATTTATCACCAAACCCAATACATCTATTTAAAATAGGTTTACCTCAAACACTTGAAAGAGTTGGAAGGTCACCAACTAGGGGTACCCGCTGTACCTCTCTCTATTCATATTAGCAGTAGAGCATCTATTAAGGAAGAAAAGCAAGAACAACAGGACAACACTAGCAGAGAGGAAACATGACCATTTAGCTGATGTTTTCATACATATATGTCACCTAACATATAGTGTACCTCTTACTAGAGGAAGTACAGTTGGACCAATATTGGGCCAGAATGTTATAAGGAACAAGTTCTTCCTTTTCCCCTTGTGCTCTTAAAGGAAGGTGATGTTTTACCACCACTTTCTTTGTCCTGTGCAACTGATGGATACAGTCAGGGTACAAGGACACAAAAATACCAGTCTCCAAACGATGTTCAAATTATAGCCAACCACTCTGCTCTGAATAATTCTGCACTTAGACGTTTCCACTTATATTCAAACTAGGTATTTAATCCTTTCATGAGTTGAATTAACTCCACTCTTAAAAGGAATAAAAACATAATTTGAATAACAGTGGAAACGTATAAGGGTGGAATTATTCATAACTGTGCAGCTTTGACAAGTGGTTGGCTATAATTCCAACATAACTTTGAGAAATGCATGCAGGACCTATACTGGCCAACAATGCCTGTACCGCAATATAATGCTGATTAACTGCATCCAGCGATTGAAAAGTACAGACTCTGGGTGAGTTGAAGTTGTACAAGAATGCATATATGACAACAGCATAAAAAGACTACTAGTCCCAGCCAGTCTGAGAATTTCACTACCTACTGTAGCACACAGAGACCCTACTTAATCTCAAATTCATCACTGGCTTTTCTTCAATTAATGGGTTATCACGAGATTGTTATCACCAAAAGGAGAGTGAGATGGGATGTGGTCTGTCACACGGCCTTCCAATCAAAGTCTTTTAGTTTTTGGCATAATGACATTTAGGTCAATAAAAGCAGTTACCATGAGATATATAGGATATCAAAATAGGTTATCGATGCGGTCAAATTCAAAGTCTACATTCATGGGAAAGGTGACAGTCAAACAAATAACTTATCAAACTCCTATTATACTGTAGGTTTCAAAAGATAAATTAACAGGACACCGCATCCACATTTTTGTGACGTGCTATATCATTGGTGTTCTTCCACCAGGATGGTATTAACCTTTGGAGGGAGTTCAGAATAAGAATGAACTGGATAGTTGCAGGGATCAAAATATACTAAAAACGCCTCTGAGAAAACCCAAAAGATATCCCTTTACAGGTGGGTTTCACAGGTACAGATAAAACTGTAATTGTGCAGGATCTCTTAGAAATAAATGTTTTATACATTCACTCTCTAATGCGAACATGTTTCTTCCGTTCTCTCTGCCCTTATCCACCATCAGAACGGCCCACAGTCTCAGGTATCGGATAAGAGTTGGAACCTCTTCGGATATTTTGCGATTGGTTCTTTCACCCCCTTGTCAGCAATTGCCATCCTACTTTTTTTTTTATTTAAAGTTCTATTGAAAAGATAAAAGCGTATGATTACAGTGGCTCATTTACAACTCACAGTGTACATTTGTCATGAATTATTACAGAGCGATCTCGCCTCATATGACAAGTTTATAGCAACTCCTCCTGGGATACAGCAGTATTACCGGCCAAAGGCCCACTTCTCGCGGCCCACTCCCAGCGTAACATTAACCATCACTAGCATTACATTACATATCGATTCATCCGATATAAAAGACCTCATGATATCTTGCAAGACACCCTCCAATTTGTCAAATTTAAGCAAGGCCTACCCCCTCAGCCTCTCCTGTTTCTTTGCCAACTAAATACTGCTAGTAGAGGCCCCAAAAGCTCTTGGGATGGCTCTGAGGAGGCAACAAGTCATACAATTCAGATTGTGTGTTACAATACACCATATCTTTGGACCAGTGAGTAACTGAAGGCACCGGTCCACGAGCCCAACGCATCTCAATCCTGCGTTTGGCGAGCAACAATCCCATGCCTATTAGCTTTCACATCTCTTTCTGCAACTTCCCAGTATGCCCCAGTAATGGGTCCAGTGGCAGTAAAAGACCCGTGATTTCATTCAGTGTTTGAAAGATCTGTTCCCAAAACTTTGCGATCATTGAGCACATCCAGGCAATATGTAGAAACCCAGCCAAACCAGCCCCACATCGCTCACAGTCTGCAGAATCCCGAAGGCCATAACGAAACAACCTTATGGGTGTATGATAAACTCTATTGAGGAATTTAAAATGAATCAAGCGATGCCTGCCGTTCAGGGATACGTGTTGTGTAACCTCGCAACAATACCGCCAAACAGTGTCCTCAAGTGCCACCCCCAAATCAGTCTGTCATTCCAATCTGGCTTTAGTATAGTGATTCCTTCTATAATCCTGCGTTATATCATAGACAATAGAAACGATCCTTCTGGGGAAAGTGGAGGGCAGTAGGTGAGAGTGCGCCCCCAACTCAGGCGGTTCTAACATGTCCTCGCCCAGCAATTCGTGCAACGCATGCCTCACCCTGTGGAAGTGAAATCGAGCTAGAGGTGTATATTCGTGCCCCTCAATGTTGAGCTCCGCCCATCCGCACCTTTGCCCTCCAAAAACAAGTCACCTATCTTAGTGATATCAAGTGTCGCAAGGGCTTGCACCACCCCCCTTTCACCACTTATCGGCAGCCAGCGACACCACTCAATCGGGGTCAGGGGTGAGTACAGGATCGTGCCCGCATGTCTCTTCAGTAGATTTTGCCAAGCATGCACCACAGAGTTGACAAAGTCAAGAATACTAGTCCTCATGAGGGGAGCCTGAAACAGTAATAGTGGAAGTGGATCGGGCGCCGCAGCCACTTTTTCGATCAGTAAATGGGGAGGACACATTTCCTCGTGAACCCAGTGGAAGGCGTGGGAGCCCTGCGCCACTCTATAATATAACTCCAGGTCTGAAGCCCCGAGTCCTCCCATAGAGTATGGTAGTGTGAGAACGTCCCACTTGACACGTGGCTGTTTCCCTGCCCAGGCCAATCTCACTAATAGCGAGCGTATTATCTTAAAGATGTGCCCAGGGAGCACAATCGGGATGTTTAAAAATAAAAATCTGGGGAGTACCACCATCTTCATTAAGGATATGCGTCCCAATAAGGACCAGGGAAGGCGAATCCACCTGTCCACTTCTTACTCTAGTCTAGTGATTGCTTTGCCGTAGTTTTCACTGAGAACCAAGCCCAAGTCCGTATGCACCTGCATGCCTAAACGGACCGGGTCTGAGGTCCACTGTAAGGGGTAGTCCAGACCGATGGGCACCATAGCTGGAGATAAAGGAAAAATTGTTAACTTAGCCCAATTGATCTTAAGTCCAGACAATTCCCCGTATCGCACCACCTCATCTAGGATTGGAGTCAAGTTAGTCTCCGGATCCCTGACATACAAAAGCATGTCCGCATAGGCCGACACAATGAGGTTATATTTGGGGAATCTGATCCTCCTATGGCCATGATATTCTCTTAAGGCCCATGCGAGAGGCTCAGCCACTAAGGCGTAAAGCAGTGGGGACAACGGGCAACCCTGCCGGGTGCCCCTTGATATTTTAATAGGGGTCGTGACTATGTCACCAACTCGTATCCTAGCGGCAGGAGAATTGTACAGCACTTCCACCAATCTGAGAAAAACTTCCCCTACCCCCATTCGTCTCCGTACAGCATACATAAAATTCCATTCTACAGAATCGAATGGCCTTTTCTGCATCCAGAAAGACTGCTGCCACTTTAAACTCAGGCTTAACGTGTTGTATCGCACCGAACACCGTTCTCAGATTGTAAGACAAGTTGCGCTCCGGCACAAAACCCGACTGCTCCAGGCCTACCAGAGACAGTACCAGCGGGGCGAGCAGAATAGCCAAAATCTTAGCAAAGAGTTTAGTATCAACATTCAGGTGCGATAAGGGCCTAATGGACGAACATTCGTTCAGAGGTTTACCTGGTTTTAATAATGTAACAATGAGTGCTTCTCTCATTGAAGGGGGCATCGTCCCATCTTCACCCGTCTCCTCAAATAGAGTAATCAGGTGTGGGATAAGTAGCTCCTTGAACTCTTTATAAAATGCCACAGTAAGGCCGTCCAGCCCGGGGGCGCTCCCCACTCCCATTGCATTGAGTGCAGTAAGAACCTAGTTAGAGTCTAATGGTTTCATTAAATGCTTCCTATGCTCATTAGACAACCATGGCATCTGGATATGTTCTAGATATTCTAAAATTACTGCTGCATCTGACTCCGTCCTAGTGCGATACAATTCTGAATAATATTGGCTAAATCTACCTGCTATCTCTGTTGGTTCGCTCAGCATTGCCCCATCTGCAGCTCGCAGCTCCGTCACATTCCCCGCCTCCCTCCTGCCATGCAGCAGAACAGCCAGCACCGTGCCCGGTCGCTCTCCTTCCCCGTTTGTCCTAGCAACTGCATACTTCCCCAAGTGTTTTATCTCGTTATCAAGTCTGCCAATCGCTTTTCCAAAACAGCCAATCGCCGTCGAATAGTTCGAAGGACCCCAGAATGCTTAGACATGGCCACACCCCTGATGAACACTTTAAATGTTTCCCAAATAGTGGAGAACCGCCGGATGGATCCAATATTCATATCAAAAAAGCTTTCTATGGCCTCAGCTAATTCAGACCTAAAAACACTATCCATCAGGGAGTATGGAGGAAATCTCCATGTGAAGGAAGCGGTCTTCTTTCTCGGGCTCTCAATATCTAACATTATTGGCGAATTATCAGAAAAAGAGCGGGGGAGTATTGTGCAGGCTCGTACTTGCGGAAACAGAAATCTTGAGATGAACCAATAATCAATTCCTGTGTGTAAGTTATGCGGGCCGAGTAATGGGTGAAGCCCCCCACTCCCGGGAAGAGCTCCCTCCAAACATCTAGAAGGTCCAGTTGAATAGCTATGTCACATATGACTCTGGCCGCGGCTGACGGGTGTCGTACCGGCCACCGGAGCGGGCTAGCGATGGCTCCAAAACACTGTTTAAACCCCCCCCGTATCGGCAAATCAATCTTTGCACGCATACGTTAAAGCAACTCCTGATAAAACTGTGGGTTGTCATAATTAGGTCCGTATACGTTAACTATACACAAATCAACTCCCTTCCCAGTGCACCTCGAGATCACATACCTGCTGCCAGGGTCGGCTTCAAGCGCCACTAGCACAATCCCTGGTTTTGGGTTGACCCTGGTAAGTACCCCCCTGGCGTGGGTTGTGAACCCCGCTACATGGAAATGGCCGTGTAGGCGTCTGCGCGTGAGCATATTACTGCCTAATGGCAGATGGGACTCCTGCAATAGTGCGATATCAATCTTGTGTCGCATTAAGTATGCAGCTACCTTACACAGCTTTCTATAATCGTTTAGGCCCCTAATATTCCAAGTTAGCAGACGAACTCTGTTGCTGCTACTCTGTATCATGGCAATGCACCCCTGTCAAAGCTGTAAAGTCCACATAGGTCCTGCCCCTCTGAATCCCTCCCAGGCGATCACACAATTCTTGAATGACAAATACACACTGTGCGCTCACTGCATAGTCAAAAATAACAACAGATCACCCCTCCCACGCCATGCAGACCCCAACTTGGCATGGACGACACGACCCCTCCCCACCCAAACCCCATTGTACTCTAGTGAAAATTACATAATCAAAATAACAATCACGGCCTATCGCCATGTGGCGGGTAACACACAGGAGCGGATGTTACCAGCAATATACTTAAATACGTCCGAACAAAGTGAGAAGTCGTAGCCATCTACACATATTTAGCACTTCCAAACGGGATCAGTTTGTTGGGCGCCACTGGCGCAGAGTTAGATTATCACCAACTATCATGTAAGTCCCCCAGCAGGGCCAGGTTGAGTCTACAGCAATTGACAGCGAAGGCCATGTCCCAGTTAGTGTTTCAACGCCACTGATAACAACAACAAATAGTAATTGCTGGCACACCCATGCAGTACACGGCCTCTGGGCAGCTCCAGCCATCCATTAGGCATCCCTGTCAGCATATTATGTATAACGTACCTGCTGTAGCGAACATAAACAGGCCAGCACTAAAGCCAATCTGACTACTCTTCCAAGTCGCCTCCTTTCGCTTTCAATCGCTCCTCCAACTTTCGTTTTCTGGTCTCCGGCTTAGCACATTCCTTGAGGGCCTTCTGTAGAGACTTAGGGTCCGTATAAATTCTTGATTTCCCGTTCATCATGACCCTAAGTCTGGCCGGGTACAGAATAGCATACTCAAACCCATGTTCCCGCAGCCGTCGCTTCAAGAGTGCAAACTGTCACCTCGCCTCCTGCACTTTCATAGTGAAATCGGGGAATAGTGAGAGCGATGATCCCTCAAACTGCAGTTCACCTAATTCCCTTGCACACTTTAGTGCAGCATCTCTGTCTCTGTAATTGAGCAGTTTAGCGATCACGGGCGGGGAGGGGCGCCAGGCGGGGGCCTAGGGCCCAGGGAGCGGTGGGCACGCTCAACAACGAACATAGCAGAGAATATGTCCCGGCCCAGAAGGGTCACTAGTAGCTGTTCGACAAAGATCTCCATGTTGCCCATCGCGGTTATTTCAGGAAGGCCCGTAATTCGAATATTACAGCGCCTAGACCTTGCTTCCAAATCCTCCACCTTGTCCTGTAAGGCCGTGAGTAGCTTCCCCATCTGTTTCTGCGCGTTCTCGGTCTCCATTTGGGTGCCTTCCACTTCGGACACTCTTCTCTCCTCCATTACTGGGCGCTCTGCGTGTTTGTTGATGTGCTCAGACATACGGTCCATCCTGTAGGCTAGAGAGTCTATTTTCCCATCTATGGTGGATAAACTCTTCTGCATAGCAATCAGTATCTGGCGGATATCTCCCTCAGGCTCCTCGGTAGTGGTATGCTGTTCCGCAGCAGATTTGCCTGCGTCTTCCTCTCTATGTCGTGACTTACGCTGCTCAAACTGCAGCTTAGGCTGGGATTTGCCTACCTTGCCCATAGCTTCCTAAAGCCTAACAAACTCAGCAATGTCCACCAGCTCCTTCAGGGCACAACGAGAGGCCCTCATGTAGCTAGAGGGGAACAGGGCCGCACACCACCTTCAGCGCAGCTCACCGCAATAGGCAGCCGTGATCTGCTACCAGCGCACTGGAGGCAAGAAGCTATGCTGTGGCAGGCCTATCGTGCTGCTTCCCACCGCAGTCCAAGAGACAATCAGCACACCTTGCAGGCCTGCCGGGAATCAAAAGCGCCGTTTTTCAGTTCCCCCGCACCCACACGCAGGCCACAGCTGACAGCCACCCTCCTCGCTGCTCTTCAACAGCGCTGCTTCACCCTCTAAAGCTGATGACGCGCAGCTCTCACCAGCGGCCCGCATTCCTGCCGGGCTTCGTGCCCCAAATCACTGGATTCACTGGGGGCCCAATCGCTTCCCTGCAGTCGCAGCTCGAGATGCAGGCGCACCCACAGCGTCCTCGTGACCTGCTCAACGCAGTGGGGCAGCAATCAGGGCTAGGCCTCTCTCCGCGGTGGGCCTCTGATCGTATCTCCCGCTAGGCCCGCACGTGCGCTCCACGGCTCGTTCCGGGCTACGAGGTGCCATCCCCCAGCAGCTTCAGCCGGACCGACCAGTCGCACTCACCGTAACCCCGCGATAGTTTGCAGCGGGCTCCGGGATGCGCCGGCCCCTCAATGGACACCTTGGCATCGCTGCAGCAACAGGCCTCGCCGCGCACCCTCAGCAGGCCTCCAACGCTCTTGCCCCAATGCCGCACTTCGACTTCACGGCTCGCAGCGATATATACACCAGCAGGAAGCACACACTTAGCACTTCAGGCGATGGCAATCATCCGGTGTTTTAACCGCGGAAATGCCAGGATTCCTTCAGGATAGTGTAGATGGCTTACGAAGCTCGCTCAAGCAGCGGCCATCTTCGAGCCCGGCAAGCTCCAACCCTCCCCTCCCCCCCTCCCCCCCATTGCCATCCTACTTGAAAGATACAAATGACATACTAACTTCCTAGAAGGAATAGAGTTTGATTCATCAAAAGAAGTATTAATTAGTATGGATGTCAAAGTCTTGAATGCTAGTACCCCACAAGACGGGTTATCGACTAATTACTGACTTACCTAGAGTGAGACACACTCACTCCAAAGGATTTTGTGCTTGACCGTGCCGATATGGCCCTCGCAAAAAATATTTCCCGTTTCAGAATGAATTTTTCCTCCAGACACAGTACTTCATGGGCAGTACATTCATCCCAAGGGTGGCCTGTGTTTATGTCCCGATTTAGAAATGAGGAATGTTCTAAACACCACCAACCCATATTCTGAAAGTGTGGAAATGTTATATTGGCAACATTTTCATTATTTGGAGAGACAACAAACAGCTGTCCCACAAGTTCACCAACCGGCTTAATGATAGTAATGAGTTCTTGAACTTTACAGTCACTATCAGCCCTAGAGAACTCTCCTTTTTCGATTTGAAGATCTTTGCATGCCAGGTTTTTTTTAGTATATCTGGATCCCTCCAACTATCTTGTCCATTGTTATGCTGAACTCCCTCAAAACGTTGAGTCTATCCTGATGGTATCTGTTAGACTTGGCATCTTTTGGCGTGTTTCCCCTGAGTTTTTTCTTTCTGACCTCCCGGTTTTGACTCTGTTTTTGCTGGCTTAGTGTCTCTACGCACTTTCTCACTGCTGATCAGTGTTAAAGTGCAAGTGCTCCTATTGTAAACTGTGTTATGGATTGGTGTTTCCATGATTGGCATATTTGATTTACCTGTCAGCCCCTAGTAAAGTGCACAGAGCGTGCCAGGGCCTGTAAATCAAATGCTGATAGTGGGCTGCAGCACTGGATTGTGCCACCCCCGCAAACGGCCTGTAAATGTAACTCTGGCCTGCCATTGCAGAGCCTGTGTGCAGTCTGGGACTGCCATGTCGACTTGGCAAGTGTACCCACTTGCCAGGCCCTAACCTTCCCTTTTCTTACATGTCAGTCACCCCTAAGGTAGGCCCAAGTTACCCCTGTGGGCAGGGTGCAGTGTATGTGGAAGGTGGGACATGACCTGGTGTGTGTGTAGCATGTCCTGATAGTGAATTACTGCCAATTTCGTTTTTCACTATTGCAAGGCTACCTGTTCCCATAGGACAGAATGGGGAGTTTGTTTATAACATCTTATAAACATAACTGGCCCTGGGAACTAGGTAGAAAAATAAAGTTTAGTATGCCTGAACTCAGAATCTAAAGATGCATCTTTTAGTGAAGGTGATTTTTACATTCTGTGTTTGAAAATACCACTTTTAGAAAGTAGCAGCCATCCAGTAGGCCTCTGCTGGGGTTGTGGATTGACTGTCTGGGTTTTGGATGACAGGGGCAGGGGAGGAGCTGTGGCTCCAGATAGTCTAGGTGAGTCAGGAAAAAGCTGAATAGACCTGGCCTGCATTTAGAGTAGGGGGAGGCGATTTCCTTTCACCTGAATGGGCCTGGTCTGCCTCTGACAATGCCGTCTCCACTCCCTGCCAGGAAGCCACACCAGAGAGGGCAGAACTGTTTCTGGCTGGGCACAGACACTCTCTGCCTGAGAGGACAAAGGATTTTGGGCTATAAAAAGTGGGGCCCAAACCCCTGAACTTTAGAACTCTTTTGGACCAAGAAGACTGCCAAGAAGAAGAAGAGCTGAGAAGCTGTGAGGAGGAACTACCACTTTGCTGAGTGCTTTGCTGTGTTGGCCTGCAGTGGCTGCTTCTGTCTTGGGCAGTGAAAGGACTGGACTGAACTTTCTGCAATCTATTTTTGTGAGTTTCTCCAAGGGCTTGAGGTAGAGCTTGCCCCCCGTTCAAGAAGTCTCAGGAACAGCAAAGACTTCAAGTTCTTCTGCTCTCAGCACTGGGGACTGTGTGTTTTGTGCTGCAACAGAAGAAAAAGCAACCCGACGCCGTCTACGACGCTGCTGCTGACTCAGTGTCCTGAAGGCACCGCAGAGGCCACCGCCGCACCGCGACCCTGGTCTCACCGGCGACGCCTGCTGACGCCGCCACCGAGCCGCTGCTCGCACTGCGACCTGTGGGCACCGCACTCCGCATCGCCTCACGACGCAGCATTGGTATCCCCGACGCCGCCGCTCTACGGCGAAATCGACGCCGCTGCTTGCACCGTGGTTCGAGGGCACCGCTCGTAAAGTTACACGACGCACCGCCCTCATCCCGCACCGCAGCCTTGGCCTACCGACGCCGTCGACTCCAGTTAGTCAGCCGACGACAGCGCTTCAGCAACGACACCGCCGCTGCTTGCACCGCGACCTGCCAGCACCGCATCACTTCGCACCGCGACCCTGGTCTCACCAACGACGCCATCTGACGCCGCCACTGAGCCGCTGCTCGCACCGCGACCTGAGGGCATTGCACGCCGCACCACTGCACTTCGCACCGCAGCACCCGACGCCTGCCAGCGCGCCTGACTTCAAACGCGAGGAGTTCGATCTGCAACGCGTGACTTCAAGGGCCCGACGACTCCTGCACCGACTTCCGGAACCGACGCCTGCGGACGCCGTGCTTACGGAAGCTCAACGAGAGGTCGCCGACGCCCTGCATTTCTAAAGGTACTGTTTTGCGGGTCTTCCCGACACCGTAGCTGACCCGCGACGCCGCGGTCAGCCAGAACTGTTTGGATTTGTTTGTTCACGACGCGTGATAGCCCCAGAGGGAGCTATCGACTTCAAGGAACTGTTTTTCAAGGTTATTTTGATAACTGAAGATTTCTAAGTACAGTATTGTGGGTTTTTATCATTTTTGGACTTGTCTTGAGTATATAAAAATATTGGATATTTTTCTAAACTGGTGTGGTGTCCTTTGTAGTGCTTACACTGTATTACTGTTGGTTATGTGCAAATGCTTTACACACTGCCTCTAAGATAAGCCTGACTGCTCGTGCCAAGCTACCAAGGGGGTGAGCAGTTATTTTAGGAGTGTAACTCCCTTATCCTGACTAGAAGGAAGGGTCCCTACTTGGACAAGGTGCAAACCATTACCAACTAGAGACCCCCATTTATAACAGTATCTACCTAAAAGACAGGAAAAGAAAGGACACAAATGATGAAGCATGCCACAAAAATGTGGGTGTCCTGATCAATTATCTTTTGAAAACTAGGATATACTAGGAGGTTTGATAACAGTTGTTTGACTGTCCGTCGCATATTGTATGTTGTAAGACTTATCCCAAGAGTGCTTAGTATCTGGAAAAAACGCCAATCTATAAAGTAAGGTGCACCACTGTATGCATTTTCCAGACTATGCGTGTAAGGAAAAGCTCTATAATTAACAGATGTATGGGTGTTTATGGTGACCGCAACGTGCACCGTTCTTAGGTCGAAATTCTAGGCCAGTGTGATCTGCAGCTAAAATAGAAGGAGAAGACCCACTGTATGCTACATGGCATGCCAGCCTCCTCTGCTATGGACAAGGCGTTTTTAAAAAGGGAGGCAGACCAACTAAATAAAAGGAAAGGCATGAAGTAAAAACTAAGGAGTGCTGTTTTAGAAATGACCTACTGGAAATATCTAACTCCAAATTGCACATCTGAAGAGAGAGACCGCAAAGTAATTACCTTACCTTAAGCAAACTTAACAGCCTATATTGGAATGGTTGGAACAGGGCTCTAATTATTGTCAAATCTTCACCAATGGCTCTATGCACAATGTGTGTTGTATCTTACCCTCGTTGGAAATTATTTTGTCTCAATTAACTGAAGCTTTACTAGGAGACAGTTCTGAATTGAAGACTGATTTCCCTCAGACCAAAGACAACTTAAGCACAGATTTGCAACAATTCATAATTGGCTGGGCTTAGACTGAAATAAAAGTTTAATAAAGGTGACGTTGCAAACTAAATTAAGTTAATTCAACTGCTTAGTACTACTTCTACAATACTCCTGGGTGTATCACAGAGAGTTCAAGCTTGTTAACACTTCAACTCATATGTTGTGGAAATGCAGGAGAGAAGTTTTTTTTGTGCTTAATTGTACATGGATGGTTATAGGTTCACAATTGGTTAGATCTTCATCACTGGCTAGACTGGCCTACAGACACTTCTCACAACCTTAATTTTTGTCACAAAATGTGAGCAATGCATTAAGTACTGTTTTTACAAATTTTAAAGCTACAAACGTCTAACACTAAGCCTTCCAAAAATGTAAAGGTTTTATATGAAAAGATGAATTAAATCTCATCAGTGACTTGCATTACACACATGTATTTGTAAAGTGCAAGTTCAACCACTGGGGAATTGTGGTGCTGAATAACATCTGTTTATTGCTACCCAGCTCAATTGTACTCATTTTATTGTCCTCTGAAGGATGAACGGCTGGGTGGACCTGCCAAGATGTGAACCTGTGGCCATGAGATCCTGTACAGGTTTCCGGAGGGGGCGCATTAGTCTGCTGAGCCACCAGACTCAAGAATATCCCTGTAGCTGGGCATGCATTGTCCCACACATATGAAAAAATAAAGAATTTATCATTTCCAAGGAGGTAGCCATTCACGAATGGAAAAATATGTGCACACTTTTATTCAAAATGATACTGGTTATTAAAAAACACACTATACAGTGTATGTTCCTCTTGTGCAAGAAGCCATCAGTTTCATGCTGTTCCTTAGACATATAAATGTTTTTGTATGGGGTGCCTCGATTTGTAATATTTTTACAATTATTTTGTGTAATTAAAGTATTATAGCTACAGGTAAAAATATCTTACTTGAAATGACTTTTGGTACGGCAGATATTTTTCTAGAGTAGCACAAATAAATACAGACTTGTAGAAACAGTTGCATATTTAAACTTCACACTGTCCTGAAGAATGAGCTTCTGTCAATCAGGCTTATCCTTTAAAGTTATTTAAGGGTATTCAACCTAGTCAAATTGTCTTTGAAAGCTCAAATGTACAAGTGTATAAACGGGAATCATTTTCCAAAGAAATATACTTGTTTAATGAAGAACGATATAAACTGTGTTTGAGACTCCCTTCAACTTCAAACCTAGTATTGTAGGCGAGTTGTCTGATTATTGTTTTATATTACTGAGATATGATGTCTTTTGCTTTTGTTTTGTTGACTGCATTGTTGGTGAGTATATGGCTGGCTAAGTGGTTTGTTAAATACAAAGTACATTTTTTGATAGTTCAGGAGTTTCTTCATTAAGGGAAGGTATACGCAAATTACAGATACCCTCAGAACGTGTGAGAAGAACATTATTGTATACATGCTTAATTCTAGAAATTACACATGTTGGGGCCTTGGGAATGGGCATGTGTGGAGCCATGGTTAAATTTGCGTATACTTCAGCCCTGTGAAATCCACGTAGCAACAAATTATGATGTGCTAGGTTGGCATAATGGAATCTGGCCACCATGCGTTTTAAGCAGACCATGATGTGCTCACCCTGCCCAATGGAAAGCGCACCTTGTAGTGGCTTCATCACTTTCATTAGACAGCTTTAAAGTAAACTGTGGTTCAATGTTTTTGATCTAAATCATTGAAAAGGGTTCATCATTGTTCTCATTTACATCACTGCAAGATGTATTTTGTTTGTTCAAAGTAACTGAGTTTACAGTGTTTGGATGTTACTGCAAATGCCCAAACTCAATTACATTATTGAAACTACAATAAAGCTCAAATGATCAACGGTTTATGTCACAAGTGGAACAGGTATTAAAAAATGATGAACTCTGTTTTTCCAAGTAGACATTTCGGGAAAAATAGAAAGCTCAAACGATTGGTGAATTTGAGCAAGCTGAAAGTAAAAAAACAAAACACAAAAACACAGTGCCATAGATCTAATTGTGTTCGTCTTCATCCTTTTGTTTTCTGGTGTGGTTGTCCCTACTTTTATCTCTCTCCCTCTCCTTTCGTGGTCTGTCCCTGTCCCTTCGTTCTCTATCTCTGCTTCTTTCATCTTTTGAGTCCTCTTTGTCTTTCACACTTTGCCATCCGCCCCGGGATCGCTCCTCCTGCCACCTGCTGTCTCTGTTCCATTCGTGGTCTCTGCCCCTTTCCCTCCATTCTCGCACTCTCTCACGAGGAGGTCCATATCTTTCTGAATATCTCTCCAAATAGGAATTGTTCTGTAAATTGATAGGCTTACGAAAGGGTCTGTCCCGGCCTCCGAATCTTAACTGGCCAGATTCCTTTTTACCTCCAAAGCCTCCTCCAAAGCGCCGCGGGATCCAACCCTTTAAGGTTCTTTCCAACTCATAGTCTACCATAATCTCATTTTGATCTATGACAAGTTTATTTGCATCTCTGTGTGCTTTTAATATGGACCGCTGTTCCTTGTACTCTACAAATGCATAACCCTTTGAGAATCCAGTTACTAGGTCTCTAACAAGCCGAATTCTTCTTATGTCTCCATATCTGGAAAATACCTCCTTTAATTTCTCCTCCTTTGTCTGTAAATTTAGTCTAGCAACAAAAAGTGTAAGATGAGGGTCTCCACAGACACCTTTATTTGGCACATATCGTGACAAGATGGCCCTTGAAACAGCACGGTCATGTGGTTCCTCATCTGTTCCATCAATGCTTCCTGCTTTTAGAGGATGGTACTCCACTGCAATGGGTGACCAATCATTCATTTTCTAAAAACAAAAATCAAATAATTACTTTTTCAGGAATTACATTTTTCATAATTCAGGAAAAAGGACACATCAATAACATTCTACAAAACACCATCATCTCGATGTATTGGGGTATATTGAGTGTTATAAAGTGGCATATTAGATATAAGTTAAGATAGTATTTGTATACTTAGCTGCTTGTAGAGAAATACCATTGAACCTTTTGGCCAAGTGACAACTCTAACCTGCCACATAAGAGCCTGCCGTTCACAAAGTCTGAGCCTTCGTGACTTTTTAAAAAGTCACTTTAACGTAAACATACCAAGTATTCTGTTTGCATCCTCTTTGAGGAGCCGGTGTACGAATGTTGTATAACTGTGTATTTACGGCATGTTGAATTAGTGAGATTTGTACAGATTCCACAGGTACAAATATTCAGTTGGTGCATATGCAAAGGAGGCAAGTTTTGGTTTCAGTTATGTCTGCAAGAATGAGGATTTGAAATTTGTGCGCATGTGTATTCAATCCAAGTGAAACAGTGGGGGCAGGAATTGGCTCGTGAGTGGTGCATATGTTCAGGTTTATGAAAGCAGAAAGAATGCATATTAAGTAGTAAGTGGGATATCTAGAGTGTGTATTCAGTTCACATCCATTTAGTTGAGCAAGTATTACCTGTAGTGTATCTGTGCTGTTTGGAACAGTGGCGTGTGTCCTGGATTCAATGACGGGAGTACATGCGCAAGTGTTTGTGTTTTGGACAGATGTGTTTTGGGTCTGTGTGGAACAGTGAGGTATTATATGCTGGGTCGGTGAAGTGTGCTGGCATATTGGAATAGGGCTTAATCTGCGAGAGCGGCACATGCCTGTGTGTCTCGGAGTTGGATGGATGTGGAACAGTGGTATAAATTTGTTTTGCTGAATGGTTTGCATGCACAAATTGCGGAATGATTAACTCCTAGGCACGGAGCCCATGAGAAATAGTAAGGACTGTGTGGGATAGACTAATGTGCATTTACTCCACATGAAGTGGCACTCTGTGTTGGATTCGGTGACTTTGATTCTGCACAAATGAGATTAAAATTCTTCTTTTGGGTATCTGTGACATGGTATAGAGTCATCTTTATTGTGTGATTACTTAAAATCATTCCAAACACGTTTGAAGAAAAAAAATGCACTAAAAACCACACACAAACTTTTGAGGATAAAAAAAATACACCCATAAAAAAATATCCCCATGTAACACTGGACCAAACTAGCAGCGTATAGGATCAAAACAGGTCCTGTTATACAAGTAAATAAAAATAAAACCTCACCAGGAATTTAAAAAAACAAAAAGTAAAACTGACCATTAATGGTAAAGTCAGGCAGTCCTGAGGGGAGTGTAAGGCATGCAGAATACAGGAACCCAATTCTAAGCTGTTCTTTAAAGTGGCAAAGTGCTTGCTAAAGTGGGACATGCTCAAGCGGGCCCACCACTATGTGCATGGTAGTAAGTTGAAAAGTGCCTTTATGCACAAAACTGCTCACTAGGTGCAACGTGCCCAGCCAAGGTGCTTTTTTAAGAGCGTCTGTGCATTAACGAGGCGCAGGTACTGTAAGCTGTACACTAACATAGCCAAATACTAACAAACTGTTCGGTAAAGTGCCACATGCTGGTGCAGGGCGCATTGTAAATGCAATAAAGTGCACTGTGCCCTGACGTAAAAACTCTTCCACGTGCTAAAACCAGTTTATCGAGCCCTATTAATCATGCACCTACTTGGTTCGACAAACTGTTCATTAAAGTGCTACATGCTGATTAGAAAACGCTTTGTAAGCATGCATTGCAATAAGGTGCATGATACCCTGATAAGGAACTCTTTACGCATGCTAAGACCAGAAGGTCAGACGCTTTGTAGGCATGCATAGCAATAAAGTGCACAGTGCCCTGATGTGACAGTTCTTCCCACGTGCTACAACAGAGTATCAGAGCATATCAAATCTAACTTGGGCATTCCTACGATGATGCTTAAAGTTTTTCATTTTCTGTCCCCCTCTGTGGGCAGACGCCGCACAGGTGCCTTTCAGCCTCAGCAAAGAGCTTCCCAGTCCGTGCTAGGTCCATTGGGACAACTGTTGTGTAGATGTTTGCCAGCGCCTCTCTGCACGTTCTTATCCCATTCTGCAAGAAAATAGTTCTCAGGTAGAGTCGCCTCGATGGAGCAATGCAGGGTAGCAGCAGATAATGTGGGCTGCCGATTCGGACTGAGATTGGCACAGCATGCATTGCCCATGGCCAGCAGGGATGTTCTTCCAGTGGGACCTATGTTCCTGTATCAGCAGGGTTAGGAGCCTAGTCAGCAGTATGTTTTTAGGGCTTGTCTGCCCAAAGCCGTTTAGCAATATGGTTGGCAAGAGGTGGCTTCATGCGATATGGCGAGACCCACTGCACCCGGGATGTTTCTGATTTGTTTTATGTCCTGCTCCCTTGATGCGCACTTGCCTTGCACGTTTACAATCCTTTTTAGGAAACCTGTTATTATGAGAGGGTACCTTATGCCCTCTGAGGACAGGTTCGATAGGACTCTGGCACTGTCCAAATACTTTGACCAACTGCTCTTTTTGTCCTGTTAAATCATGTTCAGTGCACTTCTCATTGAATCTCGATCCGCTCTGGACACACGATGATAATACATGATTAGAACTTTTTTACATTCAATATCCATATTCACAAAATCGTACTCTAGGCGGATCAATGTGCGCTGGGTAGTTTTTGGGATATTGAATATTTTCCTATATGCTGCTGTGTGACAGCTCTCTAATGGCTTTGTGAGCATACCTTGGAAGGCCAAGTGTCCAAACATTATTGTTGGTAATGATTTCGCCTGCAGTACTCTTCGGATTCCCTCTACCAACTTATGGGGTAGTTTGCTTAATACATACGTTGTCTTTGCTGCTTTGTCTGCCAGAGCCTTGGCCTGCAAGGTGGGTTTGCCTGTATCTGACAGCCAAACACCTAGGTAGTTATATTTGCTGGTAGTATTTATTCTTAGCGGGCCCAGGTGCCATTCCAGCTGATGTTTCCTGATTCTTTGACCAAATACGAGGACCTTGGTTTCAATGGCATTTGCATGTTATGCGTTCTTTGCATTATACAGATGAAGTATATCCAGGGCCCTTTTCATCCCAATTAGAGTTTGGTCCAGTAGAACCAGGTTGTCTGTGTACTACATAATGGGAAGTTTGGTGCGGTATCTGTCACATGTGCAGAACACTTGTCCTTGGTACATACAAAACTGCACATACCATGTCCAATTTATAATGTTTGAATATTGCTTTGTGCATTCAGCACACACCTGAATTAGAGACGAACCGTACGTGTACTTCAAGTGTTTTCATTACAATGCTTTGATCAATTTCTCCATTTTTGAACCGTGCACCACATGTGCATTAAACACGTCCAATTTAGTTACAGTGGATTTAGTCAGTTTTCAGCATCTTGTGCTGGAACGTGCTCTATGGAGAAGATGTTGTTAAATGTTCATGGGGCAGAGTCAGGCACTGACTTAGAAGCCAATCTCGCGAATGAATTCAATCTGTCAACCTCCTGATGCTGAAGCAGCCAGGACATTATTGGCCAAAATTAAATTACATTCTTGGCAGGACTATGCTTCACATCTATCAGTACAGTTGATTTATTTTTGTCGTGGACTGTTGTACAAGCCTGACACTGTTCTGTAGTTACAATATTTGGTGATAAAGGACTTTGTTTGACCAGCACAGCCCAAAAAAACACAATAAGCATCCATGAACTTCCATAAAATTATCCTCTTTGGAAACCTCCATCACTCCCCAAAAATATTTTTTTCTTCATTAACCTTAATGGGATCTACCTTTTAAACATCGAGTCTCACACTCATTCAAGAGCCAACAGGTTGACAAGTATGCACAGTGTTCCAGTACTCCAGTGAGCAGGGCATCCATAAGGGGGCGATTATCAGACTAATTCAGAGTAGAACGTGGACTAATCAGATTGCGTGTGAGAGAGAGGAGTGGTCTACTTATCTCTGAATTGGGGTTCTGTTTAGTTGTATATGGCGATCAACAGGATTTGTGTGTGTGATCTGAGTAAGTTCTGACTTGTGTTTTCCAGTCTGTGTGGGGGAAGGTTTTATAAGTTTATGTATATAACCTTTGGTTTCAGTATCAGTACAGAAATGTAAGGAGGACTTTATACAGAGCGCATTACAATATTCTTGTTTCACCAGAACCCCACCTATCAACAATGCAGCAAGTGCAGTGACACCTGGGCTAATTGTCTCAGGGGCACACCGATCCTCAAATATAGCTGTTTGCTTTATTATTTCCTCTCCTTGTGTTAGAACCAAAGACAACTATGCTAAGCCATTTTCAAGGAAAGGAATGTGAGGTATCACAATTGTTTTATTTTCAAGAACAAAGTCAGGGTATGGTGACTGGTGTCCCCAATTTTTCGCCAGTTCTGGCAAATTTCTGTAAATTTAGCACTTGCTTGTTTTAAGAGAACTAAACACAGAAGCAGCTGAGGAGGATTTCATATGTTGAATGTAGAATTAGTTATTAGCCCTTGTAGAACGCAATTTAGTAAACACAGATGATACGGCATTTGTAATTTGAACTGTTACATGCCCCCTTTCTTCCTATGTTGATAAGCACTTTCAATTGTCATTGTGTGCTCCCTATTGATGCAAAATTGTAGTCCTACTTCCACGTTTGTGGAATGCCCCAGTTTTTATTTTTCAAAACTTGGTTGCCCTAGGTCAGGGGTCCATGGATGAAAGAACCTTCCATTGAACAAGATTTTGTATACACCTTTGACCATAGCTAGCCCACTGCCCCACCCTAAATTGTAGGGTATCACCGTCCCTTGGGCTCATCTTCACGATCCAAATGAGCCATGTTTCACGTTGGATTTAAATGGATCACCTGCTCTGTAAACCTTCCTCACCCTCCAAAATACTTTCCTGTGAAGGGGGAGGTCCTCTCCCGAACAGAATAGTAAAACACAAACAAAATAACCAGTATTTTTTTTTCAACAAAATAAAAAGGGTGGCAATACTGCGCTCAAGTGACATTCACGTCTAACTCCTATTAATTTAATCTACCACAAAGAAGCTGGAGTAAATGCATGAAATGGTTTCCTTCACAGCGCAGCCTAATCTCAAAAAGCAAAAACAACTAAATAACCGCGGTCCCAGAGTTGCATGTTACCCGCCACAAAGCACCCCGTCGCCTTGTCGGGGGCAATAAGTGGTATAGCAACGCAATAACCATCCAATACTAACGCAAAAAACATATATAAAGTACCTCATCACAGTGATCACACTCCCTTACGGCAGGTAGGGACTTCACTGTCGCAAACCTCGTAATCTCGTAACAAGGACGTTAGAGACGAGGGCCAATCATAGTTTCGCGTTGCTTGCCGCAAGAGCAAGAGTTGCAATTCAAGCCTCGATTTCACCCCCCCCCCCCCCTTCTAGACATACGGACAAAACAGTACGAACAGTAGCGAAAGATGGCCCGGGAGGCTTCCACTTGACGTCCATCTTGAAAGAGTCTTTACTCCCATTCATAATATCTCGATTTCAGCTGAATACGGCAAAACAAAGTTCTTATCAGAGGACGGGCAATCATAATTACTTGTTTAGCAGAAGTAGTATTTTAATACCTGTTAAGTTTTGCTAAGGCCGGCAAAGGTTTGGAAATATTACGAAAAAACAAACGGTAGTCAAAGTTAGAGAATAATAAAGATACGCAAACGAAATTTTGTTTAAAAAAATGTTGTGAATAACTCTTTGAACGATAAATATAGCAGTGGCCTGCGACTTACAGATAAAGAACAGTGCACGTCCATTACGTTTAACAAGTCGTCAAACCAAAACCAAGATGGCACGCGTGGGTAGAGGGCATGTGGTAGCTATGGCAACGGGTCCGAGACGCGGCTGTGTGGACTCGCCGTGTCACGTCACAGGAGGAAATGAAGCGAAGTACCAGAAGTTGCACTTTAAACAGAAAACATAGACATCTAGGAAGTGTGGAGCTTGGATGCAGACGGCGCACCCATCGTTTGGAAACGCTGCATTTATAGGTTTCGGCTGAAGGTACTCGGAGGAGTGGGAGGCATGTGGGATCGCCAATGTACCTCCCTGTGCTAGGCTCTGGACTTACAAAGTTGTTCTGTTAGGAGCTCGTTCGCGCTTGTGGGTGAAGCACTGCAGCTAGGTCTGGTTTCAGCTCTTTCACTCTTGTATGTAAAGCACTGCCGCAGTTTATGATTTCAGAATACCTGGTGGGGGGGTCAACCTGTGCACGCTCTCCCATTGTGAAGCAGTCTGTCTATATATGTATTCACAATTCGGAGCAGTTTGTGCATAATGCTATCTGTACACAATCCTGTGTGAAACACTGCACATACCTGGGTTCAGTGTGCTTTGTGCAGAGGTGACCTGTGCACGCATTCTTAAGAGCCACTGGTTCTTTATTCAAAGTGGTTCCTGCTTGAGTGCAGTCTTCACATAGGTTGAAGGAGTTGGTCTCTCTTTGTCGAAGGGGAGCAGTGCTTCCAACTTGTCCAGGGATCAGATAGAAATTTGTAAGGCCATGGAGGAGCACACACCTGAGCAAGCCTTTGAGAAGGATGCTTTCCAGTTGACTGTGGAGGACGTCTATGATATTTCTTACGTGATAGGGCGGGACTTTTTGAAAATAGGCACAGAGTCTAAAGATATTAACAGCAAAGTTCCTGAGCTTCAGTTTAAAATCGTCAGAGTGCTTGAGATGCTGGAATCGTTGGTCAACCAGAGCAGCCTAACATTGGAGGAGCTGGAGATGGAAAGAGACAACTTGAAGATGCAACTGGAGAAACTTCACAGAGAAGGGCCACCAGGACAGGTAACTCTAAACCATTACATATATTATCAATAGAGGCACAGCTATGCAGCATTCAAATCTTACCATAAAGTTGACAGTGCCTTTATCTTCCAGCTGGTGATCTCTGCTAGTCTACATAGAACAGTAGCGAACAGAACAATCTTTATATCTTTTAAAACAATGAGGTGTTGTCATTTATTTGCGCTTAATGTGGTAAATATATATATCCTCTTGTTTAAACAGACTATATATATATATTCTGTTTAAACAAGAGGATTTATTCTGGGATATCAGGTAGGTGGTGGAGTCAGTTGCTGTGCCAAATTGGCTGTTTAAAGAGCAGATGTACTGTACTGCACAGTATATCATTTGGAAGAATGAGATACGGATTAGGCCGCAGGCTTTACAATTAGTGCAACAAAGTTCTTCCAAAGAGCACAAAAGTGGCAGCTCCAGATTGTCATATCAATCTGGCCTGCAAGTCCAAAGGTAGTTTTATATTGTATCCCCTACTGTGGTGAGCGTATGACATACGGTTTAAAAGCCATGCTTTCCTCCACTTTAGGGTTTTCATTGAAGGTTAATTCTAAATTCTAAATCCGTATTTGTAAAGCGCGAACTACTCACCCTTACGGGTCTCAAGGCGCTGGGGGCCGTTGTGGAAATTAAGTGAGCTATTGCCCAGAGTCACATGGTGCTGAGCTGAGCTGCCGCCGGAGCCGGGGATCGAACCGTGAGCCCTGTGCTCTGAAGTCAGCTGCCCTGGCCGCTGCACCACACCTCTCCCAATTGTAGCCACCTTCCGGCCTGGAGCTCCAAACAATTGATATGAAGCTGAAATTCTTCCTGAGACCATCTACCCTAGGTTGTCACTTCTCCACATCTTGCTCCCCAACTGTCTTGACTGGCATCTGACTCCATTAACATGTCTGGTACGAGGGCGTGGCTTGGCGCCGATGGAGTGAGCAGCTCAAATCGGGAGCTCCCCGTCGGCCAGCCGCCTTCAAAGGCCATCCTGAACCCCTTTTTAGGGCACGGTGCCCCACAGCGATCCCCCGCAACCGAGGACACAGCTGGAATGTTCTGGTGGCGACATAAGCCTTCCGCGCAGCCGAAAAACGCCAGGAATTGTCTGCGACCAGCGCGGCCGATCGCCGATCCAAGATGGCGGCGCCCAGCGGGACCTGAGAAAGACGGGACGAACGCCGACCGTCTGCAACGAGGAGCACAATTCCTGCAGCGGGGTACCCCCCCTTCTTCCCTCTGCGGGGAGCGGCGCAGCGAGCCGGCCAGACCCCTATTGCTAACATATCTGGGGAGCCGAGTCCACCGACCGCATTGAAGTCCAGCAGTAAGATGGCGGCGTGAACCTTGAGCGGCGATAGACGCGCCCTGCACTGCCTGACTGGCGCGACCTCACCGGAGGCCTGGGGTGCTCCCTCCTTCCCACCTCCGACACCAGATAGCCTCCAGCAACGGGGCGATCTATATTATTACAGCCCTCCCTTCCTCCCCCTGCAGGGAGCGGCACAACGAGCCAGGGGCGCCCGGACAGACCCCTATAGTTAGCGCACCTGAGCCTGCCGACTGCATTGAAACCCAGCGGCAGGATGGCGGCATGCTTATTATGCGTAGATGGTCGAGCCCTGAGCTGCCCAGTTGCCCTGCTGGTGTGAGCTCACCGGAGGCCTGAGGTGCTCTCTCCTTCTCGCCCCTGATGCAGGACAGGGCGCCAGGCTTGGAGGCTCCCTGTGCAGGAATACGGCCCTGGGAAGTGCGTGGCTGGCGGGAGAGCGGCAACGCTTACTGGGGCCCCTTTGGAGTTGACGCCTGGAGGACGGAGGCAGCGTGTGGAGCGCCTGGAGCGGCGGGCCCAAGCGGGAGCAGAGCAAAGAGAGACACCGGGAGCTACAGACCACATTGCCTCCCCCCCGTAAGACCACGGGGCCGGGGAAGGCGTAGGCCTGCGAAGAGGACATTGCCTCCTGCGCAGCATCACAGGGCCCGGCCTCTGCCTGAGACGACGGTCGCTGCGAACAAGGGACAGGAGGAGCCTGGAGCGGTGATCGGCGACTGGGCCTGTGACTTTGGGTGCGTCTCACAGCGTCTGGCACCATAATTGATTAGGAGAGACGAAGACACCCGAGCAAGCGCTTGCTGGAAGGGGTAGGCACATAACGGACGGAGGCGATTTGTGGCGTCCCATGAGCGCGAGCATTACTAGGAGCACCATAGGACGCGACGACACCATGGGGAAACCCCTAAAAAAAAAGAACAGAGAAGACCCCACCATGAATGCACCTGCGGAGGAGAGCGGGCAGACCTCGCAGCCGGGAGTGCAACCTGTAGCCCTCACACTACAAGATATCCTACAGGCTATCACCACCTCTAGTGAGCGCCTGGAAAGTAAAATTGACTCGTTAAGCTTAGATATGGGGCTGCTCCGTGAAGACCATAGAAAACTAGCGGACAGGGTCAAGTCGACTGAAGGAGAGCTCGCGGAGGCTATGCCGGCGATCGCCGCCATGCAACAACGAATGTCTCAACTGGAAACGAAAGTGCGCACGCTGGAGGACAGGGCTGAGGATGCCGAAAACAGATCACGCAGAAGTAACCTTCGGATCGTGGGCCTACCGGAGAAAATCGAAGTGGCTCAAGGAAGAGATAGCGCCCGAGGGATTGTCGAACTTCTTCGCTCTGTACAAATACATGACCTGGAATATCAGGGGCATGCACACTATGTCTAAACCCCAGAAAGTCTTCTCATATCTCAAACGACGAGGAGCCCAGATAGCCCTTCTACAAGCCCAGATAGCCCTTCTACAAGAAACGCACCTAACACAAAAGGAAGGGCAGGCATTACACAAGAGGTGGAGGGGGCAGCTCTTCTACACTACTTACTCGGCCTATGCGCGAGGGGCGTTAGTGTGGGTACAGGCGGGAGTCCCGTTCCAGTTGCTCCATTCAGTAATCGATCCGGAGGGCCGTTATGTGGCCATCAAGGGAAGGCTGGAGGGCCGAGACATACCCATGATTAGTGTGTACGCCCCTAACGTAGATCAGCCTGCATTCTTTGCGACATTAAGCCACAAATTAGCTCAATATCTTGCAGGTACTGTGATAGTGGGGGGCGACTTCAACAGTGTAGACGACGTACTTCTGGACCGATCCCACCCCCCGTTGCCAACCTCCCAGGCGGCGCGTGCTTCCCACGCGTTCAACACCTGGAGACAGAGCTGGGGACTGTTGGACGCGTGGCGAACCCTGAACCCGCAAACCAAAGACTACTCCTATTTCTCGGCGGTTCACGAAGTGCACGCGCGACTAGATGCCTTATTGTGCTCAGTGGATGCTCAACAACAGGTCACGTCAGCAGAATATCTGGCCCGCACCATTTCGGACCATAATCCGTTGCTTATGTCCCTGAAGTGGGCACACCCGCCAGCGGCGATCCCCATGTGGCGACTTCGACCAGACACACTGGAGGATCAGGTCTTTAGGGAGGAGATCAGGGATGAGATAGCGGATTATTTCCGACTCAACACTGGGACAACGGCATCCCTAACCACAGAATGGGACGCTTTTAAGGTGGTCTTGAGGGGCCAGTGCATTACGCGTGCCAAAGGAGTCAGGAAGGTCATTATGAGGGAAGTAGAGGGGGCAGAGTCAGCTCTCCGGGAAGTGGAACGCAGGAGACTGGGTCATCCGGAGCTCCAAAGAGCGCTCCTGGACGCCAAAGAGGAGGCAGCGAGGCAAACTGAGAGGCTCAGGAGCTTTGACTACAAAAAATACCCGGAGCGCACCCATGCTGAAAGGGACAAGTCTGGATCGCTCCTGGCGTGGCTGACGAATCCGGTGAGCCGGGGCTCTCCCCTAGTAGAAATAGAGGACGAATGGGGAATCAGACACTTTACTCAGGGTAAGAATAACAAGGTTTTTGCACGCTACTACACCTCACTTTATACCAAAACGTATACATGTGAGTTGGCAGACATGGGGGACTACCTGGGTGATCTACCACTGACACGCCTGACCCATGAAATTGCGGAGCTACTAGGGGCGGATATCACACAGCAGGAGATTCGGGTGGCCATCAAGGGAATGGCGCGTAATAAAACGCCGGGCACAGATGGCCTGCCCGCCGAATTTTTCGCAACGTATGTGGAAGAGTTGATCCCTCACCTGGCCGCAATGTACCAGAGGGCCCGCAAACTGGGGCAGTTACCTGACAGCACCAGGGAGGCCCTTATTGTCCCCATACCTAAACCAGGGAAGGAACCCCATGACTACACGGCCTACAGGCCATTGTCCATGTTGAATATGGACTATAAAATTTTGAGTAGGATCCTCACGACCCGCTTATTGCCACATATGCCTCATTTTGTTCACCCTGATTTATCCCAGGGCGGAACACTGCCACAAACATCAGACTCCTTCTAGCGGTAATGGACTCTGACGGGTACAATAAGCAGGAGGCAGCAGTGCTCGCAGTGGACATAGAGAAGGCATTTGACAGCATGGAGTGGCAATATTTGTATGTAGTCCTGGTCGGGATGGGCCTGGGGGAGGGATTCCTGAAATGGGTGCAGCTCCTGTACACAGCCCCTTCAGCCCGGGTGCGCACTGGGAGAGTCATCTCACCTAAGCAGAGGGTGGAGAGCGGAACGAGGCAGGGATGCCCCCTTCCCCCCCTCTTGTTTGCTCTGGCCATGGAGCCGCTGGCGTGTAGAGCCAGAAGCGGCCAGGACTATAGGGGGACCAGAGACGTCAGCGGGCCGACATCTGATAGCCTTATATGCAGATGATCTTCTGATCTTCTTGCACGATACTGCGGGCGAACTTCACGGGGCATGCACTATGCTGGCCCGATTTGGCACTGTATCTGGACTCCAGGTTAACTGGCAAAAATCCAGTTTGTTTCCGCTAACCCCGGACACCCCTCCACCGCTTACTTTGGAGCGCCTGCGGTGGGAACCTAGATGCTTATACCTGGGTGTAAAAATTTATCATGATGCATCGGACCTCTTGGAGGGTAATGTAGGCAAGGCAGTGAAGGCGGCGAAAGCGGCAATGGATTTCTGGAGCACACTCCCGCTTTCCGTCGCTGGAAGGGTGGCGGTCCTAAAGATGATAACGTTACCACGCCTCCTCTACTATTTCGGGACACTGCCAGTGTGGATCCCACGGGCGATGTTTAAGGAACTGGACTCAATGATCACTTCCTTTATTTGGGGCACAGGCAGACGGAGAGTAGCAATGTCATCACTGCGACGCCCAACAGCAGAGGGGGGGCTAGTGGTGCCTGACCTTGAGAGCTATTATCTAGCCGCACAGCTATACTGGCTGATCCAATGGCTAGTGGCAGACCGCAATCCTGACAGGGAGTGCTGCCCGGACGCCCCAGATACTGCCAGCAAAAATCCTTTTACGAGTCCGCCGCACCGCGCCAACGGACGCAAATGCTACCAAGGTGATAACGCACTGTTGGTCCAGATACCTGAGGAAGGTGGGCGCTGTGGCCCCCTACTCTCCTGACATACCACTGACAATTTTGCGGTATCTCCCACAGGGAGAGCACTGGGCAGGGCTGGAAAACTGGGTAGAAGCGGGACTGAGAGACATGGGAGACCTATACAGAGACTCCGCACTCTTACCCTTCGAGGACCTGCAGGCTACATATGACATCCCTGGGGGTCACTTCTTGAAGCACAGGGCCTTGACTCGCAAGATTAGGGAACATTGGAAGAGCGGGGGCACGGAGCCGCGAGCACTGGCGGGGTGCAGATATGTGGCGCTCTCAGCGGGTAGACTTAAAACGGTGTCCTGCCTATGTAAGGCCATACAGACAGATGCGTGGCGGCCTTTAGAGCGCCTGAAGCTACAATGGGAAGAGGACCTTGGTAAGCAAATACCAGAGAAGGACTGGGAAAAAATTCTAGAACGCGTACCAAAGGCGTCCAGGAACGCATGTTTTAAATTAATTAACTATTATGTCTTACATAGAGCCTATCTAACGCCGGCCCGCATTAGGAGGTACTTCGGTGCGGAATCAGCGGCCTGCCCAAGATGTGGGGAGAGGGAGGCACACATACTCCACATGTTTTGGGACTGCCCCCTACTGCAGACTTTCTGGGGAGACATACGGCAGATAATAGGCGACTTGATTGATATAGAGCTACCACAGTCACCAGAGCACTTCCTCTTAGGATGGTTTCCACACACGGCCAAGAACAAGGTGACAGGGAAGTTTCAGGACCTTGCTTACGTCCTAGCCAAGAGGGAGATAGCCAGAAACTGGAAGGCCCCAGGAGGTCCACAGACCGCCACCTGGAGAAGAGAATTAGAAAGATGGTCGGGTGCAGAAAGCATGCTACTATTTAGGGAAGCCAGTCGGGGGATTGGCAAGATGGACAGGGCCAAAGCCTGGGAAACCTTAGTGGATGAACTGATAGCCTCTGGACAGGAAGATACGGTAGCGGTGGGCTCCCCTAGAGCAGCCGACGCGGCCCTAGGCAATGGCCAAGGAGGACACCAAATTCATCTCTTCAATAGCTTCACTGATCGCTCGGGTCTCTCCCCCACGATGAATGAGGCGGAAATAGTGCTTATCCCCAAGCCCGGAAAGGATCTGACTCTACCCGCTTCCTTTCGCCCGATTGCCTTGTTAAACACTGACGCCAAGATATTCACGAAAATCCTGGCGAATCGTTTGGAGCCTCATCTTCCGGGCCTCGTTGATCCAGACCAAGTGGGGTTCATTCGTCACCGTCAAGGTGCGGACAATATTCGCCGGATAGCCCATCTCGTGGAGAAAGCGCGATTCAGAAATCTGCCTGCCTGGTATCCCTAGACGCAGAAAAAGCATTTGACCGCGTGGACTGGGGCTTTCTTAGGGCAGTCCTCCACAAAATTGGCTTGGGACCCAGGATATTCTCTAAACTCATGGCCCCATACGCGAAGCCCTCCACTCGCATTCATTTTAATGGACATCTTACTGCTCCCATCCCTATCCATCGCGGTCCTAGACAGGGGTGCCCGCTCTCTCCCTTACTATTCACTCTCGTGGTGGAACCTCTGGCCATTGCTATACGCCGCGATCAGGATATACGGGGTATTACTATGGGCGGTTACGAGCATAAGGCCTCTCTCTTCGCTGATGACCTCCTCTTGTCCCTGTCCTCCCCACAGTCCTCCCTCCCGGCGGTGGCGACACTCTTGGGGTCCTTTGAGGCCGCCTCTGGCTACCGGATCAATCTTGCAAAATCCCACGCCCTTAATCTTACGCTTTCGGACCTGGAGGTCCAGGGACTGCGAAATTCGATTCCGGTGCAGTGGACCGCCGAGTCAATTCACTACCTGGGCTTGGATCTGACTCCTGCCCTTTCGTCTTGGACTTCGTCCAATTGGCCCAGATATAAGAAGTCCATACGAGAGGAAATGCGTAGATGGGAAGGCCTCCCCCTGGCATGGTTAGGGTGCATCAATGCCATTAAAATGTCTCTTCTTCCTAAAATTCTTTATCTCTTTCAAACCCTTCCCACTCCCATACCACAAGCGGACATTCTGGCTCTGCAGCGAGACTTTACCAAATTTATATGGGGGAAGTCCCGCCCTCGCTTTTCTAACAAGATTCTTATGCTTCCCCGATCTTGGGGGGGGAGAGGAGGGGGTTGGCCTGCCCCAACCTGTTGGAGTATTATTGGGCCTGCCACCTTCGGTTTATATCAGAATGGATAGTCCCCGAAAGCGAGAACCATTGGTTCCATTTGGATCGGGCGGTATCCTGTAGGCCCTTGTGGGATCTAGCCTGGCTTCCGCCTGGAGCCCGTCCCCGCAGTACTTACATAGCTACTCCTACGAGAACGGTCTTGGAGATCTGGGATAGACTGGCAGTTCCCCGGGGTTTAACGACGTTTCCTTCTCCCAACACCCCTCTAACGTGCAACCCCTCGTTTCCCCCTGCCTTACAACCTCAGGCTTTTGAGGCATGGACAGTAGAGGGACGGCGAGTTATCCAGGATTTCTTTCAGGGTACCGCCTTCGTACGTTTGAACAATGCAAACAAATCTTCCACCTTTCGGAAGGCGCGCGTATGCAATACTATCAGCTGCGGCATTGGCTTAGTTCCCCGACATATGCCCAAGAGGCGACTCGTCAGCTCACCCCCTTTGAATCTCTGGTTCGTAGGTTTGAGGGGTCAAGGGGTCTGATCTCTAAGACTTACTCTGTTCTACAGCACTCTCAACAACCCACGCCTCATTGCTATCAGACGCGGTGGGCCTCAGACCTAGACAACGGAATCCCCTCCGAGGGGTGGGCCCGCCTGTGGCGGGACATCCCCCGGGTCTACCGCAGCACACCGCAGCGCGAGTCAGCATACAAGCTGATGACACGATGGTACTATACCCCTACTCGCCTCCATCGGATGTTTCCGATCTCCCCTCCGCTCTGCTGGAGGTGTCCGAGCGATAGAGGAGACTTTTTGCACATTTGGTGGTCTTGCCCTGGTCTTACGCTATTTTGGAAGGAGGTTCTCAGCCACATTAAAGATGTGGTGGGTTTCCCGGTTCCTTCCACCCCGTCCATGACAATCTTGGGCATTAAACCCGGCACGGTGAAAGCCATGACTAACGCGGATTAGCATCTGATCCTTCATCTACTAGGAGCTGCGAGACAGTCTATTGCCTTATGCTGGAAAAACCCTCCCCCCCCCCCCCCTATTGCCACTTGGTTCCTTCGGTTGTGGGATGTCCTGGCTTTAGAATTACTTACAGCCCGCCTTAACCACACGGACACGCGATTCACGCGCATTTGGCAGCCACTTATACGCCACCTCACCAGGACTGAGCACTCCCGTCTGGTGCCCCCCAGATTGCGCGCCCTGCAGCTGTTTGACGACCCTCTGGAGCCCTTCTCTCGGGGCCGGAAACCAGAATCCCCTGAATGACCCACTTGAAATAGCAGGCAGGTTCCCCCCCCCCTTTTTTCTCCCCCCCGGCCCCCACGGCGCGCCCGGCTCCTACACCCCCCCATTGGGAGGAAAGTCCCCATACTTGGCTGCTCTTCTTTCTTTTTCTGTCTTCGTCTCTTCAGCCTTCTCTTTTCTTCTTCTCTTTGCTGTGTGTTTTTGTACAGGTTAAATATGGAAACGGCTGTCTCACATTCTCACGGTGCACGAAGTATCCTCTCTATGGCGTGCAGAGTTTATTGTTGTTAGGGCTAAGCCTAATACGACCCCATTGTACACCCAGATGTGGTGTTGTGGCCTTCGTTTACAGGAGGATTGGACTCTGGACTCCCCTATGCACCCTAATTCCTTCCATATACTTTTCTTTGGAACTGGGCCGCCCGCCTCGCCGTTTAAGATCTGAGACGGCACCACGCTTGGGGGTTGATTTTGTAATGATGTTCCCATGTACAGCTTCGCCATTGAAGTCACCTCACCGCTATTTTTACTGAGATGTGTACCTTCCATTTGTTTGGCCTCTGTTTTCTTCTTTGTTTTGCTTTCAATAAACAGACGTTAAATAAAACAGATAGTTGGAGGGTGACAACCAGATGGATACAAACCAAAGCGAGGGACCAAGGGCCTAATAAATACAGGATAAGTGTACACAGCGTGCATAAATAAGAATGAGAACAAGGAACAATTCCTAATAAATACTTGTGCAATAATTAAATGGTAAGAATCCAATAAATACAAGATAATTATAACCAGCGACAATAAATAAGAATGCGCAGGAGGAACTTGTCCCTAATAAATAACTGTGGAATAAATAAATGCTTATCAATAGTTTCAGCATAAAAACATAGTAACCGACACAGAATATACAGCATAACAAGGTTCAAGTAGGTTGCATGTCAAATTCATCATATCTTTTTGGCAACACAATCGTCCTACCCCTTCGGGTGAATCTAGGTGAGGCATGGTGTGAGTGTACATCTCCCTTCGAGGATTCCACTTCAGGTTGGGTAACCGCCTCCTCATTAGTGTCTAGGTCAGAAGAGCTCATTGTGTCTAGATTGTCCATTACACTCGATTCTGAATTAGTTGTGCGGGGTGTGTGATCAGAATTGTCTGTTTCCTCTGACTCATGGGAACTGCCCCGTGCTTCGTTAGATGCTACTTCCCTGTTGTCTGCAGGGGACCCTAGGCCTTCTACCTCGGACCACCACCGCCCATCACTTCTCTCTGTATTTCCAACGTCCTTCCTCCACCATAAAACTTTATTGCATTTTGTCATTCTCGCCAGAGACCATATTTTCCCATTACTTAGCATAGCTGAGCGGGAATAAAGTTCCTTAATCTGTAAAGGTTCACTGAACCTACTACTGCCTTTCCTGTAAATAGTTCCTAATTTGACTCTGACCCAATCCCCCACATTTAGGGAAAAGTCTTTCACTCCATGTTTCTTGTCGTAGTACTCCTTATATATTTTCTGTGCTTTCTCAAGGATGCTCTTTACTATGGAAGGGGACCACCTGCTCTGTAGTTTGAGGTTCATCCATACATTATTGTCTCTTGTGTAGGGCTCCCTTCCGCGCACAGTCTTAAAAGGGCTGTATCCAGTCATGGTGGGTGTTATGCGGTATGCCCATATCGTTTTCTCCAACTCCGTTTCCCAATTCTTTCCAGCATTTATGGCTGCTTGGATCGAACCCATGATGACACGGTTGAACCATTCCGCTAATCCATTCCCTGCTGGGGTGTGTTTTTCCTTAATTCCGTTCCTCTTCAGGAAAGCAGCCCATTTATCCGATGTAAATTGTGGACCATTGTCGCACATTATGCTCCTAGGGATACCTTCACGCAAAAATGTGCTAGTTAAGAATGCTATAATTTCTGAAGTATCCGTTTTCTCGCAAACTTCCACTTCTGGCCATTTAGAGTATCTATCGATTAGTACAATGACATATTTCGCCACACCCCATGAGCCTAGTACGGGACCTAGGATGTCGATCGAAAGTTCCTCCCAGGGATTTTCTGGGTTGCTGTACTCCCCCACCCCCCACCCCCCCAATGGCGGCCTCAGCATGACTAAAGATTTGTCGGCGTTAGCACACTGCACCCATGCTCTTACATTTTTCTCAATCTCGTTGTCGATGCCAGGCCACCAGTAGGATGACTTCACTCTCCTCTTAGACTTGACGATGCCAAGGTGTCCTCCATGCAATATGTCGAGGATGCGTGTTCTCAAGGCTTCCGGAGGAATTACTTTGTCTTCCCTCATAAGAAAGATTGTATCATCACTAATAGATAGTTCCTCTCGTAGTTCCCAATATTTCATATGCTCCTCTTTCAAGCTCTTTTTTCCGGCCATCCCTGCGTCACAAATAGCTTGATTGACTTCAGTGTGTGGTCTTTGTCATAAGCTGATTTCCACTCCTGAGCGCTTATAACATCTTCTTTATCTTCCATAAATGCTACACTGTAATCTTCCCATTCATTGTGTTGGATTTCTGCTTCACCTACTGGAGAACGGCTTAAATAATCTGCAACTTTGTTCTTCTTTCCCGGCAGATACTCTACATCATAGACAAAATCCAGTAATCTCAGCGTCATTTTAGCAATGCGGGGGGTGGCTTTTATGTTTCCACTGGATGGGAGGACTTTCACTAAGGGCTTGTGGTCAGTCCTGATCCTAAATTTTGAGCCCCATAAGTACTGTCTGAACTTTTCCATGCCCCAGATGGACGCCAGCATCTCTTTCTCGATCACTGAAAACATTTCCTCACACGGGGTGAGGGAACGCGATGCAAAACCTATTGTTGTTTCTATCCCTTCCTCTGACAACTGAGATAGAACATCCCCTAGGCCCTTCTCACTGGCATCTGTAGTTAGAATGCTCGGAGCTGACATATCAAAACCCTATAGAGGTATCGCATCACAGATGTCATTCTTGATCCTCTCAAATTCTAGGTTATTCTCTGCATCCCATTTGAAAGCATTCTTTTCCTTTAGAATCTGACGCATACTGTGAGTCTTAGTGGCGAAGTTCTTCACGAACTTGCTGTAGAATTCCGCCAGCCCTAAAAATGATCTTACATCATCCTTCGATCTTGGTTCCGGGGCAGACTTGATGGCATCAACAATGTCTTTCTTGGGAGTTATTCCATGTTCGCTAATTTCATGACCTAAGTACGACACCGAACGGAGGCCAAATTTACATTTGCTTAGTTCTGCTGTAAGGCCATTCGTCAATAGAATCTTTAAGACTTCTCTAAGTTTGTGGTCATGTTCAGATTTGTCTTTTCCCATTATGAGTATATCGTCCTGGAAGTACAAGACACCTCTTATGTTCCTGAATAGTTTGTGCATCAACTTCTGGAACACTGCGGCTGCAGACGCTAGCCCGAAAAGTAGACGTCTAAATCTGTACCATCCGAAGGGCGTAATGAATGAGGTCAACTTCCTGCACAATGGGTGGAGGGATATCTGGTGGTATGCCGCCGTCAAATCTACAGTGGAGAACCACTTAACCCCTTTAGTTTGCGCTAACATCTCATTTATCTTGGGTAAGGGAAATTTGTCCACGATAATATTCTTATTCAGCTCCCTCAGGTCTATGCAGAAACGCACCTTGCCATTCTGTTTTCGTGCTACTACCAAGGGCGCCAACCATTCTGCACTTTCGATAGGTTCAATGATGCCATTTTTTTCCAGACGGTCTAACTCAATTTGTACAGCTTCTCTGGTGTTGAAGGGTATATTGCGTACCTTGTGGCTGACAGGTATTGCCCCATCTTTTAACATAATTTTGTGTGTAAACTTTGAAAGTTTCAAAATGGTTCCACCAAACACATCAGGAAACTCCCTTTTTAACTGTTCCTCTTCTAATGTTGGTGGGTTGCTGGTCATAAGTACTTGGTCTTCCCCGCTGGGGTTGAGTGTGATGCCCAAAGCCCCTTGGTCAACCCACCCCAGGACGGAGGGCCCCTTCTCTGCAACGTACAACTTCCCTGTGGTTTTCCTTTGAACTCAAATCTTAGTAGTCTAAACCACACCATGGGGATCTTCTCCCCTGTGAATGTGACTGGATGTACATCAGTAGGGTGCAGAAGTTTTCCTATGACTTTAGCAAAATCATTTTCCCATACATTCTTTCGAATTATTGTGTACGGCGAGCCGGAATCTGCTACCATAGATATGTGCACGCCCCCAATATTCACCACACAGGATGGTTTTTTTCGTACAGTGTTATCAATGCCTAGGACATGTTCATCTATGCATAATACACAATCTTCATTGACATCATCATCCTCTACTTCAGAGTCTGTCTCATATAATACGCACTTTACTGTGGCATTGCGTCTTTTCCTTCTGCACACTTTACCAAAGTGTCCTACGACGCAACAAAAAGAGCATTTTGTATGAAATGCTGGGCAGTTTCTGTCATTTGCCAAGTGCGTCTGGCTACCACATCTATAACAACAAGGTAGTTTATTGTTTATATTTCTGTTAGATCCAGCATACTTTTTCATGGGCTTTTTATTATCTTTTCTTCTCTGTGCTGGGAGTACTTCTGCCACTAGCACCCTTCCTGTCTAATACTTTGCACACAGTGGGGCTATTCTCATTATCCTTTTTAGCTGCAATAGCACACCTCTTTGACATTTCTGCTTTTTTTACAATTGCTATAATCTCATTTAGGGGTGCATCTCCACAAACCCATAACTTCTCTTGTACATTTGTATTGATTGTATGCATTATAATTTGATCACAAATAAACTCATCATGAAGATAGCCAAATTTACAATGTACTGCCAGTTTTTTTAGAGCAGCTACATAGTCTTCAACCATTTCAGAGTTACTTTGTTTTCTTTGAAAGAAGTTGTACCTGTCTATTGCAGCACAAACTACAGGTTGGTAATGACTGTCCAAATCTTCTATAGCATGTTGGAAGACATCATCTTCACCTGTACCCCTTGTTTTTTTTACCATTTCATCGTACACTCTCAACCCTTCTGGGCCTAGATTATGCAACAAAATTTTCTTTTTCCTTTTGCTAGTGAATTCTTCTGTACCCTCCTCCTCGAGGGCAGATAAGTAATTAAGAAAATAACATTTCCAGTCAGCCTATTTCATTGCAGGCTCCCCTGGCTTTCAGTGGCGGCTGGTGGAATTTGAAACTGGTGAGGCGTATGGAGAACGAATCAAAGCATGTGAGCGAGCGCAGCGAGCGAGCCCGATGGCAATTAGGGGAGTCCGGGGGGGTTCTCCCCCCGTGAAGAAATTTTAAAAAAATTGGCATCTTTTTGGTGCGATTTTCAGCACTATTTCTGTGATAAATGGACTAAAAATTCAGTTCTTCTAGTCATTCATAAAAGAAAACTCATACATTATTTCAGAGAATTTCTGGGTTGCCAAGCAAGTCTGACTTCTGAAGAGGGCTAGGGTACTAAACAAGACTGCTTTAGCTCTACCCTTTCCAATAGAAAACACTAGTTAGTGATGTGAACAAGTTCAATGGACAAACCTGGGGTCTAGGGAGAGTCCCTCTCCTGAGAAAGAAATTTAAAAAAGATTTTCAAATGGTGCTTTTTAAAGCAAATGAAGGCAGCGATAAAGCAAGGCTTATTAAGCAGTGGGAACGTATAGTCTTGAAATATTAAACACATTAAAAACCGCCCCGTATCTTCTTGCATTAATTTGTTCAACAGTTACTGTAATATGTAAATTGTTCTGCATGACAACTTTAGCCCTTTAAAATGTATGCTAGAGGCGTGTCCAAGATGGCGGCGCGGTAGGACGCAGTTTCGTGTCCCTCTGGCGCTGCCGATTTACAGCCTTGTTATTTCGCCTGCCCCCGGGGCCATCTGCCTACGACCCGAGGCAGTGGAGGTGCGGAAGAGCCCAGGGACCCTACGAAGTGGTGGGCGCAGCTGTTCCGGCCCATTAACGCCGCTTTTGAATCTCCGCGTAGCAGCGGCCTAGCAGGAGCAGTTGGCTGGCCGGGACGAGGCGCGGCCTTCTCTGGAGGGGCACGCAGGAGTGCGGCGAGTGCCTGTTCCTCGGCACGGCGATCCTACCAGCCCGCTCTCGAGGATAGCGGGGGCGCGACTGACAGTGGGCAGACGACGTGCCGGGTGAGAACCGAGCACCTGGGGTGTGGAGCGGACTGCTCTGAAGAACGCGGCCAGCCGGGGGCGGGGTCGACCTGCTCTCGGCTTCGGCGCTGACGCCGGGCCCGCTTGACTGGTGCGGGAGGCCTAGGCAGCGGCGGTAGCTCACAGCGGCGGAGAGGGGACCGCACACAGATGGGCCTGACTTCGGACCTGGGTTTGGCCTGGTCGGTCCGCGAATCGGCGGACGGTGCAAATCTGCCCGGCAGAGCCGCTGGCCACAGACCTGCGGGGCCCCATATGCTGCGGGGCCGCCCTTGGAATGCGGAGTGGTGAGGCATCGAGACAACGCACTTCAGCTTTGTCCCCTGGTGCGTTCTTCAGTGGGAATTCGGCGGGCGTACAGCGCGACACAGCGACAGGCCGGTGAGTGGACTTCGCGACATTGAGCACCCTAGCTCCTCCAACGGTTCAGGACGGGGACCCGGGGAGTGCTACACGCGGTCCGCGGCTCGGCGGACGGAGACTGAGACGGGGTGCGAGCGGCGCACCAAACCTGGGGCGAACCGGCCCGCGGCCGTAAACGGCACTGTCTGGATGCCTGCCTGGGACACGGATGGCTGAGGGCCCCCGGCTCAGGGAGAGATAGAGGTAAGCTCTGGCGCATAGGCCCTGCCTCTGGTGGCGCTGAGTTTACATCACCGGCGGAGAATCCAGCGGGGAAATCGGAGTGCACAATACCCGAGCCGAGACCAGGATGGACCCCCGACCTCCATAACTGACTGAGCTTGTGGAAGGGCTTTACCGGCCCGCACATCGGCGGGCGCCTTCCCTTATAGAGACACGGCGCGGGTGGTAACGTAGGACACACTGATTGGAGGGGTGCGCCGGACTAGCGCAGCTGAGCCCGGCTTGTTGACCAAGAGTCCTAGCTGCACCTTTACCGTGCCTGTGGAGCGCTCCCGCGCCATGGCAGCGGCACGAACCCGTAGGGAGAAATCGTTGAAAGAACTCCTTCAGAAGCAGCCCGGTCAGGCCCTGGCCCAGGGTGAGAAAAGAGCCGGCGTAATGGAGGGCGACGAATCCCCAGCGACAAAGGCCTTTATGGTGGAGCTCTTCACAGGCATTAAGGACGATATCCAAGAGCTCAGGTCCCAGTTGGCCTCAGATCTAAAAGACGTACGGCGCGATGTGGACGAAGTCGGGGAGCGGGTGGCGACCCTCGAAGAGCACGACCTTGCCAGGGATGAAGAAATCCACCACCTACAACAGGACATGTTGCGCCTCAGAGAACAGAACATCGATCTCCAGGCCCACGCTGAAGACCTGGAGAACCGCTCGAGGCGGAATAATGTGAGAATTCGAGCCGTCCCATGGAAGGAAGAGGGAGACGACCTCAGAGCTTACGTTGGGGCACTCTTCCAACAAATCCTTGGGGACGAGGAACCCGTGTCCATTCAAATGGACCGGGTCCATCGAGTGGGCCTCCCTTGCGGCAATAAGGCACCCCCCCCAGATATCCTGGTGTGTGTTCATGATTTTCAACTAAAGGAGCGCATCATACGGGAAGCACGTGCAGCCCACCCCATACACTTTCGCGGACACCAACTAGCTATTTTTCAGGACTTGGCGGCATCAACTCTGAGCAAGAGGCGGGCATTCAAACCTGTGACTGCGCACCTGCGCGAGAATAACATTTCTTATTCATGGGGCCACCCGTTCCGCCTGATTTTCAAACATCAGGGCAAGCTGCTACAGCTTCGATCACTTGAGGAGGCTCTGGAGGTTCTAGGTCTCGATCCCATCACATCCACGGAGGATGAGGAGCTCTCCAAATCTCGTCGTGCTCGCCGCCCATCTGGATGGCGCCGAGTGGGCAAGCTGTCCCCAGTCACGAAACCCGACCAGGCCACTAGAGACAGAGAGAAGGAAGCGGTACTTTCCTCGCTATCGCAAGCTACTGATCGCCCGACTACCCCGTGAGACATGCAGCGGATGGCCCTGGGGTAGTTCCATGGAGAGGTGCCGGAGGGACAGTAGGCCTTGCCTGGTTCTTCGTTCGAAGGTTCTCCAGAGTCCAGGTAATCGTTGGGCGCCCTGTCTACGGGCCGGTGTCCATCACGGCCTCGACCCCTCAGACTTTCATTACAATGACGAACTTTGGTCATGCCATATTTGTTGCAAGTTTTATTTTAGTTATTGATGGGGTGGGTTGGTTGTGGGTGGGGTATGGGAGGGTTATCTCCCCAGTGAGCCCTTTTTTATTTTTTGATGTTTGCCTATCTCTACTAATGTGCTGCCTTCGCCCAATGTCCGTTCCCGCGGTCCAGCCTCCCAATTTCTCGAATGGAGCCTCAATTACTCAGCTAGCCCACCCTTACCTTCCAAATGGAGCTTAAGATCATTAGCTTTAATGCACGGGGACTCAATAATCCGGTCAAACGGAAGGCGGTCCTCTCTTTGCTTGAACATTCTGGGGGGGATGTCTGTCTTCTTCAAGAGACCCATCTCCTTCATAATGACACGCATCGCATGCGCCACAACCACTTTCCCTCACAATTCTGGTCCTCTGGGAATAGCAAACGGGGTGGGGTGGCCATACTACTCTCTCGCCGTTTCCGGGGTTCGGTGGTGGGACCCATTGCTGAAATCAAGGGACGCCTTCTGGCGCTACGCCTAGTGGTGGGACACCTACACTTCACCATAGCTTCTATTTATTCCCCAAATGTGCGGCCGGAGAACTTCCTCATTGAGGCATGTGCTGAAATCTTGCATACTCCCGACCCCATAGTTGTAGTGGGAGGTGACCTCAACCTGGTGATGGACGCGGGGTTGGACCGGTCAGGCGCGCGAACGGGGGACGCAGGGGCGCTGTCGGCGGGAGGTGGTGACTGGTTGCATGATGCTGGAATCCGGGACGCCTGGCGCTGCCTACACCCAGCAGAGCGGGACTTCTCATATTACTCGGCGGCGCATAAAACCTATGCCCGTTTAGATCATTTCCTAGTTACCCCGGCGGCGTGGTCTTGCACCACAGATGCTACTATTGAGGCCCGCTCCCTGTCTGATCATGCTCATATTACTCTGACCTTGCGCCTTCCCACTGCGCGCCCCTCCCCCGTGTCCCGCTGGCGCTTGCGAGACTCACTGCTCCGCTCCCCTGCGGTAGTGACAGACATTAGGCGGTGCTTGATTGACTATTTAGCGACTAACGATGTAGGTTCCACGCCCCTGTCGTCGGTGTGGGAGGCGCTGAAACTCGTGGTGAGGGGAGCACTTATAGCCAAATCAGCTTATGACAATAAAACCAGACAGTCCAAACGGGCAGAACTAGAAACTAAGGTACGGGAGCTAGAAACGATACACAAGCGCACTGGTGCTCCTAGAATCTGGCGGCAGTTAGAAAAGGAACGCCTCCAACTACGGCGGTTAGATCTTGACCGGGCCGAACACGCAGCGGTGCGCCTGAAACATAAATACTATGTTGGCTCAAATAAAGGGGGACGCATGCTGGCTCATTGCTTTCGCAGCCAGCAGGCTTCGCAGACCATAAAAGCCTTGCGTGGAGAGGACGGGTCGGCAACCTCAGATGACACTGAAATGCTGTCGGCGTTCCGTTCTTTTTACGAGAGCCTCTACACTGCAGACTCCTCTTTGCTGACAGATCCCTCTGAATACCTTAGAGGGGCAACGGTCACACCCCTTCCAGCACACGAGGCGGAGGCCCTGGAGGCTCCCATACGCGTCGAAGAAGTGATTTCAGCTATTGCACGACTGCAGATCATGAAAGCGCCGGGCCCAGATGGCTTTAGTGCTCTCTTCTATAAAACCTTTTGCGTTGAACTGGCCCCGCTGCTCACACGCTTGTTCAACTCCTTTGCGGACACCAGGTCCCTCACGGCTTCTATGTTACAAGCCTCTATATCAGTCATCCCTAAACCGGGGAAAGACCCGGAACTCTGTAGTTCCTATCGTCCCATTTCTCTGTTGAATATTGATGCAAAGCTGTTCTCAAGTGTATTGGCCTCTCGGCTGAATTCTCATATGCCGGGACTGGTGGACCCGGACCAGTCGGGATTCATTCCAGGCCGGCAATGTGGAGACAATACCAAATGACTCTGCCACTTAATTGACAAAGTACATCGGTCTAAAGAAGAAGCCTTATTACTAGTGGTTGATGCTGAAAAGGCTTTCGGCCATGTGCATTGGCCCTACCTGTTTGCCACTCTCGAGCGATTTGGCCTGGGGCCTAGATTTTGTCAATGGATTGCGAGTATTTACAGCGCTCCAACGGCGGCAGTGCAGATCAACGGCATACTTTCTAACAGCTTTGCGGTGGGGAGGGGGATACGGCAGGGCTGTCCCCTCTCTCCCTTGCTCTTTGCTCTGTATATGGAGCCCTTCGCCCAGCGGCTTTGGGACAATCCTGGGGCGCGAGGTGTTCCATTTGGCTTAGACCACCACCTTATCAGCCTTTACGCTGACGATGTTATTTTTTCAGTGACCCATCCTCTGTCCTCACTGACGGCCGTAGTGGAGGATCTTCACGCCTTTAGCCGAGTCTCTGGCTTCCGCATTAATATGCAGAAATCTCAGGTACTCAACCTCACTGCTGCCCAACCGACGGTGGAAGCCTTGCGAGCCACCTTCGCCTTCGACTGGGTACCGGACGGCATCACGTATTTGGGCCTGCTCCTTCACAAGAACCTTACGACGACAGCGGGCGTGAATTATGCTGGTCTCCTGACTCGTATTCGGGCAGACTTGGCCCGTTGGAAGCGTTTGCCTCTGACATGGTTCGGTAGGCTGTCCGCGGTTAAGATGAATGTTTTTCCGCGGGCTTTATATTTGTTCCAGACGCTTCCCTTAGAGCCCCCCCCGCACGCACTACGCCAAATACAGACAGCGATTGAACACTTTGTGTGGGGGTCGGTATCCCCCCGCTTACAAAAAACTGTGCTTCAACGCTCTAAAAAGGACGGCGTCCTCGCCTTCCCTAATATCGCCCGCTACTACCAAGCTTCACTATTACGATATCTAGTGGAGTGGAACCGCTCTATGACAGAGAAACATTGGGTCTTTATGGATCAGACAGTGGCGGGGCATCACATTTGGCGAGACACCTGGCTCCCACGCCCAGCGCGTGCCTGGGGCCTCTACTCTTCACCTATCACCCGTCCTACCATGCTTGTCTGGGACAGGGTCGCAACGCGAGCAGGTCTGACTACGTTCCCATCGCCAACGACCCCACTTTTCTCCAACCCCGCCTTCCCGCCTGGGATGGATAAAAAGCTAGCAGAACGCTGGTTGGAAGGAGGCTGCAAGCGCCTAGGGCATTTATTCGATCTACAGGGTCTTATCCCCTTCAAGGACCTGCAGGTGGACTACAACCTCCGGAACTCTGATCTCTTTCTACATTCCCAGATGACTCACTGGATTTCTGAGCCAGCGACTCGCCCCCTAGCACAGCGACCAATGCGGCTGTTTGAGAAATGGCTTACCCGAAAATTGGATGATCGGGGGCTCATATCTGAAATTTACTCCTTTCTTACACAGGGCATTCCTAAAGTTCGGACAGCAGGGCAGAAGCGTTGGGAGAAAGAACTGGGGCGCACTCTATCCGATAAGGAATGGGAGGATATTTTTTATCGCTCACACCACACTACGCACTCCATGGGTCATGCAGAAACTGCTTTTAAAATCACGTCCTATTGGTATTATACACCAGCTCGACTCGCAAAGTGGCAGCCTGGCTGCGATGGTCTCTGCTGGCGGGGATGCGGGAGCCCTGGCACTCTCCTACATTTGCTATGGCACTGCCCAAAGCTTACGCGTTACTGGGAAAAGATACTAGATGACATCGATGAGGCCTTCCACACTACTATCCCCAGGATTCCAGCTTACACCCTTTTAGGCCTTCCCAACGCATTGACCTTTCCCCTGCGCTCTATAAGAGGCAGACAGACAGCTATGGCACTGAATGCTGCACATCGAGTGATTCTGGCTGGGTGGAAAACGGATAGGACCCCGGCACATACACAATGGCTGCACCAACTCTGGTATCTCCTAGGTATGGAGAGGCTTTCAATGGCCACACTAGGGACCGACGCAGAATATGCCAAGATTTGGGCCCCCTTCATTGCCATTCTCTCTACTGAATTCCGGGAACTTACTTGCCCCAATTATCTTCGGCTCCTGAGACTCATACCTGAAAGCTTTCCCTCTGCATAGCAGGGTAAATCCTCGTAGGTCACGTTAGCCAATTGTTCATTGAAGATCTCGTGCCCTCACAACGACTACCACTTAGTCTCTTCCTTTTCATTTGCTTCTTGCTCACTGGGGAGGCCGGGAGGGGGGCGGGAAGGGTATGGTTCGTTTATTGTTGATGTTCCCCCTTTTTCTTTTCTCTCTTTCCTTTAGCTGTCCCCTCCTTATAAAATCAACACCGCCATGAAGCCACGGTCCGGCCTGGGCCGCCAGTTCGGTAGCCCGTAGGTCAGACAGCATTTTGGTACACCTGGTAATACGTGCTTTGGGGCGACGGTTTTCGCCTCTCCCCTTTTTCCACGCTTTCCTCGTGGCCGGCCCTCACTGGGTTGGAGGCGGCATAATGTGTTAACTATCATTGGCATGTCTTCCTCCGGAGTTCGATACCTCGATTTCATCAAATGTTAGCCGGCCCGCTGGGTTGTAGGCGCCAGTGTTGTTTGCTCTGCACTGTGTATTTCAATAAAACCGATTTAAGACTAAAATGTATGCTATTGTTTTCCAATGTTCTGTGCTGGCTGTGAATAAGAAAATGTGCATCAACCTCCCCCCCCAAAAACTCAAAGCATGGATGTCAGCCAGTCCAGCCCCCTCCTTTCTCCTCCGTCCCTCCTCTCTCTCTCTCACACCCGTCTCTCTGTGGTCTACTCTTCTCTTCCTCTGTTCCTTTTCCTTCTCTTTCTCCTCTGGTCTTCCTTTCTCCCACGTCCCTCTAACATGTCTCTTTGTACTGTCCTCTTCCTCTCTGGTACTCTTTCTGCTTCCCTTCATTGACTGATTTTTTCTTGCTCCCCTACCCTTCCCCCAATTAGTATTTTCCTCCCCTCTTACCTCTCTCTTTTTTCTCTCTTCTGTTTCCTCTTCCATGCCCTTTTAGCACAGTCGCATTTCTATCTGCCGTATTTCCCTTTGTCTCTCTGCCTACATGGTTATGACAGGATGAGACAGGGAGATGCCTTTTCATGGGGCACCCGTCCACTTGCAACAATAAATCAGTCATTTCGAAAGGTGTATCTCTCTGACAGGAAAGGTGCATTTTCATCACGTCTCACAGAGCAGGCTGCCATGACATGGCTGAAGCTCCTGGCCCGATCGAAAAAGGGTAAACCTGGGGACCCCACGCAATGACTGTCTAGGGCAGCAAAGTATCATTCATCCCAGTATTCTGAGCAAAAAACAGGCAGCAAGTGCTGTGCAAGGCGGGTGTGCACGTCTCCGAGTGTGGAGGCGAGGCACACAGGGCGTTTCAGGTGCTCAAATTCCACTGGGGGGGAGAGGGGGGAGAGGGGTCTCCTCCGGCCTCAGGCACCCCGCCCCCCAACACAGCTAGATCCTCACGTGCTAGGCTGGCCCTGTTGTGGACACCCGTCAAAAGAGGAAGCAAACTCAAAGGCAGTTTCCAGAAAATTATATTTTAAGACGTCACTCTGTCATTATACCCTATGCAAAACGCGCCAATTCTCCCGAATTCTGTCACATAGACCGTATTTCTATACGACGGTCTCTCAATCTGAATCAAGCATGCGGCACCACGTCAGACAGGGTGCACACCACCCAGCGCCACCCACCGAGAGACCATCTACCTCAGAGCAGACAACCACAGAAACCACCATGTCAGACAGGGTGCACACCACCCAGCGCCACCCACCGAGAGACCATCTACCTCAGAGCAGACAACCGCACAAACCATCACATAATACAGGGTGCACACCACCCCGCGCCACCCACTGAGAGACCAGCTACATCAGAGCAGCAGGGTCAACCACACCAGCGATCAATCCTGCTCCAGTAAGGCGCAGGAGCGTGCCACCCGGAGTAGCCCACCACCAGCACCGCAAGTAAAACACACTCTACCACAAAGCAAACACCTAACAGTACCACTGTCCCTGTTGGGGAGAAAGCACGGTTTCACCTCTGCGCACATTGGCGCTGTCTGTGCCTCACTGACAAGCAGCTCTGACCGGCCTCAAGCCCACCAACTAGAAGCCTCAGCCTTCGGCACTCGGCTCCCTGCCCGTGCCACTCAACGTCATCTATGCGCATCCGGCCCAATTACTCTCTGTTCCCTTATCTTCCAAAAGAACTTGGGGCAGGATCAAACAGCAAGGCATCACACAACCGGTTCAAGAGAGACAACGTAGTCCAGGTTCAGGCATTCCCCGCCAAAGTCAGTTTTTTTCCTAAACCTCAGCGCTGTACACCACACTCCGTGTACAGATGCATCCCCCTTGAGCTCGGCACCAGTCGCGGCCAGTAATACTCGCGGGGGGGTCGCGCGGGGGTGGGGGACAGGGGGGGGGTTTAAAAAATAAAGTTAAAAAAAGAAGACTTGCCACCGGGTCCGCGCCGCCTCTGCGCCTGGGTCCGCGTTGGCTCCTTCAACGTCTTCTGCGTGGAGTGGCAACCCCTCGCTCTCAGCCAATCCAGACACTGCTCCAGCAGCGCCAGTATTGGCTTGAGCAGGGACTGTCCCCGCCCATAGGAGACCGGGGGCTGCGGCCACTGGCCACTAGCAACCCTCGCTCCCGCTCGCTCGACGCTCACCGGCACTGCAGGCTAGTACTAGTGCGCATGTTCGGGCTGGTCAGAAAAATGACCAGCCCAAACCTGAACATGCGCACTGCCTGCTGTCAGTCAAACACGCAAACCCAACCCTGCAGTGCTGCCCCACCCCCTTCAGCGTCCTGACTGACTCGGGCGTGGCCTGGCGACCGGCCGGCACGATTTCGAGTCAGGTCAGCACGGTGAACGGGTGAAGTGTTAACGAGGAAGAATGTGGCCATGCTGTGGCCATGTGCATTAGTGGGGCAACGCCCCAATGGATGCACCGCCACTGCTGGCTTTGCTAGAAGAGGAACAGGATTTGTCAAGGAGAATGTTTGTGCACGCATATTGAATGCTGTGGTAACAACAACAGTATTAATTTATGATCCAACCAGTACTTTCACAACTAGTGAACAGTCACTCCCACAACAATGTGTAGGCCAGCCTCTGTTAATAGCCTCGAACTTCACAATCCCATTGGCATTGCATAAGTGCGCGTGTAACTGTAAAGTGCGCAGCAAGAGACACGCTACAGTTCACTGCTTTATTTCCCACAACACAACATGCTTCCTCAATTGTACTTGATTGTCTTACAATGCTTTTTGTGGTGTGCACATCACCGAGTGTGTGCTTAAGAGGATACTAATAGCCTTTGATGGGGAAGGCAGGCTGGATCCCCCTTGCTTTCATTAATTTAACTTCCTGCATGCCAAAGGCTAATTATGGTGTGCGCATCACCGTAAGAATATGCGCCAAAATCAAGACGTAAAAAAAACTCCACTAGAATTCTGAGGAAATATCCATGGAAACGCTCCTCAAAATGTCTGCCACTGCTGCTCACAACATAAAATGGCTGCCGCTGCTCCACATGTCATAAAATGGCCGCCAACGTAATGCGCATTGTTTTCTCACAAGTATTTGATGACTGGACCTCAGGAGGGATGGCGCGCTTTTCAAATTCAACATGCGCCGGCCCCAGTATTGCTGCGTATGCAGGTTGCAGTCTTTACTTCACTTATTTCTATTCCCCACAGTCTTTTAACGCACCTGCTGGATCCCCCTCGGTTTCACACAGGAATTTTCTTCGTGCTAAAACCCGATTATGGTGTGCGCATCACCGTGAGGATGTGCGCCGATTACAAAATGTAAAAACAAAGTTAATTCCTTTTAAATTTTCACAGAGCGCTCCTCTGATATGTTTGTTGCTGTACCTCACGACATAAGATGGCCGCCGCTGCTCCTAAACTCATAAAATGGCCGCCTTCGAAATGCGCATAAGTTCCCCACAAGACTGTGTAGACTTGACTTTAAGAGTAATGGCGCGCTTTTCAACTGTTACATGCGCCGGCAACTGTAGTGAGCCGTATACATAATTGAAGCCTTTTCTTCGTTTAAAATTTAAAATACCCCACAGTCTTATCATGCGCTTGCTCCTGCTCTCCCTCTCTTGACTTCTCGAACCCTTACTTTCTCTCACACGCACTGCGCCCGGGTGTCTCACTGTGTATATTGTTTTCCCGAAGTGGCACTTCGATGTATCAAGTAGCTGCGAGTTCACGGAACAGAATAAGTAGCGCTTTGATTCAGTTTCTTCACAACGCGCCTTTGTTCCTGCTTGCGAAATTTTCTCCGTTGAGTTCCTTAACCATCACTGTAGACGTACGTTGCAGGGTTCAATCAGCTCGTCGCCAATTTGTAGTGCATCATCCACCCTGAACGAAACACACGGAGACTGCAGCTTTAAGTAGTAACGTCTTTATTAGAGTGGGAGAGCGGGGCGCTCGTACAAGCTGCACTGACAGGCTCGATCCCGAAATGGTTTCTTTCTCTCACGTCATGCATCCGCAATGCATTGTGGATGCATGACGCGGGAGAAAGACTGGAATGCAACACCACAAATACCACCCTCGCATGTTGCAATACGCGAGTGAAGCAATAAGGCGAAAATGACTGGTAGCAGGGGTGCCAAGGGCTCGCAGCAAACAAAACTGGACAGATACGCCTTTCCTAAAACGGCAAATGAGGGTGCGACCGTGGTGGGGCCTGACGTGCGCCTCCCAGGACAAAGATGGCCTTACCCTAAAAGACATTATGGGGGGGCGATCCAAGGAGGCCAATTTTGGCTCGCTTGAGGCCAAAATTGACTCTATCACTACAGAGGTCACGCTGATAAGGGTGGATCTATGCAAATTGGGTGATGGGGTAAAGGAGAATGAGGACTCGATCCCAGCACTCATTGCGGAGATCCGGATTCTCAGAGACCAAGGGGTCCAGCTCCAGGCTGAGGCAATAGGGGCTAAACTGGAAGACATCGAAGGCCCGTCCAGAAGAAATAACTTAAGGGACATTAGGCCCAAGCGTGGACTTATTCCTAGAGGACCTCATTCTGAACACACGCAAACCAAAGGGGCTCTTAAAGGTCTTCTCGGTAGAACGCGCCCACAAGATTCTCATTCCTATACCTCGACCGGGTGCGCCACTGCCAAAATCTGTGGGTCAATGGTGGTACCCTGCTTTTAAGCTGGAAAGCCGGGTAAAGCATCTTTGACAAACAGCCCTGTAGGTCCAGAAGTTTGCCCAGGTGTACCTTCCAGGACCTAGCAATGTCCTTTTTGTTTTTTCTTATGAAATTACGCAAAAAGTGATTAGGTTGGGGTCAATGTCTGGGGTGTTGGTTAACTGTGAAACTCTAGAGATTGCCCGGTGCATTTTTCCCGCAGGTTATTTCTCACTTCCTTAGTGTAGGGTTCATGCAGTCTGGCCTGCACACTAACTGTTGTCTTTGGTGATGGGTTTAGTCAGGTGAATTGGATGGACAATCCTTCAGGATCAAATGTATAGAATGTGTCTCTCAGAAGGCCAAGGAGGAACACTTCTCAGATAAAGGGCCCTCATCAGCATCTAAATTCTCATCCCTCTTTCTCATACACATAAGTTGCCAGAACATGTCCAAATCCTCCTTTGAGATTTTCTAATCTCATTCATCTTCAAATACCTCCTGGGGAGACATTGGGGCTTCCAACAGATCGAATGAGTCTTCATCCTCGACCAACTGAGCTGGTCTGGACAGACTAGATATGTCGCATTAAATCGCTCCATGGCATCCTCCTTAGGCTGTTTTGCCTTTGACCACTGGCAGAGCTTGACCCGTAGGAGGAGGCCCCTTCACAGTGGCTATAGGAGTCTGAGGAGAATTAACATTTGGATTAGGAGTACCAAGAAAGAGAAAAACAAAGGACCTACAGAAGCCAATATGGACATCTGTACATATGTTTCTAGTGTTAGGTGTAAATCTCCACTCAGAAATAGTCAATAGCAAAAACGTGGAGCAGTACAACTAGGTGTAGGAGTAAGAATAGACCTGAATAAATATAAACATGTATATTCACCTTCATGAATCAGGCCCATAGTTAAGAAGAGTAAACTTGTTTTTTGGAGGCATGTGAAGCTGAGGGGTAAGTCATGTTAGTCTGGGTCATGCACTGGTGTTGTGCCTTTGTATGGCCTAATAATCCAGATAAGGGGTTTATCATCCATCTTCAGTGTCCTAACATCTGCACAGCAACAAGGAAATCGAACCCCTATTTGGCTGTCTTTACACAGCATCTCAATGTGCTATCATGACTCGGGTACCAGGCACTATCCAGACCCAAATATGAGGGATGAAAGTGTCAGCAGGCAGTGAAGATGTAGTGACGGAGGACGTGTTTCCGGACAAGTCCTGGAAATCTGTCACTTCCTGGATGAAGTAGACCACAAGCAGAGGTCCAGATCTATGGTGATAGGAAGAAACAAGCTAGCCCAACTATTCTATCAGAGTGAGAACCAATCTTAGCTTGGCGTTTTCAGCATAAATGCCCAGGGTACCGTGCCCGTTAGTAAGACAAACCAATTTGTATCTGCTCTACTGGTGATGCTCGTTCCCCGATATATGCAGGGGTGTAGGAAGGTAGGATCCTTCTAGCATGGTTACCCTCACTTTTTGCCTGGTGTCAGTGTGTTTTTGACTAGTCTGACTGGGATCCTGCTGATCAGGACCCCAGCCACAGTGCTTTCTCCCAAATTGACCATGGTAAGTACTTTTGTACATCCACAATTGGCTACTGATGTACCCTTGTAAGTCCCTAACATAAGGTACTAAGGTACCCAGGGCAAAGGTACACCAGGGGTCTCCCATGGGCTGCAGCATGTATTGTGCCACCCATGGGAGTCCACTTAAACTCTGGCCTGCCATTGCATCCTGTGTGAGTTGGTGCTTGCACCTCTCACAGCAGATATACGTTTCCTTATATCTGGGGTCACTGCGCTTAAAACCTATAAGTCACCCCTATGCCAGGCTGTTCAGTCCTGAGGGCAGGGTGCTTGGTTATAAGTGTGAGGGCGCCCCTGAATGAGCAGGACACCCCTACAAACTCCAGAGTTGATTCTCCAGGCTTTGTAAGTGCGGTCAGCCATTTTAATACATACAGTGGACATCAGTCATTACAAGATGTCTAACTATATAGTGGCTGCACCAAACCCGGTCATGTTTGGTATCACCGCAAGGAAGCTGACCGGTCTGCTGCTCCTGACGTCCCTCGGACTTCGAAAATCTCAGCAACACAGGTGGTGGTTCTGCAACTCCCTCGAGACCTGACCTGTCTTCTCTGCAATTTTGAAGCCTGTATCCCTTTTTGGAACCAGTGGGACAAAACCCCTGTGCGCTGCGTCGACTTGCCGTTGCCAAGGCTTGTTGGCTCTGCACTCAGAGATCTTCTGGCTACAAAATGCTCCAACCCCCAGCATCTCTTCTTGTCAAGTACAGCATCCTCACTGCATCATCTGCACCGTGAGCCTTCCTTCTTGGTGAGCTGCTCGAGGTCCTCTTGTGACTCCTGTGCCTTTGGCCTGTGGGTCCTCATGATGGTCTTCTCCTACTTCAGTGGGCTCCCCTGCTGCTCGGACTCTCCTGCTTGTGGTGAGTCCCTTGGACCTCGCTGGTTCCAACGTTGCTCCTTCTTCGCTCTCCACGCCAGTTGCAGCTGCCATGGCTTGTTTGTGCTCCCGTCGGACACCGACCCCCCCCCCCCTGATTCTCAACTTCTGACACAGGACAGCTTGCACATGGCTCCTGGTCTTCCTTAGCGTCGCATGGTCCTCACAGCTGCGGCAACAAGGTCACTGTCAACACTTCTGAACTGACCGACAACGGTGGGCATTGCTCTTCCATGCCTCCTGGTCATATGAGAGTGGCATAGACTCTGTCCCCTCTGCTTACAGGTTCTCCTCTTCAAGAATCCACCCTTGGATTCCACCGGACTCTTGCACAGTCTTCTCCAGTGGTATCTTCTTTGAGGTCCTCCATTGTGGTCTATGGCGGTTTCTGATGTCACTTCACACATATGCACCCAGCTCCCCTCGTGTAGGTATCCTGGTTCTTTGGGTATCTACGGGTGGGGTGACTCTCCAACCATCTGTCTTCCACAGGGTTTCTTCGGGGTCCACTGGGGAGGGTCCTTCTTCTTATAAACTGCAACCGTGACTTCCCTATTGACTTCTATTGGACACGCAGCTGTGTTTCCATTCTGCACACAGCCTCTGTGGGTTCCTGGGTACCTACCTTGGGTGGTTCCTTACGTCATCAGCTTCTCTGAGTCTCCTGGTCCAAGTCCGACTTCGGTCGCAGTTTGCATTCCACTTTCTTAGTATATGGTTTGGTCTCCCTTTGGAGACAACTGTATTTTGTGCTTACTTATCTTATTGCAATTGAAGTATTGTTGTGTGTTTGTGTTGATATCTCCGGGTAGGAGATATATCAATGTGTTAGTGAGTGATGTGTAGTAAATAGACATTTATTTTTATATACACTGTGTGGTTCTTTTTCATTGAACCTACACTACATGATTAAACTGGAAAAACAAGCTGCTTAACACTCCTCCTGGACTAAGCCTGAAGGCTGCTCTCCACAGCTACCACTTTGAGAGCTTTCTATGGTTATCAAAGACCACTAAAATCACCTTAAGGGTTGCCTGGATTAGTGCAAGGTGCATCACTTAAATGAATGTGTACCATATACTAAGCCAGCCTCCTACAAGGGGCATCACATACTACTCCTATTTTAGCAAACACAATGTTGGATCTATCTTCCAAATGTCTCATCCCTGCCCATACATACCCAGATAGAACAGTAGACTCTTCAGGAGTCCCATTGTAAGTGGGTATCTTCTGCCCAATTCTCCTGATTTTTTCCACAGGCTGAACTGTGTTCTTTCAGTTGCTGGTTATAAATTGTGTGCTTTTAAAACCTTCTGTTAGCCTTAAGAAGTGCATGGACTGAGTCATTCTGAAAGTATAAAAGGTCAAACAGTACATTATTATTTAATTTGAAAGAGTACATTTTTTTTGCTAAAGAGAAAACCAGATCAGAAACACATTTTCTAATGGTGGTTGTATGAAAGGTGGTGGAAATGGCTCGCACTGATGCTCAGACAAAAATATTTTAAAAGAAGCCTACACTATCGTGTTGGGTCCAAACATTAGTGGTGATTAAGGGATTTCACATAAACACTTTCTCACAGGAAGAAAAAACAACTTTTTATAGCTCGACCCTAGGAAACATTACCACATATTTTCCAAGTGTTTGGAGATTATGGCAAATACTCGGGGTAGAAAATAAACTATGAATTATCCATCATGTATAAAACCAAAGCATGAAATTTGAAGGGGATTTACCACCGGGTATAATATTTCAGGTGTGATATTCAAGTACCTTTGGCTGTACGTGACACCAGGGGCGGATCTGTACCTGAAGGAAAACCTAGAAATGGTATTAAGCGACTTTCAGGTTGATTTTGCTAGATGGTGAGCTCTCCAAATAACGCTACTTGGACAAGCAGCGATTTTTAAAATGATTATGCTGCATAAGTTATTATATGTTATTCAAAACTCACCCTTTCTAATCCCAGCGGAGACTTTTTTGGGCCTGGACAGGGAACTACGGTCTTTACTGTGAGACAGGGGCACTCTTAGAATTATTCTGAAAACATTAACATGGTCTGTGTGTAATGGTGGGATATTCTTTACAGATATTACAGCGTGTTATTGGGCAACCCAGATCTCTCCGATAAACGATTAGGTATAAGCCCCAAGAGACGACACATCCATTCAGCTAGAGTGATCAGTGCTGGAGAAGCCCACATTCATGCATTATATATTCAGGGGAGGGGGCAGTCGAAGCTTCTCCTAGCTACTCAAGTGACACTGTAGGCCTGGCATAAGGTGACACGATGCCTGGGGTGGAAAGGTAAAATCACAAAAGAAATACACCTTTGTGGGAAGGATGTATGCTAAAGGAAATATCCAAGTTAAAAGGCTTTAAACCTTGGAGATCTGTTAGAGCAGACATCTTCAAACTAAGGTGCGCATCCCACTGGGGGTGCATGGCTGCATTCCCAGGGGGGCGCATATGTCTCAGTAAATACTTGTATCTAAGATAGCCTGAAAGCGCAACTTTATTTGACGCGTTTCCAGGCTGTCCTAACTTACATGCAGCCATGAAAGTTCAAGCATGGGAACTGTGATCCCAAGTTGCATGGGGGCGGCAATCAATGACCTGCATAAAACAAACAAAATATTCTGTAGCTGTTTTGTGGTTTTTTTCACCTCCAGTTAACTGCACATAAAATAACACACACACTTTAGATCAATCAAACTGGATTTGTAAAGCAGTACTTATCACTTGTGAGGGTATCGCGGCACTGGGGGTTGTTGCTGCTGGGTGTAGTCACTCGAACAGCCAGGTCTTTAAACCGTTTCTGAATTCCTGCAGGGTTGGGGAGGTCCGTAGGTGGAAGGGTAGGCCATTCCAGGTCTTGGCGGCCAGGCAGGAGAAGGTGCAGCCACCGCTCCTGCTTCAGTGGAAGTGGGAAGTGTGGGCGAGGGAGAGGGAGCACAGTTGTCTGATCGGTTGGTGGAAGTTCAACCTGTGGTTAAGGTAGGCTGGTACATCGTTGTGCAGGGCCTTGTAGGCGTGGGCTAGCATTTTGAACTGGCACCTTTTGTGGATGGGGAACCAGTGAAGTTTCTGAAGTGATGGGTGATGTTGGCCTGCCTTGGGAGGTCGAGGACGAGCCTGGCTGCTGCGTTCTGAATGGTCTGAAGTCTGTTCAGCAGCTCTGAGGAGACCGCCACGTAGAGGGTGTTGCCATAGTCCAGTTGGCTGGTGAGGAGGGCCTGGGTGATGGTGCTGATGGGGAGCCACTTGAATATTTTTTGGAGCATGCGGAGAGTTAGGAAGCAGACTGAGCACACTGCGTTTATCTGTTTTTTCATGGTGAGCTTGCTGTAAAGTATGATGCAGAAGTTCCGTGCGTGTTCTGTGGGTGTGGGGGAGGGGCCCAATTCTTCTGGCCACCAGATGAGTACTTCTGTTTTGTCGGTGTTGAGTTTGAGGCAGTAGTTTTGCGTCCAGCTGGCGACACTGGTCATGCACATGTGGAAGTTGACTTTGGTGTTTGTGGGGTCTGCGGATAGGGAGAGGATGATCTGAGTGTCGTCACCATATGATATGATCTTCATACTGTAGGTTCTGACCGAGGTGGCCAGAGGGGCCATGTATGTGTTGAATAAGGTGGGGCTCAGAGAGGACCCTTGGGGTACGCCGCAGATGATGTTCTTTGGGCCCGAGCTGTAGGGTGGATAGCAGACACTCTGGGTTCTTCTGGTAAGGAAGGATGCGGTCCATTTGAGGGCATCTCCTTGGATCCCCTTCTGGTGGAGTCTTTTAAGGAGGGTGTGGTTGAACATAGTGTTGAGGGCTGCTGAGAGTTCAAGGAGTATCAGGGCTTCGGTTTCTCCCTGGTCTAGGAGAGACCTGATTTCATCGGTGGCTACAATTAGAGCAGTTTCTGTTCTGTGATTTAAGCGTAACCCAGATTGGGATGGGTCCAGGCGGTCGTTGTTCTCTAGGTGGTTGGTGAGTTGGCGGTTGATTGCTTTCTCTAGAACTTTTGCAGAGAAAGGGAGGAGGGAGATAGGCCAGTAGTTCTTGAGCTCTTCCAGTTCTGCTGATTTTTTGGGGAGTTTTATATAGCGTGAACTCGACCCGAAGGTATCGGAGCGCTTTACATGAGCACCAGTTGCGTTACAGACGGGCACATTCATTTTTTTAGGCACGGGGAGATTAAATGATTTGCCCAGAATCACAGAATCCCTGCCGAGACTTGAACCCGGTTCCCCTGCTTCGAGGTCGACCTCTCTAGCTGTTAGGCCACATCAGGAGTGACTTGAGTTTCGCGTGTTTCCATCCCTCTGGGGAGGAGGCTGAGGAGATGGATGAGTTGAGGATTGAGGTGAGTTCCTTGCTGATGGTAGTGTTCCCCAGGTTGATCATGTGGTGGGGGCAGGACTCTCTGGGTGCTCCTGAGTGGATGGAGCTCATGATGGTGATGGTGGTCTGCGCGGTGAGTTGGCCCCACTTTGTGATCCTTGAGTTTGAGTTGGAGTCAGTGAGGTTGAGGAAGCTGTCGATGCTGGCCATGGGCGGTTGGGGGTCAAAGTGCTTGTAGATGGTGGAGATTTTTCTGTAAAAGAAGACTGCAAGGGTGTTGCAGAGATCCTGAGGGGGGGTGACAGTGTCCTCAGTTGCTGAGGGGGCTGGAGAACTCTTTGACGATGCTGAAGAGTTCTTGCTGTGGTTGGAGCTGGCTTTGATGCAGGCTGTCAGGTAGTCCTTTTTAGCGTTTTTCAGGCATTGGTGGTCTCTGTTGAGAGCCAGTTTGAAGTTGGCTTGGTCTTTAGGCACTTTGCTAGCTCACCAGATCCTTTCCAGTCGTTTGCAGTTGTGTTTGGTGGATTTAAAATCTGGGGTGAACCAGCTGGTGTGTTTGGTGGGTTTGCCTGGTTTGGCAAGTTTGAGTGGGGCAACTATGTCGGCGCATTCGGTGATCCATGAGTTAAAGTTTTTGACGGCCATCTCGAGGTTGGAAGCGGTGTCCGGGGGGTTGGTCCATAGGTTCTCGGTTACCTTGCTTCAGCTGCGGTGGGAGGTACTGGTCTGGTTGGTGAGGGTGTCGAGGGTGGTTGTGATGGAGCAATGGACAATCGAGTGGTCAGACCATGTGATTTCGGAGGCATGGCTGTACCTGATTCTGTTGCTGGCTGTAAAGATGGTGAGGTCTCCGAGGAAGATGAAGTTCTTGGAGTTGATGACCAGAGGGGCAAAGAAGTCTTAGATGGCCTCGCAGAAGGCGGGGCGTAGCCATGGTGGCCTGCATGCCATGGTGCCTCTGATGGTGGTCTTGCCGCCTGTGTTGAGTTGGAAGTTGAGGTGTTCCATGATGGGGTTGTTGTCGTCGGTGGCAGCTGTGCAGTTGAGAGATTCTTTGTGGATGATGATGGCTATTCCACCTCCATGTTTGTTGGTGCTGTCCGAGTGTATGATCTTGTATCAGTTTGGTGTGGCGGTGGCAATGTCAGGTTCTGATGCAGGGTTGAGCCAGGTCTTGGTGAGGAAGACAACATCGGGGTGAGTGAGGTGAAGGTTCCCCAGATCTCGTTGGCATGTTTGTGGAGCGACCGGAAGTTGATCAGGAGGCATTGGATTTCTCCTGGCTCAGTAGTGGTGACAATGGGCCCATGGGAGAGTGATCTGACACTGCAGGAGAAGCGGCATTGTCGACAGGCGAAGGGTCCTGCCGTTGAGCGTGGGGGTGTGCAGCTGCAAAAGTTGCTGCTATTATCTCGGCGCTGGTGTAACTGTGGGTGGGTGGAGATCCAGTGGTCCTGGCGCTGGGCGAGGTCCAGACGCAGATGAGCACAGATTGGCTTGCCTTTGGCGTGCCGGCGTTGTGGCCTCAAGTCAGTTCCTGGGAGGGGGTGGGGCGCTGGGTGGGGTCAAGAGAAGGCGAGAAGCTAGAGGGAGAGCGAGCCGGCGGAGCGTGGGAGAAAGAGCGGTTTAAGGGGGGAAAAGGAGGCAAAAAGTTATGGATTAAGGTGTAAAAAAGAAGGCAAAAGTTATGATATGGGGGAAGGGAAAGGAGGCAAAAGTTACGGTTAAGGCTGGAAAAAAAGAAAGCAAAAGTTACGATTTAAGGGGGGAAAAGAGGAGGTGAAAGTGAGCACAGATTTGGTGTAAAAAACAATGGCATCAAGGAATGGCAGCACAGTGCAGGTTCGAATGAGGGGCTCGGCCTGAAGCAGTGGTGGGGAGCTGGCCCAGGGGCTTGGTGAAAAATAAATACAACTTAATCAGTGGAAAAAGCACTTGCGTTATGAAACCTTAGTTGGTTAATGTGATCACTGCAGATGTCTGTATGTGTCACAAGAGAGTCACTGAATTGAACCACTATTCCTTATTGGTGCAATAAGGAATGGTGACTTTTGAATTTAAAGTGCTACAATGTCCCAGTCTGACAGAAAGCACGGTGAATATGTTACTTTAAAATTGCATTGCACACAGCATAAGACAGGCTGCAGCAAAATGATATAGGCCCAGATTTACAAACGCTTTGCTTCGGGTTAGCTATCATTAGTGAAGCAGGTGCAGTGGCACTGGGGCCCAAGAGATTGAGAGGCCCGCTGCATCACAACTATGACTGTCTTACTTTACAAAAGGGACATCAGGGCACATATTCTTTGCTAGCATTCGAGCCAAGGGTGCGCTTGCTGCAGAGAATCAGCAACATATGGTAGCTAATTTGTTCCTGAAAGGGACAGAGAGCCTGTTTCAAGATTGGAGTAATGGCCACGCATAGTGGGAAAGGGTGAAAGAGGCAAAAGAGACAGCCTGGTTCTCAGGGCTGCAACTATCATTGTGCAGCAGGTGCTGTTGCTATGGGGTCCAGGAGTGTGAGGGGCTCACAGTACTCCCAATTATGGGGAGCAGTGTTTGTTGATCTAGTTCTGTTTCTGTTTGATACGTTTATTCTTTTATAAATATCCCATTTAGTATGGATTATGAGCTACAGAAATGATCTCACAAGTCTAGCCCCCTATTCTCAGCCCTCCCTCCAATCCTTGCCATAAAGTTTTGGAGGGGGCTCAATTTGAAAACCTTTTGCTTGGGGCTCAGAGAAAAAAGTTTGGAGACCTCTGTGTTCGAGGGAAATAACATACGCTCGTTCCCCAGCCTACAAACTGAATAGGATTTACACCAGAGTCAAATGTACAAATATGCACAATTGAGACATGCTCTGCAGGCGGAAGCACTTTATTAGGATGGAATTCCTGAATATGCGCCACTGGAAGGCAGAACAGTACTTGGAGAACTGGGATGGGGCAATACCCGCTTCTTATAGAACTCTTATTATTAATATGTTGGACTGGTTGCAGAAGCTGAGGGCTAGATGAAAGGGTGATGTAGGAATCATGGAAGATGCTGATTGGGAAGGGGCCCTGATGCATCAGAGGGAGGATGCAATCAAGTTACGTCTACGCCTGGTCCAGCTGAAATTACTCCACAGCGTGTATTATAATAGAAGTGGACTATATAAAATGGGGAGGGCTCAGCAGACCGCCTGCTTGAAATGTGAGATGGAAGAAGCCACCTTTAGTCATACAGTCTGGGGCTGCAATAAGTTGCAGCAATATTGGCAGATAATCCTTTGTGAGCTTGGTCGAATCCTAGCATGTAATATTCCATCAGTGCCCCAGTTTATTATCCCGGAAATACTGAATGATGCCGATTTACCAGGTCCAAGCTCACATTGTGTATGTTGGTTCTAATAGTTGCAAAAAGAGATTTGGCAAGGAAGTGGGCTGCACATACCACACCAACCATACATGAAGGGCGTGCAGGTCTAGATATGCACATGGAGGTCAAAAAAGTAACTTTATGAAAGCAGGGGTTATCCCCGGAAGTTCCTGAAAATTCGGAAATGGTGGAGGCACTTCTACATGCTGGGGTACCAAAGGCTGATACACTATAGATGTTGCTGACACGATTAATGAATGGACTGTTTAACTAGGAGTGGTAAAAGGAGAACTCCGAGAGATGGATAGAATAGATTGTTCATTTCAAACATGCCGATAAAACTCTACCCGGATGGGAGTAATGCTGGGATCTGTGTCCACTTTTGTATCCCAGTGTATAAAAAAGTGTATTTTAAACTGCCTGCATGTAAAACCAGAGGTCTAAGTCACGAGCGTTTCTATGTATTTGGTAATTAAAACCAATAAAAAGGTTTTTTTAAAGCCTACTGCAGTAAAATAAGCTTAGCACAGTTAAAGAAAGAAGTACAGAGTTGCTTTCTGCCCACAGTACATGTACGAGGTAAAGAGCCAAGTGTGTGATGACTGAGTGTATTTTTCAGGTGTAAAATAATCCCATTATCATTGCAATCCAAGCATTCCATTGGAGGTGGAATGATACATCAGAGAGTCAACAGCATGAGGTGAAAGAGAAGTACTCCTCTGGTTTAGCCAATGCCTACTCTGTGTATATTTAAAGAACTGGTAAAAACACGTCTTGCAGAAAGTGGTGCTGCCAACCCAAACCTAACTGGTCTGGGTTAAATCTATAACTGTTTCTCTAAGAGCCCCGTTTTCAACTTGCCAGTTTTAGTCCATCTGCTGTGCTATAGTTATCATTATATTTAACTGCGTGTTTTAGATTCTTCCTAAAGTGGGAGCACTACATAAGGTGGCACGTTTGTATCTAAAAATAGTGCATTCACACTGGTCATGATAGCATGGCTGTCATTCTCTCCTCACAAGCAAAACAAAACTCCTTTTCTTTTGCAGCTGGATCTTGGGACGGACAAAATGGTTGTAGATCTTACAGATCCCAACCGCCCTCGATTCACAATGGAGGAACTGAGAGCGGTATTGCAAGAACGTAACCACCTGAAGGCTCAACTTCTTGTTGCTCAAGAGGAACTGCAGTGCTATAAGAGGTGTGTTCCAATATTTTGTTTTTCCCAATTGTAGGCGTTCTTTATCCATGAGAGGGCACATCATGTCATCTTGTCATCAACTCAATGGTGAATTATGTTGCCGCTGTTGCTACTGTTCTGTTTGTATCTGCACAGCACTCATCTTCTAATGTTGTGGCCTGTTAGTTAAGTGAGATATGTTAAATGCCCATTGTGCATGCCTTTTCCCAGAATTCTTGTTACTTTAGGGATCTGAGAAGTAGACAAACCAGGTTCTCAAGAATTAGCTGTATGGTAGAGATGAGTTTGTGGATTTATGGTTCTTCTGCGGTTTACAGTGTGTGCGTTTGTGTGAATGTGTGTGTTGGAATGTGTAAATGAATGTGTAGCGTGTATGTGTGGTCTGCGTGTCTCAAATGTTTCTAATTTCAGAGTGGGTACTCTATTGTGTGGCATGCCCACCACTGTTTTTGTTCAATTTATGCATGTTAGTTGAAGAGGGTGCTTTTGTAGTCAAATGCGTATTGAATGCTAGTGCTAAAGTGGTGAGGGTTTCATGTGGTGCATCTCAGAAACCATGCCAATGCTAGGTGCATGCATTGGCCAGTGGCTTGTTTGGGTGAGGCATGTCGAGCCTAGAGTAGCGGTAGGTACATTGCCAGCGGGTTGACCCTTTGTGTTGTGCTGCTTATAGCCAACATGTGGACAGCAAAAGTGTGTCAGTGGAGAAGGGAGTACATGGAGGGCTAAATCAAGTACAGGGAAAGGGGCACATTGTGAGCGGATTGGCCTTCAGCAAACCAGTCACAAATAGCGTTGGAGTGTGAGTGGACCTGGGAGTGTATATGTGCAAGGAAAGAGAGTAGTGCAGATGTTTTGCTGAAAGCAGCACTTTGTCATTGGGTTAGCCTTTGTCGCAATGGTTAAGGAGGAGTCACTGCATTTTATTTGCTGCCTGAATAGAATCTGGTCTTGGGCGACTCATCTTCAGGCAGAGCTACTTCATAATGAAGGATACAGTACTGTGGGGTGCTGCGATGTATTTGTAGTGGAAACAGTAGCACTGCTGAAGGGAACAACCACAAGATAAAGAAACTGGCCAGAGGTAAAATAGCAAAAGCTGATGAATTTAATGCAAAGAGTGGGGCACCTTGGCAACTTGTAAGTGCCCCCTGACTGGTTAAAGGTAACGTTATCACACGAAGAAGGGGTACAAAATATTCTACTGTACCCTAGTGCTTACTTCCCCTTTAAATAATGTAGTTTATCTTCCAACAAGAATCCTGTGATACAATTCTCACTGAGCTTCTTGATAGAAGCCCATCCCACAATCCTTGATTGTATTTCCAAAGGATACCTCCACTGGAAAAAGAGCTGAACAAGAGGTGCCTGAGCTCCTAACTCTTTTGAAAAGAGTGCAAATAGATATGTGAATCAGTAGTGTGTGCTATTTACCACCAATTTCTGGCCATCATTTCTTTGGGATGATACACCACTTGTTAATTATGATACCTCATCATTATGATGCTCCTTCATCATCACTCTATCCTAAGGAAAAGGTGGTGAGAGAGTTTAACCCTTTAACTGCTGAGGCTTTGTCACCCCAGTGCTGAGCCCTTTTTTGCGTATTTGGGGTACTTCGCGCCTAGGCCTCCATAACGTTTTTCCGCAGAAGGTATCCATGTCAAATTTGCTCCTTTTTCCCCAACATCATGGGGATTCTAAAGGTACCCAGGGTTTTTGGATTCTCCTGGAGCCAAAATATAGCTACGTTTTTGAGTTTTTGAGGAAAGATAGGAAAACCGCATCAACTAAAGGTTTACTGTACTAAAGTCACCATCTTCCCCGCTTTCAATAACGTGCAAAGCTGCAAGGGAAAACAGTTTTTTACCACAGTTTTGGCATTTTTCTAAGAGGTAGCTCATTTGTTTGAATGTTTGCACTTTCAACCTACTTCCAGTTTGTGGTGGAAACTGGTGTGAAACCCAAGGGTGGTCCCGAAAAGCTATAGTTTTCTGAATTTCTGTAGATCATTCTAGGTTTCCCCAAAGAAACTAACTGTTGAAATAAAAAGCATTGGAAATGTGTAGGAAAAAACACCCATTTGTGACCCTTTTTATCTGTAACTTCTTGTCACAAAGGCCGATTTACAAAAGCAATATACCATTATGGCTGCTAGACTCTTCTGGCTGCAGGGATATACAGGATTTGTAGGTTGTCCAAGAACCCGATGTACCCAGAGCCAACAACTGAGCTGCACCTTGCAGTGGTTTTTCATTGTGTACCAAGTATACAGCAATTCATATAGTAAAATATATAGGGTGAAAAATGGGTATCAAGGAAACCTATGTAGTTCTGAAATGGATACCAGATACAGCGTTTAGAAGCAGTGAGTACAGCTCTGAATTTGTGTATACTGATACTAGTATGTGATTCAGAGGGCATTTTTCAAACTGTCTTATTTATTACCGACTGGCTTACATTTAGAAGGCACAAATACTAAGAAATCCAATTGGTAATAACAAATGTTCTACCGATGAAAATGCTACCTCACTTGTGTGGGTAGGCCTGGTTCCCATAAGAGGAAAGGACCCAAATCGCAGCATGGACACATCACATTTTTCCACTGAAAACTAACCCTTTTTTTTGCAGTGTGGGTAGTTGTGGATTTTGGGCCATAGCTCAACCGACACCTAATGAAACCAAGCAATCTGCACATTTTTGACAACTAGATACCTGGAGGAATCCAGGGTGGGGTGACTTGTATGGCTCTCACCAGTTTGTCCTACCCAGAAGCCCTTGCAAACCTTAAACTTTGACAAAAGCACACATTTTGTGCAGTATTTTGGCCTAGGATTGGCCAGCACCCAGGAACTCCTAACTACCTAGAACATTTCTGTAATTTAAAGGCCCTGGGGAATGAAGGGAAGTGTGTTATGTGTGACTCACGCCCATGTCTGCAACCCAGAATGCCATGCAAGGATCAAACTAAGACAGCATGAAAACACTTTTCTTTCCAATTTCCTTAGATGATGGCTGTAGTATTTGTGATCAGGGACTGCAAGAGCCCACAGAACCCTACCAAACCTAGGCATTTCTGAAAACTAGAAACCTGGGGAATCTTTGGTGTGATGAGATCCCACCAATGTTTCTTAACCAAAATATCCTACAAACATCAACATGTGTGTAAAAACTCAATGTCCTTAAATTTCAGTGATGGAAAACTCCAGAACTGCTTTCCAATTACAAAAGTCTTACCATCCCGCATTCCTTCACTTTTCTCTATAAAAATAATAATTAATACTAAAATAATGTGTGGCTAGCTATCACACTGGATAGGAATGGTCTAAAACTGTGACCTTGTAAAGTGCAAGTGGTCTTCACATGGCCTCAGGTTGTCTACTTTTTTCTTCTGTGGTACGGCCATCAACACACGTGGTATCATATTGACAATGAGATAGCTGAGTGGGCAAACTCAAAGGGTCCAGACACTAGACCACAGTGCACAGGTCCTGTACATTACCCATTCATGGAAAGTAAATGATGCTAACTATCTGCTCTATATTCTTTATATATTGTCACAGTGGCCTCATTGCCCCGAGTGAAGACCAGGCTACAACATTGGAAGAAGAACCAGTTGCACCCAATGCTGCGTTATCTAATGAAAGTGTTCAAGAAAAATCGATTGTAAAACGTTTGTAAGTACCAATGTGTTTTTCTATACAACCACTCCATGATTTTGCTAAATGTAAAAATAGTAGTCTGTTATTCAATATTTTTACAACACTGGTACCTCATTGGTTATTTTTTCACTTGCATAAAATACGTCTTGACTGTCGTCCCTAAAGATAATTCAGTAGGTATTTCCCAGTTAGTAGTAGTTTTGCAAATAACTTGTAGTTAAAGCCCAAGGGCTGCAATGTATAGCAATAGAAAGCAAATACACCCCAAGTTGCTAGAAGTCCAGAATTATGAGGCCTTTGATACCAGAACTACTATCCAGACAGTGTTGAAAAGCATGTTAACTTCTACTTTGGTTTTTATGATGGCAATAATGATTTCAGAGATAGGCATTGTCGTCTGTAATACTGTGGCGATTCTTTTATTGCCCCCATTTAGTAACAGGATGTGTTCACCCACTGGCCATTAATAATTCACTCGTACAATGAGTATGCCCTATATTAATAAGGGAATAATTCTATTTTAAATCCAGATTTTTTTAACCACGCCTTATTTAATCTACCTTTTAATTGATCTAGATGCTCACTCTTAAATTGGTGTAGTGTGGGTGAAATTAGCATGGCCTAGTATCCACTTAAAAACCAATACATTTTTGTAAGGTGAATTGCTCTGTAGTCCGTTTCAGAACTTGGGCTGTTACAGGATTAGTTGTGATCACAAATACAGTCTCTTTATTTTCATTATTCCTTGTTGCTATACCCTTGTATTATGCATTTTGTATGAAATCCAGAACTAAAGTGATGTACCTGATCTAAATTGTCAGCTGTTAAGCAAAGAGACCATAATATTAATCTCAGTGTATCTACTTGACCAATTTATGTGACTCAGCATAAATCACTGTCTCCCGTGCCATAGATGGAAAAGTCTGGGTCCAAATTGAGTTGGCATGGTGTGCAAAATAACAGTGGACTGTGATGCAGCCCGAGATATTACTAGTGACTGAAATTAAGTCAAGCATTCCATCCATTACTTTTTATATACTTTAGTGTGTCGCCCTAAAAGACGTGGGTCCCGTGCACAATGTGTCACTGGTACAAGCTATACATGGCTGATGAACCCTATCTAGGGAAAACCTGTCCTGGGTTGCTTGTGTTCTGGTCCAGGGACAGGGCCGGACTGGCTGTAGCGGGCACCGGGCGTTTCCCCGGTAGGCCGCCAGGGTGGGGGCCGGTTTTAGGCCCTGGGGGGCCGTTTCTGTTACCGGGGGGCCGGCAATATCGGCCCCCTGTAACAAAATCGGCCGAAATCGGCCGTTTCAAACAGCTCGGCCGCACCCCCCTCCTCACCCCCAGGGGGGCCGGCCGAGCAGTTTGCCTGGGCTGGTTTCGGTTCCCAGTCCGGCCCGGACCTTGCCTGGTAGTTCGCGGCAGGACTATTCCCATTGGAGCAGGGTCAAGACTGATTTGCATCCGGCTGAGTCTAAATTGAGGGGGCAGGGTGTGCAAAATATAGATGGACTAGGATGCGTCACTGAGTGCCTAACAGTGGCTGAGATTAATTCAAGCATTCCATCAATCACTTTTTGTATACTTTAGTGTTGCCCCTTAAGCGGGATGGGTATGCCTAGATATGGGTCCTGTGCACACTATGTCACTGGAAACAAACTATACCTGGTTGATGAGCCCTAACTAGAACGAAACTGGTCCTGGGTTGCTTGTGTTCTGGTTCAGTGAGTACCTGGCCTGGCAGTTTGGCTGGACTGTTCCCCCTGGAGGAGGGTTGTTAGACTTGGCATCTTTTGGCGTGTTTCCCCTGACTTTTTGCTTTCTGACCTCCCGGTTTTGACTCTGTTTTTGCTGGTGTGATGATTCTGCGCACTTTCCTCACTGCGGTCCAGTGGGAAAGTGCAAGTGCTCCTGTATAAAATGTGTTATGGATTGGTGTTTCCATGATTGGCCTATTTGGTTTATCTGTCAGTCCCTTGTAAAGTGCACTGCGAGTGCCAGGGCCTATAGACCAAATGCTGTTAGTGGGCTGCAGCACTGGATTGTGCCACCCGCGCAAACAGCCCGTAAGTGTAACTCGGGCCTGCCATCGCAGAGCCCGTGCGCAGCCTGGGGCTGCCATGTCGACTTGGCAAGTGCACACACTTGCAAGTCCCTAAACCTTCCCTTTTGCTGCATGTTAGTCACCCCTAAGGTAGGCCCAAGGTACCCCTGTGGGCAGGGTGCGTTGTACGCGAAAGGTAGGACATGCCCGGGTGTGTGCGGCATGTCCTGATAGTGAATTACAGCCTAGTTCGTTTTTCACTATTGCAAGGCTACCTGTTCCCCTAGGCCAGAACGGGCGGTTTTGATTATTACAATATATAATCCTAACTGACCCCGGGAACATGGTAGAAATTCGAGTTTAGTATGCCTGGACTCAGAATGATAAAATGCAGCTTTTAGTGAAGTTGGTTTTAACATTCTGTGTTTGAAAATACCACTTTTAGAAAGTGGGTATTTTCTTGTCTAACCATCCAAGCCTGCCTCTGCGAGGTTGTGTATTCCGTGTCTGGAATGTGAGTGACAGGGGCTGGGGGATGCCAGGAGACAGGGTGAGTCAGCGCAGGGCTGAATAGCCAGATCGACCTGTAGATGGGTGGGAGGGGTCGCACCTGGGCCCTGAATAGGACAGTGCCTTCCTCCACAATGCTGGCTCCACCTCCTGTGGTGCGTCTGATGTCCCTGGCCTACTCACTGAAAGAAGGGACGGAGACTTGTCAACAAAGTGCTCCAGAACTGGTTTGGACTAGGCAAAGGCCTCTCTGCCTTCAGAGAACAAAGGAATTTGGGATATAAATATTGGGGCCCTGACCCCATGAATTTAGATCTCGCTGGAATCAAGGAACCTGCCAAGACGAAGAGCTGGAAGAGCTGCCAGGAGGAGTACTGCCCCTTTGCTGTGTTGTTGCTTTGTTGGGTTGGCCTGCAGTTGCTGCTTCTGTCTTGGGCAGTGAAAGGACTGGACTGAACTTTCTACAAACTTGTGCTGAGTATCTCCAAGGGCCAGGAACCGAGCTGGCCTCCTGTTAAGAAGTCTCAGGGACTACAAAGACTTCACAAGCCTCTGGGTACCGCTTCTGGAACGCTGTTTCAGTTGCCACAGAGGAAGGGAACTGCAACCGACTCCGTCAACCGAATCCATCCCTGGCCGGTGACCTGTTTGCACCGCAGACCGCATCGCCCCGCTTCGCATCGCAACCCTGGTCTCACCGTGGGCGACGTCCGACGCCGCCAACATCGAGCCGCTGCTTGCACCGTGACCTGTGGGCACCGCAGTTCGCATCGCATCGCTTCACTGGGCCAGCCGGACCAGACCGACACTGTCGCTGCAACTGGCTCAAGAGTCGAGACCGCACCGCATTTAGGGCACCGCTCGCACGTCTGCGACGCACCGCTCCGACTCGCACCGCTGTCCGACGCCAGCTCCCGCACTCCGGCTAGGTCGCCTGCATCGCAACCTGTCAGCACCGCATCGAGCCTCGTCTCACCCTGCATCGCACGCCTTGGACTCACCGACTCCGTCTGCACGACGCTCATCGAGCCGCTGCCTCACCGCATCGAGGGACACCGCACCTTGCATCGCTCCGTCTTGCACCGCAACCGCGACGAACGCCGACCGGCTCGTACACTCCGTACCAGCCACAACGAGAAAGGTACTGTAACCGAGTCTGTTCATGACTCTGCTGGCCCGTATCGACGCGGTCGGCTGGAACTGTTAGACTCTGGGGTTTTCAGCATCACGGTAGGCTCGGACGGAGCTACCGACTCGTACGAACTTTGCTTTTGTGCTATTCCTGCAAAGAAGAAGTTAACGTATCAAGTATTCATTCGTAAAGTACAGTATTGTGGATTTTTGTCGTAATTGGTCTTGTCTTGAGTATATAAAATATTGGTTATTTTTCTAAACTGGTGTGGTGTCCGTTTGTAGTGCTTACACTGTATTACTGTTGGTTATGTGCAAATGCTTTACACACTGCCTCTGAATTAAGCCTGACTGCTCGTGCCAAGCTACCACGAGGGTGAGCAGGGGTTACTTCACGAGTGTAACAACCCTTACCCTGACTAGGAAGAAGGGTCCCTACTTGGACAAAGGTGCAAGCCCTTGCCAACTAGAGATCCCATTTCTAACATTGGTTGTCAGCGGTGAGGATAGGACTTGTGTTTGCACTTGACTTACAGTGATTGGTGTGCACTACTACCATATCGCAGACCATTACGTACCACATACTGGTTCTTTTTCTTTTGGCCTATTTTTGATCTTGTATACAAGGTGGGGTATGGAGTTCCTCAAAGGAAAATAACAGAAGAGAGGAGATACTGTGAGGTGTGAGTAGTAGTAGTATTAAGGTAGCTACTTGCCAAGTCAAAGGAAAAGGCAAACTAAGGGGGGCAACCCCTTGGTGGAACTAGGGCTCTCACACACCCAGCAAGCTAGGTGTCATGCTTCATCATATGAGCCTGCCCCTCGTCCAGTCGGCGCTGCAATACCGGACGGGCTCCCGAACCGGGGCTCTTTAGCGGGGATCTTCTGTTCCTGCCGGTGGGTGCAGTGGGAGTAAGAGGCCTAGTGTGTGTAGACGTGAGAGAGTAGTGAATTAAAACAGGTCAGTTAATCCTAGCCATGATTTAATTTGTAAGGTAAACCGCCTGGCTAAAAATATATAGAGAGGGACAGTGCACTAGATGTAATGTGTCTAGTCATATAGTCCTGCTCTCAGATGATCGACATGTTTCGTGCCTCTAATGTCAGGGGGATCTGGGCACTTCCTCAGGATCAGAGTGAAAACACTATCTACACTACGTGGTTAAGTGACATCTACCTACCACGTGTTAAGGTCGATGACCTGTAAAACAAATAAACAATAAACCTCTATCAATCACAAGGTCAATCAATCTCAAGGTCTCATTGGCACTTGTATTTCATCGTATCTCATCAACTATTAAAATAAAACAAAGAAAAAGAAAGAAAAAGAAGGAAGGAGAACCTTATTGCACGTACTAGTGTGTAGTTAAGCAGATTTATATAAATAAAAATATAAATAATAAAATTACTGTAAAAATGCACTAGTATCACCATGTTGTGCTCTTGAAACTATTATAGAACATAATGTGATCCGGTAGTGCATAGTACTAAACATATAGATACCCATGGTCGTGCCTGATAAACTAGTAAGCGATAGAGAGAGTTCAATGACTCACCTATCCTGCTGTCTAGAATTGCTTGCAACAGTACCGGCGGTAATGAAATGGACACCGTTGTGGGTCCTGTAAAGGCAAGTCAGAGGATGGGCGTTATGGCTGGCAGTGGAAAGAAAGCCAAAGATGGGGAGACAGAGGGCCCAGAGGGGTCAAACCAGCATTCAGATGCTGCAAGGAAATCAAGCTAACCCCATGTGGTCACCCATATTACTAAAAAGTTGAAGGCCCACAGGACAAAACGTGTCCACATGGTGACCTCGGGCATCCAAGGAATGGCCCAGCTCAGACAACTGTCTTAGAGGTAATAGTGCTGGGCTAGTATTGGACCCAAAGCAGAACAACACTCATAGGCAGCGACGGGCATAGGAGGAAACAGGATGCTCTACTATAAATAGTAATGCCGGTATGGGGCATGAGAATCGGCGGTAGGGGACCACACTGGCAGCCGAGATCGAAAGCTGCAACTAAATAGGCTTACCTCAACATTGGAGCGATCCGAGGTCCTTGGTAGCCACAGTTTGCACTAAGAAAACACTCACCCGCGTGTGGCCACGCCAAGCCTGCGACCTACCCTGCCGCCGGAACCGGGATGGTAACTGGTTGTGGGACTGTCCGACAGATAAGGCAGTCGCCGCTCGGCGGTGGGCGGAGTCACGTGAGAAAAGTGTGATCTCGTGTGGCTGGGCAGGGTTCGTGAGGGCCTGCACTGGGGACTGGAAAATGAGGCGGCCATTTTGGAATGGACCGGAAAGGATGGAAGACAGCGCTGTGAGTGGTGAAGCGCCTATTCTTACTATTAGGACAGTGATTGTATGAATTTAGCCTGTCCTATAATAGTGTAACCAATAATGGAATGTATATACGCATTACCCACCATATCAGTGAAGCCAGCCTGTGAGCACAGCAACTGTTCTAGAGATAAGGCCATCGTTCGCTCAGTGCTGAATAAAGTCACGTGATGGTGTGTATGATCGGCAATTTAGAAAATGGGATGGCCAAGTTGAAACAGACCGAAAATATGTAAGCGTTAGTAAGGCGCCAGTTCCGCTCGGTGTATATGGAAGATAACCAGTCAGGTTATAATGGAAATTAAAGAAATATACGTGAATCTATCAATAACAATATCTACATGAACATCCAACAAGAATACATTACACCATATGCACCAATGCGATGCACCATGCTGGTGGGATCCACCTACTGCCATGACGGGATCCCTTGTAGGAAGCATATTAGGGATCAGAGGGTGCATTGGGGGACAAAGGAATACAACTTGTATATGGCACCTAAGGATCAAAAGGAGAGGTGCAGGAGGGGCACAAGAGCAGCATGAAATCACCACACATAGTTATATGATTAGATAATGTGATTAAATAATAATATAATACAATACAGGTCTAACAGTGCATCCTCCTATATGGTTAGTATACATGATGGTGGTTCAATAATGTCTAGATAAGTGAACCCCATGGGATGTCATCGTTCAGCCCCTCAATATGTGTCGACAATCTCAGCACCCACCTCTGCTCAATTTTAAATAGTGCTGATTGTGAAATCTGTGGATGTGCTTCCAACACAATCCAATGCAGTGAGTCAGGAGGGTGTGGTGTCTCTTTGAAATGTCTGTATAGTCTAGTGGTGATTCTTTGGCAACGTATGTTGCTCCTGTGTTCGGTAATTCTGGTTTTGACTGTCCGCATGGTCATCCCTATGTACTTCAAGCCGCAAGGGCAGGTGATCATGTATATGCACTTTTGGTGTTACAATTAGTGTGTTTGTTTAGGGACCATTTGAAATTAGTCAATAGGCAAACCTCTTTGGTTGCAGTAGTGAATTGGCACACTGTACAGGAGCCACAGGGGTGATGTCCTTTCACAGCTGGAAGACCCCACAAGTTCCTTTGTGAGTTGGTCATATGCTGTTTGGGTCTTGTGTGTATTAGAATATCTCTAAGATTACGAGTTCTTTTGTATGCAAACCTTGGCTTAGGTATTTGTAGATCACCAGTGCCAAGAATGCCCCAATGTTTCAAAATGATCTTTTTGGTTCTAGCTGAATTGGGTGTGAACGTAGTAACACATGTTAGTATATCCGTCATGGGTTTTGGATGTACCTCAAGCAGAACCTTATTGCACGTACTAGTGTGTAGTTAAGCAGATTTATATAAATAAAAAATATAAATAATAAAATTACTGTAAAAATGCACTAGTATCACCATGTTGTGCTCTTGAAACTATTATAGAACATAATGTGATCCGGTAGTGCATAGTACTAAACATATAGATACCCATGGTCGTGTCTGATAAACTAGTAAGCGATAGAGAGAGTTCAATGACTCACCTATCCTGCTGTCTAGAATTGCTTGCAACAGTACCGGCGGTAATAAAATGGACACCGTTGTGGGTCCTGTAAAGGCAAGTCAGAGGATGGGCGTTATGGCTGGCAGTGGACCCAGGGTTCCTTACTTCTATACTCTACCTAAGATACATAAGGGTATTACCCCGGTTCCTGGCCGTCCCATTGTTTCTGGCATTGGGTCATTACTCGAGCCACTTTCTAAGTTCTGTGACCACTTTTTACAGCCAATGGTGAAGGAAACACCGTCATATGTAAGGGATACAACGGATATCCTTCGAATCATTGAAGAAACACAGAACATCGAAGAGATTGACCTTTTGGTCACCCTTGACGTTGAGGCCTTATATACTAACATCCCTCAGGGAGCAACATTGACAGTTGTTGAGTCAGCTTTAAGCTCTTTAGAGTGGTCATCATCAACACCCATCTCCTTTATTATGGAGTGCGCCACCCTGGCTTTGACTGAAAATTTCTTTGAGTTTAAACAACAACTATATCATCAAAGCCAGGGCACTTCGATGGGCAGTACATTTGCTCCTAGTGTGGCCTGCCTCTACATGGCAGCATTTGAAAAGGATGTGGTAAATAATAACAACAACCCTTACCACAATAATTTGATATTGTGGAAACGCTTTATTGATGACATCCTTATATTCTGGCATGGTCCCCGCACTACATGTGATGAATTTGTGGAGTGGATAAATAACCAGAATGAGTTTCTTAAGTTTTCCCACACTATTTCAAAAACGACTGTCCCATTTCTTGATCTCAACATTATACTGAGTGAGGGTACTATCACCACCACCCTATATAGGAAACCCACTGATCGCAACAGCCTACTCCTATACAAAAGTCACCACCCGAAAACATTAAAAGAGAATCTACCTTTCGGTCAGTTTTTGCGCATTAGACGCAATTGTAAGATGGTCACTGATTACAAGAGAGAAGCAGCTGTTTTGGCAACCAATCTCAAGGCAAGAGGCTACCCTGCCAAAATACTCAGTGACTCGATGAAAAGAGCAAGAAACAACCCCAGAGAAGCCCTGCTTGAGGTACATCCAAAACCCATGACGGATATACTAACATGTGTTACTACGTTCACACCCAATTCAGCTAGAACCAAAAAGATCATTTTGAAACATTGGGGCATTCTTGGCACTGGTGATCTACAAATACCTAAGCCAAGGTTTGCATACAAAAGAACTCGTAATCTTAGAGATATTCTAATACACACAAGACCCAAACAGCATATGACCAACTCACAAAGGAACTTGTGGGGTCTTCCAGCTGTGAAAGGACATCACCCCTGTGGCTCCTGTACAGTGTGCCAATTCACTACTGCAACCAAAGAGGTTTGCCTATTGACTAATTTCAAATGGTCCCTAAACAAACACACTAATTGTAACACCAAAAAGTGCATATACATGATCACCTGCCCTTGCGGCTTGAAGTACATAGGGATGACCATGCGGACAGTCAAAACCAGAATTACCGAACACAGGAGCAACATACGTTGCCAAAGAATCACCACTAGACTATACAGACATTTCAAAGAGACACCACACCCTCCTGACTCACTGCATTGGATTGTGTTGGAAGCACATCCACAGATTTCACAATCAGCACTATTTAAAATTGAGCAGAGGTGGGTGCTGAGATTGTCGACACATATTGAGGGGCTGAACGATGACATCCCATGGGGTTCACTTATCTAGACATTATTGAACCACCATCATGTATACTAACCATATAGGAGGATGCACTGTTAGACCTGTATTGTATTATATTATTATTTAATCACATTATCTAATCATATAACTATGTGTGGTGATTTCATGCTGCTCTTGTGCCCCTCCTGCACCTCTCCTTTTGATCCTTAGGTGCCATATACAAGTTGTATTCCTTTGTCCCCCAATGCACCCTCTGATCCCTAATATGCTTCCTACAAGGGATCCCGTCATGGCAGTAGGTGGATCCCACCAGCATGGTGCATCGCATTGGTGCATATGGTGTAATGTATTCTTGTTGGATGTTCATGTAGATATTGTTATTGATAGATTCACGTATATTTCTTTAATTTCCATTATAACCTGACTGGTTATCTTCCATATACACCGAGCGGAACTGGCGCCTTACTAACGCACATATTTTCGGTCTGTTTCAACTTGGCCATCCCATTTTCTAAATTGCCGATCATACACACCATCACGTGACTTTATTCAGCACTGAGCGAACGATGGCCTTATCTCTAGAACAGTTGCTGTGCTCACAGGCTGGCTTCACTGATATGGTGGGTAATGCGTATATACATTCCTTATTGAGTTACACTATTATAGGACAGGCTAAATTCATACAATCACTGTCCTAATAGTAAGAATAGGCGCTTCACCACTCACAGCGCTGTCTTCCATCCTTTCCGGTCCATTCCAAAATGGCCGCCTCATTTTCCAGTCCCCAGTGCAGGCCCTCACGAACCCTGCCCAGCCACACGAGATCACACTTTTCTCACGTGACTCCGCCCACCGCCGAGCGAGCGACTGCCTTATCTGTCGGACAGTCCCACAACCAGTTACCATCCCGGTTCCGGCGGCAGGGTAGGTCGCAGGCTTGGCGTGGCCACACGCGGGTGAGTGTTTTCTTAGTGCAAACTGTGGCTACCAAGGACCTCGGATCGCTCCAATGTTGAGGTAAGCCTATTTAGTTGCAGCTTTCGATCTCGGCTGCCAGTGTGGTCCCCTACCGCCGATTCTCATGCCCCATACCGGCATTACTATTTATAGTAGAGCATCCTGTTTCCTCCTATGCCCGTCGCTGCCTATGAGTGTTGTTCTGCTTTGGGTCCAATACTAGCCCAGCACTATTACCTCTAAGACAGTTGTCTGAGCTGGGCCATTCCTTGGATGCCCGAGGTCACCATGTGGACACGTTTTGTCCTGTGGGCCTTCAACTTTTTAGTAATATGGGTGACCACATGGGGTTAGCTTGATTTCCTTGCAGCATCTGAATGCTGGTTTGACCCCTCTGGGCCCTCTGTCTCCTCATCTTTGGCTTTCTTTCCACTGCCAGCCATAACGCCCATCCTCTGACTTGCCTTTACAGGACCCACAACGGTGTCCATTTTATTACCGCCGGTACTGTTGCAAGCAATTCTAGACAGCAGGATAGGTGAGTCATTGAACTCTCTCTATCGCTTACTAGTTTATCAGGCACGACCATGGGTATCTATATGTTTAGTACTATGCACTACCGGATCACATTATGTTCTATAATAGTTTCAAGAGCACAACATGGTGATACTAGTGCATTTTTACAGTAATTTTATTATTTATATTTTTTATTTATATAAATCTGCTTAACTACACACTAGTACGTGCAATAAGGTTCTCCTTCCTTCTTTCTTTTTCTTTTTTTCTTTGTTTTATTTTAATAGTTGATGAGATACGATGAAATACAAGTGCCAATGAGACCTTGAGATTGATTGACCTTGTGATTGATAGAGGTTTATTGTTTATTTGTTTTACAGGTCATCGACCTTAACACGTGGTAGGTAGATGTCACTTAACCACGTAGTGTAGATAGTTTTTTCACTCTGATCCTGAGGAAGTGCCCAGATCCCCCTGACATTAGAGGCACGAAACATGTCGATCATCTGAGAGCAGGACTATATGACTAGACACATTACATCTAGTGCACTGTCCCTCTCTATATATTTTTAGCCAGGCGGTTTACCTTACAAATTAAATCATGGCTAGGATTAACTGACCTGTTTTAATTCACTACTCTCTCACGTCTACACACACTAGGCCTCTTACTCCCACTGCACCCACCGGCAGGAACAGAAGATCCCCGCTAAAGAGCCCCGGTTCGGGAGCCCGTCCGGTATTGCAGCGCCGACTGGACGAGGGGCAGGCTCATATGATGAAGCATGACACCTAGCTTGCTGGGTGTGTGAGAGCCCTAGTTCCACCAAGGGGTTGCCCCCTTAGTTTGCCTTTTCCTTTGACTTGGCAAGTAGCTACCTTAATACTACTACTACTCACACCTCACAGTATCTCCTCTCTTCTGTTATTTTCCTTTGAGGAACTCCATACCCCACCTTGTATACAGTCTTCTCGGGCTTGTACGTTGGACCTCGTTAAACTAGCCCGCCCGCGTCCCCCCTTTTGTTAATCATACTATTTTTGATCTTGCCAGTTTTCAACTCACGACTTTCGTCATGCCTGAATCAATTGCATCATCCGTTGCATCTCTGGAAGTTATCTTTGAGGAGGACAGGTTGGAATCCTACGCCGTAAAGGAGTTACGAGCGATTTGTAAAAACCTGAAAGTCCAAATTAAAGGCCTCACAAGGAAGGAGGAGCTACAGAAGGCGCTGAGGGCCTGGGTAGCAGCCAGACATGCCAATGGGCAGCCTGGTGATCTCAGTGAGGAGGCGGAGGAGCCTATTTCCAGGGTGGATGTGCTTTTGGGTAGGGGGAACCCGCCAGGTCAGGCAGCAGCAGTCTGTCCCCAGAGGAGCTGGAGGACAGGCGGGAGACAAGGCAGTTTGAGCTGCAGAAGCTCAGGCTGGAGAGTGAGCGGGAGGAGAAGAGATTGGCCATAGAGGAGAGGAAGATGCTCTTAGAGCATGAGAGAGAACTGAAGGAGCTAGAACTTAGGAGTAAGTCAGGCTCAGATGGTGGCAGCAATTCGTCCAGAAAGGCAGACAGGATTGTGCACATTCCCAAGAACGTAGGCAAGGAGTTCAAGAAGGGGGATGACATACAAAGGTGGTTTCAGGGTTATGAGGCGGCCATACACATGAATGGGGTCCCTGAGGAGAATTGGGGAGCAGGATTGTGGCCACTTTTCCCGGAAGAAGAAAGGGATGCTCTGATAGCTTTGGGTAAGGGGTATCACCTCACCTATGCTGACATGAAGGATGCCCTTCTCACGAAGTATGGTCTTACTCCTGAAAAGTACAGGGATCAGTTCAGGTCCAGTAAGAAGTCTGATGCCAACACTTGGTTGGAATGTGTGGATGTGTTCTGCAGGTCTCTGGATGGTTGGGTGAAGGGCAGTAGTGTAACAGATTTTCAGGGGCTCTACAACTTGATTGCATGGGAGCACTTGTCTAGTCTATGTTTTGCAGATCTGCGCCAGCACCTAGTTGATAGTAAGCTAACTGACCCCAGGAAGCTTGCTATGGAAGCGGACCGCTGGGTGAGTACCAGGGTCCACAAGAAAGCGTTTGGGGAGACTCAGCCAAAGGTGGGCAGGGTCCCCAGCAGAAAGGTGGGGGGACAAGGGTAAAGCACAGGAGTTCTCTAAAGGGCCCCAAACTAGTACCCAGGGTAAAGGTTCCCAGCCCCCGGTGATAAGAAGAAAGGGGTCTCTACAGGGAAGCCTGTTGAGACCGGCCCCCGCAAGTGTTATGCATGTGACCAGGTAGGTCACTTTAAGGGGGACCCCAAGTGCCCGAAGGGGACACAGCCACCCACCGGTGGACAGTCCAAAGTGTTGGCTAGTGTAGCGCTTGGGGAGGAGGGGTGCCCACAGGAGGGTGGGGATCCCGCAGAAATGACCCTTGTCTCACTAGGGGACAGTGAGATGGTCCCAGGAAACCAGGTGCCCCCTAACACAAAGAAATATAGCACCTGGGTGACCATTAATGGGAACAGGGTAGAGGCTCTCAGAGATACTGGAGCCAGTGTGACCTCAGTCCGGTGTCACCTGGTGTCTGAGAAGCAAGTAGTCCCAGGAGCATTCCACCAAGTAGTTGCGGTCGACAACTCAGAGCGCCAGTGTATGGTGGCGCAGGTTCCCTTTGAATGGGGGGGTCTCAGGTCCCTTGAGGGTGGTTGTGAGCCCTACCATGCCTGTCGATTGTCTGCTAGGAAACGACCTGGAGCAGTCCTCATGGAAGGAGGTTGAGCTCAGGTCTCACTTGGAGATGCTTGGGTTGCCAGAGTGGGCATGCGTGTCTACTCGGTCAATGGCAGCCAGAAAGGGTGATCAAGAGGACTTGGAGCCTGAAACAGTGGCCCAAGTCCCTGCCAAGAGAATGGGCAGGGGCGCGGAAACCGGCCCCCGAAGTTCCCACGGACCGGGAGGAGGCGGACGTCGAGGGGGACGCCCGGTGCCTACAGGGGAGCAGGTAGCCGAACTGGGAGACATCTCTGAGCTGACCCATTGGCAGCAAGAAGGGGGTCCCACCAGGGAGGAGTTCTGCAGGGAGCAGAACGAGTGCCCTACTCTGGAGGGTCTGCGGCGGCAGGCTGCAGACCAGGCAGCTGGTAATCAGTCCGGGTCACATCTGATCTACTGGGAGAGCGGTCTCCTATACAGTGAGCCTAAGGTTGCTGAGCCTGGGTCAGCCCGTGTGCTGGTGGTACCCCAGCGCTTCAGGACCTTCCTACTGGGTCTGGCTCATGACGTGCCTTTGGCAGGACATTTGGGGCAGGACAAGACCTTTGACAGGCTTGTCACCCACTTCTTTTGGCCCCAAATGCAAAGGCAGTCAGATGCACACTGCAGGTCTTGCCAAACTTGCCAGGCAAGTGGTAAGAGTGGGAGGAAGGTCAAAGCTCCTCTCCAACCTTTTCCGGTTGTTGGAACACCCTTTGAAAGGGTAGGGATGGATATAGTGGGGCCACTGGATCCCAAGACAGCCATGGGCAACAGGTACATCCTGGTCTTGGTGGACCATGCCACCCGGTACCCGGAGGCAATCCCTCTCAGGACAACGACGGCGCCAGTGGTGGGCCGGGCGTTAATGGGGATCTTTTCCCGTGTGGGATTCCCCAGAGAGGTGGTTTCCGATAGGGGGACCAATTTCATATCGAAGTATATGACATCCCTGTGGAAGGAGTGTGGTGTAACCTACAAGTTCACCACTCCTTACCACCCACAAGGAAACGGTCTGGTGGAGAGATTCAACCAGACCTTGAAAGGCATGATCAAGGGTCTAATAGAACCCATGAGGCGTAAGTGGGACGTCCTCTTGCCATGCCTACTCTTTGCGTACAGGGAGATGCCTCAGAAGTCTCTTGGGTACAGCCCCTTTGAGCTCCTGTATGGCCACCCTGTCAGAGGACCTCTGAGTTTGGTGAAGGAAGGCTGGGAGGCGGCTCCCAGGAAAACTCCCCAGGATGTATTTAGCTACATGCTGGCCTTTAGAAACCAAACTGCCCGCTTCAGGAAACTCGCTCAGGCGAACCTAGAAGCAAGCCAGGAAGAAATGAAGAGATGGTATGACCAGAATGCCACTCTGGTCGAATTTCAACCTGGGCAGAAAGTGTGGGTATTGGCCCCAGTGGCACCTTGTGCCTTGCAGGACAAGTGGACTGGGCCATATGAGGTAAAGGAGCGCAAAAGTGACGTCACCTACCTGGTGGATTTGCAGGCTCCAAGGAACCCGTTGAGGGTCCTTCACGTGAACCGCCTCAAGCCCCACTTCGAGAGGTCCGAAGTGAGTATGCTCTTGGCGACAGATGATGGGGTGGAAGAGGAGAGCGAGCCTCTCCCTGACCTCCTGTCTACCAAGGAGCATGATGGGTCAGTAGAGGGTGTGATCCTCTCCCCTACTCTGACTCAGGAACAGCAGGGGGACTGTCGCCAGTTGTTGGGACAGTTCGCCCCACTGTTCACTCTGACCCCCCGGTGTTACTCACTGGTGTACCCATGACGTGGACACTGGTGACAGCCATCCTGTGAAGCACAAGATTTACAGGTTGACTGACCGGTTCAGAGCCAGCATCAAGGAGGAGGTCTCTAAGATGTTGGCGTTAGGGGTGATTGAGCCCTCCCACAGTCCTTGGGCCAGCCCAGTGGTCTTGGTCCCAAAGGCTGCGGCGCCCGGTGCCACTCCAGAACTCCGGTTTTGTGTGGACTACCGTGGGCTCAATGCCGTCACCAGGACTGACGCGCACCCCATCCCCAGAGCTGATGAGCTCATCGATCGGTTGGGAGCTGCCCGGTTCCTCAGCACGTTTGATTTAACGTCTGGGTACTGGCAGATTGCCTTAACCGATGGGGCCAAGGAGAGATCAGCATTCTCAACCCCAGAAGGTCATTACCAATTCCGGGTGATGCCCTTTGGGTTGAAGAATGCCCCTGCCACCTTTCAGAGGTTGGTCAATCAGGTGTTGGCTGGGCTGGAGGATTTCAGTGCCGCCTACCTGGATGACATTGCTGTGTTCAGTTCCAGCTGGGAAGAACATTTGCAGCACCTTGAGAAAGTGTTGAGGGCTCTGCAAGGTGCAGGCCTCACGATCAAGGCCAGTAAGTGCCAGATCGGGCAGGGTTCTGTGGTGTACTTGGGGCACCAGGTAGGAAGCGGCCAGGTGGCGCCCTACAACCCAAGATTGACAACATTCTGGCTTGGGAGCCCCCAAGACCCAGACAGAGGTGAGAGCCTTCTTAGGTCTCACCGGCTACTATAAGAGATTTGTTAAGGGCTATGGCACCATCGTTGCCCCCTTAACAGAGCTGACCTCTAAGAGGCAGCCCAGGAAAGTGATCTGGACTGAGTCCTGCCAGAAAGCTTTTGATGCCCTGAAGGCAGCCATGTGCACGGCGCCCGTGCTCAAGGCACCTGACTTCTCCAAAGAATTTGTCGTGCAGACTGACGCTTCAGAGCATGGTGTGGGAGCGGTGCTCTCACAACTGAACGAAGAGGGCCTGGATCAGCCTGTAGTCTTCCTTAGCAGGAGACTACTTCCCAGGGAACAGAGGTGGAGTGCCATAGAAAGGGAAGCTTTTGCTGTGGTCTGGGCGCTGAAGAAGTTGAGACCATACCTGTTTGGGACTCACTTCCGGGTTCAGACAGACCACAGGCCCCTCAGATGGTTGATGCAAATGAGGGCGAGAATCCAAAACTGCTGAGGTGGTCCATCTCCCTACAGGGAATGGACTTTACGGTGGAACACCGTCCTGGTACAGAACACGCCAACGCAGATGGTCTGTCCAGGTTCTTCCGCTTTAGTGAAGAGAACTCCAATGGGGTTGGGTAGTTCTCCCTACTTTCAGCTGGAGGGGACATGTGTTAGACTTGGCATCTTTTGGCGTGTTTCCCCTGACTTTTTGCTTTCTGACCTCCCGGTTTTGACTCTGTTTTTGCTGGTGTGATGATTCTGCGCACTTTCCTCACTGCGGTCCAGTGGGAAAGTGCAAGTGCTCCTGTATAAAATGTGTTATGGATTGGTGTTTCCATGATTGGCCTATTTGGTTTATCTGTCAGTCCCTTGTAAAGTGCACTGCGAGTGCCAGGGCCTATAGACCAAATGCTGTTAGTGGGCTGCAGCACTGGATTGTGCCACCCGCGCAAACAGCCCGTAAAGTGTAACTCGGGCCTGCCATCGCAGAGCCCGTGCGCAGCCTGGGGCTGCCATGTCGACTTGGCAAGTGCACACACTTGCAAGTCCCTAAACCTTCCCTTTGCTGCATGTTAGTCACCCCTAAGGTAGGCCCAAGGTACCCCTGTGGGCAGGGTGCGTTGTACGCGAAAGGTAGGACATGCCCGGGTGTGTGCGGCATGTCCTGATAGTGAATTACAGCCTAGTTCGTTTTTCACTATTGCAAGGCTACCTGTTCCCCCTAGGCCAGAACGGGCGGTTTTGATTATTACAATATATAATCCTAACTGACCCCGGGAACATGGTAGAAATTCGAGTTTAGTATGCCTGGACTCAGAATGATAAAATGCAGCTTTTAGTGAAGTTGGTTTTAACATTCTGTGTTTGAAAATACCACTTTTAGAAAGTGGGTATTTTCTTGTCTAACCATCCAAGCCTGCCTCTGCGAGGTTGTGTATTCCGTGTCTGGAATGTGAGTGACAGGGGCTGGGGGATGCCAGGAGACAGGGTGAGTCAGCGCAGGGCTGAATAGCCAGATCGACCTGTAGATGGGTGGGAGGGGTCGCACCTGGGCCCTGAATAGGACAGTGCCTTCCCTCCACAATGCTGGCTCCACCTCCTGTGGTGCGTCTGATGTCCCTGGCCTACTCACTGAAAGAAGGGACGGAGACTTGTCAACAAAGTGCTCCAGAACTGGTTTGGACTAGGCAAAGGCCTCTCTGCCTTCAGAGAACAAAGGAATTTGGGATATAAATATTGGGGCCCTGACCCCATGAATTTAGATCTCACTAGAATCAAGGAACCTGCCAAGACGAAGAGCTGGAAGAGCTGCCAGGAGGAGTACTGCCCCTTTGCTGTGTTGTTGCTTTGTTGGGTTGGCCTGCAGTTGCTGCTTCTGTCTTGGGCAGTGAAAGGACTGGACTGAACTTTCTACAAACTTGTGCTGAGTATCTCCAAGGGCCAGGAACCGAGCTGGCCTCCTGTTAAGAAGTCTCAGGGACTACAAAGACTTCACAAGCCTCTGGGTACCGCTTCTGGAACGCTGTTTCAGTTGCCACAGAGGAAGGGAACTGCAACCGACTCCGTCAACCGAATCCATCCCTGGCCGGTGACCTGTTTGCACCGCAGACCGCATCGCCCCGCTTCGCATCGCAACCCTGGTCTCACCGTGGGCGACGTCCGACGCCGCCAACATCGAGCCGCTGCTTGCACCGTGACCTGTGGGCACCGCAGTTCGCATCGCATCGCTTCACTGGGCCAGCCGGACCAGACCGACACTGTCGCTGCAACTGGCTCAAGAGTCGAGACCGCACCGCATTTGGGGCACCGCTCGCACGTCTGCGACGCACCGCTCCGACTCGCACCGCTGTCCGACGCCAGCTCCCGCACTCCGGCTAGGTCGCCTGCATCGCAACCTGTCAGCACCGCATCGAGCCTCGTCTCACCCTGCATCGCACGCCTTGGACTCACCGACTCCGTCTGCACGACGCTCATCGAGCCGCTGCCTGCACCGCATCGAGGGACACCGCACCTTGCATCGCTCCGTCTTGCACCGCAACCGCGACGAACGCCGACCGGCTCGTACACTCCGTACCAGCCACAACGAGAAAGGTACTGTAACCGAGTCTGTTCATGACTCTGCTGGCCCGTATCGACGCGGTCGGCTGGAACTGTTAGACTCTGGGGTTTTCAGCATCACGGTAGGCTCGGACGGAGCTACCGACTCGTACGAACTTTGCTTTTGTGCTATTCCTGCAAAGAAGAAGTTAACGTATCAAGTATTCATTCGTAAAGTACAGTATTGTGGATTTTTGTCGTAATTGGTCTTGTCTTGAGTATATAAAATATTGGTTATTTTTCTAAACTGGTGTGGTGTCCGTTTGTAGTGCTTACACTGTATTACTGTTGGTTATGTGCAAATGCTTTACACACTGCCTCTGAATTAAGCCTGACTGCTCGTGCCAAGCTACCACGAGGGTGAGCAGGGGTTACTTCACGAGTGTAACAACCCTTACCCTGACTAGGAAGAAGGGTCCCTACTTGGACAAAGGTGCAAGCCCTTGCCAACTAGAGATCCCATTTCTAACATTGGTTGTCAGCGGTGAGGATAGGACTTGTGTTTGCACTTGACTTACAGTGATTGGTGTGCACTACTACCATATCGCAGACCATTACGTACCACATACTGGTTCTTTTTCTTTTGGCCTATTTTTGATCTTGCCAGTTTTCAACTCACGACTTTCGTCATGCCTGAATCAATTGCATCATCCGTTGCATCTCTGGAAGTTATCTTTGAGGAGGACAGGTTGGAATCCTACGCCGTAAAGGAGTTACGAGCGATTTGTAAAAACCTGAAAGTCCAAATTAAAGGCCTCACAAGGAAGGAGGAGCTACAGAAGGCGCTGAGGGCCTGGGTAGCAGCCAGACATGCCAATGGGCAGCCTGGTGATCTCAGTGAGGAGGCGGAGGAGCCTATTTCCAGGGTGGATGTGCTTTTGGGTAGGGGGAACCCGCCAGGTCAGGCAGCAGCAGTCTGTCCCCAGAGGAGCTGGAGGACAGGCGGGAGACAAGGCAGTTTGAGCTGCAGAAGCTCAGGCTGGAGAGTGAGCGGGAGGAGAAGAGATTGGCCATAGAGGAGAGGAAGATGCTCTTAGAGCATGAGAGAGAACTGAAGGAGCTAGAACTTAGGAGTAAGTCAGGCTCAGATGGTGGCAGCAATTCGTCCAGAAAGGCAGACAGGATTGTGCACATTCCCAAGAACGTAGGCAAGGAGTTCAAGAAGGGGGATGACATACAAAGGTGGTTTCAGGGTTATGAGGCGGCCATACACATGAATGGGGTCCCTGAGGAGAATTGGGGAGCAGGATTGTGGCCACTTTTCCCGGAAGAAGAAAGGGATGCTCTGATAGCTTTGGGTAAGGGGTATCACCTCACCTATGCTGACATGAAGGATGCCCTTCTCACGAAGTATGGTCTTACTCCTGAAAAGTACAGGGATCAGTTCAGGTCCAGTAAGAAGTCTGATGCCAACACTTGGTTGGAATGTGTGGATGTGTTCTGCAGGTCTCTGGATGGTTGGGTGAAGGGCAGTAGTGTAACAGATTTTCAGGGGCTCTACAACTTGATTGCATGGGAGCACTTGTCTAGTCTATGTTTTGCAGATCTGCGCCAGCACCTAGTTGATAGTAAGCTAACTGACCCCAGGAAGCTTGCTATGGAAGCGGACCGCTGGGTGAGTACCAGGCTCCACAAGAAAGCGTTTGGGGAGACTCAGCCAAAGGTGGGCAGGGTCCCCAGCAGAAAGGTGGGGGGGACAAGGGTAAAGCACAGGAGTTCTCTAAAGGGCCCCAAACTAGTACCCAGGGTAAAGGTTCCCAGCCCCCGGTGATAAGAAGAAAGGGGTCTCTACAGGGAAGCCTGTTGAGACCGGCCCCCGTAAGTGTTATGCATGTGACCAGGTAGGTCACTTTAAGGGGGACCCCAAGTGCCCGAAGGGGACACAGCCACCCACCGGTGGACAGTCCAAAGTGTTGGCTAGTGTAGCGCTTGGGGAGGAGGGGTGCCCACAGGAGGGTGGGGATCCCGCAGAAATGACCCTTGTCTCACTAGGGGACAGTGAGATGGTCCCAGGAAACCAGGTGCCCCCTAACACAAAGAAATATAGCACCTGGGTGACCATTAATGGGAACAGGGTAGAGGCTCTCAGAGATACTGGAGCCAGTGTGACCTCAGTCCGGTGTCACCTGGTGTCTGAGAAGCAAGTAGTCCCAGGAGCATTCCACCAAGTAGTTGCGGTCGACAACTCAGAGCGCCAGTGTATGGTGGCGCAGGTTCCCTTTGAATGGGGGGGGTCTCAGGTCCCTTGAGGGTGGTTGTGAGCCCTACCATGCCTGTCGATTGTCTGCTAGGAAACGACCTGGAGCAGTCCTCATGGAAGGAGGTTGAGCTCAGGTCTCACTTGGAGATGCTTGGGTTGCCAGAGTGGGCATGCGTGTCTACTCGGTCAATGGCAGCCAGAAAGGGTGATCAAGAGGACTTGGAGCCTGAAACAGTGGCCCAAGTCCCTGCCAAGAGAAAGGGCAGGGGCGCGGGAAACCGGCCCCCGAAGTTCCCACGGACCGGGAGGAGGCGGACGTCGAGGGGGACGCCCGGTGCCTACAGGGGAGCAGGTAGCCGAACTGGGAGACATCTCTGAGCTGACCCATTGGCAGCAAGAAGGGGGTCCCACCAGGAGGAGTTCTGCAGGGAGCAGAGCGAGTGCCCTACTCTGGAGGGTCTGCGGCGGCAGGCTGCAGACCAGGCAGCTGGTAATCAGTCCGGGTCACATCTGATCTACTGGGAGAGCGGTCTCCTATACAGTGAGCCTAAGGTTGCTGAGCCTGGGTCAGCCCGTGTGCTGGTGGTACCCCAGCGCTTCAGGACCTTCCTACTGGGTCTGGCTCATGACGTGCCTTTGGCAGGACATTTGGGGCAGGACAAGACCTTTGACAGGCTTGTCACCCACTTCTTTTGGCCCCAAATGCAAAGGCAGTCAGATGCACACTGCAGGTCTTGCCAAACTTGCCAGGCAAGTGGTAAGAGTGGGAGGAAGGTCAAAGCTCCTCTCCAACCTTTTCCGGTTGTTGGAACACCCTTTGAAAGGGTAGGGATGGATATAGTGGGGCCACTGGATCCCAAGACAGCCATGGGCAACAGGTACATCCTGGTCTTGGTGGACCATGCCACCCGGTACCCGGAGGCAATCCCTCTCAGGACAACGACGGCGCCAGTGGTGGGCCGGGCGTTAATGGGGATCTTTTCCCGTGTGGGATTCCCCAGAGAGGTGGTTTCCGATAGGGGGACCAATTTCATATCGAAGTATATGACATCCCTGTGGAAGGAGTGTGGTGTAACCTACAAGTTCACCACTCCTTACCACCCACAAGGAAACGGTCTGGTGGAGAGATTCAACCAGACCTTGAAAGGCATGATCAAGGGTCTAACAGAACCCATGAGGCGTAAGTGGGACGTCCTCTTGCCATGCCTACTCTTTGCGTACAGGGAGGTGCCTCAGAAGTCTCTTGGGTACAGCCCCTTTGAGCTCCTGTATGGCCACCCTGTCAGAGGACCTCTGAGTTTGGTGAAGGAAGGCTGGGAGGCGGCTCCCAGGAAAACTCCCCAGGATGTATTTAGCTACATGCTGGCCTTTAGAAACCAAACTGCCCGCTTCAGGAAACTCGCTCAGGCGAACCTAGAAGCAAGCCAGGAAGAAATGAAGAGATGGTATGACCAGAATGCCACTCTGGTCGAATTTCAACCTGGGCAGAAAGTGTGGGTAATGGCCCCAGTGGCACCTTGTGCCTTGCAGGACAAGTGGACTGGGCCATATGAGGTAAAGGAGCGCAAAGTGACGTCACCTACCTGGTGGATTTGCAGGCTCCAAGGAACCCGTTGAGGGTCCTTCACGTGAACCGCCTCAAGCCCCACTTCGAGAGGTCCGAAGTGAGTATGCTCTTGGCGACAGATGATGGGGTGGAAGAGGAGAGCGAGCCTCTCCCTGACCTCCTGTCTACCAAGGAGCATGATGGGTCAGTAGAGGGTGTGATCCTCTCCCCTACTCTGACTCAGGAACAGCAGGGGGACTGTCGCCAGTTGTTGGGACAGTTCGCCCCACTGTTCTCTCTGACCCCGGTGTTACTCACTGGTGTACCCATGACGTGGACACTGGTGACAGCCATCCTGTGAAGCACAAGATTTACAGGTTGACTGACCGGGTCAGAGCCAGCATCAAGGAGGAGGTCTCTAAGATGTTGGCGTTAGGGGTGATTGAGCCCTCCCACAGTCCTTGGGCCAGCCCAGTGGTCTTGGTCCCAAAGGCTGCGGCGCACGGTGCCACTCCAGAACTCCGGTTTTGTGTGGACTACCGTGGGCTCAATGCCGTCACCAGGACTGACGCGCACCCCATCCCCAGAGCTGATGAGCTCATCGATCGGTTGGGAGCTGCCCGGTTCCTCAGCACGTTTGATTTAACGTCTGGGTACTGGCAGATTGCCTTAACCGATGGGGCCAAGGAGAGATCAGCATTCTCAACCCCAGAAGGTCATTACCAATTCCGGGTGATGCCCTTTGGGTTGAAGAATGCCCCTGCCACCTTTCAGAGGTTGGTCAATCAGGTGTTGGCTGGGCTGGAGGATTTCAGTGCCGCCTACCTGGATGACATTGCTGTGTTCAGTTCCAGCTGGGAAGAACATTTGCAGCACCTTGAGAAAGTGTTGAGGGCTCTGCAAGGTGCAGGCCTCACGATCAAGGCCAGTAAGTGCCAGATCGGGCAGGGTTCTGTGGTGTACTTGGGGCACCAGGTAGGAAGCGGCCAGGTGGCGCCCCTACAACCCAAGATTGACACCATTCTGGCTTGGGAGCCCCCAAGACCCAGACAGAGGTGAGAGCCTTCTTAGGTCTCACCGGCTACTATAAGAGATTTGTTAAGGGCTATGGCACCATCGTTGCCCCCTTAACAGAGCTGACCTCTAAGAGGCAGCCCAGGAAAGTGATCTGGACTGAGTCCTGCCAGAAAGCTTTTGATGCCCTGAAGGCAGCCATGTGCACGGCGCCCGTGCTCAAGGCACCTGACTTCTCCAAAGAATTTGTCGTGCAGACTGACGCTTCAGAGCATGGTGTGGGAGCGGTGCTCTCACAACTGAACGAAGAGGGCCTGGATCAGCCTGTAGTCTTCCTTAGCAGGAGACTACTTCCCAGGGAACAGAGGTGGAGTGCCATAGAAAGGGAAGCTTTTGCTGTGGTCTGGGCGCTGAAGAAGTTGAGGCCATACCTGTTTGGGACTCACTTCCGGGTTCAGACAGACCACAGGCCCCTCAGATGGTTGATGCAAATGAGGGGCGAGAATCCAAAACTGCTGAGGTGGTCCATCTCCCTACAGGGAATGGACTTTACGGTGGAACACCGTCCTGGTACAGAACACGCCAACGCAGATGGTCTGTCCAGGTTCTTCCGCCTTAGTGAAGAGAACTCCAATGGGGTTGGGTAGTTCTCCCTACTTTCAGCTGGAGGGGACATGTGTTAGACTTGGCATCTTTTGGCGTGTTTCCCCTGACTTTTTGCTTTCTGACCTCCCGGTTTTGACTCTGTTTTTGCTGGTGTGATGATTCTGCGCACTTTCCTCACTGCGGTCCAGTGGGAAAGTGCAAGTGCTCCTGTATAAAATGTGTTATGGATTGGTGTTTCCATGATTGGCCTATTTGGTTTATCTGTCAGTCCCTTGTAAAGTGCACTGCGAGTGCCAGGGCCTATAGACCAAATGCTGTTGGTGGGCTGCAGCACTGGATTGTGCCACCCGCGCAAACAGCCCGTAAAGTGTAACTCGGGCCTGCCATCGCAGAGCCCGTGCGCAGCCTGGGGCTGCCATGTCGACTTGGCAAGTGCACACACTTGCAAGTCCCTAAACCTTCCCTTTGCTGCATGTTAGTCACCCCTAAGGTAGGCCCAAGGTACCCCTGTGGGCAGGGTGCGTTGTACGCGAAAGGTAGGACATGCCCGGGTGTGTGCGGCATGTCCTGATAGTGAATTACAGCCTAGTTCGTTTTTCACTATTGCAAGGCTACCTGTTCCCCTAGGCCAGAACGGGCGGTTTTGATTATTACAATATATAATCCTAACTGACCCCGGGAACATGGTAGAAATTCGAGTTTAGTATGCCTGGACTCAGAATGATAAAATGCAGCTTTTAGTGAAGTTGGTTTTAACATTCTGTGTTTGAAAATACCACTTTTAGAAAGTGGGTATTTTCTTGTCTAACCATCCAAGCCTGCCTCTGCGAGGTTGTGTATTCCGTGTCTGGAATGTGAGTGACAGGGGCTGGGGGATGCCAGGAGACAGGGTGAGTCAGCGCAGGGCTGAATAGCCAGATCGACCTGTAGATGGGTGGGAGGGGTCGCACCTGGGCCCTGAATAGGACAGTGCCTTCCCTCCACAATGCTGGCTCCACCTCCTGTGGTGCGTCTGATGTCCCTGGCCTACTCACTGAAAGAAGGGACGGAGACTTGTCAACAAAGTGCTCCAGAACTGGTTTGGACTAGGCAAAGGCCTCTCTGCCTTCAGAGAACAAAGGAATTTGGGATATAAATATTGGGGCCCTGACCCCATGAATTTAGATCTCGCTGGAATCAAGGAACCTGCCAAGACGAAGAGCTGGAAGAGCTGCCAGGAGGAGTACTGCCCCTTTGCTGTGTTGTTGCTTTGTTGGGTTGGCCTGCAGTTGCTGCTTCTGTCTTGGGCAGTGAAAGGACTGGACTGAACTTTCTACAAACTTGTGCTGAGTATCTCCAAGGGCCAGGAACCGAGCTGGCCTCCTGTTAAGAAGTCTCAGGGACTACAAAGACTTCACAAGCCTCTGGGTACCGCTTCTGGAACGCTGTTTCAGTTGCCACAGAGGAAGGGAACTGCAACCGACTCCGTCAACCGAATCCATCCCTGGCCGGTGACCTGTTTGCACCGCAGACCGCATCGCCCCGCTTCGCATCGCAACCCTGGTCTCACCGTGGGCGACGTCCGACGCCGCCAACATCGAGCCGCTGCTTGCACCGTGACCTGTGGGCACCGCAGTTCGCATCGCATCGCTTCACTGGGCCAGCCGGACCAGACCGACACTGTCGCTGCAACTGGCTCAAGAGTCGAGACCGCACCGCATTTGGGGCACCGCTCGCACGTCTGCGACGCACCGCTCCGACTCGCACCGCTGTCCGACGCCAGCTCCCGCACTCCGGCTAGGTCGCCTGCATCGCAACCTGTCAGCACCGCATCGAGCCTCGTCTCACCCTGCATCGCACGCCTTGGACTCACCGACTCCGTCTGCACGACGCTCATCGAGCCGCTGCCTGCACCGCATCGAGGGACACCGCACCTTGCATCGCTCCGTCTTGCACCGCAACCGCGACGAACGCCCGACCGGCTCGTACACTCCGTACCAGCCACAACGAGAAAGGTACTGTAACCGAGTCTGTTCATGACTCTGCTGGCCCGTATCGACGCGGTCGGCTGGAACTGTTAGACTCTGGGGTTTTCAGCATCACGGTAGGCTCGGACGGAGCTACCGACTCGTACGAACTTTGCTTTTGTGCTATTCCTGCAAAGAAGAAGTTAACGTATCAAGTATTCATTCAGTAAAGTACAGTATTGTGGATTTTTGTCGTAATTGGTCTTGTCTTGAGTATATAAAATATTGGTTATTTTTCTAAACTGGTGTGGTGTCCGTTTGTAGTGCTTACACTGTATTACTGTTGGTTATGTGCAAATGCTTTACACACTGCCTCTGAATTAAGCCTGACTGCTCGTGCCAAGCTACCACGAGGGTGAGCAGGGGTTACTTCACGAGTGTAACAACCCTTACCCTGACTAGGAAGAAGGGTCCCTACTTGGACAAAGGTGCAAGCCCTTGCCAACTAGAGATCCCATTTCTAACAAGGGTCAATACTGATTTGCATATGTTGGGACCAACCTGAGGTGGAATGATGTGCAAAATAATGATAGCCAGGGTTGCTGCCCAGAGTAATTACCAGTGGCTGAAATTAAGTCAAGCAATCCAGCCATCACTTTTTGTATACTTTAGTGTCGCCCGGAGTGGGAAGGCTATGCCCAGACGTGGCTCCCGTGCACACTGTCACTGGTATCAAGCTATACCTGGTTGATGAACCCTAACTAGGGAAAAACCAGTCCTGGGTTGCTTGTCTTCTGGTCCCTCCCCTACATCCAATCATTTTAGGAAGTGGTATCTCTTGCCGTTTTGTGAAAATGTTCATGGTACTAAATCCTTTACAAGTGGGTTTGCACTCACAAATAAATCTAGTTCTGTGTGTGTAAGTCAGACATGCACATTGTTTTGAAAATCAGGCCCATTTTATTACTTGCCTATATACATCGTTGTCTTCAATATTTAAATACGCACAGACATCATATTACTCTCCCAGCTAATAGGAACTATAATGAGGTGAAACTATTTGCAGACAGCCATCTGATTTGTCTTAATACAGTTTGGGTTCCTCACAATATCAAATATAGGTGCAGACCTTAAATTGGAGAAGTGATAAGGTCATAAAAAGTTTTGTCAATATAGATCAGTGGTTCTCAAAGTAAAGACCCGCGAGCCGCTGGCGGCAAGGCACACCTTCTCTTGCGGCCTGCAGGTCTTCCTCCGACCCCCCTGGTAAGTCGAGAGTTGCAGCAGAGAAAGCTGCTGCTTGCTCGCTGTTTTCTTTGTTGCTAGTGTTAGGCATGCAACATTGTTTTGTAATTCAGGGCTTGCTTTCTTTAGTTAGTGAAGCTTATTTTATGAGCTGGGCTGAACTGCTCGTAAAATAAGCTGAAATGACTGTAGAAAAAAAGCCCAGAAACAAAAAACGATGTTGCAAGGGTATGTTTGGTGCTATATTGAGAATACAGGCACCTTAACTGAACAAGCACTGACAAAATCAATAGGTCTCGGTCTCATTTATGAGACATATTGGCCTTGGCAATGATTTTTAGTCATGGTGTATATGCAGCATGGCTGAAAATAATGTAAAAAAAAGGTACTATGACGTGGTAGTCGCGTCATTATTTAGGTACACGCTAACATGGATGCTTGTGCCTACAAAATGAGGTGAGCATGGGAGGACCTGGCTTGGCAGTTCGGGCTTCACTGTTCCCATGAGGCACATGGTCAAGGCTGATTTGCATATGGCTGGGTCTAAACTGGGGTGGCATGGTGAGCAAAAGAACGATGGATTTAACCCAGATCTCTTGACTGGGGGTGAATGTTTTGATTTGTTCTGCATTCCGTCCATCATTTGTGTGTCTTTTGCTTTACAAACTGAGGTGAGCATTTGTTTTCTATTAATTTACAAATCCCAAACGGATTAGTAAATAAAAGTTGCATGACATGCACTCTTTTGGTATTGTGCTAATGTGCTTTTTTGGAACAGGGCTAATACAACTTTGAAGGAAAAAAAACCAAGCAAACGGGGGAGCGAGTTGGGGTTGGGGCATACCACTGCATAGAAGCGGCCCTCGGGCACAACCCAAGCTGTACTTTATGGCCCCCGAGAAACTTTTTGTGAGTATCCATGATACAGATGATGAACCATCTCAAAGTGTGTCATGACTAACAGCCATTGCCTGTGGTACATCCACAATATGTCTCCTGAACTTAGCAGGAATTATCACGCTGATATCAGCCTTAAAAATATCATGGAAGGGGCGTGGCTTGGTCAGCCAACATGGCGGACGCAGCTTGAACAAGCTCCGCGCGTCCACCTCAGCCGTAAATCCTGCTAATATCGACTTGGTGCAGCCCATCTGTAGCCCTAAAGACGACTACTCTGCCTGGTGCACCCGGCGCGGTGCTGAAATCTGATCGCCGGTGTGGGATCGGAGGAAGACGCCGGAGCTGTGCTGGGCGCTGCGTGGACTGGGCCTGAAGCCGCCAGCCTGCTACCCGATTCCCCAGGGGGTGCAGCCGGAACCTGGGCCGTGGACCAAGCCCTGCGGTGAGGAGAGTAGAGACGCGGGGGGCTAGGGCGAGTGCGGTGGTTGTGCTGACTTCTCGCCCCCGCCGGGGCCTGTTGTTGAGTGGCTGTTTCTGCCTCCGGCTGTCGCAGGGGAGCCCTGTCGGCCCAGTCTGGTTCGCTGCGGGGGCCGCAGGGTTTGCTCGGGCCCCGGTTTCGGCGGGTGGGGCGGTAGTCGTCCCGGGCCTCCGGAGGTGGGGGCGGGTGGCGCGGCCCGTCGTGCTCGCTGGCCTTCCCGGCGCTCTCCGGGAACGAGTACTCCCCTGGGTGAGGTACGCTGGGACCCGGCACAGAGGCTTCGCCATCTGGGCCTGCGGTGAAGCGGTCAATCAATCAATCAATCACGGCATTTATAGAGCGCGCTACTCACCCGGGAGGGTCTCAAGGCGCTGGGGGAGGGGGTAAGTTACTGCTCGAACAGCCAGGTCTTGAGCTGCTTCCTGAAGGAGAGATGGTCCTGGGTTCGCCGAAGGTGAGTGGGGAGGGAGTTCCAGGTCTTGGCTGCCAGGTAGGAGAAGGATCTTCCTCCGGCGGTGGTTCTGCGGATGCGTGGTACGGTGGCGAGGGCGTGGCTGGTTGATCGTAGCTGGCGTGTGGGCGTGTAGAAGGTCACGCGGTCGTTGAGGTACTTTGGGCCCAGGTCGTGGAGGGCCTTGTGTGCGTGGGTGAGGAGTCTGAACGTGATTCTCTTGCTGACGGGGAGCCAGTGCAGGTCTTTCAGGTGTCCGGTGATGTGGCTGTGTCGGGGGATGTCCAGGATGAGTCGTGCGGAGGCGTTCTGGATGCGCTGGAGTCTTTTTGAAGTTTGGCTGTGGTTCCGGCGTAGAGGGTGTTCCCATAGTCCAGTCGGCTGGTGACGAGTGCCTGGGTGACGGTCTTCCTGGTTTCAGTGGGGATCCATCTGAAGATCTTGCGGAGCATGCGCAGGGTGTTGAAGCATGAAGATGAGACGGCGTTGACTTGTCTGGTCATCGACAGGGAGGAGTCCAGGATGAAGCCCAGGTTGCGTGCGTGGTCCGTTGGCTTGGGTGCGGTGCCCAGGGCCGGGGGCCACCAGGAGTCGTCCCAGGCGGAGGGTGATGAGCCCAGGATGAGGACTTCCGTCTTGTCTGAGTTCAGTTTAAGGCGGCTGTTCCTCATCCAGTCGGCGACATCTCTCATCCCGTCGTGTAGGTTGGCTCTGGCGGTGGTGGGAGTCGTTGGTGAGGGAGAGGATCAGCTGGGTGTCGTCGGCGTAGGAGATGATGTTGAGGTTGTGTTGGCGTGCGATGGCTGCGAGGGGGCTCATGTAGACGTTGAAGAGGGTTGGGCTGAGTGAAGATCCTTGTGGAACGCCGCAGATGACTTCGGTGGCTTCGGAACTGAACGGGGGAGGCGGACTCTCTGGGTTCTGCCGGCGAGGAGCGAGATGATCCATTCCAGTGCTTTCTCTCGGATTCCGATGTTGCTGAGGCGCTTCACTAGGGTGCGGTGGCAGACGGTGTCGAACGCCGCGGAGAGGTCCAAGAGGATGAGGGCAGCTGTTTCCCCGTTGTCGGTTAGGGTTCTGATGTCGTCGGTGGCTGCGATAAGGGCGGTCTCGGTGCTGTGGTTGGCCCGAAACCCGGACTGCGAGGGTCGAGGGATCCATTCGTCTCGAGGAAGGCGGCAAGCTGTCTGTTGGCGGTCTTCTCGATGACTTTGGCCGGAAACGGAAGGAGCGAGATGGGACGGTAGTTCTTGAGGTCGGTGGGGTCCGCCGTTGGTTTCTTCAGGAGGGCGGTAAGCTCAGCGTGCTTCCAGCTCTCCGGGAAGGTGGCGGTGTGGAAGGAGGAGTTGATGATGTCCCGGAGATGGGGTGCGATGGTGGCGTCGGCTTTGTTGAAGACGTGGTGTGGGCAGGGGTCGGTTGGTGATCCGGAGTGGATGGAGTTCATCGTGCGGGTGGTGTCTTCGGTGCTGATCGGGGTCCAGTTGCAGAGGGTGGTGGTGGCGGGCGTTGGTTCGGCGGTAGGGTGCGTGGTTTGTGCGTCGAAGCTGTTATGTATGTCGGTGATCTTGCGGTGGAAGAACGCGGAGAGTGAGTTGCAGAGGTCTTGCGAGGGGGTGATGTCGTTGTTTCCGGCGCTGGGGTTGGAGAACTCTTTGACGATGCTGAAAAGTTCCTTGCTGTCATGGGCGTTGTTGTCCAGTCGTTCTTTGAGTGCCGACTTCTTGGTGGCACGGATCAGCTGGTGGTGTTTGCGGGTGGCGTGTTTGAGGGCGGTCCTGTTGTCTGTGGTCTGGTCGAGTCGCCAGGTTTTCTCGAGAGTGCGGCAGTTCTTCTTGGATTCCTTGAGTTCGTTGGTGAACCAAGGGGTTTTCTTGCTTCCGGGTCTGCTGGGAGGGTTTTTAGTGGTGCGAGGTCGTCGGCGCAGGCGGTCAGCCACTTGGCGAGGTTGCTGGCTGCTTCGTTTGGGTCCGTTGTGTTGGTGGGTGTGTTCTGGCTGAGGGAGGCGGTGAGCTGCTCGGCGGTGATCTTGCTCCAGCTCCGGCGGGGAACCTGTTGCGGGTGGTGGTGGGTCGCAGTCTTTCTGAAGCTGAAGTGGACGCAGCTGTGGTCGGTCCAGTGGAGTCCGGTGGCGTGGCTGAAGGAGATGTGCTTGCTGGACGAGAAGACGGGGTCAAGCGTGTGGCCGGCGTAGTGGGTGGGCGTGTTCACCAGTTGCTTGAGTCCGAGGTTGGCGAGGTTGTCCAGCAGGGCGGTGGTGTTTCTGTCGTTGTTGTTCTCCAGGTGGAAGTTGAGGTCCCCTAGGAGGATGTGCCACACTTGACTGCGGATTGGGTGTATTGCGCATACCCTCTGGCCGGGGAGAACAAGGCGGACCAGGGCCATACGTTCAAGCCTAGACCTGGATTCAAGAGGCACTGTAAAACCTATTTGGTGCCCTGTGGGCCATCGTGAGCTGGTTTTGAGCCCAATCCAGTCCACATCGAACGCGTTTAGCTGCTGACGCAGGGCTGCACTGCTAGGGCCGAGGTGTGGAGCAATACCCTCGAGCCGATTAGTGGGGAGACGCAGTAGGACCCCATAACGCGCCCTGCAGACATAGGGCTCACGCACAATAATTGATTACTACACAATTCAAGAAGTCAGCCCTGCGGCACGGGATAGTCTGAGGCGTGGGGCGTGCTGGTGGTCCAGCGAGCTAGGTCCAGATAGAAGGGCCTGCTTGGCTCTCTGCTGCGGGCGCGGCTGGGCTAGGACCGGTGCGGCTTGTGGCCTGGCAGTAGGGGGTTTCCGTGAGGACCAGCTCGCGGCACACTCCCTGGTGAGCCCCCAGAGTGGCGCTTTGGTTTTATCGTGACTCAGAGTGCCACGCAGAATCCTGAACAGTGTCCCCCGGCTCCCTCGTGGTGCCTCATTTGCGGAACACAATGGGGAAAGATAAGCCGGGCGCTGCGGGTCCGAAACAAAGTACACTGGACCAATACGCTACGACAGCGAGCGGAGGATCCGCGCCTGGCCCATTACCAGATAATGCGGCTCTCTTGGCAGCCATTACAGATGCCAGGGACACACTTGAGGCCAAGATTGGCGCCGTTGGCACTGAAGTTTCCTTCCTGCGCCAAGACCTGCGGAAAGCCGTTGACCGCATTACAGAAGCTGAAACACTGGTGTCCTCCGTCAAGGATAATGTGACGACCCTACAGCAGCGCGTCAATAAACTAACGGTCATTTCTCAAGAACTTGCGTCCGGGTTGAAGATGTTGAATGCAGCGCTAGGCGCAATAATATCCGATTTGTTGGTTTCTCCTAGAGTTTAAAGTTTTGTTGTTTTCAGTTTTCTTTCACACGCAGACGCTCATCCCAGCCTTCATTAGGTAGGCCAGTATCTTTAGACCCAAAATCGCCACATGGCCACACACCAAATTGCTTCTCCTGTGGGTGACCTGACTGTAGTAACGTGGAACGTTCGTGGGCTGCTTAATAAAATCAAGCGGGGCTGTCCTTCGTCAAGCTAAACGATATGGTGCTGACATTCTTCTCCTGCAGGAGACTCCTCTCTTGGGCAACAAGGCTCCCTGCTTAGCCAGGTTTGGGTACCAGCGGGTCTATCATGCGGGTTTCACTAGGGGCTCCTGAGGAACAGCTATCCTCATTCATCGACGCGTCCCCTTCATCCTTAGTAAACACTGGGTAGATCCCGGGGGTAGATACGTCTTTTTGTCGGGCACACTTTATGGGGAACCACTTAACATAGGTAGCGTATATGTACCCCCGCCTTTGGGGAACACGTTTGTGGAGAGCATCTCCTGTCAGTGGAGCGAACTCCCAGAGGGCCTGTCCCTCCTGGGAGGCGATTGGAATGATACTATGTCATCGCTTGATAGGCGACCGGGATCCGGTGCAAATCCTCCTGCCGTGGCCTCTAAGTCGTCACTGCTGGCCAGTGCATTGGGATGGGCTGATATATGGCGTGAATACCACCCCGCTGAAATAGGCTACACATACATGTTCACGGTTCCATGTCTCGTTTGGATTACATGTTTACACCACGAAATTATATCCATAGGTTCTCCCAGGTCTCCCATCATCCCAGAGGGCTGTACGATCATTCCCCAGTCACGGTGACACTCCTCCTGCACTTCCATAAGCCCCCCCCTCAGGTGGCGAATGTCCCCATGGCATCTTCGAGATCCGGACTATCAAGAGTGTCTGAACACGGCGATCCAGGAGTATTTCACCCTGAATACTGACTCTGCTCCTCCAAAGAGACCCTCTGGGAAGCCTTGAAAACCACAATTAGAGGGGTAGATATCAGCTGCAGGACGAACGACAAACGTAAACGCTCCGCTCAGCGGACGGAGTTGGAAACCCAGTACGCATCCCTAGAGGCCCAATATACGCAGGATCCCAGCCCAACCCTTCAGCGTAACCTATCCCTCACGCACCAACAGCTACATCAACACCTTATAGAGGAGGCGAAAGAGTTCTGGATGGCGTCTCAACATCAGCTATACCAGTGGGGTGATAAATCAAGCAAAATGTTACACAGGCTCTGTCAATCTGAGCACGCCTCGGCCACGGTCCCAATCATTAGAGGTCGTGATGGCGTCATACGCTCATCCCCCGCAGAAGTAGTTACAGAATTTGCGCATCATTTCTCCACACTATACACCCGGAGGGAGCAGCTCTCAGAGGACCTTATAGCTGAGTTCCTTCAGGACATTCCCCCCCCAGAGACTAACAGACCAGTTGAGAGATCAACTAGATGCTCCCATTACAGTAGATGAATTGACGGCGGCACTAACTGTGATGCGACCTGGCCGGGCCCCAACGGGTTCCCCATAGAATTCCTCCGTTCTCACATGTCCTCGTTGGGCCCACACCTACTGGAAACCATACACGAAGCTCTCGAACGGCAACTATTACCTCGGGACTGGCGTCAGGCCAAGATCGTCTTATTTTTAAAGCCCGGTCGCCCGCCGGAAGATCCATCTTTATACCGCCCTATTTCCCTAATTAACTTTGAATCCAAATTACTGGGGAAAGTCCTTGCAGATCGCCTGCGTACCTGCATTCAAGATCTGATTCACCTAGATCAATCAGGCTTTATGCCGAATCGAGCCACTCGTCATAATATTCGCCGGGTCCATAATGCCATGGCATTGGCCCCGGAGCTGGGGCGCCCTGCGGCAATACTTCTTGCAGACATAGATAAGGCTTTTGACTCCCTGAGCTGGGAGTACTTATTCCAGCTTTTGGAGGCGGTCAATTTTGGCCCACACTTCCTGGCATACGTGCCTCTATTATATGCAGAACCCATGGCCTCAGTGCATTTTGCCAGTCATCGTTCTCCCTTCTTTCCTATTAGCCGCGGCACACGACACGGCTGCCCTCTGTCTCCGCTTCTATTCGCCTTGGCGGTGGAACCCCTGGCGGTATGGGTTCGCCGAGACCTGGTGCTCCGCGGCTTTGAATGGCCAAGATCGCACCCAGATTGTATTGCCTTATACGCAGACAACGTCTTATTTTTCATGACGGATCCCTGGATCTCGGGTCCGAGAATCTTGCAGATTCTCTGTGTCTTCGGCCAGACCACCGGACTTCATACTAACCCTTCCAAATCGGTGCTATTTCCAGTATGCGGACAACAGGGCAGAATTACATGGGCATCTCAGCTCCAACACGCTACTGAGGGTTTACAATATCTGGGTATATATATGTCCCCTTGCCCTACGACCTCATGGGCGCGCAATATTAACCCGCTCCTGGCCGGCCTCCGGGAGGAGACTTCCATATGGTCCTCCCTGCCTCTCTCGCTAAATGGGCGCTCAGCAATTTTTAAAATGGTCTCTCTCCCCAGAGTGCTCTATTGACTTCAAAACTTCCCATATCATATACCAAGGTCTTGGTTCGCACAAATAAATGCTATACTTAATAAATTCTTATGGGGTGGCGGAGCAGTTAGGGTGGTGCTACAGACGTGTGCAATCGACATACTGCGGCGGTATAGCGGCTGCAGACATGTACTCTACTATGTGGCCTCTCACCTCCTAGTTATCAACGACTGGTGGTATAACACACCTACAGACCCGGCATTTGCTCTTGAACATACGGCAATAGAAGGGATTCCCCTCTTTCGGTTACTATACAGCGCACTGTCTCTGGATCCTCTACCTAACGCCAGCAGAACGACAATTCGGCTGTGGAGATATACTGTTCGGCGCATGGGGTGGCATGGGCGTCTGACTCACACAACGCCATTGTGGCATGGTACATGCATACGCCAGGTAGCAACGTTGCAGGGGTTCCGGCAGTGGGATCAAATTGGCATCTCCACATTAGGAGACATCATGAGAGGCACTACTCTAAAATCCTTCACGCAACTGCAAGAAGAGTTTCATCTTCATAAATCCCAGTTTTACAAGTATCTTCAATTACGTCATGCTTTTACCCCATTGCTTGCAAATTTAGATGACCTCCCAGAGTTTCACCCATTAGAGGGTCGCCTTCTTATGGGCGATTTGCGCGCACACAAAATCCGGCAGATATATCAAACATTGACTACACACTCCACCACGACCCTTTATAAGACTAAGAAGGCATGGCAAGATGATATTCCAGAGCTCACTGATGATGATTGGGCGGAGGCTATAGCTAGTCCCCGGGGTGCCGCTGTGTCCTCCAGGTACCATCTTATCCAATTCAAATATGTCCATCGCGTATATTACACACGCCTTCGTCTTTGGAGGATGGGGGCCATAGCATCTCCTCAGTGCCTTCGTTGTGACAGGGAGGAGGGGTCGTTCTTTCACACTGTATAGAGCTGCGCTGCAATACAGCCCTTTTGGCGCAGAGTTTCAACCTGCCTTAAAGAGGTGCTGTCTTGGGACCTCCTACTCGACCCTAGACTGTTCCTACTCCACAGTACAGATGATATCGGAGGGAATTGTTACAAACAACACTTACTCTTCCTTGCACTCACAATTGCCAAACATGACATTGCCCAGCTATGGAAAGGAACTTCCCCACCGACAATAGGGAAATGGCGGAAGAAACTAGACAACTGCATGGGTGCGGAGATAGCAGTCTTCCAAGCGCGGGGTTGCCCTCAAAAGCATAGGAAAATCTGGTTGAGATGGGCTACATACAGGGGCATAGACCTTCCTCCGCAAACCCCCTAAAAAGCAGCTTCCGCGAGAGGTTGGGGGCCATGTTATATGAAATTGGGTTCCCCTTTTTTGGACGCACATCTGCAATTACACATGCTCGCCGGTGGGGGTGGGGTGGGAAAGTCTGCGTAAAGTTTTGGTTTTCATTTTCATTTTTCTATATACAAATTGTACCCAATGATAATGTCATATTTGGTAATTTGTCAGTATCTTGTCTCATAATGGTATATATCGGGCAATTGCCCAAGTGGTACTATAAAAATCCCAATAAAATATATTTAAAAAAAAAAAATATCATGGAAACATCAGCTCATCATTTTGTGAACATACACATTTCCAATGAAATACAAACTTTTCATCTTTGATAAATGAACTTTTTCTCCCACTCAATAGCTAGATATTTTCATGAAAAAATAATATTTCAGCTCCGAAATACCAGTTTTTCACTTTCAGTGAAACTTGTGGTCCGCAAACACCAATTTGCCATTTTCTGAAACAACTTTACATATACTACTGCCACACATTGACAGATTGTTTCTTATATGACCTTGTATCAATACCAAATATCAGGGATGTCGATTGTATGCAGAGGCTTTGCCAGGGATTACCATAATTATATCAATAACGGCCCCAGTTTGTCAAGCATAGTCTCCATTATGCCACAGGTGGATTGCATTATGTCGGGAAAGGCAAACAATATGCCTGGTGTGGTCCACTTCATGTCTCACATGAGCAGCATTATGTGAAGGATGCACACCAAATATCAGGTATGTCAACTATCTTGTCATGGAGTGGATCCCATCTTGCCAGGCATGGCCATTGTTTGCTGGTGGAGCCCACATATGTGGGCACAAGCACACACTTGACCATGCACACACAGACTCATGCCGGGAAGCACGCATGCTGTCGCATGCCAGCAAAACTACTTACCATTCTGCTCGATCCTGCCAGTGGCCCAAGCAGGAATAGTGGAACATGCTAGTCTCCTTCATTGCAAGCATTTGTTCTTATAGAAAATATAACTGACAAATGCAGGCCTACAATTTATTTTCAAGTGCCATGAAGCATTCATTGATTGCAAGTGTGACCGTGGCGCCTACTAAACCAGTGTTTATAGCTGGAGTAGTAAGCTGCAGAGTTTTCGGTTACAGAGGTGAAGGCCATGTTGCCACTTTCAGCTCTCTGATACAGCACTCAGTGATCTTATGTCTGTCAGGGCTAAATAGCACGTCATGTCATGCTATGTCATGTTTATTTGTAGAGCGTACTATCACCCAGAAGGGTATCCTGCTCCTGAGTAGGTGTGAGTCCTGAGCAGGTGTGAGTCTAGCCAAACCTAGGGCCTTGTGGGACTACTCGAAAAGCCAGGTCTTCAGCTTCTTGCGGAATGGAAGAAGTGAGGAGGAGGCTCTGCAAAGGGACTAGAGCCACTAGTCTCCACCTTCTTTAAAGGACAACTGGGTTTCTGGTGGGCATGTGGCCTAAAGCCACACAAGTCTGCTCCATAGTGGAACTACTGTCACTGTAGGCCTCAGGACATAAAAGGCGAGTAACCCCACCTTACAATGGAAGGGCCAACCACCACGATGAGGGTTCTGTCCTATTATTGATACTTCCTCTGGCAGTAGTCCTGGTCGGTGTGACATTATCATTTGGCATTTACCTTGTTGATGTGGTCATACCATTCATGTAGGCCAGTTTGGTGCCGATTCATTGTCCTTTACGTATCCTTTCTTTTTCCCCTTGATAATGTTCGGAGATGGGGTGTGACCTCAGTGGCCCCTTAGCGCCCATCCGTTTCCGTGCCAGAGCTGCCTGCCTCCTAGCTAACCCGTCTACTGTTTTCCTATGAGGAGACCGTCACATGCACCCCACTCTCCCTCAGTTACTTTCTGCTGCCAGTATGTGCTGGGGACAGGCAGTGGGGCAAAGCTGAAAGTGTTGCAGAGCACCCTGGCATGTCATCGTGATGCACCTTTGAATCTGTGTATTGTCTGGAGTGCAACAGAAGACAGGGACTGCAAGAGTAGAAAAGAGAAATCTTAGGTCATACTTTGTAGGAGAAAAAGGGGGAGAGTTCCTAGCCCCATCAATGCTTGGACAGTCGGAGGCACCCATTTCCCTCGGGCTCGTGCTTGTTGTAAAATAAATGTCACTGACCACCTTTGCTGCCGGTCCCAAGACACTTGTGTACATCATGTACATCAATCAGCTGTGTTTTGCCTAGCAGGGTAGTGTCTGTGCACGTGGTAAAAGTCGACCAGGATGGCTGTGTGACTGCCTATGGACAAAAAAGATCAGACCATCAGAAGGAAATGGGCAACTAAAACGTGGATTGGCTAATTTTCTCTTCATTATATTCCTATAGACTATGTCACTTAAGTGTACAGCTGGTGCACAATCAGTTTAGATGACCACATATCACTTAATCTGTTCTAACATGGTTGCTTAGATGTGCTCAAAACCCCTGATAAAGAGGAGGTAGAAGGAGCTATCCATGTTCATGGATCATGCCGGGAGTCCTCTGCTCACCAATGTGATTAATGAGCTTCTTGTATCTGGGACACTTCCTTCTACCTATAGCAGTTGAGCCCATTGCATAGATACATTCATTAAAAAGAGGACAATTCAGATCCCACTAGTTACAAACAAATCTTCCTGATTTACACAAATACCAGAATATTAGTGAAACTGTTGTTGTGGCTAGAGGAGTGGGCTGAAGTAAATGGCATTCTGTCTCGTACCCAGTATGGCTTCAGTGAAGGGCTGAAGGTCTGTCCTCTTCCAGCAACCTGGTGGCAAATCAGAGGAAGGTAACGTGTGCGAATACACAAACACACACACACTTCACACTCTCCTCCTCTGAGCTTCCACCCCCAATCCACCTCCCAAGTCTTTTGAGGGACTTGTTGATTTTGTCAAGTAGTTTTGTGCCAAAATGATAACTTACATCCTCAGACAACATGTGTTTTACTCTTTCACAAGCTTTGTCAGTGATGGGCTATTGAATCTAGTGTAGATGACTGTAAATAATTTTAATTTACCATACAAAACACTGTAAATGTTGGGACCCTGCGGAAACAATCGCGCAAAATGCAGCTTTAACCATACAAAATAATTTCACTGTATTTCTTCAGCCGAGGTAATCCACTTTCATCTGTGGTGTTGGGTCATTTTGTTTTGGCGACTTTGGTGAAGAATAAAATTAATAAACCCCTCTAAGGACTGGAGTAGTCCTGTTAAAAAGTGTATATTGGAGTATGTACATAAAAAGTGCATTGAATATGTACTTTCTTACACTTAAGACCAATGCAGGTGTGGGTGCAGCAACAAGAAAATATAAAAATAAAACCACTGAATACTTCAGTGGGCATGACTGATTGCGTTCCTTTTTCAGCATATTTGCACACACATGGAATAGACGAGATGTGCCTTCTGCACAGAAAACACAGCCACATAACCCACTAATTACATATTCTGGAGGATGAGTGCAAGGCCTGTCTACCCCTTTGGGAAACTCCTTGCCCTACTCACCCACAGCCACTACTAAACATGCCATGCGTTTAGTGAAAGTTCACCATTATCCTTCTCATCCTTCTCCCTTTTTGGAACACTGTGTACTAGTGCTACCCACATACTGAACACACCAACATGGGACAGACAGAAGGCTATATGACGAATGATGCGTATGGAGCCAGCTTCAGTGGTCAAGCCCACCAGTAGAAGATGAATCTCCTACCTACACAAATAAGGAGTTAACAAAGGCTGCACTATACAAAAACATTCAGCTCCTGTAGACCAACATTTTGATAATCTGGAATGCTACGCTGGACAAGCTTCTATCTTTTTCCTTCCTGGGACTTGACTTTAGCAACAGTTTTTTGTAGGGAGAACATATTAGACGGTCTTGCTCGACAATGGCTACATCTCTAGATTTAGCGCCTACCATCGGGCCCATTATAATGGGTTTAGAAAGCAAAAACAATTCTGTTTGCTATTTATGCCAGAGGTCTGTGGGTTTGGTGAGGTGGGGTGGAGTGGGCATTCTGATCACGTACAAGTAAATAAGTCTTTGATGTTGTTGGGATGGGCATGTTCCCTGCATGGAGTACAGATGTGCACCCCTGCCCTGAGTGACCTCAGCATTAGGTTATCTGGTATCTTAATATTTTGGGCCCAGTACACACGATACTCCTTTGTGATCCCGAGGCCAGGCGCCTTGTACCTGATCATGAGACCCTGGCAGTTGCTCTGAGGTCTGAAGTGGCACAGCAAGTGCACACTCTAATCAACATTGGACTACCATCCAAGTCCTGTGACTTGTATACAATAAGTGGTGTTGGCTGGTTCCCGTCTTTCTGATTGATAACAATAAAAAAACCTTTTTTCTGTTTATATTTGAGTGTGGTGCCTTCAGGCCCCACTCAAGTAAAGTGTGGGTGTGTCATTTTCATGCTGTATGTATTATGATTGTCAGTGGAACGCCATGCTTACTGTGAGCATATGTTGCAGAGACCAGTAGGATCCATTTTGAATGCTCCTGGTAAAACTTCTGTTTAAGAAACAGGGGCTGCACATAATTAAAAAAAAATCTAGAACCTGGGGCATTCACTAGGCATACAACATAGGTTCCAGGTGTTGAAGGATTTGACAAGTTAGAATACAAATTGAGTTCTTCAATTTATATAAGATTTGACAATACTTTAGTTGATGAAACAGAGAGACACGTATTGTGCAAGTATCCATTTTACTGCTGTATAGAAAGTGCTCAGTGCTCGTGAGTGTTCACACAGTGATGAAAAACAAATAAGTAATATAGTGTGTGCAGAAAAACAGGCAAAGGAACCACGAAATAGATAATTGATGTTGCTTTTAATCCATTCAATTATAAGTCAGTCAATGAGTGTAGTCACATAAGTTCCATTTGCCCTTAATGGCGTTTCGACCCCAATGTGCGATGGGTCATCATCAAGATGGGAAAATGCATACAAAGCAGGAAACCATATACTATAAGGGCCAATTCTGCATCAGTTTCATCTATTTTTCCTAAACGAAATACCACGTATCTGAGCGGGGGTTTTCTCTCTGACCATATCAATATCCTGATGATGGGTTCACTTTTTTGATTGATCCCTCAATTTATTCTCAATCAATCAGGGAATTGTGAAGTGCGCTACTCACTGGGGGTGGGGGGGTGCAGCTCAGAGTTAGCCGAAAAGCCAGGTTTTGAGGCTCTTCCTGAAGATGTGCAGAGTAGGGGAGCGTCTGATGTTGACCAGGAGCTCGTTCCAGGCCTTGGCTGCGACGTAGGAGAAGGCTCTTCCACCCGCTCTGGTTCTGCGGATGCGCGGGGTTTCCGCTAGGGCGAGGTCGGTGGAGCGGATGTTTCTTTTGGGTATTCTATATTGCTCTATGATACATTTCCAGATCCTCATTGCTGAACTGATTACAGTGAGTAGCCCACTGGCCCTTTTTATCTTTACATTTTTTGAGACACCGCTTTTTTTTGCATGATATACTTTTAACATGTACCTCTTGTTTTTTGTTAGTACATGGCTCACTGCCAATTTGAAGATAACATCATTACTACCTGCTTTGAGAGCCATTAACTTCAACAAAGACTCTGCAGAAGGAGAAAGTACTTTTGAAGGTGAACCACTTCAAAACTTGATCCAGACCACTGACAGTGGGATCAACATCCCCTATCTGGAAAAGGACTATAAGAGCTTGACCCAAACTACTGAACTTGGTTCCAGTTTCTTCATGTCCAAGGGAGGGAATGCACTGCAGGCTATTCGCACATGCCATAATCTAACCTAGTCATTCTGTGTGATTATTATCCCTTCACACCCGTATAAAAGCCCTATGCCTGATTCACCTTACCTTTTGTGTGTAGTATTACCTTTTGGTGTGTAGTAAAAGTACTTCACTATTTGTATTAAGAAAAGCACTGGGCTGGCAGCAATTATTTTTTATGTTGCATATCAATTTTAGTTCTGTGTCTCTACCCACCACACTGCTTTCCTGAGAAACCTTTGACTGCTCACCCTCTCTATCCTGAGAGTCCAGTGCGGAAAGGGCGCCCAGTTTGCAGTGCCAAAAGTAGGTAAGAACCTGGAACATTAGTGCACAACGCCTCAATCCCCATCTGCTTGCTCCGTGGCACCCAAACAAGCTCTGACCGATGTCTTTGATGTTACACCAAGAACTAGACTTTAAATATGTGCCTGACATATCCAAGTCCCACCTCCCAAATTTGGCTTGTCTTCAGGAGTATAGCAATCTAAATGAGCCTCAAGGGGACTAAGGACTGTCTGAAAACATACACTGTGAACATAACGTAGAACAAGATGGTGAAGAACTGGAAAGATATTCAAGTGAATCTTCGTTTCAATTAAAAGTAATGTTTGCTTGGGATATTACTTCAGTGGTGACAAGTAATCTTTTTTTGACGAGCTGTATCCCCACCAGCACAAAGTGTAGCGTCTGCTATCTACATCTTCGTCCGCTACTCCACTCCGACCCTCCTGCACCCATCCATCCTCCCATACACATCTAGACATTGAACACTTACAAGTGTTTTCAGTCAACACCAACATTTACTACCACTCATACTACCACCCTTCCGAAATTTGGTGTTTAGGCAATATGGTCAGCACTATTAGCAAACACGACTATAGTATGACATGAACTTGAGGAATTCTGCGGACTGCAGTGGCATTCAGTAGAAACATATAAGAGATATCCGACTACAAGACAAAATACTTGGAACTGAGAATTTCTGTGTGGTACCATTTTGTTCTCTTATTTTTTTTGGCATGCATAATTTGTCAAGTTGTCTAGATGACAAGCTCAGACTCCTTTTGAATTTTTTTCTCTATGCATGTTTGCACAGATTATACCTTTGAATATACACTCACATTTATCTGTATAAATATGTGTATGCTTTTAACTTTTCTCCTTGAATGATGTTTAATAATTGATTTTATGGAGTTCTGCAGAATCCAGAAAGAAATCCATTTTTCACTTTGATAAGGTCAAGTTTTGTGTCTGGATTCTCTTGCTTTGAAGTACAGGGCACTCTGGCATGAATACACATCCAGAACTGTCACTCTCATTCTATTTCAGAAATGTAGAAATACCAGTCTAGGCTATTGTTCGTGCCTCGCCCTAAACACTACTCTGTCATAATATTCTACAGACGTTTCCACAACATGGAACTTACATTTTGAAAAATATTCAATATGTGTATTGGGGGTTGTAGAAAAGATAGGTCAAAAGTGTTTACTGCTGATGTATCGCCTGTGAGTCACAAGTTTGAATCCTGGCAGGCCACACTCTGCTTGTCACCCTTCTGAGGTCAGAAAAAGGAGCACCATTGAGCTGCGCAATAGCGAAACTATCATGTCAAGAGCTACGGAACGGCACAGTTTTCTATAACAAAAGGTCATATAGTTATAGGAATACCTTCCAATGAAATATAATGACCTGTTCCTCAGTGTGTATTCTGTCACTTGAAAGGATTTTTAATCTGTGAAGAAAGCATTCACTTCATTTTGTGGCCAAGTACTGAGCTTCAACAACACACATGTACCCTTTTAAAGTTTTACCCACTGAATTACGTGAAAATTCTGAATTTGTCCACTTAATTTGTGTGCTAAAAAATAGGATAATGGTTAAAGAATAAAGATTTCTGTTATTTATTTTGTAGCTTGTTCTTCTTGACAGAATCTTTTCTTTAAGATAAGATCTCATAGAAATACATTTCAACACAGACATCATAATTAAAAATAATATACCACAGACTGTTCCAGATTTCACAATAGCCAATAACATAGGGAATGCCACCATATATTGACTACATTAAAGTGTAGGACATTTCTTTCTCTTAACAATGCAAGCCAGAAACAGTCAAAATCATCAGCAGTAGTGAATATTCAAAGTAAATGCACTAAAGTGTATTGATAGTAAAAGATAAAATAACTACTTGTATTCATTATACGTAGGAAAACAGACCAAAGCAGTAAAGTGCAACGACAATAGCAGGTATTCAAGGCAATTAAAAATAGAATCAATGTTATATTACTAGAAAACTCCTGGGACGTTAACATCTTTAAATAGCCAACCTTCCCTTTACATGACACTGCAACTGAAAAACAGTAACGTGCATCAGCAGTAACAGGTATTTAAGACCATTACAAAAAAGTGCTTTAGTATTGAAAAACAGAATGTCTAAATATACTACTAGTTGCAAAACTAAACCAGCATTGGCATAGCCAATAGGTCTCGCTTTTGGGACCTTATAAGTATTTAGTTATGCAGCACAATATCCTTGGCGCAATAACATCAACTGTTGCATGGCTAAAAACTTATAAGGTCCCAAAGGCGCCGGGACACTTCCGAGAAGCCGTGCGCGCTATAAATGGAGATTAACATAACATAACAAAGGCGAGACCTATTGGCTATGCCAATGTTTTTTTTGTTATGGGGGTGGCATAAATAACAGGAGGGTGAAGGTTATTCAGTCAGTTATTTAGGTAGTTAGTGAGAGTGATTTTCGAGAGTAAGTCAGTGAGAGAGAGTCAGTATGTGAGAGAGTGAGAGAGTTAGTTAGTCAGTTAGTTGGAGTGAGAGAGTCAGTTAGTTAGTGTGAGAGTCAGTTAGTTAGTGAGAGAGTGAGCGTTAGTGAGAGTCAGTAAGAGAGTGAGAGAGTTATTCAGTGAGATTGAGAGAGTTAGTTAGTTATTGATAGTTGCTTCACCCCTTGCTCTCCCTGTTGTTTCTATTCCCCTGATTGATTTAAAAACGCTTTTGCACGTTTTATTTTTAATTACCGATCTTACTTGGATCAGTAACTAAAGACAGAAAGTGTCCATGTATGCTACACAATGAGGCTGGCAGCCACGCAAAGTATTTTTACATTTTACTTCAGCCATGCTGCACAGCATTGCTGACGCTGTGTAGCATGGCCACAAACCATTGGCGAGACCGATTGGCTTTGCCAATGCTTGCTTGTGATGCACTTTCTATGATGTCAATTCCTATGATGCCATGTGTGATGTCATGCGCCGTGCTGTCACCTGCATACTGCCTAACTAGGTTAGTCCCCACACTTTTTTTTTTTTTTAGGACTTGTGCCCTAACTATAAGCCAGATCGAACAACAAAGAATAACTGAGCGTCAAAATGTAGTTCTCATTTGACCATTTTGCTTGTTCTTTTTAAAAACTGAAACCTGGTCACTAGTGTAAGGGAATATTTACTCACTCCATAGATTGCATTTATAACGTTTCTAAACAATACTCCATCATGACGTGGAGCACGGGTAGTTGCATGTATACTTGTGAAAGTGGCCCAGAATGTAAAGAGCTGTTCGGAAAAATATATATATATATTTTTAAAACACCCACATGGACCAGCTAAAAGCACCTTCGGGGAAATTAACAGGACTAGTTTGAATTTGGCATAACAGAAACTGCTTAGTAGCAGCGCCACGGGCAAGTGCTGGCATGTAGCAAGCATCACTTCACATTGTATTGGGGCGTGTTTTAACTACAAGTAAGAGAATGGAAATAGACAAGCGACATAGCGGGACTTCCATGTTAGAAAGCAATCGATTTAAAAATCGGATGTGGTTTGTTAGCATCAAAGGAGGCGCTAAAGGTAGAGTGCAGGCGTTATAAGAGCTCAGCCTCACACGGTCCCATTTAACTGCTCCAAACGAAGCCTCTTTCACTTCTAAATGCAATATAGGGACTCAGAAAAAACCCTGCCACACAGACTCCTCCCACCCCTGAAGTTTCAAACAAAAAACATTAAAAGTACGTCGTGCGGTCATGAAACACCTCTGTGACGTGCAATATTCTTATAATTTACAACTCGGGACGCTTGAACCCATATATGGTACCCCCTGGAATTTCTTCTGGTTTAGAGGTTTAGTGGTGCTGATTAGATCGCAGAAACCTCTGGCTGATGGAACGCTGACGACCTGAGGGACGTAAACCGCGGGCAGGATTTCGTTTTAGAGGTGAACTGCTCATAGCTTTTCACGCATGGAATTTAATAGAAACAAGTGACAACTTATTAGTGTGCGATCTGGAAAAATGTTTACTGTGCATGTAGAGTAAAAAAAATCAGAGTCCCGCTGTTTCTAAGAAACTGGGTTACATTTTGCACAAAATATACGTTTCCCACTGCAGAAAAAGAGGCGCACTCAGAGAGCTATAAAAACCTGTGCCCATTCTGCTTCCTGGAATGACGTCAGCCCCGAAAGCTGCCAGTGAAAATTTACAGCCGGTGCCATCTGCTAAGCGGAGCCTGGGAAGCGTTCACATTGTGGGTATGGTGTGTACACAGGCAAGCTAAATATAACAAAGCAAAGGAACGAATACATGTTGAATGTGGAATAAAACACCGACGCGATTTTACTAAAAACATGTAAAATATACGAAAACAGACCCCAAACAAAAAACAGAAAACAAACTTATTTCTGCCCGTGCCAGACAAGTGTATTCTGCAAGGCAAACGGCCACATCCATTACGAACAACATAATACAGGGAACAAGCATTGGCACGTGAAAGTGATCGCGTGCTGTTTGGGTGCCGTGAGCGCTTAATGAGCCATGACGGAAAGCCGTCGGCAGCGTGAGAGAGGAGCGGGGGCGAGCGCGGCAGCCTGCTGAGCTGACCACACGCTCGTGCATCGTGCCTGAAACGTGCGGGTAACCGCACGGAAAAGGCCATTGTGCACGAGCGTGTGGTCAGCTTTCAAATGCCCACTACATAAAGTCTTCGCCAGAAGCAGCGCTTGCGCGCTACTCTAGGCTCGACCTAAAAAGGAAGGAGTAATCATAAACTATATTACCCAAACATTCCCAGTACGTGCATCTGCATTTGTCACCTAAAAATTATCTTAAAGCACGATTTATGACAAGTAAATTGTCCTCAAATAAAATAATAGCAGTCAGCCTGCAGCGAAGTAGGCATTCAACAAAGATAATTTATGAAGAGACACCTTTAAAATTTGGCCAATAACAAAATTTATTTCAGCCGAAGAAAGAGGAGCTATTAAATTTAAAGTTGTGGCCTGGGCCCGACACCCATATTTCAAGAAGAAAGGGAGAAGGATCTTCTTCCTGTCGTCCAAAAGAAAGAGCAAGTCATGCAGAAGATGGATTATGGTGCATTTAGATTGCATGAATATAGACCTTTTCAAAAACAATTTCAGGGCAAACGTTCCCAAAACGCCAAGAGTGTTCCATTCCAATCTGCAGTTTAAAAATCGCAAACATTGTCTATTCAAAACCCCAAACAGGTGATGATATATTTATTTTTATCTTATCCACTAGGTTTTTTACCGAGTTCTTAGTCACTAGATAAGCAGTGTCCTGGTTCAAATATGCCAAACGCACCATCTCTTTTAATTCCTGTTAAAGTTGGATAGACTTAAGGGCCAGTACACTTCTGGTAAGGGAAGTCTGTGTCGAGGATAGTAGCCAATGAGCACAAAGCTGCAGTTAATTTGACCAATTTGTGCTTTATGAGGACCTCCCTGGCTAAATATGAGAATTTGGCTTTATATGTAGTGTGCTATAATTGGTAAAAATAGGGAACTGCACGCACGTTGGCACGTAAATTCCGTGTTACAAGATGACATTCTAAATGAATGGCTTCAGTCATCTTATTAGCAGGAATTGCCAAGAGTCTTTTTATGCACAATCCTTCGAGAGGGCCCCACTTCTATCTTTGTTCAAGTGCGAACAGTTCTGCCTCATATAGGTCTTGGGTTAATAATTTTCCACCGGCCATTCTTATTAGTGGCTCGAGAGAATATCTCCCAAAGCTAAAATCAAATCATCTGACATTGACAGTGCCCATTAAGGAACATCTCAAAAAAGAGAAATGTGTTGACCAGTTCAGCTTGGAGTTAAAGTTGAGCCCCAGTTATAATAATGGACCTGTTCCAGTGCTTGGTTATTTAAGTACCACTAAAACTTAGTCTACTTTGCCGAAATCATCATGTTTTGGTTCTGCCAACATTAATGATTAGATAATTCTGTCTACAATAATCTCCAAACAATGTGTTCTTTCTTTGCAGACCAATCGGAGTATAGTCCAACAAGATTACAGCATCTGCATACAGTAAGCATGCAACATGCTAGCTGGTAATTTAAGAAAAGGAATGACTAGCTTATTTTTGGCAGACTTTCCAGAGACTATTAAAGCCAAACAAAAGATGTGCTAGAACACACCCTTTGCGTAAAACCTTTTAATAGGGAACTTTCCTGTCAAGATCCCCTTCACCTTTAAATCCACTTGCGCTCAGTTATTCAACTGCTGAATCATATGAAGGAGACACCCAGGTATTTTCAGGGCCTGAAGTTTGTTTCAAAGAATACTACAGTGAACCATTTCAAACTCGAGCGAAAGTCCACAGTACAACAACAAAGTTTGCATGTTGAGTCAGAGTTCTTCACTATTTTGGCTTGTATCCATAGGACCAGACCGTGATCAATCATGGTGTGATTTGGAGGGAAGCCCCCCTGCTCCGATGGGATCAGATTGTTAGTGTTGTTAATGTTTAGTCTCCTTCCGTCTGCGTAAGTTGAATGTAACTGTGGTTCTCATTTTTCTCTTCAATACAGCTTTTCATTCAAGTGAAGGAAGCCAGAGTATTCAGCGTCTAAGCTCCTTGGGAGCTCTACTGCAGCTTGGACAGATCTCCTGAACTGTGCCCATCTACAAGTATTTAATGTGTGCAGGAATGTTTATTCCAGAGTTCCTTTCCATATTTTTAGAGAGCATTCCCATACCCTGCACATAACTGAACTCCAGTAATGTATTTCAAAAGCAAATGTGCCATGACAACTTCTTCGAGGATCAGGTTTGCACCTAAAAATATGTTGTGTGTGATCAGATTCTGTAGGAACAAAAATCTTGAATTGCCCAGAAAATTAGTCATTGCTTGGGTTTGGGTCATAACAAGAACTGAACTGGGTCAGAATACACCAGCTGCTTAGGAGAAGAGTTTGCAGCAAGTTTGTACCACATCCTTCCATGGTGGCAGAACACCAGGTTTGAAGTCCTAGGTATTTCTTTGACCATCGAATGTGTTCTCAGAGCTGTGGGCGTGGTTTAATTCAGTTGAACCAATTGGACTAACTCACTTGATAAAAATGATTTGCAAGAGAAAAGCTCAAGACTGGACATGGCGCCTGCTACCCTTGAGTGATCTGGAAATCCCAGCAGCAGTCCTAGGACGGTGAGCACAAAATATGTCTTAAACATATGGTGGCAAATATGATTTCATGGGAGACTGAGCCTTATCAGTCACTGAATGCAAACGTTTCTCTAGCTGGGGAAGGAGATATTTTGCTTTGATGAGACCCAAACCCTCGCAGAGTCCTGTCCCGGTTGTCTATGGTTTCATGTATGCTGTGCATCTCCCTCTTCAGACCAGTCAACACTCACAGTTTATGTAAAACAAGGGAATTTAATGCACTTTCTGTTTCTTAAAATACCTCTGTATTGTTTAGGAGGAATTCTTATGACGGGCAGGATGGCTCAAAATGTAATGTGCTTATTGCTGACGGTTATGTGTTGCCTGCTGGTTACAGGCTTTAGTGCTGGCAAGGCCAATTTTAGTCTTCATTCTTTTGAAGTCAGTACATTGAGGACCATTAGTGTGAGTGATAGCAGCACCTAATATTTACTACATTGCTGGAAAACTACAACAGTAAGGGCATTAGAAAAACAATGTAATATTTGTGCAACTTTTCATATTTGCCTCAATTATAATTGTTCCTATTTTATCACCTTTATCATACTTATGTACTTTTGTAAACAAAAAAATGAAATTGTGAGTTGATTTGTGAAGTGCACACAGTAAATCTTAAAATTCTGTCAGCAGCGCAGTTAGCTAGTAACAGCAAAGCCATTACATGACAATATATTTTTAGGGTCTTACGAAAATATAAAGTATTTTTTTCCTTCTCAGGACTTTTTTAGATTAGGTTAACCTGGCACTATAAAGCAATAGTTGTCTTATACTATCAAGGGCATCGTATGCAAATGGCATTCCAGAAGGTTTGAAGACGCATACCTAAGAAGAAGAATGCATTTCATACACTTCTAATTCAGGTACCTATGAGCCAGTTTTGTAATATAACATATCAGATGTTGTCAAGGCCATAATGAACATTTGCGGCTCAAGGAGGAGGTAGTGTCTAAAAGTATCTCTTACTAAACACCAGGTTTTTTAACCGAGATCCCTTCAGAATTTTCCATAGTTTGATATGTTTTCGGAGAGGCCCAGATAAACTGGTGGCCCAGTCTAGTTAAGAGGCGACGGTGGCAGCAATTACAACTGACCGACCTACGAGGTAGTAAAAGATAGTGCATGGTCAAGCAATTTAAGATGATAATGCGAGAATTCATGGTGACCTCTATTAAGCGAGACCCCTAAGCTTTTCATTGCTTTCTGCGGAGATGTTTGGTGCGATCTGAAGCTTCAGCCTCAGTCCAACAAGACAAACCTAACATCTTTTAGAAGACGAGACCAAGAGAAGTACAATATCATGTGTATAAGAATACAACCTAACGCCAAAGTTTCAGACAATCTTGATAAGCGGCCTCAGCAAGTATTGAAGGGCCATTGACAGAAGTGAACCCTGGGGGATTCCACAGAGGGTAATGCTACGTTGAATGGACACCGTTTCCTCTGCTGTCTACTGCCAGTCAATAAAGGCCAGGATATTTGAAATCCTTCTACAGGGCCCTTAAGCTAACTTAGCACCAACTGAATCAATAGAATTCATACGATTATTCGATAGCAAGTGTAGGACTGACCTGAGTGATTAGAAGAATGGATATGATTAATAGATAGAAGAGTAAAATATTACTATACTGTGTCCCTCAGACCAACTGGAGGTAAAGCGTCCATAGTTTTAAAAAGCAAGGAGTATTGACTATTTTAGGCACTCTGGAAACTGTTAATGTTTAGAGAAGCCTCTGAGTAGCAGCTAGATTACACTATGATGAACTAACTATGCCAACTGTGATTACTGCTGGCAGTCGTTTCCAAGAACCTTCTAATCCCCAGCTCTGTATTACGGTTTGTCATTGAAAACCTTGTATGTGCTGATTCATTCATGCACACAAAGAACAGTATTAACACAAGATTTGGGTCTACAGGTGCCATTGGTTGATTTTAAAAAGAATGCCACAAATGTTCAGGGAAAATTAAAGCAAAATGAACAATGTTAGAGAGAAAATTGAAGGTGGGCAGTAAACGGCCAGTGTTCCTGATACTTCTACCTTCTTAGCCTGGTTCCTGTTTTTTACTTGTTGGTTCTCCTTAACTTCTACATCCTCTCCTGTTGTTATTAGCACTAACTACTGGAAAAAGGCCTACAGCTGGTGTGAGAAACTGTCTTGCAGATGGACTGTGGCCTGCATGCCTGTTGTCATCATACTCTGCAGATAAGGGAATACATTATGATTAAGGCTCCCAATTTTCCTTTTTTTACTGATTTTTACAGATAAATACATATAGAGAACAATGTGTTTCCTGTCTGTATTTATTTTTATAAGTCGAAAAGTACAGACAATTGTGCATCTTTTCACTGACTCTCCCACCCAATAGATGTGCAGATTGAGAGCATATGAAGTTAAAAAAAGCATGACATTTCCTTAAATGACTGCATATCTCAAAATATGTGTGTGCTATTATGCAAATATTTTCATTCGGGTTTGTTGTTTTATTAAATTTGGTTGCTCAATGTGCTAAAACCGGACAGGCATCAAAGTATGAGTACACAATTATTAGTTAAATAAACGTGGACATATCAGTGCTAAGGCTTCATTTATTCTCAAAACTCAAAAAAATGGATAAATGCTGATAAGATGGCCAAAAAGTAAATATGGATATAGACGGAAATGTTAAAAAAATAATTAACATAAAACCGGGAGCCCTAATTATGATAGCTAATTACCCCAGTAATGTATTTCAAAAGCAGATATGCCATGCAGGCTTCTTCGAAAATCAGGCTTGTATTTCATGTGTGTGTTCAGATCCGCTAGAATCATAAATCTTCAATTGTCCCGAAAATTGGTCGTCTTTAGCCCGTTACAGTTTTGCGACTCATTGACTTTCCTCTCCAAGGCCTATATCTTCTTACGTTTACAATTCTAGTTCTAATACAGGTGCTAATTTAAAGTTTCTTTGCCCTTACTTGTAACTAAAAGAACATTTGAGGCTGGTCTTAATAAGCCATTTTGTATCCGAATCTTGCCCCAAGTTCGTCCCATGTTGTCTGCGGCTTGTATTTCATTCTGGAGGGCTTTAACCTCCTATTTTATTGTCAGAATTACATAAAATATAAAACTGAACTTAATCAGAAAATCCCAGGAAATAGCCCAAATGAAAATAAATCCAAAAATAATCCTGAAAGGAGTACTTGTACATGTTGTTTTCAGTACAAGGATAGTGGCATAGGAAGGGAAATAATGAAATCCCCTCTCCCCTTACAAAAATAATGGGCACTGTGATGTATTATTTTCCCCCTTTTTATGGAATATTGTAACCTTCATCCTCTAAAGCATATTCGTCTCTTACCACCCCCTGTGACTGCTCTAAATGCTCCAGGGATAGCACAGGGGGCGGCTATGTTATTCAGTGGAACAGTAAAACTAAAGATATTAAGTAATGAATTAAATCACATTGAAACCAGCTAGACTGACCCTTTAAGTTTAATCGGTTGGAACTCCCTGACGAACAATGCGCTTTTTGTTCTGTTCCCAGCACAGTTGGCAGTGTCCTCAATGGGTTGGCGTGTCCGTGCAGAATGTGGGTCAAATAGAAGATTTGGTCAAATAAACGTATGTGAAGGATGCTAACATGGGATGCGCTTTTGTGTGCAGTCCAAGCAAACCTTATTCTGCTGTGTGCAAAGAGGCTTGTGCAAAGCCGAAAAATATTAGCACAGCACACACCTTCCCAAACTCCTGTGTGAATGAAAAAACAGAACTGTCTGAAGTAAATGTTCCTGCTGTCCTCTAGGCTTAAGTCATCTTTCCCCTGTGGAAGATGGAATGTGGCAGCCTGTCGTTCAGAGTAAATTACTTCTCATTAAAGCAGTGCACTGTTCAGTCTGATCCAAGCTTCTTTGTTCAATCAGAGAGCTTTAAAATGGAACAAGAGCTTACAAAACTAATGTGAAGGGTGGCCAAAATATAACTTGCTTAGCTAGACACAAGGAAGCATTCGCCTAAACCTGCAGAACTCAAACTTCCAGGATTTAAAAGAGATTGTATTTGTATTTTGGGTTTAGGAACCTTCTGCATCGTTTTGTTAACCATCTGTGCCTTTTTCAATCCCATTGGTAACTCCGATCAGTGCCTTTTCTGTACCTGTTTACTGAAAAAGTTCTATTTTTATAAACTTTACATTCTTTGCTAACTTTTGTACAGCACTCCATGCTATTTTCAAATAAATCTTAATCGTTGTGTGAAATTTGTGAAATACGCTTTATTTTTTGTACCCTTTTTTTCTTATTTAGAAAAGTTAAATGGGAGGGAGGCCAAAGTCCACTTCAGCCATGGTTCTGACTCCCAGTGGCTGGTAGCGGGGGGAGGAGGGGGCGCTCAGAAGCGAGGATAACCTCAATCGTAGAGCTGTGTCCCTACCTCCACCCTCTCAGGGGCTGCCAAATACCCACCATATAAAAGAAAATGAGTTGAGGTACTACTCTTTTTTCACAATACCTGATGCCTGCCATCCGCCATTTTCCCGCAAGAGCCTGGCTCCCACTGTAATCTAGGGTACTTGGCTGTGGCGGCCTTGGTGAACAAGTGGCGGGGTGGTAGCAGGGATTATGCCTGGGCAGATGCTGCCTCTGTCCATGTGCTCCTGAAGGCCCAGGTCTCAAATACAAATACGTCCCTGCATTGATTGGGTTGGTGTGAATGCCAAAGAAAACTTTATATAGTTGAACTGCCTCTTGATGTCATTTCGAGTTTTTTCAAAGTCCAGTACAGGAGCTGGATTAATGTATGTGTATACAGGAACATCTGCAGTTGTAATTTAAATACAAAGACACCTAGTAGAAACCGTTCAAATGCGTTTCTGCTTTGTTACTAGCCCAGCCTGCCTTTTTTTAGGTCTCGCTTCGACAGCACTTGCGTTGTCTCTTTGAGACCTTTTGTTTACTTTAAGTGGACTTATAGACTGCCCATTACTTACCACTGGTTGACTTCATTGTCACTCATTTCCTTGTGTCTTATTGGTGAGCTGCTGTAGGCTTCCTTCATGTTTGTGTGTTTGTCTCTCTACTGAAGAGTGGAAGCAATTACGTCTGTCCTGCCACAGCTCAATTTGTTTAGGCACTACTTTTTTCTTTGTGTTAAAGCACTGTACTAGAGAGCATATTTTTCGGCTGTTTCCCTTGTGTACTTCTTCTCCCTCCATGTTCCTTTCTGTCTATGTTGACCTGCCCTCAACTGCTCTCCTTCCTTCTGTTATCTGTATTGCCTTGCCCTCACCCACCCTCCCGTTGGCCATGTTGCATTGCTCCCATCCTCCAACCAATTATCTGTGTTGGCCAACTACCAACCTCCCTCCTGTTGTCCGTGTTGGCTTGACCCCATTGTCCCTCCCGTTGTCTGTGTTGGCTTGCCACCACCTTTCCCTCCATTTGTCCATGTTGGCTGCCCTCACCCAGCTTCCTCCTGTTGTCTGGGTTGGGTTGCCTCCACCCTCCCTCCTATTTTCCGTATTGACTTGCCTCCATCGTCCCTCCCTTTGTTTGTGTTGGCTGGGCTACCACCTTCCCTCCTGTTGTCCATGTTGGCTTGCACCCATCGTCCCTCCCTTTGTTTGTGTTGGCTGGCCTACCACTCTCTCTCTCCCATTGTCCATGCTGGCTTGCCCCCCAACCTCCCCCTCCAGTGCTGGCAGCATCAGGGCGCCATTTCTTTTTTACCTTTCAGCCATGCTGCAGAACATGCAAAACACACAAGATGATGGACGGAATGCTGCACATTGGCAAACATTCACCCCCAGTCACAGATCTGGGTTTAATCCATCGTTATTTTGCTTCACCACGCCACCCCAGTTCAGACATGGCCATATGCAAATCAGTCTTGACCCTGTGCCTCATGGGAACAGTCCAGACCGAACTGCCAAGCCATGTCTTCCCTGGACCGGAATCAAGCATCCTAGGACCGGTTTCAGGCTATCAGCCAGGATAGCTTGACTCCAGTGGCGTGGTGAGCACGAGACCCACGTCTGGGCATACCCTTCCCACTTAGGGCGAAATGCAAAACACACAAGATGATGGACGGAATGCTGCACATTGGCAAACATTCACCCCCAGTCACAGATCTGGGTTTAATCCATTGTTATTTTGCTTCACCACGCCACCCCAGTTCAGACATGGCCATATGCAAATCAGTCTTGACCCTGACTTAACGATGGATTAAACCCAGATCTGTGACTGGGGGTGAATGTTTGCCAATGTGCAGCATTCCGTCCATCATCTTGTGTGTTTTGCATTTCGCCCTAAGTGGGAAGGGTATGCCCAGACGTGGGTCCCGTGCTCACTACGCCACTGGAGTCAAGCTATCCTGGCTGATGAAGGCTGATAGCCTGAAACCGGTCCTAGGATGCTTGATTCCGGTCCAGGGAAGACATGGCTTGGCAGTTCGGTCTGGACTGTTCCCATGAGGCACAGGGTCAAGACTGATTTGCATATGGCTATGTCTGAACTGGGGTGGCGTGGTGAAGCAAAATAACGATGGATTAAACCCAGATCTGTGACTGGGGGTGAATGTTTGCCAATGTGCAGCATTCCGTCCATCATCTTGTGTGTTATGCTGCAGAACATGGCTAGAAAAACATTGACAAAGCCAATACCTCACATATGGCAGCAACATTAGTGATGTTAGTAGAATACTCAACATACACTGGCACTTGTTGAAAGAAGACACTAACATCGCCCAACATATCACTAGACATTCCACAAACGAAAAACGGGCTTGAGTCTGACGAAATGAATGGAATGTGTGACAAGAGACATGGGCCAGCACAGTAGCGTAAATATTCTTACGGGCCACCCTATGTAAAGTACGCATGCCATAACACGATGCACCAATAACGAGTTATTGTTCTAATTATGCGGTTTGAATGGGAGATAAATTACGTGTACGTGAAATCGGGTTTGTAGCACACAAGCTACGGGAATATATATACGTCTCACAAACAAGCAGGCCCTAATTAACCCGGCACTCAACCTGATATAAGTTACAGACACAGACAAATGGCGGCGATGATAAGAAGTTGGATGTCATAAGTAAATGTCAGATTTTACGGATTAAGCATAAGCTTAAGCATAAGCTTTCCCAGAAGGCAGGAAATGCAACGCAAGCACTTTTACTAGAAGTGCGCTCTGTGCCCCGTAGGGAAGAAGATCAGCATGGGAGCAGAGTCTAGGCTCTTCTGTCAGTGCTGTTTCTTAACCCCTTGGTTTCCTTATTGATGTATATAAGTGTCTCTAAGACGCCCTTATGACACACATATATGCATGCTTGCATTCCAAGGGTGCCTTTTTATCCGTGCCCTGCAGCTAATTCCCTGATGGAGGAAAAACTCCTCCTGGCCCTGGGGATGAGGGGAAAGGAGTTGGCCTCAGAAAAAATACATCAAGAATCTGTGTCCTCACTGGGGTGCAGAAAAACATGTTTAAGTCTGGAGTCGTTCAGCATCTAGGGAAACCTACCAACCCTAGACAGTTCTGAACACTAGACACTTGAAGAAATCCTAGGTGGTGTACAGATCAAACAATGGTTAAAAAAAGAATTTCCATACCTTTCTGGGACAGAAAGTTCCAGAATATATAGGAAACAACAAAACTCCCGCCACCCGGTAGTCCCACACTTCGTTCAATAAAAAAAGTACCTCATGTGTCCATATGCCTTTAGTAACTGACAGAAACAAGCTATGTATGTGATCGTGCTGAGTCAATATAGTGTCATGTGGTCTTCACATGGGCTCGAGTTATAGTTACTTGTGATAACAAACTTGTAAATATCAGAGGTTTTGTTGGTTTAAAACTATATTTTAACTGATATCTATAACGTCTCGTTAACCTTTGGGAGTTTTTTCCAATTAATTTCTAAGGTTTAGGAGTGGGTGCTAGTAAGGGTAATTTTGGGGTTTAAGGGTGGGTAGTGGTAAAGGGTGATAAGGGTAATTTTAGGGGTGGCATTGGACTTGGGCCTCTCTTCAGGGTCACCCCCCAAACGTTTTGCCTTCACCCCACCTGTTTTCTGAACACATTTTTGTTGGCTTTAGGTCTCTGCACTTTACCACTGCTAACCAGTGCTACAGTGCTTGTGCTGTCCCCCTAATACATGGTGCAATTGGCGTACACCTTATTGGTACATATAATTAATTGTGAGTCCCTTGTAAATTGGACAACGGGTGCCTAGGGCCTGTAAATTAACTGCTACTAGTGGGCCTGCAGCACTCATTGTACCACCCACTAAAATAGCCCTTTAAAACATGTCTCAGGCCTGCGATTGCAGCCTGATGGTGCAGTTTTAAACTGCCAATTCGACCTGGCAGAATAAACCTTTCCTGAAGTGCAAGTCCTGGTCTGGACCGTGTCTACCCTTCAGCACTACTCCAAAGTCCCATTGAGTTTCTTATTTTTAATCCTTGTATATCAGTTGTTTCACATCGATTGTAATCGAATGAATCACAATGTTTCCTTTGATGGTCTTCTATTTATTCTCTGTGTATTTCAATTCAAGAGGTTCTTCAACCCGATAAGGTGCATAATTCATATCCTGAGAAACGAACAAAAAAATACCATCGCTAGTTACTAAAAGTACTATTGATTACCAACTATTACATCATATCATCAACTAAATTTATTTCAATTAAACTGTCTAACAAGTTGTCATTTCATGGTCATCAGCATTGCTGATAATTACTAAATCGTGTGATTCCATACTGAATACACAAAGATTTGATTTACAACAGCGGTTAAACTCTTTCACGTCAACCTAACTTGGGTCATCCCTAATCATGTGTGTGGATCCGAATCTAGCAGTGGATAAGTAGCTGAAAGTATCATAAAATACTCAAAGTATCATTGGTATGTCAGAATGAGAATGGCATGACTCCAAAGTGCAAGTTGTAGGATTGACAATTATAACCTTACACAACTTAATAAAAATGAATCAGACTGATTTTGTTGGATCATATGTACTATGCCGAGAGCTTACCAAGTTGACTCAACATTTACAATGGCTGTATTGAACATATGAGACCATAATGTGGCAGATGCTATATTAGTGTCCAAATAAATTAAAACCTTATCCGATACAATGATAAAATCATGCATCTTCCTTAAGACTCACAAATCAAACAGTATGCTAAGGAAAATTATTGGGCAATGTATCACCTGCCCCGTTGTTAGTTAAAAAAAAAAAAAGCGTAAAAACATTACAACAAGAGCTTACTGGGTGGAATGGCTTAAAGGCGTGCCTCTCGGCACGGTTGTGTGAAAGCCAAATGGCCATGTTTGATTCCATTTAAATGTTGAACAGTGGTTAAAATAGGGTTGACCAATCTTGATTGCCATTTTGAATGTGTGAATTTATTGGATGACTGCATTAATACGGGCTGAAATATGGGTCCGCCATGTCTGACATTCAGAATACTGACCATCATATTGCAGGATAATGTGTTACAGCTGACAATCTTGAAATTAAATGTCACTCCATTACTGTATCGAACCACTCGGAATAGCCGTATTGGGCTTACGGAGTCGTTAACACAATAAATAATGTTAATGTTCAAAGAAATTTAAAAACCATTCATGTACAATTAGGATCATGCATCTTCCAGCGTATAGAACAGCAGTATTTGATTTGTTCTCAAGAACAGAACTAGGGCATGCAACTGTTGCAGATTGCTATAGTAAGTGCATAAGGGCAATTGAACAATAGGCATGATATAGCACCCAATCTATCGGTCTAAAAATAACATAAAGGTGCTCAGTGTATCAAAGCGTCTAAATATTTGGCAAAATGAATGAAACGGTAAACTCACAAATAGAAACATAGTGCTAAAGAGTGTTGTTGTGTTTACCGGGTGAAATAGGTTAAACTCATGCCTCTCAGCGTGGTTGTATGAATGTGAAGACGGCCCTGTTGAATTCCATTTCAAGTGTTGCATGGTAATCAAAATAGGACTACTGAATATTGATCGCTGTGCTGAATGTGCGAGTTTAATAAAATAAACCTTTTGCCAGGCGTAAGCCTTCCTTTTTAATACATATAAGCCACCCCTAAAGTAGGCCCTACACAGCCCCTAAGGCAGGGTGCATTGCATTTAAAAGTACGTCTGTTTTTTAAGTTTTACATTTCCTGGTAGTGAAAAAATCCTACATTAGTTTTTCACTACTGTTAGGCCTACCTCTCCCATAGCATAACATTGGATTACATTTAATAAGTGATAACATTTTACTATGATCAGGAAGAAATGTCATGTTTGAACTCTAATGAATTGCAATTTAAAATACTCTTTAATGGTAAAATCAGATTTTTGATTATCAATTTGAAAATGCCACTTTTAAAAAGTTGGCATCTTACTGCCTTGAACTTTTTGAGGCCTTCTGGGAGCTTTCAACCTGGCCCTGTTAATTGCTCGCCCCATCTGGAATGTGTATTAGGCCCAGACAGTGAACAATTGGACCTGGGTGTAACTGGGAGAGGACCATCCTACCAGGATGGGGGGACCGGAGCTGTTCCCTGCCCCATTTACATTTCATAGGGCTGCCTCCTGCACACTCACAAAGCAACTTGACACCAGTGTTTTGTCACCCTAAACTACTTAGATCCTGGGCAGGGGAAGGAAGAACTTTACAGACCCAGGTGTGGGGGTAGACTAGAAGATTTCCCCACTTCATCGGGTGGCACCAGGTATAAAAATTCGACCCTCGGATCAACTCTTCGGAACACTTGTGGACATTACAGAAGGACTGACTTGTTCCCCCTGAGGACTGCCCTGCTGCTTGAGGCCTGCTATGTTTGCAGAGAACTGTCTTGCTGCTTGAGGCCTGGTCTGCTGTCTGAGAAGGAAAACTGGACCTGCTTTCTACATCCCAGGATAACCTGAGTGACTTCATGGATCAGTTGGCAGACTTCCTGCTCTGAGCTACAGGGACAACAAGTTCCTGAGGTCTCCCTGCACCTACTCAGCTGACCTGCTGCAACTGGCCCTGCCGGCCTTTGCTGGAGTTAGTTCCTGATCCCCAAGAGGTGCCTACCAGTTAATGGACCCTTGCTGGCATCAGTTGAACTCCTCCTGTGATATCCTAAAGTTTTGAACTTGGCTTTATAGGTTTGGGGGGTGGATAGTGGTAAAGGTAATTGTAGGGTTTAGAGATGGGTGGTGGTAAGGATAATTTTAGGGTTTAGGGGTGGGTAGTGGTAATGGGTAATATGGGTAACTCTCTTGGAGGTTTCTTAATTTTTTATTGCTGCTTTTATTCTATTTTACTTACTGTCAGTTTTTCTGCTTGCATTCTATTTATATTGGTATGTGAGGACATCCAGTCATGTTTATGTGTATGTCCAGAAATAAGCTGCTGTGAGGTGAAGCATTAGTTGGTATATAGAAAAAAATTAAATCCTGTGTGGCTTAGTAGTGTTCAAACAGTTGTGACTGGAGGCCAGCTCACCCTTGAGGGCCCCATTGCCTCTGGTTCCCTACTGTGGATGGCATTCAGGGTTTTTGTGTTTGGATGAGACGAGAAATAACCTTTAACAGGTCTTGCTGCGTCAACATAACAAGCATTGGAAATGCCAATAGGTCTTGCCTATGCAAGAGCTAATGGCTTTGCAAATGTATTTTAACCATGCTGTACACCGGAGCAGAGTGGAGTTATTTATGTTGTATGTGCCAACACAAAGCTGCTGTTTATCTGTTTGTCGAGTGGGGTAAAGTGTCATGGAGAGGCGTGTCGTGTACTGGAGTAGAGGGTTGTAGAGGGTGATTGAGTGGTATAGAGAATATAGTGTTGTGGAGTGGCACAGCGTGGCATTGTGTGGAGCGATTTATGCAATATGTGACAGCTCGAAGCTGCTGTGTGTGTGTCTGTCTGCCTGTCAAGTGGAGTGTCAGAGTGAAGTAGAGTGACATAGCGAGTCAAGTATCACAGAGTGGAGTGGCACTGCCGTATCTGGAGTGATCCTGCCTACGGGCTGCTCGGGCTCGGGCCGGCTGTTGTGGATCGTGCTCGGCCCTGGCCTAGATTATCTTTGACTGTGCAGTTGTGGGGGCCAGACCCCTGAAGAGGTGCTGGCTCGCGTGCAGCCATGGGAGCATCCATACTAATGGTGGAGGTGCCGAAGAGTCCCTGATTGCGGAGGCTGCTGGACAGGCCCAGGTGTAGCTTGCAGCCCGTGGCTACCCCCACAGTAGTCGTATACACTTTCTCCGGGAGCCTTCGGCAGCCGGTCGCGGGCTGCGGAGTCTGCCTTCACATTTCTGCAGTGGTGTTGCCTCCTACCCGCCCGACTGCTCGTGCCGCCCTCCTGGAGCTGTGGATCGAAGGGACTGGCGGTTCTGCGTTCCCATTGGTACTGAAAGGTGAATATTTGTGGATTGCAGGCCGGACAGGGCCACATCATGGCCAAGGACAAGCCTGCGGGCTCCGCGGCCAGACAGAGCACAATGGACAAATTCATGGGGCCGGGGCCGCTGCAGCTGACTCGAAGGTGACCCTGGAGGTAGCGCCAGATAATGCGGCACTCATAGCCGCTATCACCCAGTCCAGAGACCTGCTGGATGCCAAGATCGGAGCGGTGGGCTCAGACGTGACCTTGCTGCGCCAGGACCTGCAGAAGGCTGTGGAGCAGATCACTGAGGCTAAGACCAGGGTCTCCAACGTTGAAGATACCATGGCCTCCCTACAGCAAAAGGTCACTGCGCTCCCGTCCATGACTAAGGAGTTGGCGGCGCGGGTTGAGGATGCAGAGGGCCGGGGCCAACGCAACAACCTTCGGTTCATGGGCTTTCCGGAAGGTTGCGTAGGGGAGAATATGACAAAATTCCTCACTCAGCGGATAACTTCACTTATGCCATCTGACTCCCTTTCCTCCTGCTTCGTCCTAGAACGGGCCCATAGGGCCCTGGTCAAGAAGCCTCCCCCGGGTGCCCAACTGTGACCTGTTATTGCCAAAGGACTCAATTTCCACGACAGAGATGCTACCCTAATATTTGCCTGGAGTCAGGAAGTGCTGCTCTTTGAGTCTCACCGTATCATGATTTTTCCGGACTACACAAGATGGTGCAGCAACAGCGCCAGTCCTTTGTCGCAGGAAAAAAAACATCTTTGAGATCTCAAAATTCAGTACATGCTTCTCTTCCCTGCCCGCATGCAAGTAGTGTATAATTCTCAAACGCTATTTTTTGTACACCACTGAAGAAAACTTTGCATGGGCAGATGAGACTGTTTCCACGAAGCCTCATACTCCGCCACGTTTTGACTCCGATTCGTCCTCGTGCGATTGGCGCTTTCAGCAGGCCAAACCAAAGGAGAAATGCCGAAACAGATCACGCTTGTCTTGGAGATCAAAGCGTCAGGGAGATGAACACTGAGAGAACTCCGTGGCCTGGGGGAATGACCCTGGCCTGGCCATGGGGGCTTGCGGCACACTGCAGAAGGCTGCACACATGGTTTTGCCTGGACTAAAGCCTTCCAAGAGCAAACGCTAACTGTTTGGGGACATGGGGATCCATTGGACAAAGCCTACTCTTGTCCCTCATTGGGGGCTGAAGTTGGGCTCTCTCCATGACAGATACTTCCACCGTTGAGAGGTATTGGGGAGGGGAGTTTCTTTAAAGGTTTTGTTCAAGTTTGTAATGCAGAGGCCCAGCACACACCTGCCCACGACTCAGTCTATGGTTGAATTTCAAAAAGCAGCCACCAAAAGGAATATCTTTGGCTGCCCGTTGGGAGGACTTCCGGTCTACTTAAAATATGCCTGTAAGCTCATTGCCAACGAAATTCTTGTCAAATTACCAGAGATACAAGTTATACAAATAAAAGGCCCAAGGATTAACCAACAACCACTTCTATTGTTGTTAATAACTGTTACATCAACCCAGTGCTGAGCCAGAGGAAAGATTTTATCGAACCGTTTATAAATACATTGGAAGACTTGCTCACCAAATATGATACACATCACATGCTTGTTGCTGGAGACTTCAATATGAGGGGCCTGGAAAGGAAAACCGACACGTACAGGCACTCGAGTAAGGCCGAACTCTTCCTCCCCTTCCTCCATAATTACAAACTATATTCAACCCACTCACTAAAATCTATACGCCTTCCTTCATGGTGCTATAAACCCACGTTCAAGAACACATCCGCAATTGACTACATATTAGTCCGCGAAAAGTTAGGAGACAGATTGTCGGACTTTGAAGTGGACGACAGGCGAAAGTGACCACAGGCCACTGCGTGTTACTCTGCAACTAACAGTAAGCCTCGCTGCTCCACTCCAATTGATAGATGGATCTACGGGTGAAGAGCGGCACAAGGTTCTCCGAAGAATCAAATGGTCAACCCACTGTAAAATTCCAAAAAATAAGGAGTCATAAAATCCAAAATAAGAAGAAAGGACTTTAATGAATAAGGCACAGTACTGCTCAGTCCAGGTCCAAGAGCAGAATAACAAGAGATTCCAATTCTAATTGGAATCATAACTAACAGTGTGGCAGGTGCCAGGATTAAAAGTACACAAAGATTTAAAGGGAAAGAAACATAAGGGAAACAGAAAAAGAGCACATTATAACACCAACCTCAGAGATAACCTGAAGGTGTGGGTAGAAATGAGAAAAATAGCCCAAAGTCAGTCACTCTAATCTCAGTAATAAGGGGCTGGAAAGCCTTCATCACAGAATTGCAGAAGGACCTGGGGGAAGTTCAACACAAGATCCAGAGAAAGAGTTCAGAAATGACACATCATGTGCCCCGCCAGCAAAAGGGTCTGGTTCAGAGCAAACGCGCCCTCCAAAGGGCATTGAGAGCCAAGAAAAGAGGTGGTAAATCGCCAGAGGGGCTCTCCATAGTTGCTTTAAGGTCAGCATATGAAAATAAATTATGGGAGCACAAAAGGGAATACATCGAAGGGGAATGGCTGAAAGTGTTTTCCATGCTGAAAGAAAAGAATCATACCAGAATGTGGAGGTACATAAATTGGCTCAAAAACCAATCTATGTCAAAGGAGAATGGGGTAGCTGAAAATGACTGGAAAAGGTACGTCAAACAACTTGTTACGAAAGATTCTCCTGTCGAGGGGCCCATCGATTGAAGCAGACCTGAAGCAGTTAGCCATAACATCAAAGGTATTCTAATTGTGGAAGGCGAAGTCAACGATGCCAACATGAGCTGTGAGGGAGCAGCTAGCCACAACATCGAAGGTACTCTAATCACCGGAGGCGAAGTCACCAATGTCATCCAAAAAATGAGGAATGATGGTGCCCCAGGTCCCAACGGGATCCCCACTCCAGTATTTAAAACAGCCCAGGCATATTTTAGTCCGATTTTGACCCCACTATTTGGACAGGTTTATTTGACAGCAACAATGCTGCAGTCCTGGAGAGGCTCAATTTTACACCCCATATACAAAAAAGGCGATCGAGCTAACCCAGCAAACTACAGGCTAGTAGCCCTGCTTGACCTAGAAGCCAAGGCTTTTGCCCGTATTTTACTAAAGGAGTTGGAGTCATGGGCAAAAGAAAAAGGAATCCTTCCAATCTATCAGTCAGGATTCAGCCCTCACAGTACAACAATGGCCAATATCATGGCACTGCCATATTTTTCCAAACAAGCGGTCAAGAAAAACAACCCGTCCTTGCACTGCTGTTTCATAGACTACAGCACGGCATTTGATAGAGTGGACTGTGGGGGACTATGGGGGAAATTATCCGCCGGGGGATCCCGCCCAAGCTCCTGAAGGCTATCATATCTCTATACCAGGGAACATGGGTCCAGGTCAAAACAAACCCTGCCACAGTAACATCAAGAGTAGCCGCAAACAACGGGCTCAAGCAGGGCTGTGTCTTGGCTCCCTTTCTTTCAATCTATACACCACAGACCTGAGGGCCGCCGTGCAAGTAGTTAGTCTAGTTGCTCCAAAGTTGGGGAAGGTGAGGCTCCCAATCTTCCAATGCGCGGACGACACGGTAATCATGGACCACACTAGGGTGGGCTTTCAGAGAGCCCTCAATGCACTCCACGGCTACAACCAGGAAAATCACCTGCAATTTAACCAGGGCAAAACCAAGATAATCGTGTTCGGAAAATACTCAAAAAAGAAGCAAGCCCACTGGCAGCTGGGTGACTATCAAATTGGGACAACCACAGCCTACAATTACCTTGGGGTCTGGTTCTCCAAGAGGGCAAGATCGGCCATTCATTTAAAACATTTTAGGGTAAAGACAGATCGCATCACCAGCTCATTGAGGCGATTGGGGCTACGAATGTTAAGCCCAACAGCTGATCCAATGTTCACAGTCTTGAAAGCGAAATGAATCCCGGCTATTAGTTATGGTCACCTGGCCTTTCCAGGAGCGTTGGACAGTTTTATAACAGCAGCACAGGCCAAAGCTTATAAATCAGTGATGCTAGCCTCGCGGCAAGCCAGAAAAGCAAGGCTAAGACTGGAGCTTGGTCTCGGGAGGCCTGAGTTGGAGTTACAGGGGGATCTTATTAAGTTTTACATCAGAGTCTTGAGAGCTCCAGAAAACACACTCAAATACCACCTGGGAACGATCTTCAAGGAATAGGACTCCCCCTGGTACTCCAAGCTGGGGCAAGCAATTGGCAGCTTGAGGATTCTAGCTGAAAGCCTGCACTTACCTTCAATCCTGATGTCAGCATGGAAAAAAGTGGTGAAGAGGCAGGTACAAATCATCTCGTCTGAAATAGACACGGGAACATTCCAGTTTAATTCCATAACCGCGGCATTGGATACAACATATACCCTGGGGAAAGCCCAGCCTTATTTACGCAAAGCACTGTCAGTTCAGGCACGCAGGAAAATTCTTTTCATGCGGCTCACAGTATTAAGAATAACAGACTTTAATCCAGCATGGGCACGCAAGGGGGAAAATGCTTCATGCAGGTTATGCTTATACAGAAAGGAATCTTGGCTGCACCTGTGTTGCTGTCCCACTGTGGCCGAGGACCACCAACGTTTGCTTCGCCCAATCCTTAGGGCTAAGGGAGTGAGGACTTGTAAGGAGGCCTCGGACTTGTGCTTCACCGAAACCGAGGCAACCAACTTAGCAAGAATGGCAAAGTTCACACACTTAATCAGACTGGCACTTGATAAGCAGTCTCAGGCTTTAGAATACGGCGATGGGCTAAGACACCGCATGCATTAACCGGCACAAAGCACCGTGATCTTTAGGCGAATACCATTTGGAATGGACAAAATCCATTACCCGGCCAAATTAAGCACTAATATCCTGCATGTGGCAACAGCGCTATCCAATGGGGTCACTAGTAACTGCAGATTAACAACACGCTGATGGTCGAAGACCAAAGACGGGTAGCTCATGCATGCTCAACCAGCACGAGGTATTACCATCGCTAAACAGAGGTGGCAGAGAACCCGTCCAGTAAGAGTCAAAGAAGCGTACACGAGGGCCACTGAACTCCAACCTAAGGGCAATAAGTCCAGGATTCCCAAGTATATAGGAGAGTAACAGCTGGCGGCGTTGTAAAAGACAGAGGCTATCACACTTTATAACCTGTCTACCAGCAGTAGGGACTTTTTATCACTTCACGGTCTCTGTAGAGCACAACGATAGTAAATGTAAACAGAGTGTTTATATTGGGCATTTCAAAATGAGCACAAGCATATTATGTCTTGAACCCCTAATTTTGCTGGTGTGCTCCAGTCAGCTGTCAAGGAATTGCACCGGGTCTAAGGGGAGAGCACATTGCACCTCAAGGCTGAGAACAAGGTCTTTAATCAGGTAGTGGGACTGCACAGCCAATCATAATTAATAATGAGTCAAATTAGGGACTTTTAACAAAGTTGTTTTTATGGGGGGACAAATTTAATGAATGAAAAGAATTACAATATCAGTCGATATGTTTCATCTGCAAAGGAAAACTTGGGCTTTAGAAGACAAACGCGTTGTGGAGCCAAGTTGCTTTGGAACTGGAGGAGTAGGTGGGGTAAGGGGGATGTGAAAAATATCTATTTATGCTCATGTTACTGTAAAGATTTTAATTAATCGAAAGGACAATAATAAAATTTACCAATTTACAATGGTTGCCTTCGATAAATTTACCACAGACACAGATGGCTGATGCAGACCCCACCGATTCCACAAGCAGTTTCGTTCTATAACATGGAATGTCCGTGGGGTGTTGGACAAGGTTAAGCATGGGGTGGTGCTCCGGCAGGCCAAAAGACTGCAAGCTGACATTCTTCTCTTGCAGGAGACACACCTTCTGGGGTCCAGGGTCCCATGTTTGGCTCGATTTGGGTTCATGCAAGTATTCCAGTCTGGCTTTGTGCGGGGATCACGAGGTACGCTCATTCTCATCCACAACAGTGTCCCCTTTCAGTCCCTCAAAACATGGGTTGAAACACACAGTACATCCGTTTTTGTAGCTGGGACAATTTATGGGGAGCCCCAGGTTGTGGGTACTGGGTACGCTCCCTACCACTCGCCAGTCATTTGTGGACTGCATCATAGGCCTCTGGGGTGAATTGCCAGATGGCTTGGCCGTATTTGGCGGCGACTAGAATGACGTAATGTCCCTGGAGAGAGATAGATTGCGGGCAGACGGGGGTGGAGTGGACGCACAAGCATCTAGATTGCGGTCACAGGTGGGGGCAGTGGTGTGGACAGACACATGAAGGGCATATCATCCTGTGGAAGCCGGATATACCCATTACTCTGCGGCACATGGCTCCTTTTCTCGACTAGACCACCTGTTGGTACCTGCTGGTTCCATACATAGAGTTTCAGGGGTAGATATATTGCCAATTGGCTTCACATGGGTCCATGGCGTCCCCCGTTTAGGCGGCGGCTGTCACTCTGGCACATGAGAAACCCACTATATAAGGCACACATGCATCGCGCTGTGATGGAATACCTCTCTCTCAATCTTAAGTCCGCCTCCTCCCGGATCGTGTAATGGGAAGCAATGAAACCTACCCTTAGAGGGGCAGATATCAGCTTCTGCACGGCTGAGCGTAGGCACAGAACTCAGGAGCTGTCCCATCTTGAAGAGCGTAGCCGTATATAGGGGGGACAGCGGCACATAGACAGCTGGGCTTGGCTTAACAAATCAGCAGCAGGTCCTCCTGGAGGAAGCTAAATGTGCATGGCAGGCGTCCAGAAGCCAAATATATCAATGGGGCGACAAGTCCAGTAAAATGTTACATAGGCTCTGCAAAACATCACAGGCGATTACTCCGATTCCAATTATTCGTGATCGACGTGACGATCTATTGCCTAGCCCTGCGGCGCTAGTTCAAAACTTTGAGGTGTGAAGCCCTTTATGCTGGGAGCGAGGTCGTGAACGCAGCCCAAATTGATGACTTCAATACTGCCCTGCCCCCTAAATCCCTTTCTGTGTCGGCCAGGGAACAGCTGGACGGGCCGCCCACAGTTGAAGAATTAACTGCAGCCCTGGTGGAGTTACAGTTACGCCCTGGGAAGGCCCCTGGACCCAATTTTTAACCGCATTTATGCCACAAATTGGATCACACTTGCTAGAGGCGATTCAAGCTGCACTCAAAGAGATGCGTATGCCCCCTGACTGGGCCCACGCTGAGATTGTCGTGTTTCTCAAGCCAGGGCATCTATCGGAAGCTCATTCTTCTTATTGACCGATCTCTCTTATAAACATTGAGGTCAAGCTCCTTGTGAAGGCCCTAGCAAACAGACTGATAGTGCATATGCCAGATCTGGTACACCCAGATCAGGCAGGTTTTATGCCTCACCACTTCACCAGTCATAACATACGTCAGGCATACAATGCCATGGCCCTTGCGGGTCATTCGGGCCGACCTGCTTCACTTTTGTTAGCGGACATTAACAAGGCCTTCAATTCGGTAAGCTGGAAATATCTGTTCGCCTTCCTCAATATGGGGCCCAGATTTCGGTCTTATGTCCAGTTACTGTATACGGACCTGACCGCTTCGGTTTGTGTGGCATGGGCGGTTTCTGCCCCGTTCCCTATTAGGTGCGCTGCCAGACAGGGCTGCCCGCTGTCCCCCCTGTTGTTTGCCTTGGCAGTGGAGCCGTTAGCTGCATGGGTCCGGGTAGACGCTTAGGTAAGGGGCTTCGAGTGGTCCCTCGGCTTGTCAGACAAAATAGCTCTATACGTGGACGATGTTCTGTTTTTTTTATGACGGACCCTGTGGCCTCAGGACCCCGTATCTTGCGCATCATGCAAGTATTTGGCATGACTTCTGGGCTGTACATGAACATGGGCACGTCCACACTGCTGCCCTTTGAGAAAACGCCGGCCGATTTGGCGACAGGGCTCTCCATTGCGGTTGACGGGTTTAAATACCTCGTGGTGTTCTTGGCACCTTCCCCAGATGTCTCTTGGGATCGCAATCTGGCCCCAATGCTTGAGCGGGTTAGGATGGAGGTCAGGTCCTGGTTACAGTTACCTTTGTGCCTATTTGGCAGATCAGCAATTTTTAAGATGGTCTCGTTTCCCCGTCTCTTGTATCAGTTACAGAATTTTCCATAGCCTGTTCCTCCTGCTTGGTTCAGAAAGGTCAATACATTATTGGGTCAGTTCCTATGGGGTGGAGGGGCCTCCCGGGTGGCCCTCCGAACTTGCTTCCAGTTAACTTACTGCGGTGGCATCGCTGGTGTGGACGTTCAATCCTACTATGCCGCATCTCATTTCCAGGTACTCAATGACTGGGGGCACAGTTTGCGAGATGACCTCGCTTATGCTGCGGAGCAGTGGGTGATGGGAGAGACGCCCATACCTGACTTAATATACAGCAAATCAAATATTAGCACCCTTCCCCCTGTGACTTGAATTGTGGTACTGGTGTGGCAACAGATCCTTTGGAAAATGGGCTGGTGGCAGCGCTTGACGAAAGATACACCACTTTGGAGGGATAACTTACTTCTGCAGGTAGCGGGGCTGCGGGCTTTCAGGATTCGGATCGTATAGAGATTTCTACCTTGGGTGACATCATGCGGGGCCTTATACTTAAATCATTCCAAGAACTCCAGTCTGCATACACGATGCATCAGAGTCCATTTTATAAATAATTACAATTACATCATGCAGTGTTCCCATCCCTTTGCACCCTCACTGACCTTCCAGATTTCAACCCACTCGAGGGTAGGCTGCTGATGGGAGACTTAAACAATCACAAGACCTCCCAGATCTATCACACTCTAGTCACTAATAGCTCCAATACGCTGTCCACCCTCCGGACGGCATGGTAAACGGATTTAGGCAATGCCAATTGGGCGGAAGCTCTTGAGTCTCCTGGTAGTGCAGTGATATCTTTCCGATTGAGGTTGACTCAATTCAAATATCTTCACAGGGCATACTTTACAAGAAGCTGCCTATGGCATATGGGCCTCATAAGTTCTACCTTGTGTCTGTGGTGCGGGGCTACAGAGAGCACATTCTTCCCTTGGGTGTGGGAATGCAGTAGGCTGACCCGGTTATGGAGGGGGTGGTGTCCTGTTTGGCGGAAGTGCTGGCGAGGGATGTCCCCTTGGCCCCGAAGCTGCTCCTTCTTCACAGCAAGAAAGGCATAGGCGGAAACCACTATAAACGCCACCTATTATTCCTTGGTCTTACACTAGCAAAGTGAGACATTGCACGAAGATAGAAGGCAGATGAACCACCGCTCTTGGGGGTTTGGAAGCGGGGGATGGACTTCTGCATGTGGCTTGAGGTTGTGGTTTTCCAGGCTAGAGAATGTCCTCAAAAGCATCCCAAGATTTGGCAGAGGTGGAAGGATTATGGGGGATTGATTCTAGAGCCCGTATGCACTGCTGAACAACAAACAGACACTGAAATTAGACAATATGACCAGGATACATGTGTGCTACAAAAACCTCTGGAACAACAAATGCTTAGGAGATCTTAGACTGTATGTCGGGGGGTGGGGGGATTAATGTGCATTTGTTTATGTTTTTCATGTTTTATTTGGTTCCAATTTCTGGGTATATAGCAGCACAATTTATCCTGCTAGTATACTGTGTATGTATGCGACCCTGATGGGTCACAGCGCTGGCAAAACCCCAATAAAAACTGTTGTGAAAAGAAAAAAAACTAAAATCATAAAAGCATTGTGCTTCTTTAATAAAAGCATAGAGAAAGCCAAATTGTAAATAAAAAAGTAATAGAAAAAGGGTAAGTAAAAAGACTTTCTTCTAAAATCAATTTTGCGAATAAAAACATGGCCGAAGTAAAAAATCTCCACTGCTCAAAACTGCCAGATTGTTTAAATGTTCCAAGGAGTAGGAAAAACATTGCTGTACCCAGCATCCTCAGATGATAGCTCCATTTGGCACCCCTCCCACCAGCTCCAGGGAACAAATGTGTTAAAATCCAACCCCCTCAGCAGCCGCTGAAGGAGTGACGTCCAGTAGCACATCCGCAGAGGGCAAGCCAGGATTCAAGTCATCAGGAATGAAGCATCACAGGAAGGCTCATAATATGCATTTTGAAGCAACTGCAATTGCGCAGGGCATCTGTACATGTGAGTCTTTAAGGGACCCACCAGCAATGCAATGTCCGTAGATTGGACCGGTTGCATCCCCAAGCATATATCCAGGGCACACTCGAAAGTGCACAGCTTACAGCGGAAAACAGGCTGAAAGGGCAAGAACCAGTTGTCATTTAGTACTTGAAGCAAGGGTGCGCCAAAGGACTGCATTATTCTCTCATGACACAGTAGCACATATGGGAGTGACATCCCCATTTGGCCGCGTGGTGCAACACACAAAGTGGAGCAAATAGAATAAAATCGGTGTCCTAACAGCTAGGAATAGGATATGCAGTAAGCCTCCAAAAAAGCCTACAAGCACGGAGTGTATATAATATAGAATAACTCTGAAGATCGTCTGGAAGGTGCTAACCAACCCAGAGCAAGTTGTTTAAATAAAAAAGTGTGCTATCCCTGCAGTATTGGAAATGTTAAAAATGCGGTGCACTAGCTCCCCAAAATGGTGTGGGAGATTGGTGCGAAGTAGCGACTATATCTCAGAGGACGACCTTGCAACTTGAAGATCAAACATCTCCCATGCAGATGTTATGGCCACGTCCTTCTGAAACAATAAGGCTTTCAGTCTGCATAAAGCATCAAAGTTCACACTCGAAATTGTTATCAAAGGACAAATTGTTGCATCCCTAACTGTACGAGCAGGTGGAAACAGTACTTGTGTACAACAGGTCATGACCCTAGAAACCGTCACCAGATATGGTATTCTCTGTTTCATCCCACAGCAACCTTGACTATTCAACATCAAATACCTCCCATTAGAGAGTAATCCGAAGCCCAGACGAATCACAGCAGCCAGGTAACCTTTCAGATAACATGACAAGTTTGCCTTTGGACGCATTACATGCTCCATGGAGTGTAACCCTCCTGCAAACTAGAGAATGGTCTAAAGTATTCTCGGAGTCTGTACCGCTAAGAAAAACTTCAGTCGCACCATTCCTACAATGATAAGTGAAAGGTAGGACCCATGCCTCATGTACAAGCGCTTCATATCTGCCTACCTGATGATGCTGCAAGCAGTATTTGGAGTGAAAAGTTGCAATTGGCAGAGAAATAAATCAGTGTATTATCCAATCTGCACTCGATACCTCAGCAACAATAAATGCTAATTTTTCTAACTTTTCTATGTGTATCATAGTGTGTGTCGCATCTTTCTTAGCCATAATGGTCTATTATTTTGTTAAGTTGTATGGTAAAATCAAACTAGTGGCATTCAGATGTTTCCATGGAACGTGACCAGTGCGTAAAGTCTGTAGAGTTCAGCTTAGTAGCATAATAGACCTAAGTTGCGATTACCCATGTTGCAAAGAGGGCATGTCACTCTTTATGATGTCAATAGCAGACAACACAATGTTACCCAAAGAATATTTCCTAGTGGATAATGTAGTCATACCATTGTCAACTACTGCTAGAGCCTTCTCTAAATTTGCTCTGTCACTCTCATGTAGTCTCTCAGCAGCTTCCTGCAGTGAAACTTTCCACACTTCATTGTAATTGCATACAGAAATCACTTTTGACATGGCTTTCGAGAACCCAACAAAAAATCATGTAGGGCCATGTCATCAGAAAGAAGAGACAAGTGCTGTTTAACCTCGGACAACGTTGAATGTTTTAGCCAATCTCGGCACAACTTTCCAACACTGCATATTGTGACCACTCCTGCATGTTCTGTCTGCACGTAACGTGGGTCTGGCCTATTAATCCTAAACTCCTTCGTGTTGTCAAGAAAATGTGCCTGACTTCTGTTAATATCTAACGGTCACACTAACCATCCCTCTGCATTGGAACATGAAGAATTCTATGTCCCATTTCTAAGCATGTTGTCAAACATGTCCTCCCTGTAATTTGTGAATTGCTGCCAACTCGCAAAATGTGCAATTGTTGGAATGTTTGATGTATTTAGATCCTTTATCTTGGCCAACCTGTACAGTTTTATTTAGGAAAAATCAGTTGGTGTGGTATAAAGCATGCTCTAAATAAAGCCTCATTCCTCTGGACCTGCCAATCTCTAGATCCCTATATAGCTTTTACATTGATATGGTCTTTTCAAAAGTCATACCCTTGTATCAACAACTGGGAAATGAAAGATGCAGAATAAATCAACTTTGTGTCTGTGAGCATATTTTTCTTTGCCGGAGATGGTGTGCAACTTCTGTGCAAATGTCTTTGAGCTACCCTGCAGTGGTGTTGAGCAGTGTTCCCATTGGGTGTAATTAAATCCTGCACGTGGACTACTTGCTTTATGTAAATAATGGTGTCCATAATGGTGAAAATAGAACATTATCATAATGAGATGTACCATCATACATTTCTACACTATTAAAAACCATGTAATGCTCTAAATCAGCAAGCATTTAATGCACGCCTTTAATGTCCCAATCATCAGAGAAAGTACCAGGAGTGTACATACGATACTTGTAGATTTTCTGTCGCCCCAAATATATCATGGGATACATATCCCAAACAATTCCATCGGGAACGTGAACAGCTGAAATGTTCATCAGGGAAATGTCTCTTCCCACTTTGTGTGATGAAGAATGAGGCTTCAAATCCTTGTTTACCAGTTCAACAGCAGAGCGTTCTGAGAGATAGTGTCCGTTCAGAAGCAGGAATAAGACAGTCACAAAACCAATCCAAATGAAGAGGAAAAGTAATGCAATTGTAATCCAAATGTATATCCATGGAGGGATATGGTATGTCTTTTTGAGCCAAATAAAACGTTAACGTGGTCCTCTTTGCAAAGGTGAGTCTGACGAATCCAAAGAGAAGCCATTAAAGTCAACAAAATAGCCAGAGGCTGTTTGCACAAACATGGAGGGCTCGTGAAGCTGTGTAGAACTGGTAGCTGACTCCAGTGGCGGTACATTGTAGACACCATCATTACCTGCTTGCAGAGTTGAAATGTGTGTAATCATATTTGACAATTTAATGGGAAGTAGTGATACTTCAGTGTTAGCTGTCCCCGGCGGGGAGAAGAAGCTTCTTTGTTGGTCAGAGCTTTCAGTAAGGTAGCGAGAGGAGGCAGTGTTGCGGGGATTCTGCACATACACAGAACTATGCGCAGGAAAACAGGACCTCGTGTATAGGGGTTGTACCTTCCTACCACCTTAGTACCCAAAATCCCAAAACCGACTAGCTATAGTGTCTCATTCGTTCTCCTACATAATCACGAAGCTACAAATGATTAGACAACCCAGAACACAACACTCCCGACTCTCTCAGGAATCGCGGTAGCAAGAACTACCCTTACCCTCACTCACCGGTACTTGTCCACAATAAGAATTGGCAGAGTCACTGTAATAGTTTAAAATGTTTATTTCAACTACCGTGCTCTATAATGCAGTATACGAGCCACTACCAGCAGCAAAATGCATAAACCTAGAATAATTAGCATTGTTACAATTCCATAGAATATGAAGGGGGATGTCATCATATACAGACAGTGGAAAAAGGACGATAAGGCCTAACCACCCTCTCCTTGGTAAGGTTGAGTTTTATTATATAAAGGAAGATCTCTGGGCTTTGACAGAAGACCCCATACCTTAAAACATAGATGGAAGGTTTACATCATAGGAACAGCATAGCTCTTCTCCATGGAAAGGGCTCTCTCCAAGTGCGTGTTTGAACAACATGCATCCCCGTAATATCAAAGCACGAGTCTCCAGCAGTGCAGCTGTGTTTAGTATGTTTTGTCTAGGTGCTAGGGACTGACCAGAACTGAATAACAAGGGGCATTGTTTATCGACCTTGCACATCGTGTTCAGACTAAACTCCAGGAACTTAGCAGAGAACGCGAAAAGCAGGTGATTCTCATGTGAAAGGCATAAACAGAGTCTTGCAAAATAAAGTCATGTAGTAACGTGCGCAAAAGCAGCATCATGGCAGCAAAGCTCATGCTAACTTAGCAATGTCGACAATGACCCTTATGGCCGTATAACACCCTCCCCTTGGTAAGGTCATAGTATTTTTTTTTTGGTAACAAATTTTTATTGGTTTTTCAAAGTGATACCATAAAAAAAAAAAACAGCCCAGGGGGCACAACAGATGATCGAACGGTGCAATTAAAGTTCAGTGCAGTTATCCCTCCCGCTCACTGTCATAAGGCCCGCCTTCCCCATCCACTATCAATTACTCCCATCAGGGAGACAACATGAGTGCCCCCCCCGCCATTCCAGCTCCCTTCCCCGTGCTTAGCCTTATATAAATATTTCAGAGCACCTCATCATAGTGGTCATCCCAGCAGGATTCCTCATGTGGATGCCACCCTCCGCCTCATCTCCCCCCTCTCCCAACTCCCTAAGAAACTCCCCCCACCCACCCCGCCCCCCAGGCATGCCGCTGTGTCATTAAAATGTCCATTCATACCCATCTAAAGCATCCACCTTATTCCATGTCCCCTACATCTCGAACCCCAGGGGTCAATATCGTGGAGAGAATTGAAGGAAGCCCCCAACTAGTCCTTCCCAGGCCCCACTCTATGCTCGAGCTAGCAAGGAACCTCTGGATTCAGTCGCCCGGTGCTGCGCCCATCTCCCCTAGTATATCTTCTGTCCCCTCAACCGGGTGCTTCCCCAAGTCCACCAGTGCCACCCATGCACGCGCCATTTCCATCGACTTTTCATTCCCAGTGCGCCTAGCCATTCGCAGTCTGCAGGTCCCCTCACTCTCCACCCATTTCACTAGTTCCCTATTCCATCGCAGCAGGTTGGGGGCATTCTTTGACTTCCAGTGAATAGTAAGCTCCCTCTTTGCCAATACCAGCCCTAAGTCGATGAATTTACTAGTAATTTTGGTCTTAGCAGTATGCAGGAACCAATGTAACAAACAACAACCAGGCGTCAATGCTACCTCTCTCTCCGTCACTGTTGCCAGTCCAGCTGTCACCCCTCTCCAGTATTCTCCCAAGTGTGGGCATTCCCAAAACATGTGAAGGAACCTTGCCCCCTCCAGGTTACACCTTGGGCAGGCGGACGAGACCCCAAAGTAATCATTAATTTTTCCCGGTGTTAGGTATGCCCTATGCAATACATAGAAGTGAATTAATTGAAAGCGCGCGTTCCTAGTGCCCTTCCAAGCCCGTTCTAGGATCTCTCCCCATGGTTTCTCCTCGATGGCCTCCCCCAAGTCTGCCTCCCATTTAAGGCGTAAAGCCATCAGAGGCTGTCGGAAATCGTGCGTGATCCGCTTATAGAGACATGTAACCACCTTAACAGTCCCCGCTGCCATCACTACATACTGACATGCCAGGAACGTCTTGGGTTCCACCAACCCCTCTCGCCAGTGCTTTCTAATGGCTGCTGTCAAAGCGGCATGGAAAAGAAAGTCCCCCCGTGGGAGGTCATGGCGCTCCAAGAGGTCATCAAAGGGGAGGAGGTTGCCATCTTCAAACAAGTCTCCAATAGTAATGATTCCTGTGTCTTCCCATTGGCGCAACTTGCTCCAATCGCCCCCATGGGGCAGCGCTTCACACATCCGTAGCGGGATCTCAGGCGCATATGGGATTCTTATCCGCGCCCGTCTAGCCAGGCGACTCCAACACTGTCTCACTGTTCGCAAATCAGGGGGAATCGTTCTATTCCTCATAGGCAGCCATAGCAGCACCCGCGACAGGAGGTTCAAACTTGGGTCTTGGCCACCCAAATCCTCGGCATTCCGGATTCGCCTCGCCGCCCATTTCGTAAACCATTGGAGCTGCGCTGCATGATAGTAGGCCTAAAGGTCCGGTAGAGCAAAACCCCCCTCCGCCCTGGGCCGCTGCATAGTGATAAGTGCCACTCTCCGCCTCCCGCTGCCCCATAAAAACCAGGGTGATCAAGGCGTGGAGCTGCACAAAGATCTTACGCGGGATCCAAATGGGGAGCGTCCCAAAGAGATAAAGAAGCCTTGGTAAGGTAACCATCTTCACAAGTGCGACCTTATCTGCCACGGATAGTGGGAGTGTTCCCCAGAATTCGAAGCAGCTCTTAACGCTGCGCACCGCCCGCCCTATATTACCCTCCAGGAGATCCACAGGGTCGTGGTAGATCCGGGTCCCCAGATACGGCAAGCAGCTGATCTCCCATGTAACCCCTTCCACACTCTGCATACCGACTCTTCCAGGGCTGGCAGGGAACAGGCATGATTTGGTCCAGTTCACGCGGAGCCCCGCAATCCTCCCCAATGTGCCCAACAATTCCTTTGCTCCCCGAAGCGCATCGCCCGAGTTGGCCAGGAACAAAAGCAGGTCATCTGCATAAAGTGCTATATGCTGCACCTGTCCTTCCACTAGTAGCCCCTGATAGTGTTTACCCGTCATGGCATGGGCGGCCATGGGCTCCATTGCCAGGGCAAACAACAGAGGGGACAGCGGGCACCCCTGCCTCGTACCCCTGCCCACTTTACAGGCATCAGAAATCAGTCCTCCCGTCCTGACCCTGGCAGTGGAGTTATTGTACAAGATCGCCGTCCACTCCACAAATCGGTCCCCCACGCCAAACGCCCTCAGGACATTAAGGAGGTACGGCCATCCCAGGCTATCAAAAGCCTTCTCAATGTCGACCGTGAAAATACAGGCATCTTCCTTACAATAGGTATCTGCCCTCAGAATGCGCAGGAGTTTCCGAATGTTCATCGCTGTGTTCCGAGTTGGAATAAATCCGGCTTGGTCCACATGAATTAGGGTCGGCATGTGAGTCAGCAATCTACTAGCTAACACACGACTCAGTATCTTGTAATCCAAGTTAAGCATGGCCAGTGGCCTATAGGAGGTCCGATCCCAGGCCGGTTTCCCCGGCTTCAGAAGGGGGACAATTATTGCCTCTCGCGTAGAGGCCGGGAGGGAACCCTCTTATCTCGCGCTATTATACAGGGCCACCAAGCGCGGGGCCAGGGCGTCTACGTATTCAGAGTAAAATTCCACCGGAAGCCCATCTGTCCCCGGCGTCTTGTTCCTAGCCATGTGCCTGATGGCTCTACGCACTTCCCCCACCTCAATATCTCTGCCAAATTCCTCCGCCGCCTCCTCCTCAATCCTGGGAAGTTCCACATCGGTCAGGAAATCCCCATCACCGGGGAGCCCTGGAGCAAGCTTACTCTGATAGAGCCCTGTGTAATACTGCAGAAATTGCTCATTAATGGCACGCTGAGCATACACTGCGTCACCTCCTTGGTCCCTCAACTCCAATATCGTTGTCCCCCTCCGCGCTGGATTGGCCAGCCACGCCAGTAGCGCTCCAGATTTGTCCCGGTCGGCATGCGCCCGAGCAGTGTAGGCCTTATAATCAAAGCATCGCAATCGGTCTATTTGTACCACTAGGGCCTCGCGAGCCGCAAGGAGATCGTCCTGCTTATTAGGTCATTCCGATCTCTCTTTCTCTACATCCCTAAGTTTATGCTCTGCACTTTGGACATCCTTCAACAGCACCCTCCGCACTCCTACCACTTCCCCTATGCAGCGTCCCCTGACCACCGCCTTAAAGGCATCCCATTCAACGAGTGGACTCGCCGCTGTCCCAGTGTTGACCCTGAAGTAATCCTCAATCGCTGTGCCTATTGTGTCCCGGAACACTGGATCTTCCAATGCCTCCAGCCTTAGCCTCCAAGTGGGAATGGCGGGACGGCCCCGCAGCCACTTCAGCAACACCAACAGCGTATTGTGATCCGATATTGTTCTAGCTAAGTATTCGCTGTGTACGATCCCCCCATGTACGTCTGGCGAGCAGAGGATCGAATCCAGGCGAACATGTAAGTCATGCAACGAAGAGAAATAAGAGTAGTCCCTATCCCCTGGATGAGAAGCCCTCCAAGTGTCCGTCAGTCCCCACTGCTGCTGCCATGCCCGTCTCGTCGCCGCCAGCCTGTTCGCTGGGGCATCTACAAGAGGAGGATGCGAACGGTCCAGGTCAACGTCCGCAATACAGTTGAAGTCTCCCCCCAGTAATACCTACCCCGTCAACATGGTCGCCAACTGCCCTGAGAGATGCGCAAGAAATGCAGCTTGATCTATGTTGGGGGCATATATGCTCCCCAACACGACGTCCCTACCGTCAAGTCGCCCAGCAACCATCACGTACCTGCCGTCCGGATCAACCAGCTGTCCAGTACTCTGAAATGGGACCCCCACTCGAATCCAAATCAATGTGCCCCTTGCAAAGGCCGAATAAGCTGTGCAGAACACCTGCCCCGCCATCTGCGTTGTAGAGCCACCCCCTCTTGTTTTGTTAGATGCGTCTCCTGCAATAGTGCGATCTGCACCCCTCTCCTCACAAGGTAAGCGTGTATCTTATGGCGACGCGTCATAGTGTGCATCCCCCTGAGGTTCCAGGTCATACATTTAATACCTACGGAGGATCCCATAGTGCTTTCTCCAGTGTTTCCCCATCCTGATCCCCCCAGCGGCATGCCTGACCCCGATAAGAATCCCCTCAACCCCTTGAACTCCCCAACTCCCTCTCCCCAGGACAGGTACAATCGAACTAGCTCCCATCCAAACTAGTCCAACAATCAACTGATCACTAAACGTGGTGAGGCGTGTGCTGACCCCATAGGACCCAGAGCCCTCCCGGCCACCCCCCTTGCCCCCATCAAACAGGGGAGCCCCCATCTTCAGCTCGTGTCTGGTGCCAACTTCCCTCCTCCCCCGGAGTTCAGCACGTTCAGGAGCCAGTCCCTGGTAGCAGCTTAGTCTTTTCTCACCCATCTTCATGCGCCCATCTCACATGATTAAATCCGCTGTCTGGGGTGTAACCTCAGGAAGTTCAAGTTCAGAGTCCCTATTCGTGCTACTAGTAGGAGAAGTCTCAAGTCTGCCCATGCTATGTCTAGTGACAGTTGAGTTTGGGCTAGTCTCACCCCGGCTGATCTCTGCAACCGCCTGCACAGCCCTGTCCCTCTCAAGTTGGAGTCCCGGAGGCGTAGTGGACCTCTGTGATCCCAGATGCGCAGTTGATCCCCGCTCCGCAATGCTCGATGGAGAAGTATTCCTTGTTCTCGGTTTTCGCGCCTCCAGCCACTGCCATGCGTCCTGCGGGGTAGTGAAGAAATGTGTATCGTTCCCGTCTACCACCCTTAGACGTGCTGGGAACAACATGGCGTATGGTATCTGCAACTGCCGGAGTTTCCGCTTTAGTGCAAGGAAGGAAGCGCGCTGCCTCTGCACCTCCCTGGTGAAGTCCGGGAAGATCATCACTCTGGCGTTCGCGATCTGAAGGTTCTGCTTCCCCGTGCTTGTTGCAAGATGTGGTCTCTGTCGCGGTAATGGAGTAAGCGCACAATCATCGGTCGCGGAGGTGCACCCGGTCTGGGAGGTCTGGCTGGGACCATGTGTGCGCGTTCAAGGGCGAAGAAGGGGGAAGAGCCCCTCCGGGGCCACTGCAGCCCTAAGCCAGTTTTCCATGTACTGGACAGCGTCGTCTCCTTCCTCCCGTTCCAGGACCCCCACTATGCGCAGGTTGTTCCTGCAAGGGCGCCCTTCACTGTCCTCCGCTCTCACCTCCAAGATCCTGACCCTGTCCTCCACCAACTTTAGAGAGTGCTGCAAAGTAGAGATTGCGTCCGGGACCTCACCCAAGGTCTTCTCATTAGCTTTCACCCGCTCTTTGAGCTTGCGGTGGTCATCCTTCAGTAGGTTGAGATCCACTCCTATGGCGTCAATCTTGGTCTCCAAGGCCTCCCTCGAGGAGGTGATGGCCTGCATTATGTCCACCAGTGTGGGGCCCCCTGAGGCCTCGTCCCTCCGTTGTTCTGCTACCTCGTCATCGGAGTGTTGCCCCGCTGTTTCCACATGCAAGGCTGCGAAGCCCTTCCGGTGGGATACTCGTCCCATTGTGGCGGGCTGCAGTGGGCTACGCGGGTCTCCCAGTCGGTGCGCACAGGAGAGCACAGACCACACCGAGGTGCTCCGCAGCAGCGCGGTCCTGTCCAGTAGATCGCTCCCCCGGGGCCACACAGCAGGGTCAGGGCGCCGAGCTGGTCCGCTTGCACAGTAGGGGACCGGGGTGGTCTGCCCCTCCTCAAGGACTTCAGTGCACACTCCTCAAGGCCTCTAGCCCCCCCGACCAAAGTGGCAGTGTCCCTGTACTTCACGGTCAGCGCAGCAATGATTATTATAGCCCTGGCCTCTCTCGCCAAACATCGGTTTCCACCGTCTGTGTCCTCTAGGCGCTCCACAGCAGCGCAACCCAGTGCAGTAGGCCGCCCCCCTGGGGCTTCACAGCGGGGACAGAGCGCTAGTCTAGATCGCTTGCACAGAAGGGAAACGGGGTGGGCGTCCCCTCCACAAGACCTTCAGTGCACACTCCTTAGGACATCCAACCCTCCCGACCAGAGTGACAATGTCCCCGCACCTCTCAACCAGCGCAGCGGTGATTATTATAGTCCTGGCCTCTCTCGCCCAATATCAACCTCCGCCGTCTGTGTCCACCTCACCGGGTCCTCACCGACGCCAGACTCCCACGCCACAGCCGCAGCAAATTGCTCCGCAATTCCGCCAGAACTGAAACCCAGGTAGCGCAGGCGGCAACAGTCCTCCTACAGTCGTTGCCTTACTTGTGGGTGGGCTCCGGCTCGAAGAGTAGGGCCCTTCGGGTCACTCTCCCCCTCCCGTTTGCGGGCAGTCGCTGGGTTCATGGAAGATCAGTCTCTCCCCGGCCTCCGGGTCCTCCAAGTCCCCGCTCGCTGTGTCTCCAACCCGTGGTGGTGAGCAGAACAGTTTCCAGACCGCTCTCACCGAGAGATGCGGGCCTCAGTGCCCTCTCGCAAATATCGCCCTTCACCACCTCACGGCCGCCATCTTGTGGGCTCCACGTTCGGAGCCGGGCCGGTCAGTGTGCGGCACGCCGTTGTCACCGAGGGGTCTCCTCCCCTTACCAGCCGTTCCGCAGTCCGCCCTCTGCTCCGCCGCCCAGGCTGGGTAGGGAGCCTCTGCACTGGCCTCTGCACGGAGATATCGGCCTCAACAGTGTCTGGCCGCCATCTTGGGAGCTCCGCGCCCAGAGCCGAGCCGGATATATTTCAGCGTTCCTCTGTCGTGGGGGCACCTCCGTCGCTTTTCGGGCGTTCTCCAGTGGCACCAGTTGTTCCGCCACCTATTTTGGGATGAGGGGCCCCCTCACATAGTCAGGATAATTGCGAGCGAGGGGAAGCCGCGGACGGAGCTCTGGAGTCCGCTTCCCCTCACATTGGCGCCAAGCCACGCCCCTTGGTAAGGTCATAGTATATAGACAAAAAGACCAAAACAGAGTTCAAAAGCCAAGCAGAGTTCAAAAGCGTCCAAAAAAAACTAATTGGAAAAATTAAAAAAAACAAAAAAATAATAATAAAAAAAATAGATATATTTTTTGTGTCTATTGCAAGAGCGTCATCTCCGGGAAAATGTTATTATGAAGGAGGTGGTGAATCCATCAAAGTCCGTGAACTTAAGAATGCAATCCCGTCCTAAAGGTCATCCCTATCGTTAGTCGAAAAAAGGGATGCCATCCACTCAAGAAGTTCGAAGGAACAAACATGCTCCTCATAATCTGATGCTTCCAAGAGCATAACTGGGCAACTTGCGTGATATTCGATGAAACTCCGTTGCAAGAGGGTCTGCGCAGCCACACAGATATCCCATTCAGCCAAGACTCCAAGTGCAGCAGCGCGCGCCATATGGCCATTGCCAGAACAAGCCTGGTCATGGGCCTCTAAGGGACCCATTAACTGGTTAAAATCCGGGACAGGACATGACGTATTGGAGAGACATAAATCCATAGCCCAATAGAAGGGGCACCGTTGACAGTAGAAAACCGGTTGCACGCAAGTGAAGTAGGCAAAGCGAAAAGTTAATCCATAACTCACGCTAAGCGTCGCTAATGGCTAGCATCCAAAAACTTGTTACATTCGATCATGGTACAGTTGCAATTGGCCTGGACTGTGCATTACCACAAGATGAGCAGCCATTGCGCAGCAGGAACAGAAGAAGCAGGATTCCACCAGCTAGTGCCAGTAATAAAGGGAATCCTCCGAAGACGCTGGAAAAAATAGAATGAATAAAAGCCAGTATTACTCCAAATATCGCCTGAAAAGAAGTCACAAGGCCGGATCCCACATGTTTAAAACAATGTGCAAGGCCTTTAGTGTCAGACGCATTAAAAATTTGATGGATAAGCTCCCCAAAGTGAAGTGGGAGGTTAGTGTTCAGAAGTGACTGAATCTCGCTAGATGTTCTAGCCACCTGCAACTCGAAGGTCTCTCGAGCTGAAGTGAGAGCCACTTCTTGTTGGAACAATAGCGCTTTGAGCCTGCTCAATTTGTTGAAATCTGTTTTCAAAGTCGGAATGGAAGGCCAAATGGAACTATCTACATTCCCATGCGGGGGCGGAAAAAGCACATTGCTACAACAAGTAACACATTGTGAAACTGTTACTAAATACGGGATTCCAGCCCGTAAACCACAGAAGTCGTGGTTGTTTAAAATAAGATAACTGCCGTTAGTAAGCAAGGTAAAACCGGGAATTATTGCTGGGACTGGAGTTCCTTTTAAAAAACAAGCAAGATTAGGCGCGGATACATTACAAGCGCCGTGCAGCTTAACGTGTTTACAAACTAGTGAATGTCCTACTGTGGAATCACAGTCCTCCCCTGTTAGGAAAACTTCCTTATCCTCCCGTTGACACCTGTAAGTGAAAGGTATGGACCACAATTCATGGAGAAATGCACTAACCAGGGGTTCAAAACGGTCAATCGGAAAATGTTGCATACATGATTTAAATTGAAACAGCGAGAATGATAGAGAGATAACCCCATGAATTAATCAAACAACTGAATCCGTCTCCGCCACAGAGAATGGCAAGGGCTCCAATTGTTCAATGTGCAACAGTGTGTATGTAGCATCTTTCATGGACATAAATCTCTGATATAAGTCAGATTGAATGGTAAAAACAAAGCAGAAGCATTCAAATAATCCCAAGGGACTTTTCCCATTTTGAGAGTCTGTAACGTCCATGCAAACTGCATAACTGATCGTAATTGATATTGACCATGATATAACACAGATACATCACTCTGAACAATATCAATAACAGAAGAAACAATATTATCCAATGTATAGATGCGTGAAGAAAGTGTATTGATGCTATTGTCAACCACGGCAAGGACTTTTTCTAAATTGGCTTGATCAATTTGGCGCAGACGATGCACTGCTTCCTACTTGCGAAAGTTTCCGAACTTCATTGTAAGCTGCATAGATAAACCTCTTAGAGCCAGGAATCCTAGGTCCTAAGATAAAATCAGCCAAATTGATGTCGCTCGACAAGAGAGACAAGTGTTGTTTAACTGACGACAAAGTGGAGTGTTCCAACCATTGTTGGCATAATTTACCCACGGAGTATGTGGTGACCAAATGTGAATGTGGATAACGAGGATTCGGTCTAGTCTGTGTGAAACCAGGTGTTACATTATAAAAACGCAATTGACATGCATTTGAATTTGTTTGCCACACCAACCACCCGGATGAATCAATTTCAGAGACATTGAAAGTGTCATTTCGAAACAAAGCTTGCAATGCATCGATAGAATAATTCGTCTGAGCACACCAATTGTCATATTCCGCTAATGACGGAATGGATGGGATATTCAAATTTTTCGCAGTTGCCAAGCCAAAGCAAGTGGTTTGGTGCACCGTATCATTTAAAAATAAAACTTGAGTCGGGATCAGGCAGGCACGATGCAAGGCTTCAGTTCCCTGAACCTGCCACGGCTTAGTGCCCCAAATTGATTTTAAATCAATGGTATCTTTCCAGTGAGCATAACCCTGTGTGGCCAATTTAGTTCTAAAAGAATTGGAATAAATCAATTTAGTGTGGGTTATGATAAATTTGGATTGGGATGATAAATGCAGTTTAAAGAAGTAGGATTCCGGATTAGACGTGTCATAAGCTGTGTAATAGGTGAACTTATCCCTAAGAGTTTTAGAACTCCCCTGTACGGAAGTAGGACAATGTTCCCATTGAGTGTAATTAAAAACAGGTCTTGACGTGTTTGTTTTATGCAAGAAATAATGCCCATAGTGTTGATAACAGAATAAATCAGCATAATTGGCAGAATTTAAATATAAATCCTCAGCGTCAAAAGCAGCATAATATATTTAAATCGGAAAACAATGAATGTACTGCTTGCACATCCAAGTCATCAGAATGTATGTCCCGTGTTACCACATCTCCTAAGGAGACGCGAAACACGTATGGTATATTGAGGACCTCCGTCGGGCCATGAATTTCGAAAGCTACTTTATCCCAAACGATGCCATCTGCAACCGGGAAAGCTGAAATGTTCACAAGAGTCTGATCACGTTTCATGATATGGGACGATGTGTGAGGGGCGAGAATTCCATCGACCAAGTTCACAGCAGAGCGGTCTGGCAAATAATGACCATTGATGAGTAAGAAGAATACTGTCACAAAGCCAATCGACATGAAGAGGAAAATCAGGATAAGCACCAACCAGATGTAGGTCCATGGGGGGGACCAGGTAAGTCTTTTTGAACCAAGAAACGAAAACACAATTTTGTCGGTGGAAGCGCCAAACTGGAAGACGAGGAGGATGAGTCATAAGAGAAGCTGGCATGGTCCCCAAAATAACCGCTTGCACCCATGGGTATTAGAGGTGGGTGGGATGTATCAGCGTGATGTTGTCGAGAACTGTTCGGCACTTCCCTTTGGGACTCATCTGTGGGGTATGTATACTCGACATCTGCGGTGGAAGAGAATGGAGGCAGAACAGGCGAAAGGTCAATAGTAGTTTCCATCTCACTCTCACCGGTATGGGCATTAGTCGTAGAGGTCTAGGTTACTGGACTCAAAGAGATAGCGTTGCAAGAAACTGCAGGTGTCACACTATTCAGAATCGGCCAGACGGTGTAACTTGACATTGTCCACTGAGATGTATCTGTTGTCTTTGCGACCAGGTAAAGGTGGTAAAATGACTGTACGAGTACCCTTCAATCCAAGTACTGGAACCGGTGCACGATAAGAGGGACCAAATTCTTTTTTGTTCTCCAGCTTTTCTCGTACTAGAGCTCCAATCTTAGGAAGCCAGCCGGCAACAGGAATCAGCAGTGCTGCATCATTGGAAGAGGGTAAATGTTCAGTTGCGTAGCTGTCACGGGTCTTTTGTAGATCCTGTAACATAGTAGAATGATTATCTACGTCAAAGGTTGCGGCAGCCGCCACAACGTCTAGACCATCAAGGTCTGGCACAAACATTTTAATGCCAAAGAGCATTTTGTATGGGGTCCGCCCACCCAGAGATCTTCTAGGGAGATTATTGAGTGCACGTTGAACACCATACAAATGGGCCAGCCAGTTCCTGCCAGTACCGAAGACCCTAGCTGTCAAAGATTGCTTTAAGTCACGGTTCATTCGCTCCACTATAGAATTGCCCTCAGTCCTGTATGGAGACAAAAACTGCACCAGCACCCCCATTGACATCATCGCGTCCTTGTACGCCTTAGAGGCGAATGCTGGACCTTGGTCAGAGTGGAAGGCGCCACAGGCAAACATCCCGACAAAGACACGCAAATCTCTAATGACATTTCGAGCGTCAGCACTGCATTGTGGCCAAACCCAAAGGAATCTAGTGCACGAATCAACTGCAACAAAAATGTATTTATATGCAGTATCAGAAGAGAACGGACCGCAGTGATCAAGATATACACAGCCAAAGGGCTGATTGGAAATACATAGCTGTGTTTGTGGTGGGCGTGAGACCGTAGACGGTTTGATTTCTTGACAAATGTCACAAGAAAGTACATAATTATGGGCCTGTTTATATAAACCACGCCACCAGTAATGTTGCTGTAAAATAGAAACTGTCGCAGACACTCCGGCATGTGCAGAGGCCATGCCTTCATGTGCGGCAATGATCAAAGAAAGCCTGCGGTCCTTGTTGGGAATCAGCCGATACCCAACAGATGGAATTTTAGCATAAGGAACTTGATCGGGAGATAAATGATAAGAATACTTCGAAGGGAAGCCCTGCGGATAAGCTGCTCCATCCTTCGTAGCAGCAATCGCTGCCACAATTTCATTATCTTTTTTAGTCATGGACCTTGTAACTGCTGCTACGGAACACGTGGCTATTGCAGATTTGGCCGATTCATCAGCCAAAGAATTACCAACAGCATGTGCTCCCACACGCTGATGGCCAAGAGTATGGATAACCAGTGTGTGTGAGACATTTTTTAAGCTCCGCCACTCGAACCCAAAGCATTTTATGCTTTATTGCGCTGCCTTTAGAATCTCGATAGTCATTTTGTGACCAAAAGAATAAGTTGTCATTAAAAGAATGAACACAGTAGAAAGAATCGCATACAATAAGAGTATTCACATTAGGATCAGCAAACTCGAGAGCAAGAACAAGAGCACGCAGCTCCGCCAATTGCGCTGTACAGGCCCCAATTGCCTGTGTATGCACTATGGACGACTTAAATTCTCTATTGACAATTGAACCAGCCACAATAGTGCAAGCCACTGAATAAGCGTGTTTGGAACTGGTGGCCGCTTGGGCAGAGCCATCGGTATAAATGATACATTTGTACTCATCTAAAGGAAGCAACGACAACGAAGGAGGATGAACATGTTCATACTGTAAAAACTCCTGTGTCTGAAGAGCAGGATCAAAGATAAACGTGACATCAGCCGATGTCAAAGAAGTAGCCCATTAAATCCAACAGGGATGTAATGCCTTAGAGTTTGGCACACTTGCCTTAGTCACTGCTTCCAAAGCAGGGAAAGGCGTGACCATAAGAATGCGTTTCCCCTGCGCCAGCGAGCGTTCTTTCAGAATCACTATTTGGACCGCTGTCAAAACTTTTTCAACATTCGAAAAGCGCATTTCAGCCGAAGTGTATAGATGTGATTTGTATCCAATAGGTACTGTGTCTCCCTCATTGAACGTTAAGTAAGTGAAACCCACTGACCCGGTACTATACGTATCACCAGGTTCGTGGTGTTGTCACACGACAGCAAGTAGCTAGTGGCAAGCAAATCAGTTTGCAAAGATTGCAGAATTGAGGTATGTTCCGGAAGCCAGCTGGCAGAAGAATATGTTGGTTGTATCAACGCATAGAGCGGTTTGATACGCTGGGCATAATCAGGGATGTAAGTCGTCCCGAAATTCAAAAATCCCAGCAAAGACTGAAGCTTCTTCAGTGTAGAAGGAGGTCGCAAGTGTGCACATTTCTCCAGAAAGTGGGGGACTAACCCCGTACCTTCATTGTTGAGCTCGTAGCCCAAAAAAAGTACAGCAAAATGTGCGATATGCGATTTTGAAAAATTGAACTTGTATCCATAGTCGGCAAAGGACAGGATAATGTGGTCGACTTGGACTAGATGTGGCATCAGTTCATCGTACGTCAGATAAATATCATCAACGTACGAGAACGCATCAGACTCTATGCTGTCCAACAAAGAGACAACACGTGCAGCAAAAGCCCCGGGCTATACTTATACCCCATAGGCAAATGCGTAAATGTTTTCTGTTTCCCAACGACGGTAAATGCTGTCAAGTCACTGCTCTCAGGAGCCAAATTGGGACTATAGAAACCATTGGAAATATCCAGAGTAGTCTTGTATTTCTTATGAATAAGCTTGTTCACTAGCGCAGAGCTATGTGTGTTTTGCACTGCAAATGTACGACAATGACTATTCAAATTTAGATAATCTAGTACAATGTGATATGACCCATCTGGTTTTGATACTGTAAAAAGAGGATTATTCATTGGTGATACACAGGATTCAATCACTCCTTGATACTCCAACTGTGTCAGAATATCACAAACGGGAGCCTTAGCGTCTCGTCTGATTGGATATTGGGGCTGTGGCAAAGACCGTAATGGTATCTTGTGCGCCGGCGAATCTCTATGCCAGCCCACCTGATTACGGTACACCGCCGGGGCAAGGGCCAAAGCCCACTCAGATGCATAAGCTTTTACATGCTCCTCAGGGACGTAACGTGAAAAACTCAGAAGTATCACATCCTCCCCCCTAGAAGCCGCTAGCACAAATGGTGGAGGCCAATCTGCCTCTGCCAACAAAATGTCGTATGAAGAGGTGCGATTTTCCCAAAAAATCCCCTCGATTGAACGCTGTATTTCACCTTCAATTTGGAAGACAATTTCATAGAGTCTATCCGGGGGGCAACTCATGTATCTGCTGTTTCTACTGTAATGAATGTATCAGTTGCTCTCGCCTCCAGACAAGGACGCAGTGCCTCCCCCACTATGGTAACCTCCGCTGCGCTGTCGAGCAGAGTCACCGCCCAAGTCCAATCTAGAATTCGTCTTCTCACCGTCTGAGGCATATTTCGCTGTTAAAGCGGCGACTTTTTTCTTCTGATACGGGGTCTAAAGCGAGGGAGATCCTTGTTTGGCTTTGACTTCAAACTGTCAAGGTTGATCCCGTCCCAGTTGTGTGGTCGGACCTTTGCCATGATCTTGGCGTTCCCCACCACTGGCTTGAGAGTCCGATGTGTCCTGTAAAGAACGAGGAGAGCGCTGATCAGGGACTTGAAATCTATCAGGAGTCTTAAGTTTCGCGCAAGTCATAAGTATGCTCAGAAGACTCGGGTGTCGATGAACCAGCACGCGAACCCTGCTTCTGTTGCTGCTGCCCCTGTTTTTTATTTTTCCAGTTCTTTTTAGAAAAGAACGGGCGCCCATCCTTCTCAGTCTGGGCTTTTTGCTGAGTTTGAGCTGGAGCTTGTGTTTGCGTATAAGGCTTAACTCCCAGACTATTGCGCCCTATGGTCTTATATGCTTTAGCAACAATCTTCAGCAATTCGCGTGGCTTGTCCGCGTCAGCAACAGCCTCCAGGCGTTGTGCCACCTGCAAGCTTACAGCATCACCTTTAACATTAGCAAGGATCACATCGGAAACAATATCGAACACCCCCACCAGTCTCATTCCAAACTCCAGGGCCGCCTGGGCCTCATGTTCATCCTGAACCAGTCTAATCACGGAAGGGAGTACGGTCATTGAGGGGTTGCAGAAACACATTGAATATACCGCTGCAAACACTTTACCCCAAGTGTTACAATCAGTAAATTCGGGAACTAGGTTCTTCGGAAGACTTATGGTAAAAATCCTGTGTTTCTTCACAGGAGTGGTATTTGGAAAAACAGCCTTGAGTTGTCCAAATTTCTCAGCGAGCCAATAAGGAAGCTCATCCTTATTTTGGGGACGCTTGCCATCACTGAATTAACCATTAATGGACTGATGGTCACACCACCCGGTGCAGGTGGTTGCGCAGCAACGCCAGGTGGTCCCACCTGGAAGTTGCGCGACATGAACTGAATAACAGCCCTATGTATGCGTATTAACGAAGTATGTAATACGCGTAGCTCTGCGACTGTAGCATTGAGATAATTTGGGTGCAGGGTGTACCCAGCCAAAACGGGCCACGTGGCCCCATCAATCGATAAGGGGCCTAAACGGACCGGCGTTATTGGGTGTGGAAGGGCGCCATTAAACCATATTTGGTGTTGCCAAGCCGTTAGCGGAACCTCAAGAGTTCTATAAGGTCTATATTCCAAGGGAGTTGCAGTGGCAGTATACTCGTGAAACAAATTATCTGTTTCATTGACTGCCGGAAAGGTGACCCAAGAATAAAATACCTCGAAGCGGAATGCTGGATCCGCTTCCACAACAAAAATGAGCGCAACACCAGCATCAGGGACTCCATATTGAGCCAGATAAGCCCTGACTGGTGTGCAATTAGGTGGCGCAATAGCGGTCGCCATAATCAAAAGTTAGAGAATAACCTATGCGTGGCATCGCAATAACGGGTAAATAAGAAAGAGAAAAGACCTTTTATAATTCAAGCTTGAAAAACCTATAAAATATCACAATATAGGAGGTTACACCGTCACAGCTGTCTTCGGGAAACAGAAGTGAGGGGATTGTGGACAAGCACAAGCATTACTCAGGAGTCTCGCAGGTAAGAACCAGACCAAACGTTGGGCGCCATGTTGCGGGGATTCTGCACATACACAGAACTATGCGCAGGAAAACAGGACCTCGGTGTATAGGGGTTGTACCTTCCTACCACCTTAGTACCCAAAATCCCAAAACCGACTAGCTATAGTGGCTCATTCGTTCCCCTACATAATCACGAAGCTACAAATGATTAGATAACCCAGAACACAACACTCCCGACTCTCTCAGGAATCGCGGTAGCAAGACCTACCCTTTCGCTCACTCACTCATACTTGTCCACAATAAGAATTGGCAAAGTCACTGTAATAGTTTAAAATGTTTATTTCAACTATCGTGCTCTATAATGCAGTATACGAGCCACTACCAGCAGCAAAATGCATAAGCCCAGTGCATTGTTACAATTCCATAGAATATGAAGGGGGATGTCATCATATACAGACAGTGGAAAAAGGACTATAAGGCCTAACCACCCTCCCCTTGGTAAGGTTGAGTTTTATTATATAAAGGAAGATCTCTGGGCTTTGTCAGCAGTCCCCATACCTTAAAGCCTAGATGGAAGGTTTACATCATAGGAACAGCATAGCTCTTCTCCATGGAAAGGGCTCTCTCCAAGTGCGTGTTTGAACAACATGCATCCCCGTAATATCAAAGCACGAGTCTCCAGCAGTGCAGCTGTGTTTAGCATGTTTTGTCTAGGTGCTAGGGACTGACCAGAACAGAATAACAAGGAGCATTGTTTATCGACCTTGCACATCGTGTTCAGACTAAACTCCAGGAACTTAGTAGAGAATGCCAAAAGCAGGCAGTTCTCATGTGAAAGGCATAAACAGAGTCTTGCAAAATAAAGTCATGTAGTAACGTGCGCAAAAGCAGCATCATGGCAGCAAAGCTCATGCTAACTTAGCAATGTCGACAATGACCCAAATGGCCATATAACAGCAGGTAACTACCCAGGAGCCCACAGGCCTACTATGTAGAACCGACCACATGATGTGGTTTGATGAGATCAATAGACACCAATTGCTTGTGTTTGCTACTGGCATGGAATGGTAAAAGTACAGTTCTGGTACCTTCAACAGCCAGGACAGGCACAGGCGCTCTGTAACATGTCTCGAATTTCTTCTTGTCTATTAGCTTCTCCGGATTAGATCCCAGATCTTTGGAATCCAACCAGGAGTTGCCGGTGTTTCCTTCACTTCACCAGTGGCATAATGTTTCTGAAAGATGTTGCTCTGACTCTCTCTGAAGTCGTTCAGGTCCTGTAAAACAGTCAAACGCTCACTGATATTAAAAAGGTGTTTCCACCGCCACTGTACTAGGACTGTCAAGGTCTGGAACCCACATGTTAACCCCAAATAGGACTTCATAGGGAGTCCGACCACCCAAGGGTCTTCTAGGCAGATTGTTTAAGGCTCTCTGGACCCTATACAGGTGGTGTACCCATCTGCGACTTGAACCTAACACTCTAGCTGTAAAACACTGCTTTAAGTCACATTTTTTCCTCTCCACTACTGCATTTCCCTCTGGATGATAGGGGAGGGGAGGCGGGGGGGAGTACTGCACAGACATCCAGATTTCACTTGGTGTCTCTGTACGCCCTAGAGGCGAACGCCAGACCCTGGTCTGAATGGAATGTAGCTACTGCATATGTGCTGATAAAGACTTGGAAGTCCTATATAACAGTTTGTGCATCAGCCCACTGCTGTGGCCATACCCATAGGAATTGAGACCAGGAGTCCACTGCCAACATGATTTATTTGTAAGACCCATCGGAGTGTAAAGGTCTGCAGTGGTCCAGGTACACACAAGCCAGAGGCATGCCCAAGGTCAAAGGTAGTAGACGAGCTGTGGTGGATACTTTGATTTGCTGGCAAATGTCACATTTAAGGACATAGTCTTTGGCCTGTATGTAAAGACCTGGCCACTAATAGCATTGTTGCAATCATTAAATTGTAGCCACCCCCTCTGCATTAACAGATGCTAGACCCTCATGTGCTGCTAGGATCAGTCCTAACCTGCAATCTGAGTTAGGTATCACTCTATCCCCCACTCTGGGAATAAGAGCAAATGGTATGTTTTGCGCACTTAACCAGTAGGAGTATTTTAGTGGGAACCTTTCAGTAAGTGGATGCCATAGAGCTCAGCGTTGAACCTGTCATGATCTCTCCATCTATTCTTGTACTGGAGTGAGTAATTACAGCGACTGCAGCAGCTTGCATTGTTGCTTTTGCAACTTCATCAGCCATTCAATTCCCTACAACGTGTATTCCTACACTATGGTGGCTCAGCATGTGCATAACATAAGCCTGTGGCAAGCTAGCTTTAAACTTAGCCACTTGTCCCCAAAGCATCTTATGCTTGATTGTGTACCCTTTGGAATCTTTGTATGCATTCTGGATCCAGTAGTGTTAGTACTCATTGTAAGACTGGAAACAATAATACATATCACACATTATTAGTGTGGGGAATTCGGGATTTGCATTATCATGAACCAGAATTAGAGTTCAGTTCAGGCAGCTATGCAGTGCAATCACCAAGTTACTGTGTGTAGGTTTTATGAGGTTGGAATTCTCCATTCCTTATATCACCCTTTACCGCCGTGGAAGAGTATTGGTGTTTTGTCGCTACTGCAGGCTGGGCAGGACCATCACTGTAGATAATAAAATCATAGAAATCTAAAGACATTCTCATTGGGCAGAGGGTGTTCGTATTGCATGTATGCTTGTGTTTGTAGTGTACTCAAATATGTAGTCTACACCTGTTGCTGTGAGTTGGCCGATTGTATCCATCTCGTATGTACGGTTTTCATGTTTGCAACGCTGGCCTTTGTGACAGCCTCTAAGGCTGGAATGGGAGTAACGACAATTATTTGTTTTCCCAGAGCCAATGATCTTTCTATCACTATAGCTGTCTGTACCGCCGCCAGGATTTGTTTCTGTTGGTGCAAAACACATTTTTTGTAAGGCTATATTAATGAGATTTATATGCAATTGGTAGTGTCTCCTTCATTGAATGTGACATATGTGTATCCTGATGTACCCGCAATTATATGGATCAGCAAGTTTGTGGCGTTTACAAGTGTGTGTAAATGTTTAGAAGTGAACATGTCAGCTTGTATTGAACGTAAAATCTGTATGATCAGATGTCCAATGTGTGCTTCAAAAGTCTGGACGAATCAAGTTGTAAAACTGTTTTCCAGATTGTGCATAATCTCGTATGTATGTTCTGCCAAAATTTAGAAAACCCAATATTGATTGACGGTTTTTCAATGTATTTGGAGGTTGTAGAAGCGTCCAATTCTCTAAGAAATGTGTCGCAAGGCTTTTGCCTTCACTTGACAGCTCATATCCCAATAGGACACTGAGATGGGCGATCTTTGATTTGTTTAATTTACATTTGTAGCCCATGTGAGCAAATCCAAAAATTATGCGATCTACTTGGGTCAAGTGTGTTGTAAAGTCATCATTCGTTAGGTATATGTCATCGACACAGGACAATGCTTGTTCATCAAAATCTTGTCATAGTTCTGTGACCCGGGCTGAAAACAGCCCGGGGCTATTCGTAAACCCTTGAGGCAATCGACAGAACTGTTTTTGAAGACCGAAAGCGCTGAATGCGGCTAAGTACCTGCTTTCAGGTGCTATCTTTTGGCAGAAAAATCCATTTGAAATGTCGAATGTGGTTTTGTATTTTCTGCACACTATATTGTTCATTAGTACTGCGCTACACGCGTTTTGTACAGCAAATGTGCATGTAGCAGTGTTCAAGTGGCTGCAATCTATGAATAAACAATATTAATAGTCTGGTTTCATCAATGGAAACAGGATTATTCATTGGTGAAGTGCAACTTTCTATTACACCCTGGTATTCAAGTAGTGGGAGTATCTCTCTAACTTGTTTTTGGCCTCATGTTTAATGGGGTATTGTCTTTGGGGTGGACCTCACAGGTGCGATGTGGCAAGGAGATCCATCATCCCAGCCCTCGTGGCTGCGATAGAACCCTGGAGTATGCACTAAGGCCCGCTCCTTGGCCTATGTGTGTTTAACAGATTCTGAAACAAGGTTGAAGAGGGATGGTAAAATTATGGTTTCTCCATGTGGGCAATCTATAACAAACTCTGGTGGCCAATATTTTTCAGCCAAGAGAATGTCATAGCCAATTGACAAGTTCTTCCAAAAGAGAACATTGCTAGTACGTTGTATATCCCCCTCCATTTGGAGTTGCAATTCAAATAATCTATTAGGGACACTCGGTCTCTGGGCTGGTGTTTCCACCTGGACATAGTCACTCGTTGCTTCTGCCACCAGAAGATTCCGGCGAACTAGCATGACTTCTGCTGCGCTGTACACCATGGTCAGAGCCTACTCCCTGTTCAGAAGCAGTGTCCTCAATATCTGTGGCTTGTTTGGCTTTAATCCCAGCCACCTTCTTTTTAAATTGAGGCTTTGACTGTGGACGTTTGTCTTCCTTTTTAATTATGTAGTCAGCAGAGCATTGGGAGTCCTTCTTCAGTTTCACATACTTCTCTGATCTGCGCTCTGATCCTCATTCTCTCTCCAAGAGTTTTTCGGATGACTCCTGAAAGGAATGAGGACATGTATCAGTATCCCGACACTTATCAGTCTGTTTAATTGAATCATGGTTACACAAATTATATCGCTTCTCAGTGGACTCCCATTGAGGAGATCCACCCTGTGCTTAAGTCTATACTTTATTTTTCTTTCTATCCCACTTTTCTTTTTTTTTAAGACTCTGGCACTTGCTTTGAGTTATCCGTTTCAGAATTACCTTTAATTTGTGGTTTATTAGATCTGGCTCCCAAATTATCTCTACCTATTGAGGCATAGGTTTCTTCAATAATTTTTTGGGGTAGTTTGCGCTCCTGGAGCAATCTGTGTGAGCTACTGGCATATTGCCAACGCTGCTGCTTCCCCTTTTATATTACTTAACATGATTGAGGCCTGCGCTGCAAAATTGCCCATCAGTTTCATCCCAAGATCCAGCGCCAGGGCCGCCTCATAATCATTTTGGATCTGTTTAAGCACCTCCGGCAAAACAGCTAAGGAGGGTGTACCGTGTGTTCTGTTATATACTGAATCAAAGATTGTGCCCCAAGTGGCGCAGTCTTCCACTGGGGGAACCATCCCCACTGGCAGGCACTGTGAGAATTCTATGTTTTTCTTGGGGTCCCGTATGGGGAAACACTGCTTCATGCAGATTATTTTTTTTTAGCAATCCAGAAAGGAATCTCTTCCCTTCTGATGGGACTTTACCCATTATTGCATTAATGGTCACTGGACTAATTCCAGGTGTAGCCAATTGTGAATTGTGGTTGTGCAGCTTGAACAGTCCTTGCAAGGTTTATCGTCATTGATCCCATTACATATTGTGGCAAACACAGATTCTTGTGTAAAATTAGTGTGCTGCAATAATCAATATAACAAAACCGAATAGAGTAATCAGCATCAAGAGAATGGTAAAGAAAACTGTTACATAGTGTTGTGTAGTTCCTATAGTACCCATGCAGGACCTGCGCGTTCGGATAACAAACTGTGGGCTTGGTGGCAGACTGATTCTGCATATGCTCCGGAAAATCCTTCCTAGCATACCTGAACACTCCCGTAGAACTGTGGTCCAGGCGTTGGTTTTGTCGCAGCTGGATTACGGCAACTCTCTGTACCTTGGCGCACTCAAATATGTCATAAACCGGCTGCAGGTGGTACAGAATGCCGCAGCAAGGATATTGCTCCAAATCCCCAGACAACAGCCAGCCAGGGCTGCCCTGAGGACGTTGCATTGGCTCCCAGTCCAGGCCAGGATCAAATTTAAGGCATTATGCATTGCCCTCAGAGCCATGAATGATAAAGGACCTGCCTTAATCAAAAAGCTTGTCTCTCACTATATCCCAAGCAGAAACCTAACATCCTCAGCAGATTCACTCATGCAACAGACTAGAATAAAAAAAAGCCAGATGGGGAGGTAGATCCTTTACGCATATGGTCCCCAAAATATGGAACTCCCTGCCCAGAGATGTACGCATGATAACCAACGAATTGGCATTCAGGAAAAAACTTAAAACATAGCTTTTTCCTTAAACCCCTCTGCTCTCGGAAGTTCACTGGCTCTCTGAATGTCATGTTTCTCCCAGCGCTGGGAAGCCCATGGGTAGCCATGCGCTCTATAAATCCATAAACAAACATTCTGTACACCCCCACCGAGAAATGTTAGCCTGTTTGCAAAAGCTAGCTCACAGTGCCACTAGTGTCTCCTCTTATCGGGGAGAGATTAGTTTCTGGCAACCTCAGAACATGACAACCCTGATCCCTCAAGATCGTGGAAACAATGTACTACTTTTCGCTCAGTCACTTGTGCTCATTTAGTTTATCTCAGAGGTACACAGAATAAACAGCCTGGGCGTTTCAATAAGGATTTATTGAACAGTTGTTATTCTCGTGTAAAGTATATGAGCTAAAACAACCATTAGACAGTAGCAGAGATATATGATTAGCAGTACTATGAATATAAAAGGATAGTACAGTTCTATCATCTTGCAATAAGCATAAATAAATACATGAATATAAAATGCATTGATAAAAGAAAGCGCGTACTCCTACGATGCCTATCTAGATGTACCTAAGTGTACCTAGCATGCGAGTAGGTGTGCAGCCAAGAATCCCTCTAGGATTTAGTCGAACCCCATTACCTGAAGTGTGAATGTAGGAGCCCTTCTTGGTCTCGAGTTGGACACCCCGCAAGGGATGTTCAGACCACTGTCAGCTGGAGCGTCTGCATGCAGGAGCCTCAGCGTCTCTGGTCAGTGTGTCGGCCTGGAAGTCTCGGTGCCCTCTAACTACTGATAGCAAGAGGTGCTATATTTATACAGAAAAGTATATAGAGTCCCTTTGTCCCTTGTTCTTGTGTTAGCCATTGTTGGGTATGAGGATGACGTATGGGATGAACCTTGTGCGTAGATATTAGGAAGGTGGTGTATAGCCCCTGCCTGGTTTCCAAGTAGCCTAACATAAGCCTGTGGCAAGCTAGCTTTAAACTTAGCCACTTGTCCCCAAAGCATCTTATGCTTGATTGTGTACCCTTTGGAATCTTTGTATGCATTCTGGCTCCAGTAGTGTTAGTACTCATTGTAAGACTGGAAACAATAATACATATCACACATTATTAGTGTGGGGAATTCAGGATTTGCATTATCATGAACCAGAATTAGAGTTCAGTTCAGGCAGCTATGCAGTGCAATCACCAAGTTACTGTGTGTAGGTTTTATGAGGTTGGAATTCTCCATTCCTTATATCACCCTTTACCGCCGTGGAAGAGTATTGGTGTTTTGTCGCTACTGCAGGCTGGGCAGGACCATCACTGTAGATAATAAAATCATAGAAATCTAAAGACATTATCTCATTGGGCAGAGGGTGTTCGTATTGCATGTATGCTTGTGTTTGTAGTGTACTCAAATATGTAGCCTCAAATATGTAGCCTCATGAATATTCTATTCATGCAGTGTCAGTCTAAAGATGAAGTCATAGAACACTATTGTTCGGGAAAAACCCTCCTTCTGCACCCAGGCCTAGAACTAGGTAAAAGGTTCAGTCCATAGAAGGCGTTCAATCCTTAAATGGCTCGTTAGTGTGTAATGTAGAGGAGGTGATGTAGGTGAAAGGGTATGGTGTTACCCGGGCCTATATTAGGGTACCTATATGAAACATAACACCCACTCCTCTTCTGATTAGTCAACAATGATAAAAATGCTAGTGGACTATTCTCTTTACTAGATAGTAGTGCATAGAACATTTTTCAATGAGCTTTGTTAAGATCCTGTTTTACAATCATTTTAAAAACAGTTTAAAAAGGTAAAAATTAAAATTCTTGCTATGAAAATTAGTTTTTGGGAATTGTCACTTAAGCCACAGACCTAATTGAGTTCGTTTATATAAGTTGAATGTCCACAAGTATTGAAAGGCCATGCTTTTCCAGCGTGAAAGTGTCAATTTTTAGGGAGTGTTCCAAATGTAGTTAATTTTTGAAAAGTGAAAAATCCGAATTCTTTCCCAGCACGCGATGAGCCAATTACAGATTAAATGTCCTGGCTGGGAGACGCAACATCATCGCTGCTCGCTGCTGCAGGGGACGGTCCTTGTAACACCTCGCAGAGCACGTCAATGGAGCACAGATGATATTCAGTACTGCCAATGGCTGGTGTAGAGGCAGCCGGTGCTGCTGTCGATACCTCAGTGCTAATGGTGGAGCTAAAGCTTAACCCAGTTGTAAAAGGCACCTGCGGATTCTCGAGAAATGCGGCCACCAAGATGGGAATGCGCTGGGGACATTGCCGAGCGTGGGCCCTCAAGGGTTCCAGCTGGGTATTCAAGTCCGCAGGCGTGTCCGTTGCAAGTGTCAGACAGAGGTCCAACACGCATTCTTCACCGCAAAACAGGCATCGAAGAACAGGTAAGATGCAGTCCATCCAGACTGGTCTAAACGATAGGAACCAAGAGGCGCTTAGTTCCCTTAGGCGAGGTGTGCCCAGATGTTGTACCATGCGTTCACGGTATTTCCGCTCCAGGAGCGCTTTTGCCATTTTGTTGGTAATTGGGCCGTCCATTGCGTAGTAGGTAAATGACAATCAGGACTCCCGCTATTGATAGCAGGATCAGAGGTAGACCTCCGAAAATGCTTCCAAATACGGAGTGTATAAAGGTCGGGATAACTCCGAGGACTGTCTGAAAGGTGCTAAGAAGTCCTGACCCTATGGTCTTAAATAGGTATACAATACCACTCGTATCAGACATATTAAAGATACAACCCACCATTTCTGCAAAATGAATGGGGCAGTTTGTACGTATAAGTACCTGTATCTCACTCGAGGTCCTTGCGATTTGAAGTTCAAAGGTCTCTCGAGCGGAGGTTAAGGGTACGGTCTGCTGTAAAAGCATGGCTTTCAGTCTGCTTAAAGTATCAATTTGTATAAAGGAAACATTCAATGAAGGCCATAATGGTGCCTCCCTGACTGTACTTGTTGGGGGAAATAATACTTGCATACAGCAAGTAACCCTGGAGTTCACAGTGACAAGATAGGCAATGCCCGGAAGCATACCACAGCAACCTTGATCATTCAGCATCAAGTAACTCCCGTTCGAGAGCAGCTCGAATACCGGCTTAATCACGGCAGCTGGAGTCCCTTTCATGTGGCAGGACAAGTTTGCTATCGAACCATTACATGCTCCGTGCAATGTAATGTCCCGGCACATGAGAGAACCGCTCAAAGCGTTCTTGCAGTTAGTACCACTTAGAAACACTTCTCGATCCCCACTCCGGCATCGAAATCTATACGGTAAATCCCAGGATTCCCTAATGTACCCCTTACCCATCTTTTCATATTTGCCCGCCTGCCGTTGTTCAAGGCAATATTGAAACTGAAAAGTAGTGACCGGTAGAGGTATGTGGCCATGGATCAGCCATTCAGTAGACGGCGCTTCCGCCACTGTAAATGGTAGTCGGTCCAGTTTTTCAATACGCAACATTGTATATTTAGCTCCCCTTTGTGCCATTTCAACCTGTTTATCTGTTAGATTATATTCAGAAAACAGAGATGTACTGTTTGTAAAACGCCAAGGCACAAAGCCTGCGCGCAAAGATTGCAGCGTCCAGCTTAATAACATGATAGAACGTAATTGAGATTGCCCGTGTTGTAGTATGGCCAAATCTTGTTCTAGGATGTCTATCGCAGAAGATACAATGTTGCCCAAAGAATATATTCTGGAGGACAAAGTTGTTAACCCATTGTCTACCACAGCCAATGCAATGATTTTTCTAAGTTAATACGGTCTATTTCCCGTATTCTCTCTGCGGCCTCTTGTTGTGATATTTTCCACTCTTCATTATAGGCAGCATAGATGCCAGCATATATGAAACGTTTCTGGCGTTGTTTCCTGGGACCTAGTAAAAAATCCCGAAGATCCAGGTCTTGTGAGAGTAAGGTTAAGTGTTGTTTCACTTCTGTTAGTGTTGAGGTCTCTAGCCAATCAAGGCACAACTTCCCAACACTCTTTGTACATAACGTGGGTCTGGCCTGTGGATACTGTACCCTTCGGTAATACCCAAGAATCGTTTATGACATATGTTTCCAATTTGGGTCTGATCTATTGTACTTTAAAATGTCATCTACTGTTGCCCATTCCTGTGAAGTCGAATTTTGCCACCCTCCCATCTGTGATGGTGTTGGAAATCGAGGTGTGTTCAGGTCTTTTACCTTGGCTAAGCCAAGACAGGATGTCTATTGCACAGTTTCGTTCAGAAATATCATCTGCTGTGGAATGAGGCATGCTCAAAATAGTGCTTCTGTTCCCTGGACTTGCCAGTCCCTAGACCCCCAGACTGATTTTAAGTCTATTGTGTCCTTCCATAGGTCAAAACCCTGTTCAGACAGTTGGGCAATAAAGGAAGCAGAGTAAATCTGTTTGGTATTTGTCAACATAATTTTCAGTGCTGATGTTGGTATAACCTTATAATAGTATGAGGTTAGGTCAGTGGTGTTAAAACCTGAAAAATATGAACATTTCTGTGCAAATGTCTGCGAACTACCCTTGGGTGGTGTAGGGCAATGTTCCCACTGATGGTACTCAAACACATTTCTAGGCAAAATAGATTTGTGCAGGAAATGATGACCATAATGTTGGTAACAGTACAAAGTGTCATAGTCTGATTTAATTTCTAACATTTCAGTGTTTGGAAATGCAGCAGTTTTTTCTAAATCAGACAACATGTTATCAACAGTTTCAGTGTCTCAATCATCAGAAAATATATTGGAGGTAATGATATCACTTAATGAAATTTTAAATAAATGAGGAATTTTTAAAAGTTCAGTCGGACCGAATATTTCGAAATCAACCTTGTCCCTAACTATACCATCCGGTATACGAACCACTGTGATGTTCACTGATGACAAGTCTCTCTGTTCACGATGAGACGATTAATGTGGTTTTAAAATCAAATTAACTTTCGGGGCTGTAGAGCTCTGTTGAAGATATCATCCATTAATAAGCATGCTAAAAGTTATCACTAAGCCTAGCCAGAAAAGAAAAAATAGAATCCCAGTAATTACCCAAAGTTCAATCCAAGGCGATACTTGGTAAGTCTTTTAAGAGAGTTCAGAAAGTCTTTAGCTTGCTGTTTACGTGATTTTTGGGCTGAGCGTCGTTCCGGTTCACTTGGATCTAAAGAAAACGTATCAAAATTCATGAAGTAGCCAGAAGCAGTTCGATCAATTGTAGGAATTGCATCGGGATTTGTTGAAATAGCATTTTGCTCTCGTCGAGGCATGTTGACGTATACGTCTGTATTTGGTCTGATTGCAACTTGAGTGTTTTGAGTTTCATTTTGTAGATGAACTTCGGGTTCAAGGGGACGAGTTCCATAGCATTGTCGCTTAGTCCTTCATTCCGTACAGGAGGCTCTTCAAACGTGATGAGTCTTTCTGTTTGAACTTCTTGGATTGTAGTGAGAGGAGGGCGTCTGCTACTGTGGAGCCCACGAGGCCTACTGTTCAGTATTGGCCACATAGTGTGGTTTCATTAAGTCGATTGAGACAAATCTTTTCTCCTTTTTCCCGGCAAGAGGCGGCAAAAGAACAGTTTGTGTTCCTTGAATTGCTAGGACAGGTACAGGCTTTCTGTATGATGGTCCAAATTCTTTCTTGTTCGCTATTTTCTCTCTGACCAGATCCCCTATTTTTGGGTTCCAGACAGGTCTTGCCGTGTTTGCCTGGACTTCCTCAGTGGCGGTCTGTTTCTGGACAACGTTGCTTTGTTGTGTCCTGGATTCATTTAGATCCTGTAAAACAGCCAAACGATCATCGATATCAAATGGTTTCTCATCCGCCACTGTGCCTTCATACTCAAGATCAGCTACCCACATTCTTGTCCCAAACAGGACCTCATATGGAGTGACACCCCCTAGAGAATTTCTTGGCTGGTTGTTTAGTGCTCTTTGTACCCCATAAAGGTGATTGACCCAACTACCGACCTTGGCTAATACCCTAGCTGTAAAAGATTGCTTTAAGTCCCGGTTTTTCCTCTCCACAACTGAATTTCCCTCAGGATGGTACGGAGAGGAGTACCGCTGTGCAATGCCCATACTTTTCATGGCCTCTTTGAAGCCCGAGAGCTAAACGGCGGGCCACGGTCAGAATGTAACGTGCCAACTGCATATGTCCCGATAAAGACTCGCAAATCTTTTATAACAGTTCGAGCGTCAGCCGAGCGCTGAGGCCAAACCCAGAGCAATCTTGAGCAGGAATCCAATGCAACCATGATATACTTGTATGCCCCATCAGATTGTAAGGGGCCGCAGTGGTCCAGATACACGCATGCAAGAGGTTTGTCAGATATAAGTAATGGTGTCTGCGCCGGGCGTGTTCTGGTGGAGCCTTTCATCTGCTGGCAGATGTCGCATTTCAAGACATAGTCTTTAGTTTGCTTGGTTAGACCGGGCCACCAATAGCGCTGTTTCAACAATGAAATAGTCGCTGTAACGCCTGTATGTGCAGAGCCCAAACCCTCGTGTGCTGCTAGTATTAAACCTTGCCTACGATCCATATTTGGTATTACTCTGTCCCCCACTCCAGGAATCTGAGCAAATGGAATGTTGTTTACATCTAACTTGTAGGAGTACTTGAGTGGAAATTTCTTTGGTACTGCACCGCTGTTCTTGCTTGAGGCAATCACAGCCACCATAATCTCACCGTCTATTCTCGTTTTTGAACAAGTGATTGCAGCTACGGAAGCCATTCGGACAGCCCCCTTTGCGGCTTCATCAGCCAATTAATTCCCTTCAACGTGAACGCCATCACGTTGATGACTCAGTGTGTGTATCACGTGAGCCCTTGGTAGGTCGTTTTTCAACTCCGCTACCTGTTCCCATAGCATTTTATGCTTAATTGTGCCACCTTTCGCGTCCTTAAACCCATTTAGTTCCCAATGATGTAGATACTCATTGTATGACTGCACACAGTAAAAGGAATCACACACAATTAGTGTGGGGAATTCGTAATCCGTATTTACAAGTGCCAGTATCAGTGCTTTTAACTCTGCCAACTGAGCTGTGCAGTCTCCTAGAGATTGCGTTTTGGTGCAACTTGGATGGAACTTCCCATCCCGCATGCGACCTTTAACGATTGCACACACTGCGCTATATTGTTGCTTACTCCCTATGGCCGGTTGAGCAGATCCGTCAGTGTAAATTATATATTCATACTGATCGAGAGGCAATATTTCATTAGGTAGAGGATATTCTTGTTCGTATTGCAGAAATGCTTGTGTTTTTAGACTTCGGTCAAATCTGTATTCAACGTCCGTTGCAGTAAGAGAATTAGCCCATTGTATCCATCTCGGATGTAAAACTTTTGCATTTGGAATGCTAGCCTTTGTAACAGCTTCTAAAGCTGGTACTGGGGTTACGACAATTATGCGTTTCCCCTGAGCCAGAGCTCTTTCTCTTGCTACAGCGGTCTGAACTGCTGTCAGGATTTTTTCCGTTGAAGTGAAACGCATTTCTGCGTTTGTGTACAGGTGTGATTTGTATGCGATTGGTACGGTTTCTCCTTCATTGAAGGTTAAGTAAGTGTACCCGCATTGACCCGCTATTACACGGATCACCAAGTTGCGTACGTTTACGTGCATCTGTAAGTGTTTGGAAGCAATCAGGTCTTCTTGTAATGAACGTAGGATATTTGAATGTTCTTGTCTCCAATGTTTGACTGAAAAGTCAGGTTTTATTAAGTTGTAGAAAGGTTTTACTTTTTCTGCGTAATCTAAAATGTATGTTCTGCCGAAATTTAGGAATCCCAGTATTGATTGTAGATTTTTTAATGATTTTGGAGGCTGGAGCAGCGCACACTTTTCTAAAAAGTTAGCTGCCAGGCTTTTCCCTTCACTTGAAAGCTCGTATCCTAAAAACAGGACATTGAGGTGGGCTATTTTTGATTTTTTTAAATTAAATTTGTACCCCTCCGAGGCGAATCCCATAATAATGGTGCTCACCCTGGTCAAGTGCTTTTTTAAGTCATCGTCCGTCAGATAAATATCATCCACATAGGACAATGCTTACTCATCAAAATTTTGGAGTAACTCTGTTACTCTTGCTGAGAATACCCCCGGGCTGTTCTTATACCCCTGGGGGAGACGACAAAATTACCGCTGGGACCCCAACGCTGAGGCTGCGGTCAAATACTTGCTTTCAGGCGCTATATTTTGGCAGAAAAATCCATTTGAGATATCTAATGTAGTTTTCTTTTTCTTTCGCACAATGTTATTCATTAATGCGGCACTGTGTGCATTTTGGACAGCGAATGTCTTTGTGCATGAGTTTAAATGTCTGTAATCTAAAACTAGACAATGTGTTGTCCGGTTTTGATACTGGAAACAAAGGATTGTTCATTGATGTGCATTTTTCAATCACCCCTTGGTATTCAAGTTGATCTAAGATCTCCCCGACTTGTTTTTTAGCTTCTTGCTTTATTGGGTATTGCCTCTGAGCATTTGGTGAAACTTTTAACAGGATCACATGGTGGGTTGAATCCTCATCCCAACCAGCATGATTTTTGTATAGTGCTGGAGCTAGGGCAACCGCCCACTCTTGTGCATAAGCATGTTTAAGGTGTATGGGAACGAGGTCGGAGAATGATGGAAAAATTTCATTTTCTCCCCTGCGGCACTCCTTAACGAATGTTGGCGGCCAATCTTGTTCTGCTAATAGGATGTCATAACCGGATGACAGATTTTCCCAAAAGAGACCTTTGACTTTCCTGGGCTTGTCCCCCTCCATTTGGAGTGTTATTTCGTGTAACTTATGTGGGACGCTCACCCTGGTGTCTGGTGTTTCCACCGTGATGTAATAATTCAAGTCCGCTGTCACCAGAAATTCCTTCAGGTTCTGGTGAGCTATTGTTACTTCTGCCGCACTGTCTAGCATCGTCAGAGCCCATTCCCCGTTCAGAAGCTGCGTCCTCAGAATTCTGGGCATGTCTGATCTTTATGCCTGCAACTTTCTTTTTCTTAAACTGTGGTTTTGATTTTGGTTTGTCTTCTTTTTTGGAAGTATAGTCTTGAGCATGCTGCTTGTCTTTGGACTTTGTACGCTCCTCTTTGTGTTCTGACCGTCCTTCTCTCTCTGTGTTTTTTGTCGAGCCCTGAAAGGAACGAGAGGAACGTGCATCAGTATCCTGATACCTGTCAGGTTTCCTAATATTATCCCTATTCCTGAGGTTATACCTCTTTTCAGAGGGCTCCTGTGGAGGAGATCTACCTCTGGATTGAGATCTGTTTTTAAAGTTTTGTTGTTTTTTATTATCCCACTTCTTTTAGAAGAAGCAGGTGTCTGCTTTGTAGTGTCCTTTTCAGGACTGCCCATCAGTTGTGGTTTTAATGCTTTCCCACCCAAACTGTCTCTGCCTAACTCTGCATATGCAGTTTCAATTATTTTGGGCAGTTCGTGTTGTTGATCCAAAGGACTGAACTCCCTTAGGCGTTGGCGGATTGCCACTGAAGCTGCTTCCCCTTTAATATTAGCTAGTATTATGGCTGATACCTGGTCATAGTTATTTAATAATTTCATCCCTAAGTTCAGGGCAGGTTCTGCTCCGTACTCATTTTGTATTTGTCTTAATACGTCTGGTACTACTGCTAATGAAAGAATACCATGTGTTCTGGTATATATGGCAGCAAAGACTGTACCCCAAGAGGTGCAGTCCTCTACTTGTGGTGTTATCCCCATGGGCAAGCAGATTGTTAACATTCTGTGTTTTTCAAATGGGGTAGTATTCGGAAATACTGCCTCTAGCTGAGTTATTTTCTGAGCTACCCAGAATGGCATTTGTTCACATTTTGTGGGCATTTTGCCCATTACCGCGTGTAATGTTTGTGGTGTACTTTTAGTTGCTGTACCCTGAAACTGAGTTCAATCAGTCAATCAATGGTTTTTAAAGCACGCTACTCACCCGTGAGGGTCTCAAGGCGCTAGTGGGGGGGGAGGGAGGGAGCAGCTCCAGATCAGTCGAAGAGCCAGGTCTTGAGGTCCTTCCTGAACGAGTGCAGGGTCGGGGAGCGTCTGATGTTCACAGGGAGCTCGTTCCAGGTCTTGGCTGCGATGTAGGAGACAGCTCTCCCGCCTGCTCTGTTTCTGCGGATGAGGGGGACCTCTGCCAGGGCGAGATCGGCGGAGCGGAGGTTCCTCTTGGGTACGTGGAAAGAGACTCTCTCGTTGAGGTATTTAGGTCCGATGTTGTTGAGGGATTTGAAGGTGTGGATGAGGAGTTTGAAAGTGACCCTCTTCTCGACGGGGAGCCAGTGGAGGTCTTGTAGGTGTTGGGTCATTTGTTCGTGACGCGGTGTCCCGAGTACGAGTCTGGCTGCGGCGTTCTGGATGGTTTGGAGTTTGTGTAGAAGAGTTCTGTTGATTCCGGCGTACAGGGCGTTTCCGTAGTCCAGTCTGCTTGTTATGAGTGCGTGGGTGACGGTCCTTGCAGTCGGGGGGGGATCCATTTGAAAGTCTTGCGGAGGATGTGCAGGCAGTTGAAGCTGGTGGAAATGACGGCGTTGATCTGACGGTTCATGGAGAGGGAGGAGTCGAGGATGATGCCGAGGTTTCGTGCGTGGTCTGTAGGGGTGGGTGGATTTCCGAGGGCGGAGGGCCACCAGGTGTTGTCCCAGGCGGAGGTGCAGGGTCCGAGGATGAGGACCTCGGTTTTCTCTGAGTTGAGCTTCAAGCAGCTGTCTTTCATCCAGGCTGTGACGTTCTTCATTCCTTCATGGAAGCAGAGTCTGGTGTCTTCAGGATTCTTCGTGAGTGAGAGGATGAGCTGGGTGTCGTCTGCATAGGGTACTATGCTGAGCCCATGCTGTCTGACGATGGCGGCGAGGGGGGCCATGTAGATGTTGAAAAGCGTGGGGCTGAGCGATGATCCTTGGGGTACTCCGCAGTGGATATCGGTGGGTTCGGAGAGGAAGGGAGGGAGTGTGATCCTCTGGGTTCTGCCGGAGAGAAAGGATTGGATCCAGTTGAGGGCGGCTCCTTGTATCCCCGCGTCGTGAAGTCTGGCTGCGAGCATGCGATGTGAAACGGTGTCGAAGGCTGCGGAGAGGTCTAGAAGGATGAGGACCGCAGTGTGTCCCTGGTCGAGTAGCATGCGGATGTCGTCAGTGGCGGCGAGGAGGGTGGTCTCGGTGCTGTGGTTGCTGCGGAATCCAGACTGGGAGGCGTCTAGGATGGAGTTCTCTTCGATGAAGGTGGTCAGCTGGGCGTTTACGAGTCTCTCGGTGACTTTGGCCGCGAAGGGGAGGAGAGAGACGGGCCGGTAGTTTTTCAGGTCTGTTGGGTCGGCCGTTGATTTCTTGAGGAGGGGTTTAACCTCCGCCCGCTTCCAGTCGTCTGGGAAGATGCCGGATCTGAAGGAGGCATTGATGGTCCTTCCTAGTTCGGGTGCGATGGCGGTGGAGGCCCTGTGGAATATGTGCGGTGGGCAGGGGTCCGGTGGGGCTCCTGAGTGGGTTTTCTTCATGGTCGTGGTGATGAGTTCGACGTTGGCGGGATTCCAGGTCATGATGGTTGGCTTATCGGCGGCGGTGGCGTGGGGGGTGGGGGGTGGTGTCCGGCGTCTGTTCGTTGAAGTTGTCGTAGAGGACCTTGATCTTCTGATGGAAGTAGGAGCTGAGCTTCTCGCAGAGTTCCTGGGAAGGTGTGACGTCCGTGGCTTCGCTGGGGGGTTTGGTGAATTGCTGTATGACGTTGAACAGTTCCTTGGCGTTGGTCGCGTTGGTCTGGACTTTGTCTCGTATAAGGTCCGTTTGGTGTCTCTTATGCGCTGGTGATATTCCTTCAGGGCGCTCCTGTGGTTGTTCCGTGCTTCCGTGGTATTCTGGTTTCGCCAGGTTTTCTCTAGGCATCTGCAGGAGCGCCTGGCTTCTTGTAGTTCTGTGGTGAACCAGGCGGCCTTCAGAGGGCGTTGTTTGGCGGGGTGGCGAAGGGGTGCGAGCTTGTCGGCGCAGCAGGAGATCCAGCGGTGAAATTCTTTGGCTGCGGAGTTGGTGTCGGTCGTGGCGCTGGGGGGGTCTTGGAGGAGGGTGGTGTTGAGGTGTTCCTCTGTGACCTTGCTCCAGTTCCTTCGTGGCGGGCGCGGGGCGGGCTTGGGTGCGGTGGTAGTGTTGAAGGTGAAATGGACGCAGTGGTGGTTCGTCCAGGGTGGCTGGGTGGTATGGCTGAAGCGGATGTTTGTCCTTCCTGCGAAGATGGGGTTGAGGGTGTGTCCAGCTCTGTGAGTGGGCGTGTTGACCAGCTGTTTCAGTCCGAGGTTGGCGAGGTTGTCGAGGAGAGTGGTGGAGTCGGGGTTGTTGCAGTTGTCGAGGTGGAAGTTCAGGTTCCATTTGTTGCAGCTGATGTTGGTTGGACTGTGAAAGTCCTCATGACATACTGTGTCAGGTTTCTGTAGATTTTGATTAAATCCTTGTGTTGTAAGAGTAAGTCTGGCTGTGGCATTGTGTCAATGTCAGGATGTGGTGTATAGGCCGCTAATATTTGCCATGTTGCACCGTCTCCTCCGAGCGGACCTAATCTTGCTCTGTCTCTTATATGGGGTAGGGCGCCTTTAAACCAGTATAGGTGTTCCTGGTAAGTTAGTGGAACTTATGGGTCCTCGCAAGGACCATATTCCCATGGTGCAGCTCCTTCTGTATAGTAGTGAAATGTCTGTGTTCTTGCATCTGCTGCTGGGAATCTAACCCACGAATAAAATATCTCTGTTTTGTTTGATTCGTGTGCCTCAATCACAAAAGCTACTAACCCACACCTAGATGTTAGACCATAGTCCATTAGTTTCAGGGTGATAGTGCGTCAGAATTTCTGTGCAATTTGTATTGCATTTATATCTTCTTCCTCATCTGAGAGGTGTATATTTACTACTGGGTTATTTTCCTCAGTCATTTTGTAAAAGGATAAGTTTTGTTCAAGGGAACTAAGATAAGGTGTTATGCACAGTTTTAGGAACAAAATGTCCTTCAAGCTTGAATAACCAACAGCCAATAAATAGGATTTCTCGCCTACTCAGCTGTGGCGGAGTTTGTGCCCACCCACTCCAGACGTCTCTGGCGTTTTGTGAGTAGGGGTCTCTGAGAATAGCACGACTGAACTACTCAGATTATACTGTTAAATAAGAGCCCAACCATCGTTGGTGGCGCCATGTCGTGCAGTTCCTATAGTACCCATGCAGGACCTGCGCGTTTGGATAACAAACTGTGGGCTTGGTGGCAGACTGATTCTGTACACCCCCACCGAGAAATGTTAGCCTGTTTGCAAAAGCTAGCTCACAGTGCCACTAGTGTCTCCTCTTATCGGGGAGAGATTTGTTTCTGGCAACCTCAGAACAAGACAACCCTGATCCCTCAAGATCATGGAAACAATGTACTACTTTTCGCTCAGTCACTCATGCTCATTTAGTTTATCTCAGAGGTACACAGAATAAACAGTCTGGGCGTTTCAATAAGGATTTATTGAACAGTTGTTATTCTTGTGTAAAGTATATGAGCTAAAACAACCATTAGATAGTAGCAGAGATATATGATTAGCAGTACTATGAATATAAAAGGATAGTACAGTTCTATCATCTTGCAATAAGCATGAATAAATACATGAATATAAAATGCATTGATAAAAGAAAGCGCGTACTCCTACGATGCCTATCTAGATGTACCCAAGTGAAACTAGCATGTGAGTAGGTGTGCAGCCAAGAATCCCTCTAGGATTTAGTCGAACCCCATTACCTGAAGTGTGAATGTAGGAGCCCTTCTTGGTCTCAAGTTGGACACCCCGCAAGGGATGTTCAGACCACTGTCAGCTGGAGCGTCTGCATGCAGGAGCCTCAGCGTCTCTGGTCAGTGTGTCGGCCTGGAAGTCTCGGTGCCCTCTAACTACTGATAGCAAGAGGTGCTGTATTTATACAGAAAAGTATATAGAGTCCCTTTGTCCCTTGTTCTTGTGTTAGCCATTGTTGGGTATGAGGCTGACGTATGGGATGAACCTTGTGCGTAGATATTAGGAAGGTGGTGTATAGCCCCTGCCTGGTTTCCAAGTAGCCTCATGAATATTCTATTCATGCAGTGTCAGTCTAAAGATGAAGTCATAGAACACTATTGTTCGGGAAAAACCCTCCTTCTGCACCCAGGCCTAGAACTAGGTAAAAGGTTCAGTCCATAAAAGGCGTTCAATCCTTAAAAGGCTCGTTAGTGTGTAATGTAGGGGAGGTGATGTAGGTGAAAGGGTATGGTGTTACCCGGGCCTATATTAGGGTACCTAAATGAAACATAACAATAGAATATATGCTTGCATACAAATATAGTGATAGTTATCCTCCTACCTAGAGCTCCTTATCCTAGTGTGCCTTGGGTTGGTTAATCTGCCAGAATCCCTGTAGGGTGATCTAACTCCCCAGTTACCTGTGGGAAGCTTTCAACTTGGAGACCGTCTTGGTGTAGCACTGGGCACCATCCTTCTCAGGAGGCAAAGAGGATTCAGTTGTGTTGGAAATCCAGCATACGGGGATTGGAGGGGGGGGGGGCCTGGGCCGTTTCTACCATTAGGCAAGACTAGGCGGCCGCCTAGGGCGGCAAACGGGGGAGGGCGGCAAAATACAAGTTCTTTTATATCTAAAGAGGGGCTGCTATAATGCACCAGTTACAGCTGCAGTGGCAGCGCGGTCCTCCGGACAGGCTTGGGGGCTCTGGCTCAGCTGCTAGAGCTCGGCCTGCAAAGTGGTACAAAGTAATTAATAGACGTCACAGTCAGAGTTGTTTCAGAAACAATAGGCGGGTCGCCGTAGCAGTTCTTCAAATGTTTTGGCCTGCTGCTGCGCAGTGCAGCTCAGGGGCAGATCTCATGCCTCTCAAACGGAGAGGGCCAGCCAGAGCCTGTCCCACACTATGATCGGAACTGTCAGAAGGTACCTGAATCTCCACGGAAGCAGAACGGACGATAGTTCCCAATGCCCACCCACCGGTGCAATCTCCAATAGTATTGGGAAACGTCACCAGCGAGGGGGAAAGGGGATTGGGACAGAGAAGAGACAACTCCGTATTGGTGATAGCCCTCTTGCTGACCAGGATCCACACTAGGTTTTTCTTCTTAGCAACCCGTAAATCCCAGGAGGAGAGAGCACCTAATGCACAGAAAAGGGAGAGAACAAATAAGTCACACTACTCTACTGTCTTCTTCCCCATCTATCTCTAAGGCTAACTCTTACCAGAGCATACTGGAGTTCTAGCTTCTCTTCTATAGGTACTGTGTGAGACTAATTGCTCTAGCAGCCTGTATAATTCCCTGGAGGAAGTAGCACCTAATACACAGAGGAGGGAGAGAACAAGTAAGTTACACTACTCCACTTTCTCTTCCCTATCTATCTTTAAGACTAACTCTTACCAGAGCATATTGAAGTTCTAGCTTCTTTTCTATGTTGTAATACAGGAAACTACAGCTTTAGTCCAACTCTATATTGCGATACAACAATACATCCAACATTAGATTGAACACTGAAGAATAAGAGTTAAAGTCTTTTCATTATCTCCTCACGGCTTCTTCAGTGTAAGGAGTTTTGCACAAAGAATTCAGTGTCAAATTGAGTTCCTGGTGAAGCGCGCAAAAAGGAACAGGGAAGGTAAGGAAGGAAGAAAAGATAAGGGAGAGCACGCCAAAAGGGAGGCAAGGAATTGACAGCGGAACGATATCCAAAGAGGTTTCCAAAAGAGGTTTCAAAATCTTACTGACTTCTTCAAACGCTGAAGAGTTCACCTCAAAACGCTGTGAAGGAATTCAAGGAGATGTCACCTGCAGGAGTGGGAACCGGAAATAACTGAAAGTCTTCTAAAGCGTTGCCGAGTTCCTGCAAGGTGCGGATTCAGTGAGGTGAAGTAGAGAACCGTTCTTGACAGAGGAGCAAACGGAAGACGCTAAATTAACGTCACCGAACTCCTTTCAAAACGGGAACCTGGAATTCAGTGAAGCCCAGTCAGGGAACTAAATACTGGCTTCAAAAGACGTAATGCTGCCACTCCGAGTCTGAGGGAGAGGAACGGACTCGGAACGAACCAGCTTCAATCAGATTGAAGTGCGCAGTGTAGAACGCACGCACTCCACTAGAGCCCTCAAAATCTCGCGAGAGTGCTTTACACAAAATGGCTGCAAGAATCAAGAAATAGCGGCAGCCATCTTGCAATGTACGGAACTAAACTAGTCTTGCAGATTCTTCCAGTGATTTATCACTGGGCGTTTCACAATGATTCTTCTTTTCCCTAGACCCCTCCTCAACCCACACTGCACTAGGGACACAGCACTAATCCAATTCCTGACAGTACCCCCTCTCAAAGGCCGATTGATCGGCCCAGGCTTGAGAGGATTCCAAACAGGTACTTTGGTCATGATAACAATGTTCCAAACAGAATATGGAGTTAATTTCTACTGTTCCATTTTCCCAGTCTATAGCAAGATTATGCATTGTGAGCCATGGTAATCCCAAAATCATCTGAAACTGCGGGGCATCAATAAGGTTGAATTGAATGATTTCACGATGACCATCAGCTTGGATCAATTCTAATGGCTCTGTATGTCTAGTGATGGGACCGGAGGAAAGATTCGTCCCATCCACAGCTCGGACTAACTCACTCTTTTCTTTGAGAATGGCCTTCACTCCAATCTTTTGTGGATACTTAATGTCACAAACATTTCCGGTAGCTCCGGAATCAATCATGATGGCTACCCCAGCTATTTCTTGATTCTGAAACTTGATGATCATATGTAGAATCAAATGAGGTGCCAGCGTTTGCAAGGTGTTCATAATATAATGCGGTTCTGGAGCTGTCTTGTCATCTTGCACCATCAGAGCGACCCCGCCTACTGATGGTTTTGCTCGTTTCCCTTCAAGGAGATTTTTGGTCTCTTGGGACATTCCTTGACAAAATGCCCGGAAACTCCGCAATACATACACAACTTCTTCTGTCTTCGCAATTCTCTTTCGTCTTTGCTTAAAGGACCTCTAATTGTTCCAATTTGCATGGGTTCCACCTCAGACAAAGCGCTTGAAGACTTTCCAACTTTAGGTCTGGCACGATCAAATCTTAGGGTAGAGAAGCGGAAATCTTTCTTCTTTTCCCCCTTCCGCTCGGTCCATCGAAAATGAATTTCCAAAACAAGATCCACTAGAGCAGGTAATTCAGAAGGTCGATTAGGGATTTGCGCTAAAGTATCTTTTAATTCATCTCGCAATCCGCGATAAAAAAGGGCTGCTCTCTTTTCCTCGGGCCAATTAGTTTCCACAATTAATTTATTAAATTGGGTCAAGTACATCACTAAATCCTGGTTTCCTTGACGCAACTCCAACAACTCATTGTCAGTGGCCTGAGAGATCTACCTTCTATCAAAAATCCTCAAAAATTCAGTTTTGAATCGCTCAAAATCATAGAGGAAGGGATCATCTCTAGACACCAAGGGCATCGCCCAGTTAGCCGCATCTCCACTTAGATAGGATAGGATAAAAGCTACCCTAGACTGAGCGTCAGGGAATAAATTGGGGCAACACATGAAATGGAGAGAGCATTGTGTTAGAAAAAGTTGCGCTTTCTGTGGATCCCCAGAAAACCTTTCAGGAGGAGCTAAAGGAATTAACGGGGAAACTGAATGGACAACCTGTGCAACGGTTCTAGGGTTGGACTCTGGCGTGAAACTATGAGATGTTGTTGGAATAGGAGTGGTTTCGGCAATCAAACCATTTACTCCGAGTCAGTGAAATGGTTTCCTGACGGAAAGCTAAAATGTCGTTTTAAATTCTTGTTTTCTTCCCTCACTGCCCCTAATTCCCTTTGAATAACCTCCAATATTTCCCCAAGAGATTTTAAACTAAACCCCTCAGCCATTCTGCCTAGGTGGAGAGAATTCTTGGGCACTTCAATCTGTCAAAAGGTACCTGAATCTCCACGGAAGCAGAACGGACGATAGTTCCCAATGCCCACCCACCGGTGCAATCTCCAATAGTATTGGGAAACGTCACCAGCGAGGGGGAAAGGGGATTGGGACAGAGAAGAGACAACTCCGTATTGGTGATAGCCCTCTTGCTGACCAGGATCCACACTAGGTATTTCTTCTTAGCAACCCGTAAATCCCAGGAGGAGAGAGCACCTAATGCACAGAAAAGGGAGAGAACAAATAAGTCACACTACTCTACTGTCTTCTTCCCCATCTATCTCCAAGGCTAACTCTTACCAGAGCATACTGGAGTTCTAGCTTCTCTTCTATAGGTACTGTGTGAGACTAATTGCTCTAGCAGCCTGTATAATTCCCTGGAGGAAGTAGCACCTAATACACAGAGGAGGGAGAGAACAAGTAAGTTACACTCCTCCACTTTCTCTTCCCTATGTATCTTTAAGACTAACTCTTACCACAGCATATTGAAGTTCTAGCTTCTTTTCTATGTTGTAATGCAGGAAACTACAGCTTTAGTCTAACTCTATATTGCGATACAACAATACATCCAACATTAGATTGAACACTGAAGAATAAGAGTTAAAGTCTTTTCATTATCTCCTCACGACTTCTTCAGAGTAAGGAGTTTTGCACAAAGAATTCAGTGTCAAATTGAGTTCCTGGTGAAGCGCGCAAAAAGGAACAGGGGAAGGTAAGGAAGGAAGAAAAGATAAGGGAGAGCACGCCAAAAGGGAGGCAAGGAATTGACAGCTGAACGATATCCAAAGAGGTTTCCAAAAGAGGTTTCAAAATCTTACTGACTTCTTCAAACGCTGAAGAATTCACCTCAAAACGCTGTGAAGGAATTCAAGGAGAGGTCACCTGCAGGAGCGGGAACCGGAAATAACTGAAAGTCTTCTAAAGCGTTGCAGATTTCCTGCAAGGTGCGGATTCAGTGAGGTGAAGTAGAGAACCGTTCTTGACAGAGGAGAAAACGGAAGACGCTAAATTAACGTCACCAAACTCCTTTCAAAACGGGAACCTGGAATTCAGTGAAGCCCAGTCAGGGAACTAAATACTGGCTTCAAAAGACGTAATGCTGCCACTCCGAGTCTGAGGGAGAGGAACGGACTCGGAATGAACCAGCTTCAGATTCAAATTGAAGTGCGCAGTGTAGAACGCGCGCACTCCACTAGAGCCCTCAAAATCTCGCGAGAGTGCTTTACACAAAATGTCTGCAAGAATCAAGAAAATGCGGCAGTCATCTTGCAATGTACGGAACTAAACTAGTCTTGCAGATTCTTCCAGTGATTTATCACTGGGCGTTTCACAATGATTCTTCTTCTTTTCCCTAGACCACTCCTCAACCCACAATGCACTAGGGACACAGCACTAATCCGATTCCTGACAGGAACAAAGGCCGCAAGACCGTAGAGGCTCCCTCCCAACCACGGCCGTCACGCCCCAGAACTGATACCCGGAGGGGGGGCTGATATCGCTGCCTGCGGCCCCCAGCACGCGTCCCTGCGCTGCATAGGAGTAAACGGCCGGCGGAAGCCCCGGGTGGTGGCGACTAGGGCCGTGGGGCTGATTATATTGCACCGCTTGCAGGGATTGGCTGAGCCGCTCATCGACTCCTGCCTCGGGGCGCCTGGACTGGAGCAGGTGCTGCTGCCCTGACTCTGTGAGGGGGGCTAAGGGGCAAAGCAACTGGTCCGCACAGCAGCGGGGATAAGGTGGAGCGTGGAGGCCAAACACTGCTTGGTCTCGGGACCAATAACCTGCGTGCCTGGATTGTAAAGCCGAGAGAGTGAGCAATGCAACGCACCTTGCCCCTCCGCGGTATCAGGGTCCAATACTGGCGATTCCTGTGATGGACTCGACCCGCCTCAAACCACCTGGCTCAATGCTACTGGCGGCGCACACTGGCCTGCTGCCTGGCAATGAATATGGCATTGGCAGAACCGCATGCCAACATCCGATATCCTGCCACCGAAGGACCTAGCTGAAACAGTGTGTCTAGTGTGCTGTCCAGCAGAGACCTCAGTGCCGAGCCAGAATTGCCACGCTGTGACTCGGGCGTGCAACGCCATTGGGCTCAAAGGGCTTCAGCCCCCCCAGTCTTGTGTGGCAGCCCGGGTGAGACAGCTTCCAGGGCACACACAGAGCCGCACCCGAGTACTTCACAGGTCTTTAAAAGAACTTTTGCTTGTTAATGGGGCTTTGTTGTTTTTTCACCCCTTCTTAGAGCCCCTGCATCTCCACTCTGCCTATTGCTGGAAGAATTAGCCCCCCCAAATTTTTTAATTAGCCCCCCCCCCCCGAAATTTGGCTCTAGTTGCGCCTCTGCTGTGACTCCATGCGGCCACCACGAGGCCCGCTAATTGCCGTGGCGCAGGTTCGCTTGCTGGCCTCCCGCCTCCGAAAGAAGCAAGTGTGCCCTCAGAGCCCAGTATCTAGTTACACTTGCTACTTGTAATGGGTGCTATAAAATTGGGTACATTCTGAGCTGCCTGCCGTGCCTCTGTAGTCTGAGAAGTGTGCAGTCACGCAGTCTTTCTCGGCTCAGTTTGAGCAGTGACGCGTTAGCGCACTTTAGTGTAGTGTAACTGAGTCGGGGTAGGGTGCCTGTGCGGGTTGACTAGTGCTGCTTGCAATTCACCTAGTTATAGCGCCGTGGGCGGCGCCACACGCTAGACAAAACAACGATATCTCCAGCACCGGGCCGTCCTGCCCACCTTAACAGTATGATCAAGTTACAAGGGCACTACGTCAATGCCCTTAAATTTCTGGTACTTTGCAACAGTTTTAAGATCCTCTTAGAGTTTCTCGTTGCTCATATAGGTTTAATTTCTGATATTTATGTTTCCCTCGTCTTTAATGCTTGATTTTGCTCGCGAGAATGTGTCACACATAGTCGTTAAAATGTCACTCATAATTAGCCTGAAATTATGAAAATGTCACACATGGCAATCTGAAACCTTGGCAGCTTTGCCCGGCGCTGGACAGCTGAGGCACTATAAGGCGTGACATTGCATTTCAGTGCGGTGATGCGGAACACCACACTGAAATGCGTTAGTCTAACGCCTGATGCGTGATTCTTGACTGGGCTGAATGCATTAATTCTTCTAGCCTGGATGACAGGGGGAGAGAGTGATCAGGCCTGACAGTGATGGTAGTAAAAGGGAGGGGGCGGCATTTTTCAATTCTCGCCTAGGGCGGCAAAACACCTAGAAACGGCCCTGGCGGGGGCTTAAACAGTGTCAGCGAGATGCTCCTCTGATTAGTCACAGGAGTGATGTTTATATAATAAACTTCACCCATGTTGACATGCTGAAGTCCCTGTCAGGCTGTCATTACTGATTCTATCCTGACAAGGCTGTTGCCCATTGAACAATAATAAACATCATTTTGTGCAGTGAACTTTAGCTTTCATACAGAATGTTCAATACTCTGATAATATACCTACGAATATGTGTAAATGTAAGATTAGTTATCCCTCTTGGTTGGAAGGAAGGCCTTCAATGCAAGCAGATCGCCCTCAACTCCAACAGACTGATTTGGAGTCTGGTTTCAATGGAGACCCGAGTGCTCGGATCAGTTTTCCCAGCTCCATTCCATATAGCATCCCTCAACCCAGCAGGATTCGGTCAATTCAATATATTTATTAAGAATTTGGATCTCTAATGAGGTCCACTTAAGGAATACACAAATATTGCATAATAAGCATATTAAAATACCAACACAGGTCAATTCCACAGAGGATAAAATAAAGTACAATGGCAGAAAATATGATATATTTACATTAAAATCACTTCATTATAAAAAAACTGTTATAACTATCATAGCAGCAATTTATGTGTAGATTTAGTTCATCCTAGAAGTATCTAAATCCTTCCAGATCTGTTCTTGAAGTTCCCTTAAACAGCAAAAGGCAATCCACCGGTAGAAAAATACAAGCAGTGGCACAGAATAAGCAGAATATAAGATAGGATTATTCATTATTAGAACAAAGAACAGAATTACAGTAACTTAATTAGAACTTTTACCAAAACAAGTGACTCGAATCAAATACATATGTAATCTAATAAATACCATACTCTAACAGCATCATATTAAATCCTATTATAATTAAGATGCATCATGTGACAACAGTGGGATAATAGACCATGGAGAATTTCTAAGGAAAATTAGCACATATTTAACTAAAAATTAATCTTCTCTGGCAACGAAGATTAGAAAGCAAATAAATGTCCCAAATTATTTGTGCAAAAGCAGTTAAATAGCAGCAATCATGTAGTTAAAACCTTTACCGCAACAAGTAAATAGAGTTAAATACATATGCAATTTGGAAAGATAACATACTATAGCAACATCATATTAGAACATATTTTAAATAAAGTGCATCGTGTAGCAACAGAAAGGATATAGACCAAGAGAGATTCTAAGGGAATTTAACACATATATGTCTAGCAATTCATTTTCCCTTAGCAACATGGTTAAGAAATAAGTATATGTTCCAATTTTGTGCAAACAGCAGTGAAATAGCAGCAGTAACAAGTGCAAAATTTCAACCAATGAGAAATAAACTCAATTAACCTTAATAGATACGGAAGCTCTTAACTTAAGGGTAAATTATAAGGAAGCTGAGTAACACGTACACAGCAAGCCAAACCCTAAAGAAACCAAAGAGCCCGTGAAACAACGAGCATTAGGTCAAATGGTCAAAAGTCAAATCATTACTCCTTCTCTTTATACATAAAAATTAAATAGAGTATGCACAACGGGGGTATAACCTCCCAAGAAGAAAATAGTAAAAACTAAAATATATTCATAAACTCCTTAAAAAAGATAAAATGTTTTGTACACACAATTTCATTCTTTGGGAAGAGGAGGAATTCTTGAGCAGATGTTACATTTTTGATACCGTTTTGTAAGAACATTGGTCGAAGCCATCAATGGCGGAGTGGTGACAGAACTGGGAACACAAACAGAATGTGATCAAATTCTGGATGCTCAGATTACAAAAATTACAATTTTTTCCACCTTTCATATTGAGTGACCAATTTGCTGTTAAATCATTTAATGGTAGAAGTTCATACGACAGAGTAAGCCAGCGGCGAATACCATGATTTAGATTCCAGGAAAGGTATTTCTGAGGACCTCTCGGGGTACTAGACATGGCTATTGTCTCAAGTCTATCCTTTGTTCTGCAAAATGTAACATCTCTATGGTGACTAACCGTGCCACTTGTGATTTTTAAGAAAGATTTAAATTCTAAAAGCGAGGGGGACATCACGGACTCCTCTTGCACACTGAAATAATTCAGTGCCAAGGAAAAGTCACGGGAAAAAGAATATTTGTACATTTGTCCTTAAAAAGTTTCTTGGCACATAAAACCCCTTAATGTATAAGATTTGCTATTCTTTAACTGGTATCCCTATCGTAGTACCCTAGCTAAACATTGTATAAATGAACTTACCATGGGTGGGAGGGAAGGCAGGGTACTTGATCCGCAGCGCAGAAGCTCGGGGGTGGGTTGGGGCAGGGATTTGTAAGTTTGTTCATGATTACGGCATGATACGGAAGATACATACGGGAGAAGCAGAAGGGAGGGTCACCCGGGAAAAGTGTGTATATTAGTGCTGTTGTACGCGGGTTACGGCCTGCGGGATTGGGACAGTGACCATTCAGTGTGTTATACCCATGCTTTGGCACATGCTGCTATATGTACAATCTGTATGTTTAAAAGACCAATAAATATATATATTTTTAAATTAACTTACCAGGCCAAATTCTAGTCTGATTGCGGCTGTTGGAACAAGAGTTTTAAAATTACATAATTTGCGTAAGATCTGGCCTTCAAGCTTATCCAGAAAACTCCAGTCTCTTACTGGAATGGATTCTATGGCATATAACAAAGTGGGGGAATTTTTGCTTTGAAAACTAAAAGCAAATGTAAAAAATGTCTTCGACCCATAGCGCTATAGAATATACGTAAGCCATTTGCGTGTGATACCGCTTTGCAGGAGCTATGTTCAATATGTGGGTTAATCTTTGTATTACTCGCTATTACTTTACCCAGGTAGAGATAGGAATCTACAGTCTCAAGTTTTTCTGAACCAATTCTCCAGTTAAAATTATACAATTTTCAGCTTTTGCTACATTTCATGATCAGAACTTTACTTTTTGACACATTAATCTTCAGGAATTGTGCCGTTGTATATTTGTGCAATGATGACAATTTTTTATTCAGCCCATTAGGGGTCAGGTCCATAATTACAATATCATCTGCATACATGAGACAAGCAAAAGGCCGGCCACCTAACTTTGGTGCATCTCCTTCTAATGGAGAAAAGCAATCCGGTAAATCTCTTACATACAAAGAGAAGAGAAGCGGTGCCAATAGGCAACCTTGCTTTAGGCCATTTTCAGTAGGTATTACTGATGATAGGCCTTGATTTCCCCCCATTAGCACCTGACACCAGGCTTGCGAGTGCAGTGCAATAATTAAAGATGGCAATGGTATAGGCACCCCCATTTTATGTAGCTTTTTCCAAAGGCTGTTGAGAAGTCTGTAAATGCCACGTATACATTTGACCTGCGAAATAAGGTATTCTTCTCCTCTATTAACTTCAACATACTAATGTTGTCCAAAGTGGAATGATTTTTCCTGAACCCTGCTTGCTCTATGGGGAGAATTTTCTCCTCTACAACCCAGTCAGTAAGATTGTTAAGAAATCTGCGAGCAAATATTTTCCCCACTGCGTCTAATAAGGCTATTTGCTGGTAGTTACCCGGATGGTGTCTATGACTCTTCTTATATAAAGGAATTAGGATACTACCAGACCATGACCGGGAGGGGGGGCAAATCAACCCTTGGAGGGAACAATATTCAAACAAAGGAGTAAGATACTGTGAGGAGGGAGACCCGACCTTGTTATCCCATTTACTCCACTGGCCGCAGACTGTCGGGACTCACATCCCGAAACGACCAGGAAAGCAAGAGTTAACCTCCCCAGACGTGTCTCATGTGCAGGAAGAGGACCGGTTTTTGGAAAATAGAGGCCAATGGGAACAGAGGAAGGCGGGGCCACCACTTCGTAAGGAGAACCTTGCAGACTCGGAAGACGCGGAACTCCACGAGCAGAGAAGGAGCAAAGCTGAAGCGTTGGAGGAAGACGCGACGTCGGAGGAAAAGAAGGACCGAAGTGCAAGTTGTGAGGAAGGCAAGCCGGCAGAAGCGGAAGGGAATCCAGCGAACGCGGTACGCCGAAACGACGAAGCAGACGACACCCTCAAGACCTGGTGGCGAGGAATCGAGACCTGGTGTGAGGACTGGTGGACGCCGGCGGGAGGACGCTCTCATTCCGCCGCAATTCAGGAGAGTTGCGGCCCCTGCGGTACATGAATCGGGGAAGGGAGAGGAGTGAGGGGTTGGGAGAGGGGAGGGAAGCACCGAGGGAACTGTAAGAACTCCATAACGGCTGACCACCCCTGAGCACTTCCCTTGGCAACAAAACCACCCGCACGAGCACCCCCCCGACCACGTTATAGTTTGTGTGAGTGCCTGAAAAACCCCTGAGAGGTGATAAGAAAGAGTGTTTCCCTATGTTGCATGCACCCAGCCATATCAAGGAAATTATCTACTTTTGGGGTCTGAAACTGATCCCTGAAAATAAGGGATTGATAGTTCACCCGTAGAGGACAAGAATCCTCACAGTAGGTTATATGGTTTCTTTTCTGTTTAGCTTTATTATGTTTTTTTTTTATTTTTTTTTAAATGGTACATTCTTTTCCGCACGAGATCCACACACTCCTGGGAATGGTGACGGGCCCTATCCTGGAATCCGAATCTTTATAGCAGTTGTGCTTACCGCCCTCTTCTTTTTCCAAGACTCTGGGGAATGTCCTCTCAGTAAGAACTATGGTTTGACCGGGAGAAGACCAAGAAAACCACAGAAAGTCTACTAAGAAGAGCAGAAGATCCTGTGTTTACCCGAAACAATTTTTTATTTGTCTACAACTCAATAAATTTCGCCAACATTAATCCACCTATTAAGCCTCCGAGATTCTGATTCCGCCCATCCCTCCGACATTTGGTGTCAGAAGTGGGATCAGAGAAAATGGAGGCCACAATGCAAAAGATGGCGGAGGGCCAAGAGAAATTGGGACGCATCATGGAGAAATTCCTGGCAGTTGCAGAGGAAGATAGGGAGAAATTACATAAGACATTAACAGAACAAGGTCAAACCCAAGAAACAGTCATTGGGAAGCTGGCAGACACCCTCGGCCAACAAAGATGTCACACCACCCTTCCCTCAGTGGTGTTACAAAAATATGTTAGTGGAGAGGACCCGGACTTCTTCTTTTCGAACTTTGAGAGGATGGCCAGAGCTGCGGGTTGGCCCATGGACAAATGGGGTCAATACCTAGGTCCACTCCTTTCTGGCAATCTCCAGGCCGCTTATCAAGCTGCCAACCCCCTTGGGACCACCGCTTATGACAAGGTAAAAAGGAATATCCTAGAAAGATTAGGGATAGACGATGAGACATATCGAATCCGCCTTCGATAGATAAAAGAGGGACCCCAAGAAACCCCTAGAGCTCTCTCCTACCATGTCAGGGACCTGGCAGACAGGTGGTTGAAACCGCTAACTTCCATCAAAGAAGAAATAATGGAAAAGGTATATCTGGAACAGTATTTATCCTCCTTATATCCCCCTGTACAGAAGTGGGTACGTCAACATACTCAGTTGAACCTGGAAAGGGCTGTGGAGATTGCTAGTGCTTTCAATCGTGCACAAGAACTCCAAAGAGGTTGTGAAGAACACCATTGGAAACAGTCAGGAGGAACTGTCACTAAGGGTATCAAACAGCCCATTCCTCGAAAACCAGAGACTGTCACGTTGTTACCAGGTCCCTTACCTATGCCTATCCGAGCGCCTCCCCAACCTGGACCTCAATGCTTCAACTGTGGGGCATTCGGTCATATTGCTCGCCTGTGTCCCCAAAAAGAAGAACCCATGGAGGTTGGTTTGACACGTTCCTTTTACTGCACCCCAGCTAATCAAAACCCTCCTTATCATCGTACAGTGGTAGTCAATGGTGAAAACCGACAAGCCTTAGTTGACACGGGTTGTCTACAGAGTGTTATACAGCCCCAGGTCATCCCTGGAGGGGTCTCACAAACCAATGGGTTTGTCAACATTCAATGTGTGCATGGGATAACAAACAATACCCTACCACCGACAAACACGTGCAAAATGGACCCTTGTCAAAACCGGTTCCCCTACGGGTGGGTTTGATTCCTAAACTACCCGAACCCTTAGTCCTCGGGACAGATTATCCCCATATATCTAAGCTAATACAAGAGACCTGGGCCAATGGAGAAGAATGGAACAAGACGGCCCCTCGTTCCCAGGAACAAAGTAAGCACTTTCATCCAGGAAGAGTGGAAAACAAAAGAAACAAGAAAAAAGAGACTGGACCCGAGTCGCATTAACTCAGAAAAGAGAAGCCCCCATATGGCAGTATGATAAAGGTTTTTTTGCAGCCCAACGGGAAGACCCTACCCTGAGAGGGGCCTGGAATAGAGCTAAGAATACTGAAGAACCAGAGCAAGTAGGTCCCCAGTTCTTTGTCAAAAAGGGGTTAATTTACAGAAAAGGGGGGGGGAGGATCATCATCCTCAATTGTTGGTACCCCAACAGTATAGAGAGAAAGTATTATTCCTTGCACATAGTCATTTATTAGGGGGGCATTTTGGGGAGGAGAAGATGGAGAAAGCGATTCTCAAAAGATTTTATTGGCTAGGTATATACCAACAGGTCTGCAGATTCTGTAAGGAGTGCCCTGTATACCAAAAGAATAGCAGGGCCCTACCCCTGAAGGTCCCATTGCAGCCCCTACCTGTTATAAATGAGCCATTCAGCAGAGTAGGAATGGATATAATCGGACCCTTACTTCCCTTCCGCAGTGGATGCAGGTATGTGCTAGTATTAGTGGACTATGCCCCTCGCTTTCCTGAAGCAGTGGCACTACGCCAACCTAATGCCCTTCAAATAGCAAAGGCTATGATAAATATCTTTGCCCGAGTAGGATTCCCTAGGGAGATTATAACCGATCAGGGAACACCCTTTATATCACAGTTAATGAAGCAGGTGTGTCAGCAATTAAATATCAAACAAATCCGTACGGCTGCATATCACCCCCAAACGGACGGATTAGTTGAGAGATACAATGCCACACTCAAAGCCACCTTAAAAAAACTCTTAGACCTTGAAACCCGTAAGTGGGAAGATATGCTTCCACTAGCTCTTTTTGCCATCCGATGTAAAATCCAGAAAAGTACTGGTTACTCCCCCTTTGAGTTATTGTATGGTAAACAACCACGTACCTTACTAGACATGATAAAGGAAGAATGGGAGGAAGAGCCTGAAGGGACCAAACCCCTTCCAGAACATGTCATGAATTTAAAAACATATCTCCAACAGATCCGTAGTATTGTTCAAACACATTTAGAACAAGCACAGGCTTCCCAGAAAGTAAAGTATGACAAAAGGACCAAAGAAAGTGCTCTGGAGGTAGAAGATTTTGTCTTATTGATGATGCCCACCTCTGATCATAAATTGTTAGGACAATAGCAGGGTCCCTTTCGAGTAACAGAAAAAGTAACCCCAGTGACCTACCGGCTTGAAATGGATCCCTCAAAGAAATCAAACACCCAGATCTTTCATATCAATCTTCTGAAAAAATGGGAAGGAACAATACCTACAAGGGTCAGTCTCACTGGACGCCCTGTTCCTCTATATCATCAAAGCATAGATGGGGAGCTACCTGAAGACCAGAAACAGGCACTGGATGCCCGTTTACAACCCCTACAAGAGGTGTTTTCTTTAACCCCGGGAAAAACCACCCTGATAAAACACGCCATCAATACGGAACCGTGTAAAAAAAATAAAACTACGTCCTTATCGCCTCCCTGAGTCACGTAGACAAGCTGTTGAGAATGAAGTGCAACAAATGCTCCACATTGGGATAATAGAACCCTCAAACAGGGAGTGGAATTCACCCATCGTTTTAGTGCCTAAGCCTGATGGGTCCATCAGGTTTTGTATTGACTTCCGAGAAGTAAACAAGATATCTCAATTCGACTCCTATCCGCTACTGCGGGTCGATGAGATGATTGAAAGATTGGGAACAGCTCGCTATATAAGTACCTTAGATTTGTGTAAAGGATACTGGCAAGTACCCATAACCCGTTCGGTGCGCACGACGGCCGGGAGCCGTCGTGCGCAACGGTGCTCGTGTGCGCAGGACGGCTCCCGGCCGTCCTGGCACATGGCACCGGAAATCCCTCTGGTGCAGGCACCAGAGGGATATCTTTTTCTGCCCCAAAGCCTCAGGAGCTGGGGAAGACCTTCCCCAGCTCCCGAGGCCCCCCCGTGGTTTCTATGAAATGACGATCAGTGCGCACGTCGCGCTGACATCATTTCATAGAAACCGAAACTGAAATGAGCCTTTAGGCTCATTTCAGTTTCACTTCCTATGTGCTCAGGGGGCTATCTCAGCCCCCTGAGCACGAAGAAAGACGGGAGAGGTATCATTGGAAAGGGGAGAATCTCCCCTTTCCAATGGTACCCCTCCCCAGTGGATCCCTGCTTGGGGATCGCCCCAGGAGGGCGATCCCTGGGGCGATCCCAAGCAGGGATCCACCCACTAGACACCAGGGAGGGGGGAGCGGCCCCATGGGCAAGGTCCTTTGCTCCCCCCAAACAAATTGGCTACATTCAGTCTTTCTGCCCCCCTGGGGGGGCTGAAAGTCCACTAGACGCCAGGGATTTTTTTGTTGGCAATTTTAATTAGGGTGGGGGCTGCCCAAAACGGGCATGCCAATGCCCCCAACCCCTGCCAAAATTACAGCCTTTCTGCCCCCCCTGGGGGGCAGCAGCCCCCAATCTGCCCCCCCGGGGGGGCAAAAAGCCCACTAGACGCCAGGTTTTTTTTTTGGGCAATTTCAATTAGGGTGGGGGCTGCCCAAAACGGGCATGCCAATGCCCCCCCCCTGCAACAATTACAGCCTTTCTGCCCCGTGGGAGGCAGATGGGGGCAGTAGCCCCCAATCTGCCCCCACGGGGCGGCAAAAAGCCCACTAGACGCCAGGGATTTTTTTTTGCCAATTTGAATTAGGGGTTGGGGCTGCCCAAAACGGGCATGCCAATGCCCCCACCCCCCGCAAAAATTGCAGTCTTTCTGCCCCCCCCCGGGGGGCAGAAAGCCCACTAGAAACTAGGGATTTTTTTATTTGTATTCATGTAGGGATGGGGGCTGCCCAAAATGGGCATGACAATACCCCCACCCCCCCAGAGAAATTCCAGTCTTTCTACCCACCCGGGGGGCAGATGGGGGCAGTGGCCCCTGATCTGCCCCCCGGGGGGGCAGAAAGCCTACTAGGCGCCAGCGATTACGCTGGCTTTTTTTTATATTTGGGTGTGGGGGCTGCCCAGAATGGGCATACCAATGCCCCCACCCCCCTAAAAAATAGCCACAGTCTTTCTGCCCCCCTTTGAGGCATATCGGGGCAACCACCCCACCCCCCCTGAGATTCCCCTCCAGGGTGGCAGAAAGCCCACTAGGCACAGACTTGTTTTTAGCAATGTGCCTACCTGTGGATTTTGGGCCCTAGCGCAGCTGGCATACAGGGAAACCTAGCAAACCTGTACATTTTTGAAAACTAGACACCAAAGGGACTCCAGGATGGGGTGACGACTTGTCTGGCTCTCACCAGGTTCTGTTACCCAGAATCCCTTGCAAACCTCAAAATGTGTCCAAAAAAACACATTTTCCTCACATTTCTGTGGTGGAAAGTTCTGGGATCTGCGTGGATCCACAAATTTCCACCCACCCCGCATTCCCCAAAGTCTTCCGAGAAAAATGGTACCTCACTTGTGTGGGTGGGTCAAGTACCCGCAACAGGCAAGGGCCCAAAACCTATTGAGGCGACATCAAAATTTCCTATCACAAAACAACCTGGTTTTGCACAGGGGGTCCCATGAGTTTTTGGCCCCAGGCTCGGCGGCCATCTAGGGAAACCTACCAAACCCACACATTTCTGAAAACTAGACACCCAGGGAAGTCCAGCAAGGTATGGCTTGAGTGGGTCCCCCAACATTTCCCTACCCAGAATCCCCTGCAAACCTCAAATTTAGATGGAAAAAAAAATATCACTTTTTTCTCAAATTTCTGTGTGGGGAAGTTCTGGAATCTGCGTGGATCCACAAATTTCCTTCTACACAGCATTCCCCCAGGTCTCCTGAAAAAAAAAAGGTACCTCACTCGCGTGGGTGGGTCAAGTACCCGCGACAGGCAAGGGCCCAAAACCTATTGAGGCGACATCAAAATTACCCATCACAAAACAACCTGGTTTTGCAAGGGGGATCCCATGAGTTTTTTGCCCCGGGTTCGGCAGCCATCTAGGGAAACCTACCAAACCCACACATTTCTGAAAACTAGACACCCGGGGAGTCCAGCAAGGTATGGCTTGCGTGGGTCCCCAACATTTCCCTACCCAGAATCCCCTGCTAACCTCAAATTTTGTTGGGAAAAAAATCATTTTTTTCTCACATTTCTGTGTGGGAAAGTTGTAGGACCACCGGGCTGACACATATTTCCTACCACCCAGAGTTCCCCCAGGTCTCCCGATAAAAATGGTACCTCACTTGTGTGGGTAGGCAAAGTGGCTGCAACAGGAAATGGCCCAAATCGTACTGTGGAGACTTCAAAATTACCTATAACAAAACTACATGGTTGGGGGGCACCTGGTTTTTTGGCCCCAGGCTCGCCGCCATCTAGGGAAACCTATCAAACCCGCACATTTCTGAAAACTAGACACCCTGGGGAGTCCAATGAGGTATGGCTTGCGTGGATCCCCCAACATTTTCCTACCCAGATTCCCCTGCAAACCTCAAATTTAGCTGAAAAAACCAAATTTTCCACATATTTTTGTGTGGAATCACCGTGCCGGCACAAATGTCCTACCCCACAGCGTTCTCCTTAGTGTCTCGAGTAAAATGATATCTCACTTGTGTGGGTGTCCAATGCAGAATTGGCTAAAAAAATTTTTTTTTTAAATGTAGCGCTTAGAATTCTCTGTGCAATACCCTTAATCCCTATGTTTTGGGCTCTTCCCAGTCACAGGCCCTTGCCCCACCCACACAAGTGAGGTATCATTTTACTCGGTAGACTGAGGGGAACGCTGTGAGGTAGGACATTTGTGCCGGCACGGTGATTCCACCCATAAATATGTGGAAAATGTGTTTTTTTAACCTAAATTTGAGGTTTGCAGGGCATTCTCGGCAGGAAAACGTTGGGGGATCCATGCAAGCCATACCTCGCTGGACTCCCCCGGGTGTCTAGTTTTCCGAAATGTGTGGGTTTGGTAGTTTCCCAAGATGGCCGCCGAGCCAGAGGCCAAAAACCCAGGTGACCCCCCCCTTGCAAAACCAGGTTGTTTTGTGATAGGTCATTTTGATGTCTCCTCAATACGTTTTGGGCCCTTGCCTGTCGCGGGTACTTGACCCACCCACGCGAGTGAAGTATCATTTTTATCGGGAGATCTGGGGGAACGCTGGGTGGTAGGAAATTTGTGGATCCACGTAGATTCCAGAACTTTCCCACATAGAAATTTGAGAAAAAAGTGATTTTTTCAGCTAAATTTGGGGTTTGCAGGGGATTCTGAGTAGAGAAACGTTGGGGGGTCCAAGCAAGCCATACCTTCCTGGACTCCCCGTGTCTCTAGTTTTCAGAAAAGTGTGGGTTTGGTAGGTTTCCTAGATGGCCGCCAAGCCCGGGACCAAAACTCATGTGACCCCCCTTGCAAAACCAGGTCATTTTCGGATACATAGGGGGGATCTGCGTTTTGGTCCCGGGGTCGGCAGCCATCTAGAGAAACCTACCAAACCCACACATTTCTGAAAACTAGACACCCGGGGGAGTCCAGCGAGGTATGGCTTGCGTGGATCCCCCAACGTTTTCCTTCCCAGAATGCCCTGCAAACCTCAAATGTAGCTGAAAAAAGCACTTTTTTCTCAAATTTCTGTGTGGGAAAGTTCTGGAATCTACGTGGATCCACAAATTACCTACCACCCAGCGTTCCCCCAGGTCTCCCGATAAAAATGATACCTCACTCGCGTGGGTGGGTCAAGTACCCGCGACAGGCAAGGGCCCAAAACGTATTGAGGCGACATCAAAATTACCTATCACAAAACAACCTGGTTTTGCAAGGGGGGTCACCTGGGTTTTTGGCCCCGGGCTCGGCGGCCATCTTGGGAAACTACCAAACCCACACATTTCAGAAAACTAGACACCCGGGGGAGTCCAGCGAGGTATGGCTTGCGTGGATCCCCCAACGTTTTCCTATCCAGAACTCCCTGGAAACCTCAAATTTAGCTGAAAAAAACAAATTTTCCACATATTTTTGGGTGGAATCACCGTGGCGGCACAAATGTCATACCCCACAGCGTTCTCCTTAGTGTCCCGAGTATAATGATACCTCACTTGTGTGGGTGGGGCAAGGGCCTGTGACTGGGAAGAGCCCAAAACATAGGGATTAAGGGTATAGCACCGAGAATTCTAAGCGCTACATTTTTTTAAAAATACGTTTTTAGCCAATTCTGCATTGGACACCCACACAAGTGAGGTATCATTTTACTCTGGACACTAAGGAGAACGCTGTGGGGTATGACATTTGTGCCAGCACGGCAATTCCACACAAAATTATGTGGAAAATGTGGTTTTTTCAGCTAAATTTGAGGTTTGCAGGGGATTCTGGGTAGGGAAACGTTGGGGGATCCACGCAAGCCATACCTCATTGGACTCCCCAGGGTGTCTAGTTTTCAGAAATGTGTGGGTTTGGTAGGTTTCCCTAGATGGCGGCGAGCCTGGGGCCGAAACCCCAGGTCCCCCCCCTAAAACCAGGTAGTTTTGTTATAGGTAATTTTGAAGTCTCCACAGTACGATTTGGGCCATTTCCTGTTACAGCCACTATGCCTACCCACACAAGTGAGGTACCATTTATATCGGTAGACCTGGGGGAATGCTGGGTGGTAGGAAATTTGTTTCAGCCCGGTGATCCTACAACTTTCCCACACAGAAATGTGAGAAAAAATTGATTTTTTCAACAAAATTTGAGGTTTGCAGGGGATTCTGGGTAGAGAAATGTTGGGGGATCCACGCAAGCCATACCTCATTGGACTCCCCAGGGTGTCTAGTTTTCAGAAATGTGTGGGTTTGGTAAGTTTCCCTAGATGGCAGCCGAGCCCGGGGCCAAAAACCCAGGTGACCCCCCTTGCAAAACCAGGTTGTTTTGTGATAGGTCATTTTGATGTCTCCTCAATACGTTTTGGGCCCTTGCCTGTCGCGGGTGTACTTGACCCACCCACACAAGTGAGGTACCATTTTTATAGGGAGACCTGGGGGAATGCTGTGTAGAAGGAAATTTGTGGATCCGCGCAGATTCCAGAACTTTTGTTATGTTTCATATAGAGGCCCTAATATAGACATGTTCATATATACCCTAATATAGACATAATCGTATATGCCCTATTATGGTCATAATCGTATATGCCCTATTATAGTCATGATCTCCTATGTCCTTATATAGGCATGATCTTTCACCTACATTAGTTCCCTACAGTACGCAACGAACACGGAGGGTTGAACGTTATCTAGTCTGTGGTTTGAACACTGAAGGGTTTTTCCCGAACACAGACCTACAATGTACTCAAATTATGCATGAGCATTCACCAGCTACATCTCCTGCATAATGTGTATGTACAAAGTTCACCCCTGACGTCTTCCTCATGTCTAACAAAGACCAATACGCACCATACTGAGGGACGAGGCACTTTAGGGTATAAATACACCGCATCTTGCCACGGTAGGATAGAGTGAACCGAGATTTCCATGCCGACACACTGACCAGAGACGCTGAGGCTCCTGCATGCAGTCGCTCCAGCTGACAGCGGTCTAACACAGCCCTTGCGGGGTGTCCAACTGGAGACCAGGATGGGGCCCCACACTCGCTCTATTCAGGTAATGGGGTTCGACTAAATCCTAGAGGGATTCTTGGCTCTTAGGCTTTTAGACCTACACACATGCTAGGTACACTTAGGTACATCTATTTAGGCATCGTAGGAGTATGTGCACTTTTATAATGCATTTTATATATTCATGTATGTAACCATTATTATTACAATATGGTAGAACTGTACTATCCTTTCACTTTTATCGTACTGCATATATTCTACACTAGAATACCAACTGTTCAATAAATACTTATTGAAACGCCCAGACTGTTTATTCTGTGTAACTCTCCGAGACAAACCGAACAAGTTAGCACAAGTGACTGAGCGAAAAGTAGTACATTGTTTCCACGATTCTGAGGGATCAGGGTTGTCATGATCTAAGGTTGCCAGAAACTAATCTCTCCCCGATAAGAGGAGATTCTAGTGGCACTGTGAGCTAGCTAATGCAAAACAGGTTAACATACGCGGTGGGGGTGCACAGAGCCAGTCTGCCACCAAGCCCACAGTTTGTGTTATCCAAACGCGCAGGTCCTGCATGGGTACTATAGGAACTACACGACATGGCGCCACCAATGTTGGTTGGGTACTTCTTTAACAGGAGAATCGGAGTAGTTCAGTCACGCTATTCTCAGAGAACCTACTCACAAAACCCCAGAGACATCTGGAGTGGGTGGGCACAAAATCCGCAGCAGCTGAGTAGTACAAAAATACTATTTATTGGCTGTTGGTTATTCAAGCTTGAAAGGACATAGTGTTCCTAAAATTGTGCATAACACCTTATCTTAGTTCCCTTGGAACACTTCTTCCTCTAAACATGACTGATGCCGAGGTAAGGGCAGAGAGTTGAACTGAATTTTTCAGAAGGAGAAGATCCTACGGATGCAATACAGATTGCACCAAAATTCAGAATGACAGTCACCCTAAGACTATTAGAAAATGGTTTACAAGCTAGGGGTGGCATGGTAGTTTTCGTGATTGAGGCACACGAATCAAACAAAACAGAGGTATTCTATTCATGGGTTACATTCCCAGCAGCAAATGCAACAAAGACATTTCACTACTATATAGAAGGAGATGCACCACCGTAATATTTACCGTTTGAGAACATAGAGATTCCACTCACTTACCAGGAACATTATTACTGGTTTAATTTCGCCCTACCCCACGTACGAAGAAGAGTAAGGTTAGGCCCACTCGGAGGAGAAGGAGCCACATGGCCAATATTAGCGGCCTACACACCACATCCTGACATTGCCACAATGCCACCAGGAGACTTACTCGAACAACACACAGATTTAATTAAAATCTACAGAAACCTGACACAATTTGTCATGAGGACTTTAACAATCCAACCTGCACCAGGTGCAGCAAATATTACTCCAGCTCAGGGTACAGGAAATAAAATTACTCCTCAAACATTACATGCGGTAATGGGCAAAAAGCCCGCAAAATGCGAACAAATACCATTCTGGATAGCTCAGAAAATAACTCCGCTTGAGGCAGTATTCCCGAATACTACCACCTGTGATACACAGAATACTAACAATCTGCTTGCCCATGGGGATCCACACAAATAGAGGACTGCACCTCTTGGGGTACAGTCTTTGCTGCCATATATACCAGAACGCATGGTATCCCGTCATTAACAGTAGTACCTGACGTATTGAGACAGATACAAAATGAGTACGGAGCAGAGCCTGCCCTTAACTTCGGGATGAAGTTACTAGGTAACTACGAACAGGAATCAGCCATAATACTAGCTAACATTAAGGGGGAAGCAGCTTCAGTGGCGATTCGCCAACGCCTAAGGGAGTTCAGTCCAGTAGATCAACAACACCAACTACCCAAAATAATTGAAACTGCATATGCAGAATTAGGCAGAGACAGTTTAGGTGGGTAAGCATTAAAACCACAACTAGTGGGCAGTTCTGAAAAGGACACTACAAAGCAGACACCTACTTCTTCTAAAAAGAAGTGGGAGAATAAAAAGCAACAAAAGTCTAAAGACAGCAGATCTCAATCCCGAGGCAGGTCTCCTCAACAGGAGCCCTCAAAAAGGAGGTATAACCTCAGAAATAGGGAGAATATTAGGAAACCTGACAGGTATCAGGATACTGATACACGTTCCTCTCGTTCCTTTCAGGGTTCATTAAAAAACTGAGAGGGAAGGAAGGTCAGAACAAAGACAAGAGGAGCGTACAAAGTCCAGAGACACGCAACGCGCTGCGGACTACGCACCTAAAAAAGATAAACCAAAACCTCAGTTCAAAAAGAAGAAGGTAGCAGGTCTCAAGATCAGACATGCACAGAATTCTGAGGACACAGCTTCTGAACGGGGAATGGGCTCCGATGATGCTAGACAGCGCGGCAGAAGTAACAATAGCTCGCCAGAACCTGAAGGAATTTCTGGTGACAGCGGAGTTGAGCGAGTATATCACGGTTGAAACACCCGATACTTGGGTAAGCATCCCACATAAGTTACATGAAATAACTCTCCGGATGGAGGGGGACTGACCCAGAAAAATAAAAAGTCTCTTTTGGAAAAGTCTGTCATCCGGTTAGGACATTCTATTAGCAGAACAAGACTGGCCGCCAGCATTTGTCATGGAGTGCCCCAGGGGAGAAGAGATAATTTTTCCAGCCTTTTCCGACCTCGTTCCCATACATTTAAAACATGCATATGCGCAGGAGTGGGCGGTTGCCCTAGCTCCGGCATTGTACAAAAATCATGCTGGTTGGGATGAGGATTCAACCCACCGCGCGATCCCGGTAAAAGTTTCACCAAATGCTCAAAGGCAATATCCTATAAAGCAAGAAGCTAAAAAACAGGTCAGGGAGATCTTAGATCAACTTGAATACCAAGGGGTGATAGAAAATTGCACCTCACCAATGAACAATCCTTTGTTCCCCGTATCAAAACCAGACAACACATATCTAGTTTTAGATTACAGACATTTAAACACTTGCACAAAGACATTCGCTGTCCAAAATGCACACAGTGCCACATTAATGAATAACATTGTGCGGAAAAAATACAAAACTACACTTGATATATCAAATGGATTTTCTGCCAAAATATAGCGCCTGAAAGCAGGCATTTGACCGCATTCTCAGCGCTAGGGTCCCATCGGCAATTTTGACGACTCCCCCAAGGGTATAAGAATAGCCCGGGGTTGTTTTCAGCAAGGGTAACAGTTACTACAAAATTTGGATGAAGAAGCATTGTCCTATGTGGATGATATTTATCTGACGGACAATGACTTACCAAGGCACTTGACCAGGGTGAGCACCATTATTATGGGATTCGCCTCTGAGGGCTATAAATTTAATTTTAAAAAAATCAAAAATTGCCCATCTCAATGTCCTGTTCTTAGGGTATGAGCTGTCAAGTGAAGGAAAAGCCTAGCAGCTAACTTTTTAGAAAAGTGTGCGCTGCTCCAACCTCCAAAATCTTTAAAGAATTTACAATCAATTCTGGGATTCCTAAATTTTGGTCGAACATACATTTTGGATTACGCAGAAAGAGTAAAACCTTTCTACGGCTTAATAAAACCAGATTTTTCAGTCAGACAATGGACACAGGAACATACAAACATCCTACGTTCACTACAAGAAGAGATGATAGCTTCAAAACACTTACAGACACGTGTAAATGTACACAACTTAGTGATCCGAGTAATAGCGGGTCAATGCGGGTCCACTTACTTAACCTTCAATGAAGGTGAAACGGTACCAATCGCATACAAATCACACCTGTACACAAATGCAGAGATACGTTTCACTGCAACAGAAAAAATCCTGACAGCAGTGCAGACCGCTGAAGCAAGAGAAAGAGCTCTGGCTCAGGGAAAGCGCACAATAGTCGTGACCCCAGTACCAGCCTTAGAGGCTGTTACAAAGGCTAGCATTCCAAATGTGAAAGCCTTACATCCCAGATGGATACAATGGGCTAATTCTCTTACTGCAACGGATGTTGAATACAGATTTGATCCAAGTTTAAAAACACAAGCATTTCTGCAATACGAACAAGAATATCCTCTACCAAATGAGATTTTGCCTCTAGATCAGTATGAATACATTTACACCGACGGATCTGCTCAACCGGCCATAGGGAGTAGGCAAGCTTACAGCGCAGCGTGTGCAATCGTTAAAGGTCGCATGCGCGATGGAATGTTCCATCCAAGTTGCACTAAAACGCAATCTCTAGGAGACTGCACCGCTCAGTTGGCAGAATTAAAAGCACTGAAACTGGCACTTGTAAATACGGATCACGAATTCCCCACACTAATTGTGTGTGATTCCTTTTACTGTGTACAGTCATACAATGAATACTTGTATCATTGGGATCAAAATGGGTTTAAAGATGCAAAAGGTGGCACAATTAAGCATAAAATGCTATGGGAACAGGTAGTGGAGTTGAAAAACGACCTACAGAGGGCTCAGGTGACACATACACTGAGTCAGCGTGATGGCGTTCACGTTGAAGGGAATTCATTGGCTGATGAAGCTGCAAAGGGGGCTGTACGCACAGTGTCCGTAGCTGCAATCACTCGTTCAAAAACGAGGATAGACGGCGAGATTATGGTAGCTGTCATTGCTTCACGCAAAGGCAGCACAACAGTACCTAAAAAATTTCCACTCAAATACTAATACAAGTTAGATGCACACAACATTCCATATGCTCAGATTCCTGGAGTGGGGATAGAGCAATACCAAATATGGATCATAGGCAAGGTTTAATTCTAGCAGCACATGAGGGTGTGGGCTCTGCGCATACAGGCGTTACAGCGACTATTTCTTTATTGAAACAGCGCTATTGGTGGCCAGGGTTAACAAAACAAACTAAAGACTACGTCTTGAAATGTGACATCTGCCAGCAGATGGAAGGCTCCACCGTAGCACGCCCAGCGCAGACACCATTGTTGAAATCAGACAAACCTCTCGCTTGTTTATATTTGGACCACTGTGGCCCCTTACAGTCAGATGGGGCCAAGAAATATATCATGGTTGCAGTGGATTCCTGCCCTAGATTCCTATGGGTCTGGCCTCAGCGCTCGGCTGACGCTCGAACTGTTATAAAAGATTTGCGAGTCTTTACCGGCACATAAGCAGTTGGCACGTTACATTCTGACCGTGGCCCGGCGTTTAGCTCTCTGGCTTACAAAGAGGCCATGGAAGGAATGAGCATAGCATTGCGGTACTCCTCTCCGTATCATCTGGAGGGAAATTCGGTTGTGGAGAGGAAAAACCGTGACTTAAAGCAATCTTTAACAGCTAGGGTATTAGGCAAGGGCGGTAGTTGGGTCAGTCACCTTTATGGGGTCCAAAGAGCAATTAACCTGCCAAGAAGCTCTCTAGGGGGCGTCACTCCTTACGAGGTCCGATTTGGGACAAGAATGGGGGTACCTGATCTTGATTGAGAAGGCGCAGTTGCGGATGAAAAGCAATTTGATATCCATGATCGTTTGGATGTTTTACAGGATCTAAATGAATCCAGGACACAACAAAGCAATGTCCACTTAAAACAGACCGCCACGAAGGAAGTCAAGGCAGTAACGGCAAGACCTGTCTGGATCCCAAAAGTCGGGGATCTGGTCAGAGAGAAGATTGCAGACAAGAAAGAATTTGGGCCATCTTACAGAACAGCTGTACCGGTCCTAGCAATCCAAGGCACAAGAACTGTACTTCTGCCGCCTCTTGCCGGGAAAAAGGAGAAAAGATTTGTCTCAATCGACTTAATCAAACCACACTATGTGGCCGATACTAAACAGTAGGCCACGTGGACTCCACAGTAGCAGACGCCCTCCTCTCGCTACAATCCAAGAAGTTCAAACAGAAAGACTCATCACGTTTGAAGAGCCACCTGTACTGTATGAAGGACTAAGCAACAATGCTATGGAACTCGTTCCACTTCAACAAGAAGTTCGACTTCAAAATGAAAATCAACTTAACCACCAAGTTGCAATCAGACCGACTACAGACGTCTACATGCCTAGTCAAGAGCAAAATCCGATTTCAACAAATCCCAATGCGATTCCAACAATTGATCGAACTGCTTCTGGCTACTTCATGAACTTTGATACGTTTTCACTGGATCCAAGCGAGCCGGAAACGACGCCAGCCAAAAAAAAAAAAAAAAAAAAAATCACACAAACAAGAATTCATTGACTTTCTGAACTTTTTTTAAAAAGACTTGCCTAGTGTCACCTTGGATAGAACTATGGTATATCACTGGGATTCTATTTTTCATCTTCTGGCTAGGTTTAATTATAACTTTTAGTATGCTTATTAATGGACGATACCTTCAACAGAGCTCTACAGCCCAAAAGGTTAATTTGATTTTAAAGCCACACCAATCTTCACATCGTGAACCAAGAGACTTGTCTTCAGTGAATATCACAGCAGTTCCTATACTGGACGGTATAGTATGGGACAAGATTGATTTCGATATATTCGGTCCGACTGAACTTTTAAAGCTTAAACATGTATTTAAAATTTCTTTAAAGTGATATTACCTCCAGTACATTTTCTGATGATTGGGACTCTGAAACTGTGAATAATAGGTCTGATTTAGAAAAAACTGCAGCATTTCAGAACAATGAAATGTTAGAAGGTACTTCAGACTATGATACATTGTACTGTTACCAGCATTATGGTTATCATTTCTTACACAAATCTATGACACCTAGAAATATATTTGAGTACCACCAGTGGGAACACTGCCCAACACCACCGAAAGGTAGCTCGCAAACCTTTGCACAGAAATTTACATATTTTTCAGGGTTCAACACATCTGACCCAACGTCATTTTATTACAAAGTGGCAAAAACATCAGCTCAGAAAATTATGTTGACAAACACCAAACAAATTTACTCTGCTTCCTTCATGGCCCAGTTGTCTACACAGGGTTTCGACCTATGGAAGGACACAATAGATTTAAAAACAATCTGGGGTTCTAGGGACTGGCAAGTCCAGGGAACAGAAGCGCTTTTAGAGCATGTCTCATTCCGCAGCAGATGATATTTCTAAATGAAACTGTGCAACAAACATCCTGTCTTGGACTAGCCAAGAACAAGGAACTGAACTCGCCTGGGTTTCCAACACCATCACAGATGGGCAGGGGGCAGAATTCAACTACACATGGGGTAAGACTATATGACATTATCCAGTACAACAGATCAGACCCCGATTGGACAGAATGGCTGATTTGGCCCATTGACACGGACAAATGTCAGCAGAGATTCATGAATACATCCAAAGGGTTTAGTATCCATAGGCCAGATCCACGCTATGTACAAAGACAACACCCAGGGGTAGTGACATCCTATAGTGTTGGGAAGTTGTGCCTTGATTGGCTAGAAACCTCAACACTCACAGAAGTGACACATCACTTGACCTTACTCACACCTGACATGGATCTTAGGGATTTCTTATTAGGCCCTAGGAAATCACGTCCGAAACATCTCATATATGCTGGCATTTATGCACATTACAATGAAAACTGGAAAATATCCCAACAAGAGGCCGCAGAGAGGATACGGGAAATAGACCGTATTAACTTAGAAAAGGCATTAGCTGTGGTAGATAATGGGTTAACGACTTTGACCTCCAGGATTTACTCCTTAGGCAACATTGTATCTTTGGCAACCGACATATTAGAACAAGATTTGGCCTTGTTACAACACGGGCAAGCTCATTTGCGTTCTATTATGATGTTAAGCTGGACGCTACAATCTTTGTGTGCAGACTATGTGCCCTGGCATTTTATAAACACCACGTCCCTGTTTTCAGAATACAATCTAACAGATAAACAGACAGAAATGGCACAAAGGGGAGCGAAATATACAATGCTGCGTATTGAGAAACTGGACAGATTACCATTCACTGTAGCAGAATCGCCATCGACCGAATGGCTAATTCATGGTCAAATTACTCTACTGGTCACTACTTTTCAGTTTCAATATTGCCTTGAGCAAAGGCAGGCAGGCAGATATGAAAAGATGGGTAAGGGATACATTAAGGAAACTTGGGAGTTACCATATAGATATCGATGCCGAGTGGGGATCGAGACGTGTATCTGAGTGGTACAAACTGCAAAAACGCTTTAAGCGGTTCTCTCATGTGTCAGGACATTTCTCTGCATGGAGCATGTAGTGGTTCAGTAGCGAACTTATCTTGTCACATGTCAGGGACCCCAGCGGCCATGATCACGTCGGTTTTCCAGCTGCTCTCGAATGGGAGTTACTTGATGCTAAATGATCAAGGTTGCTGCGGGATGCTTCTGGGCGTCGCCTAACTGGTCACCATTAACTCCAGGGTTACTTGCTGTATGCAAGTATTGTTTCCGCCACTGAACACAGTCAGGGAGGCGCCGCTGTGGCCTTCGTTGAATGTTTCCTTTATACGATTTGATACTTTGAGCAAACTGAAAGCCATACTTTTACAGCAACCCGTGCCCTTAACCTCCGCTCGAGAAACCTTTGAACTTCAAGTTGCAAGGACCTCGACTGAGATACAAGCACTTATACGTACAAACTGCCCCTTTCATTTCCCAGAAATGGTGGGTCGTATCTTCAATATGTCTGATACGAGCGGTATTGTACACCTATTTAAGACCATAGGGTCAGGACTATTAAACACCTTTCAGACAGTCCTCGGAGTTATCCCAAATTTTATACACTCCGTATTGGGAAGCGTCTTTGGAGGTCTCCCGCTTATCCTGTTCCTAATTGCAGGAGTCCTGATTGTAATATTACTGCTACGCAATGGACGGCCCAATTTCCGAGGAAATGGCGAACACGCTCATGGAGCGGAAATACCGTGAACGCATGGTACAGCTTCTGGGCATACCTTGCCTAAGAGAATTGAACGCCTCTTGGTTTCTATCGTTTAGACCAGTCTGGGTGGACTGAATCTTACCTGTTCTTCGATGCCTGTTTTGCGGAGAAGAATGCGCGTTGGATCTCTGTCTAACGTTTCCATCAGATACGCCTCCGGACATGGATGCTATGCTGGACCCCTAAAGGCCCATGCTCTGCATTGTCCCCTGCGTCTTCCAATTCTGATGAACGCATTCCTTGAGAATCCACAGGTGCTGTTTGCTCCTGCTGGGTTAGGCGACTCCTCGACAGGCACCCAGGTAACAACTGCCGCACGAACTGCCACAGCAACGACTGTTGGCAGTGCTGAATTCCATCTATGTGCAATTGACGTTCTCTGTGAGGCTTTGGACTCGTCATCTGCAGTAGCTAACACCGATAATGCTGTATTTTCCAGCCAGGACACTTAATCTCGAATTGGCTCATCGCGTTCTGGAAAAGAATTCGTCCTCTTCACTCGTTTCATAAATAAACAAACAAAATTTGGAACATTTCCTAAATTGACACTTTCGCTTGAAAAAGCATGGCCTTATTCTGCTTGTAGTGATGCAACTTTTATAAGTGGGACAGAATTGACTTTTTCAAGTGGCGACTATGGATAGCTACATTTTTTAAAACGATTTTTTAAGACCATGTTTATGGCTGCTTTTAAAAAAAAAAAATTTCAATTTGTCCAGATTTTAAGTATGGTCATTGTCATCCTATTCGAAAGAGGAGTGGGTGTTATGTTTCATATAGAGGCCCTAATATAGACATGTTCATATATACCCCAATATAGACATAATCGTATATGCCCCATTATGGTCATAATCGTATATGCCCTATTATAGTCATGATCTCCCACCTACATTAGTTCCCTACAGTACACAACGAACACTAAGGGTTGAACGTTATCTAGTCTGTGGTTTGAACACTGAAGGGTTTTTCCCGAACACAGGCCTACAATGTACTCATAAATTATGCATGAGCATTCACCAGCTACATCTCCTGCATAATGTGCATGTACAAAGTTCACCCCTGACGTCTTCCTCATGTCTAACAAAGACCAATACACACCATACTGAGGGATGAGGCACTTTTGGGTATAAATACACCGCATCTTGCCACGGTAGGATAGAGGGAACCGAGACTTCCATGCCGACACACTGACCAGAGACGCTGAGGCTCCTGCATGCAGTCGCTCCAGCTGACAGCAGTCTAACACAGCCCTTGCGGGGTGTCCAACTCGAGACCAGGACGGGGTCCCACATTCTCTCTATTCAGGTAATGGGGTTCGACTAAATCCTAGAGGGATTCTTGGCTCTTAGGCTTTTAGACCTACACACATGCTAGGTACACTTAGGTACATCTAGTTAGGCATCGTAGGAGTATGTGCACTTTTATATATTCATGTATGTACCCATTATTATTGCAATATGGTAGAACTGTACTATCCTTTCACTTTTATCGTACTGCTGATAATATATCTCTGCTACTGTCTGCGGGTTGTTGCAGCACATATATTCTACACTAGAATAACAAAAAGTTCAATAAATACTTATAGAAACGCCCAGGCTGTTTATTCTATGCAACTCTCTGAGACAAACCGAACAAGTAAGCACGAGTGACTGAGGGAAAAGTAGTACATTGTTTCCACGATTCTGAGGGATCAGGGTTGTCATGATCTAAGGTTGCCAGATACTAATCTCTCCCCGATAAGAGGAGATTCTAGTGGCACTGTGAGCTAGCTAATGCAAAACAGGCCAACATACGCGGTGGGGGTGCACAGAGCCAGTCTGCCACCAGGCCCACAGTTTATGTTATCCAAACGCGCAGGTCCTGCATGGGTACTATAGGAACTACACGACACTTTCCCACACAGAAATTTGAGAAAAAAGGTGGGGTTTTTTAGCTAAATTTGAGGTTTGCAGGGGATTCTGGGTAGGGAAATATTGGGGGACCCACGCAAGCCATACCTTGGCTGGACTCCCCCAGGTGTCTAGTTTTTCAGAAATGTGTGGGTTTGGTAGGTTTCCCTAGATGGCCGCCGAGCCCGGGGTCAAAAACTTATGGGACCCCCCTTGCAAAACCAGGTTGTTTTGTGATAGGTAATTTTGATGTCGCCTCATTAGGTTTTGGGCCCTTGCCTGCCGCGGATACTTGACCCACCCACACAAGTGAGGTACCATTTTTCTTGGAAGACTTTGGGGAATGCAGGGTGGGTGGAATTTTGTGGATCCACACAGATTCCAGAACTTTCCACCACAGAAATGTGATGAAAATGTGTTTTTTGGACACATTTTGAGGTTTGCAAGGGATTCTGGGTAACAGAACCTGGTGAGAGCCAGACAAGTCACCCCATCCTGTATTCCCCTGGGTGTCTAGTTTTCAAAAATGTATAGGTTTGCTAGGTTTCCCTAGGTGCTGGCAGAGCTAGGTTTCAAAATCTACAGCTAGGCACTTTGCAAACAAGCATTTGCAATGCAATAGGTCTCGCATTTACGCGAGTTTGAGCTATTGACATTGCAAATAACTGCCTTTTATTTTTGTTTTTAAAACAAATAAAAGGCATTGTCATTTACAATGTCAATAGCTTAAACTCGCGTAAATGCGAGACCTATTGCACTGCAAATGCTTGTTCTAGCCAGCCACGCGAGAGCTTAAGAGCGTGATGAGGCTGAAAGTAGGTCACCTGTATACCGTGACGAGTCCCAAACAGGGAAGAACGTGGCCATGATTATTGTACATCTCTGAGAGATGTTTGTCTTCGGTTGAGAAAATATATTTAATGCATTATTCCTCATCACGTCCACAGACATGGAAAGCAGCGCACTTCGGTGCTAGGCTGGTGTGTTTGGGCTGCTTCGGGACTCCTTTTGATTTTTCCAATGTTTTCCAGTGTTTTTATTATTTATTGTATACTGCATATGTTTGCAAAAATTAAAATTAAAAAACACAATACTGTACACTTGCCAAGGACAGACCTCTTGGCTTTGCCACTGCTGGTTTAAAGTTGTCCTACCAGCACAGCCGCTACGCTGTTGCTTGCCATTTACACGTTTTGAACTACATAATTACATTTCATATTTTTCAGTTTATTACATTTGATATCTTTTAAGCAAAGGGAAATTAAGGGATTTTTCCAGTCAAGACATTTTTAGTTCATTAGAATTTAGGTTCCAAAGTTGGTAATGTTGCTCCCAGGCCACCTCCTCTTCAAACATAAAATGACTTCAAACATCTCACCAAATGGTGTAAAACACACCAGAGCCCCCGTTTCTCGGCCGTGACCGCAAACAGCGGTGTGCGCCTGTGCAGTCGCTGGCTTACAGATTGCTTTCCTGCCCTCTGTCTGGGACGTAGAAGTGTATTTGCAGTGTCTGCGGGGACACCACAGGCACCTTGCACAGGGCAGTGAGTTTGTGTTTTTACCCGATGACGCCTGTAACCAGGACTCTTAGTTTCCAGTAGTGGGCTTTCATTTAACAACCAAGTGCATTCTGGGAGGTGTAGTTTTGGCTGCGTGCTAGCGAACCAATGGGCCATGCACACCTGAACACAATTTTGAAATGGAAAGTTCAGGATGGAACTGTTTTGTCGGGGTAATAATCTGGAGCCACGCTACACCTCAGAAGGTGTTCTATTTTTTCATTCAGCATAGCGCCCAATTTAATGTTCTATTTGTCATCTTTCAAGAATCTACAACCTGAAGCATGTCAGCCACGCCCACAGATTAAACCCCCACGGGCTGTGATGGCTGGCCATTTTTGAGAGATATCCGTTTTTAACAAATGTAAGCTTCATTTAGAGTAACGCATTGTCCGAGCGCTTGCTTGAAACCAAGGTATCGACAAGTAGCGTTCTTCAGAGGAAGCATGCCTAGCCCTCTAGGGCTATGAATGAAACAAACCCCCTCCGGCCCGGCATACAAAGAAACCTGTGCAAAGTTCAAAAGCTACTTTTGTCATCTCGTCTTCTGCTGCTTCTACCGTCTGGATCAGCTTTGTTATTGGAACACAGCAGTTCGATAGCTCGGGGGAGTGGAGCTCGTTGAAAAAGTAAACAAACATGCCCTTTCGCTGTGCACGCGACAGGGAGGGAAAGTGAAAGCGCGCCATGCACGCGTTGTGCTGAAACGAGCCATACGCGTGCACATCTTCTGTCCATACGCGTGCACATCTCCTGTCCCCCTTCCGACTAAAAATAGACGCCAATAGATCTCGCCAAGCGAGCAGCGCATGCGCTGCGTCGCTAGGCGAGACCTAAAAAAGGGTCCGTTTTCACTGTGAAAATGTGGTGTGTCCACGTTGCGTTTTGGGCAGTTTCCTGTCGCGGGCACTAGGCCTACCCACACAAGTGAGGTACCATTTTTATTGGGAGACTTAGGGTAACAGAATTGTAGTGCAACCGTTATTACCCATTGACTTTCGATGCATTTCTGCCTTCCAAATGAAAGACTGTGTAAAAAAAGAAGTCATTTTGAAAAATGACCTATAATTCTCATGCTAGTATGGGTACTCACAATTTCGGAAATGTGCAAATATCTGTTTCTAAACTCTATATTTTGTGCCAATTTCAGAAATACATAGGTGTCTTTCATACCGATTTTTCCATGTATATATTTTCCCCAAATTAATTGCTATATACCTGGTACATAATAAAAAACCATTGCAAGCCGCTGCTCAGTGATTGACTCTGGGTTCGTCGGGTTCTTGGTGAACCTACGAGTCCTATATATCCCCACAACCAGAAAGGTCCAGCGGATGTAACGGTATATTGCTTTCAAACAGCTGTCATAATTAGAAGTTACAGGTGAAAACGTTGACACAAATGGCTGTTTTTCTTTCAACTAATTTTAATTTTTTCCTATATTCAACTGTTAGTTTCTATAAAGAAACTTTGAAGGATCTACACAAATGACCCCTTCCTGAATTCAGAATTCTGTCTACTTTTCTAAAATGTATAGCTTTCCAGGATCCATTATTGCCTTCATACCTATATCTACCATTAACTGGAAGGAGGTTGAAAGCACAAACAAATAGCAAAAATAGGCTATGTCCCAGAAAAATGCCAAAACTGTGTAAAAAATTTTGGTTTTCAGACAAAAGTCCGCTTGTCCCTGAAAGCTGGGAAGATGGTGATTTCAGCACTGCAAACCCTTTGTTGATACCATTTGCAGGGAAAAAACCAGACGCTTTCATCTGTAGCCCTTTTCTCCCATTCCCCCCCCCCCAAAAAAAATTAGCTGTATTTTGGCTAATTTCTGGGTCCCCTCCAGGGGAATCCACAAACCCTGGGTACCTTTAGAATCCCCATGATGTTGGAAGAAAAGGATGCAAATTTGGCATGGATACCTTATGTGGTCAAAAAGTTACAGGGGCCTAAGCGCGAACTACCCCAAATAGCCCAAAAAAGGCTTAGCACAGGGGGGGAAAAGGCCTAGCAGCGAAGGGGTTAAAGAAACAAGACGGGGAAAAGACAGCTCTCTCTACCCCAGGGGGATTGTATCATTTTACTGTACTACACTTCGGGTTACATGGGGCCCCGGCCACCTTTCAAAGATTAATGAATACAGTACTCAGACCCTGTGCCGCCTTCGCTGCGGCTTATATCGATGACAGTCATCCATAGCCCTTCATGGGAACAACACCATGATCATCTAACTACAGCTGTTCAAACTCTAAGAGAGAGCGGGCTGACAATAAATCCTTCCAAAAGCAAATTGGCAGCAAAATCAGTGAAATATCTTGGTTATCTCTAGGGGAAGGACTAATAAAACCCCAAGAGGAGAAAATAGCCGCCATAGCGAACATCCCTTTTCCTCAAACCAAAAAAGATCTGAGCATTTCTGGGGGTCCTAGGTTATTATAGGAGGTTTATACCCGACTTAGCATCGCCCCTAACAGATCTTCTCCAGAAAAATGTGAGGACGGAGAAAGAGCTAAAACATCCCACCCCTGTACTTAGACAGGCCTTCCATCAGTTAAAAATGGCTCTTTTCCTCTAAACCGGTTCTGCTCAGTCCCGATTATGAGAAACCATTCATCCTACAAGCAGACGCTTCAGAACACGGATTAGGCGCTGTTTTATCACAAACAGATCACCAAGGACAGGAAAGACCTGTTTCGTATACAAGTAGGAAGTTATTTCCCCGCGAAAAACGTTATGCAGTAATCGAGAAGGAAACCTTGGCCATAAAATGGGCTATTGAATCCCTCAGATATTACTTGGAAGGCCGAGAATTTGCCCTGTATACCGACCATGCCCCTCTGGAGTGGCTTTCATGTAACAAAGGACACAATGACAGGATCATGAGATGGTTCTTGGCTTTACAACCTTTCCGATTTACCACCTTTCACCGAAAAGGAAAGGATCATACAAATGCAGACTTGCTATCTCGATTCTTTTCTTGCTAGCAAGAAAGTTAGGGAAGGGGACTGTGAGGAAGGAGACCCGACCTGGTTATCCCATTTACTCCACTTGCCGCAGACTGTCGGGACTGACATCCCGAAAAGACCAGGAAAGCAAGAATTAACCTCCCCCGACATGTCTCATGTGCAGGAAGAGGACCGGTTTATGGAGAATAGAGGCCAATGGGAACAGAGGAAGGTGGGGCCACCACTTCGTAAGGAGGACCTTGCAGACGCGGAACTCCACGAGGAGAGAAGGAGGCAAGCTGAAGCGTTGGAGGAAGACGCCACGTCGGAGGAAAAGAAGGACCGAAGTGCAAGTTGTGAGGAAGGCAAGCCGTCAGAAGCGGAGGGGAATCCAGCAAACGTGGTACACCGAAACGACGAAGCAGACGACAGCCTCAAGACCTGGTGCGAGGACTGGTTGACGCCCCCGGAGGACGCTCTCATTCCGCCGAAACTCGAGAGTTGCAGCCCCTGTGGTACGTGAATCAGAGAGGGGAGTGAGGGGTTGGGAGAGGGGAGGGAAGCACCGAGGGAACTGTAAGTGCTCCATAACGGCTGACCACCCCAGAGCACTTCCCTTGGCAACAAAACCACCCGCACGAGCACCCCGCGACCACGTTATAGTTTGTGTGAATGCCTGAAAAACACCCGAGAGGTGATAAGAAAGGGAGTGTTTCCCTAGGTTGCATGCACCCAGCCATATCCAGGAAATTATCTACTTTTGGGGGTCTGAAACTGTTCCCTGAAAATAAGGGATTGATAGTTGACCCGTAGAGGACAAGAATCCTCACAGTAGGTTATATGGTTTCTTTTCCGTTTAGCTTTATTATTATTATTATTATTTTTTTAACGGTACATTCTTTTCCGCATGAGATCCACACACTCCTGGGAATGGTGAAGGGCCCTATCCTGGAATCCGAATCTTTATAGCAGTTGTGCTTACCGCCCTCCTTTTTCCGAGACTCTGGGGAACGTCCTCTCAGTAAGAACTATGGTTTGACCAGGAGAAGACCTATGAAAACCACAGAAAGTCTACTAAGAAGAGCAGAAGATCCTGTGCTTACCTGAAACAATTTTTTGTTTGTCTACACCTCAATAAATTTCGCCAACATTAATCCGCCTATTAAGCCTCCGAGATTCGGTTTCCGCCCGTCCCTCCGACAGATACGTAGCCCATAACAAAGGCTCTTTTTTGATAATTGTCATAGGGATTTGGTCAGGACCCACTGCAACTGAGGCTCTCATTTTTTTTAATGAGTCCTACAACTTCCCCCTTTGATGGAGCAATACTGTATTCAGGGGTTTTTGAGAGATTTAATTAAAAAAAAAAAAAAGGTTTTTTTTAAAATGAGTCAGGACAGAAGGAATTAGGGTTCGCAGAGTAAAGTACTAAAAGATGTGATTTCCATTCTTCTTTTATTGGGAGGGATTTAACTCTAGTGCCGCAGCAATCCGCAATTATTTCCCAATACCGTTTAGAATTATTTTTGGAAGTCGCCGCTTTTAGCTGGACCCATTCATAGTCTTCCTTTTTTTGTCTTAACCCCTTCGGTGCTCATGACGAGCTCAGCTCGTCATGCTGCGCGGTGCTCGTGTGCGCATGACGAGCTGAGCTCGTCACGAACCCGCCCACTCAATGAAACGCCCCGCACAGGGCGAAAATCGGCCGCGCACACAAGGGGTTAAGGAGCGTTTTTTCATTTGCCTTTTCCTCTTTAATAAACTTATTAATCCACTTCGTTCGAGGGAAAAATTCAGAAACTGAGCCCTCACCAATTTGTTTATTTCCCTATTTATTTGAAGTAAAGTATTGTGAAGCGGTCTCAGTATAGTTGGTAGTTGTCTAGGTTTACAAGACTTATGTTGTGGCTAAAGCCTTCCAAAAAATTAGTTTGGGGGTGGGGGGGGGGGTATAGGTCTCCTGTTACTGTGAACTGCTGGTCTCCTATTAAAACTGTTAAGGTCTCCAAGTTTTGTGGCAGCTAGAGTATTCCAGTGCCACTTGCTTTATTAAAAGCTACCACTTTATCCTTAAAATTCCAAGAGCTCACCTTAGCACAGGTCATCTCTATTTTTAAGCTGATCACCATGTGGTCACTAAGCGAATTTTCTCAAATTTCTATATTGGAGAGCTTATTAAAAAAAATCTGCTGAGGCAATTACGTAATCAATAGAGCCTTCAGTAGGCCCCTTATGTGTAATTTTGGCTGGTATATCCTTTTCTAATCTCCCGTTGACTATTAATAGGTCCAAATTTCTCAGGCCTTCAAGTAAAATCGCACCCCTTTTATCAGTTCGACTATTTTTGGGAAATTGAGCAGGGGAGATGTTTAATGCTTCAGTCCTTTGCGGTATTAGTAAAGTGTCCCATACTATGGGTGGAAACTATAGCGTTTAAGTCGCCAACCAACATTAAGTGCTTACAATCTTCTCTTTCCAAAATAGAAGAGACAAAGACAAACAAGTCTTTTAGTAGATGTGTATTGGATGCGTCGGGAGGAATGTATGCATTTACAATTAGGAGAGAATCTGAATCATCATGATCTTCCTTAAACTCTGAGCTTAATTGCCTGAAATTGATAAGTGGCATACAGGATTACTTTATATATCGATTTGAGGCTTGTTCTAAGCAGTATGGCAATACCTCCTTTCGCATGTCCCTTGCTCACTGGGAGCGCAGGATGGCTCAGCACAATATAGTCTTCAATGGACCAGTTCTTTACAAACCAAGACTCTTATATGCATATGAACAGGGGTGGGAGCACACCGCTTCACCCCCCAGCATGGTTCGCCCCTGGCATTCTGGTAGATGCAGTCTCATGTTGCTTGCTTTCCTATAGTGTTCCAAGTGTTCCGCCAGAGTTGGCGCAGATAGTGCCGATCTCTAGACACGTGTTTCTGGTTCTTTAACCGTCATCAGTAGAGATTACAGACTTCAAATTTGGGGTTTGCTGAGTAGGCTGCCAAACATTACATCAGGTCAAATACCTCTCACTGGCGCGCGGGTGCTTCTTCCACGAGCTCGTCAGCTCAATGACTCACGGGAGTACTTTTAAACAGGAACAGGGGTGGGAGCAGACCACTTCACCTCCCAGCAAAGTTCGCCCCTGGCATTCTGGTAGATGCAGTCTCATGTTGCTTGCTTTCCTATAGTGTTCCAAGTGTTTCGCCAGAGTTGGCGCAGATAGTGCTGATCTCTAGACACGTGTTTCTGGTTCTTTAACCGTCATCAGTAGAGATTACAGACTTCAAATTTGGGGTTTGCTGAGTAGGCTGCCAAACATTACATCAGCACTAATCTGCACCAACTTTGGTGGAACACTCCAGAAAAATACCAAGTAAGCATGCACTACAAACTGCATTTACCAGAATGCTAAGGTGCGAACTGTGCTGGGAGGTCAGCAGTGTGCTCCCACCCCTTCCTGTTTGAAAAGGCTCCCTTGAGCCATTGAGCTGACGAGCTAGTGGAGATGCACCTGTGCGCCTGTCAGAGGTACTGAGACCTGTAAGAATTGTGGCAGCCTGCTCAGCAACCCCAGAAGAAAATCGTTTTTGATCTCTACTGATGACGGATAAAATCCAGAAACACATGTGTCTAGAGATGACAGCACTAATCTGCACCAACTTTGGTGGAACACTCCAGAAAAATACCAAGTAAGCATGCACTACAAACTGCATTTACCAGAATGCTAAGGGGCGAACTGTGCTGGGAGGTCAGCAGTGTGCTCCCACCCCATCCTGTCTTTTATGCACATGTCAGCATTCTGTTCTTTCAAGAACAATTTATTTTTATTTGTGCTTAAGCCGGCTGCGTTCCAAGAGACCAGTTTAAGGCCCTTGCTAGGAGGAGTGCCCGAAACGTAGACCAGAAGTACTATTTGTATTGAGAGCCCCTGCCACCCAACTCCATTTCTTATTTTACTCATCTACATTTGGTGCTTGATGACTCTCTCTGTAAGGAGGGAAACTCTCCTTCCACCCTTACCGAGGGAGACCTGCGATGTACTTTCTCTAGGTACAGAGTATCCAGTGATGACAGATCTAAATGGGCGGTGGACTGCCTATTATAGGACACTTTTCAGGAACTTTCTCCTCTTTAGAAACCAGAACATCAGTACCACAACATCGTAATTTATCAGAATTTTTAATTATTAGATGGAAAATCACCTTAGAGCCAAACGTCACTCTGGCTCCCCCATGATTGCCTTGTTTTTGAACTTGAACCAAAACTACATCACTACTCTGTTTCGCTGAAATCTCGGACCTCAAAATGATCCAGCCTAATAGATAGGACCTATTCATATATAGCTCATGATCAAAAATAAAATCTAAATCTAAAGAAAGAGGTACAAAAGGTAAAAGGCTAGCATGACAAACTCCCTCAGACACGTTTCCAGGATTATAGATCACATTACTGCCAATAGAGGAGGTAAATAATACAGCATTAGGATTCAGATTACATTGTGCCCCCAGTGTAGGACTTAAGTTTGATGTGCTTGCTTCTTGTGAAATCGGAATTACAGCACTAGAATTCAACAATAGTGAACAGGAATCCCTTGGAATAGCTGCCACTTGTCCTTCTTCCCTCTTTTAATAATTTAGAGCAGAGTTCAGAGGCAAAAAAAAATTTATATTGGGGGTCGAAGCGCAGTCGATTTGCTCTTTTTTTCTTTATCCTCCGAAGTTTTCTCCTTCCTGCAAACGGATTTAGTTTTAGTATTCTTTTCCTCTGATGAATTGTGTTCAGTTTTTGATTCCTCCGTGATAAAATGATCGATTTTTATATCCCCTGTTAAAAACAAATTGGAAAAACTTTACATTCTATATTTATTTCATACTTTTCTGAGCTCGGGGGAGGAGGGTGGGCGAAGATGCAGGCAAAGAAACAGGGACCTCAGGATCGAAGAGTTGCTGTAACGAGAGGGGCTGAATTTCATTAAATAAGTCAGCAATTTCTTTATCCTTATGTTTTATAATATCAAAGGGCCAAAATCAAGACAATAAGGGTATAAAACAGGGCATGTTTGAGTAGATTTAGTTTGATTCAAATTAGGAGCCTGAGGGTGTAAAGGAAGAATCTCAATACAAGGATGGAGGATATGAGAAGAAGGGGGGGAAACTTTACTGTTTGGAAGTCTTTGATCAGAAATTATAGATTTAGTCAAAGACAGAAGTGAATCCAAAATATAATCAGAGTTATTTACAGATCTCTACATGAGGGATAAAATTGACAAGACTCTTTCCAAACAGAGCAAGGACTCAGACATCAGTACTTTTTCCTCAGAATCCTTGTTTAGAGGGTGAGAACCCAAGGACAAGTCAGGGGTGACAGATGCCCTTGAGTTCATTTAAGATGTTCCACTAGGCGTACTACTAAAGAGTTGCATTTCAATGGAAGGACCCAGAGGAAGGTCCTGCAAGTTTGAGAGATGTGAAATATTAGATGTAGGAGGCTTAGGGGACTGAGGAACCCTCAGGGTATAGTTCAAATTGATGTTAATATCTGGGAGAGTAAAATCCTCCATTAAAGGGGCTTCCACTCTAGGCTCAGAACATAGATCAACAATAGACCGAGGCACACTATTTTCGATCGAATTAATAGTGTGATTTGCCAGTGGTGAACCTTCCACTCTGATTTCAGAGCTTGCTTCATCTCCAGACCGAGTCACTCTAATTCGAGGTGAAGAGATGGTTGATTTAGCCAAAGGTAAGTTTTCTACTTCCATCTTTCGAGGATGAATTTCAGGCTTAAACTCCATAATTGCCTCCTTATTTTGACTCCTCTTTTTTGAGAAGAAAGTGGAAATGGCATCGAATCCTTTTAGTGTGTTTATCTGTATTGACTTGTTCCTTAAAGGATTAGCTTTGTTTTTTTTACAAGCTCTTATAAAAACCAGTTTTCCTGAACGCAGTTTTTTTTGCGGTCATAACTCAGACTGGAACTCAGACTAATTCTAGCTGGAAGACGGGGGCCTAGACAAACTTCAGTACCGATTGACCAAGTACCAAATCCAAGTTCAGCCACCTCGCTTCTAGCCGCAGAACTACTAAGCTTCAGAGCTTAGACCCGATAGCAAATAGCGAGACAGACCAGGAGTTTAGAGGTTGAAATTGGCAATAAAGGAGCCTACAGACGCTTATACAGACTACCTTAAAGGCCGCATTCGCGGTTACCAGATTAGTTTCAGGTGGAGGGAGGTTCAGGGCCTGAATTTGAGCCGGTGCTGGGGCAGCAGCCTCTTTCTAGTGCTGGTACAAATTCCACTCACCACTCTCCGGCTCCTATCTCCAAACTCAGCAGCATTACACCATGGCTCATCTCATTGTAAGCCACCCCCCTCTCCTCCGTGTGTGTGTAGGGATCATTCAGAAAGCCAGCCCACCTTTATCAACGTTTTTCCTCCCTCTTGCACTCTCCTGCTAGAGTCCGCAAAGGCAGAGAGCAGACACCCGCTGCACACTGCTCTGCCCGTCCGAGCCGGGGTGTAAGTGTCCGTCAGCCTCTTGTCAGCTTTGCGGGCTCACTCACTTCACTTCTGGATTACGAGAGACGTCATGGCAGGTCAAGACAGGAGTTCAGTTCCCTACTATTCCGAAATAGTCAATGGCAAAAACAACGGTACGGGTAAGTGGGCGCACGGGCAGGAACGCTGGGAACCTCACCGTCTCGCAAGACGCACCGGCCTAACGCCGGCCGCTTTTGAGAGACCGGGCAGAACCGCAGCTCTAGGCTCTGGCCACAGACTGACCTCCCCGGGCTGGTCTTCGGGAGGTCCGAGCAGATCCGAAAGCAGGACGAGTACCGGAGGAGCAGGGCGATAAGCACTGCAGATGGGTGAGAAACGGCCTCCCCTGACCGACCCACAGGCTGCTGCAGGCTGCTCCGCTCCGACACCTCCACAGTTAGCTGCAACGCATCAGCTTCACACGCACTTCCGGGAAACAGTAGCTGTAATCAGGAGGATCAAGAGGGCGAAGTGAGAATCAAGCAGGAGCCGAGCGGGGGCCGCAACCAAGCAGAAGTAGGTACTTGACCTCGGTTCTCTCCTCAGCTCTCTCATCCTCACCTCGGGGACGGCGTCGGTACTCCGGTTCCTGCGCCTCGAACCGCCGCAAGGGCTCAGATTCCGGTCGCCGCAGCTGCTTCAATGCGAGGCTGTGAGCGACAAGCGGCTACGGAAGCACACCACGCCTGGCCCCGGAAGGAGCAGCACCAGTAGCCGGGGTGCCCTCCAACACTGCTTACTGCCTGTGGCTGCGGGGCGCAAGCCGCTGCCATCCCGGAAGGGTCACGGTGAGTCGCGATGAGTCAGAGTGCTATTTTCCCGCTGCTGCACCGCCGCCTCGCTAGTTCGCTCTGACAAGAATGGACGTTTGGTCGTTAACCACTGTGTGGGACCAGATCTGGGTGGGGTAAGGAGAGAACTAAGCAGTTGGCCCAATGGCTATCGACTAGCAACCTCTATAGATCTGTTGCAGTCTTCTCTGAAACCTCCGATCTCACTGCAGAGCCTGCATATGCCACCTAGCATGTTTGACCAGCAAAATGCAGGAGGCCAACAGTTCCAGTACTTTTGGAGTCATCCTCACTAAAATCCAGGACAAAGGCTGAAACACCTGGATCATAACCAGAATTTTCTGGACTCTCCACTCAAGAGGGAAAGGCATGAAACTGCACCGTAGCCATGACTGCTCAGATGAACAGGAGCATGTGTGAAAGAGCTGGGTATGACTTTGGCAAGTGGATAGTGAACCCTAATGATGTTAGGTGGTTTGTTGTCAGGGGGGTAGTCGAAGACTGCCTGCGACAAGCTCACCTTCAACAGTCAGTCATCGAGGTAGGAGAAGACTGGAACATAAACCTCGAAAGTTGTGATGCAACCACCCGCATCACTTTTCTGCACACAAGAGAGGCACTGTTGAGGCCAGAAGGGAGTACTCCCTACAAACTGAAAATGCTCCTGGCCTACATTGAACCATAGGTAACATATGTGGGTCAGCAGGACGGGAACATGTAAATAAGCGTTCTGCAGGTACAGTGCTACCATCCAGTACCCAGGACAGACAGAACCTAGCCCAATGTGAGCATCTTTAAGTTGTTGCGCAGAAAGGCATTGAGAGGGTGATGGTACAAGATAGGACGGAGACCTCCTTACTTCTTTGGCACAAGGAAGTAATACCCAGTTCCTGCTACCAAGTCCGGAACCCGCTCTATGGCTCCTTTGGCCAGAAGGGCCTCCACTTCCTCCTGCAAAACATACATGTGGACCTCTGTCGGCCACTCTGGGGGTGGAAGGTGCAGCGGAGTATAAAGAAATGGTAGCAGCCCAGTTGGATAATTTGGAGGATGGCGGAATATGATGGCCTCAGCAGTTTCTGGGAGCCGCGGCCTCGTCATCACAGTCTGACAGATAGTATTAGTAACCCCTGGCGTATCACCAAAATGGAAATAAATTGTTGAGGAAACTATCTGGCAGGTGTAGAAAGACCCAAAAAGTGAGCTGTGGCATAAGCCTTCGAATCACTCTAGAACCAAACCGGCTTTCTCACTGAAGAGGCAATAGAAATAAAATGGCATATCCAGGACGAATGCCAAGATATGCACGGAGAAGCCTGTAGACCTCATCCAAGTATGGAGCAGAGGCACCACACTTATGCCAATAACCCAACCCAAGTAATCAGTTCTGTCCAGATCAAAGCAGAGCGAATAACAAATGTAACCACATCCCACCCATCCTGAATAGTTGGGCTAAAGACACCTGCAAGTCCTCTGGGACCACCACTAAGACCAGACGACCATGTCCCATAAAGTGTGGTTGTAGGGGTCAAGAAGGCAGCTGGCCTTCACTGAGTGTAGGGCAAGGCTGGCAGAAGAGAACGTGCTTGTCAAATGTTTCCATCCATTTTGATTCAGTCAGGCGGGGTCCCAAGAAAGGAGTTATCCTCACGGGTGGAAGCCAGAACCACAAAGCTCTCCGAATTAGAGTGCTGTGCGAGAAAGTCAGGATTTCCTGGACTTGGTCTGTGGCGACAAACAACCCACCTGTTGACTGGCAAGGAAAGATTTGCTAGGGGCCTGGCCAGGCTGAAGGACCTGGGTCAAGACATTAGCCTTAACCTCCATGGTGGGGTGCTGCAGGTTAAGGACCTCTGCAGCTCATCTTAACACAACTGCAAAAGATGCATTTCCCGGTGTCTGGGCCAGCGGGCGAGACCACACCGGTGTCTGTAAAGTGTGGTCCTTACTAGCATCTTGCATTTCTCCATACAAATTGTCCTCATGATAATGTGGAACAAATTCCTCCCCATCATCTTGGCCTTGGTTATCAGAATCTGAAAGCTTGACGCAGCAAGTGCACAGCTGTGTGTTAAACGTAGTGGTTCAGAAACAGATGGATTTCCAATAGGCTGGGCTCCGGTGCATTCACAGGGAGGCCACGGTAAAGGAGGGTTCAGCTCAGCATCAGAGACCACCGTAGAGTGTGCCGCCTGCTCCGATGTGGAGACGGGTGCTGGGACCGAAGTCGGCACCAAAGCTGGTGCAGAACCCAAAGTGGATTTGAGAGACAGACTGTGCAGTGAACGAACCTGCCGGCAGAGACACCAGTCGGTCCTTGGAGCCCAAAATAGCATCAGAGAGCATGTAGCATGCCGAAAATGCACAGCATGACCTCCCTGAAGGCTTTACCTTGCTGCAACATGGCTGACGGGCTTGGAAAGTCTGGTACAGCAGGACCAGGCGCAGCATCTGCTCTTCAGAAGCTCAGGCACAAGACCAAGTGTTACGATGATGCAATCACGCCTTCGCTGGAGACTGAGAGGGACAGTAAGGGGTTGATTCCCACTTGGATTTCTTATGGTTCTTCTTGGACTTTCACGAAGACTTCAATGAAGATTTGCTGCAGGAACAACTTCAGGAGCAGGAATGAGATATAAAGGGCGGGACTGCAGATTCTGTTTTTCAAGACGATGAAGTTTCTGGGCAAGTCCTGTCCTTTGTCCGTCCTGGACTGCTGCTTCAAGAAGGATGACAGCCGGTGCAGAGATCTCACACTTAATTGTGTGCCCATGCTGGAGGTGCGCCAGTTGGAGCTAGCCTCAGCCCTTCCTACTGTGAGAAACATGACTATACACAAAGGACATGTCGGGATAGCAGCCAGAGAAAGACTTGAGAGGCTTGGATTGTGGTCTGTCGCTGCTGGAGACTCTGCCAGGTCAGCAGCACCACACATCAGGGAGGCCAGAGAAGTCACGGGTCAGCACAGGAGTAAGTGATGTCACAGGGCAGCAGTTCAAACTCAAATATACAAACCGCCAGTCTTTTAAACAGTTTACAAGTATACACCCAGTACGTTAAATGCATATAAGCCACCCTTCTCGGGACACACCATTATCTGCTGTGGCGCTGCACCTCACACCCAGATAGGAGCTTTCACCTGTACCCACTATCGGGCCGCGGGCCACACAGCCACACAGCCACACACAGCCACACAGCCACACACAGCCACACACAGCCACACACACACAGCCACACACACACACACACACACTAACACACACTAACACACACTAACACACACTAGCAAATCTGCGCGTTAACTGCCACGCTTCTCAATACATGATCACCCAGCAAACACACAACCAAAATATGAAACCTTCTAAACAGCGACGCAACAGACATTCTCGTCATCACAGAGACCTAACTCAACCCCTCGGCTCCCGACATCACTATAGCAATCCCAGCGGTCTACAAGATCGCTCAACAGGACTGCCTTCACAAGCCAGGAGGACTCGCTATCTTCTACAAGGAATACATAAAATGCACAACATCCACAGAGAACGCCACCCCATTCATGGAACACCTGCACTTCAAGCTGCAAATCACCCCAAAAATGCATGCTGAACGGAACCCTTGCTTACAGACCACCTGGACCCCGAGCCACCTTTACCAACCTCATCACTGACTTTTTCGCTCTGCTCACCTTCGACTCCAGAGCCTACATTCTCTTCGGTTACCTCAATTTTCACCTGGAAGACTGAAAAGACCCCTGCTCCACAGCACTCCTTGAAAACTTGAGTAACATCGGACTCACCCAGCTAGTCACAGAATAAAACACACCACAGGACACACACTGGACCCCTTCACAACAAGCGACAGCATCAAATACAACTCCATCATCCACTTCCAAATCAACACACCTCAAATCAACACCCTACCAGGTTCAGCACTCCAAGCTGCAGCTGAAGAAAAATCCCAGAAGCAGAGTGGCTCAGCGCCCTCAGCACTGATTGGCCTAGCACCACATACAACCTCTACAAGGACATCAACAACTGTAGACTCCTTTGCACCGATCAAATCCAACAAGCATAGTAGATCAAACAACCAAGCCAGCTGGTACACAGAAGATCTCAGAGACACTAAACTTTAAACAGCTAGAAAGGAAGTGGAGAGCCAACCACACCACTGACAGAGCTAGCTACCAGGCTGCACTCAGACACTAAATCACCAGCAAATTGGAGACACCAAAAAAAACAAAAAAAAACAAAAACGAATGGACCGCATTGAAGGAAGCTCCAACAGCTGCAAGATCTTCGATTGTCAAGCATTTCACATTGCCCTCAGCAACTGTCAACATTGCTGACCCCCAACAACATTGCTAACTCCCAAACAACTCTGCGACAACCTATCCAACTTTTTCCACGGCAAAATCGCAAACATCTACAGCAACTTTGCACACCAACCAAACCTCAAAGAAATCATTGCTAACCTACCTACCACCAAGACGGCCACCTGACAGAATGGACAACCCTCACCAGAAACAACACAGCGGCAAACGCCACAGCGGCAGTCATGAGGACCCTCCACTCAGGGACCGCAATGGACCCATGCCCCCACCACATATACAACCTGGTAACATCACCAAATCAGACTCCATGCTGACCCACATCAACACCACCTGCATCACGTCTGCACTTTCCTGGATGAATGGAAACTTGTAGAAAGAAATAAAAACAACACCCTCCTCAAAAAGGCCACAGCCAATCCGAATTAATTTAGCAACTTCCGACCAATCTCCCTGCTCCCCTATACAACCAGGGTGATTGAGAAGGCCATTAACAAGCAACTCAACCCACCTCGAACTTCACCATCTTCTAGACAACACACAATCAGGCTTTAGAAAGAACCACAGCACCAAAACAGCACTGATCGCGGCCACCAATGACATTTGAAACATCCTGGACCAAGGAGAAACAGCAATTCTCACCCTGCTCAATCTCTCTGCAGCCTTAGACAAGGTCTCCTACAACTCCCTCATCAGAAGACTGCACTAGATTGGCGTACAAGGATCCGCTCTCCAATGGATCTGTTCCTTCCTCATGGTAAGAACCTAAAGGGTCAGACTGCCACCCTTCACATCAGAGACCAAGAAACTGATATGCAGTGTCCCACAGGGATCGTCCCTCAGCTCCACTCTTTTCAACATATACATGACACTGCTCGCCAACATCATCCAATCACCACATCACCGTCATCTCCTACGTCTGACACCAAACTCATCCTCTCCCTGACAAACACCACCAGAACCAGCTTCACCAACTGCATGACCATGGCAGCAGACTGGATACGTACCAGCTGCTTGAAGCTCAACTGACAATACAGAAGTACTGGTCTTCGGCAAGAAGACCTCCCCATGGGATTCCACCTGGTGGCCGTCAGAGCTAGGACCAACTCCCATACCACAGACCACACAAGAAATCTAGGGATCATCTTAGATGACAGGCTCAACATGACGGCTCAAGTCAAAGCAGTATGCACCTCCTGCTTCCATATCCTACTCATACTGCGAAAGATCTTCAAATGGTTGCCTCAGAACATCAGACAGATCATCACACAAGCACTCATCACCAGCAGGCTGGACTACGGCAACACTCTGCGCCTGAATCTCCAAACTACTCCTACTTAGACTCCAGACCATACTGAACGCAGCCACAAGGCTCCTACTCCCAAGCCGCACTCACATCACGCTGCACCCACATCACGCTGCACCCACATCACGCTGCACCCACATCACGCTGCACCCACATCACGCCGCACCTCGGAGGGCTTCACTGGCTCCCCAATTCACATGCGCAGCCAAATCAAGCTTTTTACGCACACAGAAAGCCCTACACAACACAGGACCAGAATACCTGAAATGTCGCAAACACTTTCACCAACCCACCAGACACCTACGCTACCTAGGTTTGGTCCCTGGACATGCTCTCACCATAGGATTAAGTGATGTGTGACGAATGTGCACTATTCTCTACAGGATTTCATATACAGACCATCTGGGCACACTTAACGTTTTGAAAATTCCAAGGGGAGCTGGGCTTGCTGTGGTGGAAGTAAAGTTTCTTCTCTTCTGGAAAAGCAGTTGCTCACCTATGTGGAATGATCTGAAGTTTTCCACACACGAATTAAGACTGCCTTTGAACAAGCTTCTCTGGTAGAATTAGACAGGCAGAACTTGAGACCGAGAGCTGGTCCATGTTAATAGGAATGAAGACTCTAAGATCCAAGCTAGACGACACCTGCCTCTCGACCCAATCTCCCAGTCCACGGCCCAAGACTCCTGAAAAGTCACTTTCTAAACCATGCATCTCCCTCCTATTTACCATACGCTACTACTAACTGAAACATACAGGACCCCAAGTGAATAAAAGTCTCTTGTAACTTCTTCTGATGCATAATAACTACTGTTTTACAGCCACAAGTAATCCATATGTGTTCTAGACAACCAATTAATGCAGCCACACAATTCATTTATACACATGCGCAGCTTTTAAAGTACTTCCACGACATTCAGAAATTGAAAAAGAAACATTCTGAATCATGTGCTTTCATGTTAATAAATATTTATTCTTTTTTGACACTTTTTACTTTCTCTAACCCCATTTTAAAAACAATTCCAACTCACTCTTCTTGCTCACAAATATTGTAGAACCAAGGCATCGTGATTTGGACATTCCACATTGCAGCAATCTAAAACAGTACACTGGAGAGAAGTATATATTTTTTCTTTTTTTCCTTTAGGAAACCAAGGAAAGCTTGAGACTTTCCATCTTAATTTATAGTATTCTGCTGAATCCAGATACTTGGGGGTTGGGAGGAGGAGAGGAAGATTTGTTTTATTTCTAGCACCCAAGACACATTCAACAAGTGAATTCCACAAAATCCTTCAACTTCCTTTTGTTTGAAGTGTTTTTCCTTCTTGAATGGAATCCACTGATGTACCCAACCAGAAGACTTGTCCCATTTCATTTCACTTTCAGCTATCTCCAAAACCGGATAGTCAAGATACTAGATGGACGATGCCCAACCATTAATATATTTCCTGGTATTTTGGCTTAACATGAATGATCTTTCACACGTCACATCCACTAAGTCACTGAGGTTACCTTGAACTTCCAGAGTAAATCATCAGAGATGCAGAACAATGTCATGAAAGGAAGTAAAATGTAGGATGTATGCAGCTATTCTGTTAAGGTCAACAAACAACATTGTCTGAGGCGAGGTAAACGAAACCATCTAAAAATCCTGCATAATAATTCATTGCATGCTTTGGAAGCACCGACTTTTCCACAAAATGTACAAAAGTTGAACAATATAAAAAAAAGTTTTGGTAATCTAAGGCTGCTTGCCCTGAAACTGATCGTAACCAGCTTTAAATTCTAATGGTTACAGAGTAAAAAGGCAAATTTTAAAACCACCCAAAACAGTTTCCTAGGATAATGGTAAAATCATTAACAGCAACTCTTCAAGTGTTCAGTCCAGGAAAAAAGGCTGAATTACATTTTCAGCCATGGATGTGCTTCAATGGAGGCCTTGCTACGGTCACCATAATCGTACAACAGTTCTTCACCTGCCTGAATATCCCTGGAGGCAATTAAGATAAGATGAGGCACCGTGTTAATGTCATGAAGTTTCGTGTGACAGTTACCAGCTTTGCTGTGATTTATCAATCTTCCCAGTCTATTGGTTTCTCGAGTAGCGTCAACACTAAAAAGAAAACAAAAATGCAGAGGCATGCATTATTGACTGCAACAAAGTAAAACAAGGAAATTTACTCAATTTAGTCTAGCCTAACAACCATTCAAATTGCCTGCAGATTGTTACAAGCAGCCCCAGCCCATTTACCCTCTCCCACCCACTAGACAGCATTCACAATATTTATGTTACTTACCTGTAACAATCATTTGCAGACAGACATGTTGTGGGATCTAATGCCATTTTGTACTGGGTTCCGAGTATTGAAACTGTTTTTTCACCAAAAGCATTATTTTTGGTATCTATTGAATTATTCATGATCACCTGAAACCCACAAGGTACAGGGCCACAGAAGGATCTCGCATCATGGAATTGCATGCCTAAATCGAGGACTTAAGTAACAAAAGATGCAATGTTCCACACCAAACACTAGATGGCAGGAGACGACAGAAAGCTGGATTTGTTTTGTCAATATCTAGGCTAGACTGTTTAAACCAATAATTGAAAAACCACCACCAAAAGGGAAATAGCCCTAATCCTTGAGAACATATAAAAAAATATTAAAAATAAAAAACACCTGCACAACCTGAAAATAAAAATGCCATTCAAAGAAAGGAACAGGAGGAAGAAGGAGTACATTTTTATTTCTTTGAAACTCAATGTAACTTTGTTATACAAGGTAGAAACAAGAAAGACTGTCCAGGATTATTCTGCTCGAGTTTCGCAGTTTAGGACGGTCATTAAAATATTGTTTTGTCATCCCTTTGGTTCCTCCAGTTGTGTGTGTTGGGATTAAAGGTGTAGGGTTTAGAAGCATGTTTTAGGCCCGATCTAACTAGGTTATACACTATAGAAAATTTGGAAATATTAAAATCTTATTTGATCTTTTGGCAGCGTTTAATTATTTTGCCGACTGGTGAAATGGCTGGCTTATAAGAATCTTGAGAGAGGCAACCTTGAGTCATCTAGGGTGGGCACACTGGATATAAGGGAAAGACCTTTATCTTAAAGGAACTCACTCTCTAAATGCTATCCAGTGACATGCTTCATCATCGAGTTCTTCCCGACCCTCGGAGGGTCAGGGCATGCTGCGACCTCTTTCCTTACAAGGGAGCACTTTTTAAGGAAAAAGGGTGTGGGATCTATAGGAGGTAACCTTTAAAATTGCCTAGGCGGTGCCCAGTTAGTATTTATTCACAGGTCCATCTGACAAGCTTATAAACTGGGGAAAACGGACTAGCTGGAGTTACTATCACTCCTTGGCCCTTAAGTGTGATCAACTAGTTTCTGCCACATACACAAATCCAGTGGCTTTCGTCAGGATCAGTATGTCCCTATTAATACCCTTTTGGGAAACAGTGGATGGTTATTTAATCATTACATGCAGTGCACATACAGTAAACTACCGTAATAACCTTTCTTAGAAGAGGGTCCACTTATTTAGTGGACCCTCTGGTGGCTCATAGGGATCTCTGGAGGGTAGTGTGCCCAGTTGTCACACTCATCATGGGTCCCCACTCGGCCCAAGACCTAGTCACCTCGTCCGGAGCCTGCATGGTAAAGGTTTTTCCCCTACATCCAGTGGGCCCACCCTAGATGACCCGAGGTTGACTCTCTTGATTGTGACACTGTATATGAGGAGGGTGAGTCACGACCTCAGTTTCCCACTTCCTTCCCTCTTGATTTTTTGCTTCATAAGAATCTTGGACAATATGCACCATCACATTTAACCCCAGACACAGAACAGGTAAAACCCTTTGATACACCAGCCCCACAAGTCAGTACTGATCGCAGGTCACTTACTAAACACCCCAGATTTAAAAAAATTCAACGCAAGGTGTAGTGACACGTAACTGTGAAAAGAGTGCTGTAACCAGATACATGGGATAGTGGTGAAAACGTGACAAGACTTTCCACATCACAAAATTCATAGCTGCAAGGTGTCCCATTGTTGTGTGATACCTTCAGCTAATTCCTGGCTTTTGGCCCAACTGCACTTTTCTGCTGGGGTATTGGAGCCCATAGTTACAATGTTAAATGCAAGTCTTCAAGTCCCAGAATACAACATGATGCCTGTTTAAAGGTCAGGATTCACTTAAATTGGGTCATTTGACATGGGGGCACGTGGCACCTATGCATGTGCACAAAACAGTAGCACTACCTTAATGCAGTCAGGCAGGGGGGTGAGCATGCTTAAAGCATCAAGTGTCAGGTGCTTTAGAATGCAGGTCTATAAATTATTCTGGTGTTATTCAAGATTTGAAAGGTTTCACAACATACTAAGCGGCTGGGAAGGTTTAGCACCCCTATCTTTAAATATTCAGTAAGGAGTAGATGATTGATCCCAACTGTGTCCAGAAATGTGTTTATTGAAAGTTTTGAATACTGCACTGTTATTTTTTAATTATTAATAGTCCTGTACCCCAGACAGAGTCATGCCAGAGTGTGAGATGTAATGCAATAATAAAAAGGCTAATGAGATGCGAGTGAAAATGCAACACAGATAGACCATCACAAGTCCATTGGATGCACTGCCAATGAAAAGACACTACATACCCTGCGTTACTTCTCCTTTAAATTATATATGTGCTTTATAGTAATCACTGCATAAAAAACATTTTTTGTAAACACTCGAATAACAGTTTGTATCTACTTTGAGGGTTAGGCAGCTGAATAAACCCAGATTTCAAAAGGTTCGGAAAACCGAGAAAACACCACTTAAATCCACAAACAATAAATACTGAGAACAGGACAGCCCATCTATAACATCAATAGTCCAAAGAAGTTGTGAATGCAATCATTAAAACCACACCTTGCAAGCTGTGGGGAATATACTCCACGTAGAAATCCATTTGGCTTTTTTGCCTGGAGTTTTAAACAAGTGCTGCAGGGTCGTGAGGGCTACCCCCAACGACAGGCAAGGCCCCTAAAATATCTTTGAACATCTGACTCTGCTGGTGGAATTAGTAGGCTGGGTAAAGCATCCCCAAGTAATGCCCAAAGGTCTGTTATAATACAGAATCTTCCTTCTCATCAATCACGTCTTATAAAAAGATCATGTCTAAAAGGAGCCATGGACAACTTTGGAAAATCCAGGGACTTGCATCCATGCATAACATGTTCTGACTACACGTCTCCATAGCCTGGGAAACAAAGTCAGTGGTATATTCGCCAGACCTCAAGATATACTTCACTTTGTCCTGGCCATCATGTACCTTCTGTGCAAAGGAGGTTTGGAAATCCTCAGGCAAAGTGGGTAATACCGCATTCCTAAGGTTCAGAAAAACATTGATATAGTAACCCAAGAGAAACAGCATTCAAGGAACGGAGTGCTAGATTAGCAGATATAAAGCTTCTTTCTCCGATTCACTGTTTGGTGGAGCAGGAAGAAAAGAATTTGGATAGACTTTGTTTGTGAAGGAAGTCCTGCACAATCAGGCTCTTAGGAGTTGTATCCTGCATCAGGAAAACTGGATCACCCAAGGCAGGTCTGTGCTGTCTAGAAATCGGACAACCCACTGGTGGGGCAGAGCAAGCCTTGGACCATGACTCCAAAAGGGTCTCAGGCAACGCTTCATTAAAGGGCCCTGAAGGGAAAGCCTGACCTGCAAGATTTCGGTCAGAACAGTGGCCTTTGTCTCCAAAGTAGTGAGCTACAAGTCACACATCTCTGCGTACTCCCACCACTAATGAAGTGTTCTCTTCTGCAAGGGCCACTAGGGGAGAATTAAATTCCACTTCTGGTGGAGTGTCCAAGCCACTGGCTTTTTGCAGGTCAAGATATGACAGCATCAATATAATAAGGAGTAACTAATGATTCTCTCCCCCCTCAAGATCATAGTCTTCATTGTTGGGAACATGTTCAAAACCTTGAAGAGCATCAAAGTCAGATCCAAAGAGGCCATCCATTCTCCTGAAATGTTGCCGCCACGGCAAGGGGGCAAGAGGACTGTATCATTCTGCAGTGGAGCCTTGTTAAGATATATCATGACATGGGGTGCCCTGAGCCAAAGCCAGTTCTGCAGTCAGAGTGGAATACAGTACTGGTACCTCTGGAGACCAGGGCAGCCTCGATAAAGGGGCAAATGGTGGAGGCTAGAGCAAGAAATTCAAAGCAAAGCCAGCATGGGGTGAGTCGGTATCAGGGGAAGACTCACCGGCAGAATTCTGACCGGTGGCCCAAACAGATCATTGGGGTGCAAAACGCCATCCGAGACGTCCAGAACCATTCTAAAGAGCTCCAATCTGATGGAGTCCACGTTTTTCCAGTGAAATTAGTGAGCATCTGCTCTAGAATGGAAATCTGATCAACAAGAGGTTGAAGCTGAAGTCAGGGCTTTAGAGAGCCAATTATGAGAACTCTACCTGCAGTGCAAGCAAAGGACGCGAAGAGACCTGGGTAAACTTTTTATGCAATCTTTCTGACTGGTCTCTTAACTTAGCCTTGCACTTGACCCTAGACAGTGAATGGGACTGAGAAAGGAACTCTAGAATTGGAGCAGAAACAACTGTTTTTATACTCGGTAGCAAAGCTTTGCTTCTCACTCGCAAATGGCCTCTGGTCTCATCAGGGAACATTTGGGTGTGGAAAAAGAGGTACTTGCATCAATGAGCAGGGGTGGCATGGATATGTAGCTCTGTGTCACATCTGGAGTCAGAGTGTCCAAGTTGTAGCAGAGACTGGTAACGCCACCTTCTAGACAGCAAAAGCTATTGCAGAGTTTGTTGGATCATTCTGCATCCTGAACTGGGTGGACTAGCAGTCCCAAACATGCTGCATTACTAATAGGCAATTCATCTACAACATATAACTGGTTGGAGGCTTACTACTCCCGACACTTTTGTACGTTTCATCTTTAAATAATTGTGGAAGTCCGATATGACATTCATATTCCCTTCATCTTCACTAAAGATTCAGGTTGAGAGTTGCATTTTTGTTTTTAGCTTGCAGAGGAACAAGACCACTGCTGGTCTACACATCATGCTCAGGAAAGGGGTAGACATTCAAAATACATTCTCGCTAACCAAAAGTTCATCAAAATAAATGGCAATTTAACAACGACACATAGTGGGGACGAAGGGAGTTCAAGGGAAATTGAAGAGAGTAACTAATGTACCAGAGAATTGATCAAGACAAGTGATTGAGACAAACAAAGTTCGGCTTATCCATCAGTTCAATCTGCATCTTTGTTATGCAAGATAAATCATTCAATTAAAAATCAGGCTAAAGAGAATGCTATAAGACTGACACTCACCAGTAGGTTTTACTTCGGTATTGAAAGTAGTACATGTAGCAGCCTGTAGAGGAGTCCTGTGCATAGAGTGCTTCTCGTTTCTTTGCATCAGTAATCTCTATGAGATCACCATGGTATTCAACAACAAATTCCCCCCGATTAAAGTCTCTTGTGGCAAACACTCCTCTGCCTTTGCCATCAATAAAATCAATCTGTTTGAGCAAGAGAAAAGACAAAACCTTTTTTCCATTAAGAGTTCACCAGTTCTCAAATGCAAACAAAGAAACCTGCTAAACTCCATTTCATCCCCACCAAGAATTGGTTCAGTAGCAAAAGACAGTTTAAACGTAAAACCACAAAATAAGAAAACAATCGAAAGCCTTTCAGTTTCAACACAGCAATCGAAAGAGTAGTAGAATTTATTATTATTATTTTTTTAATGACCAAAGTATTACAAATGCAAGTGCTGTGCACCCACATCATTAGGATATGTAGAGGCCAGATTACAGAAATAATATAAAGGGCTGGGGAAAATGAAATTTGAACTCATTTTTAATAACATCACACATTTACAGTTTCCGGCACAGGGCAGAGAAAGGACTTGCCCAAAAAAATAAGAAATAAATAAAAACCACAACTTTTGGGGCCCGATGTATGACCCTTACATTTTGCGACTAGCAAATTGCGTTGCATTGCGACTCGGAAAATGCAATTCACAGCAGTGTCTCAGACACTGGTAGCGATTCCTAATGGGGTCGCAAATTGCCTGACTCATTAATATTCATGAGGCAGGTGCTATTTACGACCCCATTAGGAAAGGCCAGCACTCAAAGGGATGGAGGCCTGCTGGGGTCAGCAGACCACCATGTCTGGGATTGCTTTTTTAATAAAGCGATACCAAAGGGGATGATGAACGGAGCGTTAGAGCAAATCAAACACTCACCCCCAGTCAACTGATCTGGGTTTAATCCATCATCATTCTTTAGCTCACTCCACCACCCCAGTTCAGACATGGCCATATGCAAATCAGTCTGACCCTGTGCCTCATGGGAACAGTCCAGCCCGAACAGGACATGTCTGAACTGGGGTGGTGGAGTGAGCTAAAGAATGATGATGGATTAAACCCAGATCATTTGACTGGGGGTGAGTGTTTGATTTGCTCTAGCGCTCCGTCCATCATCCCCTTTGGTATCGCTTAGTTCGCCCCAAGTTGGCAGGGTATGCCCAGACGTGGGTCCCTTGCTCACTTTGCCACTGGATTCAAGATAGCCTGGCTGATGAGGGTTTTGAACCCGAAACCGGTCCCAGGATGCTTGTTTCCGGTCCAGGGAAGACATGGCTTGGCAGTTCGGGCTGGACTGTTCCCATGAGGCACAGGGTCAGACTGATTTGCATATGGCCATGTCTGAACTGGGGTGGTGGAGTGAGCTAAAGAGTGATGATGGATTAAACCCATATCATTTGACTGGGGGTGAGTGTTTGATTTGCTCTAGCGCTCCGTCCATCATCCCCTTTGGTATCACTTTGCTTTTTTAATAAAGCAGTTTTTTTTTTTTTTTAATAGATGCAGCCCGTTTTCCTTGAAGGAAAACTGGATGCATTTAAAAAAGAAAAATGAAATTTTTGTTCCATCTTTTAAAGGCAGGCAGTGGTCCCTGGGACCACTGCCGGCTCTTAAAAAAATATTTTCGCATCCATTCACAAATGGGAAGGGGTCCGTTTGCGAGTGGCTTACCACCTACTTGTAGTAGGTGGTAAATTGCGAGTGTTTTGCGGCCGCAAAACAATGGTACATTCCATGGTGACTTGCTATTAGGAAGGGACGCCCCTTCCTAATGGAGAGGGTCGCAAACGCTATTTTGCAAAATAGCGTTTGTACATGCCAGGACCGCAAAAAACGGTCGTACATCTGGCCCTTGGTCCTCCAACAAAGGAAGAATTATAAGCCAGGTTTGGGTAGCAAAGTTAGCCAGAAGACCAAATCCCCACAAACGTTAGTAAGGGTGCAGTCCCTTAAGAACTCATTTTTACAGAGCAGTTTCCACCCAGTCCTCAATAGGCATCTTTATTATTATTATACTAGTGAAAAATATATTTCCTGGGAAAGGTATGCCATGTTTGGTTGGCAGAGGAAGTAAAAGGAACATGTTACATACCCTGTGGCATGTAGTGCTGTACATTTACATGCTGTATATGCTGCGCATAGTCCTGCCATATAGTGTTGGGCCCGGATGTGTGCAAGCTGTTTTTATTCGAAGAAGTCTTGAGTCACAAAATAGTGCAGTGAGTCCTCTTGCGGATAATGTGCATGTCATCGGCTCCATTGTTAGATTATTTTCCCACATGGCAAGTAAGAATGGAATATGCAACAAAGTGATGTATAGAGAGATGTCCATGCAAAAGAGGAAGAAATGATAGAGACACTAACGGCCACAGCGTCCGGAGAAGAGGGGTGGTGCATGTGACAATTAATGGACGGAATGCAGAACAAAATAAAAAAAAATTCACCCCTCAGTCAAGAGATCTGGGTTAAATCCATCATTCTTTTGCTCACCATGCCACCCCAGTTTAGACCTGGTCATATGCAAATCAGTCTTGACCCTGTGCCTCATGGGAACAGTCCAGCCCGAAATGCCAATCCAGTTCCTCCCTCGACCAGAAACAAGCATCCTAGGACCGGTTTCGGGGTTACAAGACTGATTTGGATATAGCTAGGTCTGAACTGAGGTGGCAAGGTGAGCTAAAGAATGATGACAGATTCAACCCAGATCTGTGACTGGGGGTGGGTGTCTGAAAAGTTTCAACACTCCGTCCATCATTTCCTTGTGTTCGCATGTGAAACGACACTACAAGCCATGAACAGATGCTTACAGGACAAGTAACATTTTCCATTCAAGGCATGTGTGGCTGTAGGGACACATGCTGTGCATAGAATGTAAAGCAGTCCCCCCAAAAAGCGGTAGCTAGCCTGCAGCAGATTGACAGAGTACAGAGCACTGCCTGCCCAACATTAGCTTGTTGGGGGCCTAGCACATCCACACACTGTTTTGTGAAAGTGTATGGTGTAGACCAAGTAGCTGTTTTGCATCTCAGCTATTGCATAGCTCGGGATGTTCCCCAGGAAGGCCATAGAGACTCCTTTCTTCCGAGTGGAGAGGGCTCTAGGAGGAATGGGCCGAGTCCTCTTAGCTTCAGCATAGCATATCCGGATGCATCTAATGATCCATCTGGCAATGGCGTATTTGGATAGATCCTCCCCTTTATGGGGTTTGGAGAAAGCAACAAAATGCGTCTTCCTAATGGTTTGGCTCTGTCAACATAGTAGATGAGGGCTCATTTTACATCCAAAATATGCAGAGCCTGTTCCACAACTGAATCAGGTTGTGGGAAAAAGACAGGATGTTCAATGGACTAGCTGTGGTAGAAGGGAGAGACCACTTTAGGGAGGAATTTGGGGTCCGTGCAGAAGCATTCTTCCAGGGTTAATGGCTGAAGCTCACTGACACACCCAAATTAAGTGAGAACAACCAGAAATGCCACATTCCAAGAGAGAAACTGAAGGGGCAGGTGTGGAGGGGCTCAAAAGAAGGGCCCATGAGTTTTGGGAGTACAATGCTGGGATTCCAAACAGGGGTCGATTGGGGGAGGAGGGGTTAGTGATTACCCTCTTGACATAATCCATAAAGGCTTTAATGAACGGAATCCTGAAGAGAGAAATGTGTTTTCTATTCTGAAGGTAGACGGCCAGGTGTAGTCGAAAGGAGATGAAGGCTAGACCAGAAACCTGCAAGTGGAGTAAGTAGCAGACAATGTCCTGCACGGTCACTTTAAAAGGATCAATATCTTTTGAGTGACAGTAGTACACAAATCTCTTCCAATTGGCCGCATAGCAGGCCCTGGTGGTAGGTCTGCGTGCTTCTTGAATAATGCTTGATGCATTCAGGTGGCAGATTAAGGTACCAGAATTCTATGACCCCAGGAGCCAGATCACAAGGTTGAGAAACAAAAGGTTTGGGTGCCCGATTTCTCCATGGTTCTGCATGAGAAGGTCTGGCCTGTTGGGAAGCCTCTCGTGCGGCACCAGAGAGTTCGAGCAGAGTACTGAACCAGGGCTTGCGGGCCCACGTGGGAGCCACCAGGATGAGAGTGAGGGACGTCTGCCAAAGCCTCTGAACCACAAATGGAAGTAGAAGAGGCAGAGTAGCATAGGGAAATATCCCTGACCAAAATCATCCATTGTGCATTGCGGCAGACTGTGGGAACCTGCAGGCAAAGTTTGGGCATTTGGTATTTTCTGCTGTCGCAAACAGGTCCATTTGTGGGGAAACCCCATCTCTGAAAGTAGCAGAAGAGGACTTGTGGATGGAGATCCACACTCGTGGACTTGTTGCCGCACCCTGCGGAGGCCAGCAAAATAGTTGTCCATGCCCGGAAGGTACTACTCTATCAAATGGATTCTGTGGCAGAGAGCCAACCACTAAATGTTCTGGGATAGCGGCGAGAGTTGTGTAGAGAGTGTAACCCCATGTTTCTGAAGAGAATACATGGCTGTCATATTGTCTGCCTGGATACAAACAAACTTGCCTATCAGGTGAGGTACGAAAGCCTTCAATGATAGGTTAACGGCTAAAATTTCCAGGTAGTTTATGTGGAGTCCCTGGTGTTTGAGTTCTCACTGTCTCTGGAAGTCAGATTTTGTAAGTGTGCGCACCTACCTGTAAGGGAGGCATCTGTTGCAACGGTCCTCTGTGGAACTGGGTCGAGGAAAGCCCACCCCTGCAACAGGTTGTTGGTGTTCCACCACTGCAGAGAGCAACAAGTGCGGCGGCCAATCAACACTAGGTCGTTCCAATGACCCTCCACCTGAGACCTCTGTTCCACTAGGCATTCCTACAACAGACACAAGTGCAACTTGGCATGGGGTGATATCGCAATGCAGGATGCAATCATGCTCAGGAGGCGCATGACTGTTCTGACCGTGAATTGTTGATTTTGGTTTGAAAAGAGGGAGCAGTGTCTGAAAGTCTGGATCCTGGCAGGGTTGGGATAGGTCATGCTTATCTCAGAGTTGAGAATAGCCCCAGGTAGGGTTGGATCTGGAGGGGTTCGAGGTGGGATTTTGTGGCGTTGATGGTAAACCTCAATTGGTGAAGAAGGTATATTGTGATGCGTGTTCGGCATTACTGGTGGGTGGCACTCTTGATCAGCCAGTCTTCCAGATAAGAGAAGACGTGGATGCCTGGTCTGCGCAGGTATGCAGCCACAACCGCAAGGCACCTGGTTAACACTCAAGGTTCAGTAGTAACCCCAAGGGGAGCACTTTGATGTGGTAATTTGTTTTGCTAACCACAAACCTGAGATATCGGCGATGAGCCGGATGTATTGGTATGTGGAAATAGGAGTCTTTCAGGTAGAGCGCAGTCATGAAGTCACCTTGCTGAAGAAGCGGAATGACATCCTGGAGATTGACCATATGGACATGCTCTGATATATTCATTTAGGGGCCTAAGGTCCAGAATGGGCTTGAGGGACCCGTCCTTTTTCGGTATTAGGAAGTACAGCGAGTACACTCCCTTTCTCTGCTGATGGGGGGGGAGGGGCAGGCTCTATAGCCCCTTTGAGAAGGAGCGCTTTGACCTCTTCTGTGAGAAGCCTTTGGTGTTCTGAGGAAAGTCTGTTTTGGGGTGGAATGGTGGGAGGCGTGGAAGTGAGCTCCAGCTAACCATGTTGGATAATATCCAACACCCAATGGTCTGAGGTGACTGTCTGCCATGTGGGGGAAAAAAAGCCTTGAAGGTGCCCCCCGATCGTGGTTGTGTAGTCAGGGGGAGGAGAGTCAAGTCAGGGTTTGGTGGTGGTTGCAGCTCCTTTTGGGGAGCCACCTTTACCTCCGTCTCTAGAGTTGTTGCTCCTGTAGGACTCTCTAAAGTAACCCCTGGGAGAGGATTGTTGTCCCCTGGTGCACTGGTAGGACATGGAGGCTTTGGGGGAGGTGGTCTTCGAGCCTCCATGATAGGGTGTGCGACGGAAGGAGCCGCGGGGGAGCAGGTGTCTGAAGTGCACCCATTGCTTGCGCTGTCTCCATGACTTTTTTGATCTTTTCTAATATTTGGTCTACCTGTGGGCCAAAGAGATGCTAGCCATCAAAAGGCATATTCAACAGGTTCTGCTGACCTTTAAGTCGGAGATTACAGAGCCAGGCGTATATGCATGGGACGATGCTGGAATTGACCCCCTCCCCCGGCAGTGGTGTCTGTGGCATCTAGGGCACAGCAAATAGAGGTGTTCGATATCTGCTTGCCCTCAGAGACTATTTAAGGTTTCCTCTTTCTGTGCTCCTCTGGGAGGTACTGAAGGAGCTTCTCCATCTCATCCCTGTGGGCACGATCATACCTTGGAAGAAGACAGACAGAAGTGACGATATGCCATTGGTTGGCCGATTGCGCAGTCACCCTTTCGCGAGCCGCATCCATGCGCTTACTCTCCTCCAGAGGCGGGGCATCCCCACTGGCCCGGGAGTTGGCTTGCTAATGAGCAGTAGTGACCCCCAGAGACTCGGGCAGGAGCAGTCCACAAATGTAAATGGGGTCAGATATATATAGATATATATATTTTGTTTTTTGTTTTTAATCCTGCCTAGTTGTTATGACCCTGGATCGGACAGGTTCCTTGAAGATGTCAGGCTTGTGGCGTAGCATACTATTAGGCAGCGGGCGGTACTGAGCAGAGCGGTGAGTGGAGAAGAGGGTCGAATTCCTCTAGGGGCTCGGTTATAAGACCCACCTTATGAAATAAGGCAGCCCTACCAATGTGTTTCTGGTGGGATGTGGAATCGTCGGGAGGATCAGGCAGGATACAGGTCAGGGTCTGTGCTTCCCCCCTTCTTCCCCCCCCGCTGGTTCTGCATCATAGGAGTCCCATGGGTCATCCTGGGGCGGGGTGTTAAATGCGTCATTCACTCCATGTCCATCCGAGTCAGTGTGAAGAGACCCCTGAGGTGTGAAGTCAAGGGGGTCCTCTGGAGGAACAGGTGGGGAAAGTGAAGGCCGAGGTAAAAGGTGAAGGGATGGTTGTTCATGGGGCAAGGAGATGGCAGCCTTATCCACTTTCGTGCGCGGTTTTGGTGAAATCGGAATGCAGTAGCGGCTGCTACCGGACGGGGGTAAGAGATGTAATAAAAGACAAGGACTTACCTTTAACGGCCTGCCGCTGCCTCTACTCCGTCCTCTTCCTGTCCTGGCCGGCAGCAGGAAGCACCCGGGCACACAGGCTCCCCTGAGCCAATCACAACGCTGCAATGCAGCATTGCGATTGGTTTGAGCGCCGTGGATCGGCTGGAACAGGGAGCTTCTTAAAAGAGAAGGAGCGGCAGGCATTGCAGACAGCTTTGTTGTGTCTGGGCGACAGGCACAAAATTACAGACCTGAAGGAGATCCGTCTGAGGATATTTTGCGTGGCAGCGAGTACAACAGAATGGTATCCGCTCCATCACCGTCGAGGCATGGAGGAGAGACGCGACCGAGAGAGGAGTAGTCCCAAAGGACGAGGCCCGGGAGACTGTGGTTGGCCCCGACCCCGCTCTACCAACGTAACCAAACATCGACCCGAGAAGGAAAGTAAGCGAGGCGCAATCGAAATACAATACCGACAGAGGGAAGAAAACCGTGTGAACCGAAAAAGAGCACCGCAGCAATGTCGACCCGGAGCACACGTCCAAACCAGACAACTGAAAGAAAACAAACAATGGAGTCGATGACTATGCGCATCACCAGCAAGATAAAAAGTCACACTACCTCATGACTCTTAAGAATTCTTCGAAGAAAAACAACTTACACACATCCAGGCCCAACACAAGATCACAGGAGTATGCACAGCAGGTGCATCTATAGTTGCACATGCCTCAAATATTACGAAATCCAAAAAGACCAGGCACTGGAAAGTAAAGAAATCAGGAGGCTGGGGCCAAAATATTTGGGGTACTTAAGCAGAAACTGCAGTAAAGGCGTAAACAAAGATAAAAACAAATCAAATAGAGAGAAGTAGGAATTGCATAGAATGTATGCCTGTGCTCAAAGTTGCATTTTCCGTAGCAAAGGAGCAGTAAATAGCTAAATTCCATCTCTCTCCTGTCTAATATGCCTCCTTTTACTTGATTTTTCTGCAAAGGTGTTTTAAGAGAAACATTTTATCAGCCTTTCCTTATTAAGATCAGAACCGAAGTGAAGAAAAAATATGAAGAAACAAAATGCCCAGGAAAGTGCTATAAGTTTTCTTCTGATGCCATAATTATTTCTCCTTTAAATTAGGTTAATGGATCCTTCAAAAGTTGTTTCCCTTTGAAACAAATTCATGTTTACAACCATATGTAAAAAGGCAAAGCATAGGTTCTATCAAGCCGGTGGTCTGGATTTTGAAGAATACCCAGACACTACACATGCTTTAAAAGCCAAGTGTTTTAAAGTACAGCTTTCTTTGACACTGGTAAAAAGGTTTAAATAAGCTGCTTCGCAAGTCTTTCCCGTTATGAAAAGATTATGCCATTGGACCTGCAGTGTGAACTGGAACTCTCTAACCTGCCTTCTGGGAGGTATGTTTCAAACAGCTTGCGGTCGGTTCCTTACAAGTTCGACACAAGTTGTTTAATACATCTGGGAGCAATCTACTGAATGTATGAACATCATGCATGTTTTCGCAATGATGCCACAGAGTATACAACATAAATGAACAGTCATTTCCTGCAGAAGAGGTTTGGGGGCACATGCTCACCAAACAAACATAAGAATGGATCCTGGGTGCTTTTGAGCTGCACACATGTTCATGCCCTGGCAGTCTGCAGAGACTAGAGTATATGTTGGAATAAAACACAGCTGGCTCCTTCTCACATTGGGGTTCATCAGGAGATGCGGAGACCTGTGCCGAAAACCTTTGGCTTGTGATCATGGGGAAGCTGCGGACAAAGGAGCTGCGCATCCCGGGAAGAGGAGGGGGGGGGGGGAGGGAGGAGGGAGGGAATGTGTGCGCCCAATCATTAAAGCCATCCAGTCATTCTATCCTGATTAAGCTAGAATTCTCTTTGGCAAAAAAGACAAAGCCAGCATGTTCTGCATCACATCACAAGATGATCATCTCCTTACTGCTAGTATACTTCTGCAGGTCCAACACAAAAATGTAGAAGAAATCAGGTTTTAAAATTAAAAACTAAAGTGGACAACAGCCTCAAAATATTTAAAAACCAAACTGTAACAGAGGTAGAGCACTCTGAAAAACAATGGCTTCAGTGTGCCAAAGGATTGGTGTTCCTAGTCACAGTGCACCTGCAGGAAAGGTTTTTTTTCTGTGGTCACTCAATGCTATTATTCCGTTTCCCCGCTGTGATTAGGAGACGTCAGCCCAGATTGACAGAAAAAAACACAATGGCCACTACCCCACAAGCCACCTACACCCTATGTTTCCAGCTCCGTAACTGCCCTGAAAATTTTGAAAGCAGGCCCTGGTCATCAGGAACCAGTAAGATGAGACTGGTGAGCAGTGCGCTTGCGGGCCTGAGCAGGAGCAGTCCTGCAGCTGGTCAGGGTTTTTAAAATAACCTCTACCAGCTTCAAACTAATGGAAGAAAAAAACAAAAACACCCTAAAAAAAAAAAAAAAAAGACAAAGTGATACACTTTGCAACTTCTCACAACCTTAATTAATGGCACATAATTGTGTAGCGTCAGGGGTTAACCAACAATCTCCTAGGCCTCACCAAACACATGCGTCACCAAGCAGGCCAGTCAATCTTCCTATGAAAATAAATATATAGATCAACAAGATATTTAAAACTAGGGGTGCATCTTACCTTCATGCCTTCTTCTTTACCGCTTTTAATTAATTCATCTATTCTTAGCTTTTCTTCAGACTGGAAAAAATGTGAGAAAAAAAATAATGTGCTACATTAACAGTAAATGTAGTCAAGCGTTAACGTTAAGAATTCATAGTGAAGAAAAAGCAATTAAACAAAGTATAAGAAACAAAAAATGAATCCTAGGTGTGCAGTGGACAAAGTTGAGCTTTCAGAATGTCTTAGTTCATTTTAGATCCACGAGGGCTCACAATTCATGGCAACTGGTTTACACAGGTTGGGTTTTATTGCACTGCCTACGATTCGGAGCTGGCACATACCTGTAACTCTGCTTTGCTCTTCCTGCCACTTCTTCTGACCGGGAAGTAATCTGTAACCTTTCGATTCTGAGAATGTCTTCCTTGAACCCTGGAGGATGAGACTGGAAGCCTGGAGGGAAAAAGGGAACACATGAAGTATGGAAGCACAAACAACAAGGGAGAACAAAATGAAGGTAGTGCCTATAAAAGCCTTGCATGTGAAACAGAACACCATCATTGTTGTGATCAACAATGTCCGCAGCAGATGCTTTTCACTTTTGTCCTCTCACTTATAAAAAGCAATGTAATCTGTGTGACTAGACTGCCAGTTGTAGTCGAGATGGACACAAGCATGCTTTTTAAACCGCTACTTGCAAACAGTATCACTGATATACCCAAGGCAACAAAGTGCTTCTACTTGGAATCTGGTGCCTGGCACTCCGGGTGATATGGCGTTATTGGATGTGGAATGACATGTGGGAGATGTTTCTGTGCAGAAGCATGAGGTTATGCAGTTTGAGAACACGGTCCATTTAGGAGTAGCCAGTGTCCAATATTTAAGACTAGCATTAAGTATAGCCTGCACTCTGGTATTAAGTGACAAGACTCAATCCCTTGAGGCACTGTGGAGCAGTCAGCTATGTGTCATGTAGCATTCACCTAGGAACAACTGACTAACTCAAGTGAGCACTGTTAAGCATTCTGCTACAAGCCGCATGACATCCACCCAGAAGGAGGGAAAGTGCAACTAAAGTTTGCGAGGGCTACTGGTAACCACTGCAAGCAAGCAAACACTCACTCAGCGGAAGGAAGACGTGGGCTGCTTTTAGAAATGGCGACACATCCAAGAGGTTATAGTAACGACTGTGGTTCACCCGGTAGAGTAAAACTTGTCCCTCGCTGCAGGTACAGATTTGGCAGAGGGGCAAAGGAAATATACTATAAAAAAAAATTCTTTACGCGCAGGACATGCCCTTCAGGGGTATCCCTTGCCGATTAGGTGGGGTCCCCAAATTTGGAGTTGGCGGAATTCCAGGCACTTCTACAAAGGTCTTTCAATGTGTGATAGGAGCTAGGCTAACATGACTGCACTCCCCTGTCAGAAGGCCAGGACTAGCCAAAGATCCCATGACCAGGCGAGACACTCAATTACAGAATGGTCTGAAGCAGAAGGCTGGATGGGTCAAAGCTTCCACTAGCTATTAGGAAGTGGCTAGGGTGAGAGACAAGCGTAGTCATCCTCTCCAAGAATGATGGTCAGCCGACCTCCACCCACAGACATACAGGGTGCCCTAAACACAGATGACAAACTATGCAAGATCCCAGCACTACGGTCTGTCCCGAGGCCACATGGACTGTAGGTTGTAAGGGGCAAGCTCAGCCAAAGGCTACACCAGAAACACTGGGAAGACAGTAGTGTGTGGAAAGGGGAGGAGGCTTTGCTTATTCAAATAAGTGCAGAATACAGCATTCTACCCTGGAGGACAGCAGAGGGAGGAGTAAGAGGGAGCTGGGGCGGCCATGCCACACTGCTTTTGGTTCATGCAACATGAACTACTCAGTTTACAGACGATGAGAGGACAACAAGAGCCCCCCCTCCCCCCTCGGACTATGCTCCTTTGCAGGTGCTGGAAAACAAAAAAATGGTTACTTATCGGTAGGAGTCGTTTTGTAGCTTGAAGAATTTTCTGGATTCGTATGCGGTGCATTACTTCACCATCTAGTGGCTGTGTCTGAAAAGTCTCCTTTAAGTCGCTTCTCTTTTTTTCCATTGGCATCGTCAACCAGTTGGGTTTAAACCCCTCCTTGTGTGACATCAGACATAAGCCCTGGAAATCCCTAAACGCAGTCACCATCTTCAGATTTCTTTCTTTCTTTGGTTTGTCAGTATTCGAGTTGAGTTTGTAAATACCCCTCTACTGGCGAAGGTGGGTGGATCGCACATGAATCCAGAAGCTGCAAAAAAACTAAACCTACCAGTAACCATTTCGTTTTGCAGCGTGAATCTTTTCTGGATTCAAATGCTGTGCATCGATTACAGAGCGGTTTTCTTAATGTGGGTTGGCTGAGTTCTTTAGAGTGTGGGTTTACAAACAAATACTTCCGTACTCTTTGTATCACTTCCTTCCCTGTTGATCTGAATGTCTACACAGTAATGTTTTGTGAAGGAATGTACCGATGACCATGTAGCAGCTGTGCAAATGTCTTCTGATGCTAAGCCGCCTAAGGCGGAAAGTCTTGCTCCCTTTCACCTCGTTGAATGCCATTTTGGCTTTTAAATCTTTTTTTTTTTTTTTTTAAATAAGGGTTACCCCCGTCTTATGACAATATTGTATTGTTTGCACTATCCATCTTGCAGCAGTTCCTTTGGTGACTGCAAGTCCTTTTCGTACGTGTGCAAAGGGCACAAAGAACTGTTCTCCTTTCCTGATGTCCTTTGTTCTTTCTAAATAATACATAATTGAGCTTCGGACATCTAACATGTGCAATGGTCCCTGTGCCTCAGTTTTAGGTTGTTGAAAAAAGCTGGGAGGAGAGTAGCTTGATTAGTGGGGAATTTGGATACCACTTTTGGTATAAATCTTAGGTTTGTTCTCATAACCACTTAGCCTCCATGCATCTGTAGGTATGGCTCCTGAGTGGTGAGCGCTTGCAACTCACTTACCCTCCTTAGAGGAGGTGATGGCGATGAGGATTGCAGTTTTGAGAGTTAGAAACCTCGGTTGTGCATTCTGCATTGGTTCAAAGGGTGACATCAGTTGGGCGAGTACTACATTCAGGGTCCATGTAGGCATTGGCATGCTTCTTGAGTGTGCCCTTTCATTCCAGGAAGCGTTTCACCACCGGTGTGGTAAAGAAACTTCTATCCAGTATGCCTCTTGTGTACACTGCAATGGCTGCTATGTGGATCTTGATGGAGGTATAGGAGAGAGGTTTGTACAGTAGATGTGTCAAGTATCTAATGACTGTGGCCTCTTGTGCCAAGTCTGTGTTTTACAGGTATGTTACACAATTGTTGGAATCTCTTCCATTTGTTGCTATAACATTTCCTTGTTGTTAGTCACCTTGATTCCTTTAGAATCTCAAATCGCCCTTCTTGGCAACTTGAGATGGTCAAATTATCAGTCCTCAGGAGTCATGCTGCCAGGGTGAGGGTGTTTGGTGCCGGGTGCCATACAGGTCCCTACTGTATTGTGAACAGGTCTTCGTGTGCAGAGAATGGAATGTACTGCCCTTGGGATATTTCCATGAGGTCTGAGAACCATGTCTGTCGACCCCATTGTGGGGCTATCAGGATGACTTGCTAGTCTGCACTTTTGGATCCCCTTCGGTATCATTGGACTTGGTGGAAAGGCGTAAGTAAATCTCCCTAACCATTTTAAAATCGACAGGGGATTCCCCCATGACCCTGGGTGGTAGAAGCTGGTTGCGAAGCTTTGGCATTTTGCTTCCTTGTGTGTTACGAATGTGAGCTAAAACAAGAGAGGAGGAGAGGATGTAGCCTTACGGCTAAAGCGGTCGACCTTGAAGCTGGGGAACCAGGTTCAAGTCTCGGCAATGAAGCTCAACATCCTGCGATTCCGGGCAAATCACTTAATCTCCCCGTGCCTAACAAAAATGAATGTGCCCTTCTGTAAAGAAACTGGTGCTCATGTAAAGCGCTCTGATACCCGATGTCTCGGGTCTAGTTCGCGCTACATAAAACTCTTTAAAAACGTTTTTAAAAAAAGAAGTGTCAAGGAAGATCTTTCAGATCTGGGGAGCACAACAAGTAGTCGTATTTGCATGTGGTGCTTGCTTTTACTGCTTAGCCTGTCCACTTGTGTGTTTCCTTTTCCTGGTAGGTGTATTGCCACTACTGATACCTTGTTTGTTATAGCCCATCTCCATATCTCCTGAGCCAAGGTTGATAGCGGGAAGGATCTTGTTACGGCTTGTTTGTTCAAGTACTGCATTGTCATTGTGTTGTCTGTCTGAATAAAAACTGTTCTCCCTATTACATGTTTCTGGAAGGCTTTTAGTGCCAGGAATACAGGCTTCAACTCCAGCACACTTATGTGCTGCACGGCTTCTTTTGAGTTCCAGAGGCCTCTGATGTTCTGCTTATCTATGTGAACTGCACATCCCATGTGGGATGCATCCATTGCTATGGTAACGGAGGGAGATGGTGGTTTGAAGGTTTTTAATTTTTGGGACGTTCCACCATTTCATCTCTCTAAACAGTCTAACAACCACTAGATAGTCCCATCTCACGGTGGATTGTGGCCATTGCCGTTGTACCCATTTTTGTATTGGTCTCATGTGCAGTCTTGCGTGTGGTAACAGGGGAATACAGGAGGCCATCATGCTTATCATTTTCCCCCACTGCTCTCATAGTTAGACGTTACACCTTCTGGTAATGGTGACTGCTCTTAGATTGCTTCGACCATCTTGTCCACTGGTCTGGCCTGTTTGGGAATCCAAGATTGCCCCCAGGAATGTTTTGTCCTTGCCTGGGCTCTGTGACCATTTCTCTTAACTGATGGAGAACCCTAGTGTGTGTAAGGCTTGTACCACCTTGTTGATGTTCTTCCTGCATTGGCGGCTTATCTTTGCTTTCACCAGCCAGTCATCTAAGTATGGATAAACGTGTATTCTCTGTCATCCGAGGTGTGCTACTACCGCAGCTAGGCATTTTATGAACACCTGTGGTGCTGATTTTATTCCAAATGATAACACTTTGAATTGGTAGTGTCTTGATCACTACAAATCAGAGATATTGTCTGTGGCCTTTGTTTACTAGTATGTGCAAAAAGGAATTCTTGAGGTCTATGATCACCATGTAGTCTCCTTTCCCCATGTGAGGAGTGGCCTCTTGTAGCGTTGCCATCTTGAATCTTTGCTTCTTTATGAACTTGTTTAATGACCTCAGGTCCAGTATTGGTCTTAACTTTTTGGTTGGTTTTGGTACCAGAAAGTAGTTGGAGTAAACCAACAACTGTAAGGCCCCTATTGCCTTGGCGGTCTTGTTGTTCTTTTTCATACACTGAAGCGCTTAGACTACTGCCTCTCCAAATAGGCTGACTCCTGTGAAGGGCATGTTGATTATGGCAGGCTTCTTGAAACAAGATATTCTCAGCCAAGCTTGCCTGCGCAAGGTTGCGACTGTGCAAGGTTGCGACTGTGCAAGGTTGCGACTGTGCAGAGCTGTCTACCAGCCGTGTCTGCTACATCCAGCATGGATTTTAGGCATGCAACAGTCTTGCCCTCCTGCAACACTGCTTGCCCTCTTCTTGAACTCCTCTGGGAGATGTTCCAGTTCCCTCAACGGTGATACTCAGTGGAAAAAGCTGTAGTTTCTCCTCACAATTTATTCTTCCAACTCCAGAGCCCTCCCCTAGGCTTCCAGACCCAACGGCAGAAAAAAATAATCTGAATATGACAGTGCGTTGAGGAATTTCCGAGGCATACGTTTGATGTCACACAAGGAGGGATTTAAACCTAAATGGTCGATGGCATCCAAAGAAAACAAAAAGGGATGCGGAGAGAAAAAAAAGACTTCAAGGAGACTTTCTGGACACAACCAATAGATGGCGCAATAAAGTACCCAGATGCAAAAATGGACATGCCATTAGGCCAGCTGTAGCTGCCATGACCACCCTTGGCCCAGGTGATGCATCTGGCTCCTCTGTATCTCCATGATTAAGTCCACAGAGTATGTACCATGGCTCCCTGTATCTAGGGCATTTCTGCTGCTTTCTACTATGGGTGGATCAATACCACCCAAGAAGCGGAACCTGTTCGCTCTCAAAGATGGTAGGCAAGATCACATGTGCATCTATTGGACTCTCCTACATTGCATTCTCAGCATAAATGTAGCCCCATGATTGCAACAACACGAGGAGGGCATCCTGCTATGCACTACACAGGACACCAACCACTTCATTCATAGGCAACATTCGTAACTCACACCCTTCCAACAAGAGCACATTAAATTATTTCAAACTGCACACGTTTATGACCTAGATTTATCTTGGGTCCTGTGCTTAATTGTGTATGATGGCAATGTCATAACAGCGCCACCACTCTGGTCATCGTACACAACACCAAAATTGCTTTTCACCACCCAGCAAAACATTTTTCCAAACAAGTACTCACAAGGTGCTCCCTACTATCCATTCACTAATGCACTTGTGCCGCTTCAGAGGGATGAAGTAAAACATAAATGCAACTACAATATTACTTAAACTAATTAAAAGATAACAGATAAATGACTTATTCCAAAGCCAGAGCACAATTCACTTACTTCCTCCTTGCTGTTGATGCAGGCTTTGCTTTGATGGAAGTAGCGGGTACTGCACTTATTTTAACAGCTGACGGCAACGCAACATCCACTTGTTTTTCTGTTGAGGTTCCTTTTTGGCCATTGTGCATGGGCTCTGAGGAATTACATCCTTCTTTATCAATGGATTTCATTGCAAGTTCAGCTGTGTTACAAGCATTTCTTTTTTCTGTGGGGAAAAGGTGCAAAAATAAATTAAAAAAACTTGAAATGTCTTGATCTAATTGTAATCCTACACCTAAAGACTATGCCATACAACACAAAGGAAATGATGAAACCGTGCCCTTTCGTTGAGATCAGTTTTTCATTTCCACAATACAGATTTAACATGGAGTTTTTAACTTAGGAAGGCACACACCAAGACTCTATCCCATCAGATGCCGCATAACGTCACTGAAGCACAGAGAACAAAGGCGCAACAAACTGGTTTTCCTCTGTGGACCAATAGGTAATTGCCAGTGCATGTTTCTTTCCATCGTTCTTTATCTCCAAATTCTACGTTTCAGCCCTGCATAGTATACAACAATAATGCATAAGCAAGCACCTTAGTAAAGGAGACCATGTATATTTTGACACCTCCCTTAAAGCTTACAACAAGCACCTGGGTAACCTTTTCCTAAAAGGCTTATTCCAGGCCTACTGGTCTATCCGAAAACATCACCAGCAATCCAGGGGGGGTGGGGTGAAGTAAAGTCGCTTAACCACAGAAGCAACCAAGCAAAATGCTCATGTTGCCTGTCAGGAGCCAAATGGGAACCACAATTGTAGTTGAACAAGAAACATCTATAAAAACCAAGTCCTTCAGCTCCACACCATTTGGCCAGTCTCCTCCCCTAACTGGTTTGCAGAACATCCCCAATAGCGTTTTTTTTTTTTGCTTCTTTTTCTCAGTCAAAAGATGTAAAAAGGTATTTTGGCACATGCATCAACTTTACTTCTGTTCACACCTTCCATGTATACGTCAAGTACAGAGGTTTCAGTTACTCCTGCAAAGAATGCAACCCAGTATTTTCTGCGTTAAGCGTGGAGGGATATTCGTGTAAGGAAACTTTGAAGATGCCCAACACCCCCTCAAAACATCTGAATAGCAATGAGCTGCAAACCACAGTTATGTATAATGTACATGCCTTACTGAGCAGTGCAAAGTATTCAAAGTACTAAGTCCAGGCTGGATGACCCAAGGTATTCCAAGTCACTCAAGCATCTGCAAATACAAGCAACCCCACTGCTGCAGCACTTGTACTGAAGGACGATCTACTGAACACTAGTATGCTAGACTATTGCCAACAGAACCGGTTCTTCAGGTTATGTTGCTCTGCATTTTGGTCTTTTAACTGTATATTAGTTAAACATAGACATCCGGCCTTTTCTATCAGAGTCCACAAAGTTAGAAACACATTCCACGTTGGCTCTACTAGTTTGCAAATGTGATGCAACCGACACCCTGGTAGAAGATTTGGAAAGCTGCTTTACTGAGAGAAATACTACCACCACATAGCCGCTTAACATGGTAGATATTTTCCCCCCCACACCACTACCCAAAAGATTACACTGTCCACATCGAACATTGCGCCTCATTCCCAAATCCCCTGGCATCACAACGCTGTGGCCAGTCCCTAGTGTGTTTTAAGAAAAGGAAAAAATAAATAAAAAAATAAATAATATTTTTTAACCACTTTCTAGAGAACTCTCCGGAACTTGCCAGGGTGTGCAGTGTGCTCTAATTTAACTAATAACCGACTTACTGTCGTCTTCAGTGTCAATATGTAGTTTAATAAGCTATTATCAAGTTATGAAACTAGATTTTTATTTGAAGAAAAACTTTTCAATGCTTGCAGACTGACAAGCGCCTGCTAGAGAATGATGAAGTCGCACCAGCTCCTCCAGCAGGTAGAAGCTCGGAGCCCCACAAGCATTTAACTAACTTCTTAGTGCACGACTACAACAAAAGTCCGAATTAAGTACCAGGAAGTACATCATAAAGGAATACTGCAAAATGATCCGAGAGGCAGGTTTCTAAATGTGTAGTTACACTATTCTCGTTTGATGTTCTCTGTAGAGGTGCTTTTCACCCCCAAAATGATAATACAACTATACTTGTAAACTAAGGAGCCATGGCGGTAACAACTCACCTTCTGCTTTTCTGTGAGCTTCAATTATCGCTTTCCCTGCACATTTCACTTCATATGGATTGGCAGAGTTCTCTTCTTGAAGTGGCGGGCGTACATTGGGAGATTTAGTAGGACTCATGTAGGTGTAGATCTTGGATTGCCCAATAAATACAATGTCCTGGTGCAGAAGGGAAACAACAAAAGTTTAGGAGGCAATTTAACAATACGGAAGTAAAGTGTGCACCACCACCTCTTCTTATTAGATCTAGCATAGAGACAACTTTACTTCTCTCACCAGCTACAAGTGAGACAAGTCTCTCCAGCTACAGCTAGTTTCACCACTCAACTAACTCTCAGATGAGAGTTCTTGCCCCGACCCAGCCCCACCTAAACCTCCTATTGCTCACTGCCTCACGTACTCCCTAACCTTCTCTACCCCCCTCCTACAAGCCTCAACTCCACGATGGAGCTCACTGGTCTATACACATATTCCATCAAATACCCCCCGAACCTTACAAAAAAAAGCAGCTAAAAGCTTTAAACACAACCTATTAAAATCTCACCCCGAAACACCAATCTCTGACCCTTACTTCTCTTCTCAAGATGTGGATCTGATGGCGGAAAGGTTCCGGAATTGCTTATTGGCACTGATGGGCTGGATGAACTCGAACTTTCTGAAACTAAACACGGGTAAAACCGAGGTTATAGAGTTCGGCCAGAAACCTTCTGTCTGGAGCGAACTCTGGTGGCCGTCTGAAGCCGGAACTTACCCTGTCCCGGCACCGAAGGCCAGAAATTTGGGGTTCATGGTCGACAAAGATCTAACGCTTACTTCTCAGATTAACCAAGTGTTTTCGGCCTGTTTCTTCACACTAAAAATACTACGGAAGATTCTTCCATTTATACCACTCTCATTAAGGAAAACAGTGGTCGGTGCATTGGTGTCTTCTAGAATTGACTACTGCAATGCGCTATACTTAGGTGCAGGAGTCAGGCAGCTTTCCAAACTACAGTCCATACAAAACGCGGCTGCAAGAGTATTGTTAAACTTACCTAAACACCACCCCATTTCCGCGAGCCTAAGACTCCTCCATTGGCTACCAGTCCGCCGAAGAATAGACTTCAAAGCGCTTTGCTTAGTTCATAAAGCCATATATGGAGGAGGGGCGGTAGACATTCAACGCTTGTTACCGCGATATCTGCCTACTCGATGTCTTAGGTCTGCAAACACCGGACTGGTTCTTATTCCCAGGATAAGAAGAGCCAGATGGGGCGGTAGGGGGTTCTCTCACCAAGCGGCCAAATTGTGGAACTCCCTCCCAACACATCTGAGACTGCAGAATAGTAGGCCCCTTTTCAGAAAGCTGATAAAAACTTGGCTATTTTCCAGGACCTAGGTCAGTCACTCAGGTTGGACTGCTATTATCTCAGCGCCAAGACGCCTCGGCAGTAGTGCGCTCTATAAATACCTCAGTCAGTCTATAAATACCTCAGTCAGTCACATTACTAATGACATCATTTTTTTTACACTAAAAGAAGAGCCCAATGGAGGAAAGCCTCTCGCCCCATTCTCGATCGCCTCCACTAGGAAATCAGCACATGGCCTCACGTTATCCATCAGCCCCTCCCCAATCTACAATGCCGCAGCGACAATCACCATCTACCATAACGGGATCATCCTTATGCAAGCATCAGACCGTAACCTAAACTTACTAGATAATATCTTTCCTCTCATTAAGGAAAAAGTTGGAAGCCCCCATCTAACTGTCACCCTTCAAGATGACTCACAGCTCTCCAAGTCCCACTTGTCCCCCAGCACTCCCAATATTCCTATTGTTCCATCCACACCCAACTCCCCTATCTCCTAACATCCCCCCTTCCCTCCTGCCCCAACTCCCCTCACCAACACTAACTTTGTCCCACTCATACCCCTCATCCATACCTCCTCACATCCTCGAGTTAACACACATCCCCCCAATTCCTTCCCCGCCCCCAACACCACCAATAGTCACAATGTCCCAATTTCACCCCACACACCTACCTCCTCGCATCCCGCCTTTCCACCCGCCCCTACCCCTCCCCCCACTAGTAATCCCATTGTCCCACTCACAACCCACATCCTCACCCCCTCACATCCCGGCTCTACACCCCCCCTCTCTGACAACCGCACAGGAAGATTACATTACTACGAATCAGAATATGATACCCTCCCAAACTTCACACACAGCGCATCCACTCCGCCATTAACCACAGTCCAGACAGCTAATGTTACCTCCGACACGACGAGATACTACTATCTCTACAACAAGTCAGAGGACCTGCAAACTCTTCATGACCGGATTCTACAACAACCCAAATTCACGCGCTCCGAACCAGAATCCAGAAATTACCACCACATCAACCATTCGAAACTCACCCAACAGCTGCAGACAAGCTCCCCGAAACTTGTGCCACCAAGGTGGAGAACAGTGCCCTACCCTAATGCTTCATCCCGTCCGATCAGAAAGAAAAACTGACAGACTTATCCTCCCTACTCCGTTCCTATGAGCTACCGCCTCTCCCCCTTAATTCTGGGATCTCAGACAACTTGCCTAAACTTTCCCTTATCCAATCACCCCAATACGCATAGAATTACAAGACACATTTCTAAAGGTAGAGTGGAAAACAACCTCATGCAAGTCCCCATAATACACGAACCCACCACAACACCCATCAAAACTCGGCTAAAATGTATACTTCTAAACTGTAGGTCGGCCTCAAGACATGCAACCGACATAGCTGACCTCATACTTTCGAATTAACCTGACCTACTAATTCTGACTGAAACATGGCTAAACTAATCATCTACTCCCATCCTAGACATACTAGTACCCCCTAACCATTACATAACAAGACTTGACAGAACTGATAGGCTAGGTGGGGGTATGGCTTGTATACATCGGAGCAATCTCTCAGTGAACCGCTCCCACTCCCCGGTACTATCCTCCTGTGAATACCTATGTTTAGGCATCACTAGTAATAACAAATCAATATGCTCTCTAAACGCATTCTACCACCCACCAGGTGATAACCTCACCTTCATCGAACATCTCATGGACATCCTAGCTACAAAGGACGGACAACAAATTACCCAAATATTCCTTGGTGACTTCAATCTCCACTGGGATGACCTTGACGACCCAGGAGTCAACAGCCTAAAAGACTTACTCTCAGACCTTAACCAAATCTGTGACAGCCCCACACATGATAAAGGCTCAACCCTCGATCTAGTAATTTCAAAAGCCGACTCCACTCAGCTTGATTTGATCCTCCCTTGCGACTGGTCTGACCACCACATCATTACATTCCACATCAACGAATCAGTTAAATTACTTTCAACCCAACCCACGAGAACAAAAATCTGGAAGAGAAACCTAAAGAAAGTTTCCGACCTACTCACAACCTACAGCCCTAACATCTTCCCTGAAGGCCTATCCAATGTACAAGATCTGACCAACCATTACTTCCACTGCATGAACACGGTACTAGACAATATAGCTCCCTTACAACTGAAAAAAGAGTAAACACAAAAGACTCAAAACCCTGGTATGATGGCAGGCTAAACGAAGACAGACGTTCCCTAAGACTAATCAAACGTAGATGGAGAGCGACACCATCCTCTGATTACCTCAAGCTACTAAGGAGCACGAGAAACTCCTACTACAGAAAGATCAGACAATCAAAAGCAGACTTCTTTACTAAGCAACTAGACCAAGCCAAGAACCGTCCCAAAAAGCTTTTCGAACTAATCAAATCGCAATCTAAGGAGGTACCCCATCGCCCCCAAGCTACCCCTGACACTACCCAACTGGGAGGAATTTGCCTCCTTTACAATAAAGACAGAAAACATAAAGGCGGACCTGAGCAACGACCTAATATCCCTTACCAACCCCCACATGGACATTTCAGTGCCCTCGCCTGTTGCCCCACTCATACGTCCCGCAAAGTTCGACCTCAAAAACAATGCATCCTGGTCCTCCTTCTACACCTACAGTGAAGAATCTATTTTAAAAAAATCTCACAGCCCTGAATCCCTCCAGTCACTTCACGGACCCTCTTCCCGCAAACCACATAAAAGACTTCATCCCACTGTTACTGCCGCTCTGGACCAAGATTATAAACACCTCTCTCCTTCAAGGAATCATCCCAGAAGTCCTTAAAGCAGGGCAGGTATCCTCTATCTTAAAGAAGCCATCGGCGGACCCATCGGACTTAAATAACTATCGCCCAATATCCAACATCCCCACATTGGCCAAACTCTTAGAAAAATGGTGATGCAGCTTGGCAAACACAGACCAATTCAACCTGCTTAACCAATACCAATCCGGCTTCCGTGCTGGTCACAGTACTGAATCAGCCATGACCCACATAATAGATGACGCATTAAAAATCCTTGACCAAAACGATGCCCATTTACTAATCTTGCTGGACCTATCCTCGGCCTTTGACACCGTCATACACGACACTTTGATAGATCTCCTGAAACACAGAATGGGTCTATCTGGATCTGTTCTAAATTGGTTCACCTCTTTCCTCCAAAATAGATCACAAAGATTCAAGGTCAATCAATCACTATCCAAGACCGTCCCAGTCACTTTAGGAGTACCACAGGGATCATGCCTCTCCCCTACACTTTTCAACCTTTTCATGGAACCACTCACCGAACACCTCAGCTCATCCAATGTACATTATCACATGTACGCGGATGACACAACTCTACATTAAGATCCACTCACTTGAGGACATCAAATCTCTCAATTGAACGCTTCAAAAAACGCAGACCTGGTTGGCCGAAAACCATCTGAAACTAGACACCCTCAAAACTGAATTCCTCTTAAAATCGCTCCCCACCAACCAATCGACCACCATCCTCGATTGGATGAACCACCTAACAGCACTCAAAGGTCAACCCCTCATTATCAACTCAGCGAAATCACTGGGAGTGACCCTGGACAGAAACCTAAACATGCGGAAACACATCAGCGCCTCTACAAAAGGAGCAAATTTTCAAATGAACACCCTGAGAAAAATGAAACCCTTCCTGCCCGCAAATGACTTCAAGTATGCAGTGCAAGCTCTAGTAATCCCCAGAGTGGAATATGGGAGTGTCACTCTCAGCGGCCTTCCCAGAGCGACGACGGCCCCTTTAAGAGCTTCAATCAATCAACACTGCTGCTAGACTCATCACTGGCTCAAAAAAAAACAAAAAAAACAGTCACATCTCCCCTGACCTTCGAGCCCTCAACTGGCTACCTTTCGAGGCTAGAATTCATCTGAAAAATCGCTTGTATGACGCATAAAGCACTTCATCACAAAACTCAGAGTTATCTAGCTCAGAAATTAGTACCATCTTGTGGTAATAGATCCACCAGGAGCTCCAGCAATCTCCTACTGAAACCACAACCTTTTGTCAAGAAGAAAACATACAACCGGTCCAACTCAGGAATGGCTCCCAGGATTTGGAATGCTTTGCCCCCAGAAACGAGACCGAAGCCTTCTACTGCATTCTTCAAACAAGCATTTACAATGCAATAGGTCTCGCATTTGCGAGAGTTTGAGCTTTTGGAATTGTAAATGACAATGTTTTTATCTATGTGTTTTTGTTTGTAGTCTATTGGACTATGTGGTTTGAAGTGAAAATATGTGGGTAGAATGGAATTGTTGGTTAAAATACGTTTGGGAGGTAACTGGAGCACCCAAATGCGACACCGTCACCCGATGTGAGAAAGTGCCAAAACGGTTATTGTTAGAAGGAACTACGCTTGATTTTGAGGGTACTGTGGCACCTTGGAGAGAAGAGGCAACGACACCAGATTATAAAGACAATCAAAATGAAGTGCACGGTCAACTTAAGACAACTCCACCCCTCTTGTAGGGATGTGCCTGTGGACATTGGTTGACTTTAGCATTGGTTTTTATGAGTGATGTCGAAAATGCACAATAGTAAAAGGAATCAAACACCTCATTGCCAAGAGTAAGTAGCTAAACCTGTTACATTCTGCCACCAACAGCTGTTCCATGACAGCATGGCCATCGGGGCCACCGACTCATGACTCCGCTTGCAGGATTGTAAATTATACATTCTTAGGGATACACACGCGTGCAATGACCTGCTTTGCACAGGCACTTTGCCTGCGAATAGGGTTGCCACATGACTGGTTTTTGACAAGCATCACCGGTATTTGATCTCCCGGCCAGTACCCAAATAAGCGAAATCACCTAAAGTTGGTATTTTAAGCCGTTATCTGTAGATACTTTAAAGACCAAATATAAATACACAGAGTTTTAAATGTGCTCTAGAGTTGTGCTAATAACCCCTGACCGATAACTAAAGTAAACAAAACATGAGTCATGTTACAAATCAGTACATACGGTTTTTATCATGAGCAGCCTCATCCTTATCGTAGGAGTGGGTGAAAGGCCTCCTATTGTCAACCATATAAATACCAGTGCCCCCGATTACCCTTAGTGAATTGACTTAAGTCAGCTTCTACTTTATGTTGGAGCGGCAGAGTGGAGCAAGGGCAAAATGTGCTCCAGACATCTGCCAGAGTGATTTCGCAGACATGGTACTTAGGCCACTTAATTACAGGTGATCGACCACTCCTTGACCCTCTGTAACCAAAACTCACGGCTGGTAAACAAAAGGAAAAACACCCAACTTAAAATACTTGAAAGAAAGGGTAACCCTGCCATCTATTAACTGAGGAGAAACTCAGAACGCCTTGCGAAGATCCCCCCTTTCAATTCATTACAAAAAGTGCAGCGTTAAATAAAGTTCGACCTACATAAATAAAATCTTTAACGAGGATACCACGGAAGGAAGTGCTTTGCCCTGCATCAAAAAACAGGATTTTGTTTAACCAACTTAAAAGAGGACGTGCCACACATGGGAAAAAACATCAGCTGTGACATATTAAAAGACAGTGAGTTTAATTAATTCGCCCAGAATCTCAGTATGGTTGCACGCACCATTGTCAATTCGCAGCACATTGTAAAACATCCACTGCAACACTGTAAACCCAATTGAGAGACAAAGGGAGCCTGATTATTTTGCCCAGAATCCAGGGATGGTCAAACGTGCCCGTGGGAATCAAACCCTCTACCATGACCAACAGCTATAGAGCATGTTTGTTACGGGAAATCATAAAATGTGTGAATAGCCTATGCAAGCACATGCCTTGGTTGCTGCCTCACAGCTACTGCCGGTTTGGTTAATGACCTGTATGCCTCTAAATGATTCCAAGTCTCAGTCTACCTCAAAATGTTGCTCTGCGAGTGACACAGGAAACTCCCAATGCTGGATTACAATGGCTCAGTGGCACTCTTGAATCGTCACTAGGAGGATGAAAGTCCCGTCGGACTCAAACCAACTCAATTACCTGCTGGATGAGCATTTGCTGGGAGCCATCTTAATGGTCCTATAACCTCCGACCCAGAGAGGGGACATCTGCAGCGCAACAGAGGGACGTCAACCCATCAAGATAGCGAGGACCAGTCGCTGAGTTAGGCACATACAAAGCATGCTTATACAAGCATAAGTGTTCACTCATGCGTCAAAACCATGCAGGCTCTGATGGGCTGGGGCTGCTGACTCGAGAACCAGTCCTGGAACGTCTGCAGCATCTTGGCGAGGGGGCGAGTGAACACCCAGACCCCGGCAGGCAGCTCGAAATAACAGGTACAGGATGTGAGAGCCCTGTGAATCTGGAGCCGACGGGTGGGGGGGGGGGGGGGGAGGGGGGTAGGGGGAGGGAAAGTGAAAGCGCGCCATGCTCGCGTTGTGCTGAACGCGCGAGCCGTACCTGTGCACATCGCCCGTCCGGGCGCGTGCACGCCTGTCCGGGCGCGTGCACATCTCCTGTACCCCTTCGCTAGCAAAACCGACAATAGATCTCGCCAAGGCGAGCAGCGCATGCGCTGCATCGCTAGGCGAGACCTAAAAAGTGAAGGCTATTCTCATGGCTTAATTTACTTGAACTATTTATACGTACCTGTAAGATATCTGCTAGTTTGCTTTAGTAATATTTTGTATTAGTCTCACCTACATTCTCTCTATGCTTGCATTTGTTTACTTACACCGACCCTGTAAAGCGCTCCGATACCCGGAAGGGTCTTGTTCGCGCTATACAAAACTTTCAAATAAATAAATACAGGTTTTCGGGGGGGGGAGGGGGGGAAATCGTGTTACTAAAAACTTAATATACTGCTCTGTTCAAGTGTCATTTTTTCTGCCTAGCAAAGCATACAACATGGGGCAATGGGTCAGCCCACTTCATACACTGGCTCTGAAAGCAGAAGCCCTTCGCAGGATCATGTGTGGACAGACACTTGAAAATGAGTGCACTTCCTCAGGGCTGCTGGTCGATATATGTGTGTATTACGTGTGTTTGCGCCAAAAAAAATAGTAATAAATATATACACACACCTAGACCCATTTGCTTTGCCAATGCATCTTTAATTTACATTATCAGCCACGTGTTCTGCTTCTTGGAGTTCCTTAAGGCATAAAATGATCAATTACAGATAAAGTAGGAAACGGACCTGCCCCATTTAAATGTAATACACTTTTCCATTTAAATGCCAGCCATGTGATGTGTAACTATTTAGAATGATAATTCTAGTTTGTTTTAGGTGCGAGCGAGCAGTGCCATTTAAAGGACAGAAATTTAAACATACAGAAGAAATGAGGAGGGAAATAAGATTTTTGTAAAGCATCAGAAGATATATTGCCAGAGACGAGCACAAATGGAGTAGAACAGCGCGTGAGGCAGCAGGCCCTGGCACAAGCATAACATTTATTGCATTTTGAAAAAAGTACAAAAACAAAGATAAAACGAGAGGCTGCCTCAAATACAATGTGGATAGAAAACCGCTTAAGTGAAATAGACCAATGCAGTCTGATCAGAAATGTGAACGCCTACAACAACACGAGCTTCACTTCGCAGCTCCTGCAAAAATCCTGGAGAAAGTGGCCAATCAACAATTTCCACTTTGAGGCCAACTCTATCTTCCACGATTCGCAGTGCAGTTTTCCAACAGGTTTTTCTACAGAGACAGCCCATTTGGAGGCGGCTGAATGTCAGGGAGAATCTGGACAAGAGCACACCTCTCATGGTGTTGCTCCTTGATTTGTCGGCAGCGTTTAACACTGGTTCACACGCTATTTTGTTGAACAGACTTTGCAGTCTCGGCATTCATGGCTAGACCCGTTTATGGGTCAAATCTTTCTTGGGAGGCAGATCTCAACGGGTGTACTTACACCCACACTTTTCATCTCCTAAACCATTGGTATGTGGTGTTCCACAGGGATCTGCTTTGAGCCTGTCTTTGTTCAATCTATACCTTCCCCCTTGGCGAATCTCAAGACGAGACAGAGGTAGCTTTTCACAATTTTAAAAAATGTCTTAGAGAAGTCGCAAATTGGATGGATGCAAAACGAAACTTGTTTTTTAGCTAAAATGGCCCCGCCACCTTCCCTTTGGTAGCCTGCTGAACTTGACACTCCTTATCCTACCTCGTCCGCTAGAAATATGGGCATTCTGCGACTCCAGCCTCTCCTTTATGGCGCAAATTAGACATTTCTTCTGTCTGTTTTTTGAAGATGAACTCTAAAGAGGTTTCTTGTTCTGGTTCCTGAACAGACTAGGAGCACAGTAGTTCATACTTCTCTAACAGTCCCTTCCTTTGTCTTCCTGCATATTGGATACGCAGACTTCAGCTAATTTAAAACGCACTGACACGATTAATCAGGAGAGTGCAGAGGCGCCATCATCTCTCTCCATATTTGAGATATCTGCACTGGCTTCTGGTCGAACAGCGTATCAACCTTAAAGCTCTTATGTTGGCTTTCAGAGGTTATCATGGTGAGGCCCCACGTTATCAGTTGAATAGACAGACTCCATACACGCAGAGGGCACTTTGAACCAACAATTATCGCCTTCTGCGGATTCCACAATTTCTGAAGTCTCGTCATGGCGGCAGCTCCTTTATTGTATGCACGGCAAAAAAACAGGAGAGGTCAGCCAATGCTGGATTCAGAATCCTGGTCGCTGGGGAGACTCAACGACTCGGGCCATGGGTGTCGGGTGCAGAGTGGGCATGAGTCGCGGATCCGCCTAAATCCGGAGTCTTTGTTGTTGTGCTCTTCTGGACTGGTTCACTGTCCACAGGAGACTGGAGTCTTTGTTGAAGGAAGCAGTCCACCCAGGGGTTTCAGAAGTCATTGCCGGAAAGACAGGTCGCAGGTTCGTCGAACCTGGAGACAGGCCGGTAGGGCTGGGGCCAAGGCAGTCGTCATCTTCAGTCTTCTCTGCAAGGTTGTCTTCTTTCTTCGTAGGTCGCTGCAGATCTAGTTTCCAGGTCTGGGGGAGTCACCTAAATACTAGATCTAGGGCTCTGAAAATTGAAACAAACTTTGAGCTAGAATGCGAAAATCATGAATCTTTAGAAACCTATTGTACAGGATATGCAAGTGACTTAAATTCGTTAACCCGAAGACCAGGCCCGCAAATCGAACTTTTATCGGCATTATAGACAGCAGAAATCTCATGACTTAGTTGGACATTAACTGCTTAGATTATGAATTTTATCAATGTAATAAGTATCTTACTTTTTGCAACAAATTGAGAATGTACAGTCAATGTTTAGAAAATATTTTATTCAGTAATAAACGGACGATGCAAATTTATAATGTTTTAAAAATTGGTAGAGATTTTATTGATTCTTTTAGGTGAAATATTGTTAAGGTTTTAATTAACAAAACAATAAAAAATTACTTACTTAATCTAGGGGCATTTTAGAGGAGTAGCAGGTAGGGCACCTAACCTGGGGTGACTACACCCACTATTATGCCACCCTCCTGTTGGAGGGGTGGCACAGACCTAGCCCCAATTGGAGGGGTCTGAAAGATGGCGTTCACCTCACCTCCCCCACCTTACGGGTGGAGTTGGCAGAGGTGGGCACACTTATTGATGAGCTTTACTGCCAGTTTTCACGCCCAAAGTGGGGGTGTAAACTGGGGGCTGCCATCTGCTGTTAGCAGCAGAGGCTGGGGGTGACATTACAAAGGCAGCAGGCCTTTGAAGCTCCCCTCTTCAAGCACTGGCCCATCCTGGGGTGAGGTGGTGTGACACCTCTGACCTGGATGTGCTTTTTTTCTGGTAACAGAGCAGGGGCTCTCTACCTAGCGGTCCAGAAACATGTCTGGTGGTTGCTGGCTGCCTACAGCCAGTCAGAGACCACACCACAGTTGGCAGGTTTTCAGGGGGCACCTCTGAGGTGCCCTCTGGGTACATGGTACAATAAATCTCACACTGGCATCAGTGTGGACATATTGAAAGGAGTAGTTTAGTACCAAACACTCGTAATCATTAAAGCATTGTGGTGCTGTGGAACTCGAGTTTCCAGCCCATGTACTCTCCATGGCTTCACTGGCACTTACAATATTAGGAAATGGACCCCAGTATTGTAGGGGCACATCTGCTCATGCAGATATGCCCTCATCTGTGGTATAGTGTACCCTGCCTTAGGGCTGTGAGGCCTGCTTGAGAGGTGACTTACCTGTGCCTTCAGGCAGTTAGCTGGCATGGCACCCAGGCAGGGTGCCATGTTGACTGTAGTTTTCTCCCTCACAGGGGCTTGCAAGCTACAAGGGCAATGGCATAGTCCCAGTGAGGGGGGGTCCCAAGGGAACCTCTTTGTCTCCCAGGCCCTAGAAACCCAAGGTTATCATTTTCTACAGACTTACAGGGTGTAGAAGTACCAATTGGGGGATTTGTTTTTAAGGAAGAAGCACTGGCACGGGGGAACTGGTTGGCAGGGACCCTGTACACTACAACTGAAACCAAAAAATGGGGGGCTAACCATGCACAAGAGGCGCTTTCCCACACAAAGGAAGCAGGACATGCAATCACAGGTGCCACTGGACAACGACTACAGAATATCCTATTGTCTAGTTTGTAATATGAAAGGGGGTGCACACAAAAAAGGTCTTACATGTTCACCGCTGAATAATCATGTATAAAAGCCATCCCAATCAAGTCTGAATTTCCCTTTATAAATGCCAAACAAGAGGTTACTTGCCCGACTGCAAAACTTAAGAGGACACAAATACAGGTTGGTGAAAAGACTAGCGCATACGCAATAATCTTGTAGCTCTTTGCTCGAAACAAATCTTCATAGTGTGCGAAAGGGGGTTGGAGGCAAGGGGTTACCTTGCTAAGCCCCGATGCTGTAGGCACAATTCCACTGCCTGAGCAAAACCCACCCCTCCGTCTTTGATGTTCGGGACTACATTTCTTTAGGAGACGTTCTCCCATCTGGATCTACTACATGTTTGACATGAGCCAGTCTAAACCCATCTCAGGAGGAGCAGCAACGCTTCATGACTTGGACATTAGGTGATCATGCTGGGTTCGTGCTTCCCAAATCCCTCATCCTGGAAATTCAAAAGGTGCAAAACATCCGATTGGGCTGACCTGGTCATCAGGGGAAGGGGGATTAACTTAGCCCCAGCATGTACTTTGTATGTTATTTCTATTCTGAAATGGAGGAAGACCTGAGAACCAACGTAGGAAGGAACACACAGCTTACTGCATAAAAGCCAACACAGCCCTGGTGATCAGTCTTTCCTGACTTTAATAACACAGTAAGAGGTCATTAAAATGTAAATGCTCGTTTAAAAACAAATACTGAACATGTGAATCCAAATGGGTTAAAGTTAAGGATGAGAAACCCCCGCGACTTTCAGTCACAAGTCAACCATTCATGGCTTAATCCAATTTCTTGGTTATAAACACGAGGATTAAAAAGTAAACTGTATGCGAGTTAACCTTCCATCCAGTCTGTTTCTCACTGTCCAGCATGCAATTAATAATTGGGTTCGGGAAGGAGGTCACGCAATCTGCATTAGTGTCTCCTAAATCTCGTCATGGAGCATTTTTGGTCAAATGTTTTCCAATAGTAGGGGTCGTGGGCAGCAACATGGCCACATAGCCGCATCGGCGGGCCGCACACAATCCTGTGCCAAATCCTGCCCTTTTGTTCGTCACCTGAACCAAAATCCGACTCCCTTAGACTGGGGAACTCGGAGAGGACGGTGGTGACAACAGAAGGCAGCATTAAGAGCCGGAGGCCGCCCGATTGCAGACCGAGGCCGACGCTCTGAAGGAGCCCAGACGTACAAAATGGTGGCGTACGGAGGCTGGTAGTACTGAAGAGGTGAGCGAGGAGGGCGGACGACCGGGATGCACCTTGATCATGCAGGGGATTGACCCCCCCCTACGGGGCCGGCATGATTGCGGGAAATTGCTGTGGGCGGTGGAGAGCTGGTCACCTCATGTGAGGAGCAGTGCAGACTGTGGGGACAATGAAATACTATCTCAAGAGCTGGAGGCCTATTGAGCACGGACTGAGGCAGACTCTGCGACGAGGCCCAGACGTTCAGGACAGGGGCGTAACAGGCCCCCGCAGCCCCCGCGGTGCGGGGGGGGGTCCCCAAGTACTCTCACTCTGGATGGGGCCCCCATCCACTTCCGAAGCCTTCTCGCAAAGGCTGCAGGAAAATACACAGGAGCTGCTGCCTGGCTGAAGCCTACTGTACGGGATGGGATATCCCAGCAGAGTGAAATATATTTATCAAACTTTCAAAATCAATTGTTGGCAGAGGAGGCCCCAGGGAAAACGGGCCTCCATGTCTCTTTATGTCAGTGGAAGGAAACACCTGCAGAGCCCAGGGTGAGAGTCAGAGGCATTTATTTTGGTTATTTTTTTACCATACTCTTTCCATTTATGACTTTAATTTTTATTGCCAGACTTCTTCGTGAAAGGCCATCTCTCCTGTTTCATCTGGAAACAATGTAGCATGATAGCCCGTTTCCAAGGGCGATAATGGTTGGTTAAAGCCCAGACTCGGGGTCTGTAACGAGGGTGAGGGTTTTTAACATCCTATATATCCTGGGACGGAAGGGCTATAATGCTGCTAGAACATACCAGCCTCAAGGGTAGAATGTTCCAAATTCAAAAGGGAGAAACGTAAACCAAGCGTTTGAATGTTTGACCAGAAGGCCTATATCAGCCATTATCGTCCCTCAACCATTCCACTGTCCTCAATGCGGCTCCCAACGTTCCAATAATAATTATGCATATATGTAGCACTAAACAACAGCACTAACAAAGCAATAGGTGTAGCAGTCAGTGTGTCCAAATCTATGCTACTCTCGTCTCTACTTTGGAAGTATGAACGGCTGAGTCAGTCTTGTTTAGTTTTCCGCAGGTGGCACACTATTAAAGTAAAATAATTTACATACATTTTTTTCTATTATGTCACGTCATGCATGCGAATACTACAGTTTACCTGCCAGGTGGATGGCAAGCAGCCCGAAGCCCAAGGGAAAGAGGCAGAGGTGCTGCCTTCAGCCGCCTCTCTTCATGTTGGCACGGCGCCCCTCAGCTCCTAGGACCCATGCCTCGATGGCAGCCGTCTGCTGTGGGGCACTGATGACAGGCGGTGAAGCCCTTCCATAGACACAGCCCAATGTGTTGTGAAGTAGTGCTGTTGGCTAGCAGAGGTGCTGGTAGGGCTGGGGCCGTTTCAGTCGCAAGTCGGACTCCACACAGCAGTCTTACAGAGGCACGTGGCAGCTATGAAATCACTTCTTTTTGCTAGAGGCAGTCCACCATTACCCTTTCACACTTCTGACTGATATTCCACTTTGCATTGTAATTGTAATTGCATTTATATAGCGATTACTACCCCTGACGAGGCGCCCCAAGAGTAATATTTAAAGTATACTGGTGGATCCGGGCAGTGAGGACCAGCTATTCAGGATAACGAACCGGATTTTACATCATCAGACTTTGCCCCGGGGCTTAAAATGGAAATATAGAAGTGTAGGTACTCACTCTCCGAGAGTACCTGTTTCCTACATAGATAAGTGCTGATGCTCTCATATTAAAAGTGTTGGACATCTGCTGAGAAGTGCAGGTGGGTGCTTGCACTTTAAAATGAAGGAAGTGCAGGTACTCGGGGCTTATTTTTGAGCCCCTTGCTACACTTTTGCACCGCCGTTGCATCACTTTGTGACGCAGCGGCAGTGTAAATAAGGCGCCACGTTGCGCCATATTTACAAAGTGACGCATCAGGCGGATGCGTCACTTTGTAAACCCCTGCGCCACATTAAACCTGCCTAAGGGATTTGTTTATATAATTAATTTGGACTGATTCTTGCTTTTTACTTAACGCAAGCTCTTATATATTGCTTGCAAATTAATTTCTTTATAAATAGTTTAAATTGTTCATGCACAAACAACTCATATACAATTTTAGTTTTCTAATGAAATATGAAAACATCAGATTATATCAGAATTTGTCAGAAAATGTCAGAAACATCCTGGCTCGAGCTTTCAGCAGCTTGCCCACCTCCAGAAAGAGGGAATCAGACTTTACAGCAGGTAAGGAGCTTTGAGGCAAAGCTGTGCCATCAAGGAGGGGCTGGGTGATGTCTGCTAGGTGGCAATGAGACAAGAGGGTTAATCCATTGTTAAACATTTTCAAAAATGTTAAGGAAAATAGCTTTTGCAAGTAATATGTGATTTAGGGTTTGTACCACGAGAAGCCCACTTTCATATTAAATGTACCCTTTTGTACGTATAAGGACAAAAGGAATACGCAAAATATACCAGAAATGCATCAGTATTGTTATGCACATCTGCACACCAATTAAATCTCAATCAAATTAAATGTGTGCCCCTGGTAGGGTCCCTTAGCACTGTCCCCAGACCCCACCCCCTAGTCCACATCTCAATTTGGTGAGTACCTGCACTTAGTTTTTTCCATTTAAAGCACTGGACTTGAGGCGCCTCTGGCATTTATCAGTGCCGGTAGCAGGCTCCCAAGAAAAATGTTGGGTCCCTACTGGACTAGCCCAGTGGCAGAAACACAGGCCCCCACAGCCCACCGCGGTGTGGGGGGGGCCAAGCTTCAGGGTCCCCCCTCAGCACGGTACCCTGGCCGGAGAGCTCCTGATCCTGTCCGGAGGGGGCCCCTCCACGTACCTTGCAGGGGGGCCCCCTCAAGTTTCGTTACGCCACTGGTTCAGGAGGGTGACGTACTGAGGCTGCCAGCACCGAAGAGGAGAGCGGGGGGGTCCTGGCAGTGCCTCGACCTGGGGGGGGTTGGTCCCCCCTTCTGGCTGGCCCGCATGCTGGCCACACCTGAAGACAACCAGCAGCCCGACTGGAGATAATCATGGGCCGACCAGTAGCTGTGCATGTGACAGAGGCGGCGCGGCTGCAGGGGACTGCCATGAACGGCGGGATGCTGGCCACCTCATGTGAGGAGTTGTGCAGATGGATTGGAGACAGGCAAGGGAAACGAGCCGGCCAGACGAGGAAGACTCGGGTGCAGACCAGGAGTGCCCGGCCAGGGTAGATGGGTCGGAAAAAGGAGAAGACGGGACTCGTAGCCTTGGCTCCAGAACGCATGCTAGGCTGGGGGCAACCGGACCTGGATTCGCTTTATTGGTCTTGAGGAGGAGCGAGAGCCAGAGGCGGAGGCTGTCCCCGCATGGACACCTGGAAAGCCCAGAGGAATCCTGATGAACCGACATGAGGTATAATTGGGGGGTGACTGAGACACCATAAGAAGGAGATAGAGACAGAATCCACCCCCCCACTCCCTGATACAGAAACAGTACACCGTCAGGGCCCGAGCAAGGCCCGGGGGAAATATTCGGCCCGACAGACCTGGTTGAAACCAGTGCATAGAGGTGGATGAGAACACACCTCCCCCCCTCCCATCCCCCTGCCCAACAGAATCCACAGGTAGAGAGTCCTAAGCCCCAGGCGGCAAAAACACCTTCAAGGGAAGGGAAGGTTTGGGTGGCAGATCGGCAGAATGAAGGGCCTAGAGGGGACCACGAAGGAGAGCGCCAGAGACTGAGGAAGGCCACACAGAGACCAGCGAGTCTCCCTTCTGTGGTTTCTCCTCCCTTGGACGATTGTCTGCAGGAAGCTCTCGGACTCTTCCTGGCCAGTAGATTAAAAAACTGGCTGCATTATCCACCCTGATCCAAGAGGGTAACTGGACAGGTGGGCCGACGTCAGGTAGCAGGCCTTGGAGTGAAGTGGCATGAGGGCCACGCTGCATCCGATAGGAGAGGCGGTGGACCCATCACTCGCAATGGCTAGAGACAAGGAGCAAAAAAACATTGAGGCAAGGGAAAATGGATCGCTACACAAAGGCCGTTGGCCCGACGTCATGGGCATAAGGGGAAACACCACCCCCGCCACATAATGCAACCACCGCGCCACATAATGCAACCATCCTGCAGGCAACACAATTGTCCAGAAAGCCTTGGAGGGGAGGATAGCTGAGGTCTGCTCCAAAGTAACACTCTTACAACAAGATCTGCAAAACGTGTCTGAGAGTCACACAGGCAGAACATCGTATATCAGAGTTGGAAGACACATCCCATACCCTGCGCAAATAGGTCACCAGTCTCACTAGCTCTCTGAAGGAGGTGGCTTGGAAAGTGGATGATGTTGAAAACCGGGCACGCAGCAACAACCTTTATAGGATTTACGGAGGGAACAGATGCAGGACTCTTCTTCACACAGTGGCTCAAGGACTCCCTCCAGACAGCTCAGTTTTCCCCATGCTTTGTAATCGAACGGGCTCACAGGATGCCCAGTTTTACACCACCAGCGGGAGAACCCCCACAGCCACTAGTAGCGCGCTTCCTAAACTTTCAGGACCACGACCTGATACTCCGAGAGATGTGACGAATCAGAGAAGTCCAGCATGCCAACACGAGTCCATCTCTTTTTAATGTCTATATGACTCCACTTGCAGAGATTGTGCTCCCATTTGGGGTTCATATAGTGACCTACGCAGACGACACCCAACTGGTCGTAGCACTAAACCACGCTGACAAGGCCTCTATTAGCCTCTGTCTCTGCCAAGAAGAGGTAGTCAAATGGATGCATCAATCTTACCTAAAGCTAAATGGTGACAAGACCGAGTTGATGCTCCTTGGCAATCCATCCCTCTTCAGGGTAGACACTCTTTGGCCAGACTGCTTGGGCCCCGTCCCTGTCCCTAAGACCCAGATGAAGAGTCTAGGCTTCTGGCTGGGCCAAGATCTTAGCTTCATGGTCCAAGCATGGAAGGTTGCGGCTTCCTGTTTCGGCATTCTAAGGATGCTCCATAAAGTGCTCCCTCTTCTCCCTTTTCGGACAAGAAGGTTTATGGTACAGGCTCTTATTCTTTCCCACTGACAAGTTGAAGCCACGGGGGGTTCATACAAACTACGTGACAACGATAAAGAATCTTCTTTTGTTTTTTTTTTAGAAGACTGACTGTATGAACGTCACATACACTACTATAGGTATGTATTTTGAGTGACAGATTGAATAGTTCTGGAATGAAAGAATGAGTGTGTGAGGATATATGTATATTGGAGAGTGATGATGAATTGTGATAACATGAGGTATTTGTTGACTGTGTGATATATGTATCTGAATAGTATGATAAGGGACCTTAAATGAATGCGTAGTTTTGTTGAACCCGCAAAACGGCTATGTAGACATATTGATAACAGATCCCGAATGAATTAAAGTGTCATGGGTTGGTTTTTAGATTATGTATGTTTATTGTTATTTGGTCTTTTTTAAAAAATAACTGCTGTGTATTAATAATAAAATCCCTTTTTTTTTAAAAAATGTGGGAAGTGTTTTGGATAATGAAGTAATATGATTAATGATTTTGAATAAGTATAGTTGGTTGTGCTGATTGTATGTTTTTTGTCTTGATTAGGTGTATTGAATTTTAATATTGTTGAGAGAGAGACAAGCATTACATTTGTCCTGATGAAGGTGGTACTTCAATAATTTTTACCACTGAAACGCGTCGACGCCCGTATTTCTATTTGGTTATATCCAGGAACGGCCTTTTGTCTAATGAAACGATAAATGAATAGACGATTGGTGTTTATGTATTTGATTCCTGTTGGGAATAACCTGTTTTGATGAATTTATATGTTTCACATTTTTTTGTCTCTCACGATGTCTCAGGTTTTTAATGTGTGAATTTATGTTTTTTATTATTATTGTATTTTTGGTTATTATTGTATGATTTTTGATGTGATAACTTATTTTTAATAAATCTTGAATTTTTTATACACTTGAATATTTTATCCTTATGTGATATATGGTTGTTTTTCTGGGTTCAATTGTATGGTGCTTATGGAGAAATTTGTGTATATGTGATATAGCAGTGTGCAAGTGGTTGTGAATCTGGTTGATTGGGCACCGGGTTGAAGGTGTATTCCTGTATATGTCCAAGAGAAATATTTTTTATATTTACCAGTGGTACCCTGTCTCTTGGTTAGTGGGGTCGCTCCCTATCTTTTTAATAATCTTATTCTTTCCCGCCTGGACTACGGGAATGCTCTTTACCTCAGAGCTCCGGTTGCGACCCTCCCAAAACTCCAAACGGTGCAAAATTGCGCTGCAAGGATGCTGACAGGGACTCCGAGCCGGCAATCCGCAAAGCCCGCCATGAAGTCGCTCCACTGGCTTCCTGTTCGGGAGAGAGTCAGCTTTAAAGCCTTGTGCATTGCCCAGAAGATGCTAACCGGGAATGGCCCCACGATCAACCACTCCATGGTTCAGCCTTATGTGGCAAATAGACGGCTGCGCTCTGACCACTTACATCTGGCGGCTGTTCCCAAGATTAAGAGGGCCAAGAGTGGCTGACGCCTATTCGCTTACAACGCTGCTAAGATGTGGAATACTCTTCCCCTCTGCTTACGGAGGGAAACTAGCCAATTAGCCTTCCGGAAATCATTGAAGACCTGGCTCTTTCCTCGAGTGTGCTGTGTTGTCCCTCCTTGCTTCTGTCTTAGCGCTGGGATGCCCCAGGGTAGCCATGCGCTCAATAAATGTTGCTTCATTCATTCATCTTTCCTGACTACTCAAGGGAAGTTCAGAAACAAAGGCGGACCTTTCACTCCGTTAAAGCAAAACTGAGACTGCTCCACATTCAGTATATGCTACTCTTCCCAGCAAAACTCAAAGTCCTGTTTCAGGGTAAATCCCTTTTCTTTCAGACGCCGGAAGAGGCCTGGACTTGGGTGGAAGAGCACCCTCCGAGACGTAACCACGTCACCTCGGAACAGCCACGCTACGGGGCCTGAGACCCAGGCAAAGGAGAGAGAAGAAAAGGAGCCATAGGCCGAGCCAGACAATTAAGATGCAGGCCGGGACACCCTTCCGACAGACGATGCTCCGGGGAGGCAATCCACTCCAAGGATACAGAAGAGGACAGACAGGGGTAAACAACTCAGGGTCCAAGTACGCACCACTTCTGACCCATCAGAACAGGAACATTCAGCAGATACAGATAGGGACCACCCACTTCTCCAAAAGATTGCTTGCTTAGAGGAACCAAATCCAGATACTGCCGTCCAAGAACTCACAACAGGTGTATGAAGGAGGCGAAGAAGGCTGAGAAATGCGGGCCAGTCAGAGGACAGCAAGATGGCACTAAGTGCCCCAGACATTCACAAGTAACTCCTAGTGGGCGTTTAGTTGTGTGGGGAACTCTTTCTCTCTCTTTCTGTTGGGGGGCAATCTCCAAGGGGAGGGGGGATACAGAGCTCTAAGGCTTAACATACGCCACCGTTGTCATGTTGACTGTTAGGGATGCATGCGTGGGTAGTGAGAGAGTGTGGGGGGGGGGGTTGGAGTCCTAAGTTATAGAGTTAGACGAAGGGAGGGTTACTTATCATTAAGGGATAGACGAAAAGGTTGTGGAATTAAAGGAAGCGAGGAGTGCAAACAACGCTAGATACACATGGCACAGCGCCATCATTGAGTGAGGTCTCACAGGTACAAGGCGAGGGGATATACTCTGTATTGACATGGAATGTCAACCAACGGACTCGGAAATAAAATTAAGATAGGGCTGGTTGCCAACTATTTCAGGAGATTGAAACCCGATATAATCCTCCTTCAGGATAACTTCCCTCATTCACTGTGACCAGTCCGGATTTATGCCAAAAAGGGCAACGAGATTCAACCTCCGCCAGCTGGCCAACTGGCTGGACACGGTGCAAAATAGACCTGACCCACTTGTGTTCTTATCCTTGGATGCAGAGAAGGCATTCAACGCCGTTCGCTGGCCATTCGTGAGACAAGCACTATTGAAATTTGGGTTTGGTCCTGCCTTCTTAGCCTGGATAGACTTACTATATACCAACCCGAGGGCATGGGTGCGGGTAAATGGAGCAATATCAGCGGAGTTCCCAGTGTGCAGGGGCACCAGGCAGGGATGTCCTCTGTCTCCATTATTTGCCCTAGTATTGAAACCACTGGCATGCCTGGTCAGAAACCACCCAGCCATAAGAGGCTTTAGTGATGATCTGGGGCTGCTTAGGGAATGAGCGGATCTCACTCTACGCTGATGACATCCTTCTTTATGTCACCAACCCTGAAGGGACGCTTCCCATTATACTGCAGGTCTGAGAAATACGGAAGACATGCCGGCTACCCAGATAATTTGGGACAAATCTAGTCTTTATCCGGTGGGAGGGTGCCTAGATACACAGGATCATTCCCAGGCTACTCCACGTGAATAGAGAGGGGTTTTGATACTTAGGTCTTTATATAACCACCAACATAACAGCTGGCCTCGGCCACAATATAAAGAGAGTGCTGACAGAATTTCATGAGGATGTGGAAAGGTGGAGAAGACCTCTCGACGCTACTAGGTAGAGCGGATATGTACAAAATTGTCACTCTTCCCAAGTTACTCTATATCCTCCAAAATACAAAGACAATAGACGGGGAGACGCACACACTCCTGTGGAAAGGGGGACATCCATGGGTAGCACTCCAGACACTTCAACGTAGTCAATACAATGGGGATATAGCGCTCCCAGATATACGATCATATTATCGAGCAGCACACCTAGTGGTCATCAATGAATGGGGACACACAGCGGGCGACCATCCAACATACGCCCTTGAGAGGCTCCAGTTTCAAACCCGAACACATCTCCACTACATATATGGGGGCAGAGGAGTGCTGCAATTGCTGCCGGCGACTCAGAGGACCATAGACACTTGGAATGGGGCGGAACGTCAAATGAAGTGGGACAAGAGATGCACAAATGAGACCCCCCCGCTGTGGGAGGGGGCACTCTTGTCAGAATTGGCTAAGCTGCAGGGTTTTGGACCCTGGGATGTGGTGGGGATATCCAGACTTAGGGACCTACTAGAGGGAGGCTCCCTGATCTCCTTCAACTCACACCAACGTGAGTACAAGCTGAATGACACCCAACGATATTACAGCATGCCTGGAGGGCAGAGCAACTAGACACATCAGACATCCCAGAATTCGCAACCCTAGAGGGAAGGCTACTTCAGAGAGAAATACCAGACAAAGCCATCTCATGGACATACAAAACCCTGATAAATAACATACCAGACAATCTGGGAGCTCTTAGAACACAATGGGAGGTTACCACAGGCGAACTAGAAGACAGACTTGGAAGCGACATTGATGCATCTAAGAGAAGCAGCCATTAAATTAAGGTTGCGAATGACAATTCAAGATCTTTCATAGGGTCTACTTTGACAGGGCACGCCTACATAAATCGGGATAGCAGAGTCACCCGAGTGTCTCTGCCGTAAGAGAGAGAGAACGGGACCTACATACACACACTATGGGATTGTCACCACATACAATCATATTGGACCTAAATAATAGAGGAATTGGGCAAGGTAGTAGAGACAAAGTTACCCATTGATGCCAAATACGTCCCGTTAGGTATTTCCGCCGAGGTGGATCTTCCCAAGTACAAACTCCTGTTGTGTAATCTAGGGCTGATAGTGGCCAAGAGAGACAATGCCAGAAACTGGGGAGCCCGGACTCTCCCTACTGTGACGGAGGGGAGAAAGGGTATGGACCTATATATGGGTGCAGAGAGGGTGACATACAAAGCAAGAGGATGCCCGAAAAAGTTTTCCAAGGTTTGGGGCCCCTGGTTGAGGTACTATGGGCTTGAAATAAATAATGAGAAGGAAGAACCCCAACCAAGACTGAGGGAATCAGGAATGATGAGAGGCGAAATACAACTCCCCCCCCCCCCCCATGTATACCACATGACTGTACTTATTACCAGACATTGTTTAGTGATGGCTATGCCAGAAATTATTTGCACCATTGGATTCAAAGTTGTCATATTTTACGATGCTTAGTCTTCAGCGCAAAGGATGTACTTGCACCGTGTTTTTCAGAACACTATACCAGTAAAAACATTTATAAAACAAAATGTTTTCCAATAGTACATCCAATTAAGCCTTTGTGATAATTTCATCACGGTCCACAGAAAATTTACCCTAGCCTCGAGCTGGAGTTACCCCCCTCTAAAATTTGAATGAACTGTTGTCCTAGTTCTGGTTTGCTTGGTCCTCTCATCTTTTTCGTACTCCTAGCATCAATGTATTACCTGCCCCTATATATTGGTTTTAATTTCACTAGTTGGAACATGTGCCCTTTTTACAGGTAGGCAGGTCCTTTGTCTATTTTGCAAATGTTTGTTAACTTCTGAACTTATTTGATAAGGCAGGAAATATATAGAAATAGAAAACAGATTGTATTGCGGTAGGAAACAAAAAGCACAATATAGAGGTTAGATTATTGCCACAAAATCAAAAATTCGAGCACAATACACTCTGGATATACACTGTTGCTTATGTTAGTTGAATTCTTTTTTAATTGATAATTTAGTGTATATATGTGTGAGAGGTGGTCCTTTGTAACTAGAGGAGTGCTGGGATCCGCCGTTTAGGGCTACTCTGTTCATTTTTCTGATCATTGTGTTTTTCAAGTGTTTTTACCCCTGGATGGTGGTGCTCTGTTTGTGCCCTATCCTACCCCCCCTTTTTGTGAGCCTCCCTCCTCTCTACCTTTGGGCTTCCCAAAATGGCGACTCTACTTTGTGAAAGAAAAAAAAAAAAAAAAAAAAAGGACTCTCCTAACACCGGTTTCCACTAAAACTGAGGTAGAACTGTACATAATGCACTGAAATAGAAGAAAGTCTTCCTACCCTATGCACTAGCAAGTACTCCACTAACATTTGGTGTTTCCTTAAGCCTTCACCCCCCAATTCTCACACTTCTGCTCAACTAATTGCCCACTTCATCTGATTAAAAAAAATAAAAAATAATAATCTTTCCTCTTCCCCTCTGACTCTAGCGGTCGCTGAGGGACATCCCTACAGAACCACTCCTTACCTTAACAGTATCCGAGGTATGCAATATTGACCCTATCTTATGCTTTGATATTACCTGGTGGCTCTCCCGGTCTAGCTTCTTTCTAATCATAAACCTGCCAGTCTCTGACTGCAACTATTTTATCCACGTAACGAACCAAGTTTCCTACAAAACCCCCCACAATACCCCGGACCCTGCTCTTGCTAGTCATGGCCAAAACTTGTGGAGCATCATTTATCCGACTAATATCTCTATGAACGCCAAGAAAAATTTCAAACATAAATTATTGAAACTTTACCCTGAAAGGCTAATAGTGGATAGCTACCACAGTCTGCCTAGTACCATGAAGAAAACGGACTTTATATTCTACTCCAAACATCCGACTAAATGGAAAAACACCTTACTATCACTAAAACTATCAAAATTCAGTATGGAATTAAACTGACGACTGCCCCCTCCCTTTCCTTCAATGGGGAAATTGATATATCCATATACAGGACTGGGAACATTCTCATTCAAGCATCTGACCTTCGCCTCAACATCTTTGACAGACATTTCAGTACTATGGCCAGTATGATCTCTCAACTGGGCCAAAAACCCCAAACACCCCAATTGCTAAATCAACTCACTCTCCCCGAACAGTCTCACCTTCCTCCTCCTACCCTGCCATCCTCACTAAGGCCCCGCCGGAATTGTTCCATCAACCCAATCATCCATTCAGCATCTCACTGCAGTGCCTTGCCCTCCTTACCGACTTCCCTGCCCTCATCAATGGGCAACTTCTCAAACACTATCCTTGATAATTCTCATGCCCCGCCTAGGTTAGTGGGCCCCGCCCTTAGACCCGCTTCAGCTAATCCTAGAGCCGATACTTCCCCTTCCATCAGTACTCCTTCTTCATCCTTGTTGTTGAGGGCCAACCTCAGAACCTCAGTCATGGACTCACCTCCCAGTGTAGGACCCCCTGTCCCCCTTGTCCCTAGAATGACCGCTAACACACCTACTCTCACCAACCCTCGAGCACCCCCTGTCCCAACAAACTTCCCAATTTCTCCTTCGAACACGCACCCTATACAATTGCCTTCTTTTTGGTCTCTTACTGCTCTCTCCTCTATGTTCAGCGACAACGGAAACTAACGAAGTCCATTCCAATTGGTACGATGAGGTTTATTCCCTGAGAACACCCTCTTACTCACTCTTCCAACTCTTACCCTCATCTAAAGGCAGACCCTAAGCACATCACACAGATTATTAAATCCTAGTCCAAATGTCATTGACCACCTTCCCAACGTGATATTTCCCTCCCCTGTAACCGACCACCCTCCTATTGTGGGGTTACCCTCCCCAGTTTACACTGACCCTACTGCGTCTCCCCCCCACCCTCACTGCGGGATTCCCTTCATCTCTTGTACAGATTCTGAACAGAATGGAACTTAAACTCAACTCTCTGGCTACAGAATTAACTCATCTTAGGTGGGATCTCTCTAACCTTAACTCCCGTGCCCGCCCCTACACTTATGATTCTTCTCCCTCTAGTTCTCCCAACTTCTCTCAACGCTCCTCCTGGCCGACCATCCCCCCTTTGCAGACGGACACACAGGCCTTACCGCGCTCTCTGCTCTCACTCTCCACTGCAGAACTAGACGCCCTTAGCAAATCCCATCTTCCTACACACCAGGCGACCGACCATCTCCCCTCCTCCAACATCCCAGTAATAGTGGGCGTAAACAGAGTCCCTGCAACACACAACTCACCCAGACCTCCTGCGCAATACACCACCATCCACACCCTCAAATCAGCTAAGGATAATCCTAACCCTCTTTTCTGCATGCTCGTTAACTGCAGATCTGCAGCACTACATGCTACGGAGATTGCTGAAACCATCCTCAGCGAGGCTATTGACATTGCTTTCCTCACAGAAACCTGGCTCAATGACCACTCGATGACCATCCTGGACCTACTCACTCCGCCTGGCTACTCCATCATTAGACAGGACAGACCTGATGGAACAAGTGGAGGTCTAGCCATAATCAACAAAACTGAATTCCAAATCTCCCTTCAGAATGCTTAATACTCGACCTTTGAATACCTTGGCACAGAACTCAATGTCAAAGGCTCCCCACCTCTCAGACTGCATAATATCTAGCACCCTCCTGGTGAGCTCCCACCCTTCGCCGAAGAGCTATCTGACCTTCTTACCAATTTCTCCCTTTCGGACTCGAAGAATGTGTTTTCAGGAGGAGATTATAACATTCATTGGAATAATACTGATGATCCCACTGTCAGGCGCCTCGCCACCCTTCTTGAGATGAATGACCTAAAGCAACTCTGCAACAAACCTACCCACATCAAAGGTGCTACACTTGACGCCTTCATCACTAGCACCGATCTGGTCTCCCTTACTGACATCGTCCCTATCGACTGGTCTGACCACCACCTCATTCTGTTCAACATCGTGACCAGCGTCTTTCCTACCCCAGTCTTAAATAACAAACCTAAGACGTGAACCAGAAACCGCAAACAAGTCCCTCCTACTGAACTAGAGTCAAAAATTCAAGCTCAACTGCAACTTCTCCCGCACTCCCAAAACGCAAACGAGCTTACGGACCACTTCAACAAGGCAAATACTGATGTACTTGACCAAGTTGCACCGCTTAAACTAAAACAACAAAGAGTAATCCAATCTAAATCTTGGTTCAATCCTGAGCTCAATAATGAAAGAAGACAACTTAGAATAGCAGAAAGAACTTGGAGACAACACCCCTCACCTTCTCATTTAGCCCTCCTTAGATCTGCAAGATCAGCTTATAAGAAGCACATTTTCAGTGAAAAAGCATCTTTCTTCCGTTCCCAACTGGATCATGCTAAAAATAGGCCCAGAGAACTCTTTAACATTGTCAGAAGACAAACCTCCTCTGCCCCTCCTAAACTGACAGCCTCCAGCGAAAGATGTGAGGAAATTGCCAGCTTCTTCATGGACAAAATTGCCAAAATTGATCATCCTTCCCTCAAACCATGGCCTTTCACAATCACCAAATCTCTTAACATCTGCCCTTTCTCCACACCAACCCAGCCTCCTAATCCTTTCCTCAAATCAACCTACTCCAATTGGAAAGGATGTCTCCAGAACCAACACACAACTGAAAAACGACGCCACTTGGACTAATTTCATACCCATGTCGAAACTTGAAGTCTTTGATATCATTACGAAATTAAAGCCGACCTCTCATACCAAAGACCCACTTCTGACTAAACTAGTACATAACCTAAACCACATCATTGCCCCATGTTGGACAAAAATTATTAACACCTCACTCGCCTCAGGATCCGTCCCGGACTCCCTTCAACTTGGGCAAATCACTCCCATTCTTAAAAACCACAAGGCTGACCCTAATGATCTCAACAACCTCCGTCCCATCTCTAACCTACCACTCCTAGCTAAAACTATGGAGAAATGTGTCTTACAACAACTCCGACACATAGGCAAATACAACCTACTTGACTCCTTCCAATTTGGTTTCAGGAAAGGTTATAGTACCGAAAATCGCCATGCTTAACATTGTTCATGACATTCATCGTTCCTTAGAGAACGGAGAGGCTTGCCTTCTTATCCTTCTGGACCTCTCAGCAGCGTTTGATACAGTCAATCATTCATCCTTACTGGATCTCTCAAGAATCGTTCTGGCCTCAATGGCACGGTCCTAAACTGGTTCACCTCCTACCTCAAACACCGAACACAACAAATTAAAATAACTCCTGCCTCTCCAATACTACTCCTGTCTCTCTGGGTGTCCCCCAGGGCTCAATTATCTCCCCCTCGCTCTTCAACCTCTTCATGGAACCCCTTACTATCATTTTGAATCAAGCCGGGATCAACTATCACCTGTACGCTGATGACACGCAACTCTACTACAAAATCAATTCGCACAGCAACATCCTTCATCTAAACGACACTCTGAGCAAGATTCAATCCTGGTTTTACTCCAACCATCTAAAATTGAACCCCAACAAAACGGAAATCATTCTATTCTCCGCCAAAAGTAACCACCTCCCTATCCAAGGCTGGATCACCGACCTCACAGCCCTAAACTGTCCGCTCACTCTATCCAACTCGGCTAAATCCTTAGGTTTCATCCTGGACAAAAATTTGGCACGGAAGGACCATATCAATAACTCTGCCAAAGGAGCTCTTTTCACACTTAAACACCTACAAAAAATAAATTAAAAAAAAAACAAAAAAACACACCTTCATTTCTCAAGACGACTTTAAATGGGTCGTTCAATCGCTAGTCCTCTCTAAACTGGACTACGGTAATGCTATTCTCACTGGAACCCCTAAAGCTTACCTATCCCCCTCAGATCCGTGCTCAATATGACTGCCCGGCTTATAACAGACTGCAAACGGTTTGATCACATCAAGCCTGCCCTCAAGTCCCTTAACTGGCTCCCCATCGAAGGAAGATGCATTTACAAGACCGCCTGCATCACCCACAAAGCTCTTCACTCTCAATCCCCGGCCTACTTATTAAATAAACTCACTAGAGTGGGAAGTGCCAGACCGATGAGAAGCTCTAATGCTCTTCTCCTCATTCCCCCGTTACTCAAAAAGAAATCTACCCAGACTCGCTCCTTCTCAGGAAATGTGCCTCGCATCTGGAATGCCCTTCCGAGGGACCTTCGTTGCAACCCCTCCTACCACGGCTTCAAAGGAGACCTTAAATGCCATCTCCTCAATACATGCTGGAGTACATGACTCTTTCAGAACCTGATATCTTGTGACACCCATTTAAGGTCATCTCTCTGCTAATCAGCCGGCCCTTCGTTTTCCTTGTGTTCTCCTTATTGTTTACACTGCCTTGCTCTCCATGGTCTCCCATGTATTTTATGTTCTAACTACATTTCTGTAATTTTTGTGTGTTCTGTTAACACTGGCTCTTGTTATATTTAATTATGTGTGTTCCTCTGTCACACCTCCCTTATTTTTTTCTAACTGTATGTAATCCATTGATCCTAAGATTTTTTGCCTTTCTCCTGATTCGATGTGGATATTCTCATGTCCTTGATTGTATTTTGCATGTAACCTTTGTTCCATTGATATTTGTCTTGCTCCTGTAAAGCGCTCGGATACCTCCGGGTTTAGCCAGCGCTATATAAAACCTTTAAAATAAACTCATTCTCCCCCCCCCGCCCCCGAGGAATAGAGAGTAGTATTACTATTTAGCTGTTTTTGGTAGGGGAGTGTTTAGTTGTACTACTAGTCACAAATGGTGTCTGGATAGGGTTAGTCGGTTTTTTATTTGTTGCAGGAGCCTAATGTATCTTGGATTTTCAGATGGGTAGCATCAGCTATGTTTTGAGGACCTGTCTGTAAACGAGAGCGCTTTGCACTGAGCGCACGTTAAGGAGAAAGGGTCTACCTTCAGCCAACCAACCAGAAAATAAAAGTTTTTACCTCCAATTTGCATGTTTTTGTATGCAGCCCATGGACTAAAGACAATGGATTGATCTTAGTATGTGATTGGGTGCATGAAGGTCTCAAAGAAGCTTTGCTTCTCTTCCAGCCATAAAGTCAGCTTTGAAATGTGAAACGAGTGGCAGATGGCGGAACACAAATGGCTTTAAAAATGTTGCTGTCTTTTGTGAATCACTGTATAATTCCAGTGCCTCAGAGTACTCTGAAGAGGACATAAAGCAGCATGTTATTGCTATGTATACACATTCCTAAACTGGGACATTAGACAGAAGCCACACAGGATGCACACTCTTGGGGGGGAAAAAAAATCTCACCTTTCGATGGGAAGACCCAGTCTCAGACTCCGAGGTGTTTTCCTACATGGCACTTCATATAGGGGCATTTTATGTTAAAGAGGCACAGGGGTGCATGTATAGACATGACACTCCAAGGGCATATAAACTCTAATCTTTAACCTCGCAGCCTTAATCTTCCACACAATAAAAGGGCCAAAAGGGAATAACCAAAATCATCTACTCAAGGCACACTGTATTTTGCCTCGAGCAAAGCAAGGGTATGTGGCCTCCTAGCACCACTGAAGACTCACTGCTAAACCACTTATGATTTCCATCACTAAAAAAGCGAACAATTCTGGGAGGAAAGGAAGGTGGGGCCAGAGTCGAAACTTCATCATAGAAACCCTTGTGGTGTCTTGGATAATGAGGAGTTTGTCTTGCCTGAACAAAAGGAAAGTGGATGCAAATATAGAGGTGCAAGCGAGAGCCATCCACTTTGCCAGTGCTGCACCTTATCAACGGCTTATAGTTTCCGCACTATCAGGTTTGCGATAGCCGCTCCGCTGCGACGCCTCAATATGCTCAGGGATGCACTGTCCACCTGAAAAACGCAGACGTGTGGGGGCACAAGCTGGGCGCAACCCATCTTGAAAATAGCATTTTCCTGCTGACAATATCATCTGTGCCTTGAAGCAGCTTAGCCTCCCCTACGGATGCCAAATAAAATCAACGCACTACTGTTTGGTTGAAATTCACAACACCAAGCTCACACGTAGAAAGGTATGTGCAATAAAATACATTTTAAAATCAAGTTTCACCCGACATATACTCTATGCCAAAATGTCGGGCAACAAAGAATGCCTTAAGTCCAAGCCTCTATTTGCAGACACTATGAATTGTAGGACATGTATTGCCTTTATGAGCCTTTTGTATGCAAATGGTGCCTCACAGTGCTGCAGAACATTGGTTCTAAATAAAATATTTGCCTGATCTGTCCTTGCCTCTGGCCCTTTTAGGACAGAGACATTTTCTAAATGTTCTGGATGTTGAGGTCAAAGGTTTTCAAAAGATGCTTTAGCTAGGAGCAAAACAAATATCTTTATGTATTGGCCATCTCATCATAACAACTTCAAGGCAAACTGGTACCAGAGAGAAAGCATCATATGATAAAAAAAAAAAAAAAAAGTACACGTCAGGAAAGCCACACTATATCCAGGTCGATTACAATAGGCTCGAAATATTGTTGAATAGTCCAAAACAGTTATTCGCAAAATAAAACAGTATTGACGATGGAAATCAGGAAAGTGGGTTAAACAATGATAGCATCCAAATCGGCATTACAAGTTCTAGGCAGTTAAGTATAACATTCCCAGTGTTTTCCATTAGTTTTAATGTGTTCTATTAAAACAGGCTTTGGTATAATGCATTGCTATGGCTGACAGCAAGCTGTGTATCCTATCGAGCGCTGCAGTGGGTACCTTCCAGAAATTTCTCACGCCAATACACCTTCCATGCTTTCGAAAGTCTACATTAATACTGCCAGCAGTTATGTACAATATTTGGTGCTGGATCTTATTTTGGGCAGAATTGCAAACTATTTCGCATGTTTCACTAGATCACCAAGCCACCGTACTCCCTCTCGTCGGGTAGATTTGCTCAAACCCCCCTCAATACCTCTCCCATGGCCCCACAGAGCACCCCCCGACCCTCCAGTCCGTCAACGAGTCAGGCACTTCGACCCAACCGGGATCGCCTCCCCTTTCGGTATTGAAACCTGATGTGACCAACGACCCTTACCTCGCTCTGAGCCAGAAATCAGCCCCTTTCCCCATCCCTGTTATTGTTGGCACTAACAGACTCCCTAAAACTGTCCACTCGCCTAGACCTCCTGCTCAATACTCCTCTATCCACCTAGCTCCCCCACCACCAAGGCTCCCCGCCCTCTCTCTTGCATGCTCCTAAACTGCAGATCAGCAGTACAACACGCCACAGACATTGCTGAAGCTCTACTCGCTGAAGAAATTGACATCGCTTGCCTCACAGAATCCTGGCTTAATGTCCACTCCACCCCCATTCTTGACATTCTCACCCCTCCAGGGTACAACATCATCAGACAAGCCAGGCCAATCAAAACGGGGGGGGGAGACTAGCCATCATTCACAAAGCTGGAATACAGATCACCAAACTTAAACCTGCAGAATACCCATCGTTTGAATACCTGGGTGTCGAACTCACTGCCAAGGGCACCTCTCCCATCAAATTCCACACCATCTACCATCCTCCTGGAGAGCGTACCCTTTCCCCGAAGAACTAACAGACCTAATAACACGTTTCTCCATGACAGACACAAAAGACGTGTTCCTGGGTGACCTCAACATCCACTGGAATGACCCAGAAGACTCCACTGTCCAGAACCTATCCAACCTACTTGAAATATACAATCTCAAACAACTCTGCAATGAACCAACTCACATCAAAGGTGCAACACTGGATGCGATCATTACCAACAATGAACTGGTCTCTCTGAGAGCGATTTCTCCCATTGACTGGTCAGACCACCACCTCATTCTGTTCAAGATTGATGCACTTGTCAGACACCAACCTATTCGTGATGACAAACCTAAGCACTGGACCAGAAACATCAAAAAGTCCCTTTACCCGAACTTGAATCCAGGATTCATGCCCATCTACAACCCCAACCCTCATCATGGACGGCCGATGACCTCACTACACACTTTAACTCTAAAATGACAGAGGTCTTAGACCAAGTAGCTCCACTCAAACTCAAACAAATGAGGCGAACCAAATCTAAACCCTGGTTCAATATGGATCTGAATAACGAAAGGCGTCAACTCAGACAAACGGAAAGGTGTTGGGAGACTAAACCCCTCGACCTTGCACAACTTAGATCTGCTCGGCAGGCATACAAAAAAACACATTCAGTGAAAAGGCGTCTTTCTTCCGCAACCAACTAGATCTGGTGAAAAACAGACCGAGAGAACTCTTCAACATTGTCAAGAGCCAAACAAACTGCACTCCCTCTAACGAAATCATAGCCACCAAAGAGCGATGTGAAGAAATTGCCACCTTCTTCTCTAATAAAGTCTCAAAAATTGATCAATCCTTCCTCCAAACCGCAAACCCTCCTTCCCTCTTAACCTGCCCCCTTTAACCACCCTTGACCAATCAGAAAGAGTTCTTACCAAGGACAATCAGGTCTGCCTCCAGCTAAAAAACAATGCGCATTGGTCCGACTTTGAGCTAATGTCGGAAAACGAGGTCTTCAGTATAATCTCTACCCTAAAACCTTCCTCCCACACTATGGACCCCCTCCCATCCACAATTATAAAAGAACTCAACCACACCATTTCCCCTTTCTGGACAAAAATCATCAATGCCTCTCATCTCAGGCTGTGTCCCAGACTCCCTTCAACTAGGACAAATCACACCCATTCTCAAGAAACCAGGGGCCGACCCTAATGATCTTAACAACCTCAGACCTATCTCCAACCTCCCGTTCCTTGTAAAAACATTGGAGAAATGCGTTCTCCACCAACTCAACAAACACACTGATGAGTTCAACCTCCTCGACACCTTTCAATCAGGATTCAGGAAAGGCTGTAGCACTGAAACAGCTATGCTCAACATCTCTGACGATATTCACAAGGCTTTAGATGAAGGTGATGCCTGCCTTCTCATCCTTATTGACCTATCTGCGGCATTCGACACTGTAAATCATCCAGCTCTTCTGGAGACCTTGTCGAAACGCTCCGGCATTAATGGCACAGTACTAAAATGGTTCACCTCCTTCCTTCAACACCGCTCGCAACAAATTAAAATCAACCTCTGTCTCTCGAAGCCAACAAAAGTCACACTTGGGGTCCCGCAAGGCTCGATCCTCTCCCGTCCCTCTTCAATCTCTTCATGGAGCCCCTCACAATCATCTTGAAAAAAGCGGGAGTGAACTACCACCTCTACGCTGACGACACCCAAATCTATTTCAAAATCAAGTCTCCCAACGACATCCGACACCTCAATGTCACTCTAACCGAGATCCAAACTTGGTTCAACACTAACCACTTAAAGCTCAACCCAGATAAACGGAACTAATCCTATTCTCTCCAAAAAGCAACCATCGACCAATTCAAGAGTGGCTCAAGAATCTGGTTGCCCTAAACTGCCCCCTCGTCCTATCCGACTCAGTGAAGTCGCTAGGCATCACCCTTGACAAGAACTTATCAATGGAGGCCCACATCAAAAACTCTGCAAAAGGTGCTCTTTTCTCACTAAAACACCTCAAGAAATTGAAACCTTTTCTTCCCCAGGATGACCTCAAGACAGTAGTTCAATCCCTAGTTCTCTCTAAAATCGACTACAGGAACGCCATCCTAACAGGGACTCCAAAAGCTCACCTAGCCCCACTAAGGGCAGTGCTGAACATGGCCGCTCGACTCATATCTGGAGTGAAAAGATTTGAACACATCACTCCAGCTCTCAACTCCCTCAACTGGCTTCCTATGGAAGGGAGGTGTATTTACAAGCTGGCCTGCATCACACAAAACCCTTCACTCTCCGGCCCCCAACTACCTGAACAACAAACTGGTAAGAGCAGGTCAATCCAGAACACTGAGAAGTTCTAACTCACTCCTTCTTATCCCTCCGAAACTGAAAAAGAAAACCACCCAATACCGATCGTTTTCTGGCAACGCTCCCAGGATATGGAACGCTCTCCCTAGAGTCCTCAGATGCAACCCCTCCTTCTCCTGTTTCAAAAGGGACCTGAAACTCCATCTCCTTAACAAATACTTTCCTGACCAACATCAACTAACCTAGACTTCAATATCAGAGTTAACTCCTCTCTCTCTTGACATTCAAGGATAGTGGTGACCGGTCTGTGTTAACCACCTTCGTCTGTTTTCTCTCCCTCCGCTGTTTATCTATTTTTCATGTTGTATTTTTATCTCTGTTTTTGCTTCCCTACTGCCTTCCTACTAAGTAATGCAATTTCCTTTGGTTTTGTACAGTGTGTATGTAAAGCGCTCTGATACCCACGGGTCTAGCTAGCGCTATATAAAACTTTTAAAATAAAAATATAAAAAAAATCACTTCAGCCACCCCAGTGGTTCATGCATTCTATTTTTGCTGACTCTGTAAACGTAAACGTGCTGCTTGCTGCCTGGGAGCAGGGACTGAGCTACGTAAATTCTATAAAAAATATGCACCGTCTGCTAGTGCTGACGACTTTGCAAATATTATTTGGACATTAGGATATACGATCTGGCATGGATAGCGTTGTGTAAATGTTTGGATATAGGATTTATATTCGTTTATGCTCTGCGGCCCCAATAGTAGTACAAACCATAGATTAGGATGGTAAAAGATAGCAAGTACTTTAAAGTTGAAATATAAATGCGACAAAGCGAGGTCAACCAATGTAAAAGTGGAAGCTTTATTGCAGGTCTGAGCGACACGTAAACATGAATAATGGGGGGGGGGGGGGGGACTTGTGGGTGCTGTGAGCGTCATGCATGTGGTACGGGAACTGACATAATACACATGGAAAAGTTATTAAAAGAAAGCTGACCCCTTTCATTTTCGGGTGGTTCTCATTCGTGCCTCCTCCTCTCTGGCTCTCCGACACTTCTTCCGTTTTTCCTTCCTTGGATTTCGACATTTTCTTCCCTGAAGAACAGAAATGTTTCGTGTGATTTAGGAAGGGTGAAGCAGAACAGCGCTCTTCAATTCATTCAGTGCCACCTCACCCAGCGCACAGGGCGGCCATGTTTAAAGGGACTGAGACTCAGCAGCCGCAGCCAAGAAGTGGCATGAAATCAGGGCCCTGCCCAGCGGAGAGGGGCCGAGCCTCTCCAACTGCAGGGCCTACTCGGAGGGTGCTGGGAGCCAGCCAGAGCCCTGCCCAGCAGAGGGCTGAGCCTCAGCACACGGGGCGCTGGGAGCTAGGCCCTAGCCGGGAGGGAGGGGCACGGCTTACAGGGAGACAGGCCCTGCCCAGCGCAGGAGGGGGCGCGTCCTACACGCACAGGCCCGGCCCAGCCAGGCAGAGAGGGGGTGAGTCTCAGCACGGGCATGCAGGGGGTCGGGCCATGGCCATCAGAGTGCAGCCTGAGCTCTAAAGGGCCAAGGCCCAGCCAAGAGGGGGGGACCGAGGGGGCGGAGCATCCCATTCACGGGGAGCCGAGGGGCGGCCCAGAGGAGGAGCAGGGCTTCACTCTCCCACTAAGAGCCTGCGCAGCCGGGAAGAGGGCCGAGCCGTGGGCACTGGGGGCCAGGGACATGCCTACAAGAGGCGTGGAGAGACCAGGAGCAGGGCCTGCGCACTCAGACGGGCCCGGGGCCCTACCCAGCAGACAGGCTTGGCACAGCCCCCTGTCCAGCTAAGAAGGGGCCGAGAAAGGGTTTGGGCACTGCTGGGCGAAGGCCCTAGCAGGGGTCTGCCTCGGCACAAAGACGCTTGCCCAGCAGTAGGAAGCCCCACCCTGGCCAGCTCACGGACTGGTCTCCGCTGGGCCTCCAAGCAGAGCTCTGTGAGGGGCCCGAGTGCGAGCTAGCGTGCACGAGGGGGCTGGAGCCGCAGCTGGTACGCAGGCATGAGCATGGTGAGAGCCTGGGCCAAGGAGAACCGTAGGCTCAGCTGTGCCTGCACGGGGTACCAGAGCCTCCAACGAGGGTGCACAACCCAACCCATTAGAAGGAAAGGTTCTGTCAGACTGGTGCAGTCTAAGTGTAAGGGCATGTAATTTAACACTGGTTCAGGGGTGGGGCTGGAGAATAAATAGGCCCCCCAAGTTATATTGGGGTTTGGGGGGTGGTTCGGGGAGTGCATGGTCTTGGGAAGCACTTACTCAGTGAAGACAAGTCCTGCAGGGAGGTGCGCCACAGTCAATGCTCGGTTTAGTGCAGAACACAAGACCCTCGCAAGTTAGGACAGCATTGGCAGTAACGCTGTAGGGGGGGGGGGGTTCTGATGAGACAAAAACTAGGGCTTTTACTGCCAGGTACAGGGCAGCAACGTGCAAGGAAAACAGTAGAGCTAGGAGTATGACGTGCATGGGGAGTGGCACGCGCTTCCCTGGCATGCAGCGGAGTTTGCACTGGGATGTGCATGGTTGAGTAGCACGTGCTCTTGGTGACTTGCAAGTAAACAGCAGGGTTTTAGTATAAAAGCACAGATGACAGCACGCGCCTCAGTTGTTGCCATGGAGGAGCAGTAGCCCGACCAGTAATATGAAGCAAGAGAAGGCCTTGTGACATGCATGTACACTGTAGAGCTGGCCACAGGCCTTTCCATATAAAAATTGACATTAATAACAGTTGTATTTCCGGAGCAGCGGCGACATACAACGGGCAAACATAGGAGCAATAGATAACGGCACTGACCGGCAGCAATTTCACCGAGTCCTGGTGCAAGTGGCACCAACAGCAAAATATTACGTCAAAATGAACATAGCAAGACATGCAGGAAACTACCCTCAGGAGGTCATGGCTAAACAATACAGTGGTTATCACCTCAAATACACATTAATAACCAGTAGATACCGAAGTAAATAGCCCATTGAAAATGTATGCCCTTGGAAGAAGATTGCCTGTCGGCACTGGGCAGTATTTAACAGAAAGCGGAACATTGAGAAGCTGAAACTAGGTTAACAAGCATGGACAATGCCAATAGGTATGGCTTTTGGAATATTGTATGGTAACATGAACCATTACAAGTAAACAGCATGGTAATATATGTGTCTGTGTGGAAACAACTGTAGAATAGTATTGGTGTAGGTTAAATGGTCAGGTGATAGCTTCACTGTCAAGCCAGACACTAAAATCCACGTAGGTTGAATGACTGCCCTCCATATCTGCTGCTGCCAGAGAAAAATGACATTATCTAGTTATGTAAGACACTTTTACAGCATTCCAGTGTCATGTGTCTTCCCCCTGAAAGTTCAAGCTCATGCAGCTGGATAAATAAACAATGATCACACCAGGGTAGTGGGCAAGCCCTTTTTTTGTGGAAGCACACAACTTTTGCCAATCAAAGCATACACTGCTGGCTCCCAACATGTGGGTGGAGCCAAAGCCCCTCTAGTGATGCTCAAATAGATGTCTGGCAGCAGTTGCACGGTCAAGCCAGACTATAAAAATAATTGGCAAAGCCAATAGGTCCCACATCGGCAAGAGCTATTGGCTTTGACAATGTGTTTTAGCCATGCCGTACACCAGTGTGGCTGCTGTTCAGCACAGCTAAAAAAGGAGTGGTGTGGAGTAGTGGAAGTTAACTATTTTTGAATGATTCCAAAAGAGGCATCACATAGAACACATCAAGTGACTAAGACTCATAAGGGGCAGTCAGGTGGAAGGTAGAGTGAATACAACTCTACAACACCTCTGGTAGCAATCACATGACACTTGAAGACACTGCCAAAGGGCTCAGGTATAAATAAACTCATCCAGTATAGCTATGGATAATTTGATATCACACGTGCAGAAACGTATGTAGCATTTTCTTTTAAATGTCCTTAAACAAGAAACTGAAACTTTAAAGAATAACTCATCTTAAATTCAAGCCTGCCTCGAAATGGTTATCTGAATACTAAGATTGGGTGACAACCGCACTAAGACTTTATTTATTATTGCAAAAGCCCCTTGGTTAGCATTATGCAGAATCTCTTAATGCCAGTCCATACATTATACATGGTTTTTCCAGATGCTTTGCTGCCCTTTTGGAATACCCATTTTTCAGCTAATCTCGCCTATCTCACTACACTCAACCATCCCCTCACGGATGTGTTTGTAAATTCTCCTAAAGGTACGACCAATAAAAATAAAAAAAAACACACACACACACACACACACCCCTTGTGCGACTTATACTTTGTCAATTGCCATCAAGCAAAACCAGTTTACCAGAGCCCGCCATTTCTTCAAGACCATGTGTTCCCTTGGCTTTGTTTTTTTATACCAACAGCTGTGGTTGGGTGGCACTGTAGTAGTAAAATAGTTTTCACTCGGGTGTACCAAGCACGGCCGATGCTAATCCTCTACATCAACTGCCAGTCCGAGCCCCCCCTACCTTACCCCGCTAAGCTATGTTCACCCATAACACATCCTCGATCCTACCCCATCCTAATCTTGCAGCCCTGCCATAGGCCTCCTCCTAGAATGTACTCTCATACCTGCCAACAGCCAAGAGGGGGACAACAATCCCTGCGACAACTCTCCTCTGCATGGTACCCTCGGTCCTAATACTGTACAGCACCCTAATGCTTTATAACTATATACCTTATGCCAGTCTGGACTTTTTAGCCAACACATTTGCATGCTGGGGCTTGTAGGCCAACGTCTTTTTAATGATGGGGCAACATTCTGAAAATGCAGACAAAAAAGGCGACAAGGGCTTGGTCATCAGGCTACCACGCATTTCTCTAATGTTATATTCAAATGTGGTAAGATCACATATCTCAGAATCGGGGGGCCATTAACACCAGCCAGAAGGAAGCGTCATCTACACACTATCGCACATTCCAACTGTGGCAAACTACGTACTGCACTGGGACATCAGCCTGCCTCGGCATTCATGTGTGAATGGGAGGACCACAAAATACTAGCGACCACTTTGCAACACTGCCTCACAAAAATGAAGGTCAAAATCCACCATTATGCACCCAAGCCCTTTACAGTATCAAAGGTCTAACTCTGGTTTCACTGCAAAGTCAAAAGCAACCCCTGGACGCACATCCACAGCCTGATTTTTTTGGGACAACTCAATAAAAAGTAGCAACCTACGCTCTTTACATATGACGTGTGAAATGAAAGCAATCCTATTAATGCAGGTTTGAAGAAGGGAACTGCTAGTCACCATCCACTAGAATAGTCCTTTAAACGATTTGAGAAGGCAGGACTGCCTGGCGACTACACAGGACCGAAGCAACGGATAGGAGGGCGCTGCTTCTCAGAACAGACTCGTGCAAAGATTCTAGTTCGAAACTAGACAGCGTGCTTGCTCTGTACAGCTACTGGACAAAAAGTTTTCTATTCTCGCATGGGATGTACTCAGCATTAGTTTCATTGGCGGGAGGAGGAACTCGTTCCCCGCTAAGTGGGCAACATTGGTTTCACTTTTCAGGGTGCGGCAGTTGTCATGAAGTTATTCCACCAGTACAATGTTTTTAGCCAAAGGAAGGTTGCATTCTGGGACTCGTGGTTTCGATTTCAAATTGCACCCTCAGAAAAAAAACACACACACACACACAATACCGTTGCTCGAAATGCCAGGACCGGGCAATAGCGCTACGCCCGATACTGGATCGTTTTGTAGGAACACATAATCCATCTAATGAATCAACTCGGTTCGTGGAATTCCCGAAACTTCTATGAAAAACACTCCTACGAGTGGCAGCGTCATGCAACAAAAGCAATTAATTTTGCACATTTTAGGCATCGTCCTCTTTTGGGGAACAGTGTACCAATTCTCATTACAACCTATGGCCCTGCACCGAGTTCTCAAAGTCCTTCAACCCACCCCACAACACACTTAACATAAATACCTTTGGCCATGATAGTTTAGCGCTAGCAGCAGATGTGGGTAACCGGCCAGGGAAGTTGATAAGGAAAGATGAACAGAAAGTAAAGTGACGCGGTCCCTTTAAATGTACCAAACGCAAGCCGCAACTCCATTCTTCATTACCGGCCACCTCGGTTATCATTGGCCGTTGCCCCTGCCTTTCAAGGTTTATTTTAAATTGTGGTTGGTTATCGGCAGTGACTAATCTCACCTCTCTATAAAGTTAACGCCCTCCGGGTCTCGCTAGCCCTTTAACTCTCCGCGTGCCTTTTCAAATCCCCTTACCCCTATCTGATTGGTTGTTGGTGAAGAAACGTAGAACAACACTCGGTTGCCATGGTTGAAGAAGGATGTCTCTGAATAGTAAGACTTTGAGGACATCCATATGCAGCGCGTGGAAATACATTGTAATAGTTACAAGCTTCAACACAGGCAGCCATCGGTTTTGGCTCTTGTATAGTGAGAGTTGCCTCACGCTTCACGTCAGGACGGAGACGTGGCATAGGGTGTCCATTTTAGGAGAGTAGACATTTAAACACGTGGGAACGAAGAAGTCAGAACTACAAGAAAAACAAGCATTTGCAATGAAATAGGTCTCGCCTTTGGTACCTTATAAGTATTTAGCCATGCAGCACATTATCCTGGGTGCTGCAACATCTACTAAGTCACTCACATGTTATCAGATAGTGCAAAATTGGTTTGTTTTTAGTTTACATTTAGGTATCTGAAGCCCTGAAAGTGCGCCATGAAATACAATCAACAACGTTGAGCACCGTAATCCCATCAAAAATGATAAGTATGGTGGCTTGAAGCCGAACATGGCGGACGCGTCTCGCTAGAGCTCCGCCGTCCGCCCTTGCCAGCGCCATCATCCGTCCTATAACCTGGTCCCATCTGACCAAATCTGTGGCGCGCCTTGGAGGGGGCCGTGCCGGGCATCTAGCGGTGAGCCCCTGAGATCTGCGAGGGCCCGCTTCGGCCGCTGGGCCGGACCCCGCCGGCGGGCGGGTGACGCGGCGCCTGTGGGCGCGGGGACGCCGGTTGGACTCGGAGGCCGGGTCCCCTGACAAGGCGAGCCGGAGGGGCCGTTGCCCGGTGCGGACGGCCCGCTCGGGGCGCGCCGGGTGTCCATTCTGTGTGGTCGTCATGGCACCCCTCCCCCTCCTGTACTGGCTGTAGTGGTCGGCCGGCGAGGCCTAGGCTGCGGAGTGCTGGCCGGACGAGAAGGCCTGGAGGGCGCGCATCACTGGAGCGGGCCTGCTCCTGAGGCAGAGTGAGTGGCAGCAGTGGGACCCTCGCCCCCCCCAACCCACCCGGGGACCCAATGGGCCGTGCCACGCATTGAGGAGGTGGGCCTGTGCCGGGGCCTGGACACCATTGGTCCCCGCCGGGGGCCACGGGCAGTGGATTCTGGCGAGAGGTGGGTCCTGTGTCATCGCCGCGGTGCCTCTCTGGGGGTGAAGTCGGCTGCCGGGCCCTCTTCGAGACCGAGGAGCCCCCCGGGACGGGGGCCGGGCCCCGGGAAGCAGTGAGGCCTACGTCGGTGCTGGCTGTGGGCCCCTGGTGGTACCTGGAGCCTGGTCGGGGTCTGCGAGGGAACCGGACCCCCGAGACCTGCCGGTGCTGAGGGCCGTCGGGGTAGACCCGGGCCGACCCCCGAAGACGACTGCGCTGCCATCGTGGTGCCGCTCCTCCCCTGCGGCGGCTGAAGAGGGCCCCTGGCGGTGGCTGTGGGGCGGGCCTACTCCTCGCTGGGAAATCTTGCGGTCCGTGCGGGGCCGGGCCTGCATAGCGGTATAGCCGGAGCTGCCCTACCGGCCGTGCTGCGGTGCCTGTCCTTCCCACCCCGCTCCTGGACCCTGCGTTTTACTGTGTCCTGGTCTGCCGGAGAGTGGCCCCGCACACCATCATGGGGAAGAACAACCCTAGCACAGCGGCGCCTAAACAACCTACCATGGACCAGTACATCACGGCCGCCCCGGCCGGGATGGAGGCCGCTGGGGGCGTCTCCTCGGACACGGCGATGCTTCTGGAGGCCATCACGCAGTCCCGTACGGCCCTTGAGGCCCAGATCGGTGCAGTGGGGTCCGAGGTATCGTTCCTCCATCAGGACCTCCGGAAGGCAGTCGACCTAATCACAGAGGCCGAGACGAGGGTCTCCACGGTGGAAGATACTGTGTCTGCCCTCCAGAAAAAGGTCGACAAACTGGCCATGGTCTCCAAGGAGCTTGCAGCGAGGGCCGAGGACGCAGAGGGGAGGGCCCGCCGCAACAATATCCGCCTGGTGGGCTTTCCGGAGGGATGCGAGGGGTCCTCGATGGTCACGTTCCTGTCAACCTGGCTCAGGGCGCTGCTACCCGCAGAAGATATCTCGCCCTGTTTCCTGATCGAAAGAGCACACCGCGCCCTGACGAAGCGGCCGCCGCCGGGCGGGGGACCGCGTCCGGTCATTGCCCGCCTCCTTAATTACGCGGACCGCGATGCCATACTGCGCTTTGCCCGCATGCACAAGGAGAGAATGGTCTATGAATCCCTCCCCATTATGGTTTTCCCGGACTACACCCGGATCGTCCAGCAGCAGCGACAGTCCTTTGTGGCGGCAAAGCAACGTTTACGCGACCTGAACCTTTCCTACGCTCTTATGTTTCCAGCCCGCATGAAAGTACTCTTCCAATCCAAATCCTACTTCTTCGAAATCCCTGAGGAGGTCTTTACATGGACAGACGAGCACCGGCACCTCAAACCACACACCCCGCCACCCCTGGATTCAGACTCCTCTCAGAGCTCACGAATGAGTGGCCGCCAGGGTGGGGACACATCGCACCGGCGACATCGCTCCCGATCCAACTGGCGTTCTCAGAACAAGTCTGACGCAGCAGAGTGAGGTACGGTGGGTTTGTTAATACCTTGGATGCTCTATTCTTCACTGGGCCGGCTGCGGCGTCACACCATGACCCCAGACACTATATCGGTGGGACACAGACTGCTAAGGCTGGCTAGGATGGACCAAACTCGCCTCTTTGTTCTCAGTTTATGGGTAGGGGTGGGAGGGAGGGATCCTTTGGAGGGTCCGCTGTGGTCTTCCCGTTGGAGGGCCTGGTCGAGATTCTGCCGCGACAGATACTCCGAGTTTCAGGAAGTATGGGGGGGTGGGGGGTGGTGGGAGGGGGGGGTTGGGTAAGTTGTTTTGTTGATATGTTGTTTGTTGTCTTCACCGCACTGTCCCTCATACGTAGGTAGGCATCTGCGTCTCGTTCCACCCATGGCTCATGGCTCACGCAGCTAGGACCGCTCCACATGGGGACCTCAATGTGGTGTCCTGGAATGTTCGGGGCCTGTTGAATAGGGTCAAGCGGGGGGCAGTGCTGACCCAAGCCAAGCGGTATTCCGCTGATGTTCTGCTTCTACAGGAGACCCACCTGCTCGGCAACAAGGCTCCGTGCCTGTCCAGGTTCGGCTACAATGTAGTGTACCACTCGGGGTTCTCCAGGGGCGCCCGGGGAACGGCCGTACTCATACACCGTAGGGTTCCCTTCCAGGTTACGAGACAGTGGCTAGACCCCGGAGGCCGGTTTACGGTCATCTCTGGTACCATGGCGGGAGAGCAGATCACACTAGGTAGCATATACGCCCCACCCCCCCTTAGACGTTTGTGGACAGACTGATGCAGCTCTGGGGAGAATTTCCTGACGGTTTGATTATACTTGGGGGAGACTGGAATGACATTATGGCCCCTCTGGACAGATGGAGGGCGCGGCCCCCGACCGTTCCCCCCCCCAGAACTAAACTCAATACCCTTGCGCACACCCTGGGCTGGACGGACTCCTGGCGGGCCCTTCATCCTTCCGAGGCGGGATACACATATATGTCGTCAGTACACCCTACACTCTCCCGTTTGGACTATTTGTTCCTCCCACGTAGCTATACACATAGGGTTGTGACCGCTTCCATCCTCCCGCGTGGCCTGTCGGACCATTCGCCCACTCAACTCACGCTCAGTCTACATACTAGTCGCCCCTCCTATCGCTGGCGCATGTCGCCGTGGCTCCTTCGGGACCCCGAGTATCGGGAGGTACTCCACCGCGCTACGGAGGATTACTTTGTCGCCAACGTCGGGTCCGTTTCCTCCAAGGTATCATTGTGGGAAGCCTTCAAGCCCACGATTCGTGGGATAGATATCAGTTACCGTACGGGAGAAAAGAAACGTCGCCTGGCGCAGGTGAGGGACCTGGAAGAGCGACAACGCGCTCTCCAGGACGCAGTGGTGGGAGGTTCTGACGGGGGTGCCCGCCGCAATCTGCTTCAGGTTCAACAGCAGCTGCATCAGTTGCTTACGAACACGGCCAAGGATGCCTGGCTGGCGACTCAATATAGGATATATCAGTGGGGCGACAAGTCCAGCCAGATGCTCCATAGACTATGCCAAGCTAGGTCCTCGCAGACACAAGTCCCGGTACTCCGTTCCTCTGCGGGTGCCCTGTGCTCCTCCCCGGGGGCAGTTGTTCAGACGTTCGCGGAGTTCTATACCGCGCTCTACAATGCCCGATTCGCCCATAGATGCCTTCCTCGCAGATATCCCCCCGAAGCGCCTGTCCGACGAGCAGCGAGACGCCCTCGACAAACCTATCTCACTAGATGAACTACAAGCCGCTCTTACCAATCTGCACCCGGGTCGTGCACCAGGCCCTAACGGGTTCCCCAGCGACTTCCTGCGTTCCCACGTGGGGACCGCCGGACCCCATCTCCTCGGCGCATTACATCAGGCGCTTGATCAAGAGATCTTACCCCCGGACTGGCGCCACGCCGAAATCGTTGTTTTTCTTAAGCCGGGCCGACCACAGGAAGACCCGGGTTCATATCGCCCCATTTCTTAGCTACATTTTGAGCCGAAATTGCTGGGGAAGGTGTTGGCTGATCGCCTCTGTACCTGTATCCTCGACCTTGTCCACCCGGACCAGTCCGGCTTCATGCCACACCGCTCCACGAGGCATAACATACGACGCGTACATAACGCCATCGCCGGGGCCCATCGTCTGGGACGCCCAGCGGCGGTCCTACTGGCCGACATTGATAAGGCCTTCGATTCTCTAGGCTGGACATATCTTTTCAAATTACTGGAGGCGGTCAACCTAGGGCCTCGCTTCCGAGCATACGTCAAACTTTTATACACGGACCTCACGGCTTCTGTTCGGGTGGCCGGGTTTCGCTCAGACCCCTTCCGTATCCAGCGGGGTACGAGACAGGGATGCCCTCTTTCCCCGCTTCTGTTCGCCTTGGCAATTGAACCCTTGGCAGCTTGGGTGCGCCGGGACGCGGTATACAGGGGCCTGGTTTGGTCCCCCGACTACTCAGATAAAATAGCACTCTATGCGGATGACGCATTATTCTTTTTTTCAGACCCCTGGGTTACCGGACCGAGGGTGCTGCAAATCCTACGGGTGTTCGGCGAAACTACAGGGCTCCATGCCAACCCGTCCAAATCGACACTCTTCCCGATTTTGTGGTGATCAGGGGAGCATGTACTGGGCATCGCAGTTGATCAAGGCACAAGTCGGATTCAAATACCTTGGGGTCCACGTTACCAGAGACCCCGCCGCGGCGTGGTCGCTAATATTGCCCCTTTGCTTCCTAAGGTCCGGGAGGAGACAGCGGTATGGTCCCATCTCCCCTGTCCTTGTACGGCCGGTCTGCTATTTTTAAAATGGTGTCTCTGCCCCGCTTGCTTTACAAATTACAGAATTACCCATACCCCATCCCGCCGTCCTGGTTTCGCCAGGTGAACGCTCTTCTGAATGGTTTTCTGTGGGGTGGCGGGGCGGTTCGGGTGGCCTTGGCGACATGTGTTCAATCTACCTACTGTGGGGGCATCGCTGCGGCGGTTGTGCGGTCCTATTACTGGGCGTCCCAGTTGCTGGTCATCAATGACTGGTGGTACAGCCGGCAAGACGACCCGGCTTACGCGATAGAACGACTCTTCTTGGAGGTATATCCGCTATTGGATCTCCTATATAGTAACTCGGCGCTGGAGGCCCTCCCGCCGGCCAGTCGTACGGTGATTCAGATATGGAGACACGTTTTGAGGTCCATGGGGTGGTGGGGCACACTGACATGTGCGACGCCCCTCTGGCAGGGCACGTACCTCCGACCGGTCTCGGCTCTGCCCGGTTTCCGTCGTTGGGACACCATAGGGATCTCGACATTGGGGGATGTGATGCGCGGACCTACACTTAAAACCTTTCTAATGCTACAGGAAGAGTTTGATCTGCATAAGTCCCAATTCCATAAATATCTCCAGCTTCGTCACGCCTTGTCTCCCCTGATTAAAACCCTTACGACGTTGCCAGAATTCCATCCACTAGAGGGTAGACTACTGATGGGGGATCTCGGGGGACATAAAATCCATCAGCTCTATCAGACACTGACCACACACGCCAAGACGAATCTGGAACGGACGAGGGCGGCATGGGAAGCGGATGTACCGGCCCTCTCTGATGACGACTGGACTGAGGCCCTGGCCAGCCCCAGGGGCTCCGCGGTGTCCACTAGATACCGACTGATCCAGTTTAAGTATCTTCACCGGGTGTACTACACCCGCCTCCGTCTGTGGAGGATGGGGGTCATTCCATCCCCCACCTGCCTCAGATGTCAGTCGGAGGATGGCTCCTTCCTGCACACGGTCTGGGGCTGCACAACGCTGCAGCATTTCTGGTCGGGTGTGTTGTCCTGCCTGGGGCTTGTCCTGGGTTGGGAGCTCCCAGCCGATCCCCGCCTAGTCTTTCTCCACAGCACAGACGATATAGGGGGGAACACATATAAAAGACACCTGCTGTTCCTGGGACTCACCTTGGCCAAGCGCGACATAGCCCAACAGTGGAAGTCCTCTTCTCCCCCTGGGGTGGCGGCCTGGAAGTCCGCGCTAGATAAATGTATGTCCGCTGAGGTGGCGGTGTTTCAGGCTCGAGGTTGCCCACAGAAACATGGGAAGATTTGGGCTGCATGGGCTAAATACCGTGGCATTGACCTTTCTATCTTTCCCACGTCCACGAATCAGGACCTTATAGACAGGCTTACCATATAACGACTCCCAATCTCCATTGCAGCCTAGCTGGTGCGGAATTATGCCTATATGTTTTAACACTTGTATAATCTTTCTAGTGGGGAGTGCGGTGCGGGGGAGGAGGAGGGTGGGGGTGTTGGTTTAACTGTGTTATATATCCTCAAGAGATACCCTCTTCAGCGACTCAAATATCATTGATCCGTGCTTTATATAGGTATTGTCTGTTGGGGGCTCACCCTGTTGGATGTAAAATTGCAATAAAATATATTGTCAAAAAAAAAAAATGATAAGTATTTATCAAAATACTGAAATTAATTTCGAGTTCACTAGAATGGAAGTAGTGTCATGACAACCAACTCCTACTTGAGAATTTCAAGGCCACTTCACTGGCAAAAATCCTTGTGGTATCAGCCAACGTCATTCACCCTCATAAACCATTAGTAAACACACACACACACTCTCTCTCTCTCTCTCACTCACTCACTCACTCACTCACACACACACACACACACACACACACCTCCCCCCCAGCAGATTTCAGACTGCATGAAACATTGATTCAGACTTACATTTCCTACAGGTTCTTAGATTGTAAGGCATAGATTTTTGGCTGATGTACAAGCGTGTTCAGAGGTCTGGCTTTATGTCGGGTGGGTCCCACCAGTACCCCCCCAAAAAAATGGACACAAATTAACGAAGCAGAGGTTTTGAGTTCCAAGATGTTTGTGAGAGAGCTGGTCTGTTTCTTGTGCTTTTGTCTATGTTTGTGTTTCTGTGTGCAAGTGTTTTGGCTAGGAGTGTGTGTGAGAGATTGCAGATGTGCACCCTTGTCCTGCTAGGAGTCTACAGGTCCCGTTCCACTCTTGCCTGACTGAGAGGCTGTAAAGGGTCCACGGCATGTCTTGTGCTTGCACCCAGTGCCCTCTTGTAAAGCTGAAAGATTAAAGTGCCGGCTCGAGATAAAGAGCCGCACACTTGGGCCTGCGGTGGGGTCCGGGGACCCACACTCTGCGTCAGTGTAAGCACACTCCCTCTGCTGTCTGGGCTGTTGACGTCAGAGTAGGCTCATTAACAGTGAGGGGAACAGGGGATGAGAATATCAAGATAGAAATTAGAAGGGAAGAGGAGGGAGGTCTTGGGAGAGGGGGGGCTCGCTTTAGCGATGTTTTGTGTTAGGCGTTCGCTTCTCTTTTCTGATGGGGAGGGTACCTTTGGCATTAACCCTTTTCTCACCTTCTAGCTGCCGCTCTGATGGGGACCAAAGGCAACCATTTGAACGGAGGGCGAGGAATAAAGGAAATGTAAGTGAAGAGCTGAACACAGAAATGTAGCAAAGCCCAGGCTGAGATCCGTATCTGAACATGAAGGACTGCTGCCACAGTGCTTATAGACGGCGCATGGCCGAACAAGAGAACAAAAATAACCTTTGGAAAATAAACATTAAAAATAAAGTAAATATAAGGGAAGGTCCGAGCACAGAAATGTAACGAAACCCAGGCTGAGATCTGTATCTGAACATGAAGCGCTGCACCATAGTTCTGATAAAAGGCGCACTGCAGCACAAGAGAACAAAAACAACCTTCGGAAAATAAACAGAAATTAAATAAACAAGCATTTCAAAGAAAAGCAGGGCGGCGCGTTGTGCGTTCTGAAAGGCAATAAATTCCTTTAGCAGATAACAATCAAAAGCGAAGCGAAAGCACGTGACCAAGGAGGAATTGCAAAAACGAACATAGTCCTACTAGAATCCATCACCCCATGCGATTGGACTGATCATCACTGCATCCTCTTCTCCATCAATATTGAAGTAACTCAAAAAAGGGGCCAACCCTCAAAAACAAGACAATGGAAAAGGAACTTACAAAATATCAACCCCATCACCTTGGTAAACCGATGCAACTCCGCCCTGACCCACATGACGGACATGACTGATGTACATGACCTCACAACCTTCTACAATTCCACTTTGCTTGAAATCCTGGACTCTACAGCGCCCCTCCAAGAAAAAAACGTCTCCTCCAAAATTTCCAAACCTTGGTTCAATGAGACCTTGAACTCGGAGCGACGCCAGCTAAGAGTTGCGGAGCGACTATGGAAATCAGCACCCACCACTAATAACCTTGATCACCTTAGAAGGTTAAGGAACTCATACAACAGGAAGATTCTTAAGGCAAAGGCAGACTTTTTCAGAACCCAGCTGAACCAAGCAATCAACCGTCCCAAAAAACTCTTTGAAATCGTCAAGCAACAAGCATGCAACACGACTAACTCTAGGGAACTAAATGACCTGGCTACACCTACCTGTGATGTGCTTGCCAATTTCTTCCGCGAAAAGACTAAGGCCATCGAGCTCGACATCCAATCCAAGAAGGCCCTCCCACAATCTATGGCCCAAGATACTAAATGTGGCGCTCTACTCGAAGTCCATTTTAATATTCCAGGCGAAGTCACAAAAAACAATGCTTCATGGCACACCTTCTCGCCAATCTCTCAACAAATAATCGATAACACTCTTCAAGCAATCAACCCCTCCAACCACTTCTCTGACCCCCTGCCTCCTGCCCTATTCAAAATGTTAAAAACAACTATTCTACCGCTATGGGCAAAAATTGTAAACGCCTCTCTGAGACAAGGCGCCATTCCGGACTGTCTTAAAATTGGGCAGGTCACACCTATACTAAAGAAACCTGACGCCACCCCATCTGATCTCAACAACTACCGCCCTATATCCAACATCCCCACTTTGGCGAAACTGCTGGAGAAATGTGTACAAATTCAATTATGCAACCATATTGAGAATTACAACCTCTTAGACAGTCACCAATCTGGCTTCCGTCAAGGTCACAGCACAGAATCTGCACTCACACACATTATGGATGACATACTAAAAATGCTTGACCGCAACGAGTCATGCCTAATGATACTCCTTGACTTATCCTCCGCCTTCGATACGGTCAAGCATGACAACCTTTTGTCCCTATTGGAACGAAGGATGGGCCTCTCGGGCACAGTGTTGCAATGGTTCTCCTCCTTCCTAAATAACAGAACACAAAGAATCAAGATGAAGAACTCACTCTCGCAACCCTCCGTGGTCACCCTGGGTGTCCCTCAGGGATCAGCCTTATCACCCATTCTTTTCAACCTACTAATGGAACCTTTGGCGAACGCACTGAAATCAGCGAACATTCTATATCACCTGTATGCGGACGACACCCAACTGTATTTGAAAATCTCCACTCCAGAAGACTTCATTTCCCTCAACACTATTCTACTGAACACGCAAAGCTGGCTCACTAACAACCACCTCATGCTGAATACCAAAAAACGGAATTCATTCTCATCTCTCCACCGAACCACACACCTAAGATAGACCTATGGTTAAAACACCTAACCTCCTTTGACTGTGCTCCCCTCATCATCGACTCAGCAAAATCCCTAGGAATCACCATAGACAAACACCTGAATATGCAGTCGCACATCTCTAATGCCACCAAGGGAGCTAATCACAAGCTGAGTATACTAAGGAAACTCAAACCCTTCCTCCCTCAGGCTGACCTAAAAATGGCAGTGCAAGCCCTAGTGCTACCAAGATTAGACTATGGAAGCATCACTCTTTGCGGTCTCCCCAAATACAAGCTGGCTCCGCTCAGGGCATCACTTAATGCTGCGGCTAGACTGGTATCAGGAACTAAAAGAAGTAGCCACATCTCTCCGACACTGAAAGCCCTGAACTGGCTGCCTTATGAGGCAAGAATACACCTAAAGGTTGCCTGCATGACCCATAAAGCACTACATAACAATACACCCAGTTACTTAGCTCTAAAGCTAGAAAGGTCGGGAGGTTGCAGACAACTTCGAAGTGCGAGTACTTTACTTCTGAAACCACAATCCTTCCATAAGAAGAGAACTGGTTGCAGAGCTTTCTCAGGGATTGCACCAAAGATTTGGAACTCCCTACTTCCAGTGGTGCGTGGAATCTCTTCCTTTACCGCATTCAAAAAGAAGTAAAAATACTACTAATGAACAAATTCACGTCCTAAGTCTTAACTCTAGGCTGACACCGAGTCACCTATACGATCCGCATATCATTGCCTACCTCCGGTGGAATGAATGAGATTATTATATGTAAGATTATTACCACAGCCACTTAATGATCAATAACTGTATTTAGTTTAAAGCCTAGTTGGCCTCGGGTCTCCTATATTATCCATATACTGTATACCCATGGTGAATCGAAGGAGTATATTATATGTATGTTTATAAGCACAACCACCTAATGCTCAATAACTGTATATTGTGCAATGCCCTGCTGATTCCGGGTCACCTATGTTTGTTATCCATGTATTATACATCTCTTTTGTTCGTAATGACACTTTTCAAATGATTGTATACTACCTCATCCGTCTATGTTTTATACTGTATACTGTAAAGCGCTCTGATACCCTCGTGGGTCACGTTCGCGCTATATAAAACTTTATAAATAAATAAATAAATGCATCTGCCAGCCTGCTCGCTCCCGAGAGCAAAACGCCATGGGAGTGAACATTTTAAGAAGAGGTGGGACATGCACCCGCCTTTGGCCAATTGCGTGCTTTCATTTTTTGAAAGCCACACGCAAAGGCCAATTGATGTGACAACCACACGCACGAGCTTTCTGAAAGCTTTCTGAATGTCTGGAGTGATTCCAAGAGGCCCTCTCCTACAGCAGCGCATTCGCACTGCGCTAGGCTCGACCTAAAAAGGAGATTTTTCATATCCCTAATAATTGACTTGCGTTCAGTAGATAGACGGTTCAATAGGGAGTAAGGTAAAATACAGCAATTGTTTTGCCCTAAAATCGGGAATGTTGGTATGTGCTCAGAGGTACAGCTTCCTGCACACGAAGAGCAGGTGTGGCGCGCCCAAGTTGCACTCTTGTCGTTTTCTCAAATGCACCTCAATGAAAAAAGTAATGTCTCCCATTTTTTTCAGTATCGTCTTCTCACATGTCGGCATGCATGTATGGGCTGCGGCAGTACAGGCTTCCATTCAAACGAGCCTATTCAAGCGGCCACACCGTGTTCCCTCTAAAGAAAAAAAAAACAAGCATTTGCATAGCCAATAGGTCTCGCCTCTGGGACCTTATAAGTGTTTTGCCAGAACTATTGGCTTTACCAATGTCTTTAAGCTATGTTGTAGAGCAGTGTGGCTGCTGTGCAGCATGTTGAAAAGTTATACTTAAGTGTTATAAGCATTTTTGTTACCTTCTATATAACCAAGTAGACATTATGTACAACTGAACGACCCTAAAAAAAAAAAAAATTAACATATAGAATTTCTTCTAGTTTGTCTGTCCTAGTGCTGAGGTAATGCTGTGCTGATGCTCCGGTGATGCTGAGTTATACTGACATGGTGCTTAGGTGGTAGTGTGCTTGTGCAGAGGTGGTGCTCAGTGATGCTGAGGTGGGGCTGAGTGATGCTTTGGTGGTGCTGTGCTGGTGCAAAGGTTATGCTGCACTGGTGCTGCCCTAATGCTGAAGTGGTGCTGTATTGGTGCTGAATTGGTGTTGTGCTGATGCTGTGCTGTGGTGGGGCTGCGCTGGTGCTGAGTTGGTGCTTCGCTGGTGGTGGTGCACTGATGCAAAGGTGGTGCTGTGATGGTGTTGAGTGATGCCGAGGAGATTCTGTGTTGGTGCTGAGGTGGTGTTGAGTGATGCTATGGTGGTGCTGAATGATGCTGAGGTGGTGGTGCTGCGCTGATGCTGAAGTGATGGTACTGCACTGATGCTGAGGTAGTGCTGCACTGGTAGTGAGGTTGTGCTGTGCTGGTATTGAGGTGGTGCTGCACTGGTGCTGCACTGATGCTTAGGTCATGCTGAGTTAAACTGACGTATTGCTAAGGTGATGGTGTGCTTGTGCAGAGGTGGTGCTGAGCGATACTGAGGTGTTGTTCAGTGATGCTGAGGTGGTGCTGAGTGATGCTTTGGTGGTGCTCAGGTGATGCTGTGATGGTACTCAGGGTGTGCTGAGGTGGTGCTGTGGTGGCGCTGAGTGACGCTGTGGTGCAGCCGAGTTATGGTGTACTGGTGCTGAGGTGGTGGTGCTGCACTGATGCAGAGGTAGTGCTGCGTTGGTAGTTAGGTGGTGCTGCACTGGTGCTGTGTTAGTGCTGAGGTGGTGCTGCGCTGGTGCTGAGGTGGTGCTGTGCTGGGGTTGAATAATTTTGAGGTGGTGTTGTGCTAGTGCTGAGGTGGTGCTGTGCTGGTGCTGAGGTGGTGCTGCACTGGGGCTTAGTGATGCTGAGGTGGTGCTGTGGTTGTGGTGGTGCTCAGGTGGTGCTGAGTGATGCCCAAGTGGTGCTGCTGTAGTGGTGATGCGTGATGCTGACTGGTGCTGAGGTGGTGCTGTGCTGATGCTGCGGTGGTGCTGATGTAGTGCAGCACTGATGCTGAGTTGGTGCTGTGGTACTAAAGTGGTGCTATGCTGATGCAATTAATCCACCTTGTATTGATGACAGGCTAAGTTTGGCATGAGCCGAACCAGTGATCAGCAGGTTACACGCAGATCTCTGCGAGAAGAAGCTTAACACTGCAAAAAGAAATACGTGTCGTTTGCTTTGGTTTAGATCGTCCTATTCTAATGGACTTTGCAACTTTGTTATGAGCTGCTCAGCACCTTTCCGGGCATTTAACTAACTGGTTCCAGCGTACATACCCACCACCCCTTAAAAACACTGATCCCCCGAGAAGCCTCCGATACTCACAGTGGGTTCAGAAGTACATGATGACTTGCTGCCATTCTTCAATAACTCAGAGGGGAAATGCAATTGGCCTTGCATCTGTTACAGTTAGTGGCAATGTTTTTTACTATAGTTCTTTTTATTTGCAGTGGAGTGATTATATTTGATTAGCATTATTGCCATTGCCGATCCACACATGCAGGAATGCGACTGCCTGCAGCACATCGTGCCTGTGAGCTGCAAGTAATAGATGAAGTGGGGTGCCTGTGTAACAAGCGCCGCGCTCATGCTTAAAGTTTGTTGTAGGGGAGCCGCGCCGTACACTTTGATGAATTTAGAACATTTACATTTCAGTAAAGACCGGAAAGTTTAGAGCAATGCATCTTTTAATGGGCCACTAAGAATGAGCTATCAAACTAGTTATGAGCGCTGTAAAAATTAGCTGTTGTCACCTAATTATTTCATTCACGTTTCAGTAGACTTTTTTCCAGGAACACCAACCGAGAAGTGGATCACTATAAACCTTGCTGTTTCAATTTTTACTGGAAAAAACTAAAGTGTGCTACCTGAACATAGCTTGGGCCTCACGAGGCTACATAGGAAACATCTAAAAAAGTAACTGAGTGTTTTTACTCAGCATCAACATATTCTAAATACTCTGAACGTGCAGCTCTTCAAGCCAGAGGTTTGAGAATAAAGCAGGCGAAACCAGGCAGCGTGATTACAGTGGCCAAGCGCTCAAAAAGTTTAGTCGTCTGGGAAAAAGAATTACTAAAATATGTCCCGCGGCTCGTGACTGACATATGACCTTTGTTGTAGCATTTACTAGCACGAGCATGGAATGCCATCGCTTCCGGCGCCAAAGATCACCGCAAATCTGTGAGCAGCAGTCCTCTCGTGGTCTTACTCTTATACATTATCACGCATGGTTTGCGGCACTCCTTTCTGTAATAGCAGGTAAAATATTTTTTTGCAAAACCATGTGTAATTTTGATGGTACATTTTTAAATGCTAGCTTCAACTATTGCAATCGGCGTTAATACAGTTTTAACTTTCTGGCATGCAAATATTCTTTTCAAGCAATGAAGACGAGCGAAACATAAAAAATATTAGCAATGACACCCATGCGAGGACTGAGTAGTTGTTTTCAAACAGGGCCGACCGGCACCATAATGGCTCACCCCAGGACACAAAATGGAATTACACATCCAACAAAAGAATCTGAGAGGCAACAAGAACAACATATAGAACAATCACGGCACTGTTGCCAAGCATGCACAAATGAGACGAGAGGTTGTCTTCGTAGATTTGATCTTTTATTTCATATGGTTTGTTGAGTTTTTCAAAACAGCCAACGAATTTCGCCCATATCCGGGCTGCTTCGGGGCATCCAAGAAGTAAAAACTCCTCTCTGCGAATGTTCAAATACAATTACGTTTAAACCATTAGAAAGACCCAAAAGCTGTGTTTAGAAGGTTCCAGTCAGGATATCAGTGTTTCTGGGAGATGTGGATATCAAAGAACTTCAAGGAAGAGCTGTATTTGCGAGAGTAATTCGCAAACAAACTAGTGATGTAGCACCATAGACCACATCTTAGGTCGAACCCGTATCTGGTTCCAGCATCCGGGCTACGTCGGATTCAGTTTGGTTTCCCAGAAACACTGATATCCTGACTGGAACCTTCTAAACACAGCTTTTGGGTCTTTCTAATGGTTTAAACGTACTTGTATTTGAACATTTGCACAGAGGAGTTTTTACTTCTTGGATGCCCTGAAGAAGCCCGGATATGGGCGAAACGCGTTGGCTGTTTTGAAAAACTCAACAAACCGTATGAAATAAAAGATAAAATCTACGAAGACAACCTCTCGTCTCCTTTGTGCATGCTTGGCAACAGTGCTGTGATTGTTCTATATGTTGTTCTTGTTGCCTCTCAGATTCTTTTGTTGGATGTGTAATTATTTGTGGTTCTAGTTGGTGGTGAACCATTTTCTGAGGTGGGCAACAGTTTAGTCCATTTGAGTCCTTTAATACCTTAAGCTACACGAGATTGTGCGACACTTGGATTCCCTAGCCACCACTGTTTGTTTGACAAAATGGAATTGTGCGTCTGAAAAACGATGAAAATGAAGTAGCACAGTGAGCAGACACTGCAGTGCGGCAGTTCAGAATAAATGTGATCATGAACGTGCGGCGCGCTAAGTAGTCTAAAAATATATTTTTATTAGGCAGCATTATAGACTTTCAAATTATGCCTCACTCTAGGCTAGGCAGCGAGAGCAGCAATTTTGTGGCCAGCCTCCGCTTATGGTCGACTTGGACTTCCGGCCCCACTTTGTAACTGGTGTGCAATTTCTGGAGCGAGTCCTGGTACGAGTTAAAAAAACAAACCCACGTGATTCACTCAGCCGTCGGGGGCGGGGAGGCGAAGGAGGCATCGTCATTACTGTGGTGCAAGACGCAGCGAGCTGCGCAAGATTGCACCTCTCAGTGAGCAGACATAGTTAGTAAATACATAAAAGGAAGCTGACTTATAAGTCTTAATTTAACCGGAGCCGTGCTCTGAGACTCCTGATCCACACATGCAGTAATGGACAAAGGACAAAACAAATGCGTGCAACCGCAATACTTAGTGGAGGCTTGGGCGGCCGGCGCAATGATTATTATTAAAATGTTACCTGTGGTGTGGGGGCTCCGGAAGCAGCCACCATGGTTTAAGTTGAATTAAGACGCCACGCTGATGAAGGGAAGCGCATGAACGTGCGCGAAGAGCTGGTCAAAACATGGAAACAGAAAAAGAAGTGCAACAACGTGATCAAAGAAAACAGATGGGCAATACTACACGTAGCAGGGCCAGACGCCAGGGGTGTGAACCACCGACCGAAAGGCAGGACAAACGTTAGAATTAGCCAATAAAAGGAAGGGAATGACTAAAAGCACACAAAGCAGCCAACCGAAAGCCACGGGCGTTATCAAAGCCACTAGAGGAGATACTCCATGTCTTGCAGAGCAGCGCATGCGCGCTGAATCTAGGCTCGACCTAAAAAAGGTGGCATTGGGCATGGATAACAAAAAGCCACACACACAGAACTATTGGAGCATGGGCAGCAGCCAGAGGCGCAACTAGAGCCAAATTTCGGGGGGGAGGGGGCTACTAAACATTTCGGGGGCGTGGGGGCTGATTCTTCCAGCAACAGCCAGAGTGGAGATGCAGGGGCTCTAAGAAGGGGTGAAAAACAACAAAGCCTTGTTAACAAGTAAATGGTCTTTTAAAGGCCTGTGAAGTACTCAGGTGCAGCTGCAATAGACGGATGCCAGACCAGCCAGCCAGCCTACAGCAGCTCAAAAACTGTCTGTGCGTGTGCCCGGGAAGCTGTCTCAGCCCGGGCTGACACACACGACGGGGGGGGGGGGGGCTGAAGCCCTTTGAGCCCAATGGGCGTTGCGCGCCTGGCAGCAGCAGTGCAAGTTTCCTTATACTCATGCCATGTACAACCCACAGGCAGTAGCACACACAGGGGAGGTAAAGTATGGACTGCAAACGTGCGCATTTTCCTCATACGCAAAACTACTAAGTGGCCAGACGTCAAGCATGATACCTATAACCAGTCCAGTGGTGAATTTCTTTTTTTAACCAGCAATATTTTGCATGGTGCGATTTGGGAACTAGATGTCCCAGATGCAACATGCGTCAGCGGAAAAACAAAGTTTTGCTGAAGATGTTGCACATGACCTAACCTATTCCAGACCAGAGACTCTGATCCGGATGTTGTTCTGCATTACTTTCTTGATTAAGAGCGTTTCGCTTCTGGAGATGCTTGGCTCCACTCTAACATAAAATCGCCATCTTTACAGGGGTCGCCTGCTAGTATATTTGTTGTATGTGTTGTGTTTTATTTCTATTCTATTACTTCGTTTTTTGTTCCTAGTATTTCTCACCGAAAGGGGAGCGTTCCAGCAAGTTGGGAGTGCCAGGGCTCCAGTTAGGCTTTTTTTTTTTTTTGAGTTTTATATAGGGCAAACTCGACCCAAAGGTATCAGAGCGCTTTACATGAGCACCAGTTGCGTTATTTTCTTCTCCTTCCCTCCTCCTCTTTTGCATACTGGACATGAGCATGTCACTTTTTTGGCTATGTCCCCTACCTTTGGCGGGCTTCTTCAACAGATGGACAGTGCATTCGCGCAGCTGGGACTCCAAAGGCAGACCTATCTGTGCCCATCCTCCCCCGAACTGCGCCATGCACAAAAAATGCAGCCCCTCTGGTACCAGATCCCAAGACATGCCTGAGGTACTCCAGAGACGCTCCAACCCACAAGTCAGCCCTCTTTGTACTGCTTACCTCTTGTATTGGAGCAGCATAATTTTGGTTCCACCCTTACACGTCACAGATACTTAACATAAACGTGCTATTAGCACATTTCCTGTGTGGCCTAACAACATTAATGTAAAGTGTTGCATTTCACATCATTATTGAAGTGCATTTCCTGTAGAATTAGAGAATTAATATACACTTTGTGCCTTAGTTCATTAAATGATATTTACTGTTTGTATGATTGAGTAGGAACCATCCTCACATTATGAAAATGAGATTACTTTAGAAATGAGAATTGATAATGTAATATTTGCAATAATATTTCATATATTTAATTTAAATGTAGTTCTTAGTCATACTTACATGCACATATTCAAGATTTACTGTATGCCACATGTAATATGAGTCTAATGTACTGACATTTTACATTCATTTGTGTTTGAAAGTGCATGCGCATATTACAAGTGTACCATTGATTTGATACTTTAAAGTTGTCCTGACTAGGCCTGTTTTCCATTCTGTATAAAATACCATTTTCCCTTTCCTGCTTGCATGTCATTTTCCTTGCAGGTGCGTTCACAAGGTTTGCTAGTTTGAGAATACATACAACACTGTACTAGCGATAGAGAGAGACTAAGAAGGAGACCTTGACAAGGAACATGGTGAATTAACTGATGGGCCCTATTCAGCACTGTTGCAACGTGGCTTAAGTGTCCAAGGACGATGTCGTTCTCATGTTCAGTGTGGGGCTTTTCGTAAATGTTGCAGCTTACAACGTGAGAATGGAAAAGGACAATGGAACCCCTGATGATGCAAACAGAGGGGTGTTACCTAAGAGATTCTTGTGGAAATAACCAGTGTTCACCCTGCCTGATGTTACGCCTCTTTCCTTTGGACTTTGAGAGGTTTAGACCTCTATGCTTTCCCTTTGATTCTTTGCTGAGTGTGGCTTAGGCTAACACTAAATTCCCCTGATCCAAGAAGACTCTTCACCGAGCTTCTGACATGCTAACACCTTCCCATACTTCCTGTACTTTCTACAGTTTAAAACCCTCCTTTTAGTTTGGACTTTAGCTTAGACAGCTTTAGATTCTACTCATGTATATAAGAGAGAATCAGAAACTCTTTTCTGAGCACCAAATCTTGTTATTGATCTTTTGTATTGCTGGGACTGAGCCACTTACTGGCCTCATACTGGTACACCTAAACTTCTTTAGGAGATTAGGTTTCCCGGTTGTTATTCTTTACCTTCACAGCATTGTGCTAAGATTTGTGTATCTTAATCTGACTGCTAATTTGTAATAAACGTCTTAACGATAGTCACTGATTCTTGGTCCTTATTGTGTAGCGAATTTAGTTGTCCAGTTAATTTAAATTGCTAAATGTAATGTTAACTCCCATCACCTCGGTATTCTTTTTTCGTAGTTTAGGCAAAATTTATTACGTTCTTTCAAATAAATGCACAATTCAAATTTACTAATGATCTCATCCAGGATAAATTGACTCAATCTGTTTAGTGGCAATGCGATTTCAAAGCTCAGTTCAGCCACAAAGTTCAGTTCAAGGAGGCTCAGTTGCATACGAATTGTTATAGCAAAATGTCCAAAATTCTCTCTCCTAGTCATTGCCAGCAAGGTATGTCCATTTAGGTCAGGAGTACCTATGACAGGGTACTCTTGCTCTCTTTGATCTCCTTCCTGCTGGCCCTTCCTCATCATTGTCACTTAGGCCTGATCCTTCAGTATCATCTAACCGAATCAGTTACCAAACTAGTAGATACATCACCAAAAAATCACACACTGAATATACTATTCAGAATAGCACACCTTTCCCCAACAACCCTTCTCACCCCAATAGACTAATTGCTGAATTATCTGACACCGACATTCGTGACCTCCTCCTATCTTATGCCAGCCCGTTAGACAGCAGCAAGCCTCTACACCTACCTAACGTTCCCTCCCGCCCCAGAAGAGCAAAGGCCTATCTCGCGTCTAACGATATCGATGACTTACTCAACTCTTACTCGTCTATCCTAGACACCAACAAGATTCCTCCGGGGCAAATCCAAGCCATTCATGCTAACCCGAACAGAGAACCCCCGCACAACCTTAGAGGCATAAATAATGACAACCTTATGAGAGTGGACATCATACAGACTCCTCCCCCCATACACCGGTACAACTTAAATGCGTACTACTCAACTGCAGGTCAGCCAGCAAACATTCCTCTGATATATTCGACCTCATCCAACACAATGAGATAGACATCATCATCCTCACTGAAACTTGGCTCAATCCATCTTCCACTCCTATCCTAGACCTCTTAGTGCCTCCTACCCATGACATAATTCGTCTAGACAGAGCTATGAAGCTGGGCGGAGGCCTAGCTTGCATACATCGGAGCACACTCTCGGTCTCCCACTCGGAGTCCTCTACGCCATCCTCACGCGAGTACCTTTGTCTTAACATCTCTAGCAACAACCTTCCGGTGTGCAAATTACACACGTTTTATCACCCCCCCTGGGGACAACCTCCCCTTCATCGAACAATTAATGGAAATCATCTCTGGCAATGTCGATTCCGTTATGTCCCAAATCTTCCTCGGTGATTTCAACCTTCACTGGTCTAACCCCAATGACCAAGCTGTAACTTCTTAAGTGATCACGAGTTGATTCAACACTGTGACCGGCCAACTCATAATAAAGGAGAAATTCTGGACCTCATCATCACCAAAGGTCACACCATCACACTGGATACCATTACCCCTTGCGATTGGTCCGACCATCACAGCATCTTCTTTTATATTAACATGGAGGTCTCTCTGAGGAAGGCTCAACCAACAAAATCGAACATTTGGAAAAGGGACCTCAGAGATATCAATACAGCCGAACTAGCAACCCACTGTAAATTTGCCCTCTCTTCCCAAGTTGACACGTCTGAGGTTCATGCACTCACTGACTTCTACAACTCTACTATCTCTAGCATCATGGATTCCATTGCTCCACTCCAACAAAAAAATGCCTCAACAAAAATATCGAAACCGTGGTTCAACGGCAACTTAAACTCGAACGCCGCAACCTTAGGGCAATCGAACGATCCTGGAGATCCAAACCATCCTCGGACCAGCTAAAAATCCTTAGATCGGTAAGGAGCTCCTATAACAAACAAATCAAGATCGCTAAGGCCGACTACTTCAGATCCCAACTTAATCAAGCCGCAAATCGCCCCAAGAAACTTTTTGAGCTGGTTAAACAACAATCGGTGGAAGCACCAAACCGCTCGGGCTCTGGAGTCAGCCCACCTTCATGCGATGATCTGGCTGCTTTCTTTACTGAGAAATCAAGACTCATCAATATTGATCTTGACTCCAGGAAGGCTCTATTGCTATCCGATGGGTCTGCGCCCCCCCGGCCCTATTAGAGAAGATCGAACCGATTAGCCTGAGTACCAAGAACAATGCCTCATGGGGCACCTTCACCCTCCTCAGTGAAGGAGACATTAACAAGATTCTTCAGAGTATCAACCCATCTAATCATTTTAGTGACCCGTTGCCACCTTCCATCTTCAAAGAAATCAAGGATGTCGTCACCCCCATCTGGACAAAGATTGTCAATGCGTCTCTGTCACAAGGCACGATCCCGGAGTGCCAAAAAGCAGCTCAGGTAACACCTATTTTAAAAAAGCCTACCGCAGATAGTACTGACCTTAACAACTTCCGCCCTATTTCTAACATCCCCACTCTAGCCAAACTCCTAGAAAAATGCGTCCAATCTCAACTCTGTGCTCACATCAAGAATTTTCATCTCCTGGACCAACATCAATCTGGCTTTCGGAGTGGGCACAGCACCGAATCGGCTCTCACTCACGTTATGGATGACATCTTAAAAATGCTTGACCAAAATGAATCTTGCCTCCTTATCCTTCTTGACCTTTCCTCTGCGTTTGACACTGTTAATCACGACAACCTCCTATCCATTTTGGAGCACAGGATGGGCCTTTCTGGATCGGTGCTGCAATGGTTCTCGTCCTTCCTCCACCACAGATCCCAAAGAGTTATGGCGAACCACTCTCTCTCCCAGCCATCACCAGTATCAATGGGGGTCCCCTAAGGGTCCGCCTTATCTCCCATACTCTTCAACTTGTTCTTGGAACCATTAGCTAATGCACTAAATTCCACGGACATTCTCTTCCATATGTATGCGGATGGCACGCAACGTTATCTGAAAATCTCCTCCCCGGATAACCTCATATCACTCAACACTACCCTAATGAATACTCAAAACTGATTAACTGAGAACCACCTCCTGTTCAACACCTCCAAAACAGAATTCCTTCTCATTTCTCCTCCGAATCACATCCCCAAGTTAGACCTTTGGATGAACCACCTCCCTGCCTTCAATTGCTCCCCCCTCATTATTGACTCAGCCAAATCTCTCGGAATCACCCTGGACAAGCATCAACATGCACACATTTCCCCAGTCTTAAAATCCCTAAATTGGTTGCCCTACGAAGCAAGAATACAGCTAAAGATTGCCTGCCTGTCTCACAAAGCCCTCCATTTCAAAACCCCCAGTTATCTAGCGCAAAAGCTAGAATTATCCAGAGGGGGTAGACCTTCTAGGAGTGCTAACTCCTCCTGAAACCACAGATCTTTCGCAAAAAGAGAACGTGTCACTGAGCTTTCTCTGGCTCTGCTCCGAAGATCTGGAACTCTCTCCCACCGGAAATACGCAGAATCTCCTCCAAGGTTGCCTTCAAACTGGAAGTAAAAAGATTCCTCATGAACAAGTTCTTACCTTAAAAGGGTTTTGGACCACCTGCTCAATTGCATCGGACTTACACCTAAGCCCTGCGCTGGGTGTGATTTTTCTTTACCAAGCATTTGCTCCCCTCCCAGTTCGCTATGTACCAGTTATTATTTTATTCTTTGTTGACCCCAGTCGATTGTAACCTTTTTGTTTGGTATGCCTATTTGATATGTGTCTTGGTTGGTATTCCTATTTGATGCCTGTACTGCAATTGTTACCTTCCTTCCCTCCAATTGTAAATCGCTCTGATATCCTTCGGGATCATGTTCGCGCTATATAAAACTTTATAAATAAAAATAAAATTAAATAAATACATCTGGGATAGTGATTGGCACATGCACTTCAAGCAAACTGCATCTCCCTTTCTCTTGTTTTCGTGGCCACTGGTCTCCAGGCACAACATGCGTTACTGTTGCAGTTAGCCCATCGCCAGGGTCTGAATCTGGCCCAGTCAGCACTACAGGATGAGACCCTTGGTACTGACTTCAACTAGCAACTCTCTCAGACCCCCCTCAGGCCGAACAAGTGCTGTCGCAGCTCCTTGTTGGTCCGCAACAGCTTGACTAACATGCTCCCTTTGTCCCACTGTAACCACCAGCACTTCAGGGACAGGTGCTGTTATCTCATCAAGGGGACAAGGGACTCTGCGAGTATGGGTGGCGTGCACCCAGTTGGAGAGACCTCTGCACTTCACAGCTGTTGTAGTGACCAAGATGACTTGGTAAGGGCCTTGCCACCGAGGTTCCAAGCATGACTTGCGCACATGCTTCTTTGCCATAACCCAGTCGTCTGGACTTATGTCATGGCACTGCTTCTGTTGAGGCGGGGCTGTAGCCTCTCCAACTTGATGAGACACAGAACGCACCACATCAGCCTGTCCTTTGCGGTAATTGAGAATCATGTCATCTGTAATGTCCACAAGCGCATTTGCAAGCACAGCTGGCAGTATCATGGCTCTGCCCATGATTATCTCATGGGGAGACAATCCTGTCCTCCTATCAGGAGTACTGCGTAGCGTCATCAACACAAGCGGCAAAGCATCAGGCCATTTCAAGGATGTTGAGGCACACACTTTAGTCAACCTGGATTTCAAAGTCCCATTGACATGCTTCACAATTCCGAAAGCCTACGGTCGATAACTGCAATGTAGCATCTGTTTGACTTGCAATGCTGCACACAACATCTTCAGGACCTCATTATTAAAATGAATTCCTCTGTCTAACTCTACAGAAGTCAGAAACCCAAAATGTGGTATTAACTCCCTCAACAACAATTTAGCCACTGTGAGACTATCATTTCTCCTAGTAGGGTAATCTTCAACCCAACGCAAGATGCACACAATCACTAGGCCATATCTCAGCTCATTGCATGCAGGCATCTTGATAAAGTCCAGTTGCATCCTGTTGAAGGGACCTCCTGATCTCCCTATGTGACTAAGTGTTACTTCTGTTCTCCTGCCTATATTCTGCTGCTGACACACAACACCTCTGTGACACACTCCTTCAGCCATCATTCTGAACATGGTGTTAAACCAGGTTGGCCTAAACAACCACACCATGTCATCTCTACCTATATGTGCAGGTCCATGATAATGTCTCGCCATTGGAGGGAACTAGCTATCTGGCAACACAGGTCTTCCATCTCCTGAAATCCAAATGTCGTCCTAATTTTTTTTACACAACTAGCTCTAATCAAGTTTTGCTGTTCTGCTTCTGACATTCCCTCCTGTAACCTCTTAACCTCTTCCCATGTGTCAACTGTGGCTAACAACAGATTGTAATTTGTGTCATCTGTTCCTTCATTTAAGTACACTCTATTTAAAGTACAGTCATTTAAGGCACAATATATGGCGGCCTTATCCACATACCTGTTGCCCACAGTGACATAGTCAGTTCCTTTGTGGTATGCAACACACTTCACGACTGCAATCTGGGCAGGTAGCTGTAATACCTTCAACAAATTGTGTACACTTTCCCCACTGGGGATAGGTGATCCGAAGAGTTCATAAATCCACACTGTGACCATAAATGTCCAAAGTCATGAACAACACCAAAGCCATACTGACTATCATTGAAAATGGTCACTCTCAGCTGGTCAGAAACACACCATGCTCTAGTAAGAGCAATCAATTCGGCCAATTATGCAGAAAACACTCCTTGAAGCCCGGTGGCTTCGATCACACCTGAGAAAGTACAGACTGTGTAGACAGCTGTCAGGCTTCCTTCATGGTCTCATAAACAGGAACCATCAAAAAACATCACATAATCTGATGCAGGCAGTGGCGCATCTTGTATGTCAGGTCTGGGCTTGGTGCATAGTTCAGTAAGATCAAGACAGTCATGCTGAACCTCCCTTTCCACGACATCATTCCCAGGTACAGTTAAAAGAGTAGCAAGGTTGAGGGTAGTACATCTCATAAGGGTGATGTTTTCCGCAGCAAGTATGAACTGCTCATACTTGGTCAAGCAGCTGTTTGTGAGGTACTGAGTCCTGGTACGAGTTAACAGTACCTCTACAGAATGGGGAACAAAAACAGTCAGAGGATGACCCAAGACAATGCTCTCACACTGCTCGGTGCAGATACCTGTAGAAGGCACGGCTTCAAGACAGCCCGGCAAAGCAGCAGCTAGTGGGTTAAGTGTAGCTGAAAAATATGCAACGGGTCTGCAAGCATTCCCATGCATCTGAGTTAGCACTGAGAGAGCGCAGCCCTCCCTCTCACTGCAAAACAAAGCAAAACATATATTGTAATCAGGCATTCCCAGTGCTGGGGTATGACAGGGACTTTCTCTCAGCTCTGAGAAGGCACGCATGCAGATGTCATCCCATGTACCAGATTTGACACATCTCTGTGTGTCAGCCTCTGTAAACGCTTGGCTACTAGGGAAAAGTTGGGGATCCACTGTCGACAGTAGCCCACCATTCCCAAGAACATCCTAACTTCCTTCTGGGTAGTTGGTGAATTCATTTTCAGAATCTCTGAGATTCTCTCTTGTGACACCTTCCTCGCTCCTTTCTCAATGTGATGTCCTAGGTACAGGACCTCTCTCTGACAGTACTGCAGTTTGGTTGGGGACACTTTATGTCAAATCTCAGCTAAGTGGTTCAACAGAGCAATTGTGTCTCGTCTGCAAGCCTCCTGTTTATTTGACGCCACCAATAGGTCATCAATTTACTGGACCAGAACTGAGTGACAGTGCATCACCAAAGACTTCAGATTCTTTTAAAGTATCTGGTTGAAGATAGATGGACTCTCCGTATAGCCTTGTGGGACTCAGCACCATGCGAAAACACGGCTGCCAAGCCAAAAAGCAAGGAGGAATTGACTTTCCTCATGCAACGGTATGGAAAAGAAGGCTTGGCATAAATCAATGACAGAGAACCACTCGGCCTCACATGGAATTGAAATAAAATCACAGCTGGATTCGGTACCACAGTACAATAAGGGACAACAATGGTGTTGATCTTTCTCAAATCCTTTACTATGAAATATTTACCATTGGGTTTCTACAAACCCATGATGGGTGAGTTACAAGGACTCCCCATAATCTCCTTCAGAATGCCTTACTGAATCATAGAGTCAATCACAAGAGTAATTCCAGCAATGGTTTCAAGGGTCAAAATATATTGCGGTATTCTCAGATACTCAGCATTAGGTTTAGCTGCGATGCGGATTGGTTCAACACATTTAATGAGACCTACGTCTTTCCCCGAAAAGTCCCAGACTTCAGGTAACACTGTGTCTCTCAACTCTGAAGGCAAATCATCTTTTGTCAACATAGGGTAAAATCCAATCCCTGTTTTCTTGTTGACAAGAACAATTCAGCTTTCACAAAGGACTTGAATCACACACCACAAATCAGTGATTCTTCTCAAAGGACCCTATTCTGACAGGTACTGCTTCTGAGATGGGGCTAGTCATTTGTTTATTTGCAACTCCTACAACTTGGATTCTTTTTCCCGAGAGGGGTAGGTTGGGAACCTCTACTGTTCTCACAGTAGAACGGTATCACCAGTATAGACCAAGAATGATACAGGGTGGCTATTCACTTCACCATCCAAGAATGGACTACTCTGGTCTACTTCTAAGGTTGCACCAAGCATGCAATACTCCTCCCCCCTCAGGCACAATCATTGCCACATGTCTGAGCTGTAATCCTCATCGGTTTGTATCACAGAGTATTGCTGAGATGTACCCTGATTGACAAAAGGATTGGTGTTTACATTGGGAACCTGATTCAAGTTAAATCTGGGAGCATTTGCATTTAGTTGTGGCACTGGGGCTTGTGGAACCTGCATTACCTGAGCTTGGGGCACGTTGAAATGTTGTGCTCCCTGCCTTTGTACTTGCTGTGTCTGAACCATATTGTTATCTTGAGATTGCACAAGTCCACCATTCTGTGCCTGATTTCCAACATTCCCGCTACCAATGCCCCAACTTGCTGCAAATGTTGCAAGGATTCATTTTCTTCAAAGTAGGCACATCAATCCCTGTACTCGGATGAATCGGGACACCATAACCTCTTCCTTGTGTTTGAAACCCATTACCACCTTGCATCACAGGAACTCTCTGTTGATACACTCCCTGCATGGGACCAGCATTCCCAACAAACTGCTGATTCTGACCTCGCTCTGCAGCTTTCATCTGTGCCATCACCAACTTCTCTACAATTTCTTATGTTTCATTTCCAATTCGTCACTGCAGTATTTTGCATATCTCAATATTTCATCAATGGGTTTACTCTGCCAACAAATGAAATGCTGTTGAATCATCGAACCAATCTCAGGTTTCAATCCATGCACAAACCTATATACAAAATGCCCCATGTCTTTAGTCTCAATCGTCTCTCCCACTATACTCCTTAAATGCCTGTAACAGTCTCTCATAATAGGCATGTATTGTTTCTTTGGACTCCTGTGTGTTCTGTCAATCTTGACCCAATCAATATCTTTAGGAGATATTTTCGATTTCAAAAATGTAATCACCTGATGCTACTTTTCATCACCACTGGTGACAGAGCCTTTGATATGGGCTGTCTCATAGGCTCTTTCTCAGGCCACTCCACAGCAATTTTGCATTTGACCCACAAGTCACCTGGAACCACAATTTCAAATTAGGTATTCAAATCTATCCATAGAACCTTTGATATCTTTACAAACCGACCAACCTGTCTGTACCAGTCCACTGGGTTTTCTCTCAATTTTGGAAAATCGTTTGTGAATGACGCAAGATCACTCCTACTCCAAGGTATGTGGACATAACCTCCACTAGGCACTTCTATCATTGGAAGCATGTGTATATCTCATCCTCTCCTCAGTTCCAGATGGAGGCAGCTCTAATCTGACTTTCTTCTGTTCTTTTTTCTTTGCCCACCTGCCTTCTCATCTATCCAGCTCACTCCACTTTCGAACATAGGCAATTAATTCCTTGATTTGTAAATTCATTCCTGACGGTCTCATGTTAGCGAGATCACTGTCATTAAAGCTTAAACGGTAACGTCTCTGTAAGGCTTTAGATTTCTGTAGGTCAATTTCATATCTGTGAGCCAATTCAGACAACCTTTCATGAGCTTGTCCTGCACATCTAGTAATATCCTTACATATGAACAATAGCTCATCATCCCGATAGACGTTTAATTGGGACATGTCAAATTTCCAAGTATCATTTTGTCTAATTCTAGTTTCAGTTTAGCCACATCTATTGTCTTTTTCCTCTCTGGGGTTTGAATATCCCTTCCACTTGGTCCGCAGTGCCCATTACTAATCGGGGTGTCTATACCTTTGAACCAATCATCAAGTTCTGGGAAGTAAGACCAGGTTGTTCTACCAGAGTATTAAGAATGATCTCCCTGCTAAAGGAACCATCATTTGCATTAGGATGTGAATTCAAAAGAGACAGGTCAGAACCTGGCGAACCCATAGGCATTTTTATTCAGGGGGATACTATTATTAACACTCGGAAGCACATTCTTGTTTGTTTTTTGTTCCCAAGAAGAGGTGCCTGGAGGGATTAGGTATCAGCAATAGAGCACTGGACCTGCTGTCCTCTTTTCTCTCTGATAGGTCCCAAAAGGTCACAATGAACCAGTCCCACTCTTAGCCTTTTTCATTGCCATGTGGGGTTCCTCAGGGCTCGTCCCAGAGCCTCACGTTATTTAAGTTTTTACATGCCCCCACTGACCAAGCTGGATCGCTCTTAGAAGGTGGTGTGAGGTAGAGCGTCTAAGTCAAGCTGCATATGTATTAAGTGCAAGTCAGATGCTGTCTAGAACGGTTACTCTGTTTGTAAAATATATGACCTTTAATATAATTAAGGAAACATGCTCAGTAACATTTAATATGTTTTATAGTGGTAACATTGTCTTCAGGGTTCACATCTTAGATTACCTTGTAACTGAACTGCATTCTAGATTTTAACAATACAAGCAAATCGGATGACGGACCCAAAGGAATCGCACCTCATTAATCACTGTGCCCCTCTTTTATCTTAATTTAGTCGTGCACACTTCGACACTCGTCACCCTTCAGTGTCACTGTTAAACAGATTTAGCATATAGTACATTCAATTTGAAGGTGCACCGAAAAATAAAATATCACAATCTGGTGTTGATTTGTTCTTCAACTTTTTATTCTTTATTTTCTTTTGCAACAGACAGCCAACGCGTTTCGTTCCCACTTCACAGTGTGTGGAACTTCGTCAGGGCTTAGATGAGATAAAATCAAAGCGTAGTTTGATGGATGACCATAAGGAATCCCAGGATTAGTGGGTTTCCCGATATAGAGCCGGCCACCTCGGTAAGCGGACCGGTCGTCAGTTCCGTAGATTCGTGTATGTAACATACACGAATCTACGGAACTGATGACCGGTCCGCTTACCGAGGTGGCCGGCTCTATATCGGGAAAACCCACTAATCCTGGGATTCCTGATGGTCATCCATCAAACTACGCTTTTGATTTTATCTCATCTAAGCCCTGACGAAGTTCCACACACTGTGAAGTGGGAACGAAACGCGTTGGCTGTCTGTTGCAAAAGAAAAATAAAGAATAAAAAAGTTGAAGAACAAATCAACACCAGATTGTGATATTTTATTTTTCGGTGCACCTTCAAATTGAATGTACTATATGCATTCTAGATTTTACATGCAAGTGCAAGGGATGCATTAACTGGGATTATGGGCCACCCAGCAAAGGTTTCAGGTGGCAAAGCTAGCTGAGCCTTCATCTTCAGAAATAGGTTGGTTCCCTCACCTCTAAATGAGGTTTAGTGGAGAGAATCTCCCAATTTGTTCATCCCTAAATCATGCTTCTTGTGTTTCTATAGCGTTGAGTTCCAAAGCTGTCCAATCTCACCCTTACACATGTGTTTGAATAAAGCACACTCACCACTAAAATGCAAACCAGGTCCCATCCCGAGTTAGCTCATGGCTTCCAAAATGTGATTGTTTTATCAAAAGCAGCTGTGTAACCTACATAGCACACAAGCAGGTTTCACCCACCAGCTTCTCAGGATGTCCTAGCCACAGTTTAAAGAGCAACAACATTAATGATTGAGACAGCACCCTCCTGAAATCCTGTGTAGAACAATGGAATCACATACTTTTCACGGCCCAGTCTTTTAGATGAGCTAATAAAACGGTTGCATAAACCTTACCATCTTTAAATGCATTGAAGTAATAATTCTATGGTGATGAGCAAAATGCTGTGAAACACCACATACCCCTAGTCAGGGCTACCCACCAAGGAGAAACACCTTGCCCTTCCCCCAGGAATGGGCACATAAGCACACAACAGGCAGAGCCGGCAGAGATGATCCTTATAAACCCGGTATTTGTAAAGCGCAAACTAATCACCCATAAGGGTCTCAAGGCGCTGGGGGCCATCGGGGAGATTAAGTGAGCTATTGCCCAGAGTCACATCATGCTGAACTGATCTGCCTCCGGTGCTGGGGATCGAACCGTGAGCCGCGCGCTCTGTAATCAGCCACCATGGCCACTGCGCCACACCTACTATCCTCATAGTAATGGTCTAGTAAAAAGAATGAACAGTATTCCACTGTCTGTAAGAGGTAGACTGGGCTAGTGGTGAGTATTGGAACAATAGTCATCTGCATAGCTTGGAAAAGCTATGCCATGCTTCCTTGTTCTACTATCCCTGTCTTTATCCTGCAGCGAGCTTAACAACCTGGCAACTGGGGAATGCCCAAAGTGTACCCCCTATTCTAAGTGAGAAGGATATTGCCCCCTAACCAATGCTATGTTGTGACAGTGCTGGCAATATTTAGAATTCCAAGGATGCAGGCCTTTTAACCTCCACGCCTGTGGGGAGACTGCCTAATTTGCATTATATGAGCGGTGTGTTTAACTGGTATTCCCGCCTGCCGTTTGAAAAATGCAGCTGAAGGTAGGCGGTTGTTAGCACTAAGAATATCGTGCCCCGACAGAATTCACGCCCCAAAACAGGTTCACGTACCTGCCGGACCTCCTCTCGCAGGTTCTCGGCTGCTCTGGGTCCCAACAGCCCGTAACAATCACAGGGCTGCTCCTCATAAATTAGGCACTCTGCACACATGAGACGTTTCTTGGGCTCCTAGCCAGCTCATCGCCAGTTTGTAGTGCGGCACTTCAATACGGAACACACGTTGAGGCACTGCTATATGAACGCTTATTTATTGAAGATAGCCTTCAGAAGTTTTGAATCTTCTTTCATTCGCTGAAGATGACCAAATCGACTCCCAAGACCTGACTTGGCAGGCTGCAGTAATGCAGCCCATGAAGGGGGCAAAATCCAATAAAATTGGAGGAGAGATTCTGACAGCATGAACGTCATTTGGGCTGTGGCCCTTAAATGGTAGCTTAACTACAGATCGTCCAACTGCACTCACCCATAGTACTGCCACCTTGGCGTCACAAGGATTGGCCAATTTACTTGCCTCTTTTAAAATAGATCCACGCCCAGAAAGCGCCCACTGCCCTCGAGTAACAGTGTTAAACACTGAATTAACGACGCCTCACAAGGCACAGTCCTTGTTATCCTACGCAACCTGCAATAACGCAAAAAAACCTAAAATGAAATGGTCATCTTTCTCAGGAGATAAGATAGCAATGAGTTACTCTTCTAGAACAGGCTAGAAAACTTTCACCTAACCCCTTGAGGCATGGGAATACTTATTCGAAAACTTGTTCAAACATCCGAACACCACTTGCAAAAAGGGGTGTATCTTAGATAATTCCACACATCATAGGAGATGGCTCCCACCGAAGTTACGCTCTTTGAAATCAAAAAGAAATCACTGTCAAAGAGCTCTCAAGAAAAAAATCCAGTGAACCTTTAACTGATGGAAAAATTCAGATCAGTAAGTCGGGAGTATAAAAAATGCACATGAATCGCAAAGCGGGATGCCTACAATGCCCAATGGGCAAAACTGATCTATGCATGCAGGGCAAGGAATTCCAAAACTTTCTGGAAGATTGTAAACACCCTGGAAAGAGGAAACGTAGCATTCCATGCTAATATTAGCGATTAAGTATGGATGTATTACCTCAAAATCCATTTCAGGGAGCCTGGGGTTCAAGCGACCACCAAATCATAGTCAACTTGGATATGCCATGTGCAGAGCAAGCAGACACTGAAACTCTCTGTGTAGGAAAGTAGGATCTGCTTTCATGTTACCCCCACTTTTTGCTGGTATCAGTATGTTTTTTAGACTAGTCTGACTGAGATCCTGCTAACCAGGACCCCAGTCACTGTGCTTCCTCACGAAAGTTGTCATGGTAAGTACTTCTGTACCTCCACAATTGGCTACTGGTGTACCCCTGTAAGTCCCTAGTATATGGTACCAAGGTACCCAGGGCATAGGTACACCAGGGGTCTCCCATGGGCTGCAGCATGTATTGTGCCACCCATGAGAGACCACTCAAACTGTGACTGTGACTATGGACCTTCCATTGCAGCCTGTATAAGCTGGTGCTAGCACCTCTTACGACAGATATAAGTTTCCTTATATCTGAGGTCACTACACTTAAAACTTATAAGTCACCCCTAAGGCAGGCCTTTCAAACCTGAAAATTATACTGGAACAATGGTCCCTTACATACACGAATAATAAAATGAGCACAGTGATATAATAAAGACTGTGTTGTCAGATATGGAAAATAATTATATTTTACATTAAAAAAGTAAAAAGAAACAAGGAAAGTGGGACAGCGATCAAGACATTTGGGGCCAGATATACGACCATTGTGATTTGCGACTCGCAAATTGCGACAAATTGCGAGTCACAATTTGCGAGTCGCAAATCACAATGTACAACAGTGTCTCAGGCACTCTTTGCGATATCCAATGGGGTCGCAAATTGCATGCCTCATGAATATTAATGAGGCACTCGCAATTTGCGACCCCATTGGGAATGGCTGGCCCTCCCAGGTATGGTGGCCTGCTGGGCTCAGTAGACCTCCATGTCTGGGACTGCTTTTAAAAAAAGCAGTTTTTTTTTTTTTAATGCAGCCCGTTTTCCTTAAAGGAAAACGGGATGCATTTAAAAAAAAGAAAAATGAAACGTTTTCGTTTCATTTTTTAAGGGCAGGTAGTGGTCCCTGGGACCACTGCCTGCCCCTAAAAAATATTTTCCCCAGCATTCACAAAGGGGAAGGGGTCCCCTGGGGACCCCTTCCCGTTTGTGAGTGTTTTACCACCCTTCTGAGAAGGGTGGTAAACTGCAACTGTTTTGCGACCGCTATTGCGATTGCTAAACAGTCTTACATAGGGTTCAGACTCGCTATTAGGAAGGGACGCCCTTGGAACGCCCCTTCCTAATAGCAAGTCGCTAATCCTATTTAGCGAGTCGCAAATAGGGTTAGTACATTGGCCATTTGTTTTTTGCATGCGCAAACGGGTCACAAACCCGTTTGCGCATGCAAAAAACGGTCGTACATCTGGCCCTTGGTGCCTTCCTTGCATACTCTGGTTTGAGCCAGTTCAGGGAGCCCTCGGCTCCCGCTCTGGCGTGAAACTGGTCAAAGGACATGGAAGTATCCTTCCCTCTGTCCAGCCCCTCCTCTGGGAGGGACCCCTGAGTTGTCCTAACCCCTTTCTTAGGGTATAAAAGGGCTTACCTGTGGGTGGGTCCTCAGATTTGTCGTGGGACGAGACTCAAGTCTGAAACTACATCACTCATTGACCGTCTGGACACTTGTAATTCGGTGGACTTCACCTGGAACCGAAACTGCATCAAGGAAGACTCCTGCTGCTCCTGGTCTTGCTACTCTGCAAGTCTTCCTCATCGTCTATGTCTTTGCTTCTTCCAGGATCTTCAACACACTTGCGGGCATCAAGGACACCAAAAGTAATCTCCCTTGGAGTGAAGGAGTCACTCCCCTGCATCTGCAGGCACCGCAACGAAGCTGACCGGTCTACTGCTCCTGAAGTCCCACGGACTTCGAAAGGCTCAGCACCAAAGGTGGTGGTTCTGCAACTCCCAGAGTCCTGACCTGTCCTCTCTGCAATTTTGAGGTCAGTATCCCTTGTCAGAACCGCAGGGACCAAACCCCTATGCACTGCGTCGACTTGCCATTGCCAAGGCTTGTTGGCTCTGCACTCCTGGGATCTTCAGGCTACGATAAGCTCTCTTCCTGCCAAGATCTTCATCCTCACCGCATCCTCTGCACCGTGGGCCTTCATTTTTCGTGAGCCCCTCGAAGTCCTCTTGCTACTCCTGTGCCTTTGGCCTGTGGGTCCTCTTGATGGTCTTCTTTTGCTTCAGTGGGCTCACCTGCTTTGTCGGGGCTTGCTCTGACTCTCCTGCACTTAGTGAGTCCCTTGGACCTTGCTTGTCCCAGCGTTACTCCTTCATAGTTTACCACATCTGTTGCTGCTGCCAAGGCTTGTTAGGGCTCCCTCTGGACACCAAACCCCTTGTTCTTGACTTCCAATGTGGAACAGCTCATGCATGGCTCCTGGTCTTCCTCAGCGTCGCCTGGTCCTCACAGCTGCAGCAACAAGGTCACCGCCATTACTCCTGCATCTTCCGTCATCGGTGGGCATTGCTCTTCCTTGCCTCCTGTTGACCTCCGAGTGGCATAGACTCTGTCCCCTCTGCTTGCAGGTTCTTCTCTTCAAGAATCCACCATTGGATTCCAATGGACTTGTGCACAGTCTTCGTCAGCGGCATCTTTACTGAAGTCCTGAAGAACTCAAAAAGTCATACATACGCCCTTTACTGAAGAAAACAAACTTGGATCCGCAGAACCCTAACAACTACAGACCCATTACAAATGGACCTTTCCTGGGCAAACTGATGGAAAGAGCAGCGTTCGGCCAAATGTCACAATTCATTGAAGAGAATGACATACTTTCATACTTCCAAACAGGTTTCCGTCCGGGAAGAGGCACAGAATCTGCCCTCCTTGCCGTCTGGGATGACCTGAAGAACACAGTAGACCGCAACGGGGTTGCTGCGCTTCTCCTCTTGGACCTCTCGGCTGCCTTTGACACGGTTGACCATGACACTCTGAAACAAAGACTCTATGAAGCCGGCATAGAGGGAACTGCTCTAAACTGCATCGCGTCCTACCTTCGAAACAGAACTAATGTCACCCATACCCCACCTTTCTTATCCAAACCATACTCCACAAAAGCAGGGGTCCCTCAAGGCTCTATCATCTCGCCCTTGCTTTTCAACATCTATATGAAGTCATTACCGGTACTGATCAATCAATTTCACCTCACGTGCTATAACTATGCAGATGACACACAAATACTCCTTCAACTTGAATGCCCCAAAGATATTGGAGACTCCCCAATTTTCAGTTGTCTCAGAGCCGTGGATCAGTGGATGACTTGGAGCCACCTCAAATTGAATGCTTCCAAAACGGAAATACTCACTTGTGGCGATTGGAAACATTATGACCCGCTTGCCGCCTGGCCTGATGAACTGGGATCACTACCTAAAGTATCGAAGGAAGTAAGAAACCTCGGAATGACCATGGACTCCAAGCTGTCGATGAATGCCCAAGTGGACAAACTAGCATGATCAAGCTTTGTCACTATAAAAACAATGCGACAAATTTTCCCTCATTTGGGATTCCCACACAAGGTCCAAGCTACCATCTCCCTTGTTCTGTCCAAACTCGATTACGCAAATAGCCTCTACCACGGATCACCTTTAACGACCATGAAAAGACTACAACGGATTCAGAACTCGGCTGCCAGACTACTCTTGCATATCAAACCGCGAGACCACATCTCACCTGCCTTGAAAGCCCTGCATTGGTTACCGGTAGCCAGGAGATCCACGTTCAAGCTGCTTTGTATCACCCACAAAGCAATACATGGAATGGGACCGCTCTTCATCAGGAATAAAATCACCAAACACATTCAACAAAGGAACCTCCGCTCTAAAATGGCACCTCGCCTCAAAATCCCAAGATACAAGAAAAAAAACATGGGTGGCACATCCTTCTCTGTTCAAGCAGCCAAACTATGGAACTCCTTATCTCCCAACATAAGATCCATGGACAGCCACCTTATCTTCAGAAAACTGCTCAAGAATTGGCTCTTCCCCACATAAGCACCATACGCAAACAGAAATTTACAGCATATCCCTCTGTATATAATCATTTATTTTTACTATAAATATGTACCTATCTTTGTGTATTGCTTTGTATAAACATGTAGAATAATTATGTTAAAAAAAATAAAAAAATAAAATTAAAGTACAATAACACTTGAAAACCGGAGTTTATCTGGTGCATCTTTGGTCTACATGTACTACTTCCATTGTGCATCTATGTACCTTCCATGTACTTGGATCTGTGTGTTTGTTACTTTCCTCCTGAAAAGCATATCCAATGCACTACCCTATTTCTCATCCTGTACCTCTATCAATATCTTTAATCTACATATACCTACCTCCTTTATGCATCTATATACTTTCAATGTACTTATGGATCTATATATTTATCACTTTCTTCTAATTCAGCATATCCAATGCACTACCCTATTTCTCACCCTATACTTCTCTCAATATATCTTCTAACCCAACTTTCTGACTCATCTCAAACTTCTTTCTACTGCTCTTTCCAATGCACTACCCTATTTCTCACCCTATACATCTATCAATATATCCTCTACACCCACTCTCTCATTTATCTCAAACCCCATACCACTACTATGATCCCCAAAATAACCCTTTCTAGACTCTCCCTTACTCTACCCCTCCTTGCATCATCTGACACCTCTTTTACTATACTGATCCCCAAAACAAACCTTTCTAAACTCTTCCCTCTGACTCTTCCCCTCCACAACCCCTTTTTACTCATCCAAAAGTCTCCTCCTACTGCTATGACCTCCCAAAAAAAAAAAGATCAAAATCCTTCACTCTCCTATCCCTCCACTATCTTTTTCAATCAAAATAACAGACCAACATGTTCACTTCTCAAATTTCATATTCCACTATACTAATTCACCACTAATCCTTTATGGGTTCCGGAGTAGCATGCTACTCGCCAATAAAGCGCTTCAACTCCCCATCAGGGTTACAAGCGCTATATAAATGCAAACCTTTCCCCTTTTCTACCCCTCCCCAACCCTTCTCAATCCAAATAACTGACTAACATATCCACCACTCAAATTACTTTCATATTTCACTATACTAATTCAACACTAATCCTTATGGGTTCCAGAGTAGCGTGCTACTCACCAAAAAAAGTGCTTCACACCCCATCAGAGGTAGCAAGTGCTATATAAATACAAACCTCTTTCCCTCTTCTATCCTGCCGCTACCCTTCTCTATCCAAATAACTGAATAACATATCCACCACTCAAATTACTTCATATTTCACTATACTAATTTTCAACACTAATCCTTTTATGGGTTCCGGAGTAGCGTGCTACTTGCCAGAAAAGCACTTCAACACCCCTTCAGGGGTAACAAGCGCTATATGAATGCAAACCTTTCTCCCCCTTCTATCCCTCCACTATCCTTCTCACTCCAAATAACTGACTAATATCCACCACTCAAATTACTTTCATATTTAACCATACTAATTCACCACTAATCCTTTATGGGTTTCCGGAGTAGCGTGCTACTGCCCCCAAAAAAAAAAAAAAGCGCTTCAACACCCCATCAGGGGTAACAAGCGTTATATAAATACAAACCTTTTTTCTCTCTCCTATCCTTCCGCTATTCTTCCGAATCCAAATAACTGACTAACCTATCCACCACTTTAATTACTTTCATATTTCACTATACTAATTCAACACTAATCCTTTTTGGGTCCTGGAGTAGCGGGCTACTCGCCGAAAAAGCGCTTCGACGCCTCGTCAGGGGTAGTAAGCGCTATATAAATGCAATTACAATACAATTACAATACAATCATCGGTGGGCATTGCTCTTCCTTGCCTCCTGGTCACCTTCGAGTGGCATAGACTCTGTCCCCTCTGCTTGCAGGTTCTTCTCTTCAAGAATCCACCCTTGGATTCCACTGGACTTGTGCACAGTCTTTGCCAGCGGCATCTTTACCCAAGTCCTCCATTGTGGTATACGGTGGTTTCCAACGTCACTTCGCACCTATGCACCCAGCTTCCCTGGTGTTGGTATCCTGGTTCCTGGGGTATCCATGGGTAGAGGGACTTTCCAACCTTCTGTCTTCCACTGGGTTTCTTCAGGGTCCACTGGGAAGGGTCCTTCTTCTCCAAAACTTCAACCGCTACTTTCCAGTTGACTTGTATTGAGTACGCAGCTTGTGTTGCCACTCTGCAAAAAGCCTCTGTGGGGTTCCTGGGTACTTACTGTGGGTGGTTCCTTGAGTCTCCAGCTCTTCTGAGTCTACTGGTCCAAGTCCCGACTTCGGTCGCAGTTCACATTCCACTTTCTTAGCATATGGTTTGGTCTCCCCTGAGACCACTGTGTATTGTGCTTACTTACCTCTTTCAATTGAAGTATTATTGTGTATTCGTGTTGATATCTTCGGGTAGGAGATATACCAGTGTGTTAGTGAGTGTTGTGTAATAAATAGACATATTGGGGCCGATTCACAGAACTAATCTGAGATAAAATCCTAAACTTACTACTTTTGGTATTCACAGAAGGCATTTAGTAGTAGTAAAGTTAGGACTTCTAACTTTACTACTACTAAACTGAAACAAAATCCTAACTTTACGACTTTCGGTATTCATAAAAGGAATTTAGTAGTAGTAAAGTTAGGAGTCCTAACTTTACTACTACTAAATGTCTTCCGTGAATCCCAAAAGTAGTAAGTTTAGGATTTTATCTCAGTTTAGTAGTAGTAAAGTTAGGAGTCCTAACTTTACTACTACTAAATGCCTTCTGTGAATACCAAAAGTAGTAAGTTTAGGATTTTATCTCAGTTTAGTAGTAGTAAAGTTAGGAGTCCTAACTTTACTACTACTAAATGTCTTCCGTGAATCCCAAAAGTAGTAAGTTTAGGATTTTATCTCAGTTTAGTTCTGTGAATCGGCCCCATTATTTATAACTAGACTGTGTGGTTCTTTTTCTTTTAACCTACACTACATGATTAGATCTGGTAAAACAAGCTGCTTAACACTCCTTCTGGGCTAAGCCTGAAGGCTGCTCTCCATAGCTACCACTTAGAGAGCTTGCTAAGGTTGTCTAAGACCACTAAAACCACTATAAGGGTTGTCTGGATTAGTGCAAGGTGCTTCACTTAAATAAGTGTGCACCATATACTAAGGCAGCCTCTTACATTGGTGTGCAGCGGTTGGGATTTAAGCCTGCACTGTTTTATCAGCTAATCTAGGTGTGGTTAGATGAAAAACCATCACTAGCATTAGGCACATATAAAAATGTTTAGTGATTAGTAAGTTCTACTGAACTTTTGGATTGCTACTGAGGGTCTAGTGTTATATTCCTGAGTTAGGCCCATGTAGCAAGGCAGCTTATTCCTTACATTGTCCTAGAAAATAACATTTCAGCTGTGACTGTTTGCACACATTTGCCTGCATGACAATGTTGGATTAGTTTCTCTGAAACTACTTTGTTTTCACATTCAGCTTCGCACATCATCAGGATGCCTTCAACATCATGTACTAGGCCTCTCTACGCACTAGGTATAAAAGTCGTCCTACTTCATCCACGAGGCGACAGCACTATCCACATATCCATAACATCACTAATCTACTGTATTCTCTTTTGGTGCTTGTAATCTCCTTTATTTGTTTCTGTCTCCTAATCATATCAGCACACGTATTTTATGCAAGAATAACGTTGGTTCAATAAATATTATTGAAAACGTCCCACTGTGTATTCTCTGTATATTTCTCTGAAAACAAGTGAGAACAAGGGACTGAGCAAAAGGTTCTGTTCTGTTTCCACGATTCCTGAGGAATCAGGGTTGTCATGTTCAGTGGTTGCCAGAAACTGTTCGCTCGCTGGTAGGTTAGGGGGGCTTACAGTGGCACTGTGAGCTAGCTGGTCTATAGGCCAACATATCCTGCAGGGGTGTCTGGAAAAAGTCTTGACACCAAGCCCTTAGTTTACGTTGTCCAAACAATGTGCAGATTTTAAGGATTAGTAGGAATTACATGACATGGCACTGCCAACGTTGGTTAGGCACTTATTTAATGGTCAGATCTAAGTAGTTCAGTCGTGCTTTCTCAGAGACCCCTACTCACATTAAACCGGAGACATCCGTAGTGGGAAAAGGGAATCCGCCTCAGCTGAGTAGGTACGTCCTATGTATTAGCTGTATGTTTTATCAAGCTTGAAGGATTAAAAATATTCCTATATTGTACAAACAGAATCTCAATAAATTCATTTAAATAAAAAACATTTTTATTTTTATTTTTACAATGACTGAACATGGAGACGGCGTTGAAGTACAAGAAGATACTATAAATATTTCAGAAAATTGCAGACAGGCAGTTACTATGAAACTATTACAACATGGCCTTCCGGCAACGGGTGGAGATGTTACCTTCGTGGTTGAGGCACACAAAGCCTTCAGGACAGAAGTATTTTATTTTTGGGTTACATTCCCAGCTGCAGATGCACGCACGCACGCAATTTTTTCACACTTACATTGAAGATGAGACACCAGATGAATACTTTTCATACGTGGACATAGAAGTCCAGTTAACTTACCAAGAGCATAAAAATTGGTTTAAAGGCGCCATCCCCCACACCATAGAAAACGTGAGACTTGGTCCATTCAGTAATGAAGGAGCGACCTGGCCTGTCTTAGCTTCGTATACACCACACCCCGACATTCACACGTTAGGGGCAGCAGAAATGCGCACACTATATGAAGATTTTGTGAAAATTTACAGGATTTTCACAATACAAAATGCAAACACTTATAGTTCAACCTGTGAGGGCTGCTCAGGCTGCACAACCTCAATTAAATTCTACGGGTATCAGCCCTCAAACGCTGAATGCCGTAATGAGAAGAATTCCCACCAGTCAGGAACAAGTACCGTTCTGGATAGCACAAAAAATAGCACAGCTTGAAGCGGTTTTTCCCCATCTGGTCCCACAGGACAAACACAGAATTCTAACAATTTGCTTGACAATGGGGATGGCTCCTCCAATAGAAGATTGTGCCACTTGGGGTACAGTCTTTGCTGCCGTTTACACCAGAACTCACGGTACCCCTTCAATAGCGGTAATACCAGATGTATTGAAACAAATACAGAATGAGTACAGGGCAAAACCTGCCCTGAACGTATGGATGAAACTAATAGACAATTTTGCTCAAGCTTCTGCAATTATGTTAAGCAACATAAAAGGGGAGGCAGGCGCGATGGCTATATGCAAACGCCTGAGGGAATTGACTCCTATACAACAGGTGAAAGAATTACCTAAGATTATCGTAGAAACGTACGCTTCCCTGGGAAAAGATAATCTGGGAGCAAGACCTGGAAAACCAGTGGTTAAGGGTAATTCTGAAAAGGATAACTCTAAGCAAGCACTTCATTCTTCTAAAAAGAAATGGGATAATAAACAAAAAAATAATAAACAAAATAATCAACATAACGGAGTGGGTCTCCTCAACAGGAGCACACTGAAAAGAGATACAATCTCAGAAACCGTGATAACATTAGAAAGCCTGACAGATATCAGGATAATGATACACGTTCCTCTTGTTCCTTTCAGGATCAATCTGAGAAATGCTCGGAGAGAAGAGGACGGTCAGAGCAAAGATCAGAAGAGCGAACCAAGCCGAAAAGGGAGACACATCGCACTTCAGACTACATCATCAAACAAGAAGATGAACAAAAATCTACAAAACCCCAATTTAAAAATAAAAAAAGTTGCAGGGATTAAGATCAGAGATACCCAGGCTACTGAGTACTCTGCTTCTGAACGGGGAAGGGGCAGTGACGATACTGGACAGCGCCACAGAAGACACAATAGCTCGCCAGAACATGATGGATTTTCTGGAAGTATTAGCGCTGAGTGAGTATATCACAGTGGAAACACCTGATGCGAGAGTGAGTGTCCCACATCATTTACACAGAATAACGCTTCAGATAGAAGGGGACATACAAAGAGAAGTGAAGTGTCTCTTTTGGGAGGACCTGACACATGGTTTCGAAATTCTTTTGGCTGAAAAGGATTGGCCACCTGAGTTCGTAATAGATTGCCCAATGAGGGAAGAAGTCATTTTACCTGCTTTCTCTAACCTCGAAGCAGAATCAGTTTAAAATGTATACGTGCAGGGGTGGGCATCAGCTTTAGCACCTGTCTATACCGCAATCATGTTGTGTGGGATAATGAGTCTCCTCATCACGAGACCCCATTAAAAACGATCCCTCAGCCACAGAGGCAGTACCCAATTAAACATGAAGGAAAGAAACAAGTCAGAGAAATCTGAAATCATCTTGAGTACCAGGGTGTAATAGAGACTTGCACCTCATCTATGAATAATCCTAATTTTCCAGTAATAATACCCAACAATTCATATCGTTTAGTCTTAGATTACAGACATTTGAATGCATCCACACGCACATTTGCAGTACAGAATGCACACAGTGCCGCACTGATGAATAACATTGTGCGGAAGAAATTTAAAACAACACTAGACATCTCAAATGTTTTTTTCTGCCAGAATATAGCACCTGGAAGTAGATATTTGACTGCATTTTCAGCATTAGGGTTTCAGAGTCAGTTTTGTCGTTTGCCACAAGGGTATAAGAATAGCCCTGGGCTGTTTTCAGCCAGAGTAACAGAGTTACTTCAAAGTATTGATAAGGAGGCGGTGTCCTATGTAGATGATATTTATCTGACGAACGATGAATTAATAGAACATTTGGCTAGAGTGAACAACATAGTAGTCGGGTTTGCTTACCTGGGCTACAAATTTAATTTCAAGAAATCAAAAATAGCCCACCTCGCTAGAGGCGCGTGGCCAAGATGCCGGACGGATGAGACGCGTTTTCGTCTCTCTCCGCTCCCCGCTGTAGGCCCCGCTGACAAAAGCACAACAAAATAGCAGCTGAGCCCACCTGGTGAATCGGGACGTTTACCGCTCCTGTGTGGCCTGCCCTGGAGAACGCTCCGCTCTTTCGAGAAGGCGAAGGGGCTGTAAGGACGGACGGAGTCTGGCGGATGGTGGCCGATGGCAGTGACCAGATCTGAAAGCTGAAGGCCCGGCCTTGAGTTTTGGAGCCTCGCGGCCTCGCTGCTGACATTGGAGCGGAGCTGCCCGATGGAGAACCCCCTGGGGCTTGGTGCGGCCCGACTCCTCTCGCTCCGCTGGCCTGGATGGGGCCGCTTCCCACAATGAACTGCTGCTGCAGGGCCGTGGAGGTGGGCGGCCCGCGCTGATGATGCCCGGCGGTGTGCCTGCGCTGGAGCGCCGGAGTCCCATTGAGCTTTCTGAGGCCGCGCGGTCCCGCTATAAGACCTGGGGCGGAGGAGCCCGGCGGGGGGCCCCCTGAGGCGGAGCGTGATCCGGCTCCCCTTGGACGGTCGGACTGGAACGAACCCCAATGAACTGTGGAGCCTGCGAGAGGACCCCAGAGAGTGCCTGCACCACGAGACGCTGGAACTGAGCTGCCCAGCGAGGATCTCCTCGGGGCGTGGTGCGGCCCGTCTTCCTGTGCCCCATCGGTCCGATCCGGGCCTGGCCACCACCACACAGCTGCGGGGAGGCTGTGGAGGACGACGGGCGGGGGCGTGCCTGGGCCGGAGATCTGGGCCCCGATTGTGCACTCGCGGGCTGTGTGCCCCCGCTACAACCACCAGAGTGGGGCTGCCCTGTGTGGAGGCCCCCAAGGAGAAGTGCAGATCTGCTACCCTAGCCTGATTGAACCGGAACGGGCGGAGGCCCCTGTTGAACTGCCACACTTGAGGGGAGACCCGCGAGGGAGTCGGAGCGGATGACACGGGGCTCAGGCTGCAAGCAAGCTGCGGGCCGGGGGCCACACCTGATGGTCTGTGGGACCGATAAAGTGCTGCATCCAGAAGCGGAGGTCCCTTGGGGACTGCGCCTGGCAGGAAGGTGATGAGAGAAGGGGGTGGTCGCAGTGGTGCCGTTGTGCGCCTCCCTTCCCCCGAGACTACACCTCCCTGATGATAGTGCACTCACTGGAGGACGGTGGAGGTCCCCCTTTTTGTGACTGTGAAAGCACCTGAATTGCCTGGGTGGCGGAGCGGCCTTGGGGACCCCGGCGCACTGACTCAGGTCTGCACTGGTCTTTGGCCCTTGCACTCACGTGACCTACTCCCTAGCCGGGGCCTGATCCCCCCCGCCTGCCCTGTAGAGGGAAGGGAAGGCCTACCTTCTCAAGCATCGACCGCTGCCCTCCAGTGGACCTATCTTCACATGGCGGGTGAGTGGGGGACTAGCGCTCTTGCCGGGCCTTCCCAGACACCCCCCCTGAGCCCCGGAGCTGAGGCTGCGGCCACGTCGCTGTTAGCCCCTGTCGCTGGATTAGCCTTGGCTGTGATCCCCCCCCCAGCAAGGGCCGCTAGTTCTCACCATGGCTACAGGGAAGACTAAGAGAGACAGGACAGTAAAAGATATGCTCCTCCAACCGTCGGGTGCTGCGGCTGGAGACCAGGGTCCGCCTGCAAACCAAAAAGACCCGTCCAACACCACTCAGGCAGAAGCACCGGTCACTCGATCATACCTAGAATCACTCTTCGCATCTCTCCACGATGACCTTCAATCCTTTAAAAAAGAACTGGCTGGGGAGCTCCAGGAGGGCCGCAAAGATGTGGAGGGCCTGGGGGAACAGAGTCTCCACCCTGGAGGATCACCAACAAGGCCGCGAAGAAGTCATAGAACAACTCCAGCAAGAGATCTTGCGCCTCCGTGACCAGCACCTGGACCTCCAGGCCCACACAGAAGACCTTGAGAACAGGTCTCGGTGCAATAACATTCGCATAAGGGGCATTGCTTCTGGGGCGGAGGGATCTGACATTGTCGCCTTTGTATTGGGAATGTTTAGGGATATCTTGGGTGAAGATCAAGATTGACCGCGCTCACAGAGTCGGACCTCGGAGGACCTCAGCCGGTCCCCCCCCCCGGATATCCTCACTCGCGTTCACGACTTCACCATTAAGGAGGAAATCCTTAAAATGGCCAGGGACAAACACCCCATCCAGTTCCAGGGTCACTCTCCTCTCCTATATCAAGACCTGGCAGGATCCACCCTTCAGAAGCGCAAGGCCTTTCGGCCGGTAACCTCCTATCTGCGTGAGCTCGGGTGTCCTACTCCTGGGAACACCCCTTCCGAATTGTCTTTCGCTTAGAGGGGAAGCTCCATTAGCTTCACTCCCTGGACGAGGTGCACAGACTGCTCGGCATACAAGACTCTTCCTCGGAGCGCTCCGCCCTGGGAGACAAGGCCGCGAGAAGAAGGAGCTTCGTGCCCTGGAGGGCCCACGATCCTCTCCACCTGGCCTCCGACCAGACCCTGATACCATTGCCAGGGAGAGACAGGCAGTCCTGGTTACTCTGGCAGGAGACTTAGCAGGGCCGACGACCACTTGATGCTCCCTATGCCCGCATCAGCTCCCTAGGAATCTTCACCTTTCCTTCCTTTTGGGGCCCGGTGGGGAGTGGGGAGGGAGGCCATGAGGATCCCCTTCTTTTCAACATTCCATGGAGACACCCATCCTGGACAATGTTCTTATCCTGGACAATAACTGGTTTGTGTTTATGTTGGCCACTAGGGCCTTTTGTTATGGGGATTTTCTGGATCTGGTGACAAGACGCACACGCGCTTTTCACTATCACCATCTTGCATTTGACCTGAAAGCCTTTGCACTCGGAACAGCCGAAGCTGGCCTAACGCAACCTAGGGTTCCACCCAAGCTACCACTTACACGCAGCTCCCATGACTGACCACTTAGCGGTTCTCACACTCAACGTTAAGGGCCTCAACCACGCATTGAAGCGGAACTCCATTCTTTCCTATCTAGAAAACTCCGGGGCACACATTTGTCTGTTACAGGAAACGCATCTACTCTCTAAAGATCAGCACAGACTTCGCTCAAAGGAATTCCCATATCAGTTCTTCTCATCTCTCCGCCCATGATGGTTGCGATTTTGATATCCAGGTCTTTCCCGGGGAAGGTGGGACACAAACAAGCAGAGATCAAAGGCAGACTCCTCGCATATTCACTGCATGTAGGGACTGGTAACATCACAGTGGGCACCACATACTCCCCCAATGAAGGTCAGAAACCCTTTCTCCGCAAAGCAGTGACTGAGATCATGGGCACACGGGATAGGCTGGTGCTTTTAGGGGGGACCTGAATCTGGTACTCGACTTGGACAGATCGGCACAACGCCATGGACAGACAGGGACCCTCACAGCAGCGGGACAGAACTGGCTGGGGGATATGGGCTTAGGTGATCTTTGGAGAACCTCACACCCTGACACTCGCGATTTCACATTTTATTCCCATGCTAATAAAACTTACACCAGACTCGATTACCTATTAGGCACACAAGAAGTGGCCTCGGCGGTCCAAGCGACAGAGATCGAGCCCCGCTCACTTTCTGGCCACGCCGCGGTGACAGTGACCCTCACAATGCCACGGTCCAGCCCTTCCCCCAGAATGTGGAGACTCAGAGACACCTTGCTCCACCGCCTGGAGGTCATAGCCCAGATAACCAAGACAATACAGGCCTACCTGGAGACTAATGACACCCCTGAGATCTCGATTTCTATGTTGTGGGTCGCCCTAAAGGCGGTGGTTAGAGGGGAGTTTATAGCTCTAGCTTCAGCAGACAACGGATCGAACGCGACAAAAGGGAGAGCTTGTACCGCCAAGTGGCAGAACTAGAGCACATACTCAAGAGAACAGGGGCCCCTCGGATCTGGAGACAGCTCGAAGCGGCCTGAGGTCAACTAGCGGGGCTAGACATTGATAGGGCTGAATACACTGCACTCCGGCTCCGGCATAGGTTCTACATGGGTGGGGACCGATCCAGCCGTCTTGTGGTGAGCCAGTTACGGAGCCAACACCAGGAGTCAAGAGTCCAAAAGATCCTAGACAAGGAGGGAAATGAGTGGACAGATGATGCACACATCGTAGATTCCTTCCGGGACTACTACCAAACCCTCTACACCACACAAGATCTCCCGCCGGATGCGATTCCAGCCTACCTTAAGGGTGCCACTAGTACCTCTCTGACCCCCACACAGGCTACAGATCTGGAACACCCGATCCGGATAGAAGAAGTTATTTCCAATATTTCCTGCCTAAAGCCATCCAAATCTCCGGGATCGGACGGCTTCCCAGCCTCTTTTTATCAAACCTTCTGTCAAAATCTTGCCCCAGTTCTTACGAGGCTCTTTGACGAGATCCGGGACACAACCCTACTCCCCCCGTCGATGCTCCGAGCAGATATAGTAGTAATTCCCAAACCCGGGAAGGACAGGACCCATTGTTTTTCCTACTGTCCCATTTCCCTCCTGAACACAGACCTCAAACTCTTTACAGGAATTCTCACTGCTCAGCTTAACCCCCTCCTTCCCGGCCTCATAGACCCAGACCAAGCCGGATTTGTGCCCCAATGATAGTGTAGCGATAATACGAGACGGATCTTACACGTAACTAACAAAGCTCAGAGATATGCCCAAGAAAGAATGCTCTTGGCAGTAGACGCAGAGAAAGCATTTGATAGGGTACACTGGCCCTATCTGGTGGCCACCCTGGCCCACTTCGGCATAGGGGACCGCTTTCAAAGATGGATTCTCAGCAGCTACCCCCACCCAACAGCTACCGTTCGCGTCAATGGGCATCCCTCCACGCCCTTCTCTGTTGCCAGGGGTACCAGACAGGGGTGTCCACTGCCGCCCCTGTTTGTTCACTCTGTATTTAGAGCCCATGGCCGAGAAAGTGCGCACCAACCCACAGATAACAGGAGTCCAATTCGGTGGAGAACTGCACACTATAGGCCTATACCCGGATGATATCATAGCCTCTTTGGAGGAGCCTTCTACTTCACTGCCCGCCTTATTAGCTGAGCTGGAGGCTTTCAGCTCAGTGTCAGGCTTCAGGATAAATATCCAGAAATCACAAGCTCTCACTCTCACCCTCCGGCCACAGACATTGAACGCCTTGCTTAAGGCCTTGCCCCTACAGTGGGCCCCGGTATCTATCCCATATCTGGGCCTCCAGATAACATCTACCATCGCAGACACTGTTACTTTAAACTATCAAAAATTAACTCATCAGATCAAAACTGATCTACGTCAGTGGCGGTCCTACCCCCTGTCCTGGCTAGTACGCATTTCTGCAATTAAAATTACAATCCTCCCCAAAATCCTGTTTCTTTTTCAGGTGCTCCTGGTCTCGCCTCCGCCCGGGACACTGCATTTCCTACAGCAAGAAATTAACACATTTGTATGGGCAGACAAGCGCCCTCGCCTCCGTAGGGACCTCAGCTACCGATCCCCAGACGAGGCAGGCTTAGGAATCCTTGATCTCCTCCGCTACTACCATGCAACCCAACTGAGGGTTTTTGTGGAATGGTCACGGGCTGAATCCAAGAAGAACTGGCTGTTTATGGAGCGGTCACTGGCGGGCCAGGCACTATGGAGCATCCCATTCCTCCCTAAGCAAGCACGGCCCAAATCGCTATATCTCTCACCCATCACCAAGGCATCATGGACAGTTTGGGACAGCCTAGCGGAATAAAGGGGCCTCACTACCTTACCTTCACCTCTTACTCCCATAGCCAACAACCCAGATTTTCACCCAGGATCTCAGGACCCCTCATTCCAAGTCTCGGTGCAAGCAGGCTGCAGGTCGGTAGGCCACTTATTTGACCTAGAGAGCCCACTTCCCTTTGAAGCAGTCCATACAGATTTTGCACTTGTCGAAACGGAGCGCTGGCACTACATTCAGATGCGACACTGGGCGCTGCAACCTTCTATGCGCCCCGGTGCAGAGCCACAACTCACCCCCTTCGAACGCTGGCTCTTGTTGAGGTCTTCCGACAAGCACCTAGTCTCGAACCTAAAACGTCTGATCAAATCCCCTATGGAGATTCCCAAATCCAAGAGCCTACTCCGTTGGGAAGCAGAAATTGGCTGGGAACTCGCGACTAAAGAATGGGGTTACATCTATTACAGGGCACGACACACCACGCACAATATGGCCAGTATCGAGACGGCTACAAAGATCGTAACCTATTGGTACTGTACACCTCACAGGACTCATAAATATAACCAGCCCAAATCCCCTGAGTTCTGCCGACAGTGCGGTTCCCCCAGCACACTGTTACACATTTTATGGGATTGCCCGAAACTTAGGCCCTACTGGGCGCAGGTGTTCACAGACATTGACACTCATTTGGACACAGAGCTCCACAGATTTCCAGCCTATATGATGTTAGGCCTTCCGAATCCTCTTACCTTCCCCCTCAAGTCTCGACGGGGTAAACAAATCGGTGTGGCATTGTGTGCGACCCTGCAAAACATTCTCTCCCACTGGGGTACTGAACACATACCAACACACTTGGGCTGGCTACATCGTTTGTGGTATATATTAGGGATGGAACGCATTAACCTCTCTTTATCTAACCAGGGATCGGCATCTCCCAAACTATGCACCATTCCTGACATTATTAACATCAGAATTTCAAGAGCTCACCTGCCTTAAATACCTTTGCTTGTTGAGCCTACCCGAGGATGCACAGCTCTCAAATACTGACCATTACTAATGCTACACTCTAAAAGAATCGCTCTGCGTCTAATCTTACCTTCTTTTCTTTCCATTTTAGTCACCAGAACAGGGGGAGGAGGGTGAGGGGAGGAGGGTTTTTTGGGAACGTTAAATATAGAGCATGGCCCCCTGTTTAGTCAGGTCCTGAAATGCTATCATGAATATGCCTCGTTTTCTTTTCTTCTTGAATGTTTTGAAATCTAATAAAGAAATTTAAACCATAAAAATAGCCCACTTCAGTGTCTTGTTTTTGGGATAAGAGTTATCAAGTGAAGGCAAAAGCCTGGCAACACATTTTTTAAAGAAATGTGCTTTGCTCCAACCACCAACAACTCTGAAGAGACTATAATCCATTTTAGGATTTTAAAATTTTGGCAGAACTTATATTTTGGATTACGCAGAAAGGGTGAAACCATTCTACGACTTAATTAGGCTTGATTTTTCATCGCAACACTGGACACAGGAACATACTGACATTTTACCTTCTGTACAAGCTGACATGCTTGCTTCCAGACATTTACACACATGTGTCAACACAACTAACCTGGTGACCCATGTAGTCGCTGGACCTATCGGGTATACTTATATCACTTTCAATTAAGGTGATGCGGTACCTATAGCATACAAATCACATCTGTACAGAAACGCTGAAATGCGTTTTGCATCCACTGAGAAAATTCTCACAGCTGTACAGACTGATGTAATGAGAGAGAGACAGCCCTGGCTCAGGGAAAATGCATAATTGTCGTTACACCAGTACCGACTCTAGAGGCTGTTACTAAAGCAAGCATTCCGAATGCTAAAGCTCTACATCCAAGATGGATTTAATGGACTAACTCTCTCACTGCAACAGATGTAGACTAGAGATTTGACACTAAACTGCAAACAAACGTGGTTCCCATGCTCTCCATGCTACTGGAGTCAAGCTAGCCTGGCTGATGAGGGGTGAAACCCTGAAACCTGTCCTAGGATGCTTGTTTGCAGTCCAGGGAGGACCTGGCCTGGCAGTTCGGGCTGGACTGTTCTCATAGGGAGCAGGGTCAAGATTGATTTGCATATGGCTGGGTTCAAACTGGAATGGCATGGGGAGCAAAAAAACGATGGATTTAACCCCAGATCTTTGTACTGGGGTGGATGTATGACATTGTTCTGCATTCTGTCCATCAATTGTTCTTTTTGCATTTGTCACCCGAGTGGGACGGGTATGGCCGGACGTGGGTCCCGTGCTCTCAATGCCACTGGAGTCAAGCTAGCCTGGCTGATGAGGGGTGAATCCCTGAAACCGGTCCTAGGATGCTTGTTTCCTGTCCTGGGAGGACCTGGCCTGGCAGTTCGGGTTGGACTGTTCCCATAGGGAGCAGAGTCAAGACTTATTTGCATATGGCTGGGTTCAAACTGGAATGGCATGGGGAGCAAAAAAACTATGGATTTAGGCCCAGATCTCTGTACTGGGGTGAATGTATGACATTGTTCTGCATTTTGTCCATCAATTGTTCTTTTTGCATTTGTCACCCCGAGTGGGACGGGTATGCCCAGACGTGGGTCCCATGCTCTCCATGCCACTGGAGTCAAGCTAGCCTGGCTGATGAGGGGCAAAACCCCGAAACCGGTCCTAGGATGCTTGTTTCCAGTCCAGGGAGGACCTGGCCTGGCAGTTTGGGCTGGACTGTTCCCATAGGGTGCAGGGTCAAGACTGATTTGCATATGGCTGGGTTCAAACTGGAATGGCATGGGGAGCAAGAAAACGATGGATTTAGGACCAGATCTCTGTGCTGGGGTGAATGTATGACATTGTTCTGCAGTCTGTCCATCAATTGCTCTTTTTGCATTTGTCACCCCGAGTGGGATGGGTATGCCCAGATGTGGGTCCCGTGCTCTCCATGCCACTGGAGTCAAGCTAGCCTGGCTGATGAGGGGTGAAACCCCGAAACTGGTCTTAGGATGCTTGTTTCCAGTCCAGGGAGGACCTGGCCTGACAGTCCGGGCTGGACTGTTCCTTTAGGGAGCAAGGTCAAGACTGATTTGCATATGGCTGGGTTCAAACTGGAATGGCATGGGGAGCAAAAAAAGGATGGATTTAGGCCCAGATCTCTGTACTGGTGTGAAGGTATGACATTGTTCTGCATTCTGTCCATCAATTGTTCTTTTTACACTGCAAACACAAGCATTCCTGCAGTACGAACAAGAATATCCTCTGCCGAATGAAATAATGCATCTAGATCAATAAGAATGTATCCTTTATACCAATGGATCTGCTCAACCTGCCGTAGGATCGAAACAGCAATATTCCGCGGCATGCGCAATTGTAAAAGGGCGCATGCGAGATGGAAGGTTTCTTCCCGGAATAACACATACACAGTCCCTAGGGGACTGCACAGCGCAGCTGGCAGAACTAAAAGCCCTGATACTGGCACTACAAAATACGGATCGCGAATTCCCCACACTTATCGTGTGTGATTCATTTTACTATGTCCAGTCTTACAATGAATACCTTCACTACTGGGGCCAAAATGGGTTTCGATATTCGAAGGGTTGTACAATCAAGCACAAGATGATTTGGGAACAAGTGGCGAAGCTGAAAGAAGGCCTGCCACTGGCTCATGTAATTCATACATTGAGTCATCAGTGTGCTGGCGTTCACATTGAAGGGAATTCCATGGCGGATGAAGCTGCCAAGGCAGCAGTTCGTACTGCTGCAGTTGCTGCAATCACTCGCTCTAGCACGAGAATAGAAAGAGCAACTATGATAGAGGTCAGTGTCACGCGCAACAGCTCAGCACCGCTGAAAGCAGCAGCGGCTCGCACAGGTAAATGCTGTGGAGCGGTGAGGCGGGATGGGGCGGGGCGGGGTGGGGGTTAGTGGAATCTGACATACTACAAGAATGTGAAAACTAACAAAATAAATAAATAAAACCACTTACCTTGCGCTTGCCGCATCGCAGACTATGGTAAGTACTTTTATTTATTTATTTAGTTAGTTTTTTACATTCCCATCATATGTCGGATTTCACTACCCCCAACCGGCCCCGCCCCCGCCCCGCCTCACCGCCCCACAGTATTTACCTGTGCGAGCTGCGGCTGGCTGAAAGGCTTTGCACTCAAGTACTCCTACAAGTTAGATGCACAAAAGTTTCCGTATGCTCAAATTCTGGGATTGGGGGATAGAGTAATTAATACCAAACACTGATCGCAGATTGGGATTGATACTAGTTGCACATGAGGGTCTAGGATCAGCACATGCAGGGATTACTGCTACAGTTTCATTATTGAAGCAGTGTTACTGGTGGCCAGGTCTTCATAAACAGACCAAGGACTTTGTCCTCAAAGGTGACATCTGCCAGCAGATGAAAGGCTCCACCGTAGCACGTCCAACGCAAACACCTTTATTGATCTTAGACTAACCTCTTGCATGTGACTATTTGGATCACTGCAGCCCCTTACACTCTGATGGGGCTTACAAGTACATCTTGGTAGCAGTAGATTCATGCTGTAGATTCCTATGGGTTTGGCACCAGCGCTTGGCTGACGCCCGAACTGTTATAAAGGATTTGCGAGTCTTCATAGGGACATACGCAATTGGCACATTACATTCCAACCAGGCTCCAGCGTTTAGCTCTCGGGCTTACAAAGAAGCCATGGAAAGTTTGGGTATGGCCTTGCAGTACTCCTCCCACTACAATCCTGAGGGAAAATCAGTCGTTGAGAGGAAGAACAGGGACTTAAAGCAATCCTTAACAGCTAGGCTTACTAGGCTCGGGTGGTAGTTGGGTTAATCACCTATACGGGGTCCAGAGGGCACTTAATAACATGCCAAGAAAATCCCTGGGGGGGTCGTTCACCCTATGAGATCCTGTTTGGGGTGAGAATGTGGGTACCAGACTATGATAGTGTCAGCGCAGTGGCTGCTGAAACTCCATTTGACCTCAATGATGATTTGGATATTTTACAGGACTTAAAAGAATACAGAGCTTTACAAAGCAACGTCCAAGTGAAACGCACTGCCACTGGAGAAGTGAAAGCAATATCGGCAAGACCTGCCAGGGTCCCAAAGATTGGGGATCTGGTCAGAGAAAAAATACAGAACAAGAAAGAATTCGGGCCATCTTACAGAGCGCCTATGTTTGTCCTGGCTGTTGAAGGTACCAGATCCGTACTTCTTCCGCCTCTTGCTAGTCGCCAAGATGAAAGGTTTGTCTTCATCAATCTGATCAAACCACACTGTGTCTGATTCTAAACAGTAGGCCGCACGGGCTCCTGGGTTGCCAACAATCTCCTCTCACTACCATACAGGAATTTCAGATGGAAGCTTGAATAAGGACTGAAGACTCCACTTTCCAAAGAGAGGTTGTCAACGAAAATGAGATGATGCTTCTCCCCATTGAAACAATTACAACTGTACAGTCATCCAGTACAGAAATTTTAATTAGAAAACTTGACGACGTCTATGTCAACATGCCACAGATCGAGTCAACTCCCAGTTCCACAAAACTTGCTGAGCTGCCACAAATAGACCGGACGGCGTCTGGCTACTTCGTGCATTACGACGACTTTTCATTGGATCCAAGTGAACCTGACCTGCCTACATTGCCACTCCCTTTCAAGCTACGAGTTCATTCTCTCTATTTTTGGCTGAAAAAGACATACCTTGTTGCTTCCTGGATACATCTCTGGGTCGCAATTGGATTACTTTTCCTGGTACTCTGGATTGGTTTGGTGATTGTCTTTTTTCTACTTCTGAATGGACATTATCTCCCAGAACGCTCTGCAGTCCAACATGTGAACTTAGTACTGACACCACATGCATCATTCCACCGTGAACTGAGGGACCTGCCCCTGGTGAACATTACAGCAGTTCCAGTTCCTGATGGAATAGTGTGCGACAGAGTATTGTATGATGTATGTGGTCCTACTGAACTTTTGCAAATTCCATATTTGTTTAAGATTTCTTTAAATGATATCATCACCTCTAGTACATTCTCTGATGATTGGGACATTGAAACTGTGCATAATTTGCTTTCGGATCTAGAGCAATCAGCAGCATTTTCTAGTGATGAATTATATGATGGTACAAGTAATTTTGGTGATATGTTCTGCTGTCAACATTATGGTCACCATTTTATACACAAAGCTAGTTTCCCATGTGCAGTTTACAATTACACCCAATGGGAACACTGCGCAACACCACCGAATGGTAGTTCAAAAAACATTTGCACAAAAATGTGCATATTTTTCTGGTTTTGACCCATCAGACCCAGCCTCTTATTACTATAGGCTTGCACCTACACCTGCAAAGAAGAATATGTTCACAAACACCAAGTTGATTTACTCTGTTTCCTTTATTCCCAACTGTCTATACAGGGTTTCGACTTTTGGAAGGACACAATAGACACAAAATCTGTCTGGGGAACAAAAGATTGGCAGGTTCGGGGGAAAAGAAGCGTTATTTAGAGTATGCCTCATACCACATCAAATGATTTTCCTGAATAAAACAGTGCAACAGACTTCCTGTCTTGGTTTAGCTAAGGCAAAAGATTTGAACATACCTCGTGTTCCCACATTTGCACGCTTTGAACATTGGCAGCAATAAACAAAGTACAGTGAGGATCCGCAATGGATCATACAATGCATCAGACCCCGATCAGCAGGATTGGTTGGTCTGTCCCCTAGAAATGGATAAATGTCAGTCTAGATTCCTGGGTAACACAGGAGGGTTTGAGATCAACAAGCCAGACCTACGCTATGTACAATCTGAATACGCAAATGTGGTGACATCATATAGTGTTGGGAAGTTATGCCTAGATTGGCTAAAGATCTCTAATTTTAAGTTTATACACATTTCTCTGATGTGTAATTTTTACATGTTGTCTATTTTATATATTTTTTCGTTCGTGTAAGTTAATGTTAACATTTTTGTCTGTCGTTGATTATGTTTTGATGTTTTCAATGTTCGTGTTCTTGTTTTACAAAAAAAACCTATGTACACATTTATCAAATTACAGCCCTGAAGAAGTCCACCTCTATGTGGACGAAACACGTTGGCTGGTTTTCCTTGGCACACACGTATGAAGCAACAATAAAGAGAAGATTTCTAATAACCCCTTTATAGTTTGCGGATACATCTTGTACTAATAGAGATATTGTTAAGTGGTGCACCACTGTTTTCTTTATTTACCGGATTGCGCAAGATCGACAGGATAAATATGGAAAAGGCTTTGGCTGTGGTTGACAACGGTATGACCACTTTATCATCCAGAATGTATTCACTGGGCAACATTGTGTCTTCTGCAATTTACATAATACAGCAGGACATGTCTATTTTACAACATGGACAGTCGCAGTTACGTTCCATCGTAATGCTGAGATGGACGTTGTAAACACTAAGTTCTGGCCACGTGCCGTGGTGTTACATCAACACTACTAGTCTGTTTTCTGAATACGATCTGACAGAAAGACAGATAACTATGGCACGTAGAGATGTGAAATACACCATGTTGCACATTGAAAAATTAGACCAATGACCTTTTACCATGGCAGAGACACCATCCACAGACTGGATTATCCATGGTTATATCACCCGACCAGTCACGACTTTTCAATTCCAATATTGTCTCCAATACCAACAGGTAGGTAGATACGAAACGCATGGGGAAGGTTATGTGCATGAGTATTGGGAATTGCTGTTCAGGTTTAAGTGCAGGAAAGGAGACATAGAATTTTATTTTATTGGTTCCGACTGTGAGGATGCCCTAAGCGGTTCTCTGGTTTGCAAGGACATTTCTCTTCACGGGGCATTCAGTGCTTCTGTTACGAATTTGTCATGTTATCTGAAGGGTCCCCAGCTGCTGTGATACATCCGGTTTTCAAACTGCTCTCGAATGGGAGCTACTTGATGCTGAATGATCAAGGTTGCTGTGGAATGGAACCGATCATCGCTTATCTGGTGACTGTTAATTCCTTAGTCACTTGTTGTACACAAGTACTGTTTCCACCTGCCCGCAAAATTAGGGAGGCAGCACTGTGGCCTTCAATAAATGTTTCTAACATATGCTTTGATTCCCTTAGCAGACTGAAAGCCATGCTTTTTCAACAGGATGTGGCCTTAACTTCGGCCAGAGAGACGTTTGATCTCCAGGTAGCAAGGTCCTCGTCTGAGATACAGACACTACTCCACACTAACTTCCAGCTGCATTTTGGGGAGCCAGTCCATCCTATCTTTAACATTTCTGATACTAGAGGAATAGTGCTTTTTTTTTTTTTTAAATGTATCAGCTCTGGACTGGTTAGCATCTTTCAGACAATCTTCTGAGTTATTCCATCATTCATACACTCCGTGCTGGGTAGCGTTTTTGGAGGCCTCCCGCTTGTCCTGCTACTTTTGGCTGGAATCCTGATTTTATTATTTTTTTGATCCGCAATGACCGTTTGATTTGGAATGGAGACAGCACTGCTTGTGCTACGATGCCGTGAGCACATGGTTCACACGTTTGACACATCTTGACTTCGAGAACGGGATGAGCACTGGTTCTTGTCCTTCATGCCTGTTTGGCTTAACTGCATACAGTTTGTATTCTACTGCCTGATTTGCGGTCACGAATGCGTATTAGACATATGCCTAGGATCACAAATGGTTGCTCCATTGGACATTGATGTACTGCTGGACCCGTTAACGGCCCATTGGTATTTTTTTTTATTTTTGTTTCTCGAAGTTTTATATAGCACGAACTTGACCCAAAGGTATCGGGTATCAGAGTGCTTTACATTAGCACCAGTTGCGTTACACAAGGACACATTCATTTTTTTGTTAGGCACGGAGAGATTAAGTGATTTGCCCAGGATCACAGGATGTTGATAGTCATTGCCGAGATTCGAACCCTGATCTCCAGATTTGAGGTCGACCGCCCTAGCCGTTAGACCCCATCCTCTCCCCCAAGATATTGTTGTCCCCAGTGTCTTCCGTTGCTGACGAATGCATTTCTTGAGCCACCCTGGGACGCTTCGGCTCCTAGTGATTTGGACAACGGCTCCACAATACACATACAGGATGCGGCTGCTGTGGGAATTGGATGGAATCACCTTTGCTCCATAAATCTGCTTCGAGGTGCGCTTCAAGGATCGTCGTCTGCGGTTATGGACAACAACAATGTTGTGTCTGCCATCCGGAACACATTAAATAATTTGCCTTTTTCTGTGTGGGAACAATTCGGCTTGTTTTATAAACTAAATTCGTCCAAAGCAGTTTTGCTTTATTTTTCTAGGCACCATGGCTTTTGGAGTGCTTAGGATTTCACATAATATAATGACTTCAAAGATTTTATGAATATTTTAAAGGGAAGCTTGCTTTTAGACATTGTTAAGAGTAGTTTTTACCTTTTATATGGATATTTTTAAGGGAAGCTTGCTTTTAGATGATGTTAAGAGTAGTTTTTACCTTTTTACATTATGATATACTGGCTTTTTAGATAGCTTTTATATATCGACCCTTTGGATGAGGAGTGAGTGTTATATTCCTGAGTTAGGCCCATGTAGCGAGGAAGCTTATTCCTTACATTGTCCTAGAAAATAGCATTTCAGCAGTGACCTTTTGCCCACATTTGCATGCACGACAATGTTGGATTAGTTTCTCTGAAACTACTTTGTTTTTCACATCCAGCTTCACACAACATTATCACGATGCCTTGAACATCATGCACTAGGCCTCTCTACGCACTAGGTACAAAAGTCATCCTATCTTCATCCACGAGGCGAAAGCGCTATCCACCTATCCATAACATCACTGATCTAGCGCTCACTTCGCAAAGGCTGCTTTCTATTATTATTTATATTATAAATAATAGGCATCTCGATAGATTGGTAGAGGAGGCACTTCTGCTGACACTGAAGGTCCCTGCATGCTGAGAAATCACCACACACCAGTCTGACATTCCGTGAGGGGTGTCCAACTCGAGACCAAGACGGGGTCCTTCACTCTCTCCCATCAGGTAATGGGGTTGGATCGTCCCTAAGGGGGATTCTTGGCTCTGCACTTACACACACTCTAGGTACACTTAGAGTAGGGCCCGCATCGTAGGAGTACGTTAGATTACCATATTGCAGATATACCTGCATATCTTCATTGCTTCAGCACCATGATAGAAATGTATCTACTGTCTACATATCCATGTTCACTCTTTTGGTGCTTGTAATCTCCTTTATTTGCTTCTGTCTCATAACCATTGCAGCACACATATTTTATGCAAGAATAACGTTGGTTCAATAAATATTATTGAAAATGTCCCACTGTGTATTCTCTGTATATTTCTCAGAGAACAGGTGAGCACGAGTGACTGAGAGAAAGGTTCTGTACTGTTTCCACGATTCCTGAGGAATCAAGGTTGTCATGTTCAGTGGTTGCCAGAAACTGATAGCTTCCTGGTAGGTTAGGGGGGCTTACACTGGCACTGTGAGCTAGCTGGTCTATAGGCCAACATATCCTGCAGGGGTGTCCGGAAACAGTCTTGACACCAAGCCCTTAGTTTATGTTGCTCAAACAATGCGCAGATCCTGCAGATTAGTATGAACTACACAACACTAGCACAACCCTTTCTTCAATCCTTTTGAAAGTTTAGTTTCCACTAGGGTAGGTAGGTGCAACACCACACTACACCTAGTTTACCATGTCTTTAGTTGGGGAAGCCAGTGGGTCCCAAGCGCCTGGGTACAGTGGTCTTAAGTTCCAGGAACTTAGGACCCTGGGTGCATCCAGGAAGTTAAAGACAGGTAGTACCCTTAACACTAAGCAACTCTTAGAGCTGCTGCTGTAAGATGACCTCCAGAAAGCTGGTACCCCAGAAGGGCAGGACAATGTCGGTGGGGTAGCTCCAGAAGATGGATCAGGGGTGGTTCACCCCAGTGACACAAATTCTGAGCACGACCAGGAGGAGTCTGATGACTCCACCTTGGTGAACTCTGATCCCCCTGGGAATAGTACAGATAGTACAGAGGGTGCTCCTGGAGGTAGAACTCCCTTTATTCCTCCTGGGAGGGTGCAGAGAATGCATGGGAGATCTAGGTCCTTCTCTGTTAATTCCAATGCCTCTAATAACGACCTCCATCTCTAGTATGAGGGAGGACTCCTTAGAGAGGGAATACCACCTGCTTAAGCTTGAGAAAATCAAGCTCAGAATCAAGCAAGAGCAGCTGGCCCTTGATAAGGAAACCTTGGAGGTACAAAGGGCTTGGAAGAATTTGGGACTAGAGTCCCATGGTGGCAGCACTAATGTCCCTAGGGTCAGGGAGCAATCTTTTGATGCTAGGAACCTGAGCAGCATAGTCCCTCCTTACCAGGAAGGGGCTGATATCGATAAATGGATCACTGCCTTGGATAGGGTCTGTAAAGTCCAGAAGGTCCCTCAAGGGCAGTGGACAGCTATCCTGTGGCTCTCCTTTGCTAGCAAAGGTAGAGACGAACTTCTCACTGCCAAGGAGGAAGATGCTGATAACTACACAGTCTTGAAGAGTGACCTCATAGATACTTTTGGTTTGACCACTGAACAGTACAGGGCCAAATTCGGGGGCACACAGAAGGCACACACCCAAGACTGGGTTGACTTTGTAGACAATGCTATTAAGGCACTGGAAGGCAGGCTTCATGGAAGTAATGTGCATGACTATGAGGGATTGTACAATTTATTGATGAGGGAGCACATCATTGATAACTATCCAAATCAGCAGCTGCACCAGTACCTGGTGGACTCCGATCTGACCTCTCCCCATGAACTGGGAAAGAAGGCAGACAAATAGGTCGGCACCAGGGTGAAGCAGAAAAACAATGGTGGTGGAGGTGACCAAAAGAAGCAAGAAAAATCTTCCCCGGGGGTGGGTCCCAAAACACCTCTTCCTCTGGCAAGAAACCTTGGTGTTACCTATGTAAGGAAAAAAGCCACAGAGCAAGGGATGCCAATTGCTCTAAAGCTAACAACCAAAGAAACTACTACTACTGTCCCTAAGGCAACTAGCACCCCTAGCACCAATACAAGTAGTAGTACAGCTCCCAATGGATTAGTAGGGTTAACATTGGGTTCTGGCCTAGTCAGAACACCCACTCAGGCTGTCCTTGTCTGTGTCAGTGGGATGGAACTTGCCACTTTACTTGTAAGTCCCACTAACTTGGGCAAGTGCAGGCAACAGCCTTTGATCAATAGCCAAGAAGATGTGGCATACAGGTACACAGGGGCCAGTGTCACTATGGTGACAGAGAAACTTGTGTCTCCTGACCAAATCATACTTGGTCAACTTTACCGAGTGATCAATGCAAGCAATGTCAGGACTGATCATTCCTTGGCAGTTGTAAATCTCAGCTGGGGAGGGGTAACTGGCTCTAAAAGTGTTGTGGTTTCCCCAGACCTACCTGTAGACTGTCTGTTGGGCAATGACTTAGAAACTTCAGCCTGGTCTGAAGTGGAGTTCAGGACACTAGCAGAGATGATGGGAATCTCTGCCAGTGCATTTGCTGTGACTAAGGCTCAGGCCAAACAGTTAGGCACTGAGGGAGCTTTGGATCCTGGAACAATGGACCAGCTAGCTCCTAAGAGAAGGAGCAGGAAGGGTAAGGACTTATCCTTCTCCGAGACTCCCAATGAGGATCAGTCTCTTAAGGGAGATGATCCTAGCCCCTATGAAGGAACTGTCCTAGAGGAACTTGGGCCTGCCACAGCAGAGTTCTTGGGGGCAGGGGCCCTTCCAGGTCAGACTTGAGTCTGGAGCAGAAATCCTGCTCCTCTCTTGAACAGCTCAGACAGCAAGCTGCTGCTGAGGAGACAGGGAATATCAGTGGGTCCCATAGGATCTATTGGGAAGATGGGCTTCTGTTTTCTGAGAGCAGAGACCTCAAGCCTGGTGCCACCAGGAGGTTGGTACAGGGGTTTTTGTCTGTCCCTAGCACAAAATTCAGGGGTTTTCTTCTGTCCCTAGCACATGACTTTCCGCTTGCAGGGCATCTTGGGCAAAGCAAGACTTGGGATAGGATTGTCCCTCATTTCCACTGGCCCCTCATGTCTGAAGACACCAAGGAGTTTTGTAGCACCTGTGTCACTTGCCAAGCCAGTGGTAAGACAGGGAGCACTACAAAGTCCCCCTTAATTCCACTTCCAGTGGTTGGGGTTCCCTTTGAGAGGGCAGGGATAGACATTGTTGGTCCCTTAAACCCTCCAACAGCAGCTGGACACAGTTACATCCTATTGGTGGTGGACCATGCCACTAGGTATCCAGAGGCTATTCTCCTTAGGCCCACTACAGCTCCTGTGGTGGCTATGGCCCTTCTGGGAATATTTTCCAAAGTGCAGTTTCCTAAGGAGATCTTGTCAGACAGAGTTACAAACTTCATGTCTAGCTACATCACTGCAATGTGGAAAAAGTGTGGTGTAAACTACAAACCGGTCCTAGGATGCTTGTTTCCAGTCCAGGGAGGACCTGGCCTGGCAGTTCGGGCTGGACTGTTCCCATTGGGCGCAGGGTCAAGACTGATTTGAATATGGCTGGGTCCAAACTGGAACGGCATGGTGAGCAAAGAAACGATGGATTTAGGCCCAGATCTCTGTACTGGGGTGAATGTACGACATTGTTCTGCATTCTGTCCATCAATTGTTGTTTCTGCATTTGTCACCCCGAGTGGGACGGGTATGCCCAGACGTGGGTCCCGTGCTCTCCATGCCACTGGAGTCAAGCTATCCTGGCTGATGAGAGCTGAAAGCCCGAAACCGGTCCTAGGATGCTTGTTTCCAGTCCAGGGAGGACCTGGCCTGGCAGTTCGGGCTGGACTGTTCCCACTGGGCGCAGGGTCAAGACTGATTTGCATATGGCTGGGTCCAAACTGGAATGGCATGGTGAGCAAAAAAACGATGGGTTTAGGCCCAGATCTCTGTACTGGGGTGAATGTACGACATTGTTCTGCATTCTGTCCATCAATTGTTGTTTTTGCATTTGTCACCCCGAGTGGGACGGGTATGCCCAGACGTGGGTCCCGTGCTCTCCATGCCACTGGAGTCAAGCTATCCTGGTTGATGAGGGCTGAAAGCCCGAAACCAGTCCTAGGATGCTTGTTTCCAGTCCAGGGAGGACCTGGCCTGGCAGTTCGGGCTGGACTGTTCCCATTGGGCGCAGGGTCAAGACTGATTTGCATATGGCTGGGTCCAAACTGGAATGGCATGGTGAGCAAAAAAACGATGGATTTAGGCCCAGATCTCTATACGGGGGTGAATGTACGACATTGTTCTGCATTCTGTCCATCAATTGTTTTTTTTGTAAACTACAAATTTACCACACCCTACCATCCACAGTGCAATGGGCTTGTTGAAAGGTTCAACAAGACCCTAAAGGGTATGACCATGGGACTCCCACAAATGCTCAGGCGAAAATGGGATGTCTTACTACCCAGCCTTCTCTTTGCCTACAGTGAGGTTTCACAGAAGGGGGTGGGCTACAGCCCGTTTGAACTTCTGTTTGGACATCCAGTTAGGGGTCCATTGTGTTTGATTAAGGAGGGATGAGAGCAACCTCTCAAACCTCCTAAACAGGACATTGTGGACTACGTCCTTGGCCTGCGTTCACGCATGGCTGAGTACATGAAGAAGTCCAGCAAAAACCTTGAGGCCAGCCAGGAGCTTCAGAAAGCTTGGCATGACCAAAAGGCTCTGCTGACTGTTTACCAGCCAGAACAGAAAGTGTGGGTGTTGGAGCCTGTGGCCCCAGCAGCTCTCCAAGACAAGTGGAGTGGCCCCCACACTATACTTGAGCAAAAGGGTGAGGTCACCTACTTGGTGGACCTAGGTACTCCTAGAAGTCCTCACAGAGTTCTCCATGTGAACCGCCTAAAACCTTTTATTGACAAGGCTGACATGAGCATGCTCATGGCAACTGAAGAGGACCAGGAGGAAGAGAGTGATCCGCTCCCTGATCTCCTCTCTCAGGACCCTGTGGATGGGTCAGTTGATGGAGTAGCCTTGGCAGGTAGCCTCAATGACCAGCAACAAGCTAATTGTAGGCAAGTCCTTAATCAGTTTCCACATTTATTCTCTCTGACTCCAAGTCAAACCACCTGGTGTACCCATGAAGTGGACACAGGTGACCTGCCTGTCAAGAGTAAAATCTACAGACAGCCTGACCATGTCAGAGACTGCATCAGGACTGAGGTCCAAAAGATGCTGGAGTTGTAGGTCATTGAACCTTCGGATAGCCCTTGGGCTAATCCTGTAGTCCGTGTGCCAAAACCTCACACCCAAGATGGTAACAGAGAGATGAGGTTTTGTGCAGACTATAGAGGTCTCAATGCAGTCACTAGGACTGATGCCCAACCAATTCCCAGGGCAGATGAGTTGATTGATACTCTGGCCTTGGCCAAGTGTCGTAGTACATTTGACCTGACTGCTGGCTACTGGCAAATCAGACTCTCTGAGGATGCCAAGCCAAACAGCATTTTCAACCCCAGTGGGCATTATCAATTTATTGTGATGCCTTTTGGTTTGAAGAATGGAACTGTCACATTTCATAGGTTGGTGAACAAAGTTCTCATAGGTCTGGAAGCATATGGTGCAGCATATCTAGATGATATTGCTGGGAGGATCACCTGGTGCACCTCAGGAATGTTCTGGAGGCCCTGAAAAAAGCTCTTGTGAGCTTGGGGGATTGTGTATATATTGTGCCTTAAGGAATGTAGTAATAAGTTTTTCCTCTTGTGTAGGCAACATTGGTTTGAAGACATAACCACCGGACTCTTGGCCTAAGCAGGACAATTAACAACGTCTAGTTAAGAATCTAACGTTTGCTTGGTGCCTTATGTAAAAACTAGGACTGGTGTTGTATTCTCAATGTTAATGTTATTTCACACGATTGTCTAAGTTTGTTTCACCTGTCATTTTTGTCTTTGAATTTTTTTCGTTTTTAAGTGGAATATAACACTGTGTATAAATGTGTTTTTGTAAGTGTGGTGTTCTGTAAATGGAAGGTTTCTTTTCTGAGACATGAAAAAATATTGATTTGCTTTGCTATTCTAAATAATTTAAAATAAGCTAAATAAAGCAATAAGAACCCTAGAATTGACGGTCTAGGGTATTCTTTTTAAAGTATGCAAACTAGTCCTTCTGGACATACTCTTTTCTCTTGTATTTACAGTGGTCCAGTCCAGGAGGTTTTAGGACCCGAGCCTTCTTTGTTCTCAATATTGAAGAAGTTGAGGCCATACCTGTTTGGCAATCACTTTATTGTTCAGACACATCATAATCCCCTCTTTGGCTAAAACAAATGAAGGGTGAAAATCCCAAATTTTTGAGGTGGTCCATTTCCATATAGGGGATGGACTTTTCTGTGGAACATAGACCTGGGAGTAACCATGCCAACACAGATGGACTCTCCAGATATTTCCACTTAGAAAATGAAGACTCAACTGGGCAAGGTTAGTCTAATCTCCTTTCGTTTGGAGGGGGGTTGTGTAGGAAAGTGCTTTCATGGTTACCCCCAATTTTTGCTGCTGTCAGTATGTTTTTTCGACTAGTCTGACTGAGATCCTGCTAACCAGGACCCCAGTCACTGTGCTTCCTCCCTAAATTTGTCATGGTAAGGACTTCTGTATCTCCACAATTGGCTACTGGTGTACCCCTGTAAGTCCTTAATATATGATACCAGGGTACCCAGGGCATAGGTACACCAGGGGTCTCCCATGGGCTGCAGCATGTATTGTGCCACCCATGAGAGACCACTCAAACTGTGACTACAGGACTGCCATTGCAGCCTGTGTAAGCTGGTGCTAGCACCACTTATGACAGATATAGGTTTCCTTATATCTGAGGTTACTACACTTAAAACCTATAAGTCACCCCTAAGGCAGGCCTTTCAATCCTTAAGGCAGGATGCTGGGTTATAAGTGTGAGGGTGCCCCTGCATAAGCAGGACACCTCTACTAACCCAGGAGTCGATTCTCCAGGCTTTGTAAGTGCGGTCAGGCATTTTGAAACATATAGTGGCCATGCGTTATTACGGGATGGCTAACTATATAGTGGCTATGCCGAATCTGGGCATGTTTGGTATCAAACATGTTGGACTCATAGCATAACACCGTTACCGGTGTTGGAGGTACGATTCCATGCACTGGAGGGCTCCTCCGGGAAGTCCCCAGTACTCCCGGTAACAGCCTTTCAGGGTCTGATATCAAGCTATCGCTGCTGCCGACCACAGACATGATTCTGCCCTCCTGCTGCTTAGCTGAGCTCGAGCAGAGGAAGGTAGAACAATTGGTTTCCTGTCACAGAGAAGTGTGACCACCTCCCAGACAGGACTTAGTGCATTGGCCTGGGTTGGGGGCACTTCTCAGCACCACCAGACTGCTTTGAAGGGCACATTTGGTGCCCTCCTTGCATTCTCCGGTTTGAGCCAGTTCAGGGAGCCCTTGGCTCACGCTCTGGCATGAAACTGGACAAAGGACATGGGAGTATCCTCCCCTCTGTCCAGGCCCTCCTCTGGGAGGGACCCCTGAGATGTCCTAACCCCTTTCTTAGGGTATAAAAGGGCTTACCTGTGGGTGGGTCCTCAGATTCGTCGTGGGACGAGACTCAAGCCTGAAATCACGTCACTCTTCGACTGTCTGGACACTTGGACTTCGCTGGACTTCACCTGGAACTGAGACTGCATCAAGGAAGACTCCTGCTGCTCCTGGTCTCGCTGCTCTGCAAGTCTTCTTCATCATATGTGTCTGTGCTTCTTCCAGGATCTTCAACAAGCCTGTGGACAGCAAGGACACCCAAAGTAATCTCCCTTGGAGTGAAGGAGTCACTCCCCTGCATCTGCAGGCACTGCAACAAAGCTGACCAGTCTGATGCTCCTGACGCCCCACAGGCTTTAAAAGGCTCAGCAACACAATGTGGTGGTTCTGCAACTCCCTTGAGGCCTGACCTGTCGTCTCTACGAATTTGAGGCCAGTATCCCTCGTCAGAACCGCTTGTTGGCTCTGCACTCCAGAGATCTTTGGGCTACAAGAACTTCGAGCCTCCAGCATCTCTTCCTGCCAAGATGTTCGTCCTCACCTCATCCTCTGCACTGTGGGCCATCATCTTTGGTGAGCTGCTCGAGGTCTTCTTGTGACTCCTGTGCCTTTGGCCTGTGGGTCCTCTCGAGGGTCTTCTCTTGCTTCGGCTGGCTCCTCTACTTGCTCGGGCCTGCTCTGACTTTCCTGCACTTGGTGAGTCCCTTGGACTTTGCTGTTCCCAACATTGCTCCTTCATCTTTTACCACTTCTGTTGCTGCTGCCAAGGCTTGTTAGTGCTCCCGCCGGGCACCAAACCCCTGGTTCTTGACTTCCGATGTCAGACAGCTCGTGCATGGCTCCTGGTCTTCCTCAGAGTCGCCTGATCCTAACAGCTGCAGCAACAAGGTCACAGTCATCCCTCCTGCATCTTCTGTAATCGGTGGGCATTGCTCTTCCTTGCCTCCTGGTCACCTCCGAGTGGCATAGACTCTGTCCCCTCTGCTTGCAGGTTCTTCTCTTCAAGAATCCACCCTTGGATTCCATCGGACTCGTGCACAGCCTTCATCAGCGGCATCTTTACTGAAGTCCTGTGGTCTACGGCGGTTTCCGATGTCACTTCGCACCTATGCAACCGGCTTCCCTGGTGTAGGTATCCGGGTTCCTGGGGGAATCCATGGGTGGGGTGACTCTCCAACCTTCTGTCTTCCACGGAGTTTCTTTAGGGTCCACTGGGAAGGGTCCTTCTTCTCCAAAACTGCAACTGCGACGTCCCCGTTGACTTGTATTGAGTACGCAGCTGTGTTTCCACTCTGCTCACAGCCTCCGTGGGGTTCCTGGGTACTTACCTTGGGTGGTTCCTTGTGTCCCCAGCTCTTCTGAGTCTCCTGGTCCAAGTCCTGACTTCATTCGCAGTTCGCATTCCACTTTCTTAGTATATGGTTTGTCTCCCCCTGGAGACCACTGTGTAAAGTGCTTACTTACCTCTTGCAATTGAAGTGTCATAAGGTTTCTGCACATACAGAGCTATGCACAGGATAATAGGACCTCGGAATATAGTGGTGAGCCAACCATAAACCTTAGCACCCAAAACCCCAACCCAACTAGCCTTAGCGTCCCATTAGAACTAATGTACCAATGATTAGACAACCCAGAACACGGTATCTCTCTCTCAGGACTCGCAGAGGCAAGAACACTCTTTCGTCACTCTCGTACTTGTCCACAACATGCGTAAGAAGAGACACTGTATAGTTCAAAATATTTATTTCAACTTACGTGCCCTTAGATACAGTACACGTGTCAGTACTAATAGCATAATACATAAGAATAATATTATCAGCATAGTTACTACTCCATAGAATACGAACGGGGAAAGCATCTCATAAAGCAGTGGATATATGTCTAACTAACATTACCACCCTCCCCGTGCTAGAAGCCAGTTTATTATAATAATAGAAGACCTTTGGGCTTTGACTAGCGAACCCCCATACCTCAGACTCTTGATGCAAAACTACATCAGCAAACAATCACAGCTCTTCTCTCTGGAAAGGTCGTCTCCAAGTGCTATCTTAGAGCAAGCGATCGCATTATTAAAAGCACACTAATTTCTCAATGGCAGCTGTACAAGTGTTATGTCTAGGTGCGAGGGACGGGCCAAATCAGCAGGAACCAGGGAATTGTTATTCGACCTTGTAGCTGTTGTTCAGACTGAGCCCACAAAGGGAACAGGAGAAAAGGTGAGAAACAGAAAATGCAGACTGTTGTAGAACAACTTGGCAATAACAGAGGGCGACAGAACAACATCCAATAGTAACGTGCGCAAGAGTCATCATGGCAGCCAGGCGTGGTAACGAAGCCAGACCTGCCAGGAGGCCATGAGCCACAAGACACCCTCCCCTGGGCAGTCCATCGGCCACGACGAAAATGAAGACAGAGTTCCAAACACCCGAGCAGAATTGAGGCGGTCTACTGACAACTAACGGCAAGTCAATCAATCCAAAAATGTGGAAGAGCAGAAAAACGCTATACCGTCCAAAAGGACATCATTGGAATCGTCAAAAAACGTAGACGCCATCCAGTCCAACAGGTCAAAGCTGCAGGAATGTTCCTCAGAGTATGGAGCATCCAAAAGCAATGCGGGACAGCTTGCGTGATATTCAATATAACTTTGTTGTAGGAGATTCTGAGCAGCCGCCCAGATATCCCATTGTGCCAAAATCCCCAGTGCAGCCGCACGCATCATAAAGCCAGCAGCGGAACAGTCCCGTTCATGGGCCTCTAAGGGACCCACCAACCGAACAAAATCCGGGACCGACAATGACGAATTGGAGAGGCAATAATCCATGGTCCATGTAAACGGACAGCGGATGCAAGACATCACAGGTTGCACGCAAGTGAAATACGCAAAGCGAAAGGAAAGGGTGTAGGACACACTGATAGTTGCCAAGGGCAGAACATCGAAGCCAACCAGAAGTCGCTCACGGAGCAGCTGGAGGCGTTCGGGATCGAGAAGGGCCCAGTGGTGTGCAGCCATTGCGCAGAAAACAGACCAACAGCAAGACACCGGCCGCCAAAGCGAGGATTAATGGGAAACCACCAAAGACGCTAGAAAAAATAGAATGAATGAATGCCGGTATCACACCGAAAATAGTTTGAAAGGTGGACACGAGGCCAGACCCCACAACCTTAAAAAGTGCACCAGACCCTCAGTGTTTGATGCGTTAAAAATTCGATGAATTAACTCCCCAAAATGTTGGGGGAGGTCAGTGTTCAAAAGGGCCTGTATTTCACTGTGGGTACTCGCCACCTGGAGAATGAATGTCTCCCGGGCGGATGTGAGCATAACCTCCTCATTCAATAATAGGGCCTTTATTCTGCTCAACTTATTGAAATCTGCCTCCATGGTAGGAATGGAAGGCCAAATAGAGTTATCAACGATGTCGTGAGGGGAGGAAAAAGCACATTCTTGCAGCAGACAACTCTGTGTGAGACTGTAACAATATACGGAATGCCAGCCTGTAGGCCACAACAGTCTTCGTTATTTAAAAGCAAATAGCTACCGTTAGTAAGCAAAGTAAAAGTAGGAGAAATAGCAGGAGCAGGAATACCCTTCAGCACACATGCAAGATTTGGAACTGAAACGCTACAAGCCCCGTGCAATTTAATATGTTTACAAATAAGCGAATGACCCACAGTTGAATCACATGACTCCCCGTGAGAAATACCTCCTTGCCGTCTCTAAGGCATTTATACATGAAAGGCAAGGACCAAAGTTCATGCAGGAAAGCACTACCCAAAGGCTGGAAACGGCCTACAGGATAATGTTTCATGCACGAACCGAATTCAAATAGGGAAAAAGGTAAAGCTATAACCCCATGAACTAGCCACACCGCAGAATCTAGTTCCGCTACAGAGAATGGTAAAGGATCCACTTTTTCAATATGTAACAAAGTGTAAGATGCATCTTTCATGGACATGAACTGCTGTTTGTCAGTCAAATTAAAAGGCAGAAAGAGGGCAGTGGTGTTTAACAAATTCCAAGGAACTTTACCCAACTTAAGGGTTTGCAAAGTCCATGCAAACTGCATCACTGAACGCAACTGATTCTGACCATGATACAACATAGAGACATCATCTTGTACAATATCAACAACAGAGGATACAATATTGTTTAATGTGTAAATGCAGGAAGACAGGGTATTTATACTATTGTCAACAACAGCAAGCACCTTATCCAAATTTGCTTGGTCTATTTCCCTAAGACGGTAAGCAGCTTCCATTTGTGACAGCTTCCAGAGTTCATTATACGCTTCATAAATGAATCTCTTCGGTCGGGGACCACGAGGTCCCAAGATAAAGTCAGATAAGTCAATAGTGCCTGATAGGAGGGATAAATGGTTCTCAACAGAGTCTAAGGACGAATGTTGTAACCATTGTTTACATAATTTACCAACCGAATACGTGGTCACAGTACGAGTTTCAGTAAATCTTGGATCAGGCTTGTCCTGTATGTAGCCAGGAACTGTGCCATGAAAACGCAGTTGGCATGCATTAGATGATATGGGCCATGCCAACCAGGGTGACTGTATCAGTGCAGAAACGTTAAAGGAATTGTTCTGAAACTGAGCCTGTAACGCCATAAGGGACATATTAAAACGCAAACTATCATTTGGAAAACTCGACAAGGATGGGATGGTTGGCGCATTTAGTTGTTTAACGGTAGCCAACCCCCAACACGTGGTCTGATGAATGGAAGCATTTAGAAATAGAATTTGGGCTGGGATAAGGCAAGCGCGGTGCAGGGCCTCAGTGCCCTGCACCTGCCATGGCTTCGAACCCCAGATTGATTTTAAATCCACTGTGTCTTTCCAATACTCATAACCACCCACCGCCAAGGCGCTCAAAAAGGAACCCGAATATAGTAATTTAGTGTGGGTCAACATTATTTTTTGAGTCGATGGAGATTTTAATTTAAAATAATAGGACCCAGGGTTCGATCGATTAAAATCAGTAAAATAGGTGAATTTATTTCGAAGAGTCTGGGAACTACCTGGTATGGGATTTGGGCAGTGTTCCCATTGGGTGTAAGTAACAGGGCTGCGTAGTGCACTTGGTTTGTGGAGAAAATGATTGCCCCCAATGCAATAGGAGGGCACAGAAGTGCACATTTCTCCAGAAAATGGGGGGCTAAACCCTTACCTTCATTGTTGAGCTCATAGCCCAAGAACAAAACGGTAAATTCAGCAATATGGGATTTGGCAAAGTTAATTTTGTATCCCTGAACCGCAAATTCAAGAATAATGCGGTCCACCCGAGTCAGATGCGGAAACAATTCGTCGTCTGTCAGATAAATGTCATCCACATACGAACAGGCGTCTGGATCGATGCCGTCTAACAAAGAGACAACACGAGCGGCGAATACGCCTGGACTATTCTTGTAGCCCATAGGAAGACGCCTGAATTTGAACATTTTACCACCGGAAGTAAAGGCACACTATTGGAAACTCTCCGGGGCTAAGTTGTGCGTGTAGAATCCATTTGAAAGGTCAAGGGTCGTTTTGTATTTTTTACGAACAAGACTGTCTACAAGCGCAGAACTATGGGTATTTTGCACCGCAAGGTCCGACAATGAGAGTTCAAATGCCGGTAATCCAATACTAAACGGTACGATCCATCGGGTTTAGAAACCGCGAAAAGGGGATTGTTCATAGGTGATACACAGGGTTCAATTACTCCCTGATATTCCAACTGTGTCAGAATTTCGGAAACGGGGCCTTTGGCTTCACGTTTTATGGGATATTGGGGTTGTGGCTGCGGCAACGACCGCAAAGGTATTTCATGGGGGAGATTCTTCGTCCCAACCCACGTGATTGCGGAATAACGCTGGAGCCAGGGACACAGCCCACTCTGCTGCAAGAGCCTCTGCTTTGTCCTTTGGGACATGTCGAGAAAAGCTCGGAAGGATTACCTCCTCCCCTTTACGCGCAGCAAGTACGAATGGGGGTGGCCAATCCGCCTCTGCCAATAAAATATCATATGAAGAGGTCAGATTTTCCCAAAAAAGACCTTTAATTACTCGCTGTATATCACCTTCAATTTGGAGGACAATATTAAATAGTCTGTCAGGGGGTGCCACTCTGGTGTCTGCTGTTTCAACAGTAATGAATGTTTCAGTTGCTGTCGCCTCCATATGAGGACGTAGCGCCTCCCGCACTATGGTTACTTCCGCGGCGCTGTCTAGGAGGGTTACTGCCCACGTCCAATTCAGGAGTCTCGTTCTCACCGTCTGTGGCATATTTCGCTGTTACAGCGGCAACTTTCTTCTTCTGAAATTGTGGTCGAAGACGTTGAGCGTCTTCTTCTTTTCCTCTGACCTGTTGTCGAGGCTGGTCTCGTCCCTGTGGGGCCTCACGGGCCCTTCCTCTATCCTGGCGGTCTCCTCCACCGGCCTGTGACGAAGTCTGTGCCTGTGAAGAACGAGGAGAACGCGTATCAGGGATCTGAAACCTATCCGGTGACTTAATTCTCGCTCTATCGCGTAAATCATAAGTACGTTCAGAAGAAACTGAAACCGGGGATGCGCCTCGCGATCCCGGCTTTGTCTGTTGCTTACCCTGTTTTTCAGCCTCCAGCTCTTTTAGTGAAGACTGGTTTCTCATCCTTCTCAGATTGAGATTTGGTTTGTTGCTGTTGTGGTTGCGATTGTGTTTGCAGTTTTGCAAAAGGCTTGTTACCCAGGCTGTTTCTACCAATAGTTTTGTAAGCCTGGGTAATAATTTTCGGTAATTCGCGAGGCTTGTCCAATTCTGGGACCAAAGCCAAAGCGTTAGCTACTTGAAAGTTCACTGCATCGCCCTTGACATTCGCAAGGATCAGTTCAGCTACTACTTCAAACACTCCCACTAGTCTCATCCCTAATTCCACAGCCGCTTCAGGGCCGTGTTCATCCTGTACTTTTTTAATTACAGAGGGGAGAACTGTCATGGAAGGAGTACCAAAACATTTAGAATATACTGCTGCGAATACCCTACCCCAGTTGTCACATGCTGTCAACTCGGGAATTAAGTCTTTTGGCAAACTAATCGTCAAAATACGATGTTTATCCACTGGAGTTGTATGTGGAAAAACTGCCTCCAACTGATCAAACTTTTCTGCAAGCCAATAAGGAAAATCATCCTTATGTTGTGGCCGTTTGCCCATCACAGAATTCACCATGACGGGACTTATGGTCACTCCGCCTGCAGCAGCTGGTTGGCCAGGCACTCCAGGAGCGGCTCCATGGATGCTGCCTGTAACATATCGCACTAACGCTCGATGCACCTGCACCAAGGCCGCATACATAGTGCGCAGTTCCGCTACTGGTATTGTCATATAAAGCGGATGTGGGGTGTACCCGGCCAAGACAGGCCAAGTGGCCCCCGCTATAGATAAGGGGCCTAAACGAACCGTGGTAGTCGGTTGTGAGAGGGCGCCATTAAACCAAACACGGTGTTGCCAAGCCGTGAGCGGTACTTCAAGATTAGTATAAGGTCTATAGACAGCAGGAACAACGGTGGGTTCATATGCATGGAACAGATTATCGTTCGCATCCACCGCTGGAAAAGTGATCCAAGAGTAGAACACTTCAAAGTGGAAAGCCGGGTCGGCTTGAACCACAAAGACTAGGTCAACTCCCGCGTCTGGCACTCCATACACCCGTAAGTGATCCCGGAGTGCTGTGCGGCTATGCGCCGCTATGTCTATACCCGCCATTCCTAACGGGTTTATTCAACAATCTTACACGAGGCAGCACAAAAAGGGTTTTTTCTAAGAAACCTTTTTTAATAACATCAAGCTTGAAAGAACCTACAAACTCTGCAATATAGGAGGTATCGCCGTCACACACGCTTCCGGAAGCGTACGTGAGGGGTGTGTGGACAAGCACAAGTACTATTCAAGCGTCTCGCAAGTAAGCTGCCCCACGTTGGGCGCCATGTCATAAGGTTTCTGCACATACAGAGCTATGCACAGGATAATAGGACCTCGGAATATAGTGGTGAGCCAACCATAAACCTTAGCACCCAAAAGCCCAACCCAACTAGCCTTAGCGTCCCATTAGCACTAATGTACCAATGATTAGACAACCCAGAACACGGTATCTCTCTCTCAGGACTCGCAGAGGCAAGAACACTCTTTCGTCACTCTCGTACTTGTCCACAACATGCGTAAGAAGAGACACTGTATAGTTCAAAATATTTATTTCAACTTACGTGCCCTTAGATACAGTACACGTGTCAGTACTAATAGCATAATACATAAGAATAATATTATCAGCATAGTTACTACTCCATAGAATACGAACGGGAAAGCATCTCATAAAGCAGTGGATATATGTCTAACTAACATTACCACCCTCCCCGTGCTAGAAGCCAGTTTATTATAATAATAGAAGACCTTTGGGCTTTGACTAGCGAACCCCCATACCTCAGACTCTTGATGCAAAACTACATCAGCAAACAATCACAGCTCTTCTCTCTGGAAAGGTCGTCTCCAAGTGCTATCTTAGAGCAAGCGATCGCATTATTAAAAGCACACTAATTTCTCAATGGCAGCTGTACAAGTGTTATGTCTAGGTGCGAGGGACGGGCCAAATCAGCAGGAACCAGGGAATTGTTATTCGACCTTGTAGCTGTTGTTCAGACTGAGCCCACAAAGGGAACAGGAGAAAAGGTGAGAAACAGAAAATGCAGACTGTTGTAGAACAACTTGGCAATAACAGAGGGCGACAGAACAACATCCAATAGTAACGTGCGCAAGAGTCATCATGGCAGCCAGGCGTGGTAACGTAGCCAGACCTGCCAGGAGGCCATGAGCCACAAGACAGAAGTATTATTGTGTATTTGTGTTGATATCTCCGGGTAGGAGCTTTACCAATGTGTTAGTGAGTGTTGTGTAATAAATAGACATATTTTTATAACTATGCTGTGTGGTTCTTTTTCGTTTAACCTACTCTACATGATTAGGTCTGGTAAAACAAGCTGCTTAACACTCCTTCTGAACTAATCCTGAAGGCTGCTCTCCACAGCTACCCCTTAGAGAGCTTTCTACGGTTGTCTAAGACCACTAAAACCACCATAAGGGGTGTCTGGATTAGTGCAAGGTGCTTCACTTAAATACATTTGCCCCATATACTAAGCCAGCCTCCTACACTCTGGTTCTCTGGGCAGAAGCTAGAAACCATCATAAAGAGAAGTAAAACTGAAGGCGCCCTATGACTAAATGGGCTACCACAAGCACTCTTTAAGTCGGATCTGGCATTCTGGGTGGCTGCCCTTACTGCAATGTTGAAGTCCTCCTTGACGCAATGTACTGTACCAGAATTGTAGAGGGGCGATTCTCCACCCGATTTTCAAAAGCAGCTGTAAATCTCATCCATCAAATTACAGACTCATTGCCTTAGTAGACACCCAAAAAAAATTCTATGCCTGTCTTTTACTGAAAGAACTGTGCTCCTGGGCAGATGAGCACAAAATAATCCTGTTCAATCAGACAGGCTTCCCTCTTCTTTAACAAACGTAACCGCCCTAATTACTCTGGCCAAAAAGGCTTACAAAACGAGAACATCCCTGCACGCCTGCTTCGTTGACCCTAAGTCAGCATATGACCGGGTGGACAGTGTGATGTGGTCACTGGCGGCGCGGACCGTTATGGCCGTAGCCCGGAGGGGCGGGAGTGGACCTCCCCTGTGATTTATGCACAGGTGGTCACTCACGTGATGATTGGGGGGTGGAGCTATTTGAGGAATAAAGACGCCTGGTGTGAACCGAGAATTGAACAGAGTACTTCCTGTGTCCTGGTGGTTACTTACCTGGCGGTTGATGTTTCATGGACATAACATTTTGGTGATGAAGCGGGTGTTCCTGCGTTTCCTGTTTCCTCCGGTGGTCCGTGGCTGGACTGCGGAAGGTGTGGGGCGCCTTGGGGCTTTTCCGGTCCCTGCGGTGGCGTCCGGGTGCCGGCTGCTTCCTGCCTCTCGTTTTTCTGCTTTCCTGGTGCCTTGCTGCCTTGTAGCTGCTGTTGGTGGTGGTTCGGTCGGCCCCGTTCATTCCTGGGGACGTGGCCTGCTGTTGGCTGCGTGAGGCGGGGCCAGGTGTGGCTTGGTGGAGTGCAGCAGCAGGGGTGTGCTGCTTTTGCGCTGCTGGTGCCCCGCAGGCTGTGTCCTTCTTCTGTGTCCTTCTGCTGGGGGTGTGAGGAGCGTTTCACCTGCCGTGAGGAGCGTTTCGCCTGTTTGGAGCCTGGTGCTTTGCCTGGCTTTCTGGTGCGAGACTTTGGGTTCTTCCTGTTCAGGCAAAGTTCTGCTGGGTCCTTTCTGGGCTCCTTTGTTGCTTTTCGGTCCGGGACTGTGGTGCTTTTTCAGGAGGGTGTTGCTATGTCGGCCATCCCTCCTGTGGAGCCCTTTTTGCTGGATGGTCCTCCGTCGGCCCAGGCGGCGGCCCGGTGGAAGGACTGGGTGGACCGTTTGGAGACATACTTTGATGCCATTGACCTGGAGGAGGAATGACGGCGTCCTATGCTGTTACATCTGGGGGGGGCGGCCATTCACCGTTTGGGGGGGTCGGTGGTTGAAGGTGGGCCACCGCACACGTATGGTACTTTGAAACAAGCCCTTACCGCCCATTTTGAACCGCTGGCCAATCCGGATTATGAGCGGTTTCTGTTGCGTCAGGCGCGACAGCTACCAGAGGAGTCTGTGGATACATTTTATGCCCGTCTGCGTGATTTGGCCAGCACCTGTACATTGCCCGATGCTGCGGATGAGATCAGGGCCCAATTTATACAGGGCTGTTCCTCTAGTAAATTACGTGAAGCTATTCTACAGGTGCCGGGCATGTCAATGGCTGATATGTTGACCAGGGGCAGATCCAAGGAACTTTCACTAGTACGAGCGGCCCATATGGAGGCGGCGCTCCAACAGGTGGTGAAGGTGGAGCCGGTTAATGTTGTTTCGGCCCGAGTCCCTGACAGGAGGAAGCCGAGGAGTAAAGGGAAGGTGGAGCAGCCCAGACACTGTTATGGTTGTGGGGGTCCTTTTCCTCATAAAGGGGTGTGTCCTGCTAATGGCAAAAGGTGTTCCAATTGCAGCAAGTTCAACCATTTTGCGAAGATGTCCCGCTCTGCCCCGGCACGAGGTTCCGTCCCTGTACCTTCCGGCCAGGTGTATGTTGCTGATCATTTGCCGGTGGAGGGGGACATGGACGATGATGATGTGGAAGGGGCTATACATGTCATCCATGCTCTGCAACCTGGGGGCCACCTGCGAAAGTGTATTCCTAAGTGTCATGTGATGGTGGATGGTCACCCGGTGCAGGCTTTGATTGATACGGGTGCTTCTATAAATGTCATGGCCAAGTCAATGATGCTGACATTGCCCATTTCTCCTGTTTTGAGTTCGACCACTACCAGGGTTTTTGCCTATGGGTCCTCTGATCCCCTTCCGTTGGCAGGTGTTTTCACTGCTGAGGTGGCACATGGTTCTCATTCGATAAAGACACGGATATATGTCACCCAAGGGGATCAAGGGATGTTGCTGAGCTGTCGGACAGCGGAAACTCTGCAGTTGGTCGCTTTTGCCCTGAGTGTGCATCAATGGAATGTGGAGGAGTTGTTGGCTCAGTTTTCACCTCTGTTTGAAGGTATTGGCTGTTTGAAGGGTCGTATGATCAAACTTCATATTGATGAATCAGTCAAGCCAGTAGCTTTACGACACAGGAGGGTGGCGTTCCATCTTCGGCCGAAGGTGGAAGAAGAACTGGCGAAACTTGAGCTGGCTGACATCATTGAAAAAGTGGATGGTCCAACTCCCTGGGTGTCCCCGATTGTGGTGGCCTGTAAACCTAAGCAGCCTGGAGAGGTCCGCATTTGTGTGGATATGCGGTTACCTAATCTTGCGATTAAGCGTGAACGGCGCCTCACCCCTACTGTGGACGATATAGTGGTTGAGGTGAGTGGGTCACGGTGGTTTTCTAAAATGGATCTTCGTGCCGGCTACCATCAGCTGATGCTTGACCCTGCTTCCCGTGCAATTACCACGTTTTCTACACATGTGGGGTTGCGGAGGTATAAGCGTTTAAGTTTTGGGATCTCCAGTGCTGTGGAGGTTTTTCAGGACACGATCCGGGGGGTCCTTTCTGGCCTGGATGGTGTATTTAATGTCAGTGATGACATTTTGGTGCATGCCCCTACTTTGGATGAGCATTCTTCTCGCCTCCGGGGTGTATTTCAGCGGTTGCTGGAGCATGGACTTACGCTCCATAAAGAGAAATGCGAATTCTTGAAAACTGACATTTCATTTTTTGGCTATCATTTTTCGCAGGATGGGGTGTCACCGGATCCTTTGAAAGTTTGTGATATACAGACGGCTCCTGCTCCCATTAATGTGTCTGGTGTGCGGAGTTTCATGGGGATTGTGAACTATTGTGGCCGTTTTATCCGCAACCTGACTGATCTAACGGCTCCTTTGCGGGTACTTACTAAATCCAATGTTGCATGGAGCTGGGGTCTGGAGCAGGAATGTGCTTTTCAGGCTACTAAGCAGGCCCTATCGGCTGATACCACTCTGGTGTATTTCAATCCAGCGCTGGAGTCTGAGTTGTCAGTGGATGCTAGTCCCATTGGTTTGGGGGCTGTGCTTTCTCAGCGGCAGGGCAATGGGGAATGGGCCCCGGTGGCGTATGCTAGTCGTGCGTTAACTGCAACTGAACAAAGGTACTCTCATATTGAGAAGGAGGCTATAGCCATCCATTGGGGGTGTCGCCATTTTCATTTATATCTGTATGGCCAGCCGTTTGTTGTACACACGGATCATAAACCCCTCATTCCGTTGTTCATGGGGTCTTCTTCCAAGCCTCCCCCACGAATTGAGAAATGGATTCTGCAGTTGCAGGGACCCTAAATCCTGCTGACTATCTTTCGAGGCATTTCCGTCCTGCTACTCCTAGTGAGGAGTCTGATGCTGAGGACACTGAGGAATATGTGCGTCTGGTGGTGGAGCGGTCTTGGCCACTTCCTATTTCTTTGGAGGAGATTTTGGAGTCTACGAAACTGGATGTGTGTGTCCAGCTTTGTCTTTCTGCAGTGAGTACTGGGAAATGGAGTGTCCTGATGGATAAAGCCAAGTATCGTACTGAGGATGCTAAATCTACCTTGGCGGCCCTTTACAATGTGCGGGATGACCTGGTTATATCCCCGGAAGGCTGTTTGATGAAAGGTCCACGGCTGGTGATCCCTGGTTGTCTTCAACAAAGGGTGGTGGATCTTGCCCACTTGGCTCATCAAGGGGTAGTGAAGACTAAATCCAGGTTGAGATGTAAAGTGTGGTTTCCGGGCCTGGATGCTTTAGTGGAGAGCACTGTGATGAAATGTGCGCTCTGTCAGGCTGCTGGGACTGTGGACTCTCCAGCTCCCATCCTTACGGAAGACATTCCTTCATTCCCTTGGCAGCGGGCAAGTGCTGACTTTGGGAGTTTACCGGATGGGCGTCATTTGTTGGTGGTTATCGACGATTTTTCTAAATATCCTGAGGTTGAGATACTGGACACTACCACGGCTTGTCAGACTATTCCTCGGTTTGAGAAAATCATGGCTACTCATGGTTTGTTCACTGAGCTCCGTACTGAAAATGGTCCTCCATTTTCCAGTCAGGACTTTTCTACCTACCTTCAGTCCAGGGGAATTCGTCACAGAAAGATTACTCCTTTATGGCCTCAGGCCAATGGGGAGGCTGAGCGCTTTATGCGCACCCTTAATAAAACCATTAGGATTGCTGTGGCTGACCGGCAGGATTTGGATTGTGCTGTGTATGGTTTCTTGAGGGAATATCGGATGACCCCTCATTCCACTACGAAGGTCAGCCCGATGTCTTTGTGTATGAATCGACCTATGGGTGACTTTGTCCCTCAGATGGAGGCGGTGTCTGCCAAACATGCATTGGTGGCGGATGAACTACAGAAACGCAAGTCGAAGAATGACAAGGTTTCTTCCAGGCGTGGGGCAAGATTTAGTTCCTTTAAGGTGGGGGATGCTGTTATGGTGCGGAATCGTCATCCGAAAGGGAAGTTTAGTTTGCCTTTTGAGCCTGAACCGTGGATTATTCAGGCTGTTCGTGGGACTAAGATCACAGCAGTGAGAAATGGAATGAGCATCTCTAGAAACGTGTCTTTCTTTAAAGCTTACTGGATTCCTGGTGGTGGCCGAATGGAGGATGGTATGAATCCGGATAATGGACCTCTGGTTTCTGACGAGCAGTCTATGGATGGTGCGGATTCGGGTGGTGGTGAATCTTCTCCTGATCGGGCACTGGAATGGGATGAACTTCCTGGTGGGGGTATCGTGGTGTCAGAACAGTGTGGTGTTTCTTCCTCTACGAGGTTGCCCCATGTGGCACCTGAGTGTGATTTGACGCCCCGGCCTGATGAATCCCAGGGGCCTGAGTCTGGTTCGCAGCGAGGGGGTGTCGAGAGGTACCAGCTTCGGCCGTGTCCCGCCAGGTCTTCGAGATTGAAGAACTATGTAATATATTGACTTGGTTTAATTACCCAGACATTGTATTCTATTTGACTTGTGTGTGTTCTACACATATTGGTGGGGTTTTGTTTGGTTTGTTTGTCTTATTGTTTTCTTTTTATTTTTGTGTTGTGTTTTATTTGTAGGTTGTGGAGGAGTGTGATGTGGTCACTGGCGGCGCGGACCGTTACGGCCGTAGCCCGGAGGGGCGGGAGTGGACCTCCCCTGTGATTTATGCACAGGTGGTCACTCACGTGATGATTGCGGGGTGGAGCTATTTGAGGAATAAAGACGCCTGGTGTGAACCGGGAATTGAACAGAGTACTTCCTGTGTCCTGGTGGTTACTTACCTGGCGGTTGATGTTTCATGGACATAACAGACAGGTCGTTACTTTGGGAGAAGCTAGCCAGCTAGGGGGTTTTTGGACCCCTCCTGAAAGCTATTCAACTCCTTTATACAGATACCTGGATCCGAATAAAACTAGGTGACGGCAAGAGTGTATTAAAATAAGTACTGACAAACATCGGTCTGAAGCAGGGCTGCATGCTGGCCCCCCACTCTTTTCAGCTTCTTCATCTATGACCTTCCCTCTGACCTGGACACAGGCAAAGCCAACGAGCCGAACCTGGGTTGGTTGCCATGAGTGAGCGTCAGTGCTTAATTTGTAAAAAAGGAGGCGCCAGGGCTCTCTCGGAAGGCCACTTCAGCCTGCACCACGCAATGCTCCAGCCAGTGCTGCCAATGACAGTACCAACATAACACCTAACCATCACACTCCTACAACTGTGACAGTTCAGACTATTTCAGGGCTCACAAAGCTATAATAATGTCGTAAGAGGCTGGTATTATTCATTTTCAATGCCATTTGACTTAATAAACATGGCTTTGTGCTCATCTCAGACAACGCCACCATGTGGTGGACTGTCACTAGAACCGGTGCTGACAGTTAAATGCTGGTGCCTAGAACCGGAAACCACAGGCTCAAATTAAGCACTGATGAGCATTCTCTGTGCTGATGACATAGTCCTGTTGAGTTGGACCAAAGCAGGCCTGGAGGGACTATTAAATTCGCTGGGCGAATACACGTTTAAATTACGCCTCAAAATCAATCCGAAAAAGTCAAAGGTAGTAACATTCTCCAGAACCAAGTCAGAAACAAGCCCATGGTTCCCAAACAGCTCAAAGTTTGCACAGGTTCGAGAGTACAAGTACCTCGGAGTAGTTGTTCACTCCGGAGGTTCTTTTTCTGCTCAAAAGGCTTCAATAAAATCAAAGGTGTCCTCATTGCTGTCTGCTTTTTTCACTTTACAGAGAGGACTCTGGGGTCAATCAATGTTTCTGCTGTTGCATGTCTTGAAAGCTAAACTTCTGCCACCTCTTGCATATGGTTGCAAGTCTCTGTGCAGCAGAGAAGTCAAGTCTTTAGAGTCATTACACCTTTTGGTCTTCAGACCGCTCCTTCGTCTGCCTCCACCGCTCCAATAAGACTTGGGTTGGCTTAGTAAACCAACAGATGGCATGACAAGGAGCCTTTCAAAAATTTTGCTTTAAGAAGAGATATAGCTAGGATATGGGGAGATCCGGGGCTTCCTAAGATTGATGAATGAAAGGCAAACATGGATTTATATATGGCGGCAGAAAAGGTAACCTACAAAGCTAGAGGGTGTCCCAGGAAATTTACTAAAATTTGGAGGCCATGGATGAGACACTATGAGCTAGAAATGAGAGAGATAACAGAGGTGTCACACCCACAAACCATCAGAGAATGGCCAGATGAGGGTGGGGAAATTCCCTCCCCTGACTGATAGCTAGGAATCCCTGGCAATACAGAATCACAAGATGACAATCAAGTGGGCTCTGATCTGTATGCCTATTGTAACTGTATGACCTGTTAGAATAAGAATATGTAAAGAGATATACCCTTTGTACTATTGTATACCTTAAAGTGAAATAAATATCAATAAAAACATTTATTTAAAAAAAAAGAAAATTTGCTTTAAATTAAGCAGCGCCTGTCAGTCAACTATGGACCATCTGCTCTGGAGAGAAATATCGAACTCTGCCCGTAAATCTCCTTTTAGAGATTACTTTGAACCCAGCTTGCGGTCCTTTCACACTCAGGAGTTATAGGAGATGTCTGTTTCTTTTTCATTAATCTAGGATACAACGGAATGGCGCATCTTAAAGAATTCCTACTCTGCCACTTTGGCACTTTTGCACCTTGACACTTTATTTTGAAAGATAGAGGTTACATTGGCATGAATATTAGTCTAGAGTGCGCTGTTGGCATACACTACATTTTCTTGATCATTAAACTCATGGCCAGTGAGTTGAAAAAACTAGCAAGGATCATAAAAGAGTCTATCGTACAATCCAAGTTTGAGCAATACTGAAAGATGCACAGTGTCCTTCTCTACACCTTGGTATTTTGAAATAAGGGGGTTTTGTTGAAAAAAGTCACTTTATTCATTTTGTTGTTTGCAAGCCGTATATAGGAGTCTAACATGCTCTTCAAGTTTGGACAATGCTGAAAGATGCACAGCAAACTTCCCTATCGACGCCTAGGCATTTTGGCACCTTATTTGAAACATGGTGGATTTATTGAAAAAGACATTTTATTCATTAAGGAATTCACTAGTCTTTTAACTTCGTATTTTGTACTAGTGCAATTTACTATGCATCTTGGCTCTTGGTCGCTTTTCATGAAAGAAAGCGGGTTTTGTTGAAAAGAGCACTTTAACTATTGTATGTCGAAGGCACGTTTTTTACTTATATTTTACATTTGTGTAACTTGATATGCAAGGTTTTAATTAACTGCACAATGAAAATACATTTCACATTTAGTACTACAGTAGAACTACTAAATTACTACAAAATACTATCCACAAACCTAGAAGTGTAAATCTTCACCTCGATCTCTCCGATCTTTTCTAAGGGCAGATCCTCACACATGTAAGTTTACTACGTAGTATTTAATGTGGTTGGGACCAGGGGAAGTGGCTGGAAAAAGGTGCAAACTTAGTACTAAATGGGATGGGTTTAGGGAGGAGTAAGGATGGATTTAGTGAGGGCCGGGGGTGGGGTTTAGGGAGTGACACGCACTCATCTACAAAAGAGAAAGCCCATTGCTATTGACATACTGCACTTCTAAAGTTACTACAGCCAAAAAGAGACCCAAAACAGTAGTAAATTACTCCAGCTCTGAACTGGAGTAAGTCCAGCACTACACATAGCCAACCACTGGTACGGCAACACCCTCCCAAAGAACATAATGGATTAAGTGACTTCAAATAAAACCCTCTAGGAAATAATGGAAAAATAAATTACATTATTTAAAAAAAATTTAAATATAAATAAATATCATGCTAAAACATATTAAATAAAACGTATTTATTATGTAATTATAGCATTGTAACCTTTTTTGAATGTATTAATTAATGTAACATTATTTTTTATTACATTATAATTAAATTATTTTTTGTCAATTCTATACATCACTTTTAATAGTTATTAATGCATCAATTAAATGTATTTGTTTACTTAAGTTGGAATTTACTTATTTTGTTTTATTTAATTTAATATGTTTATAATAATTAAATCTGTCATTCAAAATTAATGCAATGTTTCTGTAGTATTTTTTATTACAGTTAAATAATATATAAAATTAATAATTAATATAAACATAGTTTCACTCATTCCTTTCAAGTTAAATAAACCTTTTTTACTTTCCCTATACCTTACCACAGGGAGTATTCCCAGTTAGGGTGATCTCCCTATGATAAAATATAAGGAAAATTAAAAGGTTTATTACACTTTAAGATAATTTAGTAAAAACATATATATATTTCTTTAAACATATTTTATTGGGGTTTCAGCAAAAACATGTAATAAACATCACATTTCCATTACCCTTCCAATATCGCCCTCGTATTATGCTCTGTTTTCAATTTCTTGAGTCTATTTAACAGATGGAGGGTCAGTGTGATTCTAGTAATAGTACATATCTCCCTTATCTATCTGAATTTCCCAACTCTCATCCTCCCGCCCCCTTCACAGAACCCTGCCAGACCAGACTTTATAACCATACCATACAGTTGCTTCTAGCCCCACCGCCCTCTGCTTGTGTTCCCAGGGCCCCAGTCCTCCCGTGTCGACCTAGGATTGCGTTCAATCATTACTACATCAATTATGTATTGAGTCCTCCCCTCCCCTGCCCTGGTGTTCTGGGCTTCTCTGTGGGGACCCCCTCTCTGGAGAGGTCTCCCCCGATGCTGGTTCCGGTTCCTTTAAGTTATCGACCTGAGCTTCCCCAAGCCCTGGCTCGCTCCGGTGAACCAATACCTCTTTAGGCATTTATAAGAAGTACCCTCCATTCGCAGGCCAGCCATTTCTCTAGCTCGGCCTGCCACGTAGTAATTCTGGGCGCTACGGGGGATTTCCAGTGTTGCATGATCTCACGCTTAGCTATAATCAAGGCTAGGTCTTGGAACCTGCTGGTGACCCACAGCTTGGAGTTATGTGGAAACAATCCCAGGAGACAATGTGCCGGGGTGCTTGGAATTGGGCGCTCTATTACCTTTTCTATGGTGGCAGATATTGCTGTCCAGTACTTCTGCAGTTCTGGGCAGGCCCACAACATGTGTAGAAGTTCCGCCCCCACCTCTCCACATCTCGGGCATTTTGCATCGTCTTTCCGAAAAAATGTATTGATCCGCCCCGGAGTGAGGTACGCCCTGTGCAATATGAAAAAGTTAATGAGTCGGAAACTGGCATTTCTCGAGGTCCTGGGAATCCCTAGCAGTATATTCTCCCATGGTTTGCCTTCCAGTGGGACATGCAAATCTTATTCCCATCTATCTCGTAGTGTGGTCAGCGATTGTATCGTGTCCCTGCTCAGGGCTCCATATAGGCATGTGACTGCTTTAATTCTGCCTCCCCCTGTGCCCACGTAGCCGCAAGTTGCATGTTGTGGGGATTCAGCTGACCCCCAGTCCCCAATGCGCACGAATCACCGCTACGATCTCTGCATGTAATAAGATGTGCCCCTGTGGCAGATCATACCCCTCTCTAAAGTCTTCGAATGGCATGAGCTCCCCACCGTTGTACAAGTCTCCTAGTCTTGTTGCCCCTGCCAACTCCCAGTCCTCGAGGCCCACCCAAGCTGCTCCGTGAGGGAGCACCCTTAATATGGTTATGAGTAAATCAGGCGAATATGGAAATCGGGTATGTGTCTTGCGGAGACTTCGTCTCCAACAGCGCCTTGCCAATTGCACCGCATCAGAGTCTCCAGCTGTGGCTCTGTCTATATCTAGTAGAAGTTTCCATAGCGTTTCTAAGCCTGGCGTAAGCGGGTCTACCTCCCGTATCTGGGACTGGAAGTCCCCCACCCATCGCGCCACCCACTGTAATTGAGCGGCTAGAAAATATCGCTCAAAGTCTGGAACCGCTAGTCCACCCTCCGTAGTTGGTCGCTGCATCGTTTTCAGAACCACCTGTCTATGACCTGCACCCCACAAGAAGGACATCGTTATGGAGTGTAGGTCCGTGTGCCATTTCGGGGTAATCCATATTGGGAGTACCGTAAAGACGTATAGCAGTCGCCACCATCTTTAGAAGGGCCACTCTCCCCACCAAAGTTAGCGGGAGGCCCCTCTAGAATTCCATGTTGGTCTTTAGAGATCTCAGGGCCGTTACTTACCAAGTTACCCTCAAATATGTCTGTTTGAGAATGATATATTTTTACCTCTAAGTATTCTAAGCAGCGAGGCTCCCATTTAAGAGTTCCCAGCTCAGCCGAGGGGGCTCTGTTGACTGTCAGCGGAAACAGTTTGGATTTTTGCCAGTTAATTTTTAAACTGGACATCTCTCCGAACTCCCCCATCAATGTCTTCGCCCCGGTAGAACCTCCTCTACATTCCCGAGGAAAAGTAGGAGATCATCAGCATAGAGGGCGAGGTGATGTGTATCATTCCCCAGGCGAATCCCCCAGTATCGTACACCTGTGTGGGCCAGGGAGGCCAAAGGCTCCACGGCAAGAGCGAACAGCAGTGGAGAAAGGGGGCATCCTTAGTCCCCCGCTCAACTACGCAGCTCTCCGATATCGTCCGACCTGTTCTGATCCTCGCCACTGGTCTCGTGTATAGCAACCTTACCCAGTTGGAGAAGCCCTGTCCCAGCTCCATTTTATACAGGACGCCATATAAAAACTCCCATTCAAGGCTGTCAAAAGCCTTCTCCATATCTACCGCGAAGACCACCTCTTCGCCCATCCTTTCGTCCCCTCTTGTCATAAGTGCCATGAGACGTCTGATTTTAAGAGCCGTATTGCACCCTGGGATGAATCCCCCCTGATCTTGGTGTATGTCAGTCATTAGCGGTTGGAGCCTCATGGCTAAAATTTTGCTTAGTACCTTAAAATCTAAATTTAGCATTGATAGTGGTCTGTAAGCCTCACAATCAGTGGGGTTTTTGCCTTTCTTGAGTAGAAGGACTATCAATGCTTCTCGGGTGGAGCTCGGGAAATGACCCTCCTCTAGAGCCGCCTTATATAACTCCGCTAGCTTGGGGGCCAATTCTTCAACATAGGCAGCTTAAAGCTCTATGGGCATCCCATCCGTTCCGGGCGTTTTGCCCCTAGCCAGTCCCTTGATTGCAGCTCTTATTTCCTGTATATCTATGGGGGCGCTAGTGCATCTGCCTCCTCAGCCTCCAAGGTGGGGAGCGGTATAGCAGTCAGGTATTCTCTAATTGTGTTTTCTCCCTGTCTCGATTGGGAACTATATAAGGTAGTGTAAAACTCCAGGAATCTCCTATTTATTTCCTCTTGCCGGTATAGTATATGCCCTTTGGTATCCCCAATTTCAAGAATAGGAGAGCCCCTCCGGGCCAGGTTGGCCAACCAAGCCAGCAGAGATCCGGTTCTGTCCTGCTCTGCATGTGTGCATTCCATGTACCGTTTATAATCATAGCTACGCAGCCTCTCCATTTGTTTGGCCACTTCCTCCTTGGCATCCAGTAGGGCATGTCCCAACTCCGGACGTCCTGGCCTTTGTATCTCCAGTGCGCGCAGTGCCCTATCTGCGGACTCAAGGTCAGCTTCAAGGGAGCGCCTTACTCTTATAGAGGTCGCCATGCATTTGCCTGTGAGCACTACCTTAAATGCTTCCCATTCTGTCAGTCGGGAGTTAGTAGTGTTTGCATCTATATTAAAGTAGTTCACAATGCACTGTCTAACTTCCTCAAGGAACACCTGGTCTTCTAGAGCCTTGGGTTTGAGGTGCCATGTTGGTATTCTTTGGCGCAGTTGTCCCCACCTCAGATAAAGGAGGGCTGGATTGTGATCGGACAGAGTGCTAAGTATTCCACGGATTGGATCTGGGTGTGTATGTCTGAGGAACCTAAGAACGTATCTAAGCGAACATGTAGGTCATGTACCGGGGAATAAAAGGAGCAGTCCCTGCCCTCGGGGTTCAGCTGTCTCCAGGAGTCTAATTAGCCCCATCTGTCCTGCCAGTCTGTGAATGTCTTCGCTACTCTATTTGTTGGAGCGTCCCTCAATGGTAGGTGTGAACGATCCTTTCTGGGGGTCAGCTATACAGTTAAAGTCGCCTCCGATGATTACAGACTGTGGGAGATAGGCCGCTAAAGTACCTGTAATCCTAGCCAAGAACGTCCCCTGATCTACGTTAGGCCCACATATACTCACAATCGCTATATCTCGGCCATCCAGTCGGCCCTTCACTGCCACATACCGGCCATCTGGATCTATCATTTCCACATTACACTGGAACGGGACACCCGCTCTAACCCAAATCAAGACCTCCCTAGCAAAGACGGAGTACGATGTGTAATATAATTGACCTCGCCATCTACGTCGAAGAGCCTTCCCTTACTTCGCAGACAGGTGGGACTCCTGTAATAGAGCTATATGGACTCCCTGTTTGTTTAGAAAGGATAACATTTTATACCGCTTGGACATAGTATGCATCCCTCTAGTGTTCCATGAGATTATCTTGTATGATTGAGGACCAGCCATTGGTGTGTGTCGAGTGCATTCGCCGGCGGGCCTCGAAGGATCGCAGCCCCCCGTACTTGCAGGCGAGAGCACGGTTTAGGCTCCTGCTTTTTCAGTGTCTGGTCAGCGAGATCTGCAACCCCCATAAACATGAACCTGTAACATTCCAAACTCCCTTTCCCCAGGACAAGCGAGCAAACCCTCCTCATCCAAACATTCAAAAACAACGCCCAACATTTGAGCATATGGGGTAGAGCTGGCCCTCCTCGCATCTGGTGGATCTGACGTTGTGGCCCCGCCACCCTCTCGCCCATTCAGTGCATAGCTCAATACGTAAGTGTTCCCATTCAGGGTGTATCCCCCCACCTTCAGTTGCAAAAGTTTGTTTGTGGGAATCTTCCCGCCCCTTCCACTCATCCCTTGTTAATACTTGCAGCTTTTGGGGGACAGTCAAATAATCTCATCCGCTGTAGCGGAGGTGACCACCGGCATGTCTTTACTGGCACCTTCCATCGTGCTGGTGCTATGGTCCGAGTCCGAATCTCTTGGATCCTCTCTTACAGGATAAGATGCACCACTGGAGCCAGGCACACTCAGAGACGCCACTGCCACCTTGGCTTGTTCACGTTCCCGCTGCTTTTTGGCTTTGGAAGGGGCCACTGTAGATTCGCGATTGGGTGCCCTCTCTCTTCCGCTGCTCCAGAGGGGTACGTCCGGTGGCCTGTTGCTCAATCCAGTCCCAAGCCTCTTGCGGTGAACTAAAAAATAGGGTGCCCGAGGGGGCCACTATTCTCAGTCTGGCCGGAAAGAGCATTGCATACTGGATCTCCATTTGCCGCAGCTTCTTCTTGACCGCCAAGAATGATGATCTCTGCCGTTGGACCTCCCTAGAGAAGTCGGGGAAAACTCTGACTGTGCGGTTGTCCACCACCAGGGGCTCCTTCTTAAGGGCCTGTGCGAGTATATGGTCTCTGTCCTTGTAGAACAAAAGGTGGGCCACCACTGGGCACGGCGGTCCTCCAGGCGGAGGGGGCCTCGCAGGCACTCTGTGTGCTCTCTCCAGTGCAAAGTACGGGGACAGACCATCAGCGCCACCTCCTCCCTGAACCATTTCTCCAGGAAGGCCACCATGTCCCTTCCCTCGCTTTTCTCTGGTAGGCCTGTGAGTCGCACATTGTTGCGGCGGGACCTATTTTCAGTGTCTTTGGCCCTCATTGTCAGTACCTTCACTTGGGCTTCCACCACTCTCAGCCTGTCTGCAGTCGTGTTTACGATCGGTTTCAGGTCCTCAATATCCGTTTCCGTCGTGGTCACTCTCTCGGCCAACCAGCGATGGTCGGCTCGTAGGAGGCCAATTTCCTCCCTTACAGTATCTATTTTGTTCTCCACAGCCAGCCTTGAGGCAGTTATGGCCTGTAGAATGTCTTGGAGCATTGGCGCTGTTGGTGCATCTTCTTGCAATGCATTAGAGGGGGCCGATGCTGAATTGTCCTCCAAGTCCGTCGAACTTTGGGCCGGGGAGTGGACCTCTCTCCTTCTGCTCCTTTTCCCCATCGTTCCTCCGGGCTTATTGGGGGATGTCCCCAAGGCCTCTTTCAGGGCAGTCCACTCTCCACCAGTACTCAAGTAATCTCGTTGGGGGGGGTCTAATCTATCCACCTGAGGTCTACTCCTCCAGTATTTCACGCTGCGCCCAATGTCAATCACCCAGTCTCAATGACCTCAACATGTTCCCAGCTTGACCAGGTGCGCTGTCAAGAAAGGATGCTCCCTGCTTGTCCGCCCCCTCCTCCTTCTGATCAGGTGAATGTCTGGAGCCCCCAGTTATTCAAGGCCTTCCGACTGAACCAGCATGCCTGTCCGCACTTTGGGCCTAATGAGAGACCAGCCCACCCCCAGTCCATCAATCTTGGTGGGGGCGCCGCTCTCCTACGGTGTGCTCTAAAATTTATGTTGCCCCAATTCTGTTGCTAGCTCCTGAGGCACACCCCACTTCTCAACGGGGTTCGTGGTCCTCTGCGCTGTGGGGTGCCCTTCAAGGATCCTCAGGATCAGTTCGTGGTGGCCTCTTCAACCCCCTCACCGTCACTTATGATATCGGCTCCTCCTGCTATGGGCCGTCTGCCTTTCTGGATTACTATGCAGGGCTTCTATCCTTTCTTGACTGTTTCTCCTCGCAATGTCCTACCACGCTAATGGCCTCCAGCCGGGGTTTTATCCAGTGTGCTCCTGGCCCCATTCCTTAGTTTGCAGTCAGTCTGGATCCACCGGAGCCCCCCGGCTGCTCACCTCTACCTCCGCATCCACTTATGGGAGGTCCGGTCAAGGGCTCCAGCCAGTGTTCTCTCACCACGCTCTTCGGCCTCTGGGCCACCAGGATCTGCTGGATCCTCCCAGCCGCCCATCGCTACATCCGCTGCTGCTGCTGGGGGGTCCGGGTGTCGCGGCTGTCTGCCAGGTCCGCCGGGTGTCTTCTCACCGCTCCCAGTGCCGAGGGCCTCTCCTGCGGTGCGCGTCCCGAGGACCCACCGCCGATTCTGCATCCGCTTCTGAGGAGGTTAGTCATCATGGTTCTCCGCCTAGGCCGCAGGATGCCTCCTTGCTGCCTTCAGTGCCGATGGCCTCCCCCGCTGATTGTGTCTCGAGGTTCGCCCACTGGAACTCTGTCAGAGCCTGTCACCAGCAACGCTGTCGCATCCTGAGGTCCAGTTGAAGCGATCCACCTCTGCAGAATCGCCGAGCCTCACATCCTCCTCCTTTCGTCGAACTGGATTCCTCCGGAGCACTTCACTCCGAGGGCGCCGCCATCTTGGGTCCCGGCCGCGAGGCTCTCGCAGCCGCGGTTTTCGGATCACTCTGCTTTCCGCAGCTCACAAAGTCAGGTGTATCGGATTCCAAGTGTTCTGAGGGTCCGGGGGGAGGGGAAGTGGGCCCCCCACTGGTGTCGCTGTCTCCAGGATGGCACTAAACGGGGATCGGCCAGCGGGAGCCACTCGAGGAAGGCTCCTACTCCTTCGGCTGCTGGCCACACCCCCATTTAGTAAAAATGTTTTTATGTTAAAAATTATTGCAGATTCATTTTAAACATGTGTCTTAAATCTAGAACAAAAGACAAAAAGTGTTACAACACTTTTAACTTACATTTAAAGTAAATCTTTAATTAATTTACATATATTATATTCAATTACAATTATTTTTCTGAAGTTTAAATTAAAAAATAAATTTCCATATGAAGTGAATAAATTAATGTTTTTTTTATTTTGTATTAATAAGTATTAACAGTTATGTATAGAATTATATTTTCATAAAAATTTATGTTACATTAATTTGTCAATGCAAAAAAGGGTTGTTAAAATATTTTATAATTAAATAATAAATACAATACATTTTTATATTTATTATATTTATTTATATTTCAAACTCTTTAAAATAATGTAATTTAACATTATTTCATATGCGTTTTTATTTAAAGTCCCTGTCCCCTTTATTTTCTATGGGAGGGTGTTGCAGTATCACTGGTTGGCCATGTGTAGGGCTAGACTTGCTGCTGTTTCTTTTTGGCAGTTGTAACTTACACTTGTAAATTTGGCTCCACCATCTTTTTCAAGGGGTGGAGACGTCCAAGTCTACACTTTTGAGTGACTTTACACCTGAATTTTGTGAACAGCCAAAAGTAGCAAAGTTACTCAAAAGTGTAAGAGTAAATTACAGGTGTAAATTACTCACAAGTGTAAGTTACCTTTGTGAATAGCACCGTTGGTGTTCACCAGGCAGATGTGTATATTAACTTGAAATCTAGTTGGCAGAATAAAATGTGATTTCTCATAACCTTTGTTTGTCAAGTGTTATAAAAAATTTGAACTCAAATGATAAGCCCAAGCACAGATAAGCATCTTTCTATTTGGGGAACGTTTGATGGCTGCTACCAGCACCTAGAGAGCAGTTGTGTACAATAATCACACAATACTTTAAAGAGAGATTGGCTACACAGCATACTGTCAACTTTGGCACATGTGTGCCAGATACTGTGCCATTTTTCAAGATGGAAGCAAACAGGCTCATTTTAAGTTTCGCACAACCAACATCAATCCACTGTTGTGGCAGCACATCTGCCACAGCAGGCAAACTGCTAAGTTTAAAGATGGCGCATTGTGAGGGATATTTTTCCTATGTAACAGCCCCTGCATGCAATGCAGAAGATTCATTGATGGGAAAAAGACTTTGATGGTACATCCATGAAGCACTAGTAGCACGGTAGGATTGTCTTACTTCTCTGTGGCTTAACTGATATGTTTGTAACCAGACCACTGCCAGAGTAAGGCTAACTTACAGTGTTGCAGGGATGACTATTTGGTGCCTGTTCAGGGCCAGCTCTCAGATCTTCTTATAGGTGCTTGCTTTTTCCAAATGAGATGCTGTTAATCTGTTGATATGGCAACTGATTAGCATCAGAATTGAGAGATACTCTTCTTTCAACAATATGAAAAATAAGACATAAAGTCTGCCCCAGACAACTGGTACCCACTACTACTGAGAACGAAATGCTTTTCTTCACCGTTCAGTGTTCAACATACTTTTATGAGTTGTCAAAGAATATACTACATGGCACCTAATCACTTGCTAGACGATCACTTGCTTGGTACTGCTTTGCAAGACACTGTGCATGAGGCCTGTTTGACAAGATAACATGGCAGCAGCTACACACGGGACAGCTGACAATGTCAGATACTGACATTGCTAAATTCATGCTTGAGTGTGATATTACAACTGGCAGACATTTCAGAAGTTATGAGCCTTATCTTAGGCCAGACACCAGGGATGGATGTGTTGTCGTAAGAGTTGCACATGCCACTCGTGGGCTGCCTGTGCCCAAACTCAGCATGGAGAACTGATGACAAGGGAAGTATTAATAGCAGCACCCCGAGATGTCCTTACACTGGTGTTCCACAAATAGTGAAGAAATAACCAGGTTGTGTGGGGCTCTTGAAACGTTATCCATGATCAATGTGGATGTCAACCATCTTTGTTAGGTGGAAGCTTCCAAAGCGAGCAAGTACATCCCAGACCTCATTGGACTGGACCAATAAGGTTTTGTGAGAAGAACATGGAAGCAGCAGTCCCTATATTTTGTTGAAATACTCACCATTTGTTTACCCTCTCCTTACTTTTTTGCATCCTGTCCCATTCTGTTGCACAACATTTTGGATTGGTCCCACAAATTAGGCACATTAACCTCAGAAGGCCATTAAAATAGCTTCTAAAAGGTATGGACAGTAGAGGTGAAGGATCCAAAGGAGCAAGAGATAAAGAGATTGCTGCCCAAGGTGAACAGTAACACAGAAAAACATGGTGTCTTGGTTGTCCATTATTGCATTGTTAAGCGCTTGCTCCTCAAATCCGTGTTAGATTGAACGTCAGAGGCTTGAATCCCAACAAGGTCGACTTGTCCTTTCTTCCTTCTGAGGTTCTGAGCTTGATATGTATTAGAGCAGTTCCTCCTACTCCAGTGGACATGGAGTCACGCCCTTTAGAAATAAGGTCACGCATACAGCATTTGGGTGCTGAAAAGTCCTCTCTTGTGCGTGGGTGTGATAAAATAGCATTCACCTTCTGGCTAATATTCTGTCAGCTTTGTGTGCTTGACTTCATCATCACTAAATTTTAATTTTCTAAGTCTGTCAGTAGCCATATTGCTTAGATCTATTCATTTTTGTGCCGGATGGCTGTGAGGTTGCTCGGATGGAACTGGACTTAGAAATCCAAAATGGCTGCCATTGGCAAACACACTTGCTTCTAAAAGTAAGAAAGGAAGTGCTAATGGTTCAGAATCGTGCCCAGGTCATATATTGGTGACTGAGGCCCAAATGTAGAGTTTGACAATATCCTGGGTGGCGGAGGTATTTACCTCCACCACCCAGGCAGACTGCTGCTCATCATATTTAGAGATCTCCACCGGCTTGATGGAGATATCTGAGCCTTGAAAGGAGGCGTTGCCACGCCCGCTCCTCTGAAGGCAGGCCCTTTGTCTGAACACCATTTTCCTCTTGTCGATGTCCAGCCAGATTATGTCTGTGACACTGGCACTTGTTTTTGTAGTGGGTGTCCATTAAGGCTGGATTCCTTCTTTACTACCTCTTACACCAACATACAGATCTCATTCTCAAAAATCTTCACTTTCAACATTCACTCATTCCTGTATTCTACCTTGTCTTCCTCTTTTGCCTCCACTCACCCTATGAAGATGTGTCCGATACTGGCTCTCTGAATTTACCTATGTAGGACTTAGAAAAGTATTTGTGTCTCCTAATTCTAAATAACTCGAAAGGAGTTCTTCCCGTCACACTATGTGGCGTGACCCTTTTCCTACCCATCTTGATTCTGACCTTTTCTTTGCCGATGGATGCACATGACCGCTCAAGTTGTATAATCTCTTTAACAACTCAGTTGGACATTTCTATCATTCCATTGGTCTCAGTATGATAGAGGGCATACCTTTTATCCTTCATATTTCTCTGTCCCAAATACTTCTGCATTTCCTTAGAAACCAGTTGTATGTCAATATAACATTCTGAGTCCTTCCCCGTCAAAATTATCCTTCAAAGACTTGATAATCACACCTGCCCCAATACTGTTGCCTATTGTGAACTCGGGCCATCTTGACTAAAGTTCAATGAAAGCCACAATGCACTGACCCTCTCTAGGCCCAGAAAGGGCCCCCACAATATTATGGGTAATATATGTCCTTGGTCTCTTTGTGAACGTTTCTTCTCGAAGGGTTCTGTGCATGTTTTTTATATTTTATCACTGCATCTACATTACACATGCTCTTACTTTTCTCCCTACTTTAAAGATCCAATGCAGGCCCCCAGTAGACATGCACACTTTCAGATTTTTTTGCATTCTTTGTATAATTTTCATTGAGATCCTTCGTGGCATTCATTCTGTACCATTTTATTTTTGAATTTTGTTATAAAAACCTTTAACTTTTTAATTGATCTAGTTCTCAGTTATGGAGTGGGCCAACTTCATAAATTGTATTTCTGATTTTTTAATGCTTTGGGGGTGGGTACTTTGACGTGGGGACACATTGCCTCATGAAATTGAGGTCAAACACTGTCTCTGATCCAGTAAACTCAAATTTAGGTACATTTTAGGGTGTCGAAAGTTTTGGGGTGCCCCTTGCTCCCACACATTTATTTTTACATTACTAGAAGCTATGACCGGAAACACGCAAGTGCACAAATTTGAAGGCCGTCCTTAACGCTCTGACATGTAACATGTAAGTCCACAAGATAGCAGAGCAGCAGACCTGTCTCTCCTGTTGTCCTAGGTGTAGTAGTAGTGTCGCGGTAGTGCGAGCAGCACACTTCTCCAGTCAACATGGGCACACTTTTCCAGTCTTGCTTCCCAGTTGCACTTCAAGTGTAAGATTCGTCTCAGGTAGGCACAAGCATTGCTGTTTGGACACAAGCAGTTGCCGTACCCGAACTACGCGCTTAGTTGTGCAGACCATCAACCAGCACTGTTTAAAGTAAGCGAGCATAAGGATGTCTTACGCACAAAGGAAAATGTACATTGCAGATGTCACGCTTTCCAAGGTAAATCCAATCCTGTGGAGATATGAAAGATTTACTCCACCTAACAACATTCCTGTTAGAGTTTGGCGTCTTTCCTGAGTTTCAAGATGCACACCACCTTGTATGTGATATAGGTTAAAAAGTAGTCCAAAGGAGCTCAGATTTCGCACCCACTAGCTTCATTGACAGTAGAACCAGGTGGCCACCTATTTCAATATTACACACCTCCAACTGTTGAGGAGCATTGTGGGACTTTCAGAAAACTGTGCTGAGGCACTGTTCCATAGATGTTATTTCTTCCAAATATTCCCGTATTTCAAAGTATCCTGTAATTGACCACAAAAGCAGGGAATTGTGGTTATGACAAAAGCTTTAATTCCACATGTGCCTCAAACTCTGTCCATCTTCCCAACCCCAGGACATCTGAAAGATGCCTCCCCAACATTCTCTCGTGACATCTCACAATATCTTCTCAGGAATCGACATTCAGTGCAGCAGAAGCTACGAGTCAACTCACACAACCACACACTGCACGTATTCACAAGCCTACTCACGTGACCAAGAAACACCTCTACAATCTGTCTTGCAGCACTGACTCAACTGAGTAACCAGAATAGGCAAAATATAGTTACATTTGGGATGCACATTCTTGATAAAATGCTTTCTGGACCTGTTCACTCAAGCCATGGTGAGAGGCACAATCCGTCATGGCCGTATTTGCTGCACCAGCCCATTAAACACGAACCTTGAGCCCCTCAACTGGATCAATGTCTGTAGGTGTGTATTCCAAAAACCAAACATCTTTCCAAACAAATATAAAAGCAATTAAATATTCATAATAGGTATTTTTTAATTGGGTTACATTATGTGGGCAAATATTGTAGAATTCTAGGATCTACTCATATTCTTCTTCTTATTTTTTGATATACCTGGTGATTTTTCATTTTCACTAGAGATATATTTATACTTTGTGTAATTTGCCTTCCCATACAATCACCAGATTCATAGTTACTAACATACTGCAACAATTCTAGTGATGCCATTTCCATCCCACTGGCATCTAGATTAGATCCACTTCCTCTATGGACTTGGCCACCCTTTGTATGATCACCATTTAGTGGGGGAGGAGTGGTGATTGCCCCATATCTTGTACAGGGATTTCATGTCTGTTATGTTAGGAGTTTGTATATGGCGCAAAGTCCAGAGTTTTCAACTGCACTTAGGCCCAGATTTATCAAAGTACTGTGTTGCTCTTGCTTCATGCAAGATGATGCAATGGGAAACCTATCCTTAAGTCAGATTTACCAAGCCACGCAAGACCACCTTGCATGGCCCTGCGCTGCTTGATAAAGCTGGAGTAATACAAGGCAGCGCAAGTCGCTCTTGTGCGTTACTCTGCACCGGGAAGGTGTTACATAGGTGGAGTATGGGGGTTCCCATGCATCTACCCATGCTTTTTAGTGCATTCCCAGATTTACCAAGACTGCAGCACACTTAGAAAGAGGAATACACCTCTAAGGATTGCTTTTGTGCAGGAAGATGTCCCTTCCTGCACAAAACAATCCTGCCTGCAATGCTAGACGCAAGGGTGCCTGCACCGGAGCTAGGCAGCACACAGTGCACCAGCTCAAGGAGAGAGCAGAAATGTACCATATCTTGAAAGATATGTTGCATTACTGCCCTCTGCATTTGACGCAGCACAGCAAGTTGTCTTGCTGCATTGCACTGCACCTTAGAATGATAAATCTGGCCCTAAGTGTTGTTGGTATGATGGTTTACTAGTGATGGGTTAAACCAAAAGGAGTGTGTCTCCATGAAGTAATAGCCCACATGGCTCTAAGCATTCAGTCTGTGGTGGTCATTTAAAATGTGGAAGAGTGGAAGCACCTCCATAAAATGGGGCGCTCCTGCCCCACCAAACTAGCCTTTGTACCACTATATTTAGGGTCTGGAGAAATGGTGGGTTTACACCATCTGAGCCTCAGCTGACTGTGTGTACTGTTGATCTGGTGGCCCATCTATCACTGGGATTCCAGGTCACAGTGGTGCTTGCACAATGCTATTGAGGACAGGGTGACCGTCATTAATTTTCCCTGCCCAGGACCGCAATGCTTTACATTTTGTATTTGGTAGTACTGGGCAGGAAAAACACACAATGCCACCAGGCATATGGAAGAACCTGCCTGCACATTAGGGTCATTGCTATTTTGTTTTTGCGAAAACAAACTCCTGCCTTGGGAGTTTGTTTTCAGAAAACTAAAAACTTTGCAGAGCATGCACAGCAAACATTGCATCCGCTTGGCCGGGTTCAATGCCTTCAATGGAGCAGCTGCGACAGAGGCTCCATTGAAAGGACAGAGATCTGCCCTGTCTGATGGGAATCTCTAAATATGTTCAGTAGTTTTGCGCCACAGGCTTGAAAGCCATACCCGACCATGACCTAGCTGGGTGTGGAGCGTTTGATATATATCAGCTCAGGTACGGCAGCTGGAGAGGTTGTAGGAATTTCATTGACTTAAAAGGGACAGAGGCAAAGCCTGCCTATTCATAGTTCAGTGTAAGGGCTGAACGGTGGAAGGGACGCCTTCAAACAATCAATCAGTAGATTTGTAGAGCGCTTCTTATCACCAGTGAGGGTATCCAGGCACTGGCAGAGTCCAGTTGATTAGCTAAATAGCCAGGTCTTTAGGTACTTTCAGAACTCTGAAAGAGATGGGGAGGTCCAGAGATGAAAGGGCTGCTCGTTCCATGTCTTTGCTGCTAGATAGGAGAAGGAGTGACCTCCGCATCTGCTACTTCGGATGCGGGGGCTGAGAGTTAGAGAAAGGGACGCAGAGCGCGGGTGTCTGGTGGTCTGATGGAAGTTCAGGCGGTGGTTCAAGTAGGCGAGTCCGCAGTAGTGTATGGCCTTGTATGCATGGGTCAGGAGCTTGAACTGGCATAATGTCTGTACAGAGTGCCAGTGGAGTTCCCTGACGTAGGGAGTGTTGTGGGTTTGTCTCAGGACATCCAGGATGAGTCGGGCTGCCGCGTTTTGTATGGTCTCTAGTGGTCATCGGAGGTGATCTGCGATCCCTGTGTAGAGACCGTTGCCGTAGTCCAGTCGGCTAAAGATGAGGGCCTGTGTGATGATGCGTCTTGAACATTGGGGTAGGCATTTGACTATCTTACGAGGCATGAAGAGGATGAAGAAGCAGGAGGAGGAGACGGATTTGACCTATGTCGTAATGGTTAGCTTGTTGTCCAGAAAGATGCCTAGGTACCTAGTGTGGTCAGTGGGGAAGGAGTAGGTCAGAGTTCTGAGGGCCACCAGGATGCGTCCCATGGGGAGCTTTTATTTCTGAAAATCTGTACCTCTGTCCTGTCCAAGTTGAGCTTTAGGCTTCATCCAATTGGCAACACCTATCATGCAGTTATGGAAGTTGGTCTCGGTGTTAGTGGTGTCTTCAGAGAGAGAGAGGATGAGTTGTGTGTCGTCAGTGTAGGATATGATGTTGAGTCCGTGGGTTTTGGCGATGCTGGCCAGAGGTGTCATATAAGTGTTGAAGAGGGCGGGGCTAAGCGGGGATCCTTGAGGTAGTCCACAGATGATTTATTTGGGTTTGCAGGTGAAGGTGGACTTTTTGCGTTCTCCCGATGAGGAAAGAGGCGATCCATCTGAAAGCGGCTGAAATGTCTATGTTGTGCAGCCATGTGATGAATGTGTGGTGGGAGACCATATTGAAGGCTGTCGAAAGGCCTAGGAGGATCAGAGCCTCAGTCAAGTATGGCTTGGATATCATTGGTAGCCATGATGAGGGTTGTCTTGGTGCTGTGGTTGCTGCACAATCTCGATTGGGAGGAGTTGAGTAGGAGGTTCCGTTCCAGATGTGAGGAGAGTTGTTGGTTGAGGTCTTTTTCTAAAACTTTGGCGGGGAACGGTAGCAGGGAGATCGGTCGGTAGTTGTTGAGTTGGCTGGAGTCTGCCGAAGCTTTCTTAAGTAGAGCATTGACTTCTGCATGTTTCCAGTCCTCTCGGAAGGAGGCTGTGGTATGAGGTGTTGAACAAGGTGGTGAGTACGTGGCTGATTCTGGCTTTGCCTAGGTTGAAGATGTGGTGAGGGCATAGGTCGGTTAGGGCCCCTGAGTGGACCGAGTTCATGATGGAGGCAGTGTCCTCTAGGGGGAGCTGGCTCCTGTGGTGGTACCAGGGTCATTGTGTTGCTTGAAGAAGTTGCTGGCCTTGGGCAGGGGTTTGAAGTTTCTGTAGATGTTGGCCAACTTGTTGTGGAAGAAGTTTGCAAGGTTGTTGAAGAGTTCCTCTGAGGGGGTAATGTTTGTTGCATCTGAGGGGTTGGAGAATTCTTTGATGATGTTGAAGAGTTCTTTGCTGTTATTGGAGCTTAAATCGATGCATGAAGCTAAGGCCTTTTTCTACGATTCTCTCAACTGTCTGTGGTGGAGGTTGAGGGCTGTTTTGAAGGCAGTATTGTTGTTCATGTCCTTGCTGGTGTACCATCTCATTTCCAGCTGTTTACAGTGTCATTTAGTTGTTCCGAGGTTTTTCAGTGTACCAGCTAGCCTGCTTGGTGGAACTTCTGTGGGTGTTGTTGCTGATAGGAGTGACGCTGTTGGCGTAGTTGGTGATCCAATTGTTGAAATTTCTGGGTTTGGATGTTGGAGGAGATGGAGTGGGTGGTGTTGACGGCATTGATCCATGTGTCCTTTGAGATTTTGCTCCAGCTGCGGTGGGGGGAGTTGGGCAGACTGGGAGCATTGTCCGTGAGCTGGTGATGTTGAAGTGAACAATGGAGTGGTCAGTCCAGGTGAGTTCTGTGATGTGGCTGTACCTGATGTGGTCTTGCATGTGGCCTGCAGTGTGCTTGGGGTCGTGGACAAGTTGGGTGAGTCCGATGTTGGTCATGCTGGCCAGGAAGTTGGCAGTGTTCATGTCACTGTGGTCTTCGAGATGGGAGGTGTTCCATGGCTGGGGAGATGTTGTAATTTGTGGTGGTGCATTGGATGTATTCCTTGTGTATGATGGCGCTCCCTCCACCAGGCTTGTTGATGCGGTCGCGGCGGGCGTTCTTGTATCCTTTTGGTATTGCAGGGGCGATGTCAGGAATAGACAGGATCTCTCACATGTAGACCCGACTAAGGTGCAGCTACGATTTTCGACGGCGTTCTGCCGACTTTAAGGAAAGAAACTGTATTAAGTGCAAATCAAGATGGGGAACTGATACATACTTCAAGAGCGAACTACCCGTTATTGGTCACTTGCATGTATTTGGCAGCACATTCACAGGATGGGCAGGGTAAACACATACTTCGTTCTTGGTTTGAGACGTTCTTAAAGTGCATCCTGACCCTTCACCTAAAAGTTGGATCCAATGTGCAAAATAAGCAAGTTGTTTTGCAATAGACGGTTCCCTGATGAAGGCAGTAGTGCTGAAACGCGCGTAGTTTTATCTACCGCTTGCCAACATCAAGTCTTCATCCATTGCCTTTTCTAATTAATTTGTCTTAGAATTTGAACAAAATCATGGAACGTTTAATGAAATAAAAGTTGTTTTCTCTTTTTTAAACAAAGATTTTTTCATTTCATCATTCTACCCTGTGCACTTTAATATTGATGCTGCTATTACTCTGTGAATGTATTTACTATTTTGTAAAAAAACAATTTAATTGAATGAACAAAAAATAATTTTTTAATAACTGAAATAAATATAAATTCAATATAAAGTGGCTATTATATCTTTTATGTATGTTGTGAAGTGTTGGTCACTAATTTCATGCGCCTAGAATATTTCATGTGGTCAATTAGAAGCTTGCTACTGGTCTCTTTCTAAATTAGCTTTCTTCCCTACGCTTAGCAAGCATATTGTCTTAGTAGGGGTCCCCTTCTTTCCAATAGTATAGTGGAAGTGGGGTTTAGCCAGGTCTCAGTGAGGAAGAGGACGTCAGGTGTGTGGGTGGAATTGAGGTCCCAAATCTTGGTGTATGTTTGCATAGTGAACGTGTGTTGAGAAGGGCGCATCCAAATTGATGTTTTAGTTCAGGTGATGCCTTTGGTGTGTTCTGGGTGGGATTGGCCGGTGGGCTGGTGTGTGTGCTATGGCAGGTAAAGTGGCAATGGATGCAGGTGAAAGGTCCTGCCATGGAGCATTAGTCAACGCAGTGGCAGTGTTTGTTGCGGCATTCATGTTTGAGGGTGTATAGCTCAGTGATGGTGGATACAAAGAAGGATTTCTCACAAGGGCCCCAAAAGTCTAACCAACAAGGAAAGTTGCACACCTTTCCCAAATTTAGGGGGGTTGGTTACAAGGGGAAAAAACTCTTTGACGTCTCTAAGGCTGGGGTATACCTGGACTTCCACAGGCTTGGGCCACTCTTTCTGATCTAAGAAGTCGTACACATGTGTGCAGGTGTGAGGGATTGCTAGTGTAGGAATTGGGGTGGAAGTTAGCCCACGGAAAACTAGAAGTTGGACTGAAGCCACTTTAGTCTTCGTGTGTGGGGTTTATGTTGAAGCCATGGCCACCTTGCCTCCTAGCATGGTGAAGTACAGGCAATGGCCAAACATTAACAGGGTGTACAGAAATATAAGGAGAAGACAAGATCTAGATCTAGCTCAGATGGAATAATCCTTTTAAAGGACAATTTCCCTCACCCACCATAGGTGGCATGCTTCATCATTGGGAACCTCCTCACACCGTGATAACTCGCATTGGTGCAGGCTACAACCTCCTCACTGAGAGGGAGGAGCACAGCAGATGTTTTGAGAGGTATGATAAATACCCTTTAATGAGCTGAGGGTGGTGAGGTCAGCAGAGCGTAAGAAAGGAAAAGTGTGAAAATTAAATTAAAACCGACTACAGGGTACACAAATACCTTTAATGATGCGTTCCTGGGCCAAGATTAAAAAACAGGACACTGCAGGGAAAATTAGACCTGCTCAATCATGTCACTAGGATAGGTCAACATGTTTCAGCCTATAACCCTCAAAAGAAGTGTTTCAGCATTTATCAGGTCCTTTAGTGATAGTGCTTCTGCTTATAATTGTGCTCAAAACCATATTTGGATAATTTGAAGTATATACAAAACTGTCCAGTGATCCTTGAGAGTCCAAAAGGTAGGGGAAAGTGGATCCACTGGTGGTCACCCACAAATGTTGGGAGTGGTGCCTCTACTCAGACCCTGGCATGGAGCTCAGGGTACTCTCTGTCCTTGTGACCCTGCTGAGTCCGGCCGCTTCCTATGCCAGAGACGAGGACTATAACTCGTGCCATAAGGTAACTATAATTCGCACCTCCGCCATGCACAGTTTTCGCATCAATAATTTTATTGCAGATGTTGCAGTGATATTATCAATGATGTCATAGAAGATGTCATGACTGATCTAATATGTGGGGTAATTAGCACTGCATTGCGAGGGCACGAGTTATAGTTACCTTAAGGCATGAGTTATAGTTTCTTGAGATAACTGTAACTATAACTGCTTAATTTCTATGTGTTTATGTGAGTAAAATCTGCGCCTAACTATAACGTCCCTGTAACCTTTGTTTTTTTTAGTGAATTTCTAAGTTTGTTTAAATTCTATTTCCTAACTATAATGTCCCTGTAACCTTTGGCTTTTTTCAGAGAATTTCTACGTTTTTTTAATGCTATCTCCTAATTATAACGTCCCTGTAAAATATTTGTTTTTTTTCAGTAAATTTCTAGTTTTTTGAAAAACATAAAGTAATATTTAATTAGCATACGTTAATCCTTCGGCTGTGCATGTGTCCAATGCCCCCTAAAAGTAGCCAACCTGGGAGTGGGGCACGCAGCCCCCTTCCCGAGGCCGATTTTGGCCCTGGGGACCCCATCCCCCAGGCCTAGCACATTTTGGGGGAAGGGCGACACATGTCCCCCCTCCCTGGGCTGATTTTTTCCCTGGGGACTCCATCCCCCTGGGGCACGGTGCATTCTTTTAGGGAGGGGGTACGTGGCCCCATCCCCAGGCAAATATGGTCACCAGGGACCCCATTCCCTGGGGCCCACCGTTATATTTATGGGGCAGGGAGCCACGCAGCCCCCCATCCCGGGCTAATTTCAGCCTCGCGGACCCCATCCCCTGGGATCCAGCACCTTTTTAAATGGGGAGGGGGCATGCAGTCCCCCCCCCCCCGGGCTGATATCGGCCTTGGGGATCCAATCCCCCGGGGCCCGGCCAATTTCTAAAGGGGTAAGGGGGCTGCAGGCCCCCTCCCCAGGCTGATTTTGAGCCAGGGACCCCATCCCTCGGCCATCAAAGCGTGGGTGCCCTTGTGCCCACCAAGATCACCCATCATATCCTGGTTGGGGGCCGCAGGGGAAACTCTAAGGCCCCCGTGGCCTCAGCCAGCTCCCTGCATCCAGCAAGAGCCGGCATTGCTCCCGCCCACAGGGAGCAGCTAAATATGCTGCTCCCTGCCAGCAAAAGCAATATTCAGATCTGTTTACATGCCCGCAGTGGAAACTGATCTGAAGTCCTCTCCCAGCTGGCAGGAGCATTTTTAAAGGTCTCAACAGCTGGGAGCGGACTTTGTGGTTGCTCTTGCTTGGTGAGAGTTTTGAAATTGCTCCCGCCAAGCAAGAGCAAACACAGGTTTCCCTGCCCGCGCCAGTGCGGGTAGGTACACCGTTATGTCCCGGGGGTGGACAACCCCCAGGGACATAGCAGAAGCCAGCCCTGGGGGATGGGGTTCCTAGGGCCATTAATGGCTCCGGGAGGGGGGCAGTGCAGCTCCCCTCCCCATTATTAATACAGCTGGGTCCTGGGGGATGGCGTCCCCAGGGCCAAATTTGGCCTGGGGCAGGGGGCTGCGTGCCCCCTTCCCCTTTTTACCTACGGCTGGGCCCCGGAGAATGGGATCCTGAGGGTCAAAATCAGCCCAGGAAGGAGGCCACGTGCTCCCTCCCAATTTTCTATAATGCAGGGCCCCGGGGGATGTGGTCCCTGAGGCAGAAATCGGCCCAGGGAAGAGAGCCACGTGTGGCCCCCTTCCCTATAATAATATAAACAATTTACCCCTGGCACCTGGCCCACCAGTGGGGTTGAAAAAAACAAGCATAGGTGACTGCATTTGGTTTTTTAATTTTAATTTTTTATTTTGCCTCGGATTCTCCGCGAATTTGTGGCAAAATTTAGAAATACAAAATGTTTTTCGTCTCAGGTCTAGGGGTCAGGGTATTCCTACCCTGCCCCATTGTGTTTTATTTTCACTTTATTCTTAGGACTCAGCCGAGTCCGAGTCCCAAGATGGCTGCCACCACTTCTTGGTTGAAGTGGTGGTAGCCAATCACGGCATTGCTGTTGGTGCGTGGATCCGTAGATTCACCACGGTGGATCCGTGATGGATCCACGTCTCTAGATATACATAAATCTTTTTTCTTTAATAGCTCCAAAACTACTAAACAGATTTACACCAAATTACAAAAAGCACTCTTTCTGGACCAAGATCTAGCTTTCTGCCAAATATGGTGTAATTCCGTTCAGCGGTTCGGGCTGTAGTTGTATCTAAAAACCCTATGGGAAATTTCATTGGGAAAATGTATTTTAGAACCCACCTTTTTCTCAGCCCCCTGACAGATCACCCTGAAACTTTTCAGACAGCAGCTGAAGTAAGTGTCAAACTAGTTTTGAAAATTTTGTGAAGATTTGTCAAACGGCGCCAAAGTTATTAGCAAAACAAAAAAAACTCTGTCTATGGAAACTAGGTCCTAACTATAACTATTGGTGACCGTCAGTAGGTAATACACATATATATATTTTAACACTTAGGGGTCGATTACGATGGCGGGCGGACAAAGTCCGCCCGCCATCACATTGGCAAAAGGGACCACCCGACATATGTGCGGCGGTCCCGCTATACAAATTAGGATGCGCCCGCCGTGGCGGGCGCATCCCGTATTTTTACATTGCGGCGGGCGGTGCTGCAAGCAGCACCCGCGCAATGTAAAAATACATGTTGTGCATTTACATGCACAACGTGACAGGCACCGCGCGGTGCCTGCCACATTGTACATGCAAATGCAGGGGGGTACCATAGGTACCCCCCATGTGCCCCCCCACCCCCCCAACACCCTGGGGGCCCGCAACGGGCCCCCAACAGCAGGAACCGCCAGCCTTTCCATGGCGGCAATGCAGCCATGGAAAGGCTGCTCGCAGCCTGCATCGTAATATGGATGGCGGTGTCTTCCAGACACCACCACCATATTCAGCACGTTTTCCGCCGGTCGACGAGTTGACCGGCGGAAAAGCGGCGGACGGTCTTTCCGTCTGCCGCGGACCCCCCAGCCATCATGATATGGCGGGGGGTCTTTGCTGTCGGGATGGCGGGCGTATCGCCACCGCCGGGCCGGCGGTGACCACCGCCGGGCCGGCGGGGGCAATCCGCCCGCCATCGTAATCGGCCCCTAATTCCTCCAAGATAAGAGAGGAGTCTGCACTTGAAGGGAAGAGTAGCTTTAAATCCTTTATTTTCTAATCAGCGCTCGGTTTTCAGGACGCATTCGGATTCGGCTATTGACTTTAGTCTTTCTCAACTGACAGCAGGGCCGTGCCTTGGTGGTCATTTTATAGGATATATATATATATCCAAAGAAAAAAAGCGCTGAAACTCTACTTGGAGCACAGGTGCTTTATTAACCATCAAGAAGGCGGCAACACCTGACGCGCTTCGGCTCCCAAAGAGCCTTAATCATAGGTAGGCACACCCAATACGGAGAGACCAACAGTTGCTACTGCAACCACGTGATTTTCATAGTCCTAAGGCCCTTCGATGCCCAGAATGCACCATGCCGGAATGTTAATGTCCAAAGTGGACTACAGTGCACGTTGTTGTTTTGCTAATGTAACTCGCACTGCAGCCACCCGTGAAAGTAGCTGCATTGCACGGCGCTTCATTAACTAGTGTTACACATCGCCGCCAAAATTCCCACTGTCCTTTGGCAACCAGCGCCCCAAGACGGAAAGAGGCAAACATCACATCACATCTCCCTTTCTCGCCACCACAGTGATTATTTAACTCAAGGTAAGTGTCCTTTTCTTTTCCAAAGTGGGGGCAAGCGGGTCGGGCTCACAAGGCTGCGCACGCAGTAATCACTCCAGTACTCTGATAAAAGCGAGCCGCAGACCCTGCAGGGCGGTTTCAGCAAAACAGGTACGGAGAAACCTGTTACTTCAATATCCAAAGAAAAAGAGCACTGAAACTCTACTTGGAGCACAGGTGCTTTATTAACCATCAAGAAGGCAGCGACACCTGACGCGCTTCGGCTCCCAAAGAGCCTTAATCATAGGTAGGCACACCCAATACGGAGAGACCAACAGTTGTTACTGCAACCACTTGATTTTCGTAATCCTAAGGCCCTTCGATGCCCAGAATGCACCATGCCGGAATGTTAATGTCCAAAGTGGACTACAGTGCACGTTGTTGTTTTGCTAATGTATCTCGCACTGCAGCCACCCGTGAAAGTATCTGCATTGCACGGCGCTTCATTAGGTAGTGTTACACATCGCCGCCAAAATTCCCACTGTCCTTTGGCAACCAGCGCCCCAAGACGGAAAGAGGCAAACATCACATCACATCTCCCTTTCTCGCCGCCACAGTGATTATTTAACTCAAGGTAAGTGTCCTTTTCTTTTCCAAAGTGGGGGCAAGCGGGTCGGGCTCACAAGGCTGCGCTCGCAGTAATCACTCCAGTACTCCGATAAAAGCGAGCCGCAGACCCTGCAGGGCGGTTTCAGCAAAACAGGTAAGGAGAAACCTGTTACTTCAATATCCAAAGAAAAAGAGCGCTGAAACTCTACTTGGAGCACAGGTGATTTTATAAACATCAAGGGGGCACCTGATGCGTTTCGGCTCCCAATGAGCCTTAATCATAGATAGGCACACCCAATACGGAGAGACCAACAGTTGTTACTGCAACTACGTGATTTTCATAGTCCTAAGGCCCTTCGATGCCCAGAATACACCATGCCGGAATGTTAATGTCCAAAGTGGACTACAGTGCACGTTGTTGTTTTGCTAAAGATTCGTCAAACAGCGCCAAAGTTATTAGCGAAACAAAAAACACTCTGTCTATGGAAACTAGGTCCTAACTATAACTACTGGTGACCGTCAGTAGGTTATATATATATATATATATATATATATATATATATATATATATATATATATATATATATATATATATATATATATATATATATATATTTCAACACTTATTCCTCCAAGATAAGAGAGAAGTCTGCACTTGAAGGGAAGAGTAGCTTTAAATCCTTTATTTTCTAATCAGCGCTCGGTTTTCAGGACGCATTTCGCCTATTGACTTTAGTCTTTCTCAACTGACAGTAGGGCCGTGCCTTTGTCATTTTATAGGATATATATATATATATATATATATATATATATATATATATATATATGTGTTAGACTTGGCATCTTTTGGCGTGTTTCCCCTGACTTTTTGCTTTCTGACCTCCCGGTTTTGACTCTGTTTATGCTGGTGTAATGATTCTGCGCACTTTCCTCACTGCTGTCCAGTGGGAAAGTGCAAGTGCTCCTGTATAAAATGTGTTATGGATTGGCGTTTCCATGATTGGCCTATTTGGTTTATGTGTCAGTCCCTTGTAAAGTGCACTGTGAGTGCCAGGGCCTATAGACCAAATGCTGTTGGTGGGCTGCAGCACTGGATTGTGCCACCCACGCAAACAGCCCGTAAAGTGTAACTCGGGCCTGCCATTGCAGAGCCTGTGCGCAGCCTGGGGCTGCCATGTCGACTTGGCAAGTGCGCACACTTGCAAGTCCCTAAACCTTCCCTTTTCTACATGTTAGTCACCCCTAAGGTAGGCCCAAGGTACCCCTGTGGGCCGGGTGCGTTGTATGTGAAAGGTAGGACATGCCCTGGTGTGTGTGGCATGTCCTGATAGTGAATTACAGCCTAGTTCGTTTTTCACTATTGCAAGGCTACCTGTTCCCCATAGGCCAGAACGGGCAGTTTTGATTATTACAGCTTATAATCCTAACTGACCCCGGGAACATGGTAGAAATTCGAGTTTAGTATGCCTGGACTCAGAATGATAAAATGCATCTTTTAGTGAAGTTGGTTTTAACATTCTGTGTTTGAAAATACCCCTTTTAGAAAGTGGGTATTTTCTTGTCTAACCATCCAAGCCTGCCTCTGCGAGGTTGTGTATTCCTTGTCTGGAGTGTGAGTGACAGGGGCTGGAGGATGCCAGGAGACAGGGTGAGTCAGCACAGGGCTGAATAGCAAGATCTACATGTAGATGGGTGGGAGGAGTTGCACCTGGGCCCTGAATAGGACAGTGCCTTCCCTCCACAATGCTGGCTCCACCTCCTGTGGTGCGTCTGATGTCCATGGCCTACTCTCTGAAAGAAGGGACGGAGACTTGTCAACAAAGTGCTCCAGAACTGGTTTGGACTAGGCAAAGGCCTCTCTGCCTTCAGAGAACAAAGGAATTTGGGATATAAATATTGGGGCCCTGAACCCATGAATTTAGATCTCGCTGGAATCAAGGAACCTGCCAAGACGAAGAGCTGGAAGAGCTGCCAGGAGGAGTACTGCCCCTTTGCTGTGTTGTTGCTTTGTTGGGTTGGCCTGCAGCTGCTGCTTCTGCCTTGGGCAGTGAAAGGACTGAACTTTCTACAAACTTGTGCTGAGTATCTCCAAGGGCCTGAAACCGAGCTGGCCTCCTGTTAAGAAGTCTCAGGGACTACAAAGACTTCACAAGCCTCTGGGTACCGCTTCTGGAACGCTGTTTCAGTTGCCACAGAGGAAGGGAACTGCAACCGACTCCGTCAACCGAATCCATCCCTGACCGGTGACCTGTTTGCACCGCAGACCGCATCGCCCCGCTTCGCATCGCAACCCTGGTCTCACCGTAGGCGACGTCCGACGCCGTCAACTCCGAGCCGCTGCTTGCACCGTGACCTGTGGGCACCGCAGTTCGCATCGCTTCACTGAACCAGCCGGACCCGACCGACGCGGACGCTGCAACTGGCTCAACAGTCGTGACCGCATCGCATTTGGGGCACCGCTCGCACGTTTGCGACGCACCGCTCCGACTCGCACCGCTGTCCGACGCCAGCTCCCGCACTCCGGCTTGGTCGCCTGCATCGCAACCTGTCAGCACCGCATCGTACACCGTCTCGCCCTGCACCGCACGCCTTGGACTCACTGACTCCGTCTGCACGACGCTCATCGAGCCGCTGCCTGCACCGCATCGAGGGACACCGCACCTTGCATCGCTCCGTCTTGCACCGCGACCGCGACGAACGCCGACCGGCTCGTACACTCCGTACCAGCCACAACGAGAAAGGTACTGTGACCGAGTCTGTTCACGACTCTGCTGGCCCGTAGCGACGCGGTCAGCTGGAACTGTTGGACTCTGTGTAATTCAGCATCGCGGTAGACCCGGACGGGGCTACCGACTCGTACGAACTTTGCTTTTGTGTTATTCCTGCAAAGAAGAAGTTACCTTATCAAGCATTCATTTTTAAAGTATAGTATTGTGGATTTTTGTCGAAATTGGTCTTGTCTTGAGTATATAAAAATATTGGTTATTTTTCTAAACTGGTGTGGTGTCCGTTTGTAGTGCTTACACTGTATTACTGTTGGTTATGTGCAAATGCTTTACACACTGCCTGTAGAATAAGCCTGACTGCTCGTGCCAAGCTACCAAGGGGGTGAGCAGGGGTTATTTTAGGAGTGTAACTCCCTTACCCCGACTAGGAAGAAGGGTCCCTACTTGGACAAAGGTGCAAGCCCTTGCCAACTAGAGATCCCATTTCTAACATTGGTTGTCAGCGGTGAGGATAGGACTTGTGTTTGCACTTGACTTACAGTGATTGGTGTGCACTACTACCATATCGCAGACCATTACGTACCACATACTGGTTCTTTTTCTTTTGGCCTATTTTTGATATTGCCAGTTTTCAACTCACTACTTTTGTCATGCCTGAATCAACTGCATCATCCGTTGCATCTCTGGAAGTTATCTTTGAGGAGGATAGGTTGGAATCCTACGCCATAAAGGAGCTACGAGCGATTTGTAAAAACCTGAAAGTCCAAATTAAAGGCCTCACAAGGAAGGAGGAGCTACAGAAGGCGCTGAGGGCCTTGGTAGCAGCCAGACATGCCAGTGGGCAGCCTGGTAATCTCAGTGAGGAGGTGGAGGAGCCTATTTCCAGGGTGGATGTGCTTTTGGGTGGGGGGGAACCCGCCAGGTCAGGCAGCAGCAGTCTGTCCCCAGAGGAGCTGGAGGACAGGCGGGAGGCAAGGCAGTTTGAGCTGCAGAAGCTCAGGCTGGAGAGTGAGCGGTAGGAGAAGAGATTGGCCATGGAGGAGAAGAAGATGCTCTTAGAGCATGAGAGAGAACTGAAGGAGCTAGAACTTAGGAGTAAGTCAGGCTAAGATGGTGGCAGCAATTCGTCCAGAAAGGCAGACAGGATTGTGCACATTCCCAAGAATGTAGGCAAGGAGTTCAAGAAGGGGGATGACATACAAAGGTGGTTTCAGGGTTATGAGGCAGCCATACACATGAATGGGGTCCCTGAGGAAAATTGGGGAGCAGGATTGTGGCCACTTTTCCCTGAAGAAGCAAGGGATGCTCTGATAGCTTTGGGTAAGGGGTATCACCTCACCTATGCTGACATGAAGGATGCCCTTCTCACTAAGTATGGTCTTACTCCTGAAAAGTACAGGGATCAGTTCAGGTCCAGTAAGAAGTCTGATGCCAACACTTGGTTGGAATGTGTGGATGTGTTCTGCAGGTCGCTGGATGGTTGGGTGAAGGGCAGTAGTGTAACAGATTTTCAGGGGCTCTACAACTTGATTGCATGGGAGCACTTGTCTAGTCTATGTTTTGCAGATCTGCGCCAGCACCTAGTGGATAGTAAGCTAACTGACCCCAGGAAGCTTGCTATGGAAGCGGACCGCTGGGTGAGTACCAGGGTCCACAAGAAAGCGTTTGGGGAGACTCAGCCAAAGGTGGGCAGGGTCCCCAGCAGAAAGGTGGGGGGGACAAGGGTAAAGCACAGGAGTTCTCTAAAGGGCCCCAAACTAGTACCCAGGGTAAAGGTTCCCAGCCCCCAGGTAAGAAAGCAGTGGTCTCTTCAGGGAAGCCTGTTGAGACCGGCCCCCGCAAGTGTTATGCATGTGACCAGGTAGGTCACTTTAAGGGGGACCCCCAAGTGCCCAAAGGGGACACAGCCACCCACCGGTGGACAGTCCAAAGTGTTGGCTAGTGTAGCGCTTGGGGAGGAGGGGTGCCCACAGGAGGGTGGGGATCCCGCAGAAATGACCCTTGTCTCACTAGGGGACAGTGAGATGGTCCCAGGAAACCAGGTGCCCCCTAACACAAAGAAATATAGCACCTGGGTGACCATTAATGGGAACAGGGTAGAAGCTCTCAGAGATACTGGAGCCAGTGTGACCTCAGTCCGGTGTCACCTGGTCTCTGAGAAGCAGGTAGTCCCAGGGGCATTCCACCAAGTAGTTGCTGTAGACAACTCTGAGCGCCAGTGTATGGTGGCGCAGGTTCCCTTTGAATGGGGGGGGTCTCAGGTCCCTTGAGGGTGGTTGTGAGCCCTACCATGCCTGTAGATTGTCTGCTAGGTAACGACCTGGAGCAGTCCTTATGGAAGGAGGTTGAGCTCAGGTCTCACTTGGAGATGCTTGGGGTGCCAGAGTGGGCATGCGTGTCTACTCGGTCAATGGCAGCCAGAAAGGGTGATCAAGAGGACTTGGAGCCTGGAACAGTGGCCCAAGTCCCTGCCAAGAGAAAGGGTAGGGGGCGCGGGAAACCGGCCCCCAAAGTTCCCACGGACCGGGAGGAGGCGGACCTCGAGGGGGACGCCCCGGTACCTACAGGGGAGCAGGTAGCCGAACTGGGAGACATCTCTGAGCTGACCCATTGGCAGCAAGAAGGGGGTCCCACCAGGGAGGAGTTCTGCAGGGAGCAGAACGAGTGCCCTACTCTGGAGGGTCTGCGGCGGCAGGCTGCAGACCAGGCAGCTGGTAATCAGTCCGGGTCACATCTGATCTACTGGGAGAGTGGTCTCCTATACAGTGAGCCTAAGGTTGCTGAGCCTGTGTCAGCCCGTGTGCTGGTGGTACCCCAGCGCTTCAGGACCTTCCTACTGGGTCTGGCTGATGACGTACCTTTGGCAGGACATTTGGGGCAGGACAAGACCTTTGACAGGCTTGTCACCCACTTCTTTTGGCCCCAAATGCGAAGGCAGTCAGATGCACACTGTAGGTCTTGCCAAACTTGCCAGGCAAGTGGTAAGAGTGGGAGGAAGGTCAAAGCTCCTCTCCAACCTTTTCCTGTTGTTGGTACACCCTTTGAAAGGGTAGGGATGGATATTGTGGGGCCACTGGATCCCAAGACAGCCATGGGCAACAGGTACATCCTGGTCTTGGTGGACCATGCCACCCGGTACCCAGAGGCAATCCCTCTCAGGACAACGACGGTGCCAGTGGTGGGCCGGGCGTTAATGGGGATCTTTTCCCGTGTGGGATTCCCCAGAGAGGTGGTTTCTGATAGGAGGACCAATTTCATATCCAAGTATATGACATCCCTGTGGAAGGAGTGTGGTGTAACCTACAAGTTCACCACTCCTTACCACCCACAAGGAAACGGTCTGGTGGAGAAATTCAACCAGACCTTGAAAGGCATGATCTAGGGTCTAACAGAACCCATGAGGCGTAAGTGGGACGTCCTCTTGCCATGCCTACTCTTTGCATACAGGGAGGTGCCTCAGAAGTCTCTTGGGTACAGCCCCTTTGAGCTCCTGTATGGCCACCCTGTCAGAGGACCTCTGAGTTTGGTAAAGGAAGGCTGGGAGGCAGCTCCCAGGAAAACTCCCCAGGATGTGTTTAGCTACATGCTGGCCTTTAGAAACCAAACTGCCCGCTTCAGGAAACTCGCTCAGGCGAACCTGGAAGCAAGCCAGGAAGAAATGAAGAGATGGTATGACCAGAATGCCACTCTGGTCGAATTTCAACCTGGGCAAAAAGTGTGGGTCATGGCCCCAGTGGCACCTTGTGCCTTGCAGGACAAGTGGACTGGGCCATATGAGGTGGTGGAGCGCAACAGTGACGTCACCTACCTGGTGAATTTGCAAGCTCCAAGGAACCCTTTGAGGGTCCTTCACGTGAACCGCCTCAAGCCCCACTTCGAGAGGTCCGAAGTGAGTATGCTCTTGGCGACAGATGATGGGGTGGAAGAGGAGAGTGAGCCTCTCCCTGACCTCCTGTCTACCAAGGAGCATGATGGGTCAGTAGAAGGTGTGATCCTCTCCCCTACTCTGACTCAGGAGCAGCAGGGGGACTGTCACCAGTTGTTGGGACAGTTCGCCCCACTGTTCTCTCTGACCCCCGGTGTTACTCACTGGTGTACCCATGACGTGGACACTGGTGACAGCCCTCCTGTGAAGCACAAGATTTACAGGTTGACTGACCGGGTCAGAGCCAGCATCAAGGAGGAGGTCTCTAAGATGTTGGCGTTAGGGGTGATTGAGCCCTCCCACAGTCCTTGGGCCAGCCCAGTGGTCTTGGTCCCAAAGGCTGCTGCGCCCGGTGCCACTCCAGAACTCCGGTTTTGTGTGGACTACCGTGGGCTCAATGCCGTCACCAGGACTGACGCGCACCCCATCCCCAGAGCTGATGAGCTCATTGATCGGTTGGGAGCTGCCCGGTTCCTCAGCACGTTTGATTTGACGTCTGGGTACTGGCAGATTGCGTTAACCGATGGGGCCAAGGAGAGATCAGCATTCTCAACCCCAGAAGGTCATTACCAATTCCGGGTGATGCCCTTTGGGTTGAAGAATGCCCCTGCCACCTTTCAGAGGTTGGTCAATCAGGTGTTGGCTGGGCTGGAGGATTTCAGTGCCGCCTACCTGGATGACATTGCTGTGTTCAGTTCCAGCTGGGAAGAACATTTACAGCACCTTGAGAAAGTGTTGAGGGCTCTGCAAGGTGCAGGCCTCACGATCAAGGCCAGTAAGTGCCAGATCGGGCAGGGTTATGTGGTGTACTTGGGACACCAGGTAGGAAGCGGCCAGGTGGCGCCCCTAGAACCCAAGATTGACACCATTCTGGCTTGGGAGCCCCCCAAGACCCAGACAGAGGTGAGAGCCTTCTTAGGTCTCACCGGCTACTATAGGAGATTTGTTAAGGGCTATGGCACCATCGTTGCCCCCTTAACAGAGCTGACTTCTAAGAAGCAGCCCAGGAAAGTGATCTGGACTGAGTCCTTCCAGAAAGCTTTTGATGCCCTGAAGGCAGCCATGTGCACGGCGCCCGTGCTCAAGGCACCTGACTTCTCCAAGGAATTTGTCGTGCAGACTGACGCTTCAGAGCATGGTGTGGGAGCGGTGCTCTCACAACTGAACGAAGAGGGCCTGGATCAGCCTGTAGTCTTCCTTAGCAGGAGACTACTCCCCAGGGAACAGAGGTGGAGTGCCATAGAAAGGGAAGCTTTTGCTGTGGTCTGGGCGCTGAAGAAGTTGAGACCATACCTGTTTGGGACTCACTTCCGGGTTCAGACAGACCACAGGCCCCTCAGATGGTTGATGCAAATGAGGGGTGAGAATCCAAAACTGCTGAGGTGGTCCATCTCCCTACAGGGAATGGACGTTACGGTGGAACACCGTCCTGGTACAGAACACGCCAACGCAGATGGTCTGTCCAGGTTCTTCCGCCTTAGTGAAGAGAACTCCAATGGGGTTGGGTAGTTCTCCCTACTTTCAGCTGGAGGGGACATGTGTTAGACTTGGCATCTTTTGGCGTGTTTCCCCTGACTTTTTGCTTTCTGACCTCCCGGTTTTGACTCTGTTTTTGCTGGTGTAATGATTCTGCGCACTTTCCTCACTGCTGTCCAGTGGGAAAGTGCAAGTGCTCCTGTATAAAATGTGTTATGGATTGGCGTTTCCATGATTGGCCTATTTGGTTTCTGTGTCAGTCCCTTGTAAAGTGCACTGTGAGTGCCAGGGCCTATAGACCAAATGCTGTTGGTGGGCTGCAGCACTGGATTGTGCCACCCACGCAAACAGCCCGTAAAGTATAACTCGGGCCTGCCATTGCAGAGCCTGTGCGCAGCCTGGGGCTGCCATGTCGACTTGGCAAGTGCGCACACTTGCAAGTCCCTAAACCTTCCCTTTTCTACATGTTAGTCACCCCTAAGGTAGGCCCAAGGTACCCCTGTGGGCCGGGTGCGTTGTATGCGAAAGGTAGGACATGCCCTGGTGTGTGTGGCATGTCCTGATAGTGAATTACAGCCTAGTTCGTTTTTCACTATTGCAAGGCTACCTGTTCCCCATAGGCCAGAACGGGCAGTTTTGATTATTACAGCTTATAATCCTAACTGACCCCGGGAACATGGTAGAAATTCGAGTTTAGTATGCCTGGACTCAGAATGATAAAATGCATCTTTTAGTGAAGTTGGTTTTAACATTCTGTGTTTGAAAATACCCCTTTTAGAAAGTGGGTATTTTCTTGTCTAACCATCCAAGCCTGCCTCTGCGAGGTTGTGTATTCCTTGTCTGGAGTGTGAGTGACAGGGGCTGGGGGATGCCAGGAGACAGGGTGAGTCAGCACAGGGCTGAATAGCAAGATCTACATGTAGATGGGTGGGAGGAGTTGCACCTGGGCCCTGAATAGGACAGTGCCTTCCCTCCACAATGCTGGCTCCACCTCCTGTGGTGCGTCTGATGTCCCTGGCCTACTCTCTGAAAGAAGGGACGGAGACTTGTCAACAAAGTGCTCCAGAACTGGTTTGGACTAGGCAAAGGCCTCTCTGCCTTCAGAGAACAAAGGAATTTGGGATATAAATATTGGGGCCCTGACCCCATGAATTTAGATCTCGCTGGAATCAAGGAACCTGCCAAGACGAAGAGCTGGAAGAGCTGCCAGGAGGAGTACTGCCCCTTTGCTGTGTTGTTGCTTTGTTGGGTTGGCCTGCAGCTGCTGCTTCTGCCTTGGGCAGTGAAAGGACTGAACTTTCTACAAACTTGTGCTGAGTATCTCCAAGGGCCTGAAACCGAGCTGGCCTCCTGTTAAGAAGTCTCAGGGACTACAAAGACTTCACAAGCCTCTGGGTACCGCTTCTGGAACGCTGTTTCAGTTGCCACAGAGGAAGGGAACTGCAACTGACTCCGTCAACCGAATCCATCCCTGACCGGTGACCTGTTTGCACCGCAGACCGCATCGCCCCGCTTCGCATCGCAACCCTGGTCTCACCGTAGGCGACGTCCGACGCCGTCAACACCGAGCTGCTGCTTGCACCGTGACCTGTGGGCACCGCAGTTCGCATCGCTTCACTGAACCAGCCGGACCCGACCGACGCGGACGCTGCAACTGGCTCAACAGTCGTGACCGCATCGCATTTGGGGCACCGCTCACACGTTTGCGACGCACCGCTCCGACTCGCACCGCTGTCAGACGCCAGCTCCCGCACTCCGGCTTGGTCGCCTGCATCGCAACCTGTCAGCACCGCATCGTACACCGTCTCGCCCTGCACCGCACGCCTTGGACTCACCGACTCCGTCTGCACGACGCTCATCGAGCCGCTGCCTGCACCGCATCGAGGGACACCGCACCTTGCATCGCTCCGTCTTGCACCGCAACCGCGACGAATGCCGACCGGCTCGTACACTCCGTACCAGCCACAACGAGAAAGGTACTGTGACCGAGTCTGTTCACGACTCTGCTGGCCCGTAGCAACGCGGTCGGCTGGAACTGTTGGACTCTGTGTAATTCAGAATCGCGGTAGACCCGGACGGGGCTACCGACTCGTACGAACTTTGCTTTTGTGTTATTCCTGCAAAGAAGAAGTTACCTTATCAAGCATTCATTTTTA